>CM033351.1:20882799-22241093 GCA_019395295.1 Osmanthus fragrans
AATAACTTACACTAGGCTCTTAATAATCATCCAACCACGGACAAAGTGCAAAGGGCTCTGTAGCACTTCCACTAAGGTGAATACATGGCTTCATCTTCTTTATCTCTCTTTGCAAATGCTATTTCATTCATAAAAGTACCTCCTTCGAAACCCTTAAAATTTGAGGCCACTCTCCACCTAGCTTCCTTATCAGAAAACAATCTATTACAGCAATGGAACATGTAATTGTAATCTAAATTATTTAGTTTTACCCCTTTTTGTGCTACATATTGTACGATCGACTCAATTTTAATGAAAACGAATATGCGGCAGACCTGGTTCTGTTGTCATCGATTCTCTAGGTAAATATAAATTTCGATGAGAATATAAAACGATACAAAGATTGAATACTTTAGTTTATGTCAACGGCCCTGGATGATTTATATGCAGAAATAAAAATGAAAATATTGCTACTAAGCTTGAAGAAAAATGGAAATAATTTATTTTGGGTACTTTGAAGAACAAATTTGATTAGAATTAATTTACTTATACAATGATGGTTGACAAGGTTTGTTGACAATGCTTGATGCGACAAAATTTGGACGATTGATTTTAAAAACATTTTAGAAATTTTTTGAAATTGATGAATGTGATGATGCCAAATTATGATTGTCAGCAAACTTTGTCAACCATCATCATACATGTAGCATGATTGACTTGATTAAGATATCTGATAATCCAAAAGGCTGACATTCATTCATTGTTTTCGTTTGGCCCCCGTCTTTGCTATGTGTATGAAAGAGTGAGAGTGAGAGTTAGTTACCTTGAGCTTATAATGAAAATCAATGAGCACCATCGTTCATTGTCAATTTATGAGATTTTCCAAATGATTTTTGCTGTTTTGACACATAAAATAAAATTTTCTTTCCAATGTAGCTTACTATTGATCACCATCAATTTGTTTTCTTGGAAGTGAGCTTCAAATTACGCCATCTATTGTCTATTAGGTCAATGTTGGAGCCATGATTGTATCACTATAGGCAAAGCTACTCTTATGTAATTATTACTCTTAATAGCTTACAATTTTATATATTTATTAGGTACAAACTGTGTTTTTAATTTATACTTTCTCTAGTCTGCTACTTCGTATTAAAAGGATGGCCTACTCCTGATATAATCATTTAATACATAAAAGTAATACACATACAGTTGCCTAGCATTTTGGGTTTGGTCCCCAACCTTTCATTCTTATTCTAATTCTCATTATATTGTCCAAAATAGACGTAAAATTTGTTGAAGAACAATTAATGCACAAATTCAAATATGGAAAATTGTGTATATCAAATTGCTTCCTAATACGAAAGTCCCATAAATGGGGAAAAAGAGAAACTAAGGATTCACCGTCCAAAATTCTATAAAATCACATAAAGCAATACAAAATTTAATACGATGAAATAGCTTAACTAGAAATCCCTGGACCTAAGAAATAATTCAAGCAAAATAGTATTTTAATAAACACTAAGAAATAATTAAAAGCATAATAGTGTTTTAAAATGAATTTAATAAACTGGACATATAGAGTACTAAAAATTAACAATTGAGAGAGAGAGAGAGAGAGAGAGAGAGAGAGAGAATCAATATTGGAGAAGCTTATTTTTGCTCTTTGCTCAAACTCCATCAAAAAGTCAAATTGCGTCTTTCACCTCGAACATTTGACTAATCAATATCCACGTCCATTGAAAACAGTCAAAGAAAAATAAATAAATTTTGCATATAGATATACGAGCAAAATCTAGAAAATAACTTTAATGTACTTTAGTATAGATACTAGGTTAAGGCATAATTGACTAACAAATAGAGTACCTTATCAAATTTAAATTGCAATAATAATTACAACAAAGTGAAAATATTCACTATTAACAAATCCTTAAGAGTTCCTCAATCTGAAAATAATAATAAGTACTTACAAATAGTAGTAGTGATTAATATAATTGTTGGGTGCACGTTCATTGAATTTATGTAGAAATATCTGATTTTAGTGCCAATTTACCAATTAATGATAGATTTACAACATACACAGTAATTTATTATAATGTATAATTAAAATAATAATGAAAAATTGTGTGGTTGAGCTCCAACACTTACCCCAGCTACGCCAATCTATCCGACGAATATGTGAAATCTTTGACCACTCAGAATCAGAGCCTCTTTCTTCCCTGCACATTTCCTCCAACAATGGACAGTCTTCTACATATAAATATCTAAGGTTGGTGAGGCGTTGCATCGCTTCCTTAGAGGGCATATGCCTAAACTTTTTTAAGTCATACAGATTTAATGAAAAAAGAGACGACAGACCCCAAACCACTCTGGCAATGCTTCAATTCCAAAACCATGCAATTCTAATTTGCTGAGAAAAGTGAGATGCTGAAGTTGATATGGAAATGAGTCCCAATGTTCCCAACCACGTAAAGTCAAATGCATGAGAGATTTGGATCGTTGGATGCCATCGGGCAGCTTGGAATGAGTTGAAATCAATTGATTCTGAGAATCCACTAGTCTCCAAAACTATTAAGTTGCTATGACGGCCAATTCCCTTGGGCAAACTCCTCAATTTAGGACAATCTTTTATATATAACTGTCTGATACAAGGCAATTCCCCAAAATCTATTGGAAAAGAAACGAGTTTGTCGCATCTACCTAGTGGATGGGCGGCGCCACTTGTTCTTTTAGTAACCCATGTAGTAAATGAGTTTGTACATATAGAATTACCCAAGTTGAAAATGAGTTTAAGAAAAGCGAAAGAATCTATCATTACCATTATTGACGATATTTTTGTACATCATAGGTAGCCGCCCCTCCACTAGGGGGGCGCCACTTGTTCTTTTACTAACCCATGTAGTAAATAGGTATGTAATTCTAGCATGGTTCTTTCAACTTTTATTCTCCAAACAAAATAATTTTGTAAGTGAAACCATAAATTTCCCTACTTCTTTATTGTACATTCTCTAAAAAAAATTATTTTTTGCTTCAAATAATATCTCCCAAACAATTACTAACTACGACCAAATTTGATTGTGTATCTTGTGAGTTTCTCTAACAATTCATTACTCACTTTAAGAGTTTTTCTAATTGAGAAAATAAAGGGTTACAATCGTTTACCCTTCCAATTCGAGTAATCCTGATTTCACGCGCAAACCATTATTGATAAAGAACTTGACAACTCCTCTTACAGTCTTTCTTTCCTTTTTCATTTTTGATCAATTCAGCGCTTGTAAAATAAATTGCCATTAAAAACGATTTTGGCGTACCAGATTTCACCTGAGGAGACGAGTGAACCGAAATTAACCTGTCCCCCATTTACCTTATCTCTACAACCTCGACAGCATCACATTCACAAAACAACATCATTTAATTTCTTCAAACCCTTGAAATGGATGAGGATTTACAGTTAGTGGAACATAGGAAGTTTGGGTTGTGGATTTCTTAAATTCAATTGTGATTAAGTCCTTTCTCGAAGCAGGTAATTCGTTGTCTGCCTGTTTATATCATTTTCTCAATTTTTGTCTATCAGGATATCTGTTTTTCCCCCCTCATATATAGCATTAACTTTAACTAGAAATGAAGAACTGAGGATCTGGGCTTTCGAATATCATTCAAATTTCAATTTTAAGTTCACTGTTGGGTAGCACTCAAATCGTAACTTACCTAGTGCAGACCTGATTCCTGTGTCCAATTGGCTCATTTTTGTAATTAGGTGACTTCACGGAGTTTGGGGTGGTTCATAAGCATTAGAAAGAAAAAGTATGTGGGCCACGCAAATGACTTCACGTACCATCTTCTAGCATGTTTGGGATCAGTGGATGTTGATACCATCGTTACAAGCGCTTTGTGAAGTACTACTTGTCTACTTGTATTTTTTTTCAATTATAAACAAGAATTGTGTGGGTGAACTGTTTGACAATTTAAGAGGCTGTATGAGCAAGCATGTTGATGATAACCCCGTAACAACGGTGACTACGAAACCCACAACTAGATTTATGCGGAATCCAAGAACGCCAATGAATAACCCGGTTTTGGATTTGAACCCAACGAAGTGAACCAAAAAATCCAACGATAGCAAAGATGCGCTAAACCCCTTGACTACACAATGAAGAACCCACAATCTGATGTTTGAACACACAAGAATTAGATTTTGGAAGTTCGATTTGTTCAATAGAAGAACAAGAGAGAAAGCAAAAGAGTTAAGTATTTATACTAGAGTCCTAAACCTAGTAAAAAACATGCATAAGGCAATAAATAATGTCAAAATATGGAAATAAATAGAATCCTAATAAAAAAAGAAATAAATCGCATAAAAATCGGTCGTACCAGACGACCCTTCCGACCGTCCGGATGGACAGAAGTGCTCTACCGGACGTCTGTAGAGCTCGTCCGGTTGAGCTTCTCGCGTCCGGTTTGGCAAAGATTTCAAGTCTTGGGCTACCGGACGTCCGGTTGATCCCCTTGCGTCCAGTTGGCTAGAGTTTCCTTCTGCCATCTCTATCACGTTAATCCAAGTTTTTTCGGCCTTCGACCCCAACATGAAACTTGCTCCATTTTGCGTCCCGAACATGGTTTCATCAATAGTGGCTTTGACGAGCATCCCAAATGTCTCTTTGATTCGTTTTTCTCTCGATCGCGTCATTGCCCCTTCTTCGATAATCAATGGGTCTCAGTTTGGACTTGCATTCATGACTCACGCATCCTGGATCATATCATCCTCTCACTCTTTAAAAGGATTCGTCCTCGAATCTGTATCTGCATCAAACAGAGAGAGAGATCAGCAACATTAAATGCAGCTGAAACATTATACTCACCTGGGAGATCCACTTTGTATGCATTATCATTGATCTTCTTGATGACTTGGAATGAACCATTTCCACGCGGCTGTAACTTAGACTTCCTCTGTTCCGAAAACGCTCCTTTCTGAGATGCACCAAGACCTAATCTCCTGGTTTGAATGTCACGCGCCTCCTTCCTTTATTCGCTTTCTGTGCAATGAGCTTACCTTTCTTTTCAATTTGCATCTTGACCTTCTCATGCAGTGACTTGGACCAATTCAGCTTTCCTTTTACCATCTAAGTTACCTTGTTCATTTACAAGCAACGATAAAAAATCCAAAGGTGTTAGCGGATTAAACCCATAAACAATTTCAAACGGTAAAAACGAAGTAGTAGAGTAAACAGCTCTATTATAAGCAAATTCAATAAATGGCAAACAATCCTCCAAACTCTTCAAGTTCTTATTTATCACCGTACGAAGCAATTGAGTTATGGTTCTATTGACTACTTCAGTTTGTCCATCAGTCTGGGGTGACAAGTAGTAGAAAATAACAATTTAGTGCCTAACTTATTCCACAGAACACGCCAAATATGACTCAAAAACTTAACATCTTGATCCAACACTATACTTTTAGGAATCCCATGCAAACATACTATCTCCCTAAAGAACAAATCTGCAATATTAGTGGCATCATCGATTTTGTGATATGGTATAAAGTGTGTCATTTTACTAAACCTATCCACCACAACAAATATTGAATCCCGACCCCTTTTTGTCTTAGGTAAATCCAACACGAAATCCATTGAAATATCCACCCAAGGTTCATTAGGTATAGGCAAATGAGTATACAAATCATGGGGTAAAACTTTAGACTTGACCTTTTTACAAGTTATGCATTTTTCACAAATTTGTTTTACGTCACTTCTCATTTTAGGCCAGTAAAAATGTTCCCCTAACATATCTAAAGTCTTTTGTATCCCAAAATGACCACATTAGACCCCCACTGTGTGCTTCCCTTACTAACAATTCACGTATAGAGCAATTAGGAATACATAACTTATTTTTCCTAAACAAATAATTTTCATGCTTATAAAATTTATCAATAGCTCATTTATTGCATGATTCATAAATGTCAGAGAAATCAGGATCACTCACATACATGCTCTTAATGTGTTCAAAGCCAAGTAACTGTGCATGTAAGGAATTTAGAAGTACATACCTTCGTGACAAAGCATCTGCAACCACATTTTTCTTACCTTGCTTCTACCGGATGACGTAGGAAAACTACTCTATAAATTTCATCCACCTTGCCAGTCTTTTGTTCAACTTACCTTGACCCCACAAGTACTTCTACGACTTGTGATGGTGTGTATCACGAACTCCTTAGGCCACAAGTAGTGCTGCCAAGTTTCCAATGCCCGAACAAGTAAGTACAACTCCTTGTCATAAGTAGGATAGCTCAAAGCAGCCCCACTCAACTTCTTCATTGAAGTAAGCTATAGGCCTGCGATCCTACATCAACACTGCTCCAAATACCTATTTCTGATGCATCACACTCAATTTCGAAGGTTTTGTCGAAGTTAGGTAATGCCAAAACAGGTGCTTTACACAATCTATCCTTAATAGTATTAAATGCATGTTCTTGTGAATCACCCCAATGAAAACCTACGCTCTTCTTAACAATTTCTGTTAGTGGTGTAGTGATTGTGCTAAAGTCCTTTGCAAATCGCCTATAAAAACTAGCCAATTTATGGAAACTTCTAACTTTAGTTATGCTTTTAGGTGTTGGTCATTCCTTAATTGCTTTAATTTTCTCCTCATCAACTTCTACCCCATTAACACTCATCAATAATCCTAGAAAGACAAGTTTTTCCATTCAAAATGTACATTTCTTGAAATTAGCATACAACTGTTTTTTCCTAAACACCACAAGCACACAATTTAAATGTTCCAGATGCTCATCTAGGTTTTTGCTATAGATTAAGATATCATCAAATATAAACAACAAACTTTCCTATAAAAGCACGCAAAACATGATTCATCAAACGCATAAAAGTGTTCAGTGCACTAGTGAGACCAAATAACATAACCAGCCACTCATACAATCCATATTTAGTTTTTAACGCAGTTTTTCATTCATCACTTTCCCGCATACGAATTTGATGGTACTCACTTTTAAGATCAATCTTACTAAAAATACAAGCACCATGTAATTCATCAAGCATATCACAACAAATAAGAGTTAAGTATTTATACTAGAGCCAAAACCTAGTAAAAAATGTGCATAAGACAACAAATAATGTCAAAATATGGAAAGAAATAAAATCCTAATAAAAGGGAAATAAATCGCATAAAAATCGGTCGTACCGGACGACCCTTCCGGACGTCCGATTGGGCGCGTCCGGATGGATAGAAGTGCTTTACCGAACGTTCATAGAGCTCGTCCAGTTGAGCTTCTCGTGTCCGATTGGGCAGAGATTTCAAGTCTTGGGCTACCGGACGTCCGGATTGTGCGTCTGGTTGATCCCCTTGTGTCCGGTTGGCCAGAGTTTCCTTCTGTCAGCTTTATCATGTTGATCCAAGTCTTTTTGGCCTTCGACTCCAACATGAAACTTGCTCCATTTTGCGTCCCGAACATGGTTTCATCAATTGTGGCTTTGACGAGCATCCCTAATGCCTCTTTGACTCGTTTTGCTCTTGATCGCGTCATTGCCCCTTCTTCGATAATCAACGGGTCTTGGTTTGAACTTGCATTCATGACTCCCGCATCCTGGATCATATCACATTTTAAGCAAGCCATGCTTGAGCGAGAATATTCTCACTTGAGTGGTGCTGAAATTCACACTTCAAAGTATTCTTGTTCCCTTAAGTGAGTTTAGATATATGCCTAAAGCTTCTCATAACCTTGAAATTATTTGTTGTAGAAGCCCCTCAGCAATTTCAAACCAAGAGGGTGCAAATATTGTTTTATGGAAAGAGTTCCCTTTACGTGTTTGAAGCCCTCCATTTCCGGTTTTGCCTCCTCGTTTGTTTGTGTTTCATACTCCTTTTCTAATTTTCGACAGTACGCAACTAGAAAATCGGTGGCTAAAGTTTTGATAAGCCTATGAGTCAAGCCTAAACTTAGCGATGTGGACTAAATTGGGATGGTAAACGTAATTCGTAATTGCATGTTAATTAGTGTGTCACTTATATTAGTTCAAAGATGGGGAAATTAAATTTTAAGATTCTGTTCTTTTGTTACTTCTCTACAATAAATGAAATAGTTCCCTTTCTAGGGGTGATTTGGCTACCTGCAGTTGGATATGCCTTTTGTACATTTCATGATGTTCAAAATACCAAGAAAAAAAAGATTGAATCAAAGAAGGTGATTGTTTTTGGATAAACTGCAAATTCTTTACATTTTCTAGTTTTGGTTAAATTCATGCGTGCATATAGTTTTGTCTTATGCATGGGATGCAGAAAGATGACTCAACTGCTAAATTGATTTGGTGTATTTTCAAAACATCGCAAGAAGGTTTGCCTCCAAATTCGCCTATGTATTACCTAGTGGTAGTAGAAATTTTATTGTTTTCTTTACATAAATTTATTGGGTTTCAGAGAACATGAGAGGTTTTTGTTTCTACTACTATCTTTCTTTATCTTAAAATTCGCTCTGGAGTACACATTAAGTTGGTGTAGACAGATTCCTAGCATCCTTGAACAATAATGTTTGCAAATATAGTCATATTCCATTTCAAAGCACTCTAACTTAGAAGTAACCGACACTAGTTTTGACATGAATATCAGGAGAGCAGCCTCAGTAGAATCAATCTTTGCTGAATAATCTCTTTGAACAAAAATAAGACCAATGTTATTGGCTGAGTTGCAATTTGTGGGAAAAGTGATAAGCTGAAGTTTGAGGGATGTGAAACAGGTCTAACACACATGTTATTATAGAAGTACTCACAACTCCCTTTGTCTTTTTAGGTTATAGTACAGGGGAGGAAATAAGTTCATTTTAAGCTGGATTTTGTATCTATAGTTGGAAGTATTTTTTTGCTTTAATTGTGTTTAGTTTATTACCTACCATCAATGTAACATGCATTCGATAGCAATGCCTAATTAAGCTGGATTTTGCATCTGAAGTTGGTTTTGGCTATTTGCTTCTCCATTACTATGGTCTCATACGCAGGAATACCCCGTTAGCAAAAAAATGATCTTTTGTGTATAATTCTACATAATCTCGAATGTTATCGAACAAGGAAACACTATTTTAATTGTCTTGATAGTCTCAATAACTGGATCGTGAAGGGATAGGGATGGCGCATTGGCTTGGTTGGCGGCTGGCAAGCTTAGCATGTATTAATACAGTTCCTGTGAAACTACCTGTAAAAAAAGGAAAAACGAAAATTTCAATGGTGGCTGCAATTGGAAGCCAACAACATTCTTAAGAGCAATTGAGAAATATGATGAATCAATATTTATTTAACTTATAAAAGAAATTGCATCCTTATAAGCAAAGAAAAAGAAAACCGGAAATTGAGAAATAGGAAACATATTAGGAATTGCAAATAATACCAAAACATGTCTGCAAAAACATGTCAAAAATCAAAATTAGGAAAGGAGGAAACTCTTTCCTCTATTTTCCTTCTTTGAGAACAGTGAGGACTTCTTTCTTGGTCGGCAGAGCTGGGATGGCTCCCTTTTTAGTCGTGGTGATTGCTCCATAGGCACATGCAAATTTAAGCACTTCCTTCACTCTAGGCTTGTCTTGGAAATCAAGAATTCGCTAGAATTAGTGTTTTGTAAATTCTGAACGTAATTAGAATGTTTAATATATAAACAATATTATCAAGAAATTACCTAGATTATGCCATGAAGGGCTCCCACAAAAGAATCGCAAGCTTCTGTTATGTCCATCACCTTGACGTGGTATCTATCAATTGATCCATGAAAATTCTATTTACCAACAAGGGACAGACCCAAATTTAAGGTTTATAGAGGTAATGTTAACATTCAATACATTTTTATATTATTAGTTACATCTAGCACATAGTTATATGTAGTTTCCTGAGCATAAGGCTTGGTTTATGATAGACCTCTCATCCATTTCACCTATTCTAGAAGAGTCAAGAAGGATGGAGAAGTAGCTGGAAGGAAGGAGTAACTGAAATTGGTTACAAGGGTAAGTGGGGGAATGGCATAGAGATGTTAGGGAAAGTCTATAAATAGGAGGAGTAAGGGAGGGATTAAGGGGAAAATACAAAATAGGAAAGGGAGCTAGTTCTGCTGTCACAGCCTTTCATAGGCAATTGTTATATAATTTAAGTGTAATCTTTTCCAGCATTCATTCAAAATCTGCTTATTCATATTCTGTCTATATTTTTTTAGTTGGATTCCCATCAAATTGGTATCAGAGCGGTTCTTCCTGATGGCACAGAAAAAGACAGATGGCAAGGTAGACACAATAGAAAAGGAAATGGAAGAGTTGAAGGCAGAGCTGCAACGCCTTCCTGGACGAGAGAAATCGGTGGTCTAGTTAACTCAAAACATGGCCAAAATGTTACAATCCATGGAGGCAACGAGGAGAACGGTAGCAGCCCTATCTAGTGCTAAAATGTGGCTGGGTAGAAGTTGGGAAGGAGAAGGATCAGGCAGTGGTTGAGGGCCCATTGTTGTAGAACAAACTGACGAAAATCATTGGTGTTCAACGTACTTTGTATCAGGAAAAATAGTCGGAGGGCTCAGGTGTGGCCAGTCTCGGTGAAGTCCTAGTGAACCATGAAAATGAAAGAGATGGGGAAAATTGGAGTCGAGTGCGCAAGCTTGAAATGCCCTTTTTTGTGGGAAAAATCTGGATGGCTGGTTATTTCATACAGGATGTTAATGGCTTATTGGAACAGGAGAAGTTGGGAGCAATTGTCATGACATCGCGAGTCTGGACTACTGGTGTAAGCGGTCCGATTTTACCGGTTTTTGACTGATTTTCAAACAAAACCGTTTATACCGGTTTGAGAAAAACTCAAACTTAAACCAAACCATTTTGAACGGTTTGAAAAAAACTCAAACCTAAACCTAACGGTTTGGTCCGGTTTTAAACCGCCGATTTCGCCGTATATTTTTTTTCATGTCTACTTTATGCCATTAATTTAGAAGTGAACATTTTTTTTTCAAGAACCGGACCGGAACCATATAGAAAAATAATTTGATTTTGGGACAAATTATTAAGAACCAACCGGTTCCGGTCCAGTTCTCGGTTCTAGTATGGGAACTGCCGAGAACCGGATGATTCTCATAATTTTTTTTTATTTTTTTGGTAAAATATATGATTCAATCTCCAATTACTTTTATAAAAAATAATAAGGTCCCTTCTTCATTTTAGACCTCAACACTTTCCTTCTTCTCTTTGATTCCTTTATTCTCTTATAATTATTTGATTAACTGATTCTCAAACCAAATTAGAATATTGGATAAATCTATACCTAAATAAATTTATTTACAATATATAATTTCATTTCTAAGCTCCGAAATTTTTATTTTGTTTTCACTTTGATTACACAGTTGTTGATCCGATAAAAAATTTTCATCTAGATTTCTACAAATTATAATCGACAGAACCAGAAGTTGCAATAATTTTTTAAAGGATGTCCAATTCAATGTAAGATTTTGTTTTTATTGAAGTTTTTTAATCATTGGAGTACTATGCAATTTATATAAGTTGATGATTGTTTGGTGATAGTAATTTATATGGAATACAACGTGAGATTGCTTAATGAATCGTTTCAGACATTCAGTTTAAAAGCCTATGGAATATACGAGCCTCATTTAAAAATAAATAAAAAGCCTAACATAAAAGTCTTACAAGTTACAATTTAGAAAAAAAAAAATTTAATTTTTTAATTTTTATATATTTTTCATCCGTCCGGTTTGGTTTTAAGCCGCAATAAGATTTCTCAAACCCAAACCAAACCGATTTGGTTCAAAACCATTTCGTTGATGGGTCCACGTGGCACCAAACCGACGATTTTCAAAATGCGGTTTCGATTTGATTTTTCGGTTTGACGATTTTTGCTTACAACCCTAGTATGGACGGTGACGCTTTGTCATGGCTTCAAAGGACGAAGACCAGAGCGCCAATTCAAACATGACAACAGTTTCGACAGCAGCTATTTCTATGATCCAGGCCAACCCAAGAGAGAGGCCTTTGTGAAAAGTTTATGGCTATCAAACAGAGTGAATCAATGGTGGACTTCCAACGAGAATTCGAACTGCTCGCATCTTCGTTGAGAGGAACCTCAGACAAGGTACTGAAAAGTACCTTTGTAATGGGTTGAAGCCTGAAGTAAAGGCCACTGTTTGTTTATTGGACCCAAAAGGATTGGGCCTAATTATGGAGATAACCCAGAAAATTAAAGATAAAAATTCGATACTTAAACAATAGGTGTTTAAAATTTACAATTCATATATCATGTATTAATTTAATTATAAAATCACCCACCCCAAATGCCCCACTCTCCAAACTCTAATTATTCTTATTTCCTTCCCTCTCTACATTCTTGCCATTTTCTCTCTACACTATTTCGTCGCCGGCGCCGGTGGTGACTGCAGCATGACAGTACAGTTTGCATAGAGGTCTGAGTTCGCACAACACGATAAGGCCCCGCCATTTGCCATCCAGTTTTCGAAGATCACCTTGTGCCTTCGACGCTCAGTTCACATGACAATCTGAGTGTTGTAGTGACGATATAAGTGGTAGTTTTTGTGGTGTTGGTGATGAGGTCGTGGTTTGATTGTGGAGGTGGCGACGACAATTGTGGTGGTGTAGTGGTTGGTTTCTGTGGGTGTGTGTTTTGTTGAGTTTTGATAGTCTCGATCTGTGGAAATATGGTCATGAACTGATGCTGAAAATTTGGGGTGAGTTTATTGGTTGTGTGCAGTAGATGGTGGTGGTCGTGTGGCGGTGCAGGCTGTGATGGCCGCGTGGTGGTGGTGCAGGCTATGAGGTGGTAGTAGTGTTGGTGTTTGTCTAGTGGTGGTGGTATAGATTGTTGTTGGTGGCGATGGCGGTGATGATGGCGACAATGGTGGTGGCGGTAGCAGTGCATTTCTGTTAATTCTGGAGGTGGTTGTTTGTGGAGAGCTGATAGTGGTGGTTGTGGTAGTGGTGCTGTTGTGGTGGTGGTGGGGGTGGTCACAATTGGTCGTAATGGCAGTGAAGGCGGTGGTTATGATGGTGTTGTGGTGGGGATGGGTAGTGTTTGTGACTAAGTATTGGCGGTCGATAGGGATCTGGGTTGTGTGTTTGGTGTATGTGACCAAATACTTGGTTCTTGTGACTAACTGTTAAATTGTGACCTTAAAAGTCAATAATTTGTGACCAACAAATCTGAAATTATGTGATCGATAGATAAACTATAACATATATATATATATATATATATATATATATATATATATATATATATATATTGATTTGTTACCAATGAAATAAATTGTGACCTATAAATTGTTTGATTTGTGACTTCGACATAATTCGTGATAAATTAATTTGATAATAAGTGACCAATAAATAAGTTGTAACCTATAATTATATTTCTGTGACTATTAATTATATAATCGTGACATTATTATATTTAATTAACTACCTCATACCTGAGTTTTGCATTTTCAAACTATACACTTGACTTGTGATTTGGTGTAAACTATGTAAACTAAATCACTGAGTTATGATTTTTCCCTAAAAATTTGTAGGAGCCCACAGCCCATAATTCAATCAAACCCAGTCAATTCATTCAGGCCCAGGAAAGCTCGACGTGCTTCCTTTGAAGGCGATCATCATGGAGGGGAAAGCATCTAGCAATTAGTGAGAATATCCGATCAGGCACTTGACAGATGCTGAGGGCAGATGAGGCGAGATAAGGGCTTGTGCTTTAGGTGTGAAGAGAAGTACAAGGTGGGCCACCAATGTTGGAATCGCGAGCTAAAGGCGTTGCTAGTGCAAGAAGGTGACCTTACTGACGAGGAAGAGAGTGATCTGCTGGTGAAGGTACCATTGGTAGAGATGGCGGAAAGGGTAATAGGCTTGAGAACTCCAGGAACTATGAAACTGTTGGAATTTTGGTTCGAAGAGGAGTGAAGATTTTGAATTTAACGGATTCAGTTTAAACTTACCAGATTTGAGTAAATTGCACTTACCGGATTTGCTTGGCTCTTACCGGATTTAGTGTGTTTACCGGATTTAGGAATACCGAATATTCTTTCACTTACCGTATTTCACTCAAAGTTAATACCGGGTTCTGAAATACCGATTTTTACTTAAGTTGCATACCGGATTTCAATAGCGCTTACCGTATTTCAGTTTACTGGATTCCACTTAAGTTCAAATACGGTATTTGGCTTAAACAACCAGTAAGAACCAAAAAACTCGAAATTTCACAGAGATTTTTGAACAAGCAAAAAGAGAAGAAACTTGGTTGATTTCATTCTCATTTAATGGACTTACAAGGTTGTATAAATAGCCAAAAAATACATACAAAAAATGTCTTAAAACTTAATCATATTACCTACTAAACTAGACAATACTGACACAAGTATTTAACATAAAATAGATGAAAAAGCTACCTAACTTTTATCATAGCATAAGCTAGGCTAACCAAAAACACGTAACCAAATGATAAAACAAGACATTGGTTAAATGACAACAAAAGTGTCACAACTTCAACAGAAACAGTCGCACAACAGGAGGTAACTGTTCTAGTTGATTGTGGGGGCAACCCACCATTTTGTTTCATTAGAACTAATCTAGAAGTTGAGTTTGCCTACTACGGATACTATGAACTATGGGATTATCATGGGCTCTGGTGAATCTATAAAAGGAAAGGGAATTTGCAAGGGAGTTGTGGCGGAGATGCAAGGGCTAACAATAGTAGAAGACTTCCTACTGTTAAAGTTGGGCTACAGGGATATGGTATTGGGGATGCAATGGTTAGGTAGCTTGGGTAGTATAGAAGTCAACTGGAGACTCCTCACTACGAAGTTTCAAACGGGAGAATTAATAACGAGTCTGAAAGGAGATCACGGGCTTAACAAAGTGGGAGTTTCATTGAAAACCATGATGAAGGCTTCGCAACTCTAAGGCCAAGGGATAGAGGTGGAGAACGAACTTTTGCAATTGGGTTGGAAAGGGAAAGGGTTGCCTGTATTTGAAGTTTTGTGGGAATCAGCCGCGCCTGGCACTCGACATTTTCCAGATGTTCACCTTGAGGACAAGGTGAGTTTGGAAACCTGGGGTAATAACTTCTTATCCATTTCACCTATTCTAGAAGAATCAAGAAGGATGGAGAAGCAACTGAAAGGAGGGAGTAACTGAAATTCGTTACAAGGGCAAGTGGGGGGAAGGAAAATAAATCTGTTAGGGGAATTCTATAAATAAGAGTAAGGGAGAGATTAAGGGGAAAATACAGAGTAGGAAAGGGGAGCTAGTTCTACTGTCGCAGCCTTCCAGAGGCAATTGTTATCTCATTTTACTGTAATTTTTTCTACCATTCATTCAAAATCTGCTTATTCATATTTTGTCTGTATCTTTCCAGTTGGATTCCTATCAGTTTATTTGTCGATTCCTATCAGTTTATTTGTCGATTCAAAATCTACCGTTTGACTGGGTCGCCTAGACCTAGGCGGCCCAAGACTATTTTCTTATTTTTTATTTACTTATTTTATTTATTTAAATATTTAACTATTTTTCCTTGAATTTTTATTTTGTTTACAAAAAAGTTTAATTATTTATTGAATATTTAATTGTTTTTGTAATTATTTATTTTAATTGTTTATTTAATATGTAATTGTTTTTGTAATTATTTATTTATTTTATTTATTATTTATTTATTTAATTGTTTATTTAAATTATTCATTTAATATTTAATTATTTAATTAATATGTAATTTTTTTGTAATTATTTATTTTAATTGTTTATGTAATATTTGATTGTTTATTTAAATTTTTTATTAAATATTTAATGTTTCATAATTATTTTTTTAATATCTAATTGATTTTGTAATTATTTATTAAATTTTTGATTTTTTTGTAATTGTTTATTTAATACTCAATTATAATTTCTTTTTTAATTTTTCATCTAATATTAATTATAGTTTAATTTTTTCTTTAATTTTTAGTGTTGACAAAAATTATATATTTTCGCTTTTTATAATTTTGTTTAATTTTTATTTACTTTCATTTTCTTTTTTCTATTATCTGTTAATTCTTGCGTATAGTTGTTACAGTTCGGTTAATTTAATTTTTAATATTACGTTTCATCCATTATCTCTTGCAAAATGTTCTAACATTTGAAATTTTGCAAGATGAAATACAACTTGGACGTTGCCATTAGACAGATTATCGGCTAAGTTACGTACAATTCTGTGGACAATTGCTCGATATATTACTATGTCGGCTGCTTAAACTAGTTGACGGAGATGCTTTCCATTTTGATCTTAGGGGCAAGGTAGCTATATTCTCTATATTCAAATTTGCCATATCACCGGATTGAGATGTACGAGCAAAGAAACGACAATGGATCGTATTCCGAGAAACATGAGGCTGATTATTGAATACTTTCATGGACAAACGACAGTAAGTCAGTAACTCTGGCGCAATTAGGAGATCTATTCAGGGAATGCGACCAAATGTTAGACAAGTTGAAGCCGGACTTGGTGTTTATCCTCGAGAGCGTGCTCAGGTGTCATCACAAGACATCGATTTGCTTTTTTATTTGGAAGTTGTTGATGAGATTGATGCATTCAACATCTATTCATGGGAGCAAAGATATTTTGAGGATACTTTACATGTCTTTCGAAGGGGGTATTCGATGCCTAAGGGGATAGGCCCGAGCAAAAAGTATGATACATATGGCTTACTGTTAGCTTTGCAGGTAAATGTTTAACATAATGAACTGTCTATTTTTTTAATTAAATTTATATATGATAATTGTAATTGTTGTAGATATGGGTGTATGAAACTGTCTCCATCTTGCCTAGCCAGTATGCGAGGAGAGGGGAGACATGTTGCCCTCAGATGCATCATTGGCGAGCACAAGACAAGCCACTTGCCAAATAATTATCAAGTCTCATCGACGATCTTGTGGTATATATTATACATTTGCGATTTATATTGTATGTCCTTTAAAAACTCGATACATGGTCATTAACTCGATAAAATGCCAATATGTTAGCTCGAAGTCCTTACTGAGTTGACACCGTCGATCAAGGAGAAGGGTCAATGTTATCTGCATAAACTGTCTGTTCCAGTTGCGCCAGACGATCAGATGCCTGAGTCCGTCGTGGATCAAGATAGAGTATGTTAATTGAATATAATTTGTTGATTATCATTTTGATTTTTTCATTATGTTATTTATTAGTAATGTTATTATTTAGGAACAACGTCTAGTATTACCTCCACCGAGGATATCACCTTCTTCGAGGAGGACACATCTACATATGAGATCACCTTTTCCCGCATCCAGACACCTCTCACGTGGATCTCCTGCACGTAGTTATAGTGCTTCTACCAATGATTTGTTTGAACTTCTGACTACATTTATAAGGGAGATGAGAGGCGAAGTGGCGGAATTATGACATGATGTCAAGATGCTACGAGCCGGTTTAGGAGACCTTCATACTGAGGTCGTAGCGCTACGAGATGACATAGTAGGCTATTGAGGGCCTAGTGCCTCTAGGGATAGAGCGGATGATGGAGGGACTGGTTGTTCTCAGGAGTGAGGGGATGACGGAGGGACTAGTGGTTCTCAAGGGCGAGAGAATGACAGAGAAGATGGTCAGATGGGGTATGATGATTCTTCGTGGCAATCAGATGCTGCATTGAAGTCGTTTTTGCATACACGACGGAGGGTGTGGCCCCGATGGTATCGGAGGTAGTGGCAGGGGGAGTACCGAGGATGGGTGGATGGGGTATCGGAAGAGAAGGATAAGGATGAGGGAGGGTACCGGAGGGGATAATGGTAGGTGATGTGACAGAGAGGGTATAGGAGGGGGATGTGGTGGAGGATGAGAGGACTCCAAACACGAAGGTGGATGTTGTATTTGTGTCAAAGAGGGCAACAAAGGTGAGGAAGGGTAAGAAGCGTGTTGCTGACTTGCCAGAGCTAGTGGTCGATAAGAGGTCAAGATTGTCGTTTCAGTACATCGTTTTTTTCTTCACGGTCGGGGCGAAGAGAAGGACATTCGTGGACTGGACGTTCTTCAATCTCTTCCGCTAGGTCGATCAGGTTAAGCACAAAGCGTTTGATGAATGATTCAAATCCCTTAAACCCAAGTAAGTATTTTATGATTTTGCTAAAGTACATATCTATGTTTTTTGTAACATTTCATTTTTTCATAAATAACTACAAGATTGGGAAGAAGACGATTTCGAACGCTAAAAAATGGTTTGAAAATATACTGACGACGTCATCTTGGCTCGACGATGATGTAAGTGTATTCTCGTTGTTATTTATTATGTTTACATAATTTATTGTTTTATTTAATTAAACAACTCTATCTTTTTATTGGTGTTTTTGTTTTACCATATCGACATCGCCATGAAAATGTTACGCGATTGGGCTCGGAGACACCCCGAGATCTTTTCACATTCCTGGCCGAGTCATCTTGAGCTCCGAGTTTACACATGCCGTTGGGGAATGGATATAAGGTGCCTAAGTACATGCTCGAGTGGGTCATTGGGATGAAGCCGATGTGTGGAATGCCACAAACGGATTTACACATCTATACATTCTAGTGATCGCGAACTCACACTACTTTGCATTTGAGATTGCATTCGCTGATTCCACTATCTATGTGTACGACTCCAATAATAACTATCTGATACCAGATCAACTGGAGCAAATACTGCAGCTGATGACTGTTATCGTTCCTATAATAGCAAGACATGCGATAATTCGAGTAAGTGACAGATTAGTCATTGTGCAGGATATGACGACGGCTATACAAGGACTATCTAAAGATTTACAAGTTTTTAATTTGAAAACTTAATTTTTAGCTAACTGTTATCGAACTAATATATTATTATTTACTTACAGGGGCGATAGTGCTATATTTGCAATAACGTATATAGAACTTTTGAGTATTGGTCGCAAGGTTGATAACAATAAATCAATCTTGGATAGATATGTAGATGTCGAATTTAGCTTGCAATTTGTATGAATAGAACTGGTACATTGTGTATTATTTTATTAAAAAAAGTAAATATTGTTTATTTCATTGTGACTCGTGTTGTAATGCAACAAAAGTATGAGTAATTTTGAGCATATTTGATAGTATAAACAAATAAATAGTTAAAAAAAACTTATTATTTTTTTATGACAATAAACTTGAGGTGTTCTCAAATAAAAATCTTGAAATATTACGATTTTAAACCATCAATTTAAATTTAACATAGCATGTCAAATGCCCAAACGAAAAAAAAAATGATTAAATAACGGACAGATTGTGAAATATTAAAGAAAAATTTAAATTTTATTAAATAATGGACTATTCCACTTGCTAAATAACTAAGATTAAATTTAGGCACATGCAAAAATAGTACATAAAAATTCGGGGTGTTTCATTACACATCCATTGAATTGTTATGTAGATGAATCTGACTTGTACAAAATTGGTGAGTGGCCTATTGCGCCGCATCTGCCGCACTTAGGAGATTGAGAAAATTCGTCGGTAGATGGTATTCTAGACGTATGTCTACGTCCATAAGTACGTGGTCCTACTTCGAGTGGCAACAAATTATTAAGTGGGAGAATGTGGTCAGAAACTCCTCACACGGCTTCATTTGGTATAGGAAATATTGTTTCGGCATACACCGTGCTCCAATAATTAGCTGTGTAATAATAACTGTACAAGGTGTGCATTGGAAATCATCTATGCACAGCCACTGCATGTGTACATGGAAAACTCTCAAACTGAAACTTTCTACACGTGTACGTGTTATATCATTCAAGTCTATAATATATCTGATATTACGTCCACATCTCTTAGAGAAGAGAAATTGATCCAATGGTTCCACACATGCCTTTCTCCCCACCTCTAGAGTCTTGAAGAGTTTATCTTTCTAAGTCAGGGTTAGCACACTTGTGCAACTTTGTGATTCCCTACGTCGGTTATGAAACCACCGTTGTAACTTGTTAAGAATGTGCTTAATCATTGCAAGAATTGGTAACTCTCGATCCTTCTTGAATAATGTATTGGGTGACTTCGCATTGTTCGATGTCATGTTGTATCGACGTCCTGAAAAATGTGATCGTGCCCAATGTTTGATCGTTATCTCTATTAGATAATCCCAAGCAGCATGTGATTTACCTTCTATTTCGACCATGAACTTATCAAACTCCGCAAAACTGTAAGCCACTGCGGCTCTCTTAAACAATGCAACAATGTCACTGTCCCAATACTTAGTCTTCAATTTGCCCTGTATATGGCACATACAATAACCATGACTTTCTTTAGCAAAGACTTCGGCGAAACCGTTTATTATTGACTGGCCCCGGTCAGTTACGAATGCAAGGTTCTTGACTTTCCCAATTACTTCCCTCAACTTCGTGAACAATCAACACATCGCTAGATCATTCTCTCCATCGACTATGCCAAATGTAAGAGAGTAATGAAAGATTAAATTTGAATGTTGGCATCTTCAAATGTTGCAATAATCAACTTGTCTTCGTATATAGTCTTAAGGGTTGTACCGTTGACTAGAATTACGGGTAGCATTATGTTTTGAAATCCTCAAATGTATTGTCCAAGGGCCATGAAGAAATACTTGAAGCGATTCTCGCCCTCCGGCTCAATAAAAAATGCCGATCTAGGATTAATTTTCTCCATGTTATAGCAATATTTGGTCAATTTAGCATAACTCTCTTTGACTGAACCCATTAAGTCCTTCAATGCGCATTCTTTAACCTTCCAGGCCTTTCGATAGCTCATGATCACCCATACTCTCGAAGGACGTCGTTAATGAAGTCCGAAGGTCTATAGATCATTCGTGGGTCCTGAAACTTGTGCTTTATTTGTCGACCAATGAACCATGCTTGGGCTTGTCTGTGATCATTTTAACGAATACCAACTTCGCAAGTATGTTCTCGTGTATACTTACGAATTATAAAGAATTCATTCATGTCCATCTTCTTCGCTCGCAAATGTTAATGGCAACTGGCGTCAATGTAGATAATTGTGTACATCGACTAGTTTGATTTCTTCACTTTAAACTCAAAATTGTGTTTCAAAGCAATCCGATGCACAGCTTCTTGCAAATCTTTTTTGTTTCAAACAATTGCTCGATATACAAATTTTCATTATCGGGAACTATACGCGAACAATTAGAGGACCGTGTACTCGTTCCAGCCTGTGAGCTTCCACCCGACTCATGTCTTCGACAGGATAAAATAATCAAATCCTCATTTGTAAATTCATTTTCATTCTCGTTGTCCTGAACTATCGAGTGAATTCTACATGTAACAGTGAGATCATAGTGATGAACAACTGTCTTGGAAATAGTCATATCATCATCACGAGTTATCTCCACCGTGTCCAAAAAATCATTCATGTTACAATCCCCTCCATCGGAATCTTTGTGTCCACTCTTGGGGACATTCTTTTTAACTAAAGTTACGCAAATAAGAGTACTACGATTTTGGTTTAATTCAATTAAAACCTTCATTTCAGATTTGGTAGTAACCAATACAGGTGAAATTGAAACGGATGTATGCTCACCAAATAGAAATCCTAATTTCATGTCGTGTTGAGAGGGATAGGCATTAAGTTTGTTCTGTAAAGCATGGTATATTTATGCATATGATGTACTTGCTCTATCACAATTACAGTAGCATCACGTCTTTCACTCATCCATTTTCACACACCTCGATCATTTTCATTCATTTCAAATTCACCAAAATAACAAATTGAGGTTGTAGTTGATCTCATATTTATATTAGAAAAATAATTTGTTAAAAAAAATAATTAGGAGATAAAAATGCCGGCTGGGCTATTGGATTTCCAAGCTGTTAGTATATGCAAATGAATTTTTTTTTCTCTTTTTACTTAAAAAAAATATAGATCTATTTAAAATTGTAAAAAATAATTTGCCTGTGTTGAAATAAGATTTAACGATTAAAATAATTTACTAATTCAACGAAAATAAAATTAAAAATACATAAATATACTTACCGATTCCAAGTGGTGGCTAGAAATAATATTTTTTTTGTTGAGCCGTTGATAAATTTATGAAATTTCAAGGTTGATGCAGATGAAAAATGAAACAGTTTTTTATCTGTATTGGAGTAAACATATAAAGAAAGTGACTTGATTTTAAAATTTTAAATGAGAAGTGTTTGAAATTCTTTATGATTTATTATGATATTATTGTCTTTTAAAATAATACCATATTTTTGTAATTGTATAACATATATAAGGGTAATTTTATCTTTTATAAATGAAAATGTCATTGTGGTGAATGGTAAAAAAACGATAGGCCAATTAGGAAAATGGCCATGTTGAAATTGCCAATTTAAAAAGTCTCCCTTTGAATTAGCCTACGAAAATCTAGATCCAAATTGAAATGGATCTGACTGGAAAATCCACTTGGGCCCAATTATTGAGGTAGGAAGACCAAATGTCCGACGATCATTAAAGTGAAAATTACACCCTTCCCCACTTTAAGAATTCACCTTCCCTAATTCATTAATTCATTTCTCACGCTCTCTCCCTCTCTCTCAACCTCTCGCTCGACCTCACTCTCTCCACAGAAATTGTAGAAGCAGTAGCAGTTTGGTTGGTGGCTATTTTGTGGGTTTAGATGGTGTTTTGTGTGGTGGTGGCGATTTTGTAGTGGTAGATCTAGCGGTTGGGGTGGGTTATGGATGGTGTTTTGTGAGGTGGTGGTGGTGGCGACGGCGATTTTCAGAATTTTAGATTTGCGAGGTGTTGTTGGTGGTAGTGATGGCGTTGGGCGATGTTGCAGGTGGTAGTGATGGCGTTGGACGATGTTGCAGGTGGTGGTCAGCGATTTCAATAGGTCCAGTTCAATTGGCTCAAGCCCCATCCTCTCTCTCCACTCCTCTCTGCTCCGTCGCAAGATTGTGGTGGTGGTGGTGCTGATTGGGATAGTGGACGTTCTCGTTGTGGTGGCTGTGGTGCCTGTGATATTGGTGCGGGTTGGTGGTGGTGCGATGGTGTTGAAGAAGAGAAATGGTGCCTGTGGTGGTGTGGGTTGGTGGTGAGGCTGTGTTGGCGACGTTAGTGATGGTGGTTGTTGTGAGTTGCCAACTGTGGTAGCAGCAGCGGAGTAGGTTTAGGGCATGTAAGATGGTGGTGGTGGTGAAGTGGTGTTGTATAGTCTCTGTGACCAATGCTGTGACCTGAGCCATGTGACCTATACTGTGACCTGAGCCATGTGCAAAATATTCTATGACATATGCTGTGACTATAAAAAAAAAACCTGAGTCATGTGCAAAAATATTTTGTGACTTGTGCTGTGGCCATTTGAAATAAACCTGTGACTATCAACAAGAACCTGAGTCATGTGCAAAAATATTCTGTGACTTGTGCTGTAGCCATTTGAAAATATTCCATGACTTTTAAAATTTTTGAATTGTGATCGTAAAAAAATTTGTGACATTTAAAATTTTTGATTTGTGACTGAAAAATAATATGTGACTAATTAAATTGTGAATCTGTGACCGATGAACAAATTGTGATCTATAAAATTTCTGATTTGTGACCGAAAATAATATGTGACTAACTAAATTGTGAATCTGTGACCAAATTATATAGATTTGTGACCTTAATATATTTAATTAATTAAATTATAAATAAAAATTAACAAAAATCTGATTTTTGAAAGTTGAAACTTATTTTCTTATTATTGAATTGGACCAAAGTTATACTCTTATGAAAATTTCCCATCATTAAATCACGTGAAAATTATACATGGGCCTACTTTTCAAGATCCAATTTCAAAAATAAGATGGAAGATTTACTTATACAAAAATCAAATATTATAAATCAATATTTTAATATTAATAATAATATTAAATAAATATATACTTTCTCACTCTAATTTGTTTCTCTCTCAAATCACTCTCTACTATCTTCTCATAAGCCTTAATTCAACACCGGTTGTTTCTGGCACTTGGTCTAGGAATACCAGCACTGTCACTCTACATCGACGACATATCCACCGCAGGAGCACCGTCCTCAATCATGTGCAAGAACAACGATGTTGGCACGGGACCACCGCCGACAGTGCGCACAGGAGCGTTGCACGAATCAATGGTCGTACTGAATAGTTGCGAGGAGCAGATACCACGAGGAGTGTTGCACGAAGAAGATACAACAAGGAGTGACGATGAGTGTCGTCGCGTGAAGCAAATATGGTAGACAGTCACCGTGGTACTGAACGACGCTTGCGTAGTATCATACTGGCCGTGGTGGTATTGAATCAAAGTAAGATATGATGGTTCAGTGGTATGACAGATCTGTGAGATTGTTGATTGGTTGGGGCTATGAGATTGTTGATGAGGACGAAGGTAGACAGATCTGTGTAGGAGTGGTTGCTGGCGGGGTGAAGAATATTGGTGGATTGAGGTGATCGACAACGATTTTGTTAAAGGTATGAGATGGTGGTCAAGCGAGATTTGAGTGAGCAGAGCTGAGTTTCTGATTTGTTGGGTGTGGGTGGATATGATTTTGCAAATGGTGGTGCAATAGTGGTGGTGGTGGTGATGGGGTGGTGATGGTACGGTACTGGATGTGGTGGTGGTGTATGGTGCGGAGGTGGACTGGTGGTGGTAGTGGTGATGTGCGATGCGGTGGTGGTGATGGTGGTGTGCAATTGTTCATATATATATATATATATATATATATATATATATTTTTTTTTTTTTTTTAATTTTTTTTTTAAATTTTCTATTGCGTTGTAGTGGCGGTGGCGGTGGCGGTGCGGTTGATAGTGGTGGTCGTGGCAGTGGTTGTGGTGATAATGGTGAGATGTTGGTGGCTATACGTGTGTCGGGGTGGTGGTGGGTCTGCCGCGACGATGGAGGTGTTGCTGTCGGGAGGTGGTGGTGGTGGTTCCAGGGACGACGATGGTGGTGAGATGGTGGCCGCAAGTGCTTGTAGTGGTCACAAATTATTTGGTTGACTATGATAATTAAATTGATTAATCTGTAACCAATAAACAATGTGTGACCAAAGAAAAAGATAAATTGTGACCAATAAATAAAGTGTGATTTAAAAAGTTGTCAATTTGTGACCGATAATTTGATCATTTGTGACTGTATCATAAGTTGTGACTTATAATATTTGTAATTTGCGACCGATTAACAAATTGTGACCTATAAAATTTTTGAATTATGATCGTAAAATAATTTGTGACATGTAAAAATTCTAATTTGTGATAAAAAAATAATATGTGACTATCTAAATCGTTAAATTGTGACCAATGAAAGATATAATTTGTGACTAAGAAATAATATGTGACCTAAGAAATTGTTAGTCTATGACCGATAATTGATAAATTGTGATTGTGTAATAAGTTGTGACTTGTAACAATTGTGATTTACGATTGATAAATAAATTGTGGCTTATGCATTTTTGATTTGTGACGATGAACAAATTGTGACTATAAATTTTTTGAACTGTGACCGTAAAATAATTTGTGACATATAAAAATTCTGATTTGTGATCGAAAAATAATATGTGACTAACTAAATTGTGAATCTGTGATCGATAAACAAATTGTGACCTATAAATTTTTTGAATTGTGACCTTAAAATAATTTGTGACATTTAAAAATGCTGATTTCTGACCTCGAAATAATTTGTGACTAATTAATTTGATAATATGTGACCAACGAATAAATTTGTGATAAAATTGTATAAATCCGTGACCTTTATATATTTAATTAATTAAATCATAAATAAATTTTAATAAAAATCTAAAAATAATTTGTCTATAATTATTTACAATCTTATTATGAAGAAACAAATTTGTTTGATTTGTTTTTACTTTTTTTCAAAATATGAAATGATAATTTCTTGATTTCACCAACCAACTCGTGGGATCTGGATTCCTAGTCTACATTAGATTAACCATAGTAATACAAAAAATTACCAAATAATTGATTAGTCAAATATGCAGATCTTACTTGTTTATCACGCACAAAAATCATACCTATTACATGAGTTTGTGTGAGAGTAGAAAACCCAGTGATTACTATGAAATATTTGCTCTGAAAAACTGTATCGTGTAAATTACACACTTCATTTTGTCAGAAGTTTTAGAATGTACAGCTGAAATATATAGAAAAAGGAAAGTAATCCCCAAAATTTGCCCCTAAAGTATGCCCTAACTCCAAAGAATGCACATACTTAAAGTTTGTCATGAAGGCTGGAAAGTTTCCTGAAGACATAGAGCCCGCATTAGATATCGTCACTAATCTGTACGAGGCGACGGTGAATGTGAACCTCCTGTCGTGGTAGCTGATTTTAAAATATGTCAGTTACAAAGCTGCAAATTGCAAAATATCTTCGACTCCTATTAAATGGGATTCCTACCAAAGTCATCAACAGAAACTAATCAACATATTTCTATACATGCCCGCACATGGTTGGGCACGAAATGAAAGCTTCTATATATTCAGCCAATGCCTGAGTGAGTATTAACAATCGATAAAAGAATAATGAGGTGCAATGGTAGAATAATGCAGATTTTAGGGAGGCATTGCTTAAAGTTGTTGAATGTAGCATGGCATTTTTACTGTCAATATACTGTATCTTTTGTAATCATTCCCTGATTTACTAGTACATGTTTGGTAGTATATTTTTGAATTATGGACTATGTGTGGTATGGTGAAAAAACTATCAAATGTGATGTCTTGTAGTAGGTGAAGTATGAAAATTTTTTTGTACTTAAATCACTTTGTAAAGATTATATATATCAACGAAGAAAGCTAGCCATAGAGCTTCTCTCTTTTTCAGTTCTCTCTTTCATTTTTATTCTAGACAGAGCAAATCCAGTGAGTTCTGTGTAAAATCAATAAGTTGAAATACGGTAAGCTTAAATCCGATAAGCTAGTGCATATCCGGTAAGCTAAAGCATATCTGGTAAAAAGCCATATTTGGTAAGAAGCCATATCCGTAGGCTAAAAACAAATTCGGTAAGTTAAAAACAAATCCGGTAAGTTCATTTCTTTTATTCTCTTTGAGCCAATAATCTGTCATGTTATCAGAGCTTCCTAGTTCTTAGAAAGGGACCACAAGAAGAAGAACTAAAGTAACAAAAAAGGGGAAACAATTAGCAGAGTAAATTGAGTTAACAGAATAGAGGATGACATCAACTGGCTTCTTAGCACCTCTACCCTCAGCCTTCAATGGAGAAAATTACAACTTTTGGACTGCAAAGATGAAAGTCTATCTCAAGGCTTATGACCTTTGGGAGATAACGGAGACAGACATTGAACATCCACCGTTAAGAGCTAACCCCACAGTTGCTCAAATTAAACAATACAGTGAGGATGTTGCCAAGAAGTTCAAGGCTTTCTCTTACATTCAGTCTGCTATTTCAGATGCTATTTTCACAAGGATAATGACTTGTGAAATGGCAAAAGAAGCCTGGGATAGACTCAATGAGGAATTCCAAGGAAATGAGAGAACTAGATAGATGCAAGTGCTCAATTTGAGAAGAGAGTTTGAGACCTTGAAAATGAAGGAAACTAAGGTGGTAAAAGACTTTGCAGACAGGTTGATGAAGGTTGTAAATCAGATTAGGCTATTGGGAGACAATTTGCCAAATAAAAGAGTGGTGAAGAAAGTTCAGATCAGCTTATCAGAGAAGTTTGAAGCCAAGATATCACCACTTGAAGATTCAAGAGATATGTCATCAATTATTTTGGCTGAATTGGTTATCCTTTGGGGGAAAATAATCCTAATTAAGCATGTCCTAGGAAGCATTCCGATACACATATTATCAGTGCTAAATTTACCCAAAAGAATCCATAACGACCTAAACCGTTTGTTATCATCCTTTCTCTGGAATTCATCTGATGGATCCAAGAAAAAAATGGGTATCATGGAGAAAAATTTGCCACCCGGTGGACGAAGGTGGCTTAGGCATTCGGGAGTTCAAGGAGGTGCAACAAGCCTTACTAATGAAATTCGCTTGGAAGCTGATGGAAGGGAAGACCTTTTGGGCCATGTCTTTCAAATCAGTATATATGAAGAATAAACCTGTGAGCTTGGTAAAAATGGCCCTCACACATTCCCGATTTTGGAAAGGAGTCGCCTCCGTTGTGCCCCTTGTGGTGCAAAACTCTTTTAGTCGCATTGGAGATGGCTCATCAAACTTCTAGTATGATAATTGGCTAGATATACACAGCTTGGCTGAAGCTGGCCCCGAGATTAAAGAACCAAAACTACAGCTAAAAGACCTCATAATGGTTAACAGGATGTGGAACGAAATGAGGCTAAGGGACTTAGTGGATGACCGACATGTCTCCTTGACCCAAAGAGTGCGTACTAAACCTTGTGGGGAATGAGATCACTATGTGTGGAAACCTAGCAAGGATGGACTATTCTCTACAAAATCAGCATGGGAACTGACTCGCCACAAGTGCATGCCCTTCTCATGGAAACGTTGGTTGTGGCATAATAAAATCCCCAAAAAATTGTCGTTTGTAGCTTGGAGAGCTCGTCTAAATCGGCTTCCAGTTGATAGTGTAGTCCAATCCATTGGGATCCCGCTAGTGTCCAAATGCGAATGTTGCGCATCTTCTTCGGTTGAAAATATGGACCATGACCTAAGCAATGGAGAAGTCGCCAAAAAAGTCTGGAATTATTTTGCACTCCATTTCAATTTGTCCTTACCATACACTTCAACTTGGAGAGGTAGAATGAATCTTTGGTGGGCAACTGCATCAAATGCATCACATGTTGGATGCCTCCGGGGCATGACTCCTATTATCATCATATGGGCGCTATAGAAATTCAGATGTGAGTCGCGGATGGGGGATCAGCCCGCTATATGGCAGAAAACGATTTGGCTAATAAAATAGTTCCTATCTCAGATTGGAAGCCAGATTACTACAGGCTGAAGAGCAACAACACGTGACATGCAAATCCTGCGCGATTTAAACTGTCCTCTACCTACCTTCAAACAGTCAAAACCATAAAAGATAAGCTGGAAGAAGCCTTTGGGGGACCGTCTGAAACTTAATGTGGATGGAGCGTCTAAGGGTAACCCGGGCCCAACAGGGGGAGGAGGTCTGGTACGTGACTCTAGTGGAACCTGCTGGGCTGGCTTTGCACGCCATTACGCTGTTTGTACAAACATGGAGGTGGAAACTCGCGCCTTGCTTGATGGCCTCCGAATGTGCAGAGATCTGAATATAAGGGATTTTATGGTGGAAACGGACTCAAAGGTGCTGGCCGAATGGGTAAAAAAAGGCGCCTGCTCCTTATGGTGGCTGTGGGAATTCTGGGAAGAAAAAATGGAATTGATCCGAACACTTAACAGCCAGGTGTGTCACGTGTTCAGAGAGGCAAACATGATGGCTGACTATCTGGCAAAAATAGCAAGTGAGGGCTCATCAACTAATATTTCTTATGGTGAGGAGGTGCCGAACACTCTTCTTGGAATCTTGAGGACGGAATGGAAGGAAATTTCGTAACTTAGATTTTGATGTAGTTTACTCTTTTTGAAAGCATTGTTTATGTAGTTTCGGCTTTCCTCAGCCATAAGTGAGGATAGAATCAATAAAAATACGTACTGTTCCAATTTTTTTTTTGGCTGAATTGGTTAATGCCCTTCAAGCAACAGAGCAAAGAAGGCTAATGAGGTAAGAGGAACAAACAGAAGGAGCCTGTTTGTTAAAGGAAAGTACAAAGCTCAAACGAGCTTTGGTGTCAAGAAACCTCAAGCTAAAAAGAAAGAAGCTGAAGGCAGTACCAGGATAGGAAACAAAGAGGATAGGTTTGCACCTTGTTCTCACTGTAAAAGAAAGGGCCATTCACTTAAATAGTGTTGGTATAGGCCTGAAGTTCAGTGTAGAGGCTGCAAACATTTTGGTCATGTTGAAAAGATTTGCAAAAATAAAAGGGGGAAACAAACACAACAGCAGACAAAATTGGCAGAAAATCAGGAAGAACTGCTTGAGGAACATTTGTTCTCTGCCATCATGGCTTGTAGCAAGGTTGAAACCTGATTATTGGATAGTGGTTGCACTCACCACATGACTACAGAATCCAGCATCTTTTTTTATTTAAACAAAGCCTACAGGTCTAGAGTTAAATGGGAAATTGAGACTTTGTAGAAGTGAAATGTATAGGAGTGATAGCTGTTCAGACTTCAAGAGGTATCAAACACATACTTGATGTTCTATATGCATTGATCAAAACTTAGTTAGTGTAGGGCAATTGCTTGAGAAAAATCATGTCTTGATGTTTAAAAATAAAGTCTGCACAATACTAGATGGAAATGGACAGGAGTTAATAACAGTTCAAATGAAGAATAGAAGCTTTCCTATAGATTAGAAAAATATCACTACACATGCATGCTTAGCTGAAGAAAATGAGTCCTTCTTATGGCATAGACGATTTGGTCATGCTAGCCACACTTCACTTAGGCAAATGTATGACTTCAATATTGTTGAAAGCTTGCCTGAAATCATTGATGATGCATGTGTCTGTGATGTCTGCCAACTTGGGAAGCAAACTAGGCTACCATTTCCAAAAAATCAGTCAAAGAGGGCCACAACTAAACTTGAATTGGTGCATTCAGACATCTATGGACCAATGAGAACTACTACCTTGAATGGTAAGAAGTACTTATCATCTTCATTGATGATTTCTCTAGAATGTGTTGGGTTTATTTTTTAAAAGCTAAGTCTCAGGCTGCAGCTATGTTCTAAATATTCAAAAACATGGTAGAGAATGAAAGTGGTTGCAATAGAAAGACAATAAAGACTGATAATGGATCTGAGTACAGCTGTAGGCAATTTGATGATTTATGTAAGACTGAAGGTGTTAAGCATCAGTTAACCATTCCCTATTCTCTTCAAGAGAATGGAGTGAGTGAAAGAAAAATAAGACGGTGATGGAGATGGCCAAGTGTTTATTGATTGAGAAGAAAGTACCTAAGGAATTCTGGGTAGAGGCAGTTAACACCGCTGTCTATCTCCTCAACCGTCTGCCAACAAAATCTTTGGAGAAAAAGACACCATATGACGCTTAGTATGATGCTAAACTTGAAGTCTCACATTTAAAGATGTTTGAGAGTGTTTGTTACACTCATGTTCCTGACGCAAAGAGGGACAAACTCAGTGATAAAGCAGAGTTGGAATACTTGTTGCTATTGTAACAATGCCAAATGTTATAGGGTGTTCAATCCTTAGTTAAAAAGGATAATCTCCAGCAGGGATATTATGATGGTTGAAAGTGCCACATGGAATTGGGATGCAAACTATGTAGTTAAAAAGAAAATTAGTTATGTGACTTCACAGAACAGAGATGAAGACAGTGATGAGGATGAATTAGAACCTGATGATAATGATGATTCGGAATCAGATGAAGGCAGGGTGAAAATAAGACCTCTAGCAGATGTCTATGCTAGATGTAATGTTGCAATTGTGGAACCTGCAAGCTTTGTTGAAGCTTCAAAATCATCTAAGTGGATGGCTGCAATGGAGGAAGAAATCCGGATGATAGAAAAAAAATGACACTTGGGAATTGGCTGATAGACCTCAAAAATAAGCAAGTGATTGGGGTTGAGTGGGTGCATAAAGCAAAATTGAACCTGATAGATCAGTTAACAAGCTGAAAGCAAGGCTGGTTGTCAAGGGGTATGCACAACAATTTGGAGTAGACTTCACAGATACCTTTGCTCCAGTTGCAAGGTATGAAACAATACGATTGCTGATAGCAATGACATCTCAAAAAGGATGGAAAATCTTTCAATTAGATGTGAAATCAGCATTCCTAAATGGCTATTTAAATGAAGAAATCTTCATTGAACAACTTAAAGGTTTTGTAACTGATGGAATGGAGTATAATGTTTATCTTCTAAAGAAGGCATTGTATGAATTAAGGCAAGCTCCAAGTGCTTGGTTCAGTAGGATTGATGAGCATCTAACCTGTCTTGGCTTTGTTAAAAGTGTGAATGAACAGACTCTTTATGTGAAGGAGGAGAAAAATGATCTGGTAATCATATCATTGTATGTGGATGATCTATTGATTACAGGCAGCAACTTTGCATTGATTGAAAGTGTGATGGCTGACTTAAAGAAAGCTTTTGAAATGACAGACTTGGGAGAGATGCAATACTTTCTAGGAATGGAGATCAATCAATCTGATCAAGGGATTTCATATGCCAGAAGAAGTATGCTAAGGAAATCTTGAAGAAGTTTAGTATGGAGATACCAGTAGCAACTCCATTGATTCAGAATGTAAGTCTGCTGAAGAATGATGATGCCAAGAAAATAGATGCCAAAGTTTATAGGAGCATTGTTGGCTACCTATTCTACCTCACAGCAACTAGACTTGACTTGACTTATGCTACAAATATCTTTTCCAGATTCAGAGAAGAGCCTAGTGAATTGCATTTTCAGATAGCTAAAAGAGTCCTAAGATATGTTAAAAGAACAGAGGACTCAGGAATCTGGTTTAGGAGGTCAGAAAGATGGAAGTTAACTGGTTATACAGATAGTGATTGGGCTGGAAGTCCAGAGGATATGAAGAGCGCATCAGGATATATATTCTATGTTGGATCAAGCATCATTTGCTGGAATTCAACAAATCAAAAAACTGTGGCTCAGTCGACTGCAGAAACTGAATATATTGCTGCATCTGAAGCTACCAACCAAGTTGTTTGGTTAAGGAATGTGCTGGAAGACTTAAAGCATAAACCAGATGAAGCTACCATCATATTTTGTGACAATCAGAGTGCAACAACAACAGTTAGGAACCCTGTGTTCCATGGCAGAACCAAGCATATCAAGATTAAATACCATTCAATCAGGGAGGTACAAGAAAGAAAGGAAATTGAATTGGTACACTACAAATCTGATGAACAACTTGCTGATATCCTAACTAAGTCATTGGGGAAAGGAAATTTTGAAACACTAAGAGATCTTCTTGGTGTTTCCAACAAAAATGTCAAAGAGGAATGTTGAATGTAGCATGACATTTTTACTGTCAATATACTATATCTTTTGTAATCATTCCCTGATTTATTAGTACATGTTTGGTAGTATATTTTTGAATTATAGACTATGTGTGGTATGGTGAAAAAGCTGTCAAATGTGATGTCTTGTAGTAGGTGAAGTATGGAAGATTTTTTGTACTTAAATCACTTTGTAAAGATTATATATATCAATGAAGAAAGCTAGCCGTAGAGCTTCTCTCTTTTTTAGTTCTCTCTTTCATTTTTATTCAAGACAGAGCAAATCCAATGAGTTCTGTGTAAAACCGGTAAGCTAAAATATGGTAAGCTTAAATCCGGTAAGCTAGTGCATATCCGGTAAGCTTTAGTCATATCTGGTAAGAAGCCATATCCAGTAAGCTAAAGCCATATCCGGTAAGCCTAAAACAAATCCGGTAAGTTCAAAACAAATCCAGTAAGTTCATTTCTTTTATTCTCTTTGAGCCAATAATCTTTCAAAAGTAATATTCAGCTGTCTATGTATCTGTGCGATTGCCTTTTAATTCTTAAATAAAGCTCATATTCTTTACTTAAACCAATTTTCTGAACAGCTGATCTTCTACTCCATGAAAGAATGCCAATTATAGTGATGATACCTATGAATCAAGACAAAGAGTGCTAACAGTACGAAAAGTGATTCATTACAGGACCATATTCATGCATTTCAGAATTATGTTCATAATTTTTGTATCAATACCTGTTTAATTCTTAATTTATGTATTAACCAATAAATTTTGTCATGTACAGGAGAAGACAGCTTTCATTTTGTGTGGAAGACCGAGCACTGTTTTGCAAGGATTGTGATGAGCTATCCATTCAGCCAATACTTGCTGCAAACTACCAGCGACTTTTAGCTACTGGAATTCAAGTAGCTTTGAGCTCTAGCTGTAATAAGGACAGAATGAAAGACTGTGTGGAGCCAAAGCCACCCAAACAGAATTCACAATGGATCACTACAAAAATATCCGTGCAGCATGTAACTGGTATCACATCACCATCTTGGCCCATTGATGAGTTACTACACTTCAGATTACGAATTCTCCAACAAGGTAAGAAAATTACTCCCTATTTCTACATTGGACAAATACATACGTGACATGTTTGAAAAGAAGGATTGGGATAACACTAACAATACAAAGGAAGAAGATGAAACTAAAATGTTTTTCATTATCTCAAATATCCACTTGTTTTTCAGTTTAAAAACCATGGCATCTTCAATTATGGTAATTTATCACATTTTTCTTCTTCAGTCCGTTCTTACTTCAAAGTATGAATATAATTGAAAAATTGTCCTTAAGACTGAGTGATCAGTGATGTGATTATAAACCAGAAAAGAAAATGTGTTGAATATGAACTAGAAATCTGTGACCCAAGGCAAAATGTCATGCTATAAGAGTGTAAATAATTGGAGCAAAAGTTTTATAATTTAGATTTTGAGCTCCATTTGCCTGATGAGATGTCGGCATTTATGAATTAGTTCTATCGAGCTCGCATCTATACTTCCATAATCTGATAGATCAATGCGACTATATAGTCATAATGCGGAATAAGATGGAGACTCTGATAGGATCCTATTTTGCAGCTGAAATTCTAATGGATCTGGTTCCTACTAACGTTGATCCTGTGGAGCTGTGAATTGATAAAATGCCCGCTTGCTGTAATTCAACTGGTGGATTTCCCTTGCTGCTGTGACTGTGAACCTGTGTTGCTGCTGAGATGATGTTAATCAACCTACCGGAGCAACAAGAGATTTATTTACTAGTGATTAGGATGAGAATTGTACTGCAGGCTGATTTATGTAGTGAAACTGAAGCTGTAATTTGAAAATCATATCTCTATATTGAATTGCAGAATGTAAACAAATATTTATGAAATGAAGAACCGAACACAATATTAAAAGAACAATTCCAGGCATTCGAGAGGTCTGATCTCTCCTCTTGAATCACATACTCAATGAATATCCCGGATCTTCCCTTATTACATTTATAGACAATTTACTAAGGTAGTGTTTGATTGGGGTGGAAAGGGGTGGAAAAGGGTGGAAAAGGTTCCACCCTTAATTTTGGCGTTTGATTGCATAACTTTTCCATGGAATTCATTTTCACCCATTTTTTAGGTACAACCATTTAAAGTACATTTTCCACCTTTTATTTTCCCATGGTTTTGGTGGGAAAGTGTTTTCTATTTTTTTTTTTTTTTTGTAAACTTTTTGGCAATGGAAACATATTCTAAATTCAATGGTAAAAAAAAATTATCCATTTAATTGACAATTTGCATGAAAAATAAAGCCAAATGAACACAAAAAAATTTCAAAAATTATTATTTTTAATTTTTTTTTTTTACTTTTTGGCAATCAAAACAAATTTAATACAAATTGTAAAAAAATTTATCCCCAAAAGTAACAATTTGCATGAAAAACAAAGTCAAACGGATTAGATGAAAAATTATATCAATCAAACATCATTAATTACAATTCTCTCTAAAACAAATTCTAGGGAATTCAATTCCCTGCAATTCGTTTTCTTTCCACCCTTGCAATCAAACGCACTCTAATTTCTATTATCCTTTTGCTAACTAACTGGTGGAACACTCTAGAATATCGAAATGAATGGCTGTCTCAATATTGATTGTATCCTTGCAACCTCATTGGAGATCTACCATTTCCTATTACTCCAAAATCAACTTTGTCCTCAAGATGGAAGTATGGTTCAACTTCAACGGAATTCCATATAGATGAACCATTTTTTTTTTTTTTTAAAAGAATCCCCTTCAAGGCCAATGCCGAAATGAGATATTTTTCAGTCCAAAAATAGTTGAATAAAAGTTTGGCGTCGACCACCTACGATTAGTATGTTATCCATACAAATCCCATAACTAATTGGACCTCCCATCACTACATCTGAGATTGTCGACAATGGAGTTGCAATTACTTAGAAACCCAGCATGATCAGCCTGCGAGAGCATGCCTCTGCCTTCCTTGGTTCTTCTATGCGGTTACAGCTGACTGTACTTGCCCCAATTTCATCCGATTTGAGTAGAATTTAATAATTAAAGGTGTCTTTAGACGATGCAGGTATCGATCCTTCTTCCTTCCCCTCCGCCTGCTATCCCATTTTTTCGTCATCAAATTGAGCTTCTCCATCATTACTGTCATACCTCTATGGAACTTAAATTTAATGTCTCATATTCCTTCTCGTATTTCAGAAATCATTCTTTCAGTCTTTACTTCCAGATTATTAACATGATCTTCTAATTGCTTTTCTTCATCGGATGTAACGTCCCAGAATGGTTGCTCTGATACAATTTTGATAGGATCCTGTTTTGCAGCTGAAATTCTAATGGGGATCTGGTTCCTGCCAATGTTGATCTCATGGAGTTGTGAATTGATAAAATGCCCGGTTGCTGTGATTCAACTGGTGGATTTCCCTTGCTGCTGCTGCTGCTGCTACTGTGAACCCGTTGTTGCAGTTGAGATGATGTTTATCGACCTGCTGGAGCAATAGGAGACTGATTTACTAGTAATTAGGATGGGAATTGTACTGCAGGCTCGTTTATGTAGTGAAACTGAAGCTGTAATTTGTAAATCATGTCTCTATATTGAATCGTAGAATGTAAAACAGTTATTTATGAAATGAAGAACTCAACACAGAATTAAAAGAACAATTCCAAGGCATTGGAGAGACCTGATCTCTCCTCTTGACTCGGATACTCAATGAATATTCTGGATCCTCCCTTATTACGTCTATAGACAATTTACTATATTTCTAGTACCTTTTTACTAGGGATGGCAACAGTTCGGTTCGGCCAAAACCATCACCGAACCACCAATTTTTTGGTTATACCATAACCGCACCATAACCATGTAAGTTGGTTCGGTTCGGTTCGGTTTGGGTGGTTAATAACCACGAAAATAAATTATTTTTTATAGGTCCAGTCGTTAACTTGAAAAAAATTAATTTATCAAAAAAGGTCAATGAAAACAAAAACGCAATACTAAGTCAATTTAACAAACAATATCCTAAATGAAAATGCAAACAATATTTCAATTCCCAAATGCAAAATTCGAATTTAACAAATAATATTATTAACATAACAATACTAAAACATTATCATGGGTGGGTTAGGTTAGTAACGTTAGTTGGCCTTAGGCGTGTCTGGGCGAGAAATGAATTTTGGGATGGACATAATAATCGAAAGAATAATGAAAAGCCCATTTGTCCAATTAATTTTTTTTAACGATTAATCGATTAGGGGTGGGGCGACGGTGTAAATACCATACCCGTCCCGCCCCGAACCAGTTCATTAAAATCAAATACCATATCCACTTCATTACACCATCGGTTCGATTTTTTTCGTCCTATTTGGTTTGATTCGTCGCGATTTTCGGGTTGGCAGTTCGAATTGACATCCCTACCTTTTACCCATTTGCTAACTAATTGGTGGAACACTCTAGAATATAGACTGAATAGCTGCCTCAATATTGGTTGTATCCTTGCTATCTTGTTGGAGATCTATCAAACTCTTCATGTAAAATGTGAATATTTTCTACTAAAATGTGTATCATGTATTACTAGCTTAAGATTTTAATCTAGCACACAAGAAAATGCGACATCATATTTTAAGTTCATGCTTTCTGAATTTTGATTTTACCTTACAATGAGGAATCTCATTGCCAAAGCTGTGATGTGGACTATTAGATATCTGAAAGGCATACACCATCTCATTGCAAATGCTGTAATATAGACTATTAGATATTCGAAAGGTATTCACCATCTTTGAATTGTGTCACACATTGAAAAACATCTTTATCTACATTTTCTTGATGATTTCATTTTGACAACCGATTCATAAATACAAAAGCTATGCCAATTGACGAGTGTGTTTTACTCACAAGTTTTGCACAATTTTAACTTGATTAGTTGCTAGATCTTATGAGTATAAAACGTTTTTGATGTGTTTGTTAGTGTCGTTTTGAAGATTAGGAGAGGTGTAAAAATGGGTACTAAAATAGACAAAGAAGCCAAAATCAAAGAATTCACAGCAGAAAGTCAGCGCCCAGACGCTACGATTTGAAGAAAGAAGCCGTTTTTGGACAGAAAGGCACACCTAGGTGCTGCACTCATAGTGCCCAGGTGCTGTCCCTAACGCCTAGGCGCTACACTATTTTTCATCTCAGCGCCTAAGCGCTGCTTCCTAGTGCTTAGCTACTGCACCGTTTTTTCTAGGGTTACTCCGTTTTGGTCAGTGAAAAGCCCACAAAGGCTCTAAATTTGGAGAGGACGTGAAGGGGAGTATAAATATATGAATTGAGGACTTCAAAAGGGGATTCCACACATTCAGAGAGGGATATCACAATTGGAAAATTAGAGAACAAATTCAAGAGGAGAAAAACAATCATTAAAGTGTTTGAAATCAAGATTTGGAACGAGAAGAGGAACTAGGTGCAAGATTCATCCATTTTTCTACATCTCAATTCAAAACCCGGTGATGTACTCCATTATTGTTATTTGTTTTTCTTCATCTATCACGAGTAACTAAATTTAATATTAAGGCGAATAAAGTAACCTACTTGGGATCGTTTATTTCTTTTATTCATGATTCTTATTCTTTTATCTTTCATGTGCTAATTTTGCTATGAGTTTAATGCATTGAATTACCTGATCACTAATTTGATGATTTTGTGAACCTTTTACGAATCGAGAGGTGAGTTTAGGATTTAGACCATATAATGAAATTTGGTACATTGGTATAATGTGTAGAGATACATTTACTGATTATGGCGGTCATGTGTGAATTCGTAGAACCAATGTTTCCTTTAAATAAAGTTGATTCACATAGAGATATGTGATTGAATTAGTTAAATAGGCTCAATGAGAACTCGAGAGGGGTAAATTGAATACAATAGAAGAATTCGATCGAACACTACATTTAATTTTGAATCTTGATTCAAGACTTAAAGGTGATCAATAAGTGAAATTGTCCTTCCCTAATATCAGTTCATTATCTAATTTCTAAATCAATCTTTGTGTGCATCCACATATTTTTACGTTTTAGATTAGAAATAACAACATCCAAATCTTTGTTTGCTTTGTCGAATATTAGTTAGAAAAAAGAATTAGATTAAGTGCTAAAGTATAGTTCTCGTGAGAACGATAATATGGACTTAAATGTCCATTATATTACTTGTGCGTTATCGCACACTTGTAGTAGAAGAAAACGCAATAAGTTTTTGCACCGTTGCCGATGACTATTTACTTTTAATCTTAGTTTAATTTATTTTTTAGCTGTTATTTGATTTATTTATTTTCTTTTATTTACAGAAAAAGGTTTTCATTGTATACTCCGTACCCAAGATGATGATCTTGAACCGTTTGATTCAAAAATAGAACGTATTTTTAGGCGAAGACGCAAAGAACACAAGCAAAAACAGCAACATCAAATGGTTGACGGTCAAAATATCCCTATTCCTATTCAACCAATTGGACAAGTGGCTGCAAGAGTAGCGGCTCCACCTGATCAACAGCATGAGTAAGTGGAGATAAATGAAGGAGATTTGTTAGTCTCACTATTCTTGACACCGATAGCAGCACCTGCGTGCTCCAGTATTGTGTATCCAAATTTTGGGCTAAATAATTTACAGATAAGGGTGAATTGGATCAATTTGACTTGCAATACTTTCCAATTCTATGTGCTACCTTATGAGAATCCAAATACACACATCTCAAGATTTCTCAGAAATTGTCAGAACTTCCATGCTCCAACGGTTAATGATGCGCCATTAAATTGCTATTGTTTCCATATATATTGAGAGATGCTGCATTGGAATGACTAGATGCCGAACCCCATTGAAGCATTACCACATGGAAGGAGCTAACTAGAGAATTTTGCAACAAATTCTTCCTACCGGCAAAGCTAACAAAAATTAGATTGGAAATTCGAACTTTCCAATAGAGAGATAGGAGAGCTATCATGAGGCGTGTAATAGATTTAAGGAGCTTATGAGAAAGTGTCCAAATCATGGGATTACCATTGGAAATCAAGTGCAACATATCTACACTGGACATTTACCACTGTCAAAATCTCATGTGGATTCCTCTGCAGGTGGAACAATCGTAGGAAAATCAGTGCAACAATGCATGGATTTGTTTGAGTTAATTGCCATTACACATTCAATGTCCTCATCAGAAAGAGTACTACCACCGAAAGCAGCTGGAATGTATGAATTGGGCAGCACAACATCTACAAACGTGAAAACAACAGCTTTGACAAAAGAGTTATCGGTAAAATCACAAACAAAATGAGCACATGCTGTGATGGATAGTCTGTCATGTGAAAACTATGAAGCTAATCATCCGGCAGAAAACTGCATGTTTATGGGCTTTACAGAGGAACAAATAAACTTCATTCATAATGGCTATCGAAATTTCAACCCATTTGCACAAACATATAACCCAGGATGGAGACAACACCCAAACATCAGATGGGCAGATAATCAGCAAGAGAATAGTTCAAATAATACCCAAGAGGAGAAAATAAAGTTTGGGAAAGATGTTCAACCAGTATATACAAAAGATAGACAAAGAGTTCTAGCAGATTGACACGAACTTTTAGAATCAGCAAACATCTATCAAAAAACTGGAAACACAAATTGGTCAGATACCTTAACAGCTTGTAGAACGCCTACAAGAGACATTGCTAGGCAATACAACGATGAATCAAAAGGAGCCAGTGCAAGCTATTACACCAGAAGTGGATTATAACTTTCAGAAATACATGTGAAGATGCCTGAAAGAAAAGATAAAGAAGTAATCGTTGAAGAGGAAGATAAGAAGAAGAAGAAAAAGAAAAATTTGCACCAATCACAAAAGATGAGGAAGAGTGGAAAGAAACATCCATAGTGAGAGAACCAAGTCTAGTCAAAGTTTATGTGCCACCAATTTCCTTTCCTCAACGATTGCAGAAAAAGAAGTTAGACAAGCAATTTGCCAAATTTGTGGAGATTTTCAAGAAATTGCACATAAATATACATTTAGCAAATGCAATAGCCTAAATGCCTAGCTATGCAAAATTCTTGAAGAAAATTATGTCTAACAAAAGGAAGTTGGGAAGATCATTAGATTGTTTGCCTGAATGAGGAATGTAGTGCAATTTTTCCAAAGAAGCTACCTTCTAAGCTAAAGGACCCAGAGATTTTCACGATACCTTGCACCATTGGTTCTAGTTATTTTGAGCATTCCTTATGTGAATTAGGTACTATTGTTAATTTAATGTCACTCTTTGTTTACATGTCTCTTGAATTGGGAGAAGCAAAACCTACAATAATCTCTTTACAACTAGTTGACAGATCTATCAAAAGACCAAGGGAAATCAATGAAGATGTACTCGTCAAGGTTGAGAAGTTCATCTTTCCAGCAGATTTCATTATCTTGGACATGGAAGATGATTCAAATATTCCTCTAATTTTGGAAAGACCTTTCTTGGCTACCATAAGAACACTTATTGATGTTTGTGATGGGAAGATGGTCCTTCGTGTGGACAATGAGCAGGTTATATTCAATGTGTTCAAGGCGATGAAACACCCTTTGACTTTAGATACTTGTTGTCAAGTAGATGTTCTTGAGAAGCTTGTGGCCGATACATTTGATGTAGAACATCCAGCAATTCTATGTGAAGCCGATATTGCACAATTAGATGTAGCCAGTGTAGAGAGAATAGAACGTGCTATACCTTTAGCTGAACAGTCGATTGGAAGGAGATATTTGCAATATGAGTTTCTTGGTGCCAACTCCACACCACCAGTACCTTCAGTGGAGAAGGCGCTAACTCTTGAATTAAGCCCCTGCCATCACATCTCCATTATGCGTATTTGAGATACTCTCCGTTATGAGTATTTGAGATACTCTACAACTGTTCCAGTGATCATTGTAAATGACATGACAGAGGAAGAAGAAAATTCAGCACTAGCTAATAGTATGTAATAAATAATAATAATAATGAAATGAACTACTTAAAAATAAAGTCATTTATTAGAAAATTGTGCACATGTGAGTGCACAACTTGGTAAGGATAGTTATTTTACTTATTGAGATTTGTGACCATAATTTCATCAAGTCAATTTTGACTTACATAGACATTTACTGAATACTTCAATTATGATAAGAGTTTTCACTTCAAAAATGAGTTTTAAAGTACCTTTTGGCTTACTTCTAATTCTCGGTTGTCGAACTGAAGTTGTAGTTGCAATTCGATTCTTGAAATCTTTGTTCCAGATAATTCATTAAAAACCGGATTAGAAGATAGTCCACCAAAGCTCACTCCTAATTATACAAGTCTTTAGCCTATGTTTAGCTACTGTTTATAAACGATATATAAATATTCAAGTCACTTTTATTTCGAGGGACAAGTATTACACAATTATTTACTACTCATTTCTATCTATTTACAATTTAAAACATTTATAAACACTTCCCAAATATATTATTACACGTGTTTTGGACTCCTATATTTTGGATTTCTTATATGTACATCTCAAAAGGTTAACCTTGATGTCCATTATTACCAAATTGTGCACTCACATGGCATTGTAAAGTAAGATTCTTAAACTACACACCATATCGAGACTCTTAATTATCATCCAAATCATAGACCATGCTACATTCACAAATAATAAATATTGTACCATTAGAAAATCTATCTTCAATACTTGGGAAGCAATGTTGTTTCCTCGTGTTCACGCAAGTGAAAGACAGTGACACATTCGTCGACTGAGGCATGATATTGAGCTCCATCAATTAGTTTCTTTCCATTTTTATTGTACTTTCATCATCCTCGCAAATTGATTCACCAATGCAAAATTCTATAAAATCACGTAAAGCAATAAAAAATTGAATATGATAAAATAGCCTAAGAATTAGCAGTCCCTTTACCTAAGAAATAATTCAAGCAGAATAGTATACACTAAGAAATAATTAAAAGCACAACAAGTTTAAGAAATGACTTTAACAAACTCGACGTGTGGAAATTACAATTCATAGACTCCATGCACTCTAGGCTGCAATCATTCTTGAAATAGTGTTGAAAGAGAACTACCTAGCTCCCCCAAGAATCTACAAGTCCACATTGGAGAAGTTCATTTTTCCTCAAACTCCATCAAAAGTCAAATTGCATCATTCACTTCGAACATTTTACTAATCAATACCACTTCCCACTGACAACAATGAAAGGAAAATAAATTAATTTTGCATATAGAAATTTGAGTGAAATCTACAAAATAACTTTTATGTATTTTAGAATAGATACATGTTAAGCGTAATTGACTTGTAAATAGAGAACCTCGTCAAATATAAACTGCAATAATAATTTCAACATAGTAAAAATATAAACTATTAACAAATCCTAAAAGAGTTCATTTGAATTTGACTTTAACAAATGAAAACTCATGCGGTTGAGCTCAAATACTTACCAACTATATCAGGCCTCTTCAACCACATCGGTGCTGTCCAGATATGTTTATGGAAGGAATATGTGAAATCTTTTAGGACCCTTTGATTGCAAATGTGGAATTTGGGTGGAAAGAAAACGAATTGCAAGGAATTGAATTGCCTTCAATTTGTTTTACTGGGAATTGTAATTAATTGTGTTTGATTGATATAATTTTCCGCCTAGTCTATTTAACTTTGTTTTTCATGAAAATTGTCAATTAAATGGATAAAATTTCTTATATTTGGGGATATAATTTGTTTGGATTGCCAAAAAAAAAAAAAAATTGTAAAATTTTTGGTGTTCGTTTGGCTTTGTTTTTCATGAAAATTAACAATTAAAGGGATATATTTTTATAAATGGGGATAGAATTTGTTTCCATTGCAAAAAAAAAAAAAATAAAAAGGGTGGGAAAACAAATTCCACAAAAACCAAGCAAATCATGTCACGGGAGGAAAAGAAAGAAAAGTAATTCCATGGAAAAAATTTGCTATCAAACAACCGAAAAGTGGAAAAATGGAAAATTTTTCCTACTTTCATGGAAAAGAAATATTATCAAATAGGGCCTAATAAATTTACGAATAGAAATAGCAATTGACATGGGAATGAATGATTGGCGATTTGTTGATTGAATTGATGCAGTAATATCTTATTTCAATGCAAAATACACTAAAATTTACCAATTAATGACAAATTATAATGTATAATAAATGGAAATAAAGAAAACTCAAGTGGTTGGGCTCAAATACCTACCACAACTATATTTAAATACGTGGGCCCACTCCAATTATGCAAGGAATATGTGAAACAATTAGTCTACACGAACAGAGACTCCTAACAGGGCTTTCTAACAAGCTGAGGTGGCAACGTTTAAATGATTAAAAAAACACTTAAAAATTTGGGAAAATTTCGCACGTGAAGGTCAAAGACCTAACCCCAGCCCAAAAAGGCACCCACCCAACTATTCTCCCATTCCAAAACTAAAAGGGAGTCGAAAATTGAAAACAAAATTCCACACGGTCCGGCCGAACATATCAGTCGGAGGTTACGCCGCCACACCGGCAGCACTTTCATCGTATGTGTCACCTCATTTTTACCTAATTCCTCTTCTATTACTTCATTTTCCACGAAACAAAAGGAACTCTTGGAAAAGGAATGAAAGAAGAAGACAACCCTGATCGAGTAAGTTTATTCAACATATTTTCATCCCCTTTTTTTAGTAAATACTAGTGAGACGCACGTGCCATAGTGTAGTTGACTACATAATAGCGTAAATATAAAATGCAAAAATGTATAATTGTTCACAAAATAGCCTTAGTGATGTTCTATGAAATGAGAAACATAAAATATAGGCCTAACATTTGTACTTTCATCCCTCTCATGAATGCATTTACAAGAGATCTCTTGACGAAACGAAAGGAACATCGAAAATAAACCCAAAGGAAAAAAAAATACACTTAATTATGAACACAAATAACAAGTTAAATTAAAAAATCTGTGTATCAAATTGTTCATTTTATCATCTTTACATGTATGCTTGATCATATTGTTTTGGTCAGACACGAACAATTTACCTTGGAAGTGCATGCCGATGGTGGCATTGATATTGACCATCATGTTGACATTCATCCAATTCTGCACATTTAAGCAAGCAACAAACCAATTACTGATTTGTGTGGTATATGAATAAATGAATCAGTGAGCAAATTTAATTTTATACAAGTGAAGATCACATTACTCCAATTTCAACCTGGAAGATACTATGAAGCTATCAATTACTTTACATAACAGTGAATCATGATCCATTTGTTACCAAACATGGTCATAGTAAGAGCTAACCTCAATCTTGTGTGAAAATCCAGCAATTCAATTCAATGTACGTGATCATTTTAATAGTGATTTGCTTTCGAATTCAACACAAACAAAAGATTGATGAAAGATTATTGGCAGAAGTACCTCATTTTCTTCTATGTTCTTGCTGTCTACCATTTTTACTACCCTGCATCACAAAAAAATTGAATTGATACATGTACTAAATCTGATACACACATAGATATAGTCGAGAAGCATAAGTAGAGCTAACACAAGCAAATACAATAAGATTCTTCTGCTCAAATGGGAGAAATCCAAACCAAGACTTAAGAGAATACAACCATTACCTTGAAGTCTGTGTGTGTGTATTTCTGCAACAAAGCAATGTTACCATTACATGTCAAGTATGATTACATTTCATTAGAAATTGATGAAGGAGAATCATGGATTATTAATAACATTCAAAATTTAGTGAATTAACACATACAGTTGAAGCAAAAGCTCATGCTAATAGCATGTTACATTCCACGAAGTCTGTAGTTATTTCGTAAACAAATTTGAAGACTTTTTTTCATTATAAACTTACATGGCTTGGGGTATATGTTTGCAACTTACAAGATCTAGCAGCATGGCTCCAAAGCAATAAATTACATCTTTTGAGTCATTCTTCCTGCCAACCATTGGAGACAAATTACCAAAAGTTAAATTTAAATAACTGCATATATGATATCATTTTATATTTGTACAAAGTAGCTTAATCACTTCAATCATAGGTACTCCCATAAATCTTATGAAGTTTTTTATCGTCATCATTGTGTTGCTTTGTCACCTGCATAAACAGAAAGCATATTGATACAATCAAGGAAGGAAAGACAAAGCAATTAAATTTGTCACATGCATACGGCATATTACATAATATATTCTAGCATTACAAGACAAATTAGACCAACAAAAACGATTTAATTTATATAAATATGGAGAAATCTTAGAAGTAAAACCCATTAACTTGAACCCGGTCCTAATTATCTTGCACTGCCATCCACCTCATGAAAATTCAAATACCTTTACTTTATGCTTTCAAATACCTTTAGTTTTTTTTTTTATTAATATTATTTTTCACAATTTCGATCTTACAATAGATAATTTCTGTATTTTCCGTCCTGCCTCTTGTGAATTCTTAGTTTATGTAATTAACAAAATCCATATATGAAAAACTAACCATTAAACTTCCATGTGTCAATGTGTTAACTGCTATACCAACAACTAAGTTGAGGCCACAAGACTTGTATGTGAAGAAGTGTTTATTCACAAATCATTTATAATTTCTAACAACTAAGAAACCGGATTTGTATTTATTAGTTTGCCCTAATAACAAATCCAAATCCTGAAATCTTAGTAAATAATTTAATCAAATGTGTTCCAATATAGTAATTTGTCCCTTTGTTTTTCGAATATTTTTATCCTTTTTGTAGAGAATAATATGATGGAATAATTTAATGACTGTAGAGATGACATTAGTGCCAATTTAGTCACATATCCAAGGAGAGCAAACTAAGAAACTGGAAATCTCTAACGAAGATAAAATAGACACAATCAAGAAAAATATGGATATTTCTAATATGACAAATAGCATTAATGTTCTGTAATAAAAACTTCGGCGCTTGCCGACAAAATCTGGTAACAACTTGCACCCAAAAGCACGTGTAGAACGTCGATAAAGGACAATAGTCAGCAAAATCAAAGAACTTGTCACTCATTTTGCACTAATTCGCCTAATTCTGTCAGTAATTCATTTAACGAGTGTGATAAATTATCATTAATCCCATTCACCAAATTCTTAAAGTAGAGATACGATAATTCAACAACTAAAAGAGCAAAATCGTATTTACGAAACGATAAATCGTGTAAAGGAGCAATCAACACCTGTTAACATATCACATTCTATAGAACAAAATTTGAGGTTCCATCATTTAGCCTGATTAAGACATATTCCCCCCTTAAATGATACACCAAAATTTCATTGATTCACTTGGAAGAAATCACTTTATTTGGTATTTTTGCACAACTTAGTAGACATGCACTTCGTGGTACCCTATTTTCAGGTTGACTGGGCAATTGCCTTTCGAGATTCAACACTCTATTATGCTCGCAAACCATTTGGCATCAATATCAACATTACTGAAGAAGAAACATGCAGTAGAAACCGTTAAGAATGAAAACATTCATATCACAATTTAATAAAAAGCTAATGACAGAATTATTAGATTTTCACAATCTTCTGGGAAAAGTCATTATACATGTTCACACCTTTCTCCTTGCCCCTGGTACCTTCTTGATGGACATATCAAGAACAAAAGAAGAACTGGCCTCCTGTATGAGGATAAAAGGGAAAAAAAAAAATTGTTGCGGGAGGGGGGGGGGGGGGGGGGGGAGGGAATTGGAATTTCCTTATAGGAGTCTGACCGATGATTTAGATCTTGATAGGAATATGTGGACACTTCACTCTTTGCCTTTGGTCTCACAAGCTTGCTGGAAAACTCTAAAAAGAAAATTCAACTGGGCACCGATAGCATTGAAACCAAATATGAATTTATTTTCTTCTGAATCTGATAAAAATGAAATCGATCTTTTTTTTAACTAAAACCAGATCCCGTTAGATCAAATACGCATAAAAACCATTCATTTTCCATTACATGATCTAAAACAAATAAAAATTACATCTAAAACCAAATTAAACATATGAAAACCAGAAGAACAAAAATTCCCAACTTTCTTTTCATCATTTTTTGAAATTCCCATAAAAGAATTGGGTAAAAAAATTTGTACTTGGGTCCTCCTCCTCCTCCTCCTTGTTCTCATTGCAATTTCTCTATCCTTTAAATTTATTTAGCCCCAAATCCTCAATCCTACCTTCAAAAGCAGCTTACGGTACCTCCAGAAGAAGCTTTCGAGGACATGTCTTTCGGAGCAGAACGATAAAGGAGAGAGCTCGACTGCTGCTACGATTTCGTTCAAAGTAAAAGGATTGCCAATTTGGCCTTCGTGCGTCCGAAATTTGCTGCTGCTACGGTGGCGACGAAGGCAGAGATTTGTTGATTGTCGAGAGAGAAGAGAGCAAGAGCAATTAGGGTTAGAACAAAGAAAATAGGAAGGTTGCATTTTTGTCATTTGTTCCTCCAAACGGATCACTCGGCTTCAACAGCTACACGGCTCAGAGAAAATCGGCTCAGCTTGTGAATAGTATTTTAGGAAGTGACTCTTTTATTTATGTAGAATGTTACGGGCAATCCCAAAAGACCCAACATGCACCACGTGGTCGAACCCATACTCTGCCTTATATCCGAACCCACAGCATCGAACTGGTAACGACGAACCCACGTTATCGAACCGCCATTGATGAACCCCTTGAGACCGAACTTATGTGCGGTACCGAACTCATGTTACATGAAAAGTGGGCAATATGGCTTATAGGAGATCTCGTGGAAAAGATCTTTTGACAGATGGTTGATGTGACAACACGCTGCAATTACGGCTGCACCAATCCCGTATGTCAAAGTTCAAACATAGGAGATCAGAACATTAAATGCATTGAAGTCTGTGACAAGAAGTTCAGCCACTGGGATAAGGCCACGTGTCCATTCATCAACAGTTCTTGCTTACCCTCTCTTACTATATAAGCTCACACATTGTGTCATTTGAAGGTAATGCTAAATTGGACTCTCAATACTACTTAGCAATTCTCTCTATATCTTACTGTTCTATTTATCTCCCCAAGGCCGACCCCCTTAAATATTTTGGAGGCTCACGTTTTAGCCTTCCCACACTCATATATATTTCCACTCCAACTGACTTGATCGTCGGAGTGCGCGCGGCCGGCTCCCCCTCTTTGGAGAAGCCACGTGCAACTGACGGTTTGTCCTAGTGTGCAGGAAGAAAGGTTGAACTGGACGTGAGAGGCCCTGAGATCTGTTGACAGCTCATAGGTGCAATTTTTGAGGTCAATAGATTGGCGCTGTCTGTGGAAAACCACACATTACAACCACGAACATCATAGTGGTAAAAGCCAGTCAAAAGGAAGCAAGGAAAACCTGACCTTGGAGAAAGGTTGAAGTTCTTGAAAACCCCCCCCCCCTTAGGTTTTATCGCCAGTTTAGAACCTACCGTCGCGATGAGTTCTAGTAATTATGGCTCCCATAGCTGAAGCCATCAGCGGGGAGGCTCCCATGACAGGAGCCACCAACAGGAAGCCTCTGAAGAAGAGGTCCTCCGGACAAATGTCAACATGCGTAGACCCCATCACCTTCACAGGCGGGATAGCACAACGGCACGTCTAGTTAGAGAAGTGGGAGAAATGGCAGCAAATATGAGGAACTTGGTGGAACAAAATGCTGCCATGCAGCAACTACTTCTGCAGATGCATGGACAAGTCGAATACCAACCCCCCCACCATGAGGCTTATCAGCAGGATGAAGAAGCCAGAATTTCTGCACAACATGTAAGGGAGCCGAGCCCCCTGGAAAGGGAGGTAGGCATGGATACGTCTTCAGCTCACATCCATACTAACCTCGGCGGAGACCCCCTTCAAGGGGGGAAACTTCCCTCTCGAATACGCACGAGACCCGGAGCCAAGGAGGTCTACTAGTGTGTTTGACTGGATCGGTGCATCTGGGCTTAGAAATAGGCCCCAGCGACCTCCCCCAAATGTTAGGCGACAGGAGCAACAAGAGCCCCAGGAGGTTCGCCAGCCTAGGAATAGGCGGGAAAGAAGGGATGCTGCAAACTAGCAGAACTTGGCAGGAATCGCTCAACCGCCTCAGTACCAGGCGAAAGAAGGGGAATCCAGCAGCCCCTGTAGGTCTTTTGAACTTGATGATGATGATGACAGCTTGCCATTCTCGCGCGAGTTAAGAAATGCACACGTCCCCAGCCACTTTGTGCCCCCAAAGATCCCAAAATATGAAGGTAAAGGAGACCCGGCTAAGCACCTCAACAACTACAAAACACACATGGCTCTAAAAGGAGCCTCGCCGGCATTAAAATGCAGAGCATTCCACCTGACTCTCACAGGCTCTGTAGAAATATGGTACAATCGCATACCTACAGGAAGCATCAGAAGTTGGCCTGACCTCAAGAAAGCCTTCCTGAATCAATATTTGTCCAGTAAAGAAGGGGAGGCCCCCATACAAAGGCTTCAGGACATGAGGCAGCAGGTGGGTGAAACATTGAAGAGCTATTTGGCTCGGTTCATGGATGAGATGACCTATTGCGAACAGGTAATAGATAGGGAGGCCCTATCAGCACTCAGAGGTGGACTTAACATGAATACCCTTTTTCTGGAGGGACGTGCGAAACAGGAACCCTGCTACTTATGATGCACTTGTAGAAATGATGAGAAGTGAGATAGTCAATAAAGAGTTGATTGACCACCGCAACAGGACTTCACTGGGATTGCCACCCACTCAGAGACAAAGACGAGGTCCAGTATCACACTTGGTAACCCAGCAATGGACCCAAGCAGGGCAAACTGTGGCCCCTACATCAGGCCAAGTACTGGCCACCGCCACCCTAAACGCCGTACCCTCCCTGGCATATGAGGAAGTAGGTCCCAGTGGGGATACGCAACCGATCTCGTCAAGGGGAAGGGGCAGAGGAAGAGGCAACGGACTTAGGAATAGGCCCTATTGCACATACCATAGAACTTTCGGTCACAGTGACAGCAACTGCTTGACAAGGCCTCCAAACCATGAGCAAACGGGTTGGAATGATGCCAGAGGTCCTATGAACCGAGACTTGAGGACTGCCAGCCAGGAGAGGAGGGTTCCCGAACCCAGAAATGGGGAACAACGAAGGCAAACGAGGGACCGATCGCCTTGGCAAAGGAATGACAGGTCTAGGGACCGTCCAAGGAGTTCACAGAGGCAAAAGAGAGGCTCGTCCCAATGCATAACTGGACTCCATCAGGGAGATAGATACTATAATTGGAGGGCCCCACATTGGGGGTAAGTCTAGGAATGCTCAGAGGAATTACGCCAGGGAAGCCAAAGACTCCTCCATGACGAGTTATTCCGTCAACGGGTCTTACTGTGGAACTCACACCCTTTTGCCAATCACTTTCACACAAGAAGATACGGCTGATGTTCACTACCGGCATTGCGATGCCTTGGTTGTAAGGGCTATAATAGCCAAAAATGGCTTGAACTGTATGCTTGTGGACAATGGGAGTTCAGTTAACATACTTTTTGGCACCGCATTTGATAAAATGAAGGTTGGTTTCAACCCTACCCCAATGATAGCCCCATTATACGGGTTCACAGGGGATAGCATCATCCCCAGGGGAAGGATCACATTGACTGTAGAAATGGGAACACCCCCCTTCACGGCCCACCACCGCATGGAGTTTTTGGTGGTGGACCACAGGTCAGCATATCATGGAGTGTTGGGGCGATCTGTGTTGAACGAGTTAGGGGCTGTAACATCCATCCACCACCTGTGTATGAAGTTCCCCACTGACAGGGGTATTGCCACTCTACGAGGCGACCAGATGGGTTCGAGGAAGTGCTATCTAAATTCCCTGCGAAAATTCGAACCCCGCAGCACAAACATGATATATCTGGATACCGAAATGCTCGACGCCCCTACAGAAGGGTCAGCCCCTGAAGAAGGGGAAGACGTCGAAATGATAAATGCTACCACAGATCAAATCACCCCTGAACAAGGCGGTGTAGACACTGTTTTGGATCTAAGAATTACAGAATCCAACTCTTAGGCTGCCCCAGTTGAAGAGCTGGAACCTTTCCAGGTAAATCCTAATGACCCTACCAGGGTCCTGCAGGTGGGAAAAGAGTTGGGGAATGAACGGAAGCAGCTGTTGAAGAACTTCCTCCTTGCAAACTTGGACATTTTTGCATGAAAACATGGAGATATGGTGGGCATCAATCCAAAGGTCAGCTGCCACCACCTCAACATCGACCCAAAGTTCACTTCACACCGATAAAAGAGGAGAACGTTGAACCCAGAAAGGTATGAAGCCCTAAAGGAAGAGGTTCATAAGCTGGTAAGCAATGGGTTCATCCGTGAGGCAACCTACCCGAAATGGGTGTCGAACCCGGTATTGGTGAAGAAGCACAATGACAAGTGTAGGGTCTGCATAGATTTCTCCAACCTGAACCAGGCTTGCCCAAAGGACAGTTTCCCACTTCCAAGGATTAACCAACTTGTGGATGCCACCGCGGGACACAAACTACTGAGCTTCATGGACGCATATTCTGGATACAACCAGATTCCCATGTATCCACCAGACGAAGAAAATACCTCATTTATTACGGATCGGGGGCTCTATTGCTACCGGGTGATGCCGTTTGGCTTGAAAAACGCAGGGGCCACCTACCAAAGGTTAGTGAACCGCATGTTTGCAAATCTTCTGGGCAAAACAATGGAAGTTTATGTGGACGATATGTTGGTAAGGAGCCTCGAAACTGAAGACCATGTTGAACATCTTACCGAAGCCTTCGAAGTTTTGAGAAAATTTCAGATGAAACTGAACCCCCTGAAGTGCGCTTTCGGTCCTCTGGAAAGTTCTTGGGCTACATGGTCAATCAGAGAGGGATCGAGGCTAATCCTGATAAGATTAAGGCCCTGCTAGACATGAGGTCCCCCCACAAACCAAAGGAAGTGCAAAGCTTGACAGGTCGGCTCGCTGCTCTGAACCGGTTCATCTCGAAGGCAACAGATAAGTGCCTTCCCTTCTTCAAAGTCCTAAAAGGAGGGAAGAAGTTCCAGTGGAATGAAGAGTGCGAAGTGGCTTTCCAAGGGCTAAAGAAGCACCTTGGGCAAGCCCCCCTCCTCTCCAAGCCCAAAGATGGAGAAGCCCTATCATTATACTTAGCCGTATCAACTGATGCTGTGAGTTCGGTCCTTGTTAGGGAAGAAGATGGTACTCAGTTACCTGTCTACTATGTTAGCAAGGCCTTCACCTCCGCGGAATCTCGATATTCAGATATGGAAAAAATTGCCTTTTCACTAATGACCGCCTGCGGAAAGTTAAGGCCTTACTTTCAGGCCCATAGCATCCATGTATTGACAACTCTCCCCCTCAAGCAAATCTTGCAAAAGTCGAACGCCTCTGGAAGGCTAATGAAATGGTCCATCGAGCTGAGCGAGTTCGACATCTCATACAAACCAAGGGCCTCGGTGAAGGGACAGGCACTGGTAGATTTTATAGTCGAATTCTCCGGACTGCAAGTCGATATGGAGATGGAGGAAGCAGAACCCCCAACTTGGAGCCTTTTCGTTGACGGCTCGTCCGGTGAGACCGGCTCGGGCGTAGGGGTTATTTTGATAAGTCCGGAGGGACATAGGCTTTGCTGTGCAATCAGATTCGAATTCAAGGCTTCGAACAACGCTGCAGAATATGAAGCCCTCCTGGCGGGCTTAAAATTATCAAGGGAGATGCAGATAAAGAAGTTAACTGCCAGCAGTGACTCGCAGCTAGTGGTTAGCCAAGTGAGAGGAGATTATGCGGCAAATGACAAAAATATGGCCTCTTACCTGAAGAAGGTTAAAGAGCTCATTTCCCACTTTGAGAAGTTTGACCTTATGCAAATTCCAAGGTCCGAAAACACACATGCGGATGCCCTATCCAAGCTGGCTAGCAGTAAGGATTCTGAACTCCTTAAGATGGTGCCAATTGAACACCTCACTCAACCATCCATAGCCAAAGGCGAAGAGATTATGTGGGTAGAAGGGACCCCTCTTTGGATGCAGCCAATCGTCGCCTTCCTAAAGGATCAAACCCTCCCTGAGGACAAGGAGGAAGCCAAGAAACTAAGGCGTCGAGCCGTATATTACGTGCTCCAGGACGAAGTCTTGTATAAAAGAGGATTTTCGATGCCTCTTCTGAGATGCACCGGGGGTGATGAAGCCCACTATGTCCTAAGGGAAGTCCATGAAGGGATCTGTGGAAACCATACCGCCGGTCCTGCCCTAGCCTATAAAATACTCAGACAAGGTTACTACTGGCCAACGCTGAAAAAGGATGCCATCCAATTCGTCCATGCATGTGACAAATGCCAGCGTTTCTCCTCCATTCAATGTCAATCGTCCCAAGAGTTGACTATTGTATCTAGCCCGTGGCCCTTCGCCAAATGGGGCATCGACCTGATAGGTCCGCTCCCTAAAGGAAAGGGAGGTGCTTCATATGCAATCGTGGCTATAGACTATTTCACCAAATGGGTCGAGGCCGAACCTCTGACAAAGATCACCGAAGCAAACACTTCGAAGTTTGTATGGAAAAACATCATATGTCGGTTCGGGATTCCCCATTCACTTGTGTCGGACAATAGAAGGCAGTTCGACAACAAGAAGGTCAGGGAGATGTGCGAGGAGCTCGGAATCAGGAAACATTTTTCTTCCCCACACCATCCCCAGGCAAATGGCCAAGTAGAGGCGGTGAACAAAACGATCAAGCAGATTCTGAAAAAGAAGCTTGACGCATCGAAGGGGGCGTGGGTGGATGAATTGCCCCTTGTGTTATAGGCGATTCACACCACCAGCAAGACTGCGACAGGTGAAACCCCCTTCTCCATGGCATATGGTGCAGAAGCGATGAGCACCGTTAAGGTGGGATTGCCGTCGCCTCGTCGCTTACAGTTCAATGAGATCTCCAACGAGGAAATTAGACAATGCGAGCTAGACTTTCTTGAGGAGAGAAGGGACGCCTCACAGGTTAGGCTCGCCACTTATCAAAGGAAAATGACGAAGTATTATAACAAGAAGGTAAAAAAGCGATCGTTCAGAAGAGGCGACCTCGTGTTGAGAAGAGTTTTCCTCAACTCTAAGGAACCCGGCGTCGGAACCCCAGGCCCAAACTGGGAAGGCCCCTACCACATCGCCGAGGAGGTCAGGGCAGGGACTTTCAAAATTGAAACTCTGGATGGAAAGTTGCAGCCCCACCCCAGGAATGTTGAGCACCTGAGGATCTACTATTAGTAATTTTCTTTTCTTTACTGTCCAGTTATCGAGGCATTTGTTCGTAGCCTCTTCTATTTTGTGTTTGCTTTCTCACGTATGGAATGGAGCTTCGCCGTTATGATGTTTCAACTGCTTCCAACTCTTTAAGACGAATCGTTTCACTTTGTAGCACCTTCTATCAAACGAAGTCTGGCATCCTACAAATCCTAAGTAAAAACGGTTCGACAAGGCTTGCGTGTGGCAAGTCACACGGTATTCAACAAGCGTTATTTAAATTGATTAATAAACAACTTACTGGATGAGCTTTAGGATGAACCGTTTTACTTTGTAGCATCTTCTATCAAATGAAGTTTGGCATCCTACAAATCCTAAGTAAAAAGGGTTCGGCACGGCTTGTGTGTGGCAAGTCACACGGTATTCAACAAGCCTTATTTAAATTGATTAATAAACAATTTACTGGATGAGCTTTAGGACGAACCGTTTAACTTTGTCGCACCTTCTATCAAATGAAGTCTGGCATCCTACAAATCCTAATTAAAAATGGTTCGGCATGCTTGTGTGTGGCAAGTCACACGGTATTCAATAAGCCTTATTTAAATTGATTAATAAATAATTTACTGGATGAGCTTTAGGACGAACCGTTTCACTTTGTAGCACCTTCTATCAAATGAAGTTTGGCATCCTACAAATCCTAAGTAAAAAGGGTTCGGCACGCTTGTGTGCGGCAAGTCGCACAGTATTCAACAAGCCTTATTTAAATTGATTAATAAACAATTTACTGGATGAGCTTTAGGACGAACCGTTTCACTTTGTAGCACCTTCTATCAAATGAAGTCTAGCATCCTACAAATTCTAAGTAAAAACGGTTTGGCACGGCTTGTGTGTGGCAAGTCACACGGTATTCTACAAGCCTTATTTAAATTGATTAACATACAATTTACTAGATGAGTTTTAGGACGAACCATTTCACTTTGTAGCACCTTTTATCAAATGAAGTTTGGTATCCTACAAAACCTAAGTAAAAAGGGCTCGGCACGGATTATTAATAATTCATCTAAGTTATTATCCGTCATCAGCTCGAATGCAGCCCCCAACCATGGCGAACCCATGCGATTTATTGATAGTTCATCTAAGTTATTATCCGTCATCAGCTCGAATGCAGCCCCCAACCATGGCGAACCCATGTGATTTATTGATAGTTCATCTAAGTTATTATCCGCCATCAGTTCGAACTATGCTCAACGAGCCCATACAAAGTAGAAGTCAAATGAATCCAACAAAAAGGGAAGGAAGAAACAAAGAATGGCTCCAGTAGAAAATACAAAATCCGGTTAAGTACAACTACTTTACTTAAAAAAAAAAAAACAAAAACAACAAAAACACAAAGCAAAAGCAAAACTACTTGCCACCACCTACTTCCACCACCTCCTCCACCTCTTCAGCCACTTCCTCAGCAGGAGTGGAGGGTTCAGCTGGAATAAACTCCTCCCTCATAGCAGTAAAGTCCACCTCTGGGTGAAGTTCTGCAACCCTTGCAAGAACTTCACCATAGGCAACATTCCTCCAGTACAAGCCGAGGCCATCATACTCTGCAGTTTCATGAAAATGGGCAACATAATTATCCACTGCAGCATCCCCCGCCTCAACCAACTGCTGTTTCAAACTGGCAACCTCAGCAGTTAAGTCTGTCACTTGGGCCCTCAGAGCCGTCCTATCTTCGTTGGCCACCTCCAATGCTGTCGAAGCAATCTTCTGCAAGTTATCCGAGTTCTCCACTCGCTTTGTGAGTGCATTCACTTCAGACTTGCACAGGTGAACCTCCTCTTTAAGTTCAGCATTTTCAGAGGAGACCTGCCCAACTTTAGCCTCCAACTCCTCCTGTTCGGCCCTAAAGGCTTCAATGACCTCATCTACCATCGAGGCCTCTGCCTTCAATTTTGTAGCTTCCAATTCAGCAGTGGCAGCCCTCTCCTCAAGCTGACGGTTCCGGTCATGCAGCCTCTTCATAACCATTTGAGCATTCAATATGAAGCCTTGGGACCGAGCCTGCATTGCCAGTCCAGCCTCCAGCATGTCAGTAAATTCGCAAGTCTCAGCATAGGATGCATACTTGTCAGTCCAATACTTGTAATTGATCCTAGCTGCTGCTTGGGCTTCGGCTGGCAGCATCTCCAACGCCTCGGGAGCAATCTCATCAGTTCGGCCATCAAGAAAATCTCGAGCCTTAAACTTAGTAGGACCCTCCATCCTAGTCTAACGCCCCCGCTTCTTTCTAACCAACCCAGCCTCATCTTCAATGCCTTAATCAATGTTAATCACAGGCAAAGAGCTCAACGACTTCACATTGATGGGCTCCCGCAAGGACTCCTCTATTGAAGTTGGGCAACCCCCCATCAGAGGGTTCGGCTTTGTCTTTCCCCTTAGCCTCCACTTTTTTTTCTGGAGGGGGAGGCGGATGAGCCTTCGACAAGCGGCTCAGTTCCTCCCTTTGGTTCTTATAAGTGGACGAACCCGAACTCAAAGGCTTCTTGTTCTTCGCCTCGGCAAGACGGCGCATGTGAAACATGTCCAGTTTCACATACTCCTTGTTCAAATGTTGTTCTGCAACCGAACCAAATGCAAGTTAGCGAAAACAGCACATAATACGCCTCAAAAATAAGGATAGGTTCGCAACTTACCACGGGTCGACATCAGTAAATGTGTCACGAATAGGGCTCGTTTGGCTATGACGTTCTTGAAGTCCCTCTTCTCCGAAGGCAGTTCGTATATGGCCCTCACAACGGCCCACTCGTAAGGTTCAAGCTCGAACCGATCTGCAGGAACTAAAAAATTCTAGAATCAGAAACCCCACAAAATGCAAGGCAACAAAACAAATCAAGAACCAGGGACTACACTCACTATACTCATGGTAATGGGTCGGCGCGGTTATCTCTGGGACTGCGTCCCCCTCCACTGTCTGCCAGCGACCCCTTATCCAGAACCAAGAGGACTTTCAGTTCTTTATTGAAGAAGGAGTGCCCAGATGAAGGGGGAGTGCGAACCCTAGGGGTTAATACAATACCACCCCCTGCAAGAATCACCCCCTCTCGAGGCTCGGGGCTGAAAAAGGGTTTCAAAAACATAGGGAGGCATATCCTCGCCAAGAGTGACCTCCTTCTACAAAAGGAAGGCCCCTGCCATTTGACTCCATGCATTCGGTACGAGTTGGGTCGGAGCCAGGTTATACTGCCTAAGTAAATACCTAAAAAAAGGGTGTAGAGGCAACCTCAACCCCCCTGCCAAGATGGCTTCGCTTACGGCCACACACCCCTCTCTAGGGTAACAAACCCACTCATCAGGGGCCGGTACAAACATTTCTATGTTTTCAGGGATCCTATACCTCTCCCTATATGTTTCAAGCTCACTCGCCTCTACATGCGAAGGCCATTCAGATGCTCCCCACTTCATCCTATAATTTACAGGCCCCTCCGGCATCATCGCAACACTATGGGGTCCCCCCATCGCGGCCATTATTCTAGCAGTAAGAATGGGTGGCGACAGGCCAACCTCAGCATATAAAGAGGCAGTCTCCTCGTCCCCCAACGAACCCCCAACATCCCTATTTTTCGAAGAAGAGGCCATTTCTATATGTCGAAAGAAGGAAGAAATCTAAGCAGTCAACTACACTTAACACTTACGATTGAAGAAGCTAAGAGAAGAGCCAGTGCTTGCAAAGAAGAAGAACAACTGGATGGAGGATCGCGAAGGCAGAAAGGAAGAAGCTGGAACACTTAGAAAATTTTCTCGCAAAGAGAAAAACCAGAGAGTGAGGAAGAAACCCCCTTTTATATGAAACAGAATCTTATCCTAGCCCTTGGATTAGCCCTGGCTTTAATCCAAGCCTTACAGCTGTCCCTGCATCAGAGACGTTGAAACGAAAAGGCGCCTATCACCATTTTCGAATCAAAGGCCATGATCAACGCGTGCGACGTACGCACAAGGGACTCGAGTCAATATGCCAGCTGTCCCCAGTAATCATTATCATGCATTAAATGTTTGCGTAATACGAAAAAGTAAACTGCCCTCGCCGTAATTACTTTAGCACCTTGGGAACAGCGTCAACGTCAAAATCATACTGGCTTCGCCTCTTCTACAACAGGCTCGCCTTCATGGCTTCGCCTCTTCGACAACAGGCTCGCCTTCATGGCTTTGCCTCTTCTACAACAGGCTCGCCCTCATGGCTTCGCCACTTCCACAACAGGCTCGCCTTCATGGCTTCGCCTCTTCGACAACAGGCTCGCCTTCATGGCTTCGCCTCTTCTACAACAGGCTCGCCCTTATGGCTTCGCCACTTCCACAATAGGCTCGCCTTCATGGCTTCGCCTCTTCGACAACAGGCTCGCCTTCATGGCTTCGCGTCTTCTACAACAGGCTCGCATTCATGGCTTTGCCTCTTCCATAATAGGCTAGCCTTCATGGCTTCGCCTCTTCAACAACAGACACCTCTTTTACAGACATCATGGTCAGACCTTCAAGTCCACGCACTATATAAATAATCATACCTGGACTTCGGAGACTAGTTGTTACGGCCACCTTTCTTTTCTTTCTTTACTTCAAGTCCACGCACTATATAAATAATCATATCTGGACTTCGGGGACTAGTTGTTACGGCCACCTTTCTTTTCTTTCTTTACTTCAAGTCCACGCACTATATAAATAATCATACCTGGATTTCGGGGACTAGTTGTTACGGGCAATCCCAAAAGACCCAGCATGCACCACGTGGCCGAACCCATACTCTGCCTTATATCCGAACCCACGGCGTCGAACTGGTAACGACGAACCCACGTTATCGAACCGCCATTGATGAACCCCTTGAGACCGAACTTATGTGCGGTACTGAACTCATGTTACATGAACAGTGGGCAGTATGGCTCTCCTATAAGAGATCTCGTGGAAACGATCTTCTGACAGATGGGTGATGTGACAACACGCTACAATTATGGCTGCACCAATCCTGTATGTCAGAGTTCAAACATAGGAGATCAGAACATTAAATGCATTGAAGTCTGTAACAAGAAGTTCAGCCACTAGGATAAGGCCACGTGTCCATTCATCCAACGGTTCCCGCTTACCCTCTCTTACTATATAAGCTCACACATTGTGTCATTTGAAGGTAATGCTAAATTGGACTCTCAATACTACTTAGCAATTCTCTCTATATCTTACTGTTCTATTTATCTCCCCAAGGTCGACCCCCTTAAATATTTTGGAGGCTCACGTTTTAGCCTTCCCACACTCATATATTTCCACTCCAACTGACTTGATCGTCGGAGTGCGCGCGATCGGCTCCCCCCCTTTGGAGAAGGCCACGTGCAACTGACGGTTTGTCCTAGTGCGCAGGAAGAAAGGTTGAACCGGACGTGAGAGGCCCTTGGATCTGTTGATAGCTCATAGGTGCAATTTTCTAGGTCAACATAGGATATGGGCTTTTATTGAAGCATGAGAAAGTTTTAAAAATTTTCTGCTTTTTGTGTTTCACAAATTGGTTGATTTGGAAGTTAATCTGGTAAATTAAAATTATTCAGTGGATATTTGTAATTTGTAGCGGTACCATATATTGGATTTTAACTCTGTTGTAGCTTTTATCTTTTACCTAGTGTTATTGGTCATATTACAGATATGAGAATAGCGAGGATTTGGATGTATATTGTAAACCAAATATGAAGAGCCATTGTTTATAGTCAGGAGAGATTGTTGATTTTTGGTGTTTTGTTGTCTATTGTTGTAGATTCAACTTGAAGATGTCTGGAGCACAAGATGAAATGGAGATTAAGTTTAAGTTTTCATTATATTATCGATTAGTATGCGTATGTTTTGACCTTGCTTTGTTGTTTTTTTGCATTGTAGAATGGGCGGTAGGACTCATGGAATTTGTTATAGCTAGAGATCGAAGGAGCATTTCATCGCCAACTGTCCATGTAAACGACCGTGTCCAAAATGCATGTACGGATTTGAGAGGTGTTTCGGGGTGGAGATGGACACTAAAAATGAAGGGCGACTATTTATTTGCTACAGTAAAAACTGTGGATTTTAGGATTGGGTTGTCAAAGAAGAATCAAGCGGCCAATGTTCTAGTGAAGAAGATCTACACATTACGATGACTGTGAAGGTCCATAGGAAAAACGATAGTGGAAGTGAATTCAGAAGGGAGGCTGGTCGACCTGATTAGTACATATTAGCTCGATGTAGTAGTTATGACTTAATCTTTTGTGACTGTTTAGAATATTAGTAGTGAATATATGTGAACTACGTTCGTATTTTATTTAACAAAATTGGAGCATATTGTGTGCAATATTTGATCGATTGACTGATGTAGGGATTTGCATGGGGCATTGCGGGTTGCGTCTTAGATTTTAATCCTTTGGATATAACTATTGAAGACCTTATACTTTCTACAGCTTTACCGTTTCACCAGACTTTCCATTCTCCAAGGTTGATTACTTTCAGCTACTAACATCCAGAACACAAATTCAAAAGGCTTTTATAGACCATAAAAATTGGAAGACACAACCTCTCTTAGTTTGCATAACATTGAAGTTTTTTTAGGTAATCCAACACTCTTCTCAAGAAACATACCAGTAACCGTCACTGGATATATATACCATCTGCAATTATATACTTCCAAAACATTTTACAAGCTGCTTTACGTTAGAGTTTTAACTAAACAATTCTTTCTTGTTTTGATGAAAAATTAGTGAATTACTTTTTCTTTTTTTTCCAGTTTCAGTAAACGAATAGAACACTCAACACGGGGTGCGGGTTTTTTCCCATTTTGTTTTTTTCCTGATTGTATTTCTCAATCATTTTCTATACTTAGATTCATATCTTAGCGAAAAAAATTGAAAAAGACTATATAAAACAAAATATAAAAAAATCTGTTGACCCAAGACGATAAAGATGGCCCAATATTCACCTCTAAGCACGTCCGAGTAAATGTATGCATTCCTAGCAAGGCGAACCACCCAATACTAAGCCATGTTAGATGTATATACAGTAGCAATAAGGTATGTAAAACTTACTAAGAAGTTCATTAACCGCAGAAAAAGTAGCATGATCTCTATCCTTGTTAGCAAATTTGTGGGATCTAGTTCAAGTGTTACAAAAACTCATCCAAGGAGGTAAATCCACAAGAAAAAAAAAATTTCCAATGACATACCCAGCAGCCTATATCCTAACTACTCCAAATCCAAATACTAATGGAGCACAAGAAAGTGAAGAATTCGCTATGCTACCACCTGAGCTTGCAGCTTCCCCACACTAGAACATCTTTGAAACATCAGGTTTCATGGTGGCTGATGGCCTACTAATGTCTCTCCTCCATCTGCGAAGTATATACCTATCTAGAAGTAATTCAACGTCACTACAAATCAATACTCATGACGGCATACTATTTCCTGAAATTCGAACAAGTGGCAGCTGCATACAATTTCACACTTATCTTTCTCGAATGATACGAAAAAAGTTTTTTTTCGTCTGTCACCCCTCATTCATAACATCATCGCGTACCTCATATGTTGTCTCAAAATTCCCTGCTGAACTGGATACGAGGTCACAGTAAACCTTCCCCGCGAACTCGTTTTGAGCTTTCTTGAATTTTGAAAAGGTGTACACTGACTGCAATTGTTACTCCATTTTGTATTGTGCTACACATGGTACCATTTGCGAAAATGACTTAAAATCTGTCTGAAATTCCTTTTCTACCTTATTCCACAGTGCGCGTTCATATTGTTCGACAAACTATTTCAAGGATGTCTTGGAATGCACATATCCATCGAAGATCTCACTTCTTTGTATGGTTGACATGCTTGCCCAAAAAGTGGTCTTCAAAAAACAAGGTACCCAACGACTTCTGTTCTCATAAAGTCTAGACAACTACTCGTTCTCATGTAAATCAAAGGTATGAACCATTGTTGCCCAGCATTGTTTGAATTCTTGGACAAACTGTGTATCGTAAACCAATTTGTGAATAACACCAAATATTCCAGATTTATTCTCGTGGTATCCAAATTTTTCAGGCAACTTCTTAAGAATGTACCACAAACACCATCTATGCCTTGTGTTGGGAAAAACTATCTGCATTGCATTCTGCATTGCCCTGTCTTGATCTGTAATAATTCTGTGAGGGGCAATGCCATGCAGACATTGAAGCCATGTACTAAACAACCACACAAAAGTATCAGTTTTTTCATTGGAGATCAACCCATAACCAAGCAGTGTTGATTGTCCGTGATGATTAACACCAACGAATGGAGCGAAAGGCATGTCATACTATTTTGTGAGGTAAGTCGTATCAAATGTGACAATGTCGCCAAACCTCTTATAAGCCTGCCTACTATGGTTATCTACCTAAAACACATTCTTAAGGTGCAATTCGTCGTCCAAATCCATGCTAAAGTGAAAACCTGAACACTGTGCTTGCATTTTGGAAAAGTAGGATTTTATTGCAGCCACTTGCTCCTCTCCAAGCCTTAATCGCCTCACTTGTTCAATATAATTTCTATAATCCTTTTCCACGCAACTCATTTTATCATAACCGCCTACTTCTACAGCTACAGAATTGCAGCTTTTATGTAACGAAATTCTTGCCAAATCATTAACTTGAAGTTTGCATTTCATGTGTGCACTCAATTGTCGATTGCATCGATATAGCTTGAACTTCGAAGGACTAGTTGCATGATTGTGGTCGGGGTGGACCGTGTTAATTCTCCAAACTCCAAATATATCAGAATATGCTATATCCTTGATTTACAACCCATCTGAGCTGTGGGTTACAGGTTTGAACAACCTCTTTCATTACTAATTCTTCGACCTTCACGACTACAGGTCAACGTCACATATCTCATCTGTCCATCGTCCTCCCTTTTCGAATTTCTTCTCTTTATTGGAAAACCAATGGCATAAGCATATTTCTTGTACAAGTCGAACATTTCTTTTACATCCTTAAACTCCATACCTACAACATGTATTATCTGTTTCTCTCCCACTAAGGTTTTACCACCATCTATGTTTATGGAGTCTGAAACATTTTGATCACAAGATTTAGCTTCAACATCAACATACTCATTGTGCACTTCTTCCATAATGTCTTCTGCTGTGAAAACATGAGCAGACACGTTCAATAATCCATGCAAACATAAACATAATGGTATATAAACAAGTAATCGCAAAATTATTTTTCAAAAAGAAGGATTTATACACATGACCGCTCATTGTCCATTACTGGTGATTGAAATATTAGCTCCCGGACATAAATTTATGTTAGCTTTTGAAGTGAGGATTTACAAACTAATTGCTGAAACTGATCCACTCATTTATATAAGTAGAAAAGAAATCACATTGCAACTGCACTTGTTTTGCTCTTCAGGGATATCACCATTAATTATGGTTCTTGCTGCAATGAATGTTCTCTTGGCCATGATCAAGTTCTCTGTAAGTAGTTATTAACCACACAAAAAAGTTTATTTTATTAAGTCCTATATTCATTGATAATAAAACATTGGTTTTCATTTGGAAAATACGAACTATGTATGCAATTATTCTCCTATGTGTGTGCAGTATAGGAATTTCTTGAAAATGCTTTATGCCTTCTTTTATCCATGATTCGGTGAATTAAAATCTCAAGTAAGCTTCATAAACAGGGGACAGAGATAAATACCTTACTGTTGTAGGCGACGACCATACCATGCTTGTTTGGCTTCGACGACGAAATGTGATTGACGAGAGGCGGAGCCCACACAGTAAACATGCCCAATTGACTTCGGTATTCGACGCCAACACGATGACAAGGCAACACGAACAACCTATGTCACCATTTTACAGGTCTAGCTGGAGTTCCATTGATTTTCCACATTGTCGGAGTTGGAGGATTTGGGGTAAAATTTGGGAACTTTGATTTTCGTATAATGAAGGTAGTCAACAGAGAGTGAGTCCACACGTGTGAAATGGTGCCCATTGATAAGTGCGTTTTACACATTTATTTAGGCCACAAAACATGGCTAATTGTGAACGTATAGTTGAAATATGGCTTAATTCAGTACAATTTGTGTTTGTAGGACTACGTTGATGGATGGAATGAAAAGTATGCAAAAATGAGCGAAAAATGACCAAAACGAAAGAAAATGAAAGTTCAGGGACCTGAGTGTAATTATTCAAAAGTTGACTCGAAGAGCAAATCGAGAATCAAAGAGAGCCAAGTACAAATTGAGTGATGATACGAGGCATAGAAGAAAGAAGAAATTTGAAATGAGCTCAAGAATGAAGGAATGGATACCTATTCGACCGCATAGGTTTGTCCGACGAGTACCTGTGTCCAAAAGTCCATAACTATGTGACCGCATAGAACAACTCTGGCACGAGAATTTCAGTTTCCTTATTTGAATCAACTACCTATGGAAACACGTCTTGGACCCCTTTTTTTAACCCTAATTACGTCTAGAATAGGGGACTATGTATTCTTAGACATATTTTGACATATTGGAGAGCAAGAAGAAGGTGAAGAATAAGAAGATTACTTCAAGATTTACCTCTAGAATTGAAAGGGTGATGTCTTCTTCATTTGAATTTATTTTTTTTCTTACTTTTTTCATGCTAGGCTAGATTTTATTGTGCTAGGTGAACGATGAACCATGTAATATGATATTTTAATTTCTAGTTCTATATTTTTGACGTTAAAACACATTTTGGATTTATGAATGATTTATATACATTGATTTGAGTCTACAATTATTATGCATATGATTGTATGATTTGTGGTGGTTTATTTCATCCATTCGAAAGATGAGAAATAGATTACACAGGATATAAATCATCGTAGGGTCCGATAGGGGATAGAGATATACCTCTATACTTTACGTGAATTTCTAAGTGTTCATAAATATTCATGTATCTTTATATATTTTCTCCCACCATAGAGATATAGTCAGTGTCGTATATGAAAATAGGTTCAAGCTTAATCAAAGAGAGTCTTGAATAAAATAGGAACATTGATTCGTCATAATTCAAACGTGTTGTCAAATTTTAGAACTAGAGTTGAAATAGATCGTTACATGAGGATTCGCGAACCTAGTACGCCTTTTATTTGATTATTATCTCAAACTTGCATTTAATTATTTCATTGCACGTAGTGAAATTTGCATTTACTTTGTTAATTCATTCACTTTTGCATAAGTAGATTACTAATTTTATTGCAATTTAGTTACAAAACTCAAACCACGTATTTTGTTTCGATTAAGGTCGAATTAAATATAGTCAAACTATTAAATTTCTGTAGGAACGATACTTGGACTTAAAAATCCACTTTATTACTTGAAACAAACCGTATACTTGCGGTACATAAGTCGAACACATTTTCGCGTGTCAAGTTTTTGGCGCCGTTGCCGGGGATTTAATTTAGTTTGATTTTATTTACTTAGACACTACTTCGAACTTTTTAGTTTATTTTCTTATTCTTCAGTTAGTTTCTAGTCTATTGTTCATCTCTTAGGTTTTACATGCGAAGATTGATTGATGGTGAGTTAATTCCAACTGAACCGGAGATCGAGAGAACCTTTCATCGTAGACAAAGAGAAATAGTAGCAGCACAAGAAATAGATCAAAAAGAGTAAGTACCAATGACAAATGCGGAGGCAGAAGATGAAAGAAATATGCTACTGGGAGATTTCATGGGACCGTTTGCCATCCAAAGCCAATCTAGCATTGTCTATCCACCATTTGGGCAGCCAAACTTCCAGTTTGAAAGTTACGGGATAGCGCTAGACCGTTACTAATTACCCATTTTTAATTTGACCTTATGTGCGGAATTAATCTAACCAAAGCAACAAGTCACTTTAATTAGTTTCTAGATGATTAATCAATCAAGTCCAATTAATCCTATGTTTGAATGCCACAAACAGTTAATAAGGAAAGCAGTAAAGAACACCAATATGTTGATGGAGAAACCCAACAAGGGAAAATCTCCGGGACCAAGCCAGTTACCTCCACTATAGATAGCATAGATTAAGTGTGATTCCAGACTAGCAACTTCACTCGTTCTAGCTGTTGTAATTCCTGCAATCTCCAAGATCTGTTGTTCCTTCCAGTCTCACGATCTGCCACCGTAGATACTGTCTAACCAATCTGCTAGACTTCCTGATCTACCTCCTGTAGCTTCCTGATCTGATGTCTCCTTCTAGCTTCCTGATCTCCTTCTATTGTCTCTTCCGAGTAGAGTTCCAAGAACCTCATATTCTTGTGCTATTCATGTACTTGTAGTCCACCTCTTCCAAATCTCAATGGAAGAGTAAGTTCCTTAAAAGATTAAGGATGCCAGATGTTTTGGATTATGGAACCTTTGATGTTTTCCAAAATCGGGTTGCTGGATCTCAAGAATTGAATGGATGAATCTCTCAATCAAATTTGTTCTTGGATCTCTTAAATCATATAGAATGTTTCTCTCTTGAAGAATAATGAGGCAACCTCTAATTATTTCGTACACCTTGCCTCTATTTATATGTAGGGCAAAACCAGTCTTTTGGGCTGAGTAAAACTTTCAAAATCGCGAATGCGCACTGCCCGGAAAATACTGTCGCTCGAGCCAGGGACGAGCGAAGGTCGAGCGAGAGTTAAGCAGTCATCAGTATTTGAATCATAACGTTCTCTATCAATGTCTAATTGAGGTAATTCAAAATGATTTGGAAAGCTAACTAAAAGGGATATAATTATTATTGAAATTAGCCTTGTCCAAATTCCAATGTCTTCGATATGTAAAAATCTATTGTAAGTTACGACTGAGAATTTAGAACATAACTTGTGCGGCTCTTTGATATCCTTTAGACTTCTGATTGCATTTCCTTGATCATAAGTGATCTTCTTGGACATATTGACCTCCTTCAATGACTATACTACCAACTCCAAAAGATTCCTTGACTTTTTACAAATTATCAATTATGTCCTATTTGTCCACAGAATTGCCAACATACAATATAAAACCTAACACTGTTGAAGACAAATGTCATCCAACTCTTCCAATATGGGCATCAATTTCACGGGATGGCTACTGAAAATCCACATAGACACATATCACGATTATTGGATGTGTCAACACTTCAGATATCAAGGAATTTCAGATGACGCTATCAGATTAAGGTTATTTCTACACACTTTGTGGGATAAAGCTTTGGAATGGCTGGATTTACTTCCTGTTGCAAGCATAACCACTTGGGATGAGCTAGCTCATAGGTTTTGCACAAAGTTCTTCTCACCATCCAAGGTAGCATAACAGAGACATGCTATATCAGTATTTGTGCAAAATGATTCCGAATCTTTTGATGAGGTCTGGAACAGGTTTAAAAATATGCTATGGAAGTGTCCTCAGCATGGTTTTTACAAGAAAACCCAGATTCGATTCCTCTATGCATGACTGCTTCCATCCTTCAGAAGCATGGTAGACTCTTCATCCAATGGCTCATTAACCATAAGAACTGTCGACGGAGCATGGAAATTGTTTGAAATGATGATAGATATTTTAGTAATGTGGTCTTCCAAACGGGTAGTTCAGAAGAAATCAGTAGGTATCTATGAAGATGACACCTATTCGGCCCTATCTGCTAAAATTGATTCCTTGTTTCACAAGGTAGAAAGCATATCACATTCAACAAACACAGCACAAGCAAGAAAATCGAATTGCGAAGAGTGTGGGGCAGAACACAACACAAAAGAATGTCCAATTCTTTCACAAGGGGTAGAACATGCAGATTATACACAGTGGGGTCAATGATAAGTGTCTAAAAGTGCTTCAAAGATACATCATTTATAAGGCATTTCACTTTATTTTGTACAATTCACTATTGTTAGTCTCTAATTTCAATTCTCTTGCCAAAAATTCAATTTGCGTAAATACATGGTTAAAAGTGCAATTAATCGAAATGCCTTTCATACATGTTGGCATGAGTATTATACTTTTGAAAGAGTATTTATTTTGTGTATTTCCAAAATAGAGCAAGTGGAGCAAGTGGAGAAGAAATGTTGAAAAGTCAACATTGTACAGCTATCTCGGGAAAATGACCATAACTTGAGTTGTAGTTATCAAACCAGGGTGATTCAAGTTGGGCTGGAAAGATAAGATATGTATCTACAACCTTTATGTTTTCCAAGAAGTCAAATTCGCAGAATAGGGCAGTCAAAATCACCTTTGAAAGACCAGGCTGTTACTCGTTGTATACAACTTTTCAACCTGTGAGTAACACTCATTGTTTTGGACACATCTTGAGTTATAGAGATCCAATGAACCTGTTATTTGTAGAAATAGAAAGATAACTCAAGTGGAAACAACTGTTTTCTTGATCAAAAGTCCAAATTCGCTGTAAAGCATATCTGAAAAGTGGCGTCAAGTTGCATAAGCCAGCTATCTCCAAGCTGGCAGAGCACAAGTTGTTAATGTCCACTTGCATTTTGAATGCTTCTTTGCCTATAAAAGGGGACCTTGGCCAAGAGTTTGAGGGCATCAATTCCTCTACAATATATTCTAGTTTCCTTCTTTTTCTCTTTGCTACATTTTATTATGTATTTCTAAACCTTTAGCTAGAGCTAGGGGTGAAACTTTGATGAATTTGTAGTTTTATCTTTGATCTTTCACTTTGTTCTTCAATATTAATCTTTTTACTTGGTTGAAGTATATGTTCTCCAAATGGTTTTGGTTTGTCAAAGACTTTGATTTATTGTTGACAAGTTTGGCACAATGAATGCTTAGTTAATCTTTACCTACCAATAACTTATTTTGACATATTCTTTCAAACAATTAACAAGAACTATCCTTTAGTCTATTTTGCAATCAACGTTTTATCTTCTGTATGAGATCACTTCATAGTTGATTTTCATATGAGTTAAATGAAAGATCAAGAATAATTTCTATTCATTCATCCAAAGTGAATCCCCAACGCTCTAGTATTCTTCTCATCCTAATTTAACCAACCATTTACTACTCATAGACTAGTTTATTTCCTTCCAATTCCCTATGGTTCGACCTCGGACTTCTGAGTTTACTACTTGAGACAACCTGTACTTGGGTTTGCAACCTTAAAGGTTCAGACACTTCACAGGTCAAAACAACTATTTATGTCAATCCATATAAATTGCTAATCCCATTCCCTCAGAGCTTAAGGAAGCATAAGTTGGACTAACAGTACATGAAGTTTTTAGGGGTTTTCAAGAAACTTTACATCAACATCCCGTTTGCTGAAGCACTCATGTAGATTCTTTGTTTTGCCAAATTCCTCAAGGACATCCTATCCAATAAACGAAAACTTGAAGAACATGAAGTGGTGATGCTAATAGAGGAATGCAGCGCAAAGATTCAGAAAAAGCTTCCTCCAAAGCTAAAAGATCCAGGGAGTTTCACTGTACCCTCACTATAGGAAATTTTCATTTTGATAAAGCTTTATGTGATTTGGGTACCAGTATTAACTTATAGCCACTTTCTATTTTCAGGAAACTAGGATTGGGAGAAGCTAAAGAAACTACTGTAACTCTACAACTTGCTGATCGGTTGATCACTCATCCACGAGGAATCATCAAGGATGTCTTGGTTAAAGTGGAGAAACTCATCTTTCCGGCAGACTTTTTCATTCTTGACATGGAGAAAGATAATGATGTGCCACTCATTTTGGGTCAACCATTTTTGGCTACTGGAAGGGTTCTTATAGATGTACAGCGAAGGCAGTTGATCCTAAGATTGGGAGAAGAACAAATTTCCTTCAACTTTTTCAAGGCTATGAAATTTCCTACAGAGACTAACAGTTGTTTCCAGATTGATGTGGTTGACAAAGCAATTCAAGAAACTTTTCAGTTGCAGCATCCAGCCGACACTTATGAGACTTGCATAACGCATTCTCAATCCACTCACACTAACTTGAGTGAGATTGAGATTTGTGCAAGATTCGTGGAAACAAACCCACCTTTTGCCAGAAAATGAAATTTTGAGGAGTTGGGAACCGGTCCTACAAAACCTCTGCCATCAATACAACAACTGCTAAAGCTTGATCTCAAGCAATTACCACCTCATCTGTGTTATGCTTACTTGGGGGAGTCTTCTACACTCCCGGTTATAATATCAAATTCAATTAACGAGGTGGAAGAGGAAAGACTGATTCGGGTACTCAGAGATAATCAAACAGCTATTGGGTGGTCTATTGCTGACATTAAAGAGATCAACCCTTCACTTTGCATGCACAAGATCCTCATGGAGGAAAATTTTAAGCCAAGTATAGATAGTGAGAGGCGGCTCAATCCAAACATGAAAGAGATAGTCAGAGCAGAGGTGATTAAACTTTTAGATGCAGGAATCATTTATCCCATCTCAGACAGTGCGTGAATCAGCCCAGTTCAAGTTGTACCAAAGAAGGGAGGCATTACAGTGGTGAGGAATGAGAAGAATGAATTAATACCTACCATGACTGTTATGGGATGGAGAGTTTGCATTGACTATCGTAAACTCAACAATGCCACTCGTAAAGATCATTTTCCTCTGCCATTTATTGATCAAATGTTGGAAAGGTTGGCAGGTTACTCACATTACTACTTTCTTGATGGGTATTCCGGTTACAATCAAATACCTATAGCGCCAGATAATCAGGAGAAGACTACTTTCACTTGTCCACATGGTACATTTGCCTATCATAGGATGCCTTTCGGTTTATGTAATGCACCGACCACTTTTCAGCGTTGCATGATGGCCATCTTCTCTAATATGGTAGAAAAATTCATAGAAGTTTTCATAGATGACTTCTCGGTGTTCGGGTCATCTTTTGACGAGTGTTTGGAGCATCTGAGTTTGGTGTTGCAGCGGTGTAAGGAAACAAATCTGGTATTGAATTGGGAGAAGTGCCATTTTATGGTACAAAAAGGTATCTTGTTGGGACATAGCATTTCAACTGAGGGGATCGAGGTGGACAAGGTAAAAATTCAGGTCATTGAGAAATTACCGCCACCTACATCAGTTAAGGATGTTCACAATTTTCTGGGGCATGCGGGGTTCTACCGACGCTTTATTAAAGATTTCTCACAAATTACAATGCCTCTATGCAACCTGCTACTCAAGGATGCCACTTTTGACTTCTTTGTGGATTGTTTACGGGCCTTCAGCACTCTGAAGGACAAGCTCATCTCAACACCAGTCATCATAGCACCATATTGAGAGCTACCATTTGAACTTATATGCGATGCTAGTGACTATGTAGTGGAGGTAGTGTTGGGACAGCGAAAAGGAAAGATTTTTCATGTGATTTATTATGCAAGCAAGACACTAAATGATGCACAACTTAACTATGCCACTACCGAGAAGGAGCTTCTAGCTGTGGTCTATGCCTTCGATAAATTTTGATCCTATCTTGTTGGCTTGAAGGTCATAGTCTACACGGATCATGCTGCACTGAAGTACTTGATGAGAAAGAAGGATGCAAAATTGAGACTAATTCGATGGGTTTTACTTCTGCAAGAGTTTGACCTGGAGATTCGAGATGAAAAAAGGGAGTGAAAATGGGGTAGCAGATCACTTATCTCACCTTGAGTAAGGACATCAGACAGACCCAATTGAAATAAATGAAGTTTTCCCAGATGAGCAGATTTTTCATGTAGAGGATGTACCTTGGCATGCGGATATAGTAAACTACTTAGTGAAATCCATCACTCCGATGGATTATTCAATCATCAAAGGAAGAAGTTCTTTTCTGAGCTGAAATACTACTTCTGGGAGGATCTAATACTCTATAAGAGAGGGGCAGAACAGATCATTCGACGGTGTGTACCTAAAGAAGGGGTACCTCAAATACTAGAGCATTGCCATTCATCTGCTTATATGGGGCACTTCAGGGCTTCTAAGATAGCAGCAAGATTTTGTAGTCAGGATTCTATTGGCCTACAATGTTTAGAGACATCTTTGAGTTTGTGAAGAGGTGTGACAGGTGTCAACGCACTGGAAATATATCGAGACGGAATGAGATGCCTCAGAACAGTATTCTAGAGTTAGAGCTTTTTGATGTATGAGGGATTGATTTCATGGGTCCATTTCCTCCTTCATTCTCAAATTAATACATACTTGTTTGCGGTTGACTATGTTTCCAAATGGGTGGAAGCAGTAGCTTTACTAAAAAACGATGCAAAAGTGGTAATTGGATTCTTGAAGAAGTATATTTTCACCCGATATAGTACACCTAGAGTTATTATCAGTAATGGGAGAAAACATTTCTGCAATCGCCAATTTGAACAGTTGTTGAGTAAATATGGAGTCAGACACCGAATGGCTACACTGGTTCATCCTCAAACTAGCGGTCAAGTTGAAGTCTCTAATCGGCTGTTGAAAAGGATACTTGAGGTCACAGTGAGTTCTTCAAGGAAAGATTGGTCCAAGAAGCTAGATGATGCCTTGTAGGTGTACAGAATAGCATTCAAGACACCTATAGGCATGTCACCTTACCACCTCATTTTTGGGAAAGCGTGCTACTTGCTAGTGGAATTAGAGTATCGCGCATATTGGGCTCTTAGAAAATTAAACTTGGATTTACAAGCAGCGGGTGAAAAGCGGATGCTACAGCTCAATGAAATGAATGAATTTTGGCTGGGGGCTTATGAGAACGCAAAACTCTACATGAGCGAACGAAGAAGTTTCATGACATGCATATTCAGAGGATAGAGTTTGAAGTGGTGCAGAAAGTGCTGCTTTTCAATTCTAATCTCAAGCTATTTTTTGGAAAATTGAGGTCTAGATGGTTCGGTCCTTATACTATCACGAAGGTATTTCCATACGAGGCTGTTGACATTTCTCATAAAACCAGAGATACCTTCACAGTTAATGGACATAGGTTGAAGCACTATTGGAGTGGTGATTTCTCCAAAGAGAAATCCACCGTTGATCTTACACCACCAAAATCAAGCTAACACGGTAAAGTCGAGCTATAGACTATAAACTAGCGTTGGATAGGAGGCAACCCATCATCTCTACCCTTTTATTTATTCCGCTTTATGCAGTAGATTTAGGAATTTTCATGTTTTCTATGCATTCGTAGCAGTTATAGGTCATCTTTCATCTAGCTAGTTCACGAAGAGTCGATGCATGGTCCACACTAGTTTTAAATCTACGTACGCATCCCGAGGCATAAAAACCAGGTTTTGGGAGATTTGGGGTCAAAATCACGCATTTCGAGGCCAAACAAGCTTTTTCTAAAAGATTTCGCGCCAACAAGTGATTTCAAGGTTCGAAGTGGTTTTAAATATGTTTTTATAGTGTAATTACGCTTCCCTTCATTTAAAATGTATTTTGATAAATTTTGGGGACGTCGAGTAGTCGAGTGGACTTATAGATGTAAAGTTGGAATTTTGGGAAAAATTGACCAAAACAAGTTTTTGAGGGGTTGAGTGCGTTTTAAATTTTTTTCATGTTGTATACACTCATTATACCCCTTCAACTTGTTGGGCATGAATATCGAGATTTTAGGTGTTAGGATGATCGATTCGAGCAAAATAGTGAAAATACACAGAAAAATCGTTTTTGGTAGTCTATGCGGCCGCATAGACTACCATGAATGGGGAAGCATTTAGTTTGTCAGGGTCTGCCTTGGCCCTGACATTTTACTCTATGCGACCGCATAGGTTTGTTCTGTGCGACGCATAGAGTAAACGAAAAAAAAAATTCCTGTTTTAAAATAGCGTAAAGCCCGGTTTCTTCTAAGTCAAAACACCATCTCCCAAATTGTCGAAATCCCCTAGGTTTTCATCTCCAAGCATCAACACCTTCCTAAAACCTAGCTACTCACGTACATGAATTCGAGCACACACGGTTGCAACATCCCACAGACACACATTCAACAATACATTCTTCTCATCTTTGTCAAGGTACTCCAAGATAACTTCTCGATTTTTTCTTTGTTCAAATTTCTACTCGATTCCATTGATGAATTCTAGGGGATAGGTGGTGGTGAATTATTTTTTGTGATGTGTAGTTGTTAGTGACACAATTTTGGGGTTGTTTCCATTTCCACCACTTTAAGAATAATCAAGAAATTTGTCATGCCTTGAACATGTTCAATGAATTACCACAGTGACAACGTTTGCACATTATCTTGAGTTCTGAATCAGCAACTATCTACATCTTGTGATGTTTGTTACGTGATTTGTCTTGAGAATTTTAATCTTTACTAGAAAGACCACAACATGGCACATATAGGCACATCCACGACTAGGACACCGCACCTCATATCACCAATTTCGCCCATCATTTTCCCTATTCAAATGATGTCCGAATGACCTCAATTTCTGATATGTTGTAGTTCAAAGTGAGTAATTTCATATACCTGGATATCGCATGGGAAAATTTCTACTTTTCTTGATGGTGCTCGGGGTCGAAAATCCTAGGTCGCACATGCCTCAATTTGAAAAAGTTGACCACTTGACTTCGTTTTTGGTTTGCGCATGTTCCATTACACTTTGTATGCCCATAATCACATGTCGTGTCACATTTACTCGGTCGAAACTAAGTCATGTCACCTCATGTCTAGGCATCGCACCCTTCACGTCACTCACATTTCCTACTTCGGCCCTCGATTTCACAACTCAAATGTAATCCAAATGATCTAAATTTTTGATATGTGGTAAAGCACATTGTATAATTTCATATGCCTGGAGGATGCCTGGGAAGATATTGATTTTTCTCGACGGTGTTCGAGGTTGAATATGCCCAGTCGAACATGCACTATTTTCAAAAATTATCAATTTTAAGTTCAATTTTGGTTGTCCATCACATGTTACCCCTTATATGTTCATACATATGATTTGTTGTACATTTCATCACCCATGGCTTGGTTATGTCACTTCACGTCCCATTGTTCCTAAGCTCACGTCACTCATGTCACCCACGTTGTCCATCGATTTCTCAACCCATACGACATCCAAATAACTTGCTTTTTGGATATTTGCTAGAGCATTATGCATACTCTCATATGTCTGGATATCGCTTGGGAAAATTTCGATTTTTCTCAGTGGTGTTCAGAGGTGAAAATCCTTGGCTGAACATGTTACAATGTGCCTAATATACATGAATTGAAGAAATTTTGGGAGATTTTGGATTTTCATCATTTGGTTCTTTCAGATGCTACCAAAAAGAACATCAAAGGGCAAGGACAAGGCTGTGTCCGGTTCTGGTACTGCACAGCTTCGAGACCTCGAGGGTGGCTTCTGGGGTTCTTAACCACCATCGCTTCGACCCTATATTTAGACATTATTAACAGATGGGCTCTACTTGGAGAGCAATTGGTACAACTTGATGACTTCCCAGAGTTTGAGATTGTCACGTTCGTTTACAACTGTGGTTGGCAGAAGGTAGTTGAGCGACCACACCAGTATATGAGGGATTGGTGTTGGAGTTTTATGCAAATTTTAACACCGAGATCGACATGTCGGGTTCCAATCATATGTACCAAACATGGGTTCAGGGTTAGTGGATCATGTTTTCCCCGGAGGTTATACATGAGTACTATCATCTTATATGGGATAATATCACCCCAATCCCTGGGGCGTTTTGATGGAATGAGGTCGCTGAAGTTTTATTGGGGCGAGAAAATGCGTGGCCACTACAGACTAACGAGTGGCATCAGATTGAGCTCACGCTTTCCATTAGGATTCTGTGGTCTTCTCTATCATTTGGTTGGGAGACATAAGATTGATCTCGCCACCTTCATCTATAATCAGATTCATATGCTCGGTGTGTGGGGACACATACACAGTGCTTTGATTTTTTCCAGCCTTATCAGTGGTATTTGCAAGGCTGCTGGTGTTCTCATCCCATCTGGGGAGATCCCAGAGAAACCTAGCGTTCCCATCCGAAGAATAACTTTGAAGGCTTTGGATAGAGTCCGGGTAAAACATCAGGAAAAGTTAGCAGAGAGAGCCCGACGACAACAGCCGGCTGTCCCTGGACAAGAGGGAGAGGATATTGAGATGCCACAGGCACCATCACCATCTTTTAAGGGTGATACTTAGTTGTTGAGCCAAATGTTTGCCACCCTGATGACCACAGGCCAAGACATACACGGCATCTGACAGGACCTTGGGACTCTACGTACTGACATGCAGGAGGTACAACATGTCGTGCAGACTACATAAAATTTTGCTTCCAAAACTAGCAGTGGCACTTTAGCACTTTATAGGGCTATCGACATAATGAATGACCGACTCAGCTTGTATACGGGCCGAGTGGATGATATCTAGATACAGACCATGGAGATGTAGGATCGTTTCGACAGTATCGAGACAGATGTAAGGGGAAGTCCACCCTACTTAGGGAGCAGTCGGAGATGATGCGGCAGCTCCTTGCTCGATTGCCTCCACTACATAATGATAGCACATTGGAACAATGTTTGTATAAGTTTGGGGGGTGGTCGAATTTGTAGGACAGAAGTGGAAACTTGGCATTAGCATTATTTTTAACTATCCATCGATGTTACTACGTGTTTTTATTGCCTACTGTGTGTTTTTACTGCTTTCTGTGTACTGATAAAAAAAAAAAAACAAAAACAAAAAGAATTCGTTTTTGTTTATTTCAGAATTTCTTTGTTTTGCTTTGTGTGCTTGTGTGGGTTTAATGAGCTTGCCGGCAATGATGTGATTATTGGAATTAATATGAGCTATGAATAGTGGATATTGTGCATGTTAGGTTGATCAATTCTTGTTTATATGTAAACTTGACACTTTTTGCACAGGACACTCATGATGGGCGTATTAAGATATTGATTGGGTTCATAATTTATAGAAGAGTTGAACATGATAGATCAAACCGGAAAACCTCTATTACACTTATCGATAAACCATGGTTTTAGTAGTTTCGAGATTATTTAGCTATTACAGGGGAGCATTGAGATGAGTAGGGTTTTCATGCATGAAAACTATGTTGTGTGGATTGTTTAGACCAATGAGACGAAGATGAGGTGAAAGTCTTAAGTTAGAAGTTGATTTTTGAAACTAAGTGTCTAGAAAAATAGGGGCATGACATAAAATTTTGTGAGGAAAACACTATTTTAAAGCCTTTATGACTCGAGCAAATAAGCCTATAAGGGTGAATAAAAACTTGTTGCCCTAAAATCAACTGATTTGGGAGTCATCGGCCTAAAACTCGCTACAGGGGTCATATAGAAAGCAAGAGGTAAAGAGTCAAAAGAAAAGAGATAAAACACATTTCTTTAGCCTTTATAACTTGAGCAAATAAGCCTATAAGGGTGAATACAAACCTAGTGCCCTAAAATCAACGGATTTGGGAGTCATCGACCTAAAGCTCGCTACAGGGGTCATATAGAAAGCAAGAGGGAAAAGGTCAAAAGAAAAGAGAGAAAACACATTTCTCGAGCCTTTATAACTTGAGTAAATAAGCCTGTAAGGGTGAATACAAACCTGGTGCCCTAAAATCAACGGATTTGGGAGTCATCGGCCTAAAGCTCACTACAGGGGTCATATAGAAAGCAAGAGGGAAAGAGTCAAAAGAAAAGAGAGAAAACACATTTCTCGAGCCTTTATAACTTGAGCAAATGAGCCTGTAAGGGTGAATACAAACCTGGTGCCCTAAAATCAACAAATTTGGGAGTCATCGACCTAAAGTTTGATACATGGGTTATATAGAAAAAAATGATAATGTGTTGAAAAAAAAGGAATAGAGTGAGAAAAGAGCCCCACGACATTTGATAAAATTGTACTTTTGATACATGGCAAGTAGCTTAGTTTAGTCTTAGGGGTTGAAACAATCAAAGAAATAGGAGAATCACTGCTTGTTGAAGTGTGAACCTATGATTACGAGGTCTATCCAAACTAAGAGAGGGTGATGAGATCCCGGTTGGGGGAATCGCATGGAACTCGCGGAATGAATTCGAAAACGCCGGGAAAGCCTAAATTCAGGTTTGTAGACGATAGGATCTTGACCCGAGCCTCACGACTCAAGAACTTAAGGTATATTAACCTTAAACCCGTTGAAGTGCAGAAACTAGAACCACGATTTGCGAACGCCACAAAGGTAGTCCAATCCTTTGATAAGTCCTGATTTGAACGCCACAAATATTAACACAAAATATTTGATAAGTTCATATTTTATGGAAGATCAATTGGAGAGAAAACTCAACTTTTATTATCATTCAAAACTTAACTTACAATGAAATAGAATTCCTATTTATATGGAAACTATGGAAAACCCTAAAAGCACAAAATATCAAGAGTCCAAAAATAATAAAACTTGCCAAAATAAGAAATATAATGACATATGGAAATTCGCGAAAAATATAAAATTAAACTCGAAAATACTCTATGCGGCCGCATAGAGTATTTCTATGCGGTCGCATAGAAATAAACCCTGCATCTTCTACGTTCTCTGTCCATTGAATGCGGTCGCATTGCCTGGGAACCATGCGGCCGCATGGTTCTTCATTTTGGCTCCGAGTTCGGCTTCTTGATTCGAGCACCTTCCAACTCCTTTCGACCTTCGACCCCAACATCAAACTTGTTCCTTGACATGTTGTCTTCAATATTATAGACTCCGTTGCATGAACATATAAATGTATGACTTTTATCAACTCTTCCAAGTCTCGACTTGACTTTACTCTCCCTCCAACATGCCTCGGGTTCTTGATAGTTTTCGGCGCATCCTGGATCACATCATCCCCTCTCTCTTCGAAAGGATTCGTCCTCGAATCCATGCCTTGCGATCGTGTAGGAGAGAACCAACCTGCTATCCAGCTCATCACTGCACCCCCTGGATCAAATGGAAAATTCTTCATTCCATAGCATAAGATCAATACACGGTGCCCACCCTTCTCGCAGATATGATTGTATTGCAGCACAACCTTAATCACCCATTGTTGTTGCGTGAACTCACATGTACAATGCACAGCCTGAAGGAAATATTTAAGCAAAACACAGTTGAAACTGTTAGTTCCAAAAACAAAATATGGGTCCTCGTACTCATGATGTATCGTCTCCAACACATCATGCTTAACGATGAAACTTTGCTCTGCACTCCCCACAATATTTTCAACCATTTGCTCAACACACTCTTCTAGTTTCTCACCCTCATACTGAACAACCTCATCTATTTTCTCCTCAATGTCAACTGCATTTTTCAATTCATCATCCTCCAACTCAACCTTCCTATCTCTAGGTCCCTCTTGCAATTCAACCACGTTGCTCTCTTTCAATATGGTCATCTCACTCTCTTGCTTGTCCCTTTCCACTTCACCCCTCACCTTACATTGGTCTGCATGAGACTGTGCTAGTGTCAAACCCACCAAAGTTATGTGTTTCTCATCCTGAAGAAACCTATACGTATTCCTCCCCATATCATACACTGCCTTCCTCTCATGTCTCCAAGGTTTCCCAAACAAAATATGAAAGGATTTTAATGGGACTACATCACACCACACATTATCACTATATCCCCCAATGGTGACAGCCACTAAAGCCTGTTTGGTCACATTTACCTCCCCACACTCCTTCAACCAAGTCAACCGATAAGGCCTAGGATGTTGTTTTAACGGTAATCCCAATTTTTCCACCATAGTGATACTGACCAAATTAAATATATGCTCCTTATCAATGGCCAAACTGCACACCGTATCACCCACAAAGCACCGGGTTTGAAAAACAGATCCCCAATCATAATCCATCCTTTACTTTTTTTTTGACTCAAAGACTCAAAGGATTTGAACTGGACAACTTTGATTGGACTTTTTAAATTCAAGAAAGTGGTTATTGAATTGGAGTTTGAATTTTTGGTATAGAGTCAAGAAAGTGGTTCTTGAATTGGAGTTTGGATTGGATTGAACACAAATTGATTTTGAATTTAGAATAGGTAGTGGGATATTAAACAATTTTCAAGAAATTTTTTTTTTTTAACTATTCCCGACGTGAACAGTACCCGTACGGATGAACAGTAAAAAAATCGATTTTTTTTTTTAGAAAACTCAAAAATTTGACTACGAGAATAACGAAACAAACAGAAGTTGATTTGGACTCAAATTGAGCACAAAAAACAACTTTGACTCTTTTTATTTTAATTTTCTGGATCTAAGACTCAAAATATTTACTGGACTCAAGAACATGAAGAACACAAAAGACTCAAAATAAAGAAAATAAAATAAAAGATATAACCTGAATCTAGAGCCCGAGCTCTGATACCACTTGATGAGATCCCGGTTGGGGGAATCGCATGGAACTCGCGGAATGAATTCGAAAACGCCGGGAAAGCCTAAATTCAGGTTTGTAGACGATAGGATCTTGACCCGAGCCTCACGACTCAAGAACTTAAGGTATATTAACCTTAAACCCGTTGAAGTGCAGAAACTAGAACCACGATTTGCGAACGCCACAAAGGTAGTCCAATCCTTTGATAAGTCCTGATTTGAACGCCACAAATATTAACACAAAATATTTGATAAGTTCATATTTTATGGAAGATCCATTGGAGAGAAAACTCAACTTTTATTATCATTCAAAACTTAACTTACAATGAAATAGAATTCCTATTTATATGGAAACTATGGAAAACCCTGAAAGCACAAAATATCAAGAGTCCAAAAATAATAAAACTTGCCAAAATAAGAAATATAATGACATATGGAAATTCGCGAAAAATATAAAATTAAACTCGAAAATACTCTATGCGGCCGCATAGAGTATTTCTATGCGGTCGCATAGAAATAAACCCTGCATCTTCTACGTTCTCTGTCCATTGAATGCGGTCGCATTGCCTGGGAACCATGCGGCCGCATGGTTCTTCATTTTGGCTCCGAGTTCGGCTTCTTGATTCGAGCACCTTCCAACTCCTTTCGACCTTCGACCCCAACATCAAACTTGTTCCTTGACATGTTGTCTTCAATATTATAGACTCCGTTGCTTGAACATATAAATGTATGACCTTTATCAACTCTTCCAAGTCTCGACTTGACTTTACTCTCCCTCCAACATGCCTCGGGTTCTTGATAGTTTTCGGCGCATCCTGGATCACATAAGAGGGTAAGAACTTAAGTAAATCAAATCTCTACTCTAGAACCACCCCGAGATAATTGAGTGAAAAAAATGAGTTTGGAGGGTGTGTACCTCTCGAGCGAAGAAAGGAAAATCTGACTACATTAGGTCGAGTTTTGAACCCATCATAAGCTTGGTATGTTTGCATGAGTATACACACGCACGTCAAGTTTTGCATATGATAAGTAGAGATGATATGATTTTGCACTGTCGAAACTGTTCACTATGTTGATTATTGAATTCTAATCCTGATACATGGCAGACTGTTAAACCATGTTTTGTGTAGAGTTAAGCCACGATCTTGTTTGAGGACAAACAATAGTTTAAGTTTGGGCCACAAAACATGATTAATTGTGAACGTATATGTTGAAATATGGCTTAATTCGGTAAATTTATGTTTTTAGGACTACGTTAATCGATGGAACAAAAAGTATGCAAAAATGAGAGAAAAAGGACCAAAATGGAAGAAAACAAAAGTTCAGGGACTTGAGTGCAATTATTCAAAAGTTGACCCAAAGAGCAAATCGAGAATCGAAGAGAGCCAAGTACAAATTGAGTGATGATACGAGGCATAGAAGAATGTTGAAAGGAGCTCAAGAATGAAGGAATGGAATTCAGGGACCAAAATGCAAAACATTCAAAGTTCATTACACTATGCGGCCACATAGTATAATACTATGCGAGCGCATAGGTTTTTCCAGCGAGTACCCGTGTCTAAAAGTCCATAACTATGCGACTGCATAGAACAACTTCGGCGCGAGAATTTTAGTTTCCTTATTTGAATCAACTACCTATGGAAACACGTCTTGGACCCCTTTTTTTAACCCTAATTACGTCCAAAATAGGGAACTACGCATTCTTGGACATATTTTGACAGATTGTAGAGCAAGAAGAAGGTGAAGAACAAGAAGATTACTTCAAGATTTACCTCTAGAATTGAAAGGGTGATGTCTTCTTTAATTGAATTTCTCTGTTCTCTTAGTTTTTTCATGCTAGGCTAGATTTTATTGTGCTAGGTGAACGATGAACCATGTAATATGATATTTTAATTTCTAGTTTTATATTTTTGATGTTAAAACGCGTTTTGAATTTATGAATGATTTATGTACATTGATTTGAGTCTACAATTATTATGCATATGATTGTATGATTTGTGGTGGTTTATTTCATCTATTTGAAAGAGGAGAAATAGATTAGATAGAATATAAATCATCATAAGGTCCGATAGGGAATAGAGATATATCACTATGCTTTACGTGAATCTCTAAGTGTTCATAAATATTCATGCATCTTTATATATTTGCTCTCGTCATAGAGAAATAGTCGGTGTCGTATATGAAAATAGATTCAAGCTTAATCGAAAGAGAGTCTTGAATAAAATAGGAACAATGATTCGTCAAAATTCAAATGTGTTGTCAAATTGTAGAACTAGGGATGAAAAAGATTGTTACATGGGGATTCGCGAACCTAGTACGCCTTTTATTTGATTATTATCTCAAACTTGCATTTAGTTATTTCATTGCACATAGTGGAATTTACATTTACTTTGTTAATTCATTCACTTTTGCATAAGTAGATTACTAATTTTATTGCAATTTGTTACAAAACTCAAACCATGTATTCTTTTTCGATTAATGTCGAATTAAGTACAGTCAAACTATTAAATCTCTGTCAGAACGATACTTGGACTTAAAAATCCACTTTATTACTTGAAACGAACTGTATACTTGTGGTACTATAAGTTGAACACATTTTCACGTGTTACTTGTTTCGCTCCAGCCCATTTCCCTCCATTTTTTATTGGACACGTCATAGATTTTAAATCCCTGTCAATTAGAGTGGTCAATACCCATGTTCGTGTAGACTAATTGTATATGAAATCTTTGACCACTCAGAATCATGGCCTCCTTCCCTGCACCTCTCCTTCAACAATGGACAATGAAAAACATATAACCATTTTAGATAGGTGAGGCGTTGCATTGCTTTCTTAGAGGGCATATGCCTAAGCTTTTGACAATTCATCAGTTTTAATTCTAAAAGAGATGAGAGACCCCCAAACCACTTTGGCAATGCTTCAATTCCAAAACCATACAATTCTAAATGGTGGAGCGAAGTGAGATGTTGAAGCTGATATGGCAATAAGTCCCAATGTGCCCAACCAAATAATTCTAATTTCCGGAGATACTGTAACTATTGAACTTCATCGAGAGCAGCTTTGAATGAGTTGAAATCAATTGATTCAGAGAATCCTCCAATGCCCAATTCTGTTAAATTGCTAAGACGGCCAATTTCCTTGGGCAAACTCCTCAATTCACCACAATTGTAATACTCCGAAATTTTATGCTCGTTAAATTAATTTGCTCACTTCTTTTTAAGATAGTAATTAAACTTTCAAAATTCTATTGCCAAAGTTATTAATGGTTGCCAATTTTGCATTGGTCGATTTATTGAAAGTTTGCATTTTCGATTGATTAAAAGTTTACCATGATTAGTTAATTAGGGGTTTGGGATAATTGTTAAATTTTACATCTATCTTCTTAGTATTATAGATAAACATTTTCTTTGTTTCATCCACTTTGGCCATCACTTTGTAATTAACAAATGTTAAGCAAGTAGGAGGTGTCTTAATATGATTTTAGGTGTTGAATGGCAAGCATGAGGTGGCTAATGCATGAATGAAGTGTTAGCTAAAATCATGAAATGCACCATGCAAACCCATGTGTGATAGGATGATAAAGATGGTCACTTACTATCCTTATTATATATACCACACACACACAAATCAAATTCATTTTCACTTTGCAAAACCAGAAGTTTAGATAGAGAGAAAAAAACGTGCAAGAAGGAAAAAAAAAAGAGGAAAGGGAAAGGAAAAGAAGAAAAAGGGAAGCTAGGCCTAACACCCTAAATTCATCTATCAAACCGAAGTTTCTTCAAGTGTTTCTATAAGATACTTTCTTTGCTTAGGTGATAGGATTTCATGGTAATATTTATGCTTAAGTTATGCATGAAAACCATAACATGAAAGATGTGGACAAGTCCACAAAGTTAGATATCTATGCCTTAGGACAAGTCCGAAGGGCACCGACAAGCCGGAATATGCAAGTATGTGTTTGAATGCTTTCTTTTGCTTAGTATTAACATGTTAAATCCAAACATGGTATCTTACTGAGTATTCTTAATACTCACAGTATCCTATACTAAATTTTCAGATCCATAGTTGTGAAGTTGGTGGAAGTCAGTCGGCATAGTCGATGATGAGTTAAGGACAAGATTACTTCGCATCGAAGTTTTGTTTTTGCATGTTTTGTTCGACTGCTTCATATATGTTTTTCTTATGGTATTGTATAAAAACATGTATAAAACATGATGTAATATGGTACCGGAAGTAAATTATGTAATTATATCTTCCATGTTATGTTAAGAAACATATTTCTAGACTTATTTTCTTGAATGACAAAAGAGGCAGAATCCGGGCAGATTCTAGGTTATTTTCAAAACAATATTTCCAACTCTATAGGCATCCGTTTGAGATTATAAAAATACTACTGCGTTTCTCTTTGAGTTGTCTAGATATGGGCGCAAACATCACTCAATTTGGATGTCTATGGCCTGAGATATGAATTTTTAAACATTGAAGGGTCAATCTGGAATTTTCTGTGCAACACTACACTGTTTTCACTAAAACGTCCATACTATATGAACTCGGAAAATTTTCATGTTTTAACCTAGAAAACTACTTGAAATTGTATTTCTAATGCCACAGATTTCATAGAAAACGGAGTTGGGATGAATTTTATAAAAATAGTTGAACTTACTGCCCTAACTTACCGTGGCTGCACCAAATCCATTTTTGTAAAGTATAATTTTTTGTCGACATGCGCTTCTGCTGGCCATTATTTTTTTTTACGAGTGATATTATATCAAATTGAAAATAAGTTTCTAACATGTAATACTTCTATTTAAGAGTATTTACATGTACCAAAGGTAGAAGCTATTATGATTTGTACGTGACCCTCGAAGCTTAAGTTCGGGGTGTCTCAACAATATTTTATATCTAACTTTGAGATACAAGGCAATTTTCCCAAATCTATTGAAAAAGAAACAAGTTTGTTGCATACACTCACGCATAGATACTCCAGACACCTGATGGACTCAATCATTTAGGTTGGTAAGATGCTCAGCTCAGAGCAATTAATTTTCGAAGAGATATCTGTGTAGATCGTCAGGTAATTTTCTCAGATTGCCAAAATCTTCAATATTTGACTCTCGAAGATATTTCTGGCATACTTTCAAGTGGGAAAGACAAGTGAGCGTTGATATATTTCTGATCGAGAGCTTTTCCAAAGAAGTTAGGTTGCTGCTACTCAAAATCTTTGTCAATAGAAAATTACTATCCATGGTATCAATCTTCAATTCTTTCAACCAAGGGAAATGACTTGGAGAAGTATTCAATTTGTGGCCATTTTCAATCTCCAAAACTTTAAGGCAATGAAATGCCTACTCTCTGCTTGTTCGTGTTTTCGCCACTAGCATCATCTTAGGTTCCGCCCATTCTGTTAGGTTTAGCATGTTCCTTAGAATGAGTCTTCCAAGTTTTGGGAACATTACTCATCTCTTGGCCATTGTTGCTAGAACCGTAGAATGAACGACCTATGGATCATATGTTAGTCAGACTGTCTAAGATAAGATATTTGAGGAGTGGCAGGTAGCCAAACATGGGACTTTTTTCACAATTCCTGCAATTTTTAAACTTGATCTCGATCAATTTATCAAGGAATACTTACATTCTCATAGTCCATGATGGGAAGTTTGTACCTCTAAACCCTCAATTGTTATGCTCTTCAAATTCAGGTGAGGTTGGAGGCCTCCGAGGACACTTTCATCGTTGGTGTTGCCTTTTAAGACATTGTCATCATTTATATCGTTGTTGTTGCCTTTCGAAACATTCTTATCATCGTCTATTGTCCACATAAAACTTAGTTTATGTCTTTTGGCTTTCCAACCAAATTCACCTCCTTAGCTTCGTCCATGCCATTCACTAGTTCAAGATTGTATATATGCAATTCACCTGTAAGATTCTTCAAAAATCTTAGCTCTTCGATTCGGTTGCCTTCCTTGTCACTCACTCTAAGAAATAGTAATATTTGAAGACAAGACTTTTTACCAATTTTAGGCGGCATCTGGAAATCAGACTGAATCCGTGAAAATTTGTCATAAGGAATAAAATAGAGATGTCTCAAATTACTCAAGTTGCATAGCCTTTCTGGAAGCCGTTAAAGGTCGTAGCAATATACAAGCCTTAATGTTTACAAATTGTAGAGCTCGCAAATAGAATCTGGCAAAGTTTTCATTTCATAATTTTCGGATGCATCAAGATAGCTCAAATGTATCAACTTTCCAATTGCTGAAGGAAGAACATTAAAGCCTATGCCACGTAACTTTAGAATGTGCAGGTGCTTGAACCTGGAAAAATTATGTAAGATAAACGGAACCAATGCAAGAAAAATGTGCGCAAATAACTTGCTTTCTCTTCTGTAATCACTCGTGTTTCATTTTTAAGCAATTCCATTGCAAGGTATCAAACTTTAGGGATGACATCAGTAGATCGATCCTTGGCATTAAAGCTTTCTGAATTTGAAATAGTGCATGCAAGATCATGCATCTTGCAGTATTTGATATTTCCATACTCATCCTTTCCAACCTCTTGCAAGAAGGAATTTTGCAACAGAATGTTAAAACATATGTTGCCCAAAGTCTTCATATTACTTTCTGGATTATCTGGAAAAAATCCTTTTGCCATCCAGAGTTGGATTAAATCTTCCCTCTCTATTCGTGAATCCTTGGAAAATATTGAACAGTAGGCAAAATATTTTTTAAGTAAAGAAGAATAAAAACGATCAAAGCTTATCTTTAAGATTTGCATTATACTATCCTGATTTGCTTCAAGATTTGAAAGCCTGATCTCTAGAACTGAAACCCACTCATCTACTTCCTTTCCTTGCAAAGTTCTGCCGACCGTTTTTGCTACTAATGGTAGACCTCCACATTTGCATGCAATCTCCTTTCCAACTTTCTAAAATTGTTCTGGTACTTCTTCATCTGGTAGGTCATTGCTTTGATTATAGACCAACATTCATCATCTGTTAATAATTTCAAGCTGTATGGATCTCTGTAAGTTTTCACAATTGATGCCAAACTTTGAAGACATGTAGTCACCATGATGACATTTCCTCTGTTAGGGTTAACTCCAGCCATAGTATTTTTGAAATTCTCCCAAGCTTCTTTATCTTCATTGCACAAATCATCAAGAACAAACAAGTATATTTTGTCTCCCAATTTCTCTCGAAGCTTATCCACAACTGCTTGCCTGTTGGCTTCATGAGAACTTCATCCTCGAATCCTTTTTAAAAGCGTAATCACATCAAAATTTTCTGAAACACATATCCAAATAGTAGTATGGTGTAAAATCTTTCAACTTTGTAATGTCTTGTAATAGGTATGGTTGGGAGATCTTATTTGTATTTCTTTAATACTTTGTAAGATTTTATATAGACAAGTGAAAGCTGTCCATTTAATAGAGTCTGGGTGCATCTTAACTTGCCAAAATCCTGATTTTAAATCAAGCTTACTAAAAATATTACAGTCTTGAATTCTGTTTATTAAAACTGTCTTATCTGGAATATTATAAGCATCATCTATGGTACTGTCATTTAATCTTTTATAATTAATTACCATCCTACTTTTTCTTCTAATTATTTCTGAGTGTTTTCTAACAATAAAAGCTGCAGATCTATGCGGACTATCTGATTTTCTAATAACTCCTAATTTTAATAAATCTTTTATATGCATCTTAAAATCTTCAGCATCCTGATTAGTGGCTTCAATATTCTTGGTCTTAATTATATATTCTAAATTTTTAATTTTTAATTCACATAAAATTTTATCTTTATCCCAATATTTTAAAATATTTTCTCCTAAAATTTCTAATTCTTCTAATCTACATATCATATTTTCTATATCTTGTTCTGTTACTAACAAATCATATATTTTGTCAATTTCTACAAAATCTAAATCAATTTCTTCTTCTTCTTCTTCTTTAAAATTTTCAAAGTAAAATTCTGAATTAACAAAATCTATTGCTTCTTCTCCTGTATCTATTAGTTGACATTCTCTTTCTTTACTACACTCACATTCTTCTTCTTTTTCTTTTTCATTCCCACCACGCTTCTCAGCAAACTCTGATGGGATATTCTTATTAAAAGTTGGTGCACAAATTGTAAATTTTTGTAATTGCATATAATCTTTACTAATAATAGCACTACCATTATCTTTTAATAAAAAACTTAACCCTAAAATTAAATCTGTATTTAAAGATAATTCTCTTACCCATATAGAGTCTTTAGGTAAACTATATTCTGTACTTCTACCACAATTAGTCTCAAAACTAATTTTTGCTGGTTTTAAAATATTTTGGTAATTATAAAAATTCTCATCCATCTGTTGGGCTTCTATTGGTTCTTTTGCTTTTATAATATATTTTTCTGGTATTATTCTTTTATTTATAATACAATGACTACATCCTTAAAATCTTCAATAGATACAATACTATATACTGATTCTTTATCTGAAATATATTCATCTATTTCTAATAAGTTTTCATTTGTACATTCTACTAAAGTACTTCTTTATCATTGTTATTTATTTTTTTAGGACATGTCTTAGCTAAATGATCTGTTTGTCCGCATACATAACAGTTTAATTTATTAGGATAATTTCTTTTTGGTTTAAATTTTCTAACATGTTTATTTTCATCTAAATATGGTTTTCTTCTATTAGATTTTCTTAAATAATATCTTTTCCTAATAGATCTATTTTTATTTTTATCATATTTTCTTTTACCTTTTTCCCTAAACTTATTACCATACGTTTGGGGTGTAAAAATATCTTTACAAAATTTATAATCTGTCTTTTTCAACTGATTCTGAATCTGTAATTCTATACATTTTTGTTCTAAACATTGCATAATAAATTGGGTTCTCATCCCTATACTCCATAAATTATCTGGTCTTTCTTTTACATTTAGATTATCATTCCACCTTTTAGTTATCTTTAATCCTAATGGTCCTGGTAATTTATGGAATAATTTTTTACCTAATTCTTGATTAAAAGTATTTCCTGAGATAGTTACTAAGTAATAATATTCATTTAAAAATTGTTTAACCTCTTTACCTTTAGTCCATCTATTTAAGCTAAGTTGTTCTAATTCTCTAATGGCTTTACCCTGAATTAGTAATTGTCATGTATTAGGATCTGCTCCTGTTAATAATTCATAAATCTTACTAACAAAATTATAAGGATTATTACCTAAAGCAACTAATGCTTCAAATTCTGTCTGTTTATCTCTTTTGAAAGCTTCCCATGTGGCTTTTACACTTTCTCCTAAAAATGTCTCTAAATATCTATACATTTCTAATGGTTCCATGTTGTCTGCTAATCTAATTTAATGACCTATAATTGTGTTCTTCCATACGTCTATAGTATTGTCCCACATCTGGGGATCATGTGCTGTAATATTTAATATCTGTGGTTTATGTAATGCCTGAAATTCTATTTTAGGTTCTAATGGCCTAACCTTTCCTCTAGCTATATATTCACCTTTTTTATCATTATATTCTGTATAAGGTATTCTTGGTGGATATCCTCCTGAATATGTATATTTTTCTGGGTCCGTTTCTACTTTCATTACTTCATCCATTAATTCTTTATAATTACTTACTTCTGAAATTTCTGTTTTATTATCTATTTCATCTATATTAGATCCTACTCTTATATTTTTATTATTGTCATAATATAAATATTCTTTTTCACCTATTTGTTTTGTTAAAAACAAATGGTCTTCTAATTTTAAAAGTTCTGTGGGAGATAATTCCATTTCTAATTCTTTAGGATAAATTATTCTATCTTCTATTTCAATTTCTACTGTATCAAGAAATGGTTTTGTTTCTTGTTTTTCTTCATTATTATTACTAGATTCTGTTTCAAAATTACTACTATTTATATGACTGTAATTACCAAATCTTAAACTAGTCTTTCCATACATATCTTTGTATGTTATGGCTTCCTGAGTAGTTATAATAGGTTCTTGAGTTTCTAAGAATTTATCTAAATTCCATTCTAATCCTGCTAGTAGTTCTGAATCATAAGTTTTTGGTTTAATCATTTTTATACCTTTACTACTCATTAAATTTACTACTTTATCTATATAAACTTTATATTTTATTTGGGAACTATTACTACATCTTCCTAAAAATCCTATACTTATTAGTAAATTTTCCCCTGACTTTACATCTTCATATCCATGTGTCTGGATTCCTATTTTTATTTTTTCTGAGAAATCTTTTATTGTACATAACATATCTGGATTACAATATATAATTCCATTATTATTATTCATATCTACTTGTGTACTAGCTATCATACCTTTTTCTATATTTTGAATTCTTTCATCATATATAGTTAATAATACTTTAGTACCTAAATTTTTTTTTCATTAATCCTTTTATTCCTATTACTATTAATCCTAAATGCATAAGTTTAAAATTCTTTTTTCTTAAATCTTTTTTAGATTCTTCTGATATTAAACATAATTTTTTAGCTTGACCATCTAAACATTGGATTGAAACTTCTCTACTATGTCTAAAAAATTGAGTTCTTGATTCAAAAATACCTCTATTATAAATTTTCTGGATTAAGTAACTGTAATCCATGAGTTTGAAATCTGTTATAATCTTGCTCAGGGTCTATAATTTCTTCTATATTCTGGTTATATTGAGGCTGTCTATGTAAAATTCTTTCTATTATATTTGTATTTATACTAGAGGTACTATGTCTACCTCTATCAAAAGGTTCTGAAGATGGTCATTCTTCTCTAATAGTTCTTGATCTACCAATAAAACTATTCATACTTTATAAAATGTATGCCTTGATCTTATTCGCTTCTTTCCCAACTTCATCTCTGACAAGCCCAAAAGGGGCGTCAAAAATAATTCCTTACTTTTGTGAAATTTGTCGTTCAAGTAGTAATGTCGTAAGTAAGAGTCATTCCCATAGAGGATTGTTTTCAATTACGTCAATTATAATAAGAAAGTAAAAATGCACAAATAAGTAAATGGTGGGGGGGGAGGGGTTTGGTTGTTTAACTAATGAAGCGATAACTAAAAAAATATAAAAAGATGAAATTGACAAAGAACACAAGGAAACGAAAATGTGATCGAGGGATATTTCTTCGGCGCTAGAATGAATTTCTAATCGATATTCGCAAAGGATTTTTGTTCAAATGGTTAACAACAATTCGAGAATAATCACAAGCTCGACTACCTCAAACTCTCCTTAGATTTTAGTTAAATAAAATAAGCTCTTTACCCAACCCTAATCATCAAATAACCTAGGATAAGATTGCTAGAATTAGTTTAACGAAAGCATTCACACAAGATAGTCGAATTGAATTAAGCACAAACACACAAGCTCGGTTTGTTAAATTAAGCAATAATCCACCTATATTTAATAGAAAATTTCTTATAATCCATCAAAATGTAGTTGCTACTAGGGTTTGGTCGAATTAGCAATTACATACTAAAAATCCCAAATTAGCAAATATTGTAAACAACTCAATCATCTAGCTGGCCCGCTAAATAACCGAGAAGAACAATAAACACAATGAATTAATCACATCAATCTCAAGAACACAATAAAGCACAAATTGATTTAAATCTCATTCTAGGGTTAGAAAATAACCCCCAATCACGTAGGTTTATCTATCCATAGAGCATTTACATAAACCCAACAAAATAATACAACAAATGGATAAAAATGAAGATAAAGAAAAGAAGATCTTATTGATGAAGAGATGGAAAGATGAGGTTTTCTATATCAATGGAGTTATTTTCTTCTTCTTCTTCCCCAAAATTACCATGGTTGTAGAGATGGAGCTTCCAAGTTTTCTCTTGTTTTTGTGGTCCGCTCCTCCACCCTTGCTTGCCCTAGAAATGAGCCCCAAGTGGTATTTAAAAATGTGTAGAAGAGGAAGAATGGGTTTGGAATAAAAGGGGTGAGATTAGAATTTAAAATCGGGTTTCACGTGTTTTCCCGAGTTCTGCTCCAGATTTGTACTATGTGTACGCATGGCTTTGTTTGTGCGTATGCATAGTGTAATCAAATAGGTTTCAGTTGTTTGTTTTGCCAATCTTGCGTATGCATACCCTACGCATAGGCCAAACCTGTGCCAACTTCATTTTCTTCCTGATTTTTCACACATTTCACCTCCCTTCAAACCACCATTCAACCACCATTTCTTTATGGTTTAGATCGCCGAATCTTGGAATATTTCATCTTCAATTCTTTTGGCTCAATTCACGCTTGAAATCCTCTCTTACCTTCAATCACATAGGGTTACCACCTATAAAACAAAAGTAACAAAATAAGTAATCATTAACAAAAAACTCGCAAAGACCTAAGTTTAATGGCATAAATAAGTGCAAAACCCGCACTTATCAATCTCTCTCGTTTTTGAGTTTTTCTGTGCTTACCGGATTATTACAGCAAATAACGTATATTAGATAACTTAACATATATACGGTAAGTGCCTTCTATATCCGGTAAGTGTATTAAGCTAAATACCGGTAAGTGCATTTGAAATCGGTAAGTTTTAAACTAAAATATGGTAAATGGGGATTGAATCCGATAACTCCAAATCTGGTATTCCCTTTGAATCATTAAATTTATCATGGTATCAGAGCCGTAAATGATCTTTGAGAAGGGACTAAAAGAGGAGAAAAAGAAGAGCAGATGCAGATAAAGAAACCATAAAAAAGGGTATATAGGTTGACACGAAAGAAATGGCTTCGAATGGATTTTCAGCACCACTGTCATCTACCTTCATAAGGGGAAACTACAACTTCTGGGCTGCAAAGATAAAGGCCTACCTCAAAGCTTATGATTTGTGGGAGACCACTAAAAATGGAGCTGAGCCTCCACCATTGAGAGCTAATCCAACAGTAGCTCAGATAAAGCAGCATAGTGAAGATGTAGCAAAGAAGTTCAAAGCACTCTCTTGTATACAGTCAGCCGTGTTTGATGCTATTTTCACAAGAATCATGACTTGTGATAATGCAAAAGAGGCCTGGGATGTTCCGAAAGAAGAATATTAAGGTAATGAAAGGACTAAGCAGATGCAAGTACTCAATCTTAGAAGGGATTTTTAGAACTTAAAGATGAAGGACATAGAGGTTGTGAAAGATTTTTCAAATAGGATGATGAAGATAGTAAATCAAATTTGACTACTGGGAGATGATTTACCTAACAAAAGAGTGGTGGAGAAGGTATTGATAAGTCTACCTGAAAAATTTGAAGCAAAGATATCTTCATTAGAGGATTCTAGAGATCTGTCATCCATAACCTTGGCTGAATTGGTTAATGCATTGTAAGCAACTGAGCAAAGAAGGCTGATGAGGAATGAGGAACAAACAGAAGGAGCCTTGTTTGTTAAAGGAAAATATAAAGCTTCATCAAGCTTTGGTTCAAAGAAACCTTTTCCAAAGAAGGCTGAAGACAGTAGCAGGTCTGCAAACAAAGAGGAAAAATTTGCACTTTGTCATCATTGTAAAAGGAAAGGGCATTCACCTAAATGGTGTTGGTATAGACCTGATGTTCAATGCAGAGGTTGCAAACAATTTGGCCATATGCAGAAGGTTTGCAAAAACAAAGGGAAACAAATTCAGCAATAGGCAAAAATGGCAGAAAATCAGAATGAAGTGACTGAGGAACATTTGTTCTCTGCTATAAAGGCTTGCAGCAATGTTGATACTTGGCTATTGGACAGTTGTTGTACTCACCATATGACATCAGACTCCAACATTTTTGTGGAACTGAATGAAGCTTACAGATCCAGAGTCAAAGTTGGAAATGGTGATTTTGTTGAAGTGAAAGGCATTGGAATGATTGCTGTACAAACTTCTATAGGTATTAAACATATTCTTGATGTTTTATATGTGGCTAAAATAGATCAGAATCTGATTAGTGTAGGGCAATTGTTGGACAAAAATCATAGCTTGATGTTTAAGGAGAAAGCCTGCACTATATTAGATGAATCTGGAAAAGAGTTAATGATAGTTAAAATGATGAATAGAAGTTTTCCTATAGATTGGAAAAAAGTTAATTCTCAAGCATGTTTAGCTGAAGTTAATGAAACCTCTTTATGGCATAAAAGATTTGGTCATGCTAGCCACACTTCACTTAGGCAAATGCATGATCTTAATCTAGTTGAAAACTTGCCTAAAGTCATAGAAGATGTCTGTGTATGCAATGTATGTCAATTTGGAAAACAAATGATGTTGCCTTTTCCAAAGAATCAGTCAAACAGGGCACTCAAAAACTTGAGTTGGTGCACTCAGATGTTTGTGGTCCAATGAAAACTTCCACACTGAATGGCAGCAGATATTTCATTCTTTTTATTGATGACTTGACAAGGATGTGCTGGGTATACTTTCTGAAGGCAAAATCAGAGGTTGCAAGTGTGTTTCAGACATTCAAACACATGGTGGAGAATGAAAGTGGATGCAGTATAAAGACAATAAGAAGTGATAATGGAACAGAGTACAGCTGTGAAAAATTTGACAGTTTCTGCAATGCTGAAGGTATCAAACATCAGTTAACCATTCCCTATTCTCCTCAACAAAATGGAGTTAGTGAAAAGAAGAATAGGACTGTGATGGAAATGGCTAGGTGTTTGTTGATTGAGAAAAAAGTGCCTAAGGAGTTCTGGGCTGAATCAGTTAACATTGTTATTTATCTTCTCAACCGGTTGCCTAATATATCAGTTGAGAAGAAGATACCTTTTGAGGCTTGGTATGATGTAAAACCAGATATCTCACATTTAAAGGAACTGATGAAATGGGAATCTGGTTCAGAAAGTCAGAATTGTGCAAGTTAACAGGCTACACTGGTAGTGATTGGGCGGGGAGCTTTGAGGACATGAAAAGCACTTCTGGTTATATATTCTATATTGGATCAAGCATCATATGTTGAAATTCAATGAAACAAAAAATGGTAGCCCAATCAATAGCTGAAGCTGAGTACATAGCTACTTCAGAAGCAACAAATCAAGCAATTTGGCTAAGGAATGTGTTAGAAGATCTGAAATTCAAGCAAGATGAGGCCACATTTATTTTTTGCGATAATCAGTCCACAGTTGCTATGGTGAAAAATCCAGTCTTCCATGGTAGAACCAAGCATATCAAAATCAGATATCATTCAATCAGGGAAGCTCAGGAACAAAGTGAAATAAAGCTGGTGCATTGCAAATCTGATGATCAACTTGCAGATATATTAACCAAATCTTTAGCTAAGGCAAAGTTTGAAACACTAAGAAATTTTCTTGGTGTTTCCAGCAAATATGTCAAGGAGGAATGTTGAATGTAGCATGACATTTTTGCTGTTGATATTTTGTATCTTTTGGTAATTATCATTTCCTGCTTTTAATGTGCAAGTTGGTAGTAGTAGTATGGTGTAAAATCTTTCAACTTTGTAATGTCTTGTAGTAGGCATGGTTGGGAGATCTTATTTGTATTTCTTTAATACTTTGTAAGTCTATATATATAAAAGGCTGGAGCAGTGATTTGCTTCTTCCCCAACTTCATCTCTCTCGTTGCTTGAGTTTTTCTGTACTTACCGGATTATTACAGTAAATACCATATATTAGATAACTTAACCTATATACGGTAAGTGCTTTCTATATCCGATAAGTGTATTAAGCTAAATACCGGTAAGTGCATTGGAAACCGGTAAGTTTTAAACTAAAATACGGTAAGTGGGGATTGAATCCGGTAACTCCAAATCCGGTATTCCCTTTGAATCATTAAATTTATCAGGAACAATGGGAGCATAATCCGCTACTCTCTGGAGGTAAAGGTCACTAGCTTGTTTGTTTATATCCTCGAAGTTGACATTTATCTCCTTGATCATACGAGCCATTCTCCATAGGAACACCAAATGGGGGATAAAACAAAAGATGTTTAAGCACGCCCATGACTTAGTCCGGTCTTGGATCTCCACCGTATGACACATATCTTCATAGTTGATCTCATCCAAGACATGATCAGCATTGTAAGTAACATCTCGGAGGTTCTTGAGCCAGAGTCTGATAGCCTGATCGGTAACTTCACATTTTTCAGCATCTTGTAAGAAGCTATCCATCATTTTCAACAACCCGTCTAACTTTCTTAAGTCTTTCTCGAAATTCCACACTAGACTCATGTCTGTATTTGCGAGATCAAGCAACTTCTACATTGTAACTCGAACAGGAACACTAATGGTAGCATTCATTTTCTTGCTTTGGAATAGTATTGTGTAGGATTGATTGATTTTGGAGAGAGAGAAAAGAGAGAGATGCAGAATGCAGGTGTTTTTGGTTTGGTATTAGTACTGAGGGATCATATAATTATTCATCACTGATGCGCTAATTATGGATTTCCAGTAAATAACAATGCTAATAGTTTTTGCAAATGGAAAAAAGCAATGTTATAATTAATAATGACAAAATATCACGTGGTAACTGGGCCCTAATGTTCCAAAATATCATTTTTTTAAACTTATAGTATCTAAATGTGTATAATTGAGCAATATACTAGGTTTACGAATCTCTATACAATGATCTATTTCAACTCTAGTTCTACAAATTGACAACACGCTTGATTGTGACGAGTCAATGTTCCTATTCTATTCAAAACTCTCTCTTAATTAAGCATGAACCTATTTTAATACACGACCTGACTATATCTCTATGATGAGAGAAAATATACAAAAATGCATAGAATTTTGTGAACACCTAGAGACTCACATAGGGCATAGCGGTATATCTCTATCCCCTATCGGACCCTACGATGATTTATACCCTGTCGAATCTATCTTTCCTCTTTTGAATGGATGAAATAAACCACCACAATCACATAACCATATGCATACTAATTATGGATGATAATCAATGTATATAAATCAAACTTGAACTATTGTTTGTCCTCAAACAAGATGGTGACTTAACCTCTACAAAAAACATGGTTTAACAGCCTACCATGTCTCAAGATTAGAATTCAGTGATCAACATAATGAACAGTATCAACAGTGCATATCCAATCAACCTCCACTTATCATATGCATGACTCGACGCGCGCGTGTGTGTGTGTGTGTGTATACTCATGCAAGCATATCATGCTAATGATGGGTTCAAATCCTGACCCGTAGTGGTCAAATTTTTCCTTTCTTCATTCAAGAGATACATACCTCCCAAACTTGTTCTTCTGCTCAATTATCTCGGAGTGTGTTCCAGAGTTGAGATCTGGTCAATTTAAATACTTACCCTTTCTTAGTTTGGATAGATCTCACAATCACAAGTTCACACTTCAATAGGTAGGGATTCTCCTATTTCTTTGATTGTTTCAAACTCTAAGACTAAACTAAGTTATTTGCCTTGCATAAAGGTATAATTTTTTTCAACCAAATGTCTTAGGGCACTTTCTCTCTCTATTTTTTTTTCTTTCAACATGGACTCATTTGCTTTCTATATAACTTATGTAGCGAGCTTTAGGTCGATGACTCCCAAATGAGTTGATTTTATGGCACCAGGTTTTTATTCACCCTTACAAGCTTACTTGCTTAAGTTATAAATGCTCGTGAATATATGTTTTCTCTCTTTTCTTTTGCCTCTTTTCCTCTTACTTTCTATATGACCCCTCTAGCGAGCTTTATGCCGATGACTCCTGTAACGACCCGACCTCTCGTCAAAGTCGTTATATCATACGTACTATCCGCTTTGGGGTGGGCTTTGCGCCCACTTGACCCTTCACGGATTTCTATTGCGTTCTCTAAGATTCGAACTCATAACCTCTCCCTTAAGAATGACTTAAGGAGAATCCTGGTACCAAGTTGTCCAATTGGTACCAGGATTCTCCTTAAGTCATTCTTAAGGAAGAGGTTATGAGTTCGAATCCTGGAGAACATGATAAAAATCCGTGAGGGGTCAAGTGGGCGCAAGGCCAATCCCAAAGCGGATAGTACGTATGATATAACGACTTTGACGAGAGGTCGGGTCGTTACAACTCCCAAGTCAGTTGACTTTAGGGTACCAAGTTTTTATTCACCCTTATAGGCTTACTTGCTCGAGTCATAAAGGCTTTGAAAAGAGTGTTTTCCTCACACAGCTTAATGTTATGCCCCTTATTTTTCTCTAGACAATTTATTATCAAAAATCAACCTCTAACTTAAGACTTTCACCTCATCTTCGTCTCATTGGTCCAAACCAATCTACACAGTATAATTTTATGCATGGAACCCCTACTCATCTCACTGTTTTCCTGTAATAGCTAAATCATCTCCAAACTACTAAAAAAATGGTTCATCGATAAGTACAATAGAGGTTTCTTGGTTTGTTCTATCATGTTCAACTTTTCTATAATTCATGAACCCAATCGCTATTTTAATATGCCCAACATAAGTGTCGTGCGCAAAAGTGTCTAATTTCCACATATACTAGTATTGATCAATCTAACATGCACAATATCCACTATTCATAACTCATACTAATTCCAATAGTCACATCATTGCCGGCAAGGCCATTAAACCCACACAAGTATACAAAACAAAACAAAGAAATGCTGAAATAAGCAAACACAGATTTTTTTTTATTAAACACACAAAAAACAGTTGAAACACACAAAGTAGTATATCACATAATAACATAGATCGATAACGAAAAAGTAATTCAAACTTCACCATGTTTGTCATACAAATTCTACCACCTCCCAGACTTGAACTGAGCATTGTCCTCAATGTGCAAAGTATAAGAGTTAAATACAGAATTTGAATGACAAAGCTGAAACAAACTGTGGAAAGTTAAGAAAAACGGAGGTGGTGGTGAAGATGTTGGAAGAAAATTGGGGCCTACTATATCATCAGTCAGCGGTAGATGTAGTCGGGCAAGAATCTACCTCATCATATCAGACTGCTCCCTACGTAATATGGACTGTCCCCAAATCATCTCAGATTGCTCCTAACCTCAGTCTCAAGACTGCCCAAGCGATCCCACATATTATTGGCTCACAGCTGGATACCGTCCACCCAGCCCGCATACATGCTGAGTCGATCATTCACTGTGTCAACCGCTCAGTGAATCACCAAAGATCCGTTGCTAGCCATGGATGCAAGATTTTGGGTGGTCTACAGGTTGTGCTGTATTGTCTGCATGTCGGTGCTCAAAGTACCAAAGGCCTGCTAGAGGCTCTGAATATCTCGGCTAGAACCGATCATGATGGTGAAGATCTACCTCAGTACCTATGTATCAACATCAACAGGTGGTGGTGGCAGTGCTACTGCCTGAGGCATGTCAACATCCTCAGTTGCCTCCTATCCAGGGACAGCCTGCTGTTGTCGTCTCTGTACCTCGACTAATCTCTCCGGATGCTTCACCCGAGTTGCTCCTGAGCTTCCCACGTGGTATGCCTGATAAATGGACTCGATCTCTCTAGGAGCTCTCCTGATGGAGAATATCAGCAAGTAGCATCGATCTCCACACGTGCCCAATGTGTGGATCTGATTATAAATGAACATGGTAAGATCAATCTTGTTCTCCCTGACTAAATGGTAGATAAAGCCTGTCGTATGATCAGTGAAAGTGGTGTCGATATTATGGCATATGAATAGCCATAGAATGGCTATGGACGATGTATGCTCAATCTGATGCTATACAAAAGTCAACAATGGCCATGCATTTGCATGTCCCAATAACACCTCAGCCACCTCTAGCCAATGAAAATACCCTGGGATGGAGACCACATTGTCCCAAGTAAGCTGATAGTAGTCATGAATTACCTACAGCGAGAACATGATCCATCACCCTCGCACCTACGTCTGATGTAAATGCTCAGACCTCGGTGTGTCTATATCACTATTGAAGTTCGCATAAAACTCACAGCCGAGTCCTTCATACACTAGTGTGGCCATTCTACTAATTTTTCTCATCCACAATTTTGAATCAAAGTAATTAGCTCGATGCCAGGAAAATCTGTGAGTCTCATCGATCTCTCCTTAATTAGAGACCAATGGCTTATGCTGTCAGAAAATCGAGCTTCGGTCTCTAGACTGATGAACCTCCCGAAGTACATTTCAGCCCCTCGTGTATGCTCGGTACCTGAGATAGAGCCTACTTTGTCTTTGTCTTGGAAGTGTGTTTTGGTTGCATCCTGCAAAACAAGGTGCGAGTATTAGACCAAAAGTTTATTTATCATGATTCAAATATAATAGAGATGTTATGAAATGCATAAAATACCCTCCAAACTAGCTTCAAGGTGCTTATACAAGTAATGAGTGCACATGGTGTCCAAAGCGAAGTTAGAATGCCATAATCGATGAAAATGTGTAAACCAATGAGGGTTATAATCACCATAAAATTAACATAAAACTCACAAACCCAAACTTTGCTCAATTCACACAATTTGTTCACAATTTATCATGTTCGATCAAGTACTTTCACCCACGGGCCCCGTCAAGAAAAATCAATTATTTTTCCAAGCAATGTTCGGGTATATGAAAGTAGGCATAAAATTCTAGTACATATCCAAAATACAAGTCATTTGGATGTCATATGGGTTGGGAAATCGAGTGACATAAGCGTAGGCATGGTGTGACGTGAAGCGACATGAGGTGACATAACCTAGCCACGGGTGATGAAATGGGCACAAACCATGGTTGTGATCACATAAGGGGTAACATGTGATGAACAACCAAAATTGAACCTAAATTGACGAATTTCTCGAAATCAAGCATGTTTGACTAGGTATGTTCACCCTCGGACACCATTAAGAAAAATCAATTTTTTCCTGACCAATCTCTGGGCATGTGAAAGTACTCAATTTGATCTAACATATATAAAAAATTTAATTCATTTGGATATGATACCCGATCGACGAAGTAGGCGACGTGAAGTGCGACGTGCCTAGGCATATAGTGCCTATGTGTATCACTAAGTGTTGTGGTGTGTTCTTCTAAGTAATATCAAGAAATCTTAACACATTAATCAATTCAAAATTTATAGCAACTAGGAGAAAATCAGAATTCACAAAAATGCACAAAAAATTTCAAGCAGGCAATTCATCGAACATGTTGAGTGCAATGAAATTTCTTCAAAATTCTTATAGTGTTGGGTAATGAATCAAAGCCAGATTTTAACACATATCACGACCAAAATTCAAGTAATCCAACATCTACCTATGCCCATTCTCCTTAATCATATATAAGCACAAGTCGAAATAAACTCTTAACCTAACCATGGAGAGAAAGGTTAAGAAGGAAAAAAATCATACCTCTCTGTTGATGGAATTGAGATGGAAGATGAACTTGATTGATAATTATGTCGAGAAGGAGGGCTATGGGTCTTGAATGTCGGGAGAAATCCAGAGATACCGTGATGGAGTGTTTTGAGAAGTGAGGAAGAGTGAGGTGAGTGTCGTGTAATGCTGTGAAATGCGTTTAAAACCGGCCCTTTTTTTTTTATTATTATTTTAACTCTATGCGACCGCATGTAGTAACCACTTGGAGCCAAAAATGGCGCAAGTATGGTCCATGCGATCGCATGGGTGGTAACGCCATGCGACCATATGGACTACCAAAAGAGCTTTTTGGCCAGTTTTCAATTTTTCGGCTCTCGACAGATCCCAACACCCAAAACCTCATTTTTCGTGCCTAACAAGCTAGATGCATATGTTGGATGTATGCGGTATGAAAAACGTGGAAAATGTACTCAATATAATAAAAACTTATGTTTCGCTAACTTTCTTCAAAATTTTGATTTCGCGCACTCGACTCCACCCGATCGTACACCGCCCCTAAAACTTGTCAAAATATGTTTTAAGCCTCGTGGAGTGTGTGTAGGCCATGTCCTTTGTGTCAAAAGCTATTTTAAAAAAATCTGTTTTTGCCTTGAGATGCGTGATTTTCACACTTAACCACCAAAACATGATTTTTCGAGCCTAACAAGATAAAATAAGTGTGATTAATGTACATACATGAAAAAATTTCAAAATGCACTCAACTTTTCAAAAACTTGCTTTTTGGTTAATTTCCACCAAAATCTCGACTTTTCATCTGTGAGTCTACTCGGCTATCCATTGCCCCCAAAACTTACCAAAACACTTTTTAAACTAGATGAGGGTCGTTTTTGCTATGAAAACACATCCAAAATCACTTTTAAACATGAAATCACGTGTTGGCCCGGAAAAATTTAGAAAAAGCTCATTTTTACCTTGAAATGCGTGACTCAAATCTCCCAAACATGATTCTAATACCTTGTGATTTGTGTACACCCTATTCAAAACTAGTGTGAACCATGCATGGAATATTCATGAATGAAATAGGTGAACAATGATCCCAATCTACAGAAAATGCATAATAACATGAAAACTTCATAATCTAATGCATAAAGTGAAATAAGTAAAATGGTAGAAACGTTGGGTTGCCTCCCAACCAACACTCATTTGTAGTCTATAGCTCAACTATACCGTGTTAGTTCAATTCCGGTAGTGCAAGATCAACGGTGGACTTCTCTTTGGAGAATTCAACACTCTAATAGTGCTTCAATCGATGTCCATTGATTGTGAAGGTGCCTTTACTTTCATGAGAGATTTCAACAGTCCTGTATGAAATTACCTTTGTGATTGTATAAGGACCAAACCACCTAGACCTCAATTTTTCCGAGAATAGCTTGAGTCTAGAATATACATGTCATGAAACTTCTTTGTTTGCTTCTTGTAGAGTTTTGCATTCTTATATGCCCCAACCAAAATTCATCCATTTCGTTTTGTTGTAGCAACCGCTTTTCACTTGCTGCCTGCAAATCCAAGTTTAACTGCCGAAGAGCCCAATATCGCGATGCTCCAATTCTATTGGCAAGTGGCACGCTTTTCCAAAAACTAGGCTGTAAGATAACATGCTATAGGTGTCTTGAATGTTGTTCTGTATGCCCACAAGGCATCGTCTAGCTTCTTGGACCAGTCGCATTTTCAATTGCTGATTAAAGATTTCAATTTGACCACTGGTTTTAGGATGGTATAGTATAGCTACTCGGTGCCTGACTTCATATTTACTCAACAACTGCTCAAACTGGCGATTGCAAAAAAGATTTTCCCCATCACTTATGATAGCTTTAGGTGTGCCATATTGGGTGAAAATGTACTTCTTTAAGAATCTGATCACCACTTTTGCGCCGTTTGTATCAAAACAAATTACTTGAAAATAAATTTATATTATTAAAGCTTATCAAACCATAATTAGTGTGATTTTGAAATCCACAAAAAATTTAGGAGACAAGATTTTTATGGAAGGAAATTATTGAACACTATAATCTATTTTTTTTATACAGTTGGCCTTAACGTCCAAAATGACCAAATAATAAATAAAGGAAGATTATCGTTATAATATCTATCTATAGGAAAATGAGCCCATCAAGAATTTTTCAAATGAAATCTCCACCAAAGCTTCATACTATAAAGACTGAAACCAAACGGAGTCCCAATCCTCCATCCGTAGGCAAGCAAACATTTTGTATTCTCAATCACCTGATTTAGGGTATCCCCTTGCAGGAATTTTACAAATAACCCTTTAATATTCTTAATAATGTTCTTTGGAGGCTTTTTTAAACCCCAAGTGTGTAAAGTGACATTAAAGACAACATAGAAAATCCCATACTACTATGTCAAGTTTATAGAGACATTACCTTCTGGATGTTTGAAATTGATTCAATAAAAGCCTTATTTGTCCTATATTCTTTCAAAACTTTTTTTTCATACTTATTTTCAATTGCACATTCAAATAATAAAATATTTTACGTGTAAACCCAAATTTTTTCTCTACTTTTTAACCGCACATTCTTCACAAATTCACTATTCAAAATAATGTTTTTCCAGAAGGATAGCCACTAGACGAGGCAAAATTATTTCCTACGCCATAAGAATATTTTCGCAAATTAGCTACACGGTGATTCCACTTTGATTGAGTGAAACAATTTTCGGTAAAAATGTACTAAAATCAAAATTTGAGAACTTTATTACAATTTTGTCAAGTTCTTTATGAAGGTTCTCCAACGCGGCTCAAGTTAGTGTGTCAAATGAGGAATCTAAACATTTGTTCAATAAGACAATTATGTGAACATCTCTACAATATATAAAAGAGCAAAGTTTGTTACTATTCATAAGGCATTATCCTTGTGTCATGCTTATGTCATTTTATCCTCTCTCTTTTTTCACCCTAAAAAATGGCTACTTTTTATTCTGACAGTCATTCACCATTTCTACACATAATCTCCAATTCCTCTTTACTTGTTCCATTCTCCATTTTGCCTTTCAATTACACATCACACATATACCACTTTACTTACTCCGTTTCTCCATCCCCCCCTCCCCAATTATACATCCCAAGCTCTTTTGCTTTCTTCATTATAAAATTTGGGAATGGATTTTAGAGGCGGAAAAATGAGAGGTAGATGGTAAGATTCTATTTTGCTTTGATGTTGGAATCTCATTTATTGGTTCTTTTTCGAAGGGAAAGGAAGATCTTTGTAAGCGTTTCGATTCTTTCCCTACAATATATAAAAGAGCAAAGTTTGTTACTATTCATAAGGCATCATCCTTGTGTCACGCTTATGTCTTTTTATCCTCACTTTTTTTCACCCTAAAAAATGGCTACTTTTATTCTGACAATTATTCACCATTTCTACACATAATCTCCCATTCCTCTTTACTTGTTCCATTCTCCATTTTGCCTCTCAATTATATATCACACACATACCACTTTACTTGCTCCGTTTCTCCATCCCTCCCCCAATTATACATTACAAGCTCTTTTGCTCTCTTCATTATAAAATTTGAGAATGGAATTTAGAGGCGGAAAAATGAGAGGTAGAGCGTAAGATTCTATTTTGTTTTGATGTTGGAATCACATTTATTGGTTCTTTTTCGAAGGGAAAGGAAGATCTTTGTAAGCGTTTTGATTCTTTCTACACAACACAAGTCATTGGAGCTGTTAATCCTTCTTTGAGTCTTTTTTGGTTCAACATAACATTATTTTGCAGGTTCTGAAAAAATGAAAGATTTTTTAAAGAGAAAAATAGAGCTGGACTTTTTTAATATACTTTACTGGTTTTTTGAGTTTTGAATTTTGAAGGTTCAATAGTATGAAATGAAAATTATATTTTTGGATGTAGACTGAATTAATATTTTTTAATTATTTTTGGGAGGACTGAAATTTAGAAAGAATTTTTTACTGGAATTTTTGATGTGCAAGGCAGAAAAGAAGGAAGCTTTGTATTGTCTTGGAATTGAAATAACTAAGAAGGCAATGTGCTCCTTTTGGCTATAGAATTAGCCATGATTATAACTTCTATTATGTTTGATGTTGTTAGGGAACTCGAACCTAGCGATTTGTGAAAGCTATTTTTGGGTTTAGAGAATATTTTGTACTACAGTGAGCAAAACGATTTGTGCTTTGTATACAATTGGTTGAATTTTAAAGGTCTCTTACTGGATTTATGATAGGTGTTCCTCCTACGGAGCAATTTGTTTGTGGGTTTAGTGTTTTTGTTAATAATTCAATGTTTTGAATTTGGTTTTTTGATTTGTGATTTTGAGTTTTTGGAATTGATTGAAATTTTGGTTTTGTAGAATTGCAGTGGAAAATGGGAGGACGACTCTACAGTATTTGGAATTGGAAGGAGAGAAAAGTTTTGTTGGATTTGATGTAAGCAAATATTGGATTTTCCTATTAAAACGTTTGAGGAGAATATGAGTTTGGCTCCATCATTGCATTTAATTAAAAAATTTGAGATTCAAAATCGAGTTTTCTATTAAGTAGAAGTAATAGGATTAGTATTTAGTTTATATTGATTATCTTTAATGTTTCAATATAGGGGTTGAAGATGAATTTGATTATGATAGACTATTTAATGCCATGGATGACGGGATATGAACTACCCAAAAAGATCAATGTTAGTGATTTTGGTATTGTTAATTGAAAAAGGAGGGTTTTAGATTTTCCTGTAATGCTTATCATAATTTTTAACTACGCTTGATTGATGTTGTTGAAAAATGGGTGAAGTGTGAGGAATTGCTTCACTTAGTAGAAGGAGTCATGACAGGGTTAAAAGTCAATGCTGATATTCAGAGGTATTCATAAATATTCAATTTTCTTCCACTTTTTCTACATCGTGTACCCTTGACCTGTGTGACAAATTTGTATGATTTTAATTTAGGGACATTATCATGTTGTGGATCCATAAGTTAATTGAAATATTTGTTGTATTTCAAGCGAATTATTCATTTTCCTCAAGTGAAAGCTTTTTTTTTTCCCTCATGAAGAATTTGCCTTTTAACATAAGGAGGTCATTCCAAGTACAACCTTGCCATTTTTATCAGAATTATGTTGCATTTTTTGACATTGATACAATTAACTTTTTGATATCCAAGATGACTTTCTCCGATGAATTCTGATATCCGCAAATGATGAGTGTATTATATTTTCTCATGAGTTTTAGGAAGGCATTTTTTGACATCAAACTTACGAATAAAATATCATTTTACTCCATGTAATTAAAGGGGATATTATGTTAATAGAATTTTTTTTAAATAGATCATATATTTCTACGAGTATTGTAAATGGTATTGAATGGATTCAGTAGATATTGCTTGTTCATGGAATTAATGATTCTTTTATTAGATAAATGTCTATTCTGTGTGTTGAGAAATATTACTGGTTGATTTTCTCTGCAATTTATTTGACTAACAAATGCAACGATGTGTTCTAAATAAAAAAGCATACCCCACCCATTAATACCAATTGATAGGTCCATACGTTTTGTACTTGTCAGGAGACAAAAATGGTAACTTTTGCTTACCTAATTCAAGTTTCTTACCTTCTACATTGGTTTTTCCTGTCTTTATTCGTAATGTAAATGATGAGCTGATTCTAGATAGTTGCATGAGGGGATTTGGTGAACGATTTATAATCCGAATTCTTATTGCAACTGGTGGCGTTGGACTTCATAGTCTGTATGACTTCTGATGGATTTGTCATGACTGAATTAGGAAGTTAATTTTCTTCTTTAGTAGCTGGTTATCGAATCGATTATGGTGGGGGAAGAATGCCAACATTACGGCCAAACAAACGCCGACTTGCTGACATTTTTCCATTTTTCCATCTTTTTTTTACTGCCTTTCACTCTACCTTCTTCGTTGACTTAAAAAAAAATACTGTTATCATTATGGGAAGTAATTTTGAATAATCTTTTCTTTGCAATAAGTTTTGTTATTGTTTGTGTAAACCTTAATATCAATGCTGCATTTGAGGTGAGCTCTGTTTTCTTTTTCTATTATTTGTTTATTTATTTTATGTTTCATCTTTGTTTTGTACCCCATGTACCTCTAGGTTTGAATTTGGTTTGATCTATAGCATTTTTAGTTCGCTTGATTAAATTTGTTTATTATATGTGCTTGGGGTTGTAAAATGGTTGAGCCAGTTGAACTCTACTTGAGCTTGGCTCATCAATGGCTTGTTCAAGCTTACCTGATTAGATAAATGAGTTAAGCTAATAAGGGATTGATGAAGTAACATGCAAATAACAAAGTTAATCAAACTAACCTTATTTTTAACTCTGCAAAACAACTTGTTTGAGATTGGCTTAGAGATTTAAAAAAAAAAAAAAGTCAATCTTATGCTATACTAAAGACTCAGTGGGATGACTCGAACTTGGATCAATTCATTTGCGCTTCTATACATGTCAGACTTGAAGTTTCGTTTATTTATGTTTCAATTTTGTTGATAATTATCTCTTTTATTATGGGTTTTTTCATAATTAATTATGGTTTACATTTTCCCCCTTTGTTTTTTTCCTGTTGGTAATATTTTACATATTTTCTTTGTTACCAAGGTTGAGTCGGTGTTGAACAATGAAAATTTTACATTGGAAGAGCTTCTTGCTGAAGAAGAGATAATCCAAGAATACAAATAATTAAATAGTTGCCTCATAAATTTGTGGGCTTTGCTATGTGTACATAGTTGTCCATAATGTGAGTGAGGTGTGGTCCATGCTACAGTATCATGGGCCCTATCCCACTCACATTGTGAACACCTCTATGTGAACATAGGTACACATAGCAAAATTCTAAATTTGTATGGCACATTTACTTCTCAATTGGAAGAGCTTCTTGATGAAGAAGAGATAATCCAAGAATACAAATAATTAAATAGTTGCTCATAAATTTGTATGGCACCTTTACTTTTCAAGTGCATATTTCTATTTCTTAGTCTTGTCATCTATGTTATGGGTGTCTTTCTAATGGGTAATGGTTCCTTGGCAATCACACCCTTACCATGACCTCCTAGTTTCACTTTTAGTTTTGAAGTTCCGTGAAGACAATGTGAAATTGTATTGGTGTTTAGTTTGAGAGATAGAGCCCAGGTTGAATAGTTGCTGCACTACATAGTTCAAGAGTCTCCAGATGATGCAGATAGCAAACGAATGTTCAGATGTTATATCGTTTTAGCTTTCAAACCAAATTTAGTTTTCCCCAATACTATTCTTCTAAATATGATGTATTAACTCGATTTGCTTGGTTGTTGATTAGTTACTGCAACAAATCAACAAACCATAATCTATGTCAAGGAGGAAGTATGCACACTGGATTTAACAAAAAAAGAAGAAGTTGGAATTGCTACATATTCTTTGATTTCCAATAGCAGTCATGAAACTCCCACCCTGTGATCTTCCGTCGATTCTGGGTATGAGGCTAAGTTATTGTTTTGAAATTGTGTTCGATATCTGGGTCTTTAGGGCTTCAAGTCAAATATTAAGAAAATTGTCTGAGTTTGATTTAGTTTTTTTGCAAGGCTTCAATGACTTTATTTTGTCTATCTTTCTACTCAATTATTGTTTAGAAAATAGAAATTATTTGACTTCATTGAGCCAAATAAGTATTTTGGAATTCAATTAGTCTTTTTATTTCAAACGGTTAGTTGCAAATTTATGTAACTCTGCTATCTGTTGTCGAATTTCAATGTGGAAAAGCATGTTTGTATGTAATTAGTCTTTTTCCTAATGTATTACGTAAGTAAGAGGTATAAGTAAACATACCTTCTACATTGGTGATATTGAGATTTCTTTACAGTTATTTTCATTTCTTAGTGTTGCACACATGTATGCTGAATCTATGAACTTTAACTTTAACATCTTCTGCTTTCTTTATTTGTTTTTCCCACATAATTTCAATTCTCAGAGAAGTTCTGGTCGAACAAGACATGCTTCACCAACAGCCTTGGCAGAAGAATAGGTTTGGAACTAGACTTCCAACCTTGACTGCAATGTAATCTTAGTTTACCATAATTAGTTTCTTTTTATGGGTTTTCATATTATTAATAGATTGTAAAGTGAATTTGGCAATAATTCATCTTACTTTTGACAACTCGATTTCCTTCATCAACTAGGTTGAGTTTGTAAACATTAAATAAACATAGTTTTGAAGTTTATTGAATCTAAATGCTCATATCTTGTGTCTAATACAATGGTTTTGAAGTACTAATCTATATACATAGTTCAATTACAAGATATGTTTGTATCATTAATAATATTAACACACATTATTTAGTATACATAATTAAATGTTTACATATTCTAAAATAGATTGTCATTTTAACAAAATCACTTAGAAAAACATATAACAGTAATCGTGCAACGCACGATGCACCACTAGTACTTTAAAATAATTAAGCTCTTGTTTTAAGAATAATTGATTTTTGGAGCATTGAAATGGGGCCCACTGCTGTCATTTTGATTGAAAACTTTCCATCACTTTACATGCTCACAATAGTTGACTAATTCAAATATAATTACATTTTGTTCCAAATGCCTTTTTTGCCCTTTACTGTGTGGAGCAGAGCATTGGTTTGTTGCTTTTAGCGTCCATTTGCCCTCATTATTCCACATTATAATAAAAAGAATAGTAATTTTTCGAAAAATGCGTGGTTAAAAAAAATATTTTTTTTGAATTTATATACAATATTATTTTATTAGAGAATGTATAATTGACAAGAAGAGAGAGAAAAATGAATTATAATTTAATGGAGAATAATGTGGGCCAAAGAGAGCTTAATTAAGAGGGATAGTTATGTTATTTTGCTAGAAATTTGGTGGATAAAATAGTTAGATAAAGCACTCCAAATCTACTATACCTAATCAAACAATCACTGCATTGTTTATAATAAAGTGTCTTTTTATTTTTTTACGAAAATTTTGACCAATTTTATCAAAATAGGATAGAATTGTTTATAAAAAGTCACACCAGACATGTGTGCCCATTTCAACGTTCCAAAATTCAATTATTTCTCAGTACAAGTTCACCCGAACAAGCACAAATATGTTAATGTATAATTTTGAATATTGCCAATATCCCCCATCATCCGCCACCGAGCTTGCTACCAATTTTGGCATTGTTGCAACTACTTCTCAAGCATCATAAATAGCCTATAACAAACATGCACAATCGCGTGCATTTATTTGTTCCGGACATTATTTTGGTGCACTTTTTTTTTCATTTCAAGTGACTCGGATGGAATATAAGTAAATTTTGGAAAACTCGATTTATGAATTTAAATTGGTAGTACCCGAGTGAAATTTATCACAAAGTCCAGTAAACTAGTGTGATTTATCCCAGTTATTAGTTATGCGAAAGAGCTATTTCAATTTGACTCTTTACTTAATCTCTGATTAGGCAATTATGGATCATTTTCTTGATATTATAAATATTAAACAATAAATTAGGTTTTTCATTTTGGATCACTTAGACAGTGTACAACGAAGGAGGTGATTATATATTAGTCATAATTTATCTATTATTTCTACATGACCTACAACTTATAACACTTATAAATATTAAAGTTTGCCAATCATACGATTATTATCTCTTAGAGAATATAAGAGGCATTTTCATGTTTAAAAAATCCCATTAACCTTTCATATTTTAGTTTTAAGTATCACATACATAATCTGGCCACTTTTTGAGACATATTTTAAAACAAGATTGATATATCTAAAATGTCATTATGAAAAAAAATTACTCAAGATTAGAAATAGAAAAAATTAATGTGACATTTCAAAAGTTGTAATACTTCAATAGTAGTAATTTTACTGCCTCAGTTGGTAATAGTTTCTTGATTTACATGTTACCAATCAGTGTATGGCCGACCAATGACTATTTACAGAGGTTTTCAAATATTTGATGATTTAAAATAGGGAAAATTGCATCCTAACCGCACAATCTATTGTTCTATTCATATAAGTCGCCAACCTTTCTTTATAATTTGTGCAATTTGTTGTCAACTACAAAAATCGTTTAAATATTCATTAAATTGTCCAGTAGTCCACATGATAATATAACGAATTTCAGACTTTTAAATACAAAACTCAAGTTAATTAAATAATAGAATCACACTTGGTAAAGCCAACCTCCTTTGTAGAAAAAACAAGGTCCAACGTGTTTAGTCTCATTTTCTAAAACTCATTTTTTTCTTCCAACACATTTTCAACCATACATTTCATGGAACTTACAAATTTTATCAACTTTTTGTTGACATATTTCATCAACTTTTATGAGGTAATAATGTACTTAATTGTACAATCTTGTTAAACATAGTACATAAGGTAATTGGACAATATAGTCACCGAGATGAAGCATTATGAGACTTAGGAATAAATACTATGGAAGTAGAGGAGAAACCCCTAGCATGGAGGATTGTTGAACATAGCTATAATAAGGGCGGAACTAGAGATAATTATTAGAGTGGGCTAAAATCATCTTATTCTCAATTGTTTTTAATATTTATAAGATATAAGTCCATAATAGTCGAGAAGTTTTTAGATTTTTGTACAAGATATAATCATTGAGTACTAAAATTTATAATTATATTGACCATTTCCTAAAAGTTGTTGGGCTTTATTCCATTCCAACTAAATATGCACCTAAGATTGCATGGAAAAAATATTGAGAAAATTTTAAATCATATCAAATTCTGTCAATTTTGATTTCTCTTCACACGTGATATGAGAACTATAGTACATTGAACCTTTTAACCCTTACTAATATTGATGGTCGAGCAGTCTCTGTACCAAAGAAATTATCAACGTGAAAAAATGCTACATTTGTTACTCCATTAAAAATGAATCACAGTTTAAGAGACATGGGAAGATCGTAGCAGGACACGTGGCAAGCAAAAAACCAAAGATGAGTGAAATCTGCTTCGGCCGAAGTGTCCAGATCGAATGCCGAAGTCATCACGAGGTACGTTCACTTCGACGTCGATGTCTCGTTCAAAGCCGAAGTCCCTTCAACTGTATAATACTTCTCTAGTCCGAAGTCCCTTCAATTGTATAGTACTTCTCCAGTCTGAAGTCATTAGAGAGAGCGAAATTAGTAAAGCCGAAGTCCCCCCAGTTGCCTAATGCTTTGTTCACCGAGGTCCTCATAAGGAACAAATCTGAAGAATATCTCTGAGAATTGATTGACATGACAAGTCACTTAAAGCCACCTTACTTAATGTCAGTAAACAGGAAGGGGGTGGCAGGGCAATCATCACCATAGTTAATGTCGTGAATGAATGATGTGATATTTAATTCAATAGGATGAAGCCACGTGGATTCGATCCGACGATAGGCAGTTCGGCCGTTTGTCTATAAATAGCACTTCTTGCGATTGTAATGAGGAGGTTGAATTTGAGATAATATAATGCATAGACTCGAATTCTTACAAAGAAAATCATTGTGAAAATACTTTGTTCTTATGATTATTGTACTTTTACAATATTATAAAGGATAAAACGTAAAATCAATTACAAATCTTTATTCATTTTGACACAAGAATCATCTGTTGGTATTCCGACTCGACAATTCATAAATATTCCTCGATCATTAGCTCCGGTCAACTTGTCGGAATCCACGTGTCATGAGTCCGATACTGACATCTATTGACAACATTTTTTGGAGTCAACAGATTGGCGCCGTCTGTGGGAAACAAATAGTTAAACCACGAGAATCCCGTAAACAAAGGCTGTTATATCCTTGCAAAAGGAAAAATCCTATCCCCTTGAAGAAAGGGAGGTTGTTTTTGAGTAAAGAATCACTAAGAAGGATTGAATAACATACGAAATCAATATTTTTTCTCTCACAAAAGCTGAAAAGAAAGCTAACCAAAGAGCTGTCCGTAAACGAAGATAATGAGCGAAAACGAAGGAGAGGTAGCGTCTCGAATGGCTAAGGAAAACCCTAAACAAGGGGAACCTTCAGACACAATGCCTACGTCCCGCCACAGGTTTAACCAGCGGCACAGGCATAACTCCTGAGGCGAATCAAAGGAAGCTGCTAGACTTAGCAGAGAAATGGCCACCATGGCAGAAAACTTGGGAATATCACCCAGCAGAACCACGCTATGCATGAGATGTTAATGAACATGTAGGCTCAAGGAGGGTACCATAACCTTCCGAACCCTTCACAAGGAGAAGGGTTTTACCAAAACAACCAGTATGACGGAGGTGACAATCACATGGGAGGTCAACCTCCATATCAACATGGGGATCCCCTGGGAAGAGAAGTCGGGGTCGGTTCTTCCACCAATCATGCGGGCGAACTTTTCCAAGAGGCACCACAAGACTACTCACCGAATTATGATTCCGACATCCCAGGGAGGTCACCAAGATGGACCAGGAGCATTTTTTACAGAATCACTGACCCGCCTAGAAATAGGCTGAATAGGCGCCCACAAGGGCCCAGAGAGGGGCCAGTTGAACAACCTCAATTTGGAGGACAAGTCAAACCACATCACGAAGGGGTGAGACCTCTGCTTAGAAATAGGTGAGAGAGAAGGGACCAAGCCAGAAATCAAGCCCGTCCATCTCAACCACTTCGGAACATGCCTATTGATGAAAATCAATACGCCGATGAACCACAAAGGTCTTAGGACATTGATGATGACGATGATACTTTACCCTTTTCTGGAGAGATTCAAGATGCTCCCATACCGAACCACTTCATTTTGCCAAAAATACCAAAATACGAAGGAATGGGAGACCCTGTAAAACATCTGGACTGTTTCAAAACTCACATGGGTTTGCAAGGATCCACCCCGGCAATGAAATGCAGAGCTTTCCATCTTACCCTGAGTGGGGCAGCTGAAGTATGGTATAGCAGGTTGCAAGCAGGAAGCATCCAAAGTTGGCCTGACTTCAAGAAAAGGCATTCCTTAAGCGCTGCGCGACTAGCAAAGAAGGCAAAGGCCCAATCCAACGCCTTCAAGACATGAGGCAACAACAAGGAGAGTCGCTAAAAACATTCTTATCCCGATTCACGGACGAAATGACTTACTGCGTCCAAGTTTCGAACATAGAAGCGCTTACCGCATTAAGGGGTGGCTTGGACATGAACTCCCTCTTTTGGAGGGATGTACAAAACAAAGATCCTACCAGTTATGATGCCTTGTTGGAAATGATAAGGCGAGCACATTTCATCTTTCAAGACGAAGTGCTGTACAAAAGAGGTTTCTCCACGCCTCTTCTTAGTTGCATAGGCGGAGAAGAAGCAAATTACGTGCTTCGAGAAGTGCATGAAGGTATATGTGGCAACCACTCGGGGGGCAGGGCCTTAGCCCAAAAAGTGTTAATACAAGGATACTACTGGCCGACCTTAAAGAAAAATGCTAAGCAATTCGCCCAAAAATGCAACAAATGTCAAAGGTTTGCAACAGTTCAGAGGCAACCTTCGCATGAGCTCACCGTAGTTTCAAGTCCATGGCCCTTCGCCAAGTGGGAAATTGATCTCATTGGGCCCATGCCAAAAGGAAGAGGTGGTGCATGTTTCGTAATTGTTGCCATAGATTATTTCACCAAATGGACTGAAGCCGAACCTCTATCCAAAATCACTGAAGCAAACACGACGAAATTCCTCTGGAAGAACATCATCTGTAGGATAGGTATCCCACATTCGATTGTCTCTGACAATGGACGACAGTTCGACAATAAGAAGGTCAGAGATCTCTGTGATGAATTGGGCATTAAAAAGCATTTCTCTTCACCTCACCACCCGCAGGGCAATGGCTAAGTGGAGGCAGTAAACAAAACTATCAAGTATACATTGAAAAAGAAGTTGGACGCCTCCAAAGGTGCTTGGGTGGACGAACTACCACAAGTTTTATGGGCAATCCAAACCACTAGTCAAACGATAATAGGACAAACCCCGTTCTCCATGGCGTACGGGGCCGAGACCATGAGTCCCGTTGAAGTAGGACCCTCCTCTTCTCGTCGATTGCACTTCAATGAAATATCAAATGACGAATTAAGAAAATATGAGCTCGACTTCCTTGAGGAAAGGAGGGATGGAGCGCAAGCCAAAGTGACTACCTATCAAAGAAAAATGGCCAGATACTACAATTCAAAGGTGAAGAGGAAGTCGTTTCAATTGGAAGACCTTGTGCTAAAAAGAGTTCTACTGTCAATAAAAGAACCAGGTACAGAGACTCTTGGAGCCAACTTGGAAGGCCCTTACCGCATCAGGGAAGAAGTCAGAACTGGGACTTACAGGATCGAATCCATGGATAGAAAGGTACAACCCCATCCATGGAATGATGAACATCTAAGGAAGTATTATCAGGGAAAGTTGTAACTCTTTTTTTGTATGATTAATAATAAATGAAAGATTATTTTGCGAAAAAAATCTCCTGTTGAGTTATGTGGGCAAAATATAAACTAGTTACAACGTCTTCACTTCGACTAAGAGGCAGGCCTAAGAGGACCCCTCTCAATTTCGAAGTGAATAGAACGTTCCCTCACAAACAAGATTTGTGAAGGGGCATTGGCATGAGAGGACAACCCAAACTCCATGCCTTGGGAAGAAAATTATAAGTTACAACGTCGGCACTTCAACTAAGAGGACCCCTCTCAATAGCGAAGTGAATAGAACATTCCCTCAAAAACAAGATTTGTGAAGGGGCCTCGGCATGAGAGGACAACCCAAACTCCATATCTGGGGAAGAAAATTAAACTAGTTACAATGTCGGCCCTTCAACTAAGAGGTAGGCTTAATAGCACCCCTCTCAATAGCGAAATGAATAGAACGTTCCCTCACAAACAAGATTTGTGAAGAGGCCTCGGCATGAGAGGACAACCTAAACTCCATGCCTTGGGAAGAAAATTAAACTAGTTACAATATCGGCACTTCGACTAAGAGGCAGGCCTAAAAGGACCCCCCCTCAATAGTGAAGTGAATAGAACGTTCCCTCACAAACAAGATTTGTGAAGGTGCCTCGGCATGAGAGGACAACCCAAACTCCATGCCTTGGGAAGAAAATTAAACTAGTTACAACGTCGGCACTTCGACTAAGAGGCAGGCATAAAGGACCCCTCTCAATAGCGAAGTGAATAGAACGTTCCTTCACAAATAAAATTTGTGAAGGGTCCTCGGCATGAGGAGGCAACGCAACTTCCACTCTGAACTAACAAAGTTCATGGAAAGAACATCTGTATAAGGAAATAAGGTAAAAATAACCAAGATTTAATTAATCACGACAGCATCACGGGCCGCAAACATGGTCCAAATTCATGATAAGCCTAGGCTAAAACTCAAATGGGAAAGCACCAGTTAAAGTCTAAACTGTTTCGAAGCGAGTATTGCTTTTCAATATATGGTTATCGCAAGCTTAAGACACAAACACTTCAATAAAAAGAAATGGCAATCGTCGTTATCGAACAGGACCATTTAACTTCGAATTAGTGTCTCCACAGGCAATGAGGTGTTAACACTTGGAATTTAAATTGCATCTTTCAAATGGGGGCATGTTTTGCCCAAAAGGTTTATTCAAAACCAAATGCTTCATTCAAATTGCATACAAATTAAAAGTTGAAAGATAAGTTAAAAGCATAATTCCATTGATAAAGAGGTTACATGATGTGGGCTTTGAGACCTATTATAAAAGCTCATTTTCCTATCTATTCATTGAGGGGAGGGGGAGGGGGAGGAGTAAAAGGAACTATGGCATTCAGGGGGTTGACTTCTTCAACTTCCACTTCAGAGGCTTCATCATCGACCTCGACGATGTCATCTCCAACCACTGGGGCTTCAATATCTTGCTCAGGTTCCTCCCCGAGGAACAACTCCCTTAGATCTGAAGTGTTAATTGTCGGATTGTCTGCCTCAATCCATTCCACTATTTCACTATACGCATATCTCCTCCAATAGATAGCGAAGTTTTCATATACTTCAGTAAGATGGAAGTTACTGACAAACCGTTTCTCAGCCTCTGTCCCAGCATATTTAGCCTCCCTCCTAGCCTCTTCGACCTCCTCAGTAAGACTCGAAATTCTTGAGTTCAAGGCAGCATTCTCTAACTTTTCATTCTCGAAGTCCACCCACAAAGCAGAATGCTCCTTGTTGAGGCTCTCCAAGGCCTCTGCCGAAATTCTCTGGTGAGCATCAGAAGTCTCCACCCGCCTCGTCATGGAGGCCACCTCACTTTGACAAATGTGAACTTCTTTCTTCAAATTCTCTATCTCAGTCAAAGCAGAGGCAAGTTTCATAGACTCCTCATCTTTCAACTTCTTGGCCTCCCCCGCTTCAGCCTTAGGTTTAGAAGCCTCCTCTTCAACCATTGCCACCCTACTGGCAGCATCCTCCTTTTTTCCTTGCAAGTTATTAAAGAAGGCCTCCACCTCTATAGCAGTGCCAAACGACCTCGCCGTCTGGCTCACCAGTGTGGTAATCACATCATTGGGCTCCCCAGACTCCATAAAATTCTGCCACCTGTCCGTCCAATAATTGTAAAAACTGGAAGGCGCAGTTTGGACATCGCATAGAAAGGACTTCTGGCGCCAGTTCATCATCCCTCTAAGTGGGGAGCAGTTTGGTCCTTGTCGACCCTCGCACAGAGGAAGCACTCGATGTCCTCGGCCTTTTTGTAGGGACTTTCTTTGGCAGTTCCGATGGCCTTTTCTTTGAAACAGGGGCTGCAGCTAAGGAAGCACCAAGCAACTTCTCCCCTACTGGGACTTCAGAACGTGGGGGTGGGATATCAGACGAACCTCAAGCCCTATCCTCCCTAGGGACCCTGAACTTTCTCTTGGGGACTCCACCACAGGAGTTTTGTCCTTGTCAATTGTGGAAGGGGGGATGGTTTCCTCAATAGCATCATCCGTCTCATGGGTAGCAACCTCTTTACTTACCCTTTCCATCCTTTCCCTCACCTTCTTGGCACCAGCCGAAGTGCCCTTCAAACCTCTCATCCCAGCAGTAGAGGTAGCACCTACGATAGTAGCCATGTCTGGAGCGGGGTGCCTCCTGTGCAAAAATTCTTCTACAAAAAGAAAAGGGGTGAATTCAGCAACTGTGTGATCACAGTGAAAATATTTGAAAACCAAAGAAAAGAATAAGCACATACCCTTCCTCGACATCAGGTAGAAGTCTTCAAATGACTGTCTTCAGAGGATAAGCCTTTCTTATTCTCTGGAAGAAGCTGGTCGGAGGTAGACGTCTCTGATCAGTTCAAGCTCCACTGAACTTAGCTCAAATAACTCAACCACGTCTGCACAAAAGACAGTTCGAAAGGTTAGAGCTGAATTTTAACTCAAAATGAATACGAATAATAAAATTAAGACTCACTGGCTTCAGAGTATGAGGACAGTGCTTTGACGTGAGGTACGACGTCACCCTCACACTCATGCCATTTACCCCTCACCTAAAACCAAGACTCTTTCCAGAGTTTGATGGAGGAAGGGAGTTCGACGACAAATGGGGAATGTGAACCCCAAGAACATAAAGAATACCACCCCCTAGAATCTCCTTTTCCTAGAGACCTCGGCTAGAAAAGTGTTTGAAAAATGTGAAGGGGCATGTCCTCACCTAGAGAGGTCTCCTTCCAGATGAAGTAGGAACCCACTAGTTGGGCCCATGCATTGGGGACGAACTGGGTGGGGGCGAGTCCATACAGCCTAGGGACTGCTCTAAAAAAAGGGTGAAGAGGGAGACGAAACCCTGCCTTAAGCAAATGTTCGCTAATAGCGACACATCCCGACCTGGGGTAACAGGCACGTTCCTCCGAAGATGGAGTGAGAAGTTCAATGTCATAGGGTATACAATATTTTTCCCTAAGCTGAACTAGACGCAAAGGGGTCATAATAGATTGAATTTTGGACGCCCCCCAGATGTCCTCTGATCTAACCCTCCTCACAGGAACGGTGCTCGGTTCGAACATTGTTATTTTCCTAAGGTCCGAAGTCTTAGTCAAATGGATTCCGTAATTGGCTACTATTTTTAAATAATCCGGTTCTCTATTAGAACCAGAACGCATCAGGTTCCAAAGGAAATCAAAAAATTCAAGCCTCTTTTCTCTATTACAAACTTACAATGTTACTCACAACTCCGATGAAGGATTGCCGAAAAACCTTGAGAGGCAGAAAATCTGAGAAGAGGAGAAGGTACGGGCTCTGAGTTTTCTCTAGCAGATTCTCGTGAAGATAAAAGGAAATAAAAGTGTTCATTTGCCACCATTTATAGGCAAGAAGGGATGGGCCTGACCATTGGATGAGAATCTGGTCCATCTAACCGTACATATACAGATCTAATCTGAGTGGTCCAGGTGTCGATTGATCCATCTTCTATGGACCAGATGACAGCGTGTGACCCATGCGCCTCAACGTGTCTCTAGCCCTTGAAAGGTGCCCCAAAATCACCATGATTGCGCATTTAGTGTAGTGACGGTTGCGTATATGGGAGATTGAACCGTCACAGCAGCCCTTTGAATGCGTGCAAAAGATGGCATATCATTACAACCTAAAAAGAAACAACCCCTCGTATCTATCAAAACAAATAGGACTTCTTTAGATTTTCTTGTTCAAAGGACCTTGGCCCACCGAAGTCGAATGCCTCAGCACCATGTGAAGCACCTTGGTACGACCTACTTCGGATAAAAGCAACTTCGGCCCAATTACCTTTATTCAAACGTCACGCAAATATGGAAGCACTTCGGCAAGAATGGATCCGGGGGCCGACACATCAGTCGATGGAGTTCTCAAAGAATCATACATGCGTTTACTTCAAAGTCCATGCATTTGCATAAATGACTAATACATAGACTTGGGGGACTATTGTTACTCCATTAAAAATGAATCACAGTTTAAAAGACGTGGGAAGATCGTAGCAGGACACGTGGCAAGCAAAAAACCAAATATGAGTGAAATCTGCTTCGGCCGAAGTGTCCAGATCGAATGCCAAAGTCATCACGAGGTATGTTCACTTCGATGTCGATGTCTCGTTCAAAGTCGAAGTCCCTTCGACTGTAATACTTCTCCAGTCCGAAGCCCCTTCAACTATATAGTACTTCTCCAGTCCGACGTCCCTTCAACTGTATAGTACTTCTCCAGTCCGAAGTCATTAGAGAGAGCAAAATTAGTAAGGCTGAAGTCCCCCCCGTTGCCCAATGCTTCATTCACCGAGGTCCTCATAAGGAACAAATCTGAAGGATATCTCTGAGAATTGATTGACGTAACAAGTCACTTTAAGCCACCTTACTTAATGTTAGTAAACAGGAAGGGGGGTGGCAGGGTAATGGCAGGGCAATCATCACCATAGTTAATGTCGTGAATAAATGATGTGATATTTAATTCAATAGGATGAAGTCACGTGGATTTTATCCGACGATAGGCAGTTCGGCCGTTTGTCTGTAAATAGCACTTCTTGCGATTGTAATGAGGAGGTTGAATTTGAGATAATATAAGGCATAGACTCGAATTCTTACAAAGAAAATCATTATGAAAATACTTTGTTCTTATGATTATTGTACTTTTACAATATTATGAAGGATAAAACGTAAAATCAATTACAAATTTTTATTCATTTTGACACAAGAATCATCCGTTGGTATTCCGACTCAACAATCCATAAATATTCCCCGATCATTAGCTCCGGTCAACTCGCCGAAATCCACGTGTCACGAGTCCGATACTGACATCTGTTGACAATATTTTTTGGGGTCAACAACATTAATAGTTGTACTTGAAGTATTAATGAAGATTCATGGATTGTGAATGAGAAATATTTTTAAGTTATAATGTAGTTAATTATTCAAAAAATATTGATTTCATTCATAGTTCTTCAAGGTGTGTTATAAATGGGTCAGTGTTTCAATGTAAATATACTATTAAGGCATCAATAATGAGTTGAGAATTGAAAATATAATATCGACAAGAATGATGCTATTGAAAATGAACATTATCTATAGTCATCCTATGTGACATATGTTGTGATTTTTCTTATCGCAAGTGTACGATATCGAACAAGTAATAAAGTGGACCTAAGAGTCCCGATGATCGTTCCCACAAGGACTAAACTCTAATACCTTCTTTCTTTTAATTCCAATTCCATTCATCGAGTTTTACCTATTCAACACCAAATACAACAATTTAGACCATAATTCATCATATGAACAATTAAATATCATCATTTGAGGCCTTAAATAAGTGTATAAAATTCACTTATAAAATATCCCCAAACTTAAACATTTGTTTGTCCTCAAACAAAACCATCAACTAAATAGTTATAGCACTCTAGCATACAAAAGATAATCAGTTGGACAGTCAAGCCTCTTATCTCAAAATTTAAGATGTTAGTGTTAATTCCACAAACATGCTTCAAGGTCACAATACCAAACCAAATCTACTCTTCCATTGCAAAACAGATGCGTGTGTGTATGTGTAAAAAATTAAGTAATCAACCATGATTGCACAAGTTGTTTCAATTCTCGACCCTTTGCGGTCAAATATATCCTTTCATTTCTCGTATGGTTCACACTCCCCCAAACTTATTCTTTTTCACTCATTACCAGCATGTAATCTAAGATTGAATATTTCATTACTATCATCACCCACTCAAATTCAGGTTGCTATTTCTAATTGTAGGTCAACACTTTAATGAACAAGGATTCTCAATTATTTGATTGCTTCGACCGCTATGACTCAACTGGACTAATTTTCCTTCATCGAGAGTCAAATTCTTTCAAACAAGTGTTAGGGCTCAACCAAGGCATTTAGTGTTTTTGCTTTTTTTTTTCATGCACTTGCTTTTTTCTAATTTTGTTGTTTTGTTTAAATTCTCTCATTTAAGCTTTCTAGATGACCCTTGTAGCAGGCTTTAGGCCAATGACTCCCAAATCAGGTGATTTTAGGGCACCAGGTTTTAAACACCCTTATAAGCTTAATAATCCAAGTCAAAAAGGCTTCGAAGAGAACTAATTTTGGTTTCAAGTGCAACTTCATCTCTGATTGCTTTCTAAATGACCCATGTATCGAGTTTTAGGCCGATGACTCCCATGTCAGATGACTTTAGGGCACCAAATTTTAAGATACCCTTGCAGGCTTAATTACTTGGGTCATGAAGGTTTTTAAAGAGAATTTTTATATTAAATAGAGTGTATGCCTTGATTAGTGTAGTGCCCTTTATCACACACCTATTCAAACAAACTGATCTCCAACTTAAGACTTTCGTCAAGTTTTATCATGTTAGTCTAAGACAATCCACACATAAATTTTCACACATGGAATCCACATTCACCTATGCATCTTCCTACAATAGTAAAATCATCCCCAAACTATGCTCAATTTGGTTTTAGGATAAATAATTTAGTATTGATAGGATAAAGCATCTATGTCAAACTAAATCAACCTATCAAGCATATGAATCAACTCATTCATCATAATTGTCAAACTCAATTCTAGTGCGCATATAATATCATGTTTTGCAAGGTGAAGTTTCAATCAATCTAGCATGCTTCATATCCACAGTTCATAATTCAACACCAAATCTCGAAGTGTCATTATTGTCAGCCAAACTGTCTAACCCAAACAAATATTAAGCAAATAGGCAATTTATAATACATCCCCCCAAACTTAAACTAAACATTGTCATCAATGTGAAATTTAAAGAAAAATGATGAGAACTTCCCTGAATTGTTTGTATTGCCTATGACATTATGGTGCTAGAGAGTGGAATTTGATTGAGTCTTCTTCTATCTGCTCCCCTAAACACCCTGTTTCTCTTTATCACTGTTTAGTTTAAGTATTCCACGATATCATGTCCCTGAAAAATCAAATATTAAATATGAAATACAAGGAATAAGGATTACTTAGCCTAAACACCAACTAATTACTCTAGGACCTAAGGGCAGACGGGATATGGATATGGGTCCTAATTAACCATAAAATAAACAAAACTATCCTATAACTTAAAAACAAAAGAAATAAATAAAACACGCTTGGGTTGCCTTTCAAGAAGCGCATTTTAAAAGTCATTAGCTAGACTTTGTGCAGTAAGTGATCGTGGTGGCTCGAACGAAATTGTTCCATCCTTGCACTTTGTGCAATTCTCATTTATGTACCCTTTCGCTACTCTTCATATTTTGATGTTTCCATTTTCATCTCTACCAAGAAGTCCACCACAATTTGATTTTCTTTTCTGACAGCTTCGTCCGAATCTTTTCTATAAAGCTAGGCCCATAATTGTGTGATTAACTTCACATTAGGCCCAATAAAGGAAATATAAGCCCAAAAGATAGTCCAATACATGTTTAAATGTAAAATGATGTTTATAATGTATTTTCTAAAAAAAAATTTGATGAAGATTGGATGGAATGCAAAGTATTTCATTTTATGGCTAAAGTATACTTCAAATATTTTTAGCCTCCTTTGAGACCCATTTTTGACAAAGAAAACATTTGGATTCGAAAATGATATCTGACGAAAAGTTGTAGCTCTTTGAGTTATCTTTCCAACGCACTTTGAATCACCTCAATCGGATATCGGAAGAAAACATTATGATAGAAATACCGAAGGTTGTGCAGCATTGACCGAAGTGTCAGTGCGGTCGACCGGAAAAGCCGAAACCCACGATTTTTTGAGAATTAATGGCCACTACTTGCCCAACATAATTACCCTATTTAATATAACATTTCACCCACCCCAAACCTCACCTATAAATACCCTCTTCACTCATTTGATTTTTTACACCAAAAGCACTTTCAAATTGCTTTCAAAGTTGAGAGAACAATAGAGAGTTTGGGAGAGAAAATGAAGGAGGTTTTCAAAGTGTTTTCCAAAAGTTTTAAGTGTGGGCAAAAATATTCTACAAGAAGGTTTTTGTGATTTCAAAAGGTGTTTTCAAACAACAAAGGAAGGTCCAAACGTCTAAACTTCGTTAAAGTTTTTGAAGTTCATCTTAAGTTTTTCAAAGTTCATCAAGCATCAAATCGAGGTAGGTAGAGGTCCATAAAGTTGTTATACGTTTAAGTTATAATTTCTAGCAAGTAATGTTCTATGTTAAAGGCTAATGTTGTATGTCAAATGGTATCGTCGGTTCGGCATGTGCCTTTCATGTCAAATGGTTCCATCGGTGCGGCATACATTTAAAGGTTAATGTTGTGTGTCAAATGGTATCTTCGGTTCGGCATGCACCTTTCATGTCAAATGGTTCCGTTGGTACGGCATACGTTTTCATGTCGAATGGTACCTCCGGGTACGGCATGTTTTATGGAAGTTCTAATGTTAATTGTTATGAAATGCTTAGTTTAATCACGATTGCACCTATGACGCCTATTGAGTTCTCAACTCACTGGTTTCTACCCTATATCTACAGATTAAATGTTGATGCACCAGGTTGGATGATGGAAGAGATGGAAGGAGATGCAATAAGCCTATGAGAACCCGGTGAACAAGTGATTTAGATTTAAAGTCTTTTACGTTTCAAATGTTATTTCCAACGTTATTTCTTTTGAGTATCTTGAACAAGTCATGATTTCATCAAATAAATTATATTTCGTTATTTTGGAAAGTTATAAAGTGTTTTAATCCAATATCCTTCAAAAAGAATGTTTGTTAAGATTTAAGCTTCCGCTAAGATATGTACACTTGTTACTAAACCACCGGTTAAGTTAAGTAAAGTAAGTAGCGTCCGGTCCACTAGGAGTTGGGGCGTCACAACTCTTCTTTATCAATCTACAACAACTTTTGATGTTGGGAGGTTGCTCATATTGGGTGTAAATATTGAATATTTCTGACTTGTCCTCCACCCTCAGTATTAGCTCCCCATTCTCCATGTCAATTAGGGTTCGACCTATTGCTAAGAATGGTCGGCCTAATATAACTGGAATGTCTTGATCTTTTGGTATGTCCAACACAATGAATTCCATAGGAAATATTAAATTTCCTTCTTTTATGAGCACATCCTCAACTTTGCCACGTGGTCTTAAAATTGTTCTATCTACTAGTTGTAGCGTTATTGATGTTGATTTGACTTTACCTAGTCCCAATTTCATGTAAACAGAACATGACATTAGATTTACACTAGCAACTATGTCACACAATGCATTAATAGAACAAAAGTTTCCAATTGAAATTGGTAAAATAAAACTTCCTGGATCTTTCAACTTGGAAGGCAATTTGTTCTGCACTCTTGCACTACTTTACTCCATTAATGCCACAGTTTCAAACTCCAGAATCTTTCTCTTCTTTGTCAACATATCTTTCAAAAATTTTGTGTAACTCGAGATTTGTAATATAACATCAATGAACGAGATGTTGATCTGGAGCTTCTTAAGAACAAAGAGAAAATTTTCAAAATTTGTGTCTTGTTTGTTCTTCTTAAGCCTTTAAGGAAACGGAATGGGAGGCACGTAAGCCTTGACTAGACTTGGTGCCTTGGTAGTTGATGTTTCTGTACTTTCTTCATTTTCAATTGAGGTTGGTGTCGATTTTTCTTCCATAATAGCTGCATCAACCTCTTTCTGCTCATTTTTTCTTTCTGGGCTTTTTTCAGTGATCTCTGGCACTTGTACCCCACTTTTTGTAGTTATAGCCTGAATATTTTGCTCATTCGACTTCTTTCAAAGCCTTTGGGGGGAAGGAATTGGTGGTACATATGCTTTAACTTTTACAAGAGCCTTGGGTGGATCATCTTCCACTACTCTTATCGCCGTCATCTGCTCCTTAGGATTTGTCATTGTATTGCCTGGCAATGATCCCTGTGGACATTTTGCAAGTTGTTGAGCTATCTGACCAATTCGTGTCTCCAACTTCTTGTTAGATGCTTGCTAATTCTGAAAATTAGTATCAATCTATTGGAATACTTTGTCTGTCTTTTGCACATACTGAAGAAACATTTCTCCCAAACTTGGACATTTCTCTTGTTGGAAATTGTTCCCATATGTGCTGAAATAACGGGAGCCATTTTGAATAAAGTTTACTTGTTCATAAGAAGAAGTAAACATCGAGCAATTTTCTGTAGCATGATTTCTCCTACAATTTTCACATGCTGAACTGAAAATCACTGCATTTGATCCTTGTGTTTGTAATTTTACAAGTAACTCCACTTGTTTGTTAATGCTGATATATGTGCATTGGTAGAAGTTGTGCTGTCTATTTCGTACATTCCAGCTGCTTTCTGTGGTACCACTATTTCGGATGAAAACATTGAGTGTGTATTGGCAATTAACTCAAACGGATCCATTGCATATTGCACTGATTTTCCATTGCATATTGATCCACCTATAGAGGCATCCACTTGAGATTTTGACATTGGAGAGAGTCTGGTGTAGAAATACTACACTTGATTTCCTGCAGGAATTCCATGGTTTGGACATTTTCTCATGAGTTCCTTAAATCGGTTTCATGCCTCATGATAACTTTCCCTATCTCTTTGCTGAAAAGTTTGGATTTCCAATTTGATCTTTTCTACTCTAGCCGGTGGAAAGAATTTGGTGCAAAACTTCCTAGTTAGCTCTTCCCATGCAGTGATGCTTCCATGGGGTTCGACATCCAACCATTCCAATGCAACATCTCTCAATGTGTAATGGAATAGTCGCAATTTAATAGTATCTTCATTAACCCCCCGCTCTCGGGAGCTGCTATAGGTGTCAGAAACATAGAGACTGGTAAATTTCCTTCATTTATTTCCTCTCGTTCACATTGCTATGCTGGTGGTGCTGCTCTTGCTGCCATTGGAGCAATTGGCTTAATGGGATTAGGAATATATTGTCCGTCAACCATTTGATGTTGCTATTTTTATTTGTGTTTCTTGTGTCTCTGCCTGAAAGTCGTTCTTTTTTCGAGTCAAACGGTTCAAGATCGTCGCCTTGAGTGCGGAGCATGCAACGAACACCTTTTTTTCTGTAAATAAAATAAAATAAACGAATCAAATAGATCTTGAAACTAAAATAAATTAAGAATGAAAGTAAATAGTCCCCGACAACAACGTCAAAAACTTCTTGTGATTTTTCTTATCGCAAGTGTACAATATCGAACAAGTAATAAAGTGGATATAAGAGTCCGGATGATCGTTCCCATGAGGACTAAACTCTAATACCTAATTTCTTTTAATTCCAATCCCATTCATCAAGTTTTACCTATTCAACACCAAATGCAACAATTTAGACCGTAATTCATCATACGAGCAACTAAATATCATCATTTGAGGCCTTAAATAAGTGTATAGAATACGCTTATCAACATACATGCGTCGCTTTTTCTTTATGCATTAATGTGATAGTTTTTTATTACCTTCTGCATCAAATAATAAAACGATTACCAATAATTTTCACTATGGACTCGAAAATGTAGTATTGAAAATTTTGGTTATATTTCATTCCATTCAATTGAGAAATTGAAAGTATTATCAAACCTAAACATTAGAATATTTTGTAGAAGCGTAAACAATTACTAAGAATGCTTAAACACATGCTTAAAGTATTGTTTGTCATACGTTGATACTAATAAGGATTCATAGATTGTGTATGAAAACAAATTTAATATATGAATGTAGTTTATTATTAGAAAAATTATTCACTAATTATCATTCATTGTATATTTCTGGGTATTGCTAAAATGGGTCATCTTTCTCATGGCCTAATTTTTTTTGATCAAATATGGTTACCATAGGCTACATGATGCAAACCCCGTAGCAACTGTGACGCCCCGAACTTAAGCTTCGAGGGTCACGTACTAATCATAATAGCTTCTGCCTTTGGTACATGTAAATACTCTTAAACAGTAGTATTACATGTTAGAAACTTATTTTCAATTTGGTAAAATATTTCTCATAAAATATAATGGCCAGCAGAAGCGCATGTCAACATGAAATCATACCTTGCAAAAAGGGACTCGGTGCTGCCACGGTTAGATGGGGCAGCAAGTTCAACTATTTTTATAAAATTCATCCCAACTCTGTTTTCTATGAAATTTGCGGCATTAGAAAGATAATTTCAATTAGTTTCCTAGCTTAAAATATGAAAATTTTCCAAGATCATATAGTATGGACGTTTTACTGAAAACAGTGTAGTATTGCACAGAAAATCCAGTTTGACCCCTTGACGTTTAAAAATTTATATCTCAAGCCATTGATATCCAAATTGAGTGATTCCTACACCCATATTTAGACAACTCAAAGAGGAACGTAGAAATATTTTTAGAGTCTCAAATGGATGTCCATAGGGTTGAAAATATCGTTTCGAAGTTGACCCAGAAACTGTGCGGAATCTGCCTCTTTTTATCATTCGAGAAAAAAGGTCTATAAATATGTCTCTTAAATGGAAGATATAATTACGTAATTTACTTCCGGTACCATATTACACCATGTCTTATAAATTTTTTTATACAATACCATAAGAACATGCGGAAAGCAGTTGAACAAACATGCAAAAATAAAATTTCGATGCGAGATATCTTTATCCTTAACCCATCATCGATTATGCCGACTGACTTCCACCAACTTCACACCTATGGATCTGAAAATTTAGTGTAAGATACTATGAGTATAAAGAATACTCATTAAGATACCATGCTTGAATTTAACATGTTAATACTACGCAAAAGAAAACATTCAAACACATACTTGCACATTCCGACTTGCCAGTGCCCTTCGGACTTGTCCTAAGGCATAGATATCTAACTTTGTGGACTTGTCCACATCTTTCATATTATGGTTTTCATGCATAGCTTAAACATAAATATTACCATGAAATCCTACCACTTAAGCAAAGAAAGTATCTTACAATAAAATTTGGAGAAATTTCAGTTGATAGATGAATTGAGAGTGCTAGGCTTTGCTCTTCTCCTTCTATTCTTATGTTATCTTTTCCTCTTTACCTTCCTTTACTAACTCTTGCTATTTATTTTCCTTCGAAAGAAAATTTTGGTTGCCAAGATATTTGAAGGAAACCCTTCTTATTTATTTATAGATAAGGAAAACCTGTGGACTAAGTAAGGTATAAAAGATTACCATCCATCAAATTAAAGTTTTTGGTGCCTACATCTACACGTGGGCTGAAATTGATCCCCACTCCATGCATGTATTCATGCATTTAACACCTGAAGTTTTAATATCAACCACCTCCTACTTGCTTAACCACCTCATGCTTGCTTACTTTATAAACCTCATGCATGCTTAATATTAAAACACCTCATTTATTTATCCATCCACAAGGCGACTCCAAAGTAAAAGAAACAAAGGGAAACTATTAATGAAATAGATATAGAATTGACAATTATTCTAAACCCCTAATTAACTAATCTTGGTAAACTTTTAATCAACCGAAAATGCAAACTTGGCAACCATTAAATAATTCGAATATATAAAAATTTCAAAAAGTTAAACTGATATCCTAAAAATTCAATGAGCAAATTAAACAAGCATAAAATTTCGGAGTATTACATCCCTCCTCCCTTAAAAAATATTTTGTCCTCGAAATTACCTCGAACTTAGTTGAAAAGTTCTGGATACTTGGTCTTGATTTCCTCTTCTCTTTCCCAAGTTGATTCTTCAACATTATGATTTCTCCATTGAACTCTCACTAACGGAATTTCTTTTGTTCTCAGTTGTTGGATTCCGCGATCCAATATTGCTACTGGTTTTTCCTCATAAGTCATGTTTTGTTTGATATCCAATGGTTGATAACTAACCACATGACTTTGATCTGGCACATATTGTCGAAGCATTGACACGTGAAACACATCATGAATTGCTGACAAATCTGGTGGTAGAGCAATTCGATAGGCTGCATTTCCAACTTTCTGTAAAATTTCAAAAGGACCTAGAATCTTGGTCGAAGTTTACCCTTCTTTCCAAAGCGAAGAACTCCCTTCATCGGTGCCACTTTTAAGAAAACTCTATCACCCACATTAAATGCCAAATCTTTTCTCCTCTTATCAGCATAACGTTTTTGTCGATCCTGGGCTGCCTTGATCCTAGCTCTTATTTTATCAACCGCTCGACTAGTTTCCTCAATTATTTCGGGTCCTAAAACTCTTCGTTCACCTACTTCATCCCAATAAAGAGGAGCTCTACATCTTTTGCCATAGTGAGCTTCGTAAGGTGCCATCTTTATGGTAGCCTGATAGCTATTATTATAGGCAAACTCTACCAATGGTACATAACTTTCCCAACTGCCTCCTAAATCAAGGACGCATGCACGCAGCATATCCTCCAAAGTCTGTATAGTCCTCTCCGATTGCCCATCAGTTTGCGGATGAAAAGCTGTACTGAAGTTTAACTTGGTTCTCATAGCTTCTTGCAAACTTTTCCAAAATTTTGAGGTGAATCTTGGATCTCTATCCGATACAATTGAGGCTGGGATACCATGCAAACGGATGATCTCTTTGATGTATAATCATGCGTATTGATCCATACTAAAATTCATTATTACAGGTAGAAAATGAGCTGACTTTGTTAACCGATCCACTATAACCCATATAGCATCATTTCCCCTAGCTGATTTTGGAAAACCTACAACAAAATCCATAGTTATATGCTCCCATTTCCATTGTGGAATTGTTAATGGTTCCAACAATCCAGATGGCTTTTGATGTTCAGCTTTCACTTGTTAACATGTCATGAACCTCCTGACAAAAAGACCTATGCACCGTTTCATATTTTTCCACCAAAACATATTCCTTAGATCACGATACATTTTTGTACCTCCTGGATGAGCAGTATATGGAGTTAAGTGTGCTTCCTCAATAATTTCTTTCCTCAATCCCTCATCTTTCGGCAAACACAACCTCCCCTTAAAGAGTAAGGCTTTATCACTGCCTAATTCAAAATCCTTTCGCTTGCTAGTACCAACTTCGGACTTAATCTTTTGCGGGAAAGAGTCACCATCTTGTGCTACTCTTATTCGATCTCTAAGTGTTGGTTGAATCATTAGAGCTATCATCCTGGTGATAGTTTGGGTTGGTGGAGCAATTACTTCTAGATGTAAGTTTTCGAAATCCTTTAACAACTGGTCTTGCATAGTGATTAGTACTGCTAATTGTCCAACCGCCTTTCTGCTAAGAGCATCTGCTACTACATTGGGTTTACCAGGATGGTAAAGGATTGTGCAATCATAATCCTTTACTAGCTCTAGCCATCTCCTCTGCCTCATATTTAATTTCTTTTGGATGAAAAAGTACTTCAAACTCTTATGATCAGTATAAATGTCACACTTACTTCCATATAAGTAATGACGCCATATCTTGAGGGCATGAACTACCGCAGCCAATTCTAGATCATGGGTTAGGTAGTTTTGTACATACTGTTTCAATTGTCTGGAAGCATAGGCTATCACCTTTCCTTTCTGCATCAGAACACACCATATGCCCTATTTCGAAGCATCACTATATATAACGAATCCTTCTGGTCCGTCTGGTATTGTTAACACTAGAGCTGTAACTAATCTTCGTTTCAGCTCTTGGAAGCTCTGTTCACATTTCTCTGTCCATTGAAATTTTATCCCTTTGACGGTCAATTGGGTCAATGGCCCTGCTGTTTTTGAAAATCCCTCGATAAATCTTCTATAGTAACCGCTAATCCCAAGAAGCTGCGTATTTCTCTAACATTGGTTGGTCTTACCCAATTATTCACTACTTCTACTTTGGTTAGGTCTACTTCAATTTCTTGTGCTTTGATTACGTGCCCAAGAAAACCTATTTTATCCAACCAGAATTCACATTTCTTGAATTTGGCATAAAGCTTCTCTTTTCTTAGAGTTTCCAAAACAATCGTGAGATGTTTCTCGTGTTCCTCATTACTTTTCGAATAGATTAAGATGTCATCAATAAAAACTATGACAAATTGGTCTAAGTATTCATGGAATACTCTGTTCATTACATCCATAAATACTGCCGGGGCATTAGTTAATCCAAAAGGCATCACCAAAAATTCATAATGCCCATAACGCGTCCTAAAAGCCGTCTTATGGATATCATCGGGCTTAATTTTCAATTGATGATATCCTGATCTTAGATCGATCTTTGAAAATACTGTAGACCCCTTGAGCTGGTCAAACAAATCTTCTATTCTTGGAAGTGGATATTTGTTTTTGATAGTGAGACGATTCAAATCTTTGTAGTCAATGCACAGCCTCATTTTAACGCCTCGACCCCTAGTGGACCGGAACGCTACTTGCTTTACTTAACTTAACTGGTGGTTTAGTAACAAATGTACAGATCTTAGCGGAAACTTAAATCTTAACAAACATTCTTTTTGAAGGATATTGAATTAAAACACTTTATAACTTTCCAAAATAACGAAATATAATTTATTTGATGAAATAATGACTTGTTCAAGATACTAAAAAAAAAATAAAGTTGGAAATAACATTTGAAACGTTAAAGATTTTAAATCTAAATCACTAGTTCTTTGGGTTCCCATAGGCTTATTGCATCTCCTACCATCTCTTCCATCATCCAACCCGGTGCATCAACATTTAATCTGTAGATATAGGGTAGAAACCCGTGAGCTGAAAACTCAATAGGTGTCATAGGTGCAATCGTGATTAAGCTAAACATTTCATAACAATTAACATTAGAACTTCCAAAAACATGCTGCACTCGGAGGTACCATTTGACATGAAAATGTATGCCGTACCAACGGAACCATTTGACAGGAAAGGTGCATGCCGAACCGAAAATACCATTTGACACACAACATTAACCTTTAAATGTATGCCGCACCGAGGGAACCATTTGACATGAATGGCACATGCCGAACCGACGATACCATTTGACACACAACATTAGCCTTTAACATAGAGCATTACTTGCAAGAAATTATAACTTAAACATGTATAACAACTTTATGTACCTCTACCTACCTCGATTTGATGCTTGATGAACTTTGAAAAACTTTGGATGAACTTCAAAAACTTTGACGAGCTTGGACGTTTGGACCTTCCTTTGTTGTTTGAAAACACCTTTTGAAATCACAAAATCCTTCTTGCAGAATATTTTTGCCCACACTTAAAACTTCTGAAAAACACTTTGAAAACCACCTTCCTTTTCTCTCTCAAACTCTCTATTTTTCTCTCAACTTTGAAAGTAAATTGAAAGTGCTTTTGGAGTGAAAAATCAAATGAGTGAAGAGGGTATTTATAGGTGAGGTTTGGGGTGGGTGAAAGGTCATATTAAATAGGGTAATTAAGTTGTGCAAGTAGTGGCCATTAATTCTCAAAAATCGTGGGTTTCGGCTTTTCCGGTCGACAGGTTAGTTGCTCTGGTCGTCCGGTAGTCCGTTGACACTGCACAGCTTACAGTATTTCTATCATAACGTTTTCTCCCGATATCCGATTGAAGTGATTCAAAGTGCATTGGAAAGCTAACTCAAAGAGATACAACTTTTCTTCAGATAACATTTTCCAATTCGAATGTTTTCTATGTCGAAAATGGGTCTCAAAGGAGACTAAAAATATTTGAAGTATACTTTAGCCATAAAATGAAATACTTTGTATTCCGTCCAATCTTCATCAAATCGTTTTTAAGAAAATACTTTATAAACATCATTTTACCTTTAAACATGTATTGGACTATCTTTTGGGCTTATATTTCCTTTATTGGGCCCAATGTGAAGTTAATCACACAATTATGGGCCTAGCTTTATAGAAAAGATTCGGGCCTCTACATCCCTCCTCCCTTATATAAATTTCATCCTCGAAATTTACCTTACAATTGGGCAAGGAGTGCGGGATACTTGACTTTAACTTCTTGTTCCTTTTCCCACGTAGCTTCTTCCATTCTGTGATTATTCAACTGTATCTTAACCAGTTGAATCTCTTTATTCCTTAGTTTATGCATTTTTCGATCCAGTATCTTAATTGGTGATTCCTCATAAGATAAATCATTTTGTACTTCTAGGGTCTGATAACTTATCACATGATTAGGATCGTGCACGTATTTCTTTATCATTAATACGTGGAACACATTGTGTACCGCTGACAATTCAGGTGGCAAAGCTAATCGGTAAGCCACGTTCCCAACCTTATCAAGTATCTCGAAAGGTCCAATATACCGGGGTCATAGCTTGCTCTTCTTTCCAAATCTAAGTACACCTTTCATTGGTGCTACCTTTAGAAAGACTTCGTCTCCCACTTGAAACTCTAAATCCTATCTTCTCGTGTCAGAATAGCTCTTCTACCGATCCTGTGCTGCCTTTATCCTTGCTCGGATCTGATCGATCGCTTCAATTGTCCTTTCAACTATTTCTGGTCCCAAAATTCTCTTCTCCCCGACTTCGTCCCAATGAACAGGGGATCTACATCTTCTTCCATAGAGAGCTTCATACGGTGCCATTCCAATAGTTGCTTGAAAACTATTGTTATACGCAAATTCTACTAGGGATAAGTATGACTCCCAACTACCACCTAGATCCAAAACACATGCTCTCAACATGTCCTCTAAAGTCTGGATGGTCCTTTCAGACTGTCCGTCAGACTGCGGGTGATATACTCTACTGAAATTCAGCTTCGTTCCCAAAGTGCTTGTAGGCTTTTCCAGAATTTAGATGTAAACCTTGGGTCTCTATCAGACACAATAGACACAGGTACACCGTGTATCCTTAACATTTATTTTATGTACAATTGTGCCAACTAGTCCATACTGAAAGTCATTTTCATTGGAAGAAAATGAGCTGCCTTCGTCAATCGGTCTGCAATAACCCATATAGCATTGTGTCCTTTTGCTGACTTTGGAAATCCAACCACAAAATCCATTGTGATGTTTTCCCATTTCCATTCAGGTATCTCTAAAAGATTCAGCAATCCTGCTGGTCTTTGGTGTTCCGCCTTAACCTGCTGACATACTATGCATTTTTGCACGTACAGTCCAATACTCATTTTCATATTTCTCCACCAAAATGTATCTCGGAGGTCTTAATACATTTTCGTACCACTGGGATGTGCGGTGTACGGGGTGGAATGAGCTTCTTTTAATATCTCGTTCCTCAAATCCTCATTCTTAGGCACGCAGATTCTTCCTTTAAACATCAGTGCTTGGTCTGCAGCTATTCCAAAATCTTTCCTCTTATCTGTTCCAACTTCTTCCTTGATCTTCATCAAGAACAAGTCCTTACCCTGTCCTTCTCTAATTCGCTCTCGAAGAGTAGGTCAAATTGTCAAAGCTGCTAATCTCCCTGTAACTTGTCTTGGTGTGGTAACCACCTCAATCTTCAGTCTTTCCAAGTCCTTATCTAACTCCATTTGACAAGTGAGTAGTGACATCAACTGTCCCGTCAATTTCCTACTCAAGGCGTTGACCACCACATTTGCCTTACCTAGATGGTAGTGAATGGTACAGTCGTAATCATTCACTAACTCTAACAATCGTCTCTGTCTCATGTTTAGTTCCTTCTATGTAAAGAAATATTTTAAGCTCTTATGATCCGTATAAATTTCACACTTACTTCCGTACAAGTAGTGTCGCCATATTTTCAATGTGTGTACTACCGCCGCAAGCTCTAAATCATGCGTCGGGTAGTTCTGCTCATGCTTCTTCAATTGCCTTGAAGCGTAGGCTACTACCTTTCCATTCTGCATCAGTACACATCCTAGCCCTTGCTTGGACGCATCACTGTATATAACAAACCCTTCTGTTTCCTCAGGTATTGTTAACATAGACGCAGATATCAGCTTCTGCTTAAGTTCTTGAAAACTCTTCTCAGAGATATCCATCCATTGAAATTTGACTCCCTTTCTTGTAAGCTGTGTTATTAGGCCAGCTATCTTGGAAAATCCTTCAATAAACCTTCGATAATATCCGGCCAATCCTAGAAAGCTCCGTACTTCACCAGCATTAGTCGGCGTCTTCCAGCTAGTTAATGCTTCCACTTTTGCTGGATCTACTTCAATCCCTTGGCCAGTGACTACATGTCCAAGAAATCCAACTCGTTCAAGCCAGAATTCACACTTCTTGAATTTGGCATAAAGTTTCTCCTTGCGTAGCACCTCTAGGGCTACTCTTAGATGCTCTTCATGTTGCTCCTTACTCTTGGAGTATATCAAAATGTCGTCAATAAAGACTATGACAAATTGATCTAAATACTGATGAAATACTCGATTCATCAGATCCATGAATACTGCTGGTGCATTGGTTAATCTAAATGGCATCATCGTAAACTCGTAGTGTCCATAACGAGTCCTGAAAGCTGTCTTAGGTATATCCTCTGTCTTCACTTTTAATTAATGGTACCCAGATCGTAAATCGATCTTGGAAAATACCTTGGCTCCTTTCAGTTGATCTAACAGATCCTCGATTCTTGGGAGTGGGTACTTATTCTTGATGATTAATCGATTCAACTCCCTGTAATCGATAGACATCATCATGCTTCCATCTTTCTTCTTCACGAACAACACTGGCTCACCCCATGGAGATACGCTTGGTCGTACGAATCCCATATCAAGGAGTTCCTGTATTTGCTTCCTTAACTCTTGTAGTTCCTTCAGAGCCATTCTATATGGGGCTTTTGACACTGGTGCCGCTCCAGAAATTAGCTCTATGGTGAATGCCACTTGCCTATCTGGTGGAATACCAGATAGCTCTTTTGGAAACACATCTCCAAACTCCCGTACTACTGGTACGTCCTCAATCTTTACTGTCTCCTGTTTCCTTCCTAGGATATTTACCAAATATCCTTGACAAGCTCCTTTTCTCAACATCTTCTCAGCTTGTAAAGCCGATACCAGTCGAATAAAAGGTTTCGTCTTGATTCCAAAGAAGGAAAATGGTTCCTCTCCTGGTTTATGAAATAATACTTCCCTTTCCTTACATCGGATGGTTGCATAATTACTGCACAACCAATCCATGCCTAGTATTACATCGAAGTCATTCATCTCTATCATGTATAAGTCTGCTTCCATAGGTTGTCCCTCAACTTCAATACTAACAAATTTGGATATCTTATCAGTACTCAAAGGGTTACCTGTAGGGATACTAACTTCTAATATACCTTCTGATTTATCACAGGTAATACTAGACTTAGCCATAAAAATCGTCAATGCAAAGGAGTGCGTAGCTCCTGAATCAAACAGTACATAAGCAGGCATATTGGCTATCAATAGAGTACTTGCTATGACGTTCGAGTTCTCCTCTGCCTCCTTCTGAGTCAGTGCAAAAACTCGTGCTTTCCCCTTCTGATCTTGATCCTTGCTGTCATCCTTTTTCGGTTCAAACATGGGACAATCCCTGATGATATGTCCTGGCTTCCCGCATCAGTAACAAACATTTTTTCCTTGCAGACATTCGCCACGATGCGTCCTTCCACACTTAGCACATGGCGCAATGATCGGCACTATGCTCTTATTGGCATTGGCTCCGCCATTAGCCCTCTTGTTCTGCCACTTACTTTTTCCTTTATCTTGGTCGTTCCACCTTCGTTTCCCAAACTGCCCTTTATCCTGTTGGTTGTCCAATTGAGCCGATTTCTCCGCATTGGCCTTCTGATACCAGATTGCATGAGCTCATTCCAACATTCCACGGTAAGACGTAAAATCGTGGGACATAAGAATCATACTCATGTCCGAGTTCAGCCCTTGCTCGAACCTTCGTATTTTCTTGGCCTCCATGTCTACCAAATGTGTAGCATACCTTGAGAGTTGGTCAAACTTCCGTTCATACTCCGTCAGGGTCATGGTTCCATGTTTGAGTTGATGAAATTCGCCCTCCTTGCAATCCCTTAGAGATTGGGGAAAGTACTTATCCATCACTTCCTCCTTGAACTATTCCCATGTTAGCGCCAATTGTTGCTCTGGAGTCCTAGTTCGAGACATTGATTCTCACCAGTGACTTGCATCCGGAGAACATAAACTCAGCACACTGGACTTTTTGAGCGTCCGTGCACCCTATCAATCGGAATATTCTCTCCAACTTGCGAAGCCACTCCTCGGCTGCAAGTGGATCAGTTGCTCCATTGAAAGTAGGGGGCTTGTGCCTTCGAAATTGCTCGACCACTGAAGCATAGGTTTGAAGAGCATTAGGAGCTGGTGCTAGGGATTGAGCTTGGTTCGGGTTCTGTCTGCCTAGGTCTTGGACTACTTGGAGGAGATCTCTTATCAGGTTGTTCTGGTTGGCTCGCGACATTTTCCTATGGATAAGATGTAAGGTTTCTTATTAACTTCTTTTTTTGTGAGGAAGAAAGATAAGATCTTTATTACTCATACTTCTTGAAATCAGGATACATAATAGTTTGATAATTTATCATGAAAGAAGACATCATAAGGAAATGGGAATATCTAGATCTCTAATCCCTATGAGTTTTACGAAGCCTCCTTGGTGGAGTTTCATCTTCGAAAGAATCTTCCCCCTCAAGCCCGGACTCTATATCTATCACCACTTGTGGCTCTGGTTCAGGCTCCTGCTCCTCCTCGGGTTCCTCTTCAGGGTCTTCTTCCTCAGCCATAGGTTCTTCCTCAGGCTCCTCATGGATTACATCATCCTATAAATCTATCAGGGCATGACAATATCTCTCGAACTCGAACATGTTTGGATTGTCTTCTAACATTTCATCTCTAACCGTAACTCCCATATCTCCCCATTGAGGTGGGAGGGAATGTATGAGGTTATTTATAGGCTCGCGATGTGTGATCTCCATACCGGTATTAACCGCTGTCATGCATCTCTCATAGATGTCATGCACATGCTCGCTAAGTGGTCGGTTAGGATCCGTTACATAGTTCTCGTAAGCATGGATAGCAATTCTACGGTTTAAATCTGCCCTATAAGCCCTAGCCGTAGTCTTCCTTGCCGTTTGTAAATTTCTAACCATTCTGTTACATAAATGCCCAATTATGCCTTTTATCACATAACATCAAAACTTACATTTCCTTTATGCCATAATTTTATGTTTTAGCCCAAGTCCAATACATATCTTTGAAACAGCACATTTAACTTTAACATAAACATATACTTCAAAATGTGCCATAACTTATCAAAGCATCAAATCATAACTTCCACAAACATAACCTCCATAATTTTAAACTTTGCACATACCTGGGCTGTAGGATGAGATTTGATGGATGAATGCAATATGCCATGGAATACCTTAAACTTTCAAATTTTTTTTTTGTTTTGAAAACATACTTGGTCTACAGAACCGGTTTAAATACCATTGCTCTGATACCACGTTGTAACGCCCCGACCCCTAGTGGACCGGAACGCTACTTACTTTACTTTACTTAACCGGTGGTTTAGTAACAAGTGTACATATCTTAGCGGAAGCTTAAATCTTAACAAACATTCTTTTTGAAGGATATTGAATTAAAACACTTTATAACTTTCCAAAATAACGAAATATAATTTATTTGATGAAATCATGACTTGTTCAAGATACTCAAATGAAATAACGTTGGAAATAACATTTGAAACGTTAAAGATTTTAAATCTAAATCACTTGTTCATCGGGTTCCCATAGGCTTATTGCATCTCCTTCCATCTCTTCCATCATCCAACCCGGTGCATCAACATTTAATCTGTAGATATAGGGTAGAAACCCGCGAGTTGAAAACTCAATAGGCCTCATAGGTGCAATCGTGATTAAGCTAAGCATTTCATAACAATTAACATTAGAACTTCCAAAAACATTTTACACCCAAAGGTACCATTTGACATGAAAATGTATGTCATACCAATGGAACCATTTGACATGAAAGGTGCATGCCGAACCGAAGATACCATTTGACACACAACATTAACCTTTAAATGTATGCCGCACCGAGGGAACCATTTGACATGAAAGGCATATGCTGAACCGACGATACCATTTGACACACAACATTAGCCTTTAACATAGAACATTACTTGCTGGAAATTATAACTTAAACATGTATAACAACTTTATGCACCTCTACCTACCTCGATTTGATGCTTGATGAACTATGAAAAGAACTTCGAAAAACTTTGGATGAACTTCAAAAATTTTGACGAAGTTTGGACGTTTGGACCTTCCTTTGTTGTTTGAAAACATCTTTTGAAATCACAAAAACCTTCTTGCAGAATATTTTTGTCCACACTTAAAACTTCTGAAAAACACTTTGAAAACCACCTTCCTTTTCTTTCCCAAACTCTCTATTTTTCTCTCAACTTTGAAAGCAAATTGAAAGTGCTTTTGATGTGAAAAATCAAATGAGTGAAGAGGGTATTTATAGGTGAGGTTTGGAGTGGGTAAAAGGTCATATTAAATAGAGTAATTAAGTTGTGCAAGTAGTGGCCATTAATTCTCAAAAATCGTGGGTTTCGGCTTTTCCGGCCGACAGGTTAGTTGCTCCGGTCGTCCGGTAGTCCGGTTGACACTGCACAGCCTATAGTATTTCTATCATAACTGTTTCTCCCAATATCCAATTGAAGTGATTCAAAGTGCGTTGGAAAGCTAACTCAAAGAGCTACAACTTTTCTTCCCATATCAGTTTCCAATTCGAATGTTTTCTATGTCGAAAATGGGTCTCAAATGAGACTAAAAATATTTGAATTATACTTTAGCCATAAAATGAAATACTTTGCATTCCGTCCAATCTTCATCAAATCGTTTTTAAGAAAATACTTTATAAACATCATTTTACCTTTAAACATGTATTGAACTATCTTTTGGGCTTATATTTCCTTTATTGGGCCCAATGTGAAGTTAATCACACAATTATGGGCCTAACTTTATTGAAAAGATTTGGGCATCTACATCATTGTTCCATCCTTCTTCTTCACAAATAGCACAGGTGCACCCCAAGGTGATACACTTGGTCTAATGAAACCCTTATCAAGAAGCTCCTTCAACTGTACCTTCAACTCTTGCAGTTCCAATGGTGCCATACGATATGGAGCCTTTGAAATAGGTGCTGCTCCTGGTACTAAGTTGATGGTAAACTCTACTTGCCTGTCTGGTGGTACACCTAGAAGATCTTCTGGAAAAACATCTTTATAGTGCTAAACTATTCGAACATCCTCAGCTGACAACTTATTTTGTTTAATGTTGGTCATCGATACTAGAAATCTTTGACATAATTCCTTTCTCGATGTCCTATCAACCTGAGTTGTGGACACTATACGAGATAAGGTATTTGCCTCAGTTCCCACAAAACGAAACTCTTTCTCGCCCGATCTTCGAAAAATCACCACTCTCTCGGTACAATGAATAGTTGCATAGTTTTTAGACAACCAGTCCATACCAAGGATAACATCAAAGTCTTTTATCGTTAATAGAATTAGATCTACCGCTATACCTCTACCATCAATTTCCATCTTAAGATTTCTAGCTATTTGGTCAGCCACAAGTATCTTTCCAGATGGAAGAGAGATTTCTAAGGTATACGGAAGGAATTCACATTCTACTTTAGATTTTGCAACAAACGAAGAAGAAATGAATGAATGTGTAGCTCCAAAATCTATAAGTACAAATGCAGGCATATTGGAAACAGAGATGATACCTGCGAGGACATTAGGGTCTTGCTCTGCTTCTTGCCTGGATAAGGAGAAAACTCTTGCTTTTCCTTTCTGGTCATCTCCAGCCTTCTGTGTTTGATTTTGGGGACATTCTTTCGCGAAATGTCCTAATTTCCCACACTTGAAACAAATATTTCTTCCCAATAGACATTCTCCTTTGTGAGGTCTATCGCACTTAGGACAACGCTTATCACCACCAGCTCTTACTATCTCCGTCTTTCCTTTCTTTGGTGCATTATTTCATTTTCCTTTACCGTTATTCTATCTATCAAAGTTCTACTTCCTCTTACCGGAGAAATTTTGAACTTGGTAAGTCCACGTTCAAACCTTCTAGCCCGCTTTTCCTCCGTATCCACTAGATGTGGAGCAAACCTTGATAAGTCCTCAAATTTGCGTTCATATTTCACGAGGGTCATGGTTCCCTGCTGGAGTCTGAGGAACTCCATCTCCTTTTGATCTTTTATAGCTGCCGGGAAGAACTTTTCTTCTACAAGTTCCTTAAACCTCACCCAAGTTATAGCCTGTTCTTTAGCAGGTGTTAATGACCTGGTAATCATATCCCACCAATGGCTAGCCCCTTTCTTTAACATAAACACTGAAAATGTTACCTTTTCGGCATCTTTGCATCTTATAAATTTAAAGATATGTTCTAGTTCTCGTAACCAGTCTTCAACTGCTAAGGGGTCCATACTCTCCTCGAATGATGGAGGGTTCATTTTACGAAATTGCTCTATCATTGCAGTTCGATCCCTCGGGTTAGGTACTATTTGAGGTTGAACAGCTTGTTGGTTGGGCTCCTGATGCTCAGTTGGTACTTGTTGATTTAGTGTTCGTTGCCCAGTCAAAGGTGGTGCCTGTTGTTGCTGTCCCAACTCCCGCATTACGGCAGGCAGTTCTCGTGCAAAGTTTGCTATATTAACTTCGACACCACTAGAACTAGCATTAGTATTGTTGCTGCCTAAGTTCATATTGGAATTCGGTGCACTGCCGTGGTTGCGCTTTGGGGGCATTTCCTTTGAATGAAAAATATTCATCCAGTTAGAATTACTTCAGAACGTAATACTAACTTTAGAAAAATCCAAAGGCCAAGACAACTTTCCGTCATATATATACATTACTATTTTCAAAAACAAAAGTCATATTGCGGTACGGTACATACATTCAAAAGTAGATGTACGTATTACATCCAAAAACAAAGATAGCTAGATAAGATGGTGTCTAATCTTCTATTTCATCTGGATCCTCCTCGGGGTCTTCATCTGGGTCTTCCTCTAACATGCTTTGCTCCGAACTATCTGGTAATTGTAGAGGCCCGAATCTTTTCTATAAAGCTAGGCCCATAATTGTGTGATTAACTTCACATTAGGCCCAATAAAGGAAATATAAGCCCAAAAGATAGTCCAATACGTGTTTAAAGGTAAAATGATGATTATAAAGTATTTTCTTAAAAACAATATGATGAAGATTGGACGGAATGCAAAGTATTTCATTTTATGGCTAAAGTATAATTCAAATATTTTTAGTCTCCTTTGAGACCCATTTTCGACATAGAAAACATTCGAATTGAAAAATGATATGAAAAAAGTTGTAGCTCTTTGAGTTAGCTTTCCAACGCACTTTGAATCACCTCAATCGGATATCGAAAAAAAGTTATGATAGAAATACTGTAGGTTGTGCAGTGTCAACCGGATTACCGGACGATCGGAGCAACTAACCGGTCGACCGGAAAAGTCGAAACCCACGATTTTTGAGAATTAATGGCCACTACTTGCACAACTTAATTACCCTATTTAATATGACCTTTCACCCATCCCAAACCTCACCTATAAATACCCTCTTCACTCATTTGATTTTTCACGCCAAAAGCACTTTCAATTTGCTTTCAAAGTTGAGAGAAAAATAGAGAGTTTGGGAGAGAAAAGGAAGGTGGTTTTCAAAGTGTTTTTCAGAAGTTTTAAGTGTGGGCAAAAATATTCTGCAAGAAGGTTTTTGTGATTTCAAAAGGTGTTTTCAAACAACAAAGGAAGGTCCAAACGTCCAAGCTTCGTCAAAGTTTTTGAAGTTCATCCAAAGTTTTTCGAAGTTCTTTTCAAAGTTCATCAAGCATCAAATCGAGGTAGGTAGAGGTGTATAAAGTTGTTATACGTGTTTAAGTTATAATTTCTAGCAAGTAATGTTCTATGTTAAAGGCCAATGTTGTGTGTCAAATGGTATCGTCGGTTCGGCATGTGCCTTTCATGTCAAATAGTTCACTCGGTGCGACATACATTTAAAGGTTAATGTTGTATGTCAAATGGTATCTTCGGTTCGGCATGCACCTTTCATGTCAAATGGTTCCGTTGGTATGACATACATTTTCATGTCAAATGGTACCTCCAGGTACGGCATGTTTTATGGAAGTTCTAATGTTAATTGTTATGAAATGCTTAGCTTAATCACGATTGCACCTATGACGCCTATTGAGTTTTCAACTCACGGGTTTCTACCCTATATCTACAGATTAAATGTTGATGCACCGGGTTGGATGATGGAAGAGATGGAAGGAGATGCAATAAGCCTATGGGAACCCGGTGAACAAGTGATTTAGATTTAAAGTCTTTAAGGTTTCAAATGTTATTTCCAACGTTATTTCTTTTGAGTATCTTGAACAAGTCATGATTTCATCAAATAAATTATATTTCGTGATTTTGGAAAGCTATAAAGTGTTTTAATCCAATATCCTTCAAAAAGAATGTTTGTTAAGATTTAAGCTTCCGCTAAGATATGTACACTTGTTACTAAACCACCAGTTAAGTTAAATAAAGTAAGTAGCATTCCGGTCCACTAGGGGTCGGGGCGTTACAGTAATTGTACGGGAAAACTTTCATCTAGAACTCTCAAAAAGCACTTAGCCAATGGTCTCTTATCTAGCCTAGAATTGGTAGCTCGTAAACTAGTATTCATGGATAAGGTTATAGTCTTCTTAAAGTTTCGCTGTAAATCATGGCTAGTTTCATAACTTTCTCGAAGTAAATATGAAAGGTCATCGTCAGACCATAGCACAATCTCATTTATGACTGAAGCCCAAGGTTCTCGAACAGTTTCATATAACCTCCGTATCTTCATCTTATCTCCTAAGCTATAGTGTATCTCTCATAACATCTCAATGATGCAGTCTAACAGATCTAGATGTTGTTCGAGGCTATGGAGCGGATGCATACAATAATTATAGTAAAATGCCAATAATATGTCCCGTTTTTTCGCAAAACCACAAGCTTCTGTCTTTGTAGGGCTTCTTGCCATTCGTGCCATAACTAGGACAAAAATTGTTTATGTTATTCTACAAGGCTCTAATAAATATTTAGATATAAATGTTAATGACTTCATAATATCAAACATGACTTGATTCAAAATATTCCTAGATCTAACAATAGATATAGTAGTCCATTGCATAAGAAAACTCATAAACTTTTAAATTTTTTTTTTTTACCTTGATCATCTGTTGAAAGTCAGTTGCTAGCTTGCTCGATGATGAAGGACAGTAACCTTTCTTTAAAAAAAAAGTCTACAGAAAAGCATAACTGCTCTGATACCACGCTGTGACACCCCGAACTTAAGCTTCGAGGGTCACGTAATAATCATAATAGCTTCTGCCTTTGGTACATGTAAATACTCTTAAACAGAAGTATTACATGTTAGAAACTTATTTTCAATTTGGTAAAATATTTCTCATAAAATATAATGGCCAGGAGAAGCGCATGTCGACATGAAATTATACCTTGCAAAAACGGACTCGATGCTATAAAATTCATCCCAACTCCGTTTTCTATGAAATTATTGGAATTAGAAAGATAATTTCAATTAGTTTCCTAGGTTAAAATATGAAATTTTTCCAAGATCATATAGTATGGACGTTTTACTGAAAACAGTGTAGTATTGCACAGAAAATCCAGTTTGACCCCTTGACGTTTAAAAATTTATATCTCAGGCCATGGATATCCAAATTGAGTGATTCCTGCACCCATATTTAGAAAACTCAAAGAGGAACGCAGTAATATTTTTAGGGTCTCAAATGGATTTTTATAGGGTTGGAAATATCATTTTGAAGTTGACCCAGAAACTGTGCGGAATCTGCCTCTTTTTATCATTCGAGAAAAAAGGTCTATAAATATGTCTCTTAACATAACATGGAAGATATAATTACGTAATTTACTTCTGGTACCATATTACACCATGTCTTATACATGTTTCTATACAATACCATAAGAAAAACATGTGGAAAGCAGTCGAACAAACATGCAAAAAAAACTTCGATGCAAAATATCTTTGTCCTTAACCCATCATCGATTATGCCGACTAACTTCCACCAACTTCACACCTATGGATCTGAAAATTTAGTGTAGGATACTATGAGTATAAAGAATACTCAGTAAGATACCATGCTTGAATTTAACATGTTAATACTACGCAAAAGAAAGCATTCAAACACATACTTGCACATTCCGGCTTGCCAGTGCCCTTCGGACTTGTCCTAAGGCATAGATATCTAACTTTGTGGACTTGTCCACATCTTTCATATTATGGTTTTCATGCATAGCTTAAGCATAAATATTACCATGAAATCCTACCACTTAAGCAAAGAAAGTATCTTACAATAAAACTTGGAGAAATTTCGGTTGATAGATGAATTGAGGGTGCTAGGCGTTGCTCTTTTCCTTCTATTCTTACGTTATATTTTCCTCCTTCTTTACCTTCCTTCACTAACTCTTGCTATTTATTTTCCTTCGAAAGAAAATTTTGGTTGCCAAGATATTTGAAGGAAACCCTTCTTATTTATTTATAGATAAGGAAAACCAATGGACTAAGTAAGGTATAAAAGATTACTATCCATCAAATTAAAGTTTTTGGTGCCTACATCTACACGTGGGCCGAAATTGATCCCCACTCCATTCATATATTCATGCATTTAACACCTCAAGTTTTAATATCAACCACCTCCGACTTGCTCAACCACCTCATGCTTGCTTACTTTATAAACCTCATGCATGCTTAATATTAAAACACCTCATGTATTTATCCATCCACAAGGTGACGCCAAAGTGAAAGAAACAAAGGGAAAATATTAATGAAATAGATATAGAATTGACAATTATTCTAAACCCCTAATTAACTAATCTTGGTAAACTTTTAATCAACCGAAAATGCAAACTTGGCAACCATTAAATAATTCGGATATATAAAAATTTCAAAAAGTTAAACTGCTATCCTAAAAATTAAATGAGCAAATTAAACAAGCATAAAATTTCGGAGTATTACAGCAACGGTGACTATGAAACCCACAACTAGATTGATGCGGAACCCAAGAATGCCAAGAAACCCAGTTTTGGACTTAAACCCAACAAAGTGAATCAAAAAATCCAACAATAGCAAGATGCGCTGAAATCCTTGATTACACAATGAAGAACTCTCGTACCGATATTTGAACACACAAGAATTGATCTTGGAAGTTCGATTTGTTGTTCAATGAAGAACAAAGGAGAAAGCAAAGCTTTTCAATTTAATTCAATATGTCAAAAGTTCCAAAATAATAAAGTGTTTAAGTATTTATACTAGAGCCCTAAACATAGTAAAAACGTGCATAAGGCAACAATTAATGTCAAAGTATGGAAAGAAATAGAATTTTAAGGAAACTAGGACTTTCTCCAAAATAGAAAACTACGTCACATTTTATAACCAAGCGACCGCTTGGTTATATTCTGAGTGGTCACTTAGAAGATTCTTTTCGTCTCCATGTATTTACGGTAGTGGCTTGGACGACCGCTTGCCATTTACTCTAAGCGGTCGCTTAGAGTTTCGGCTAACTTCTTTTTTTCGGCTGCTTGTATCATGTTGATCTAATTGATTCCCGGCCTCGATCCCAACATGAAACTTGCTCCATTTTGAGTCCTGAACATAGTTTCCTCAATAGTGGCTTTGGCAAGCATTCCCAACGCCTCTTTGACTCGTTTAGCTCTCGATCGCGTCATTGCCCCTTCTTCGATAATCAATGGGTCTCGGTTTGGGCTTGCATTGGTGACTCCTGCATCTTGGATCATATCATCTCCTCCCTCTTCAAAAGGATTCGTCCTCGAATCTGTATCTGCATCAAACAGAGAAAGATCAGCAACATTAAATGTAGTTGAAACATTATACTCATCTGGGAGATCCACTTTGTATGCATTATCATTGACCCTCCTGATGATTTAGTACGAACCATCTCCACGCGGCTGCAACTTAGACTTCCTCTGCTCCAGAAAACTCTCATTTCTGAGATGCACCTAGACCCAATCTCCTGGTTCAAATATCACGCGCCTCCTCCCTTTGTTCACTTTCTATACAACGAGCTTACCTTTCTTTTCAATCTGCATCTTGACTTTCTCATGCAGTGACTTGACCAATTCAGCTTTCCTTATACCATCCAAGCTACCTTGTTCATTTACAGTCAATGGTAACAAATCCAATGGTGTTAGTGGATTAAACCCATAAACAATTTTGAAACGGTGAAAACGTAGTAGTAGAGTGTACAACTCTATTATAAGCAAATTCAATAAAGGGTAAACACTCCTCCCAACTCTTTAAGTTCTTATTTATCATCGTACGAAGTAATTGAATCATGGTCCTATTGACCACTTCAGTTTGTGGATGAAAAGTCTTAGAATACAACAATTTAGTGCTAACTTATTCCACAAAACACGCCAAAAATGACTCAAAAACTTAACATCCCGATTTGACACTATACTCTTAGGGACCCCATGCAAACAGACTATTTCCCTAAAGAATAAATCTGCAATATTGGTGACATCATCGATTTTGTGACATAGTATAAAGTGTGTCATTTTACTAAACCTATCTACCACAACAAATATAGAATCCCGACCCATTTTAGTCCTAGGTAAACCCAACACGAAATCTATTGAAATATCCACCCAAGGTTCACTAGGTACAGGTAAAAGAATAAACAAACCATGAGGTAAAACCTTAGACTTAGCTTTTTTACAAGTTATGCACTTCCCACAAATTTGTTAGACATCACTTCTCATTTTAGGCCAGTAAAAATATTCCCCTAACATGTCTAAAGTCTTTTGTAATCCAAAATGACCCATTAGTCTCCCACTGTGTGCTTCACTTATCAACAATTCACTTATAGAGCAATTAGGAACACACAACTTATTTTCCCTAAACAAATAATCTTCGTGCTTATAAAATTTATCAATAGCTCCTTTATTGCATGATTCATAAATGTTAGAGAAAGCAGGGTCACTCACATACATGCTCTTAATGTGTTCAAAGCCAGGTAACCCTGCCTGTAAGGAATTTAGCAGTACATACCTTCGTGACAACGTATCTACAACCACATTTTCCTTATCTTGTTTATACCTGATAACATAGGGAAATGACTATGAATTCCATCCACCTTGCGTGTCTTTTGTTCAACTTACCTTGATCCCGTAAGTACTTCAATGACTCGTGATCGGTTTGTATTACGAACTCCTTAGGCCACAGGTAATGCTGCCAAGTTTCCAATGCTCGAACAAGTGCATACAATTCCTTATCATATGTAGGATAGTTCAAGGAAGCCCCACTCAACTTCTCACTAAAGTAAGCTATATGCCTGCATTCTTGCATCAACACTGCTCCAATACCTATTCATGATGCATCACACTCAATCTCGAAGGTTTTGTCAAAGTTAGGTAATGCCAAAACAGGTGCTTTAGACAATCTATCCTTAATAGTATTAAATGTATGTTCTTGTGCATCGCCCCAATGAAAACATACGCTCTTCTTAACAATTTCAATGAGTGGTGTAGTGATTGTGCTAAATTCCTTCACAAAACGCCTATAAAAACTAGCAAATCCATGGAAACTCCTAACTCCAGTTATGCTTTTAGGTGTTGGCCAATCCTTAATAGCCTTAATTTTCTCTTCATCCATTTCTACCCCATTAACACCCACCACAAATCCTAGAAAGACAAGTTTTTTATGCAAATTGTACACTTTTTGAAATTAGCATACAACTGTTCTTTCCTAAATACATAAGCACACAATTCAAGTGTTCAAGATGCTCATCTAGGTTTGTGATATAGATTAAGATATCATCAAAATAAACAACAACAAACTTCCCTATAAAAGCACACAAAACATGATTCATCAAACGCATAAAAGTGCTCGGTGCATTAGTGAGGCCAAATGGCATAACCAACCACTCATACAACCCATATTTAGTTTTAAATGCAGTTTTCCATTCATCACCCTCCCGCATACGAATTTGATGGTACCCACTTTTAAGATCAATCTTACTAAAAATACAAGCACTATGTAACTCATCAAGCATATCATCTAACCTAGGTATGGGATGACGATACTTTACCGTTATGTTGTTGATAGCCCTGCAGTCCACACACATCCTCCAAGTCCCATCCTTCTTTGGTACTAATAGGACAAGTAAAGCACATGGGCTCATGCCCTTCCTCACATATCCTTTTCTCATCAACTCTTCCACTTGCTTTTGAAGCTCATTTGTCTCCTCGGAATTTCTTCGGCAAGCTGGTTGGTTTGGAATGGCAGCTCCTGGTATGAAGTCAATTTGGTGTTCGATGCCTCGAATTGATGGCAATCCACTTGGCATGTCCTCCGGAAACACATCTTCGAATTCCTGTAACAAAAACTCAACTAAACTAGGGAGGGTGTGTTAGATTCCTCAAAGTTGAAGAGTGATTCCTTGTATACCAACAACAACACTGTTCTTTTATCAATTATAGCCTTTTGCAACTCACTCCCACTAGCAAAGAAGTTCGCTTTCAACTTTTCTCTCCTCTCAACTGGCTCTTTTTCTTTCCTCTCATGTGGCCTCTCTCTCTTCTCCCCACTCTTGGTCACCTCACCATTTTCTCTCTTACTCACTAACTCACTATTTTCTCTCCTTTTTACAGACTCTCTTATTCTTTTCTCTTCAGCTTCTCTCAATTGAATTTAGTCTTCATAAACTTGAGCCGGTGTTAATGGCGCAAGAGTAATAGACCTTCCCTTCTTAACAAAGCTATACCTATTTCTATACCCATCATGGTTAACCTTTCTATCATACTGTCATGGTCTTCCCAACAAAATATGACCCACTTGCATAGGTACCACATCGCATACAACCTTGTCACTATAACCCCCAATCGAGAAAGAAATCATTACTTGTCTATTCACCCTAACTTCTCCACTATCATTTAATCATTGTAAGTTATAAGGCCTAGGGTGTTTAATTAGTACCAACCCCAATTTCTCAACTAAAGTTGTGCTAGCTACATTTGTACAACTACCTCCATCAATGATCATACTACATACCTTATCATAGATGTGGCATCGTGTATGGAATATGTTCTCCCTCTACTGCTCCGTATCATCTGCCTTGACTTGAGTGTTAAGAGCTTTCATTGTGACCATTAACTTCGCAACATGAGAAAATTCCACTGTGTCCCCATGATCACTAACCTCTTCCAATGGCGGCATGTCTCAAATTCATCCTCACCGTCAGTCTCTACTTTCCCATCGCGTAGAATCATTGTCCTTTTGTTTGGGCATTGAGACGAGATGTGTCCTTTCCCCAAACACCTAAAACACTGGATATCCCAATTTCTGGTTGGCTGTGAGTCGGCCTTTGGTGCTGTCCTGTTTGTATTTTCAGTTCTTCCTTTCGACTTAGCTCCATCCCCTTTGTTATCCCACATCGGTTTCCAATTTGAGTTAGAACCCGAATTACCAAATGATTGCCTAGTTGTTCCCTTCCTCTTCAATTGTTTCTCAATTTTCATGGCCACATGCAACATGACATCCAACTCAACATAATGCTGCAATTCCACCACATTAGCAATCTCCCTGTACAACCCATTCAAGAACCTAGCCATAGTAGCTTCTTGATCTTCCTCTACATTTGCTCGAATCATCAAAATCTCCATCTCCTTATGGTAGTCTTCCACACTCTTCGTCCCTTGATATAGACTTTGCAGTTTCTGGTGGACTTCCCTGTAGTAATGACTAGACACAAACCTTTTTCCCACTTACTGCCTTTAGTTCGTCCCACGTATTGATAGGACTCTCCCGATTCCGACGTCGTGAAGTAACCATTTGATCCCACCAAGTGATGGCGTAATCAGTGAATTCAACACCTCAACCTTCACTTTCTTAACCTCAGAATAATTATGGCATTCAAAAATCAACTCTATCTTCTTCTCCCAATCTAAATATGCCTCGGGATCACTTTTACCCTTAAATTGTGGAATAACCATTTTTACATTACCCAAATTTCCATCAACTTCACCTCCATAATCATTCTTACCCCGTTGTTCAAACCTATCTCCTCTATGTCTTATCCGTCTCATCTCAACTCCTTCGCACTCATCTTCTTCCCATTCACTACCTATCTCATGTTCATCCATCCTAGGAACTCGCCTACCCGTTCCCCTATCAGGAGGTACTCCCACCGATTGTTCCCTATTAATATTCGTCATTGAAGTACTCAAATTCTCCATCTTTTCCCCATATCCATCAATAATTGCTCAAACCAATCCATCCTATCATTCTGTTTATTGGTTTGATTACCGTACCTGCTGGAATTTGAACATTCCATGTCAGACATTCTCTCAATTTCTACCTCATCAATTTCGCTCAAAATCACTCAATTGGCTTTTACCCTCTAATAAGCCTACTCTCTGCCTTTTACCACTCAATTACTTTTCTCAAGTGCTTCCAAAGTCAACAAAGAACTTACCGGACCAAACTTGTGAATTCAAATCGAATATGAGAAGGAATGTGACTCAAGAGTAATATGGAAATTGAAATTTGGAATGAAGAATTTAAGAAACTAGATGAAAGTTTAACTTTGAATTTGGACACCACTTATATGACAAGATTTAGATAGTGAATCAAAACTTGTGAAAATGTGTTGGTAGCAATTCAAACAAACAACTCAACCTTTTTTTTAACTAGTACAGATGAATAGTACCATACGGATGAACATTAGAATTTTTTTTTAACACAAGATTAGGCTACCAACAAAGTAAAAAGTGGATCTAAGAACCCAAAAACGAAGAACGATGCAAGAACAAGAAGAAAATTTGAATATAATTATTTTTTACTCAACAAAGAAAAAAAATGATAGAACCTGATTAGATTGGAGTCAAAGCTCTGATACCAACTGATGCAAACCCCGTAGCAATGGTGACTACGAAATCCACAACTAGATTGATGCGGAAACCAAGAATGCCAAGAAACCCGATTTTGGACTTAAACCCAACGAAGTGAACCAAAAAACTCAACAATGGCAAGATGCGCTGAACCCCTTGATTACACAATAAAGAACTCTTGTACCGATGTTTGAACACACAAGAATTGATCTTGGAAGTTCGATTTGTTGTTCAATGAAGAATAAAGGAGAAAGCAAAGTTTTTCAATTTAATTCAATAAGTCAAAAGTTCCAAAATAACAAAGTGTTTAAGTATTTATACTAGAGCCCTAAACCTAAAAAACGTGCATAAGGCAACAATTAATGTCAAAATATGGAAAGAAATAGAATTTTAAAGAAACTAGGACTTTCTCCAAAAATAGAAAACTCGGTCACATTTTATAACCAAGCGACCGCTTGGTTATATTTTAAGTGGTCGCTTAGAAGACTCTTTTCACCTCTATGTATTTGTGGTAGTGGCTTGGGTGACCGCTTGCCATTTACTCTAAGCGGTCGCTTAAAGTTCCGGCTGACTTCTTTTTTTTTCGGCTGTTTGTATCGTGTTGATCCAATTGATTTCCGACCTCGACCCCAACATGAAATTTGCTCCATTTTGCGTCTTGAACATAGTTTCATCAATAGTGGCTTTGACGAGTATTCCCAATGCCTCTTTGACTCATTTAGCACTCAATCGCGTCATTGCCCCTTCTTCGATAATCAACGGATCTCAGTTTGAGCTTGCATTAGTGACTCATGCATCTTGGATCGTATCACTACACCAGTCTAATTTTTTATTTTTATTTTTCATTTCAACGTAAGTCTCTTCATTTATCAAAATTTTGTCAAACCATTTTCAAAGTAAATTGATACCATTCTCTCCCGTGTCCACGAGTCTACTCTTCGACATCATATTAGCAAAAGAGTAATGATATTCATCATCACTAGTGTTAGGTATCAATTTAGGTGACAACTATAAATTCATTTAAATGAAAGGTCATGTAATTCATTTAGTTGAACATATAAAGTGTAGTCACGTAAATTCGTATTCTAGCATTTTTTATGCTAGATAGTATTATTAATAACAAAATCATCCATATCGTTGAAATCACCTTATACAATCTGTGGCCTGTTGAATTGGAAAATATAAAGTAAATCCTTGTAGCGATCAACTTCTACTACTAATTTCATACTACTTCGTGAAAGTATTTATAATAAAATTTGGCAACTCTAAACCTACCCCTCATTTTCTCCCTATTTAGGTGGGTCAATTGCCCAATTTCTAGGAACATTCATTGTCATCCAAATTGATTCTTATGCACCAAATTCACCTCATGAGCTTTTTCCCATTTACGAAAGTTCACATGGCTTACATTTGTTTTCTTTGAACCCTTATCTACATAAATTTTCTCAATTTTTATCTGTCAACTATTTGATAGTATTTATAGTATTTATTTCGTTTAACTAGAAGATAGAGCACCTAGGATAAATTTCAATTTTATACACAGAAAAATGGAGTGTGGAAATGTTATATTTGGATAATCTATTACTGTTTGATATCAAAATTATTATTTTCTGGTGCAGATAGCTTAGCATCTAAGTTTCAGTTTTAGTACTTCCATTCTTTATCTTCAAATTCAATCTTGACTACATATTTTGTTGTATTGGATTGGAGCCGATTGGATTGATTGTTTGGTAGATAAATGTAACATGAAACTGAGCTCGGAAAGCACCGATTTGACAATCCTTAGAACAAGCTTCCGTGACACCTATAAACAAACCTTTGTTTATTGACGTAAAACAAGAATTAGGCAAAAGTAGAGTGAGAAAAAAATATGTGAATTCATCAAAAGTTTAATCCCCCCAACACCCCAACCCCACAAAAAGAAGAGAGAGAGAGAGAGAGAGAGAGAGAGAGAGAGAGAGAGAGAAGAAGAAGAAGAAGAAGAAGAAGAAGAAGAAGAAGAAGAAGAAGAAAGAAAGAAAAGAAGAAATTAGACATGGCCTTATTAAATGGACTCACAAAACATTAGATTACTAATTAACTAGTATTTCGCCATCACGGAAAAAATATAAGTTTTGGATAACAATTTTCTTCTCTTAAATTTCTATCCTAAATTTTATTTTCTTCAGTTTGTTTAAGATTTATCAAACTCCTCCATCATACTTCTATTTAATGAATTAAAATGCTTCTTAACTATAATAGATAAGAATATAGTGCTCTCTATAGATCTAGGTGATGTGATATTAATTGAGGTTATCTTAAACATATAAATATCTGTTATTTATCTGACTCATAATTCAATGTGGATTAGTCTATTTAAAATGATATATAATAAATATCAATTAAATGCTCCTAGACCAGACATAAAACATTACTTATTGAGTAATGAAAATGACGCACAGCATCTAGGCTCGTAATAATCATCCAACCACGGACAAAAGGGCAAAGGGCCCTGCAGCACTTCCACTAAGGTGAATTAATAAATACTAAATAATAAACATTAATTTTCTTTTAATACTTCTCCCTATTTGTACAAACGAGTTGGTGCCACTTTTTTACTCCACAAGCCTTCATTCCTATAGTTTGTCCGACAATAGAGAAAAGTCAAAACTTTGTAAATACATGGCTTCATCTTCTTTCTCTCTCTTTTTTGCAAATGCTATTTCATTCAGAAATGTACCTCCTTCGAAACCTTTAAATTGGAGGACAATCTCCCCCTAGCTTCCTTATCAGAAAACAATCTATTACAGCAATGGAACATGTAATTGTAATTTACATTATTGAGTTTTAGTGCTATATATTGTATGATCGACTCAATTTTAATGAGAACAAATCTGTGGCACAACCTGTTCTGCTGACATCGATTCTCTAGGTAAATATAAATTTAGATACGAATATAAAATGTTACAATGACTGAATACTCTAGTTTATGTAAACGACCATGGATGATTTATATACAGAAATAAAAATGAAAAGACTGCTACTAAGCTTGAAGAAAAATGGAAATAATTTATTTTGGCTACTTTGAAGAACATATTTGATTAGAATTAATTTACTTGTATAATGATGGTTGACAAGGTTTGTTGATAATGTTTGATGTGGCAAAATCTGGATGGTTGATTTAAAAAACAAATTTAGAAATTTTTTCAAATGAATGAATGTGAAGATGTCAAATTATGATTGTCAACAATTTTTGTCGACCATCATTATATATGTAGCATGATTTATTTTATTAAGATATCTGATAATCCGAAATGCTGAGATTCATTCTTTGTTTTCGTTTGGCTCCCGTCTCTGCTTTTTGTATGAAAGATTGAGAGTTAGTTACCTTGAGCTTATAATGAAAATCCTTGAGCCCCATCGTTTATTGTCAATTTATGAGATTTTCCAATTGATTTTTGTTGTTTGACACATAAAATAAAATTTTCTTTCCAATGAGGCTTAATATTGATCTCCACCAATTTGTTTTCTTGGAAGTGAGCTTCGAATTACGCCATCTATTGTCTATTAGGTCAATCTTGGAGCCATGATTGTATCACTATAGGCAAAGCTACTCTTTTATAATTATTCTTAGTAGCTTATAATTTTATATATTTATTAGGTTCCTCAAATATGAATACAAACTGTGTTTTTAATTCATACTTTCTCAAGTCTGCTACTTTGTATTAAAAGGATGGCCTACTCCTAAAATCATAGAATACATAAAAGTAAGACACGTACAGTCGCCTAGCATTTTAGATTTGGTCCCAAACCTTCCATTATTGTTGTTATGCTCATTATGTCCAAAATAGACGTAAAATTTGTTGAACAATAAATGCATAAATTCAAATACAGAAACTTATGTATATCAAATTGCTTCCTAATACCAAAGTCCCATCAATGGGGAAAAAGAGAAACTAATGATCATCCTTGCAAAAGGATTCATAGTGCAAAATTCTATAAAATCACGTAAAGCAATACAAAATGTAATACGATGAAGTAGGTTAAGAACTAGAAATCCCTGCACCTAAGAAATAATCAAGCAAAATAGTATTTTAAAAACAGGACATAAAGTATTAAAAATTAACATTTTGAAGAGAGAGAGAGAGCGCGCGCGCTCCCCCAAGAATCAATATTGGAGGAATTTATTTTTGCTCAAACTCCATCAAAAAGTCAAATCGTGTCTTTCACCTCGAACAGTTGACTAATCAATATCCACGTCCCATTGACAACGGTCAAAGAAAAATAAAATAATTTTGCATATGGATATCTGAGTGACATCTAGGAAATAACTTTAATGTTCTTTAGCATAGATACTAGGTTACGGCATAATTGACTGGCAAAGAGAGAACCTTATAAAATTTAAATTGCAATAATAATTACAACAAAGTGAAAATATTTACTATTAACAAATCCTTAAGAGTTCCTCAATCTGAAAATAATAATAAGTACTTACAAATAGAAATAGTGATTAATATAATTGTTGGGTTCACGTTCATTGAATTTATGTAGAAATATCGAATTTTAGTGCATATTTACGACATACACAGTAAATTATTATAATGTATAATAAAAAGAAATAATGAAAACTTAAATGGTTGAGCTCAAATACTTACCCCAACTATATCAACAAATCAGGCCTCTTTAACCATGTGGGCCCACTGACATTAACAAATCCATAGAGTTTTTTAATCTAATTTTCAATTTACCAAATGAAAATAATTATAATAACGAGTACTTACAAATAGAAATAGTGAAATACATGAGACGATTTACCAATTAACAACACTGCTTAGGCATATTTAATTTATATTTACAAACATGCAATAAATCATTATAATGTACAATGAAAACTTAAGTGGTTGAGCTCAAACACTTAACCCAACTATATGAGCATATCAGGTCTCTTTGATAACCTAGAATATCATCTTCTCACTAGTCTATGACCATGCCTTCAAGGAAGACTTCATCATGTCACATTCTTGGGCTTGCAAATGAAATATCTTTCAGGACTAATGAAGGATAATGTGAAGACTTCATTCAACCTCCCCATAGACATTTTTATGTTAATTATTGTTGTTGCAAACTGTGTTATGGTTGCCTTGCTGAGTTTACTGTTTTTGCTGACAAATTATGTACTTTAAGTTAACTTGTAAGCTTATACTTGCACCTTAATATAATTGAGTGCAAGGCCACTTGTATGGTAAGTTGCATTAACCACAAATTTTCGTATAAGCAATCAAGTTCTTCTCTCTTCTATTCTCTTCTTCCAGTTTCAATATTCAAGCTTCTTCTTAAAATCAGAAATTGATTTTCTTTTGATTAATTGTTGTTATTCTTGCAAATGATCTTGCAAATGTTTGTTTAAAGCTCATTATCATCTTTGATTTGAGCTAACAAGTGGTATTAGAGCTTTAGATCGTTGAAAAAAAGGGACCAGAAAGCTTGAGGAAGAAGAAGAAATCGAAACCAGTAAGTTTCAGGAAGAAGCTGAAATACAATAAGCAAGGGAATCTATTAAACCTAAATCCGGTAAGTGAAAAGATTCCTTCTTATATCCGGTATTTCAATATACACTAAGTCAATATACGATGAGCCACTGAAATCCAATATTTCAAAATTCGGTAATCCAATATACACTATCTCCAAATCCAGTAATCACATACCATATCTCTAAATACGGTATTTGCCTTCAAAATCCGGTATTCTCAAATACAATATCCAAAAATCCTGTAACCTCATACCGTATCTTTAAATACGGCATCGGCCTTCAAAATCTGGTATTTTCTATTTCACCAAATCCAGTAAGTTCTCTAAAAATCCAGTATTTTCCCTGAATCCAGTATTATCAAATACGATATTTGAGAAGGAAACATATCTGGTTCAAGCTCATCCTCATGCCTTTACCTACTGTTTTTAATGGTGATAGTTATGACTTTTGGTCAGTTATAATGAAAGCATTTTTTATGGCACACAATTTATATGATGTGATTGAGCAAGGTTATGATAAACCTAAAGTTGAGGGAAATTACACTGCTGCTCAAGTGAAACAGCAAAAAGATCAATCTATGAAGAACATGAAAGCCTTGTCTTTCTTGTTCACAGCCATTTCAGAGGAGATTTTTCCCAGAATAGTGGCTGCAATTATAGTCAAGGAAGCCTAAGATAAACTTGAAGAAGAGTTCAAAGGATTTGAGAAGGTGAGGGCTGTGAGATTACAAGTTTTAACAAGAGAGTTTGAAAACCTCATAATGAAGGAGTCTGAGAAGATTAAAGACTATACTTCAAGGGTCGTTGATGTTGTAAATCAGATCAAATTGAATGGGGAGAAGATGACAGACAAAAGAGTGGTTCAAAAGGTTTTGATCACTTTGCCTGAAAAATATGATGTTGTAACAACAGCTATTGAACATACAAAGGACCTGTCAAACCTCACTTTAACTGAGTTAACAGGTGCCTTATTGGCTTATGAACAAAGAGTTGCATCAAGGAATGAGAAATCGAATGAAAGTTCATTTGCAGCCAAGCATAAACCTCAGCATTCCAGAAGTAACCTAGGAAAGAAGTAGTTTGATGCAAGAAAAAAGAGAGAATGAAGTACCAGCAAACAAGGGACAAGTAGAGAAAGGCCAGATTCATATCCTCCATGTGGTGTCTATGGTAAACCAGGTCATGGAGATAAGTTTTGTTGGAAAGAACACAAATGCAGAGTATGCAATAAGGTTGGCCATCCTGGGAACCATTGCTTCAGTAATCGATCAAATCAGACCCCGTACATCATCAGCCCAGAAATCAGTATCAACAAGCTTCAATGGCAAGTGAAAAGAAGCTAGAGGATCATATTTTCTTGGCATTTCATATATCAAACACGATGGAAGCAGATTCTTGGTTTATTGACAGTGCTTGCACAAATCACATGACAAGCAAAGAAGAAATTTTCTGTGACTTGAATCTTAATTGCAAAACCCAAATAAAGATAGGAAATGGTGAAGTTGTATCTGCCAAGGGAGTTGGGACCATTGCTGTTCAAACCAATAAATGTATGAAGTATATTGACAATGTTTTACTTGTACCTGGTTTGAGTTCAAATCTATTAAGTGTTGGATAGATGGTTCAAAATGGATACTCATTGTTTTTCAAAGATAATTTGTGCCAAATACTTGATTCACATGATGTTGAAATTGCTTGTATGCCTATGAGAAATAAGAGTTTTAGTATTTATTGGCAAAATGTGATTGCAAATGCTGCTATGGTTAATGTTGATGAATCAAATTTGTGGCATAAGAGATATGGCCATTATAATTTTAAATCCTTAGCTTACATACACTCTCAAGGTTTGGTAAGAGATTTTCCTGAAATTAATAAGTCAGGAGGTGTTTGTGAGGGGTGTAATTATGGGAAGATGCATAGAGAATCATTTCCTACTGGTGGAGCTTGGAGAGCAACTCAGAAATTGCAATTAGCACACACTGATATCTGTGGACCTATGAGAACTCCATCATTGAGTCAAAATCTATATTTTGTACTCTTTATTGATGATTGTATAAGGATGTGCTGAGTGTATTTTATGAAAAACAAATCAGATATGTTTCACATTTTTAAGAAGTTCAAAGCATTGGTTGAAGGTTAGTCAGGTTGTAAAATTCAGATGTTAAGATCTGATAATGGCAAAGAGTATATCTCAAAAATGTTTGATCAGCTTTGTGAAGAGCATGGTGTTCATCATCAACTTTTAGTACCATATACTCCACAGCAAAATGGAGTAGCTAAAAGGAAGAATAGATCAGTTATGGAAATGGCCAGAACCATGATGGGTGATAAGGAGTTACCAAAGAAATTTTGGGCAGAAGCAGTGTATACTTCAGTATATTTGTAGAACAGATTGTCTACCAAGGCTGTGACGGGTAAAACACCTATAGAGGCTTGGATTGGTTTGAAACCTACTGCAAAATACTTCAAAGTGTTTGGATCTCTGTGTTATATACACGTTCCAGATCACAAGAGGGGTAAACTGGACAACAAAGCTGTAAGAGGTATTTTTCTTGGCCATAGCTCACAATCAAAAGGCTATAGAATATATAATCTAGAGACTGAAAGCATTATAGTCTCAAGAGATATCAAAGTTGATGAGAATGCTAAGTGGAAGTGGGAAGAAGCTGAATTTCAGCAGCCTCAGTTTTCAGTACCAACTGTGCATCAAAATACTCCAGTGACAGAACCTGAAGGTCAGCGGCCTGAGACAGAGTCAAGTGCTTCAAATGCTGGACCATCTGAACCACTTCAAGTTCTAGTCCACCTCCTAGAGGTACTAGACCATTGAATAAAGTATATGAAAGATGTTATATGGCTATGATTGAGCCAAACAGTCATGAAGAAGCTGCAAAACACTCTGAGTAGATAAATGCAATGGAAGAGGAGATAAAAATTATTCAAAAGAATGAGACATGGTTGCTGGTGCCAAGGCCATCTGATAAGAAAGTGATTGGAGTTAAATGGATTTACAAAGCTAAGATGAATCCTGATGGTTCAATCTGCAAGTATAAAGTCAGATTGGTTGCCAAAGGTTTTGTACAAGAATGTGGAGTTGATTACTTTGAAACTTTTGCTCCAGTTGCAAGACATGATACTATCAGACTGTTAGTTGTATTGGCTGCTCAAAAGAGATGGAAAATTCACCAGCTAGATATCAAGTCAGCCTTTCTAAATGGAAAGCTTGAAGAAGATGTGTTTGTAGAACAACCTGATGGTTTTATTTCAAAATCAATACCTGATCATGTGTGCAAGTTAAGAAAGGCTTTGTATGGCTTAAAGCAAGCTCCAAGAGCTTGGTATAGCAGAATTGATGGCTATTTGTGTGGCAATGGATTTCAAAAGAGTGAAAGTGAACACACTCTTTATGTGAAATCAGACTTTTATGAAAATGTTTTGATCATCTCTTTGTATGTAGATGACCTATTGATCACTGAAAAAATGATGTTGAATTGATTAAATCATTTACATTTGATCTAGAGGAATTTGAGATGACAAACCTGGGAGAAATGAAGTATTTTCTTAGGATTGAAATTGAACAGAGGTCTGATGGGATTTTTATGTCACAACACAAATATGCTACTGATATTTTGAAGAGGTTTAACATGATGGAATGCAAGCCAGTGGATAAGCCAATAGCACTGAATACAAAGTTATCAAAAGATGATGGAGATCAGTCAGCCAATGAAAGAAATTTCAGAAGTCTTATTGGAAGCCTGCTGTATTTAACTTCAACCAGACCAAATTTGATGTATGCTGCAAGTTTGTTATCCAGATTTATGTCCAATCCTTCGCAAACTCACTTTGTCACTGTCAAAAGAGTCCTAAGATATATCAGAGGTACTCTCAAGCAGGGTATGTACTATGAAAGAGGAGTTGAATCAGTTTTGATTGGCTATTCAGATAGTGATTGGGCTGGTTCTGTGGATGATATGAAGAGCATGTCTGGGTACTTATTTTCTCTGGGATCTGGTGCATTTTGTTGGAATTCTAAGAAGCAGGACATTGTAGCTCAATCCACAGCAGAGGTAGAATATGTGGCTACATCATCTGCTGCAAATCAGGCGGTTTGGTTAAGGAAAATTCTGGGTGTTTTGCATCAAAACCAATCTGTTCCTAGTTCAATTTTAGTTGATAATCAGTCGGTTATTTCTTTGGCCAAAAATTCAGTCAATCATGGAAGAATAAAGCACATCAAAGTCAGATTTCATGCCCTCAGGGAAGCTGAGAAGGAAGGTGAGGTTCATTTGCAATATTGTCCATCTCAAATTCAGTTGGCAGACCTGTTCACTAAGCCTCTGGCAAAGGCATTTTGAAGAGTTGAAGAATCAGATTGAAGTGTCAAATAGAAGCTTCAAAGAGGAGATTGAAGGATAATGTGAAGACTTCATTCAACCTCCCAAGACACGTTTTTATGTTAATTATTGTTGTTGCAAGTTGTGTTATGGTTGCCTTGCTGAGTTTACTGTTTTTGCTGACAAATTGTGTACTTTAAGTTAACTTGTAAGCTTATACTTGCACCTTATTATAATTGAGTGCAAAGTCAGTTGTATGGTAAGTTGCATTAACCACAAATTTTCATATAAGCAATCAAGTTCTTCTCTCTTCTATTCTCTTCTTCCAGTTTCAATATTCAAGCTTCTTCTTAAAATCTGAAATTGTTTTTCTCTTGATTAATTATTGTTATTCTTACAAAGGATCTTGCAAGTGTTTGTTTAAAGCTCATTATCATCTTTGATTTGAGCTAACAACTAACACTCACAACATGCTGATAACGAAGGGTGATTACATCACTTGAGAATCACATGAGAGCTCAGATTTTATTATGGTTTAAGCAAAGACTAGACATGAGTAAAATGATTATCAGCGACTAATTTCTGGAAATTTGATGGATCCTTGTTGGGAATTTAATTAACATGCACAGCGGAAAATAATAATAATTTCAATTCCCACAAAGGATCTACTTTATGTTTAGATAGAAACTGTGAGAGAAATTGTACATTTCTTTAGATCTGCAAACTCCTTTGCTATTCCCGTAGTTCCAGCAATCCCGATCAGCCTCCCATATCTATCCAATTGTCCAGCTTTTAATGCAATCCACCCAGGGAACAAGATTGAGAGAGAACTAGGGTTTACTTTTTTGTCCTAGCAAGAATAATGAAAATTCATCAACTATTTTCAAATCCTAGCAGCTTATTTATATAAGCCCAAACGGGCTTGGCCCGTCTGTTAAATTTAACCTGGTCCAATATTCAATTAATCCAATTAATTAAATCCAGTCCATGAATTAATTAATCTAATTAATTAATTTGGGCCTATTAATAAGCAACTCAATTAATTAATCATACAACGTTTGTCAATTCATTAATTCCTAAATTTCATTCTTCTAATTCTCCTTTTGTGTGTAACCCATTAGGTTTCCAATCACGATGCCTAACGACGTGAATTATTATTTTGATATAATCAAAATCGATAAAACAAAACACTCTTTTAATTTATCACAATTCACATCCGTCGTCCTAGATTGACATCTAGCAATGTGTCAGAGAATACATGTGACGGGAAATGTCACGTGGTATGATAAAACGAAACTCGTTCGTTTATCGTGAAACTATAATCTCTTCGTCAATATGATCCGATCAATTACAAGATATGGATATGTGTCAATCTCAATTATCGATCATATATTTCATTCCACTCATTAAGTCAATGTAAGTCGAAAACTCCTTTTCGACTTATTAGTACACCTTAGCCAAGGAATTCATTATCAACTTAACTAGATGAAATGTAGATCATAATCTTTTATTATCTAAGAATGACGAATCTTCTGTTGATCACTCACAACCTTCATATGATTCTTGACATACCCAGACGATACCGTATTAACGACCCTTAGCAGAGTAACATCCAACATCACCAAAGTATGACTCTCCTCAAATAAGGCACTATGATGACCTCAAGTCAAATGACCAATTCCACTACCGAACGTTAGAGATTAACCATTGACACTCAGATAGTTATCCATGTGGAATTTCCCAGCGGGTCTACATTCACGTATTCATTTAAGTCTCATTACACTTTAACTTGTGAGATCGGCTACTTACTTCACAAGTAAGGAATGCCACATGTGATGGTCTATCCATAATAATGATATCTGCATCTTGTTATTACTACGACCACAGATGATTTAAGATTCAATTACATGTAATTTGTATCTTACAATCACAACTCCTTGTGATTAACAAAACACGTAGATTTGAATCTACGAACTCTATTATTTAATATCATAATAGATCTTGCCAAAATAAATGCATTAAACATATATTAAAAGTGCTTAGCCCAAAGTTGATTGGACCTAGGGCATAACACTTATAAACTCCCACTTGTACTAGATTCAATCATTTATGTATCCAATATCATAAGATTTCACATGACGATCATGTTTATACTGTGACAACACTTTGTCAATGGATCTGCAATATTATCAATTGTAGGAATTCATTCTTTCTTTACGTCATTCCTTTGTATTATCTCTCTGATGAGATGATACCGCATCAATACTTGTTTTGATCATCAATGAGACCTTAGTTCCTTCGCTTGTACGATGGCTCCATTGTTATCATAATACATATGTATGTGATCAACAATGTTAGGAACTACTCCGAGTTCATTAATGAACTTCTTGACCTATACCACAACTTTTGTTGCTTCTAAAGCAATAGTGTATAAGGCTTTTGCTATTGAATCAACGGTGGTCTCCTGTTTGGAACCTTTCTACTACACTGTTTAAAAGTAAACCAATATCCAGATTTGCTATCATTCTAGTCTGACTAGAAGTTAACATCATTGCATCCAGGAACTCTCAGTTCATTTTCTCCACGTGAAATCTTCTCAAGATTTTATTTATGTAGATTGTGATTAATTAAGCAATCTTCTAGATCTATCTCTATAGATCAAGTTGCTTCTCCCACATATTTATGAAGAAATTCTTTAACAACCACAATTTCAACGATTGAAACGTAGGGATGTCATTTCCTATTAATAATATGTCTTATACATATAATATTATGAATGCGACAACGCTCCCATTATCTTCTTGTAAACACACAGTTCGTCTTCACTTTTGATAAAATCAAACCTTCTAATTTTTCTATCAAATCGAAGGTTTCAGCTCCAAGAGACTTGCTTCAATCTATATAAGAATTGATTAAGCTAAAATACCTTGTAAGCATATTTGGATTCAAAACTTTCGAGTCGTGTCATGTACACTTTCTCTTACAAGTTCCTGTTAAGGAATACAATTTTGACACCCTTTTGCTATAACTCATAGTCATGATATGTAGCTTTTGCAAGCAAAATTCGAATGGACCTTAGCATGGCTATAGGCAAGAAAGATTCATCAAAGTCAACTCCTTGTCTTTGTTGTAACATTTTTCTATTAGCTTCGATGTGTATGTATGGATGTTTCCATCCATGTTGACCTATTTTATGTAAGCTCATTTACAACCTATGGGTTATATCCCATCAGGCGGTCGATCAAGGTCTAAACCTTGTTTACATACATCGAGTCCATCTCGGATTCCATGACCTCCTGTCATCTCTTTGAATCAAGACTTGACTTTATTTTGTGTAACCACAGGTTCATCATCCTCGATTAATAATGTCTAATTAGTAATCATGGATTCATACCTTCTAAGAGGTTGAATGATCCTATAAAATTTACATAGAGTTGATGTGTCCTCAGAAGTCTCTACTTCCTAATAAAGAGTATGTCCCTCAACAGTTGTGAGATCAGACTCTGATTTATCTACCTGGTCAACTATATCTGTGGATTCTTGAACTCTTTCAAGATCCATTCTACTCCCACTGTCCTCTCCTAAAATAAACTTTTTTTCTAGGAGTTTAACATATCTTGAGATGAACATCTTCTCAATGGGATTATAGAACTGATATCCAATTACCCGTTTTGGATATCCCACAAATATGTATTTATCGGATTTAGTCTCAAACTTATCTGATTCAATGCACTTGTAACAAGTTCGGCCTTTTGCCTTTCCATAACTTGTATGGAGTTTCGTCGACCGACATAGATGGGACACGACTTAGTGTGTAGAATATTGCAATCAATGCATGACCCAAAACGTTCTTGGGAGGTTTGCATAGCTTATTATTGATCGTACTATATATGATTCCTTCTTTTAGATACATCGTTATCTTGCGGTGTATGTGAGAAGTCCACTGCAAGAGAATCTTATTCTCTTTTAGATAATCTAAAACTTTATATTTAAGATATCTCCACCTCGATCGGATCTTAGCGTGAGAATGTCTTTACCTAATTGTTTCTCTACTTCTAACTTGAATCCCTTGAACCTTTTAAGAGTTTTATGCTTGAGTTTCATCAAATATACATGACCATTTCCAAAATAGCCATTGGTAAATGTGATGAAAAAGAAAAACTCTTCTAGCATTAATTGACATGGATCTACATAGCATTAATTGTGCAAACTTTTCACCTTTTAAGTAAAATGAGATTTGGTCATTGTGCCTAACATGCACGATTCACACTTGTCAAATGATTCAAAATCAATTGACCCCAAATATACATCTCTATGTAATTTTGGAATTGCTTATTTGACCAAGTTTGTGAAGCTAGATTTATGTGTTATTCAGATTATCACTTTTATGCCTTTAAATTTCTATACTTATTATAGAATACTCAATATTTAGAATATAAATGTTATTTTGTAATTTACCATAACCATTAAGATCTTATCAAGATAAAAAGGAACAACAATTGTCCTTAACATTAAAATAATTCATGTCTAAACATGAAATTCAAATAATGTTCTGGTATTGGTGGGTTCAAATTAACATTTCTCTAATTCCAATACTTAAGTATAAAGGCAATGACAAGAAGTGTGCTCCTATGGGCAATGTAGCAACCTTTGCTCATTTTCAATGTGCAGGTCAATTTCTTCCTTTTGCAGTGGTCTACTTTTATTTAGTTTCGCCATATTTATATATATGAGATTCATATCTGGTATCTAATACCCAAGAAACGAGTGAAGTAAATATAAGCCTTCCCCCAGTAGATTTGATAATGTCTTTATTTACTTTTACTAACTTAGCCATCTTAGATGCTTTTCCAATGCCCCTTTAGACTTTCTCTTAATATCCTTAGAGGAATCAATGGTTTGCCCACTTCTAACTTTGATATTGGGCTTAACAGTATCAAACATGTTCAGCAACTCAATGAATGTGCACTCGAGTTTAGTCATATCAAAATTCATAATTCGGTATGAATAACTCTCTGGCAGAGATTATAGAACTAAGTCAATACTTAATTTATGGTTCACAGTTGAACCCATTTTAGACAATTTCTCAATGGCAATTATCTTCCGCACTTAAGCACTGACTAAAGATTTCCCTATCATTTTGCATCGGTATAGTTGTTTGGAAGTCTCATATCCTTCCACAGATGATTATTATCATACAACGTTTTGAAATGAAAAATCATGTGTTAGCATCTATACTTTTGTGTTGTTTTTGTAACTCAGGTGACATAGTCGCAAGCATCACACATGTTGCAGTACTATCATCATCTTCGTGTTTATTATAACAGCCATCTCTTTCTTAGTTGAGTAATCAATGGGTGTCTCTGGAAATGGCTACTTAAGGACATAACCAATTTTTTCATGCCTGAGAATAATTACCAAATTGCAGTGTCAATCAAAATAACTTGGTTTGGTTGTTGACATCTAGTATGCCACATATGGTTACTCATGATTCAATAAATATAAATGACGAAAAGTAAAAGAATAATATATAAAATGCATCAATTAATTTAATATGGTCATTTATCAAATTAATTGTGCTCCCACTGTTTAACTCAAATTTATGACCCTCTCGCATAAATTTTATGGAATCTATACTTGACTTCCAGTGGGCTGGTATCCCATTTGTTATATTAAGTCCTTGAGTGTACTTAACAAGCCTTGATAAAATATTTGGGTAGATACTATTATCAATTGTATTTCCATACAACACCCAGATCATTAAGCTGACAACTCTTTGTCTTCACACATCTCAGTGTTAGCTTAACATGCCTCTAAAACTTATCTCCTTGAGTGTACTCAACAAAAGATATATTTTAGTTAAGTCAAACCCATCAGTTAGAAATATCAAATATTTCATAGTGTCAAACATATCCCTAATAGACCAGCCTTGAGTGTACTTAACAAGTTGAGACGATTTGGGACTCTCATTTTTCACTATAATGATGAAAGGCAAATAATAAAACCGACTCAATATTTTAGTGAGGAATTTATCATGTATAGGTCTCATCAATGTATATACTTATATATTTAATTATGCATCAACTATGCAAATAAACATACATATACTAGTATGGATGATTATGGACTAATTCTATTTAGTCTTCCTGAGCCAAAAGGAAGACTAGTTGGTCAATTCCTAGGGGGTATTGCATTGAATTAGTATTAATGCTCCATCTCCATGGTTCCATCCTCTTCTTGCATCTTCAATTAGTCCAGTTACAACTTGTATCATATATTAGTTGGCACGCAGGCCTAAATAAAATTGGACTCGCAGTCTCATAATAATAACAATAACGGACTCGCAGGTCCAAAACAATTAAGAGCTCGCAGACCCATAAAACAACAAGAATTAAATAAACCATTCAACACATTCATATGGTCGAGTCCATAATCATCCACTAATAAACATTCATCATATAAATGTTTCTTATATAATATCTAATATTGTATGCAAGATGTTTCAAGAATCTAGCAATTAAAGGTCGTCCAAACTATTTAGACAAATGGATCGATAACAATTAAATAATTAACTAATCATATTAATCAATTAATTTAATTAGCGATTTTATTCAATTAAAATCAAATTTTAATTAAATACCAAAATAGAGTCCAACTCTAATTTCATAATATAGGGCATTTTAATTAAATAGCAAAATTAGAGTCCAACTCTAATTTCACGATTTATGGCGAACGTATTAAATTAAAATTAATTTTTAATTAAATACCAAATTAGAGTCAAACTCTAATTCCAAGAAAAAAATTTAGGGCGAGACAATTTAATTAAAATCAAATTCTAATTAAATGTCACATTAGAATTCGATTTTAATTTCAAGAACATATTATGGTGAATTATTTAATTAAAATCATATTTTAATTAAATACTAAATTAGAGTCCAACTATAATTACAATTGAATTAATATTTTAATTTAGGATAAAACTCCTAAATAAAATTAAATTCAATTTAGGGTCCAATATTAACGAAAATATAAAAGTTGTCAATTGTAAATAAAATTTTAATCTTGGGTCAAAATTAAACTATAAGCCAAAGCTATTTAAAATCCAATTTTAAAACCTTTTAAAAATTCAAATTTAAAACCATTCTGAGAATTGCCACATGACCCTAGTTTAAATTACGAGGTCCTTCAATTTCGCAAATTGCATGAAAAATCCTTAATTTTAAAATTGCAAAATAACCCTAAAACTTAATTACATGTAGGGGCCTACAATTTCAAAAATTGCATCAGAGGCCCTACCTCCACCTCTTCTCGCCCGTTTTGAAAACTTTTTTTTTTGTTTTCTAATTTCAAGGGTGGCGACAAAGGGGCGGGACGGCCCCTTGGTTTCTGCGGTGGAAGCCGCCACTGTTGCCACCTGCAGCAGTGCCCGGTGCTGCTGCAATAACTAGAAGCAGCGCCCAGTGCTGCACTTGCTGTCGCCACTACGTGCTCGACGTCGGCGGCTTGGGTTGCCGCCGGCCACCTCTTCCAATTTCTAACAAGCACAAAGTAGGATCTGATACCACTGTTGGAAATTTACTTAACATGAACAGTGGAAAATAATAATAATTTCAATTCCACAAAGGATCTGTTTTGTGTTTAGATAGAAACTGTGATAGAAATTGTACCTTTCTTTAGATCTACAAACTCCTTTGCTATTCCCGTAGTTCCAGCAATCTCGATCTGCCTCCCACAGCTGTCAAATTGTCTAACCTCCGATGCAATCTACACAAGAAACAAGATTGAGAGAGAACTAGGGTTTACTTTTCTTGTGCTAGCAAAAGTAATGAAAATTCATCAACTATTTTCAAACCCTAGCTTATTTATATAAGCCCAAACGGGCTTAGCCTGTCTGTTGAACTTAACCCAGTCCAATATTCAATTAATTCAATTAATTAAATCCGGTCTATCAATTAATTAATCTAATTCATTAATTTGGGCCTATTAATAAGCAACACAATTAATCAATCATCCCACGCTTGTCAATTAATTAATTGTTAAATCTCATTCTTCTAGTTCTCATTTTGTGTGTAACTCATTAGATTCCCAATCATGATGTCTAACAACGTGAATTATTATTCCTACCACAGATTCAAGAGTCACGTCCTGTCATATATTCTTAAAGGCTTGCATTTCATCCAGGAAATTTATAACTGGCAATAAAGCATGGTAGATTCAAGTTTCAGATATGTGAGACGATATATCCTACAACTTGATTTCCTCCACTGCACTATGCTTTTGTAAATGTTTTTTGAGGAGTTTCTAAAAATAGGATATAAAACTTATATATAGCTGATTGTGATACTACTTGTGCACTAAATTCAACATGGAGTGCTTGTCACTGTTTAGGATGCCAAATAGTAATGTTGCCATTTTGGGAAAAATATGAGGCTTTTTACTGGGAGGTGGTTGGTAGGTTAGGATTTGATAACATGAAGTAAAACTAGAGATGGTTTAAGAGAATATGAACGAAAGGAAAATGGCTCTGGAGATTTTTTTTTTTTTTTTTTGAACAATCTTACTTATGAAAAGAAGGGGGTCAAGGGGAAGTATGGGTCGAGACCATAATGGTTGAGATCCAAATGAATTGTGAGACGTTCTCTTAGATAACCTTGGAAGTTAATAATTATATGAAATATGATGTGGGTGTGGGTGTGGGTGTGGGTGTGGGTGTGGTGTCTGAGATGAAGGTAGATTGATTCTTGTTCCCTTGCTGCTTCATTTTCTAGGTTTTATAATCTCTCATTTCTTAAAAATGCCCTGATAAGTTTTGGTTGTTCACTTTCTAAAAATAGGACAATAAATGTAACTTTCTTCAAGTTTCTAGTTTTCAACTTGCACATGCTTTTCTACCTCTATTGCAATATCATGGTTGATAATATCTTGGTCATTTTGAATGTCTTCTTCAGCCATGTCATCTGTCGGGTAAATTGTTTACTCTCTGTTTAGAGTGATATTGGCAATTTGTTACTTATGTGGCAACATAATAATCTTCTTATTGTATTACCTAGCACATAACTGCTATCTTTGTCTATGTAAGTAGTATCTACATTACAGTATCATGGTTTTCCCGAAGTTCGTGACAACCATCCATCTTTACTACGTTCACAACCTCATCTTTGTAGTACTTTCATTAAAAAGTAGAATTTTGCATACCTCCTTATTCTCATATTTTTCGCTCCATTTTCACTAATGCTTTGGGTACCATGTTCTCACTACTTTTGTGATCTATAGTCACATTGCATGCTTTGTCGTTGTGGTGCGTCGTTTTCTAAAATTCTTATTGTGCATCAAATTGAGGTCATTTATATCTCCCCATGTAGACTTTCAAGAAATCATTGATAATCATAACTTGTTCTTACTCCATGCGACATTGTTCCTCATTAACGCTATGTTTTTTCTTTGAAGAAGAATGCTATTATGTCGAATTCAATTGCATTAGACCATACTATTATGCCAGAGAAGATTATTGCCCAAAGTTAGAATATTGTATTGAAGTAAGTTAAGCCATATGTGATTGTGTGGTGGACATATATTATTATGTTGAAAAAACCATCATCATTCATGTGATGGCTTGATGGATGAAAATTATTGTTTTGTAGTAAGCCATAGTGGTGAGCATTTGAACTTAGTTGGGACTTGAGGAAAATCTCTAGCCACATGTTGATATCTTTTGTGCTCATTGAAGCAAGAAATATTCATAGTAGTCAAAATCTGCATTTTTTTTATCAACTGCATCATCGAACTAGCTCATCCTTCATTCTAGATTTTGGACTGAGGTTGGTAATTTTTTTCCTCATCCTATCATTATCGCAAGAAAGCATGCAACTATCACCATAGGTGGTCATCAACTTATAATGGCAAAACGTTGCTTGAAATACTAATTTAATGCAACAGCGAGAGTGGAATCTTGTAATAACAAGAAAAAGCTATAAAAACATTATCTAGAATAACTTGAATAATGAATATGATTGGTGATTACAACAGGCTAACCCTTGTCTTGTATAACATTGGAAGAAGATGTAATATCCTAATTCTAGTAGACTAAGTAAAAGAAATTAATCTTCTAGGAAACTAAATAAAAAAGAATGAGAAAAATGATAACCTACTCCTAATAGAAGTAGAACGAAACCATGTCAACTAAATACAAAAACTAATAGAATCCTATAAATAAGAGAATTAAGAATTACCGATAATAGTTAAATCCTAAAACTAGTAGAAGTAGAAATGATTTCTAATAAAGTTGTCCTACATCACACTTGCAAAAATTAAAACTAAAACCGGCATTAGATAAAATATATAGAAGTAGAAATGATTTCTAGTAAAGTTGTCCTATATCACACTTTTGTATGTGCCTGTACTTCTTAGAGTGATGATATGAAAATTGTTTAGGCTATTTCTAATTCTAATAGTAGATAATATTGCAATTTTGTTACTCGTTTGAAAATTTATTATTTGTATTATGTTTATTTGCAAGTTAGACTGGTAATCTCGTTAATATTTTATATTATGAATTTTTTTATACAGTTTGTTTTTATAATGAAGTATTTTTGTAGTTTTAAATTCTTTTGAATTATGTAATTGATTTGCCTTGAGACTTGCACAACTCCTAAAACATCGTGATACCCAATTGTGCCTTTCTATAAATTGCGAGAAAACAGTAGTTAATTACCATTTCAATAATACCCAACTATAAGTGCGATTAATTTGTCATTAACATGTGTGTGTGTGTGTGGAACTAATATATCTAAAAGCATAAGTCATTGGAGAGTGTACATATTTTCTTATTCAACATGCTCACTCATGTGCATGCACAATTAATTTTCATTTGAGGCCCTAGACGAGCACAATTTAAAAAGAGGTTATATTTAATTTTGAACTTAGGACCTTTGCTTATACTATATGAACCTCCTTATCTAAAAGTTTAAGCTCCTAGAGGAGAATACATTTATTAATTTAAATTTAATTTTTATCAAAAGAACGTATGTTCTCAAAATAATTTTCCACTCACTGTGAACAAAAAGACATATACGCAAGAATTCCTTTTACATATTTCTGCCACTTCTTCTAGTTTAGCATATTAACAATTCCAAGTTGCATCTTTTGAAAAGGTTGTCGTGTACATAGATAATCATAGTCTTTGTTCCATTTGATTGGTTTTTGCATTAATTTAATTCTTAGTTGGACTCTTAAGTATGATAAGTGTAGTTTCTAAACTTATTCTAGGTCTTAAAAGATGACATTTTATTGTTTTTTGGATAAAACCCTACCTAAATTGTTTTATATTATATTTTGTAGGTAAAACTCGATGTTTAAGGAGGAATTGGAGAAAAAAAATGCAAAAATAGGGGTTAATACCCCAAATAGTCACTAAATTTGCCAAAAGTACCCAAGAAGGTAACTGAATTCAAAATGTCCCTAAATAGCCACTGAACTTTGCCAAAAGTTCTCAAGAGGTCACTAAACTTCAAAATTTTCCTAGTTAGTCACTCAACTTTTCAAAAACTTCCCTAGATAGTCACTGAATTTTACAAATTTTGACCTCATGCATCACTGAACTTTGCCAATATCAATGACCTCTTAGGAATTTTTTGTATAGTTTAGTGACTATTTAGGGAAGTTTTGAAATTCAGTGGCCTCCTGAGAACGTTTGGCAAAGTTCGGTGACTATTTAGTGAGGTTTTGAAGTTTAGTGACCTTTCTGAGTACTTTTGACAAAGTTCAGTGACTATTTGAGATATTAACCCACAAAAATAGTGAAAAGGGATGAAATTTGAGGACTAAATTGCAAACAATCCATAAATGAGATGGGCGACGAAATGAAGATCAAAGATGCCAAGGATTTAATTGGATACAATTGGAAGATAAAAGAATAGGATTACAAGAGAAAATGGCTCGATCGAATAAAATACAAAGTTTGAGGACTAAAATGCAATACTTCAAAAGTAAAGTCTGATTGCAAAATAATGATTTGAGAATGCCAAAGTCAATAGAAATTGAAGAGAAGTCAACGGGATGAAAAATTTGGAAAATGATCGAAACACATACGTGAGAAAGTTTAGAAACCAAATTGCAAAATTGGCCCCCCCAAAAATCGTACTTGCGTACTTATGGGCCTATAGACCTTGCGTAGGCAAGGTTTCTAAATTCCACTTCAAAGACCAAATCAAGTGTATTGTGTTTACGCACCAATTGAACCATGCGTAAGCATGGTTCAATTCCAGGGGAAAAAATTTGTTTCCTTATGTTGTTTTGGAAACTTTTAATATACAATCTTTTGACACCCTATTTATACTGAAAGCTGTCCAAAATGTGGAAACCCTCCTTTTGACCTGAAAATAACATTTTCTTCATATTTTGGAGGCGAAGAATAAGGCTAAGCACGAGATCAAGGCGGATTATACACGTTTATTGAAAAATATTCATCCATTTTCAAGATTCAAGCCAAGAGATTGAATTTCTTCACTTTCTTCATTAGTTCTTCTTTCCGGGTAATTTTTTTCAATATTTCTTATATAATTTAATCATTAGAATGCTAGGCTAGTTTTTCTATTGTATTGGACGAATGAAGAACTTTATTGCATATTTGTTTTGATTTAAGATTAGTCATTTAGTCATTTCTTGATTGATTTTGCACACCCATTGCATTATTTAATTGATTGACCACCAATTGAATAATTAGTTGCTTGTTGTAGTGTTGAGAAATTCACAATAAGTTTAGAACGCGGTAAAATTAACATATGTAGATAGAATTGGGAATAATCTTTATCACATATGCAATCACATAGATAACCTATAATTTAATGCATTTTGGTCATATGAATTCGAACTAGGAATATGATTAAGTCGTTATTGGAATAGGCTTAATTTGTCTTGAAAAATAGAATTAAATATACTAGTGTTATCGATTATTACGAAAGCATGAAATTGTCTATATTACGAATCAAAAATTAAAATAAATGGAAATAGGAGGATTCAAAATCCAATACAATCATTCACATATTTGACAAAAACAATTTGTATTGCTTCCTTTGTGTGGAATTATTTTAAATAACAACAAAATCACGTCCTTTGGGTCACGAACATCGAATTTAGTAGTAACTAGTGAACTAGAATTAAACATTATTTCTTGAGGGACGATAACTCACAACTCACTTTATTATAATTTGTCAACGTTTCCATACGCTTGTAGGTTTCACACGAACAAAGTACTTAAATGGTTTTGAAGAAAAAAAATTGGAACCTTCATTTTAGTCCCAATTCATACTATATTTAAAGTTTTACTCTACAACCTTTATATTAGACTCGATTTTGCTTATGTAGGTGAAAAAATACATCGATGTATATTCATATTCGTTGTTAATTGAATTTTCATAGAAAGGTTTGCTGCATGTATCAGAGTTGAATGCTCAATCTCAAAAGTTCTGGTCAATCACTTGAGAGAGTCAGTACTACACGAAAACAAAAGCTCTTTTACGTTGTTACCTACTATCAAAAGGCAAATTGAAACATATTTTGGATTTTTGGCAAGTGTTGCCTCATTGGCTTGGTCGAAGTGGACTGAGTTTAATCTGAAGTTGGTGGGAATAAGTTTATGCATGATGCTGTTTTAACGTTTTCTGCATTCTTTCAGTATCAAAAGGTTAGATAAACTATGTGGACTTCATTCTCCTTCCTTTGGCAACTCTAGGTCCTTTGATTTATTTTTGCTTATATTGCAGTGATGACTCGTGCCTGTAGTTTTCTTTTAAATAGTTTTATTTGTAAGTCCTGTGCCCATATAGTATTCTAAGGGTTGAGCACTTGCATATTTCTCTAGTTATTATCTTTTTATCTTACTTTTTTGCCTGGTTTGATATATTCGAAAGATGTAGTGGAAAAATGCAGTGACTAATTTTTTTTTTTGCCACGAATGCAATGCTTCAACTACATTATGCAAAAATGAAGAAGATGATTCTACTTGAAGTAGGTATCTCAAGTGTTATTGCAGTTATAATTCTGAAATTGAAATTCTCAAAACATATTATTTTCTTTTTATATATATGGATATGTTGATTTATTCTAACATTTTTTTTTTTGTGAGAAATACTGGAACAAAAAAAAAAGGTTGTGGTTAATGATTTTTGCCTGGATTTTTTTGTTGGATGTGTAGGCACTTGCATTTGTTTTTGGTTCCTTTCCTGAAAATTAGTGTTGAACTTGGGTAATTATTCTTGAAAAATAATCCTTCAAGAACACTAGGAATCAACGATGTCTCTCGGTTTTGGATATCAATAACTTAATTTATTCTGATACTAGCTCTTATGATTTTTGCATATCTATTTTATAAGTACATTATTTGCTTCTGTGTCACGGGATCTTGTTGTATGTAATTGCAGGAAGCTATCTAATTTCATGCTCATAACCATATATTGGGCCTACAATAGTAACCTATTGAATTTCCCAATGGTGCTGATTAAGGCCAATCTTAATACTCAAATAATCTATATTCTATATGGAGTTGATCAGGAGTCATTATTCACCATAGTTCAACTTTTAATTAGATAGGCGACTGTAACTCTGAAAGAAAGTATAATATTTAAGTATTTCCCATGTTATCTGCATGGAGTTCCACGATCATAGTTCTTTCTAGAAAGAAGGTCTCATTGGTTGTCTTAGCATTGTTAATTGGATGTGCTTTTTCTTATTGTAACTTTTCTAGCTTTATAATTTAGTTGAGCCAACTTTAATGGTTAACTTGCAATTGTGTTTGAATTTCTTGTAAACAGGTTGGTGCATAATATTCTGGATCTTCATTTTCTAGTACATTTCAAGCGGAGCCTTCTCGCTGTGAGTGCTTTTTTTTAGTAAAGTTCACTAGTAAGATGCTTTGCCTCTTCCTATAGTTGAGCATACTGATATTGATAACCAGTTGTGATGATCTCATCATTAACAAATTAAGACTTGGTTGTAAGTGTAGTTTTTTTTTTTTTTTTTTTTTTTTTTTTGAAGTTTTTCTTTACATTTTTGGTCATGCTGGTTTCACTTAAAAATTACTTCATGTAGGTGTGCTTTTGATGGCCTCAGATATGCTGCTGCATTTATTGGGAGAGAGCATATATTTTTTGCAATGATTTCTTCCCCATTTTGAATTGGAAGGCCTTGTTTAATTGTGCATATATTGGGTTTCTGTTCCTTTTCAAATTCTTATTATGAAGATAACGTTTCTTAATTGTTATGTCCTTTTAAGATTTTGCTCGGAGCACTACAAGATGATTCTAAGTAGTACATGATCTTTATTTAACATTTTGAGCCTTGGATGGATGTAAAAACCATTGTTTCTTTTCTCCTCTGGAACCATCGTATGAATATGTTGGGTTGTCAAGTAATAGGGTTTTCTTACAAATATCTATTATGATGGGCTTTCAAGGAACCTCTTCAAAAATTAAATACTAAGCTGTAAAAAGACAGATTTGTTTCACTAACTGTTTCCACAAGCTGGAAATATAAATAATTAGTAACTTCAAGAGTTTCCTTGTTCGGTTGAAGTTTCATTTGGGCCAATTTCCACTAAACGTTAAATGCAAGTCACGTCCTTTATCTTTGATATTTGACAAAATGATACCCACGCCGCACCTGTAAAATTTCACAAGAAAATAAATAAATTAGTTTTTGTTGCTACAATTATTGAAAGATGAATTTTCTCCTAATTAATTTATACAATAAACACTCAAAGATTCAAAAGATAGTTTCGCCATTTTTCCAAGATTGGACAAATCAAATACTCCCAAGTTACATAGGAAATCGCTTTCTTTCACCTCTAATATTTGATAAATCTAATATTTGGTCTAGAGTGTGCAATGCTTTTCTTAACCTCCTTTTAGTATGCTCCAAGATATTACTGATAATTCAAATCATGATAATGTTTTTGTCATGATAATGATGATACAATACTTATTAGAGTTAAGTTGAACAAGATTCAAATACAATTAGGAATTGATAAAGGAATAATGAGTATCACTCACATTCTTGTAGGGTGGATGATCTCCTTCATCAATGCCTAATAACAATAAATTTATGCTAAATACATAATATTTTTGAAGAAATTTATAATAGTAATTATTTAATCATACTAACCTAAAGGAAACAACAGGATAATTAATAAATAGAATTAATGAAAAATAATGTCATTTAACTGAATGATACATCAATATTTAACTGAAAAATCTTTGTGCCACAGAATCACAAGACAATCTCGGTAGACTATTTATTTACTAGTAACTGTAATTAATTAACCACACATTGTAACTAACCAAAATAAATGAAAAATGAGTCAATAGCTGACATATATTTACAGGAAAACTTCAACAACCTCTAAAATCCTTATCTATATATGAGAAATCTTTGGCCACTCAAAATGAGGACCTCTCCCTCAACAACTGACACAACAAATCATACTCATTGTTTTCACAAGTTAAAAATATAAATCTGAATACAAGGTTCACGATATTCTTTGGTCAAATTTTCATCTTGCTCAGTCTCCCACTAATGTCCAAAGGCAAATCACGTTCTCAAACTTTAAAACTTGACAAATCGATACTCATGTTCCACCTGTATAGCTTCACCAATAATTATAAAAAAAAAAAAAAAAAAATCAGTTTGTGTAGCTGCGATCATTGAAACCCCGTTTAAAGTTGATTTTTCTTTTAATTAATTTACAATATACGTACCCGAAGTTTATAAAGATGGTTTAACCCTTTGATCTAAATTGGACAAATCACTCTCAAATCGAATATGTGACAAATCTAATACCTAGAATAATTAAGTTGAAGTGTACAATGACATTGTAAATTGTTTGTTTTTATCTTACCTTTCTTTCTTTTTGTATACTACGAAGATAGTTCAAATCATGCTAATATTTATGTAATGATAAGAATACTTACCGGAGTAAAGTTGACGAAGATCCAAATAGAATTAGGAATTGATGAGACAATGAATGAGTATCACGTTGTTGGGTGGATGATCTTCTTCATGTAGACCTAATAAAATTTACGCAAAATCCATAAGGCACTTGAAGCAATTACTAACAGTAAATATTTTAGCACACTAACCTAAAAGTTAAAATAATAATAATAATAATATAATTAATTGAAAAATAAAGTCATTTAACCGACTATAATCATTTAACTGAGAAATCTTTGTTATTTGACAAAATTATAGGACAACCTCATGCAAACTCTCTATCTATTAGTAACAGAAATTAATTAAATCCACCCTGTAACAATATTTAGAGCATACACTAACCAAAATTAATGAAAAGTAAAGTCAATATTTAAACTTTAAATATATGTATAGGAAAACCAAACTTACCAATAGTCATTTGGTCCGTCAATATGAATAATTTTTGACAACTCAGAATCAGAACAGCTTTCTACCCTGCATCTCTCTTCCAACAATGGACATTCCCAAATATTTAATTTTGTTAATTTGGTGAGTCGTTGCATAGCTTCTTTAGAGGGCAGTTGTCTAAGCTTTTCACACCTCAGTAGTTCTAGTTCTTCAAGAGATGACAAATTCCCAAACCAATCGGGCAATGCTTCCATTCCAAAATCATTTATTTTCATTTCTTTTAGGGAAGTGAGATGTTGAAGCTGCTCTGGTAGAGAGACCCAATCCGCTTGACCTTTTAACTTTAATTTCGCAAGGGATTTTGTGTGTTCCATACCGTCGAAAAAATCTTGAAATGAATTGAACTGCATTGAATTTGAGAATCCCCCAATCTCCGATTCTATTAAGCTATTAAGGCATCCAATCCCACTCAATGTAGGAAACGAAGTGAGATTACTGCATTCGGATACAATCAAAGACTGTAGAGATCCCATTCCGCTCATTTCAGGAAGTGAAGTGAGATTTCGGCATTCACGTACAGATAGACTCTGTAGAGACTTACTACACTTTAGCATTTCATTTGGCAGGTTGCTCAACTCATCGCAACCATTCATTTTCAACTTCTGAAGGGAAATGAGGCCCTGTTGTCCATTTTGATATGTAATTGATTGCAGATATCTACAACAATATATTTCCAATGTCTCAAGAGACTGGAGGCTGCCTAGGTCATAGGGTAATTCCCTCAATTCAGGACAAGACAAAATTTTCATCTCTTTAAGAGAAGCTCCGCTTCTCCTCAAGTGGGGAACATGAGCCAACTTATCACAAAAATCTATTTCCAAATATTCAAGGCAAGGAAATACCTGAATTCCACTCGTTCGTGCTTCGTCCCACTCTGTTAGGTTTGGCATTGCCCGTATTGTAAGACGTTGAAGTGACGGGAATGATACTCTTGTCTCTTGGCCATCGTTGCTGCTAGTTGAGCGGCAATCACTCTCTCCATAGAATGATGGGCTAATAGATGTTATGCTACTCAGATTTATGAGCTTTAGATACTTGAGGAGTGGTAGGTGGCCGATCATTGGGATTTTTTGGCATTCGTGACAATCACTAATTTCGATCTTGATCAATTCCTCAAATATCACCCGATGGTCACCAATGCCTTTATATATTCCCATATTTATAGTCCACGATGGGAAGTTTTTACCTCGGAATCCTTCAATTGTTAGGCTTTTTAGCTTTTCATGAGGTTGCAGCCCTTCAAGTACACTCTCATCAATGATGTTACTTTCTGTGGAATCCGTTGACTTACTCTCCTCACTTATGTCACTTTCTGTGGAATCCGTTGACACATTCCAATGAAAGTAAAACTCATAAATGTTTAGCTTTCCAGCCATATCTGCATCCATAGCGTCTGTTTTGCACCTCACCAATTCCAGATTCCGTATTTGTAGTTTGCCCTTTAATTTCTTCAACTTTCCCAGCTCATCGATTCGACAACCTTCCTTGTCACTCGCACAAAATAATGGTAATGTTTGAAGGCAAGATAAACTTCCGATTTTAGGTGGCATCTCGCTAACATAATTAATATAGAAATGCTTTAAACGAATCAAGAATTTCAGATCTCTAGGAAGCCTTCGAAGCGACAGATTGGGAAAAATCCTCAAGGTTTGCAAATTGTAGAGCTTGCAAACAGATTCTGGCAGAGTAGTGAGATTATAATTGTAGGACACATCAAGATATCTCAAATGTTTCAACGTGTTAATTGATGTTGGCAATTCTTTAATATTTGCACCACATAGCTTTAGAGAATGCAAATGCTTGAAGTGCGGCAAAATTTCACCTGGCACGCTGCTTCTCAAGAATAATGTGCGGGGATAACTTGCTCTCTCTTTTATGTCCTTGCGTGTTTCCTCTCCAATTGATTCTATTGCAAGGTGTCTAACTTGAAGAATGTCATCAGCAGTGCGATCCATATTCATGGAACTTTCTGATTTCAAAACTGAATCTGCAAGATCGTGGACAAGATCGTGCATCTTGCAGCTTATGATATTGCCATACTCGTCCTTTTCGGGCTCTTGGAAGAAGAAGTTTTGCAATAAAATATTAAAAAATTTATTGCCTGTAGTCTCCATCTCACTTTTTTGAATATTCGGGAGAAACCCTTCCGCCATCCAGAGCTGGATTAAGTCTTCTCTCTCCATGACCGAATCCTTGACAAATAGTGAACAATAGGCAAAACACTTTTTCAGTGATGAAGAAGGTAAGCGATCATAGCTTACCTTTAAGACTTGCAACACACCCTTCTCACCCTCTTCAAGATTTGAAAGCTCAGACTCTAGAACTGAATCCCACTCTTCTATTTCCTTTCCTTGCAAAACTCTTCCAATCACATTTGCTGCTAGAGGTAGACCTCTACAATTGCGAGCAATCTCCTTCCCAGTAATCTCAAATTTTTTTGGTACTTCTTTGTCTTGAAATGACATTGCTCTGATTATGCACCAGCACTCACCGTCTGTCAATGACCTCAAGAGACATGGATGATTGCAAGTGTTCACAATCCATGCGACATTTTTCTTACGTGTGGTGACGATAATGAAATTTCCTTTATTGGAGCTAACTCCCACCAGTGTATTTTTGAAATCATTCCAAACACGTTCTTCTTCATTCCATAAATCATCGAGAACAAGCAAGTACCTTTTGTCTTTTAGTTCCTTTGCAATCTCTTGAAGAACGGCTTCCATGCTATATCGATCAGATTTTTTCTTCGATAATAATTCCAGGATCTTTTGAAAAAGCATCATCTGATCAAAAATTTCTGATACACAGACCCAAATCCTTTCGTCAAAATGGGTTTGTGTACGGTTCTTGAAGATGTTGCGTGCTAAAGTTGTCTTGCCAATTCCTCCCATTCCGACTATGGGAAGGACTGAAACGACATTATTGATTGAGCTGGTTATCGTCTCCAGAATTTCTGATTCCTCACTTTCTCTTCCAATGACAATTGGATCAACAGTGTAGCTGTTAGTTTCTATGATCAGAGGCTTTGCCGGAGGATAATTTTTAATTCTGTTTAGGCCATAGCTATCAGCTTCGTCGTTTATCCTTTTGAAGTTGGCAATAATGTCCTTGATTTTGTGAGACATCTCCCAATGAAAAGTGATTTTGTGAGACATCTCCCAATGAAATGTCATAATGCAAGGGAAGTTTAAGCACCCGATCTCGTCCTTTGTCTCTATTGTACGACGCAAATCTTCATATTTGATCTCGTCCAAAACGTTGTCGGCATCATAGGCAGCATCTTCGAGGTCCTTGAGCCATCCTTTAACAGCCAAATCTGTGAATTCGCGCCTCTCTGCATCTTCCAAAACTTCGTAGATCATTTTGAAATATTTTCTTAGATTTGCTGATTCTTTCTTAAAACCCCACACGAGGTTGAATTCTTCAATGGCTAACGGAAACAACTTCCCCAGTATGGTTTTTACACCGTCAATAGCCACGGCTTCCATTTTTTCTTGCTTTGGAAATTTAGTGTGTGTGGTCGATTGAATTCAGGCGAGAGAGAGAGAGAGAGAGAGACTGCAACTTAGAGGAGTTTGTGGTGTAAATGAATTTTTTTATTTATTATTATTTTATTTTTTTTTCTGCTTAAGAAGGGTACACTGAATTATTGATCAATCTTTTTAGTCAGTCTTTAGAGAAGAGCCCATTTGTCTAGCTCAGGACAATTTGATAGCTACTTGCCCTGTTTGGTATTGATTATCATCCAAATTTTAGTCCTGTTTGATAGTTTTTTTTTTTCCCTTGAAAGATGGAGATTTTTTTCCATTTTTCATTTCTCATCTTTAATTGTGTTTGATAATCAAAAAATTCCATGGAATTAGTTTTCCTTCCACCCTCCACATAACCCTCTTTTCCAGGTTTTTAAGGAATTGACTTTCATTTGGTTTTGGTGATTTTTAATTTTCCACATTTTTTTTTTGACAATCCAAATAAATTTGATCCCTAATTGTACAAAAATTTATCTATTTAATTGACAATTTGCATGAAAAATAAACTCAAACGACTGATTTTCGATTTTCCAATTTTTATTATTATTTTTTTTTTGTTATGACAATTGAAACAAAGTATATCCCCTTAATTGATAATTTTCATAAAAACAAAGTTAAACGAACACCCAAAGATAGAAAATTTCAACATTTTTCAGATGAAAAATTATACCAATTAAACACAATTAATTGACAATTCCCAGTAAAACAAGTTTTAGACAATTCAATTCCCTACAATTCGTTTTCTTTCCAACCAAATTCCATCATTGCGGTTAAACTGACCCTTAAAGTCAATAATCCACATTTATCGCATATTTCATGGACCTTATAATTTTTCAATCACACATTTCATCAATTTTTATCAAATTCTACTAAATATCTAATTTCAATACCACCAAACAGAAAATTTAGGGTCCGTTTGATTGTAATGGTGGAATTTGGGTGGAAATAAAACGAATTGCTGGGAATTAAATTGTTTAGAATTTGTTTTAGAGTGAAATGTAATTAATGGTGTTTGATTAATATAATTTTCCACATAATCCATTTGGCTTTGTTTTTCATGCAAATTATTACTTTTTGGGGTAAATTTTTTTACAATCTGTATTAAAATATGTTTGGATTGCCAAAAAGTAAAAAATAATAATTTTCGAATTTTTTTTTTTTTTTTGTCTTCATTTGGCTTCATTTTTCATACAAATTGTCAATTAAATGGATAATATTTTTACCATTTACGATAGAATTTGTTTCTATTGTTAAAAAAAAAAAACACACACACACAAAAAGGTGGAAAACTAATTTCCACTCAAACCAAAGGAATTGGAATTCTTCAAAACCAAGGAAAATGCAAGTGTGTGGGAAAAACGTGAAAACCCAATTTCATGACAAATTTGACAATCAAACAAAGGAAAAGATAGAAAATGAATTCATTTTCTATTTTTCATGAAAAATCTCATCCTATAAAACAGGCCCTTATTGATAATTGAATTCTACATTTCTCTCTCTACCACATAATTCAAATTCCAATTCCAAAGCAAGAAAAATGGATTAAATGCCTATGGTTCCTGCTACTTTCCGGCTTGTAGTGGAGAAGTTAATCTAAAATCATGATTTTTTTTTAATACTAAATTAGTTACCTAACATTACGACTCATGATACTTAAACCGTTAGTCACTACATCCACTTCCATTAAACTAAAATGACGATTTTGATGACATTGCAAGCTGAGATTTTAACAATTTTTACTTTAATGTCCCATTTGACCAAAAAGGAAAAAAAAAAAAAATGTATGATTAAAGAGAGATGAAAATAATTGTGTCCACTACTTTTGAATTTCTAAATGGGTAATTATATACATCCCACATTTATCGTTAATTGCACCATATTTTAATTGCAAAGAAGATTTTCAATTTTTGCTCATTTTCGTACTAGTTTATATTTCGAGTTTCATAGAATATTGAAAAGATGACATATTTTCATACGGTCGGCGCCACTAATCCCGTAAGATTTCGGTGAGTAACTCCGATATTTTGAAAAGTTTAGTAGTCAAAATCCAATATTTAAAGTATAGCGAGCAATCAAAAATGTCAACTTTCTAGCTAAGGACAATTTCATACCTACTTATTTATTGACAATTGAATTCTACATTTCTCTCTACTGTCTAAATCATACACCACATAATTCCAATTCCAATTCCAAAGCAAGAAAAATGTCTATGAAATGCCCATGCCTATGGGGATGTTTAGTCTAAAATCATGTTTTTTTTATTACTAAATTAATTACCCAACATTAATGAATTATGATACTTGAACCATTAGTCATTACATCCATTTCTAATAGCATAAACTAGCGAATTTGATTACATTGCAAGAAGAGATTTTAACGATGTCTACCATAGTGCCCCATTTGATTAAAAAATAAGGGGAAGAAGTATGATTAAAGAGTAATGAAAATAATTGTGTCCACTACTTTTGAATTTCTTAATGGGTGATAATATAAAAGTATGGTAAAAGAGTTATTTAAATAATTGTGTCCACTACTTTCAAATATCTTAATGGATATTTATATATACACCACATTTATAGTTAATTGCACTATATTTTAATTGTAATGAAAGTTTTCAATTTTGCTCATTTTCGTACTAGTGTTCTCAAATTTTTTTTTTTTTTTTGTCCTAGTATCGTATCTTATATTTAATGACAGAATGAATATTCTATTAGGATAAGAAAAATATTTGGTCGAAGTTTTATATTTATTCCTTTCTAATGAATATTTTGGCAATCAACACGAACAAAGTGTACTAATTAATAAAAAGTTGAGAAGTAAAATACGATGAAAAAAATTGGGGACATAACTATGAAATGAGCAAAAGTTGAAGACCATCATTTCAATTAATATATGGTGTGCTCTAAAAATGTAAATCATGCTAGGGCCTAGGTGATAGGGCAAGCTTCAAGCTTCTATGAGCCTAAGGGTCTGTTTGATAGCGTTTTATTTTTTCAGGAAGTTGGAATCGAATTCCAACTTTCACTTTTACGCTGTTTGATAGCGTTTTTTTCCCCATGAAATTGGTTTCCACCTAATTCCAAGGTACAACCACTTGAATCGTGATTTCGTGGAATTCAATGACTTTTTATATAGGTGGGAATTGATTTTCACTTTTTTTATTTTTTTTTTTAAGCAATAGAAACAAATTCTAAGATAAAGTGTAAAAAAAATTTACCCCTTTAATTGACAAATTCCATACAAAACAAAGTCAAACGTAAAAATAAAAAATAAATTTTTTTTTATTTTTATTTTTATTTTTTTGGCAATCTAAACATATTTTGTCCCCAATGGTAAAAAAATTTATCCATTTAATTGACAATTTGTATGAAAAACAAAGTCAAACGTATTATAATAGAAAAGTGAAAAATTATACCAATCAAACACCTTTAATTCAATTCCCCGTAAAACAATTCCAAGCAATTCAATTCCCTTCAATTCAATTCCTTTCAACCCATTTTTCACCCTTGCAATCAAACGGATTCTAAGAGATACTAGTTTTAAAAATAAAAAATAAAAAAATCATTAAAATCATTTCAATCCTTCACTTGTAGGTCGGTCCATAGCGAAAGACGCCCAAATCAATAATTTGTTTCTAACTCTTAGGGTCCGTTTGATTGCAAGGGTGGAAAATGGGTGGAAAAGGAATTGGATTCCAGGGAATTGAATTGTCTGGAATTGTTTTACCGGAAATTGAATTAAAGGTGTTTGATTGGTATAATTTTTCACCTTTCTATTATAATACGTTTGGCTTTGTTTTTCATGCAAATTGTCAATTAAATGGATAAATTTTTTTACCATTAGGGACAAAATATGTTTAGATTGTAAAAAAAAAAATTAATAAATAATAAAAAAAAAATTATTTTTCATTTTTACGTTTGGCTCTGTTTTGCATGGAATTTGTCAATTAAATGGATAAATTTTTTTACACTTTATCTTAGAATTTGTTTCTATTGCTAAAAAAAAAAAAAAAAAAAAAAAGATGGAAACCAATTCCCACCAAATAGCAAGTTAATTGATTTCCACGGAATCACACTTTAAGTGGTTGTACCTTGGAAAAGGCTGGAAATCGATTCCATGGAAAATAAAGGCTATCAAACAGCGCAAAAGCAGAAAGATGGAAAACGATTCTTAGTTCCCAGGAAAATTTTGGTTATCAAACAGGGCCTTATTTCAATGGAACCGAAACTAGGAAACAAAAAGGACATGGGTCGAAGTACTTTGTTCCAGTGAATTTGTCTGCATTTTCTTCATTCTAAAGTGTACGATCCTTGAACTATGTGCACACGACACCAAAATACATGAAATCTTAGTCACACGATGACAATAAAATTCACTAACAATTCAATTGGTGATCAAATATTTGAAAATAACGATAAAAACTATAATAAACATCAACAAATCAAACCAAATTAAAGACAAAATAATTAATTAAAAACTAAAAATATCATAAGAAGGGTTCAGCTCATCCCAACAGTGTCTAAAACTAGTCTAACATATCGAAATTACAAGAAATCATATTTAAGTAAAAAGACATAACCCTGATTTTTGATAAATTGAGAAGATAAAGATGAATCTTGAAATCTTAAATCTCTTCAATTGTTTTTTGATGAATCTCCAGTTGCGCCTTCTCTTCTTTGCTCAAAAATCAAGTTGAAATATACACTTGATTGAATTCTTGCAGGCCCCTTCAATTTTCTCACAAAAAACTATAAATTTGCCTCATTTGATGACAATAATTGATGAACATTGGAGTATAATATGTATATGAGAGGTGTAGGAGATGGTCTCATATGTATTCCATTGTTGGGTATTTGTAGGAGTCAGAAATTGATTGAAAATCACGTCCAAATTAGTTTCCAAAAGAGTTCCAATTAAATAAAGAAAGTTGCCTTCACGCAGATTTTTTTCTTTGCATAGTAGTCAATATTTTGATCATAAATTTGTTTTCCACTATCTAATTGAGTCAATTCAAAGTGCGTTAGAAAGATAACTCAAAGGGATACAAGTCTTCATGAAATATAATTTTTGCAATTCAGATGTTTACTTTGCCATAAATGGGTCACAATCTTCGACCAACAATCTGATAGATATCTTGTGTGAATGAAAATCAATTTATGGTAACATTCTGATCATATTCCATTCCTTTTTTCACTTCTAGTTGCATTGACTCCTATCAATCTTCAAATTATCGTCTTCTTGTCCAAATCAACCATTGAATTTTTGCAATTTGGTACTCAAAATTTTTACTTCGCCATTTTTCGCTTCTTTCTTTCAATTTCACTTCTAATAATAGAATTTTACCTAATAAACGAAATATACAATAAATTAAGCTATAATTGCTTAAAATAACTATTGAATGTCTATATTTTTAGGTTCAAATAAGTGTATAAAATATACTTATTAGATACTTTACTTGTGTGGCAAAATGGAAGTGAATTCAGTGAGTAATTCTGACACTTTGAGAAGTTTAGTGGTCAAAATCCAGTATTTTGAAGGGTAGCGAACAATCTAACGTATCGACTTTCAAACTAAGGACAATTTGATACCTACTTGTTTATTGATCATTGAATTCCACCTTTCTCTCTCTTCCGATTGAATCATTCACCACATAATTCCAATTCCAATTCCAATTCCAATTCCAAAGCAAGAAAATTGTTTATGCAATGCCCATGCCTGTGGAGAAGTTAGTTTAAAATCATGTTCTTTTTTATTACTAAAATAGTTTCCCAACATTAATGAATTATGATACTTGAACCATTAGTCATTACATCAATTTCCATTAGCATAAACTCGCGAATTTGATGATATTACTGTAAGATTTTAATCGATTATATGGGCTTATATGTGAAATATTGTGTATTGGATTAAAGTATGAGTTTTTATGTGTAGAGACCAGGCATGTTCTTAATTCATGATGGGCCGAATTAGTTTAACTAGGCAATCTATATATATAAGGTTATGGTCCCCAGATCACATGTTCTGCATTCATTCATTCTGGATCTCATCACCAGAGAGAAACGAAAGAACAACGTGTTGATCTGGAAGACTAAAGCCGCAGGAATTATTCATTACAATAATCATGTCTGATTCATGTACGCTTCCGTATTCGGTTAAATATTCTTAATGATTCAACATGAAAGATTTAATTTAATAAATCTAACAAGTGGTATCAGAGCTAATCCATTGCTGAATTTTTGAGAAATTGAGGTTTAAAATTCTGGCACGTTAATTTGTTTATATAGAATTCTGTGCTTTAGAGCATATTATAACTTTTGTATGTTAATCATATTATAAAGAATTCTGTGCTTTATTATAAACCACCAAACTGGGATCAAAAGTCCACATTTGCGGCTTGAATTATACCTCTCTGCAGCTGAGTGTGTGTATATATATATATATCATATATATTTTATAATATACAATGCCATTACCCAGTTTGGATTTATATGGAAAGAAAGGTACAGAATGCAAATGGGATTAACATTGAAAGACGGCCACAAATTTAGATCTACAGACTGCGTGCTAGGTGCTGGTGAAATTTCTGCTGCTAATATCTCTGCTAGCATCAATTCAATTCCAATGCTTAATGGCACAAATTTCAAGGCATGGCAAGAGAATGTAATGATTGTTCTCGGAGTCATAGACCTGGATCTTGCTTTACGGGTTGATCAACCTACTGCACTCACTGATAAGAGTACCTCTGATGACAAGAGGGAGATGGAAAAGTGGGAACGATCAAATCGCATAAGCTTAATGGTCATAAAGCGTGCTATTCCAGAAGCATTCCGGGGCACCATGTCCGATAAGGTGACTACGATAAAGGGTTTCCTTGAGGACCTTGAGAAAAGGTTTGCCAAGAATGAAAAGGCTGAAACTAGTACACTTTTGGCAAATCTTACCTCAATGAGGTACAAAGGAAAAGGAAACATAAGGGAGTACATTATGAAAATGTCTCATACTGCTTCAAAACTGAAGGCACTCAAGTTGGATTTATCTGAAGACTTGTTAGTGCACTTGGTTCTGATATCCCTTCCGGCACATTTCAGTCAATTTAAGGTGAGCTATGACTGTCAAAAGGAATCATGGTCCCTTAATGAGCTCATCTCACATTGTGTCCAAGAAGAGGAAAGATTGAAGCATGATAAGACAGAAAGTGCTCATCTGGCCAGCACCTCCAAGGACAAAAGGAACAAGAAAAGGAAAAATGATAAGGTAGCTGCGGGTACAGCATCATACAAGAAACAGCATAAGGACCCAGCTGAAAGTAGTTGTTTCTTCTGTGGAGCTGTAGGTCATAACAAGAAGAACTGTACCAACTACCACGCGTGGCGTGTCAAGAAAGGTATTCTTCTTCATTTGGTTTGTTCTGAGGTTAATTTAAGTTATGTACCTAGACATACGTGGTGGATTGATTCTGGTGCAACAACTCATATCAGTATGTCTATGCAAGTTTGCCTAAGTTACCGAAAACCATGTGATGGTGAAAGACACATCTATGTTGGCGATGGCAAGACGGTGGAAGTAGAGGCAATAGGAAAATTTAAATTATTGTTAAAAACTGGATATTATTTGGATCTTAATGAGACATTTATTGTACCGTCCTTTAGACGGAATTTGATTTCTATTTCTACTTTGGACAAATCTGGTTATTCTTGTTCATTTGGGAATGGAAAATTTAGTTTGTTTCATGATTCAAAATTGGTTGATTCCGGTTCTTTATCAGGTTACGATAATCTTTATTTAATTGAAACAATTGCTTCTTTTAATGAATCTTTGCATGTAAGTACTAGAGGTGTAAAACGTAAATTAACCGGCGAGAATTCTGCCTCGTTGTGGCACAAGAGATTAGGTCACATCTCCAAAAGGAGAATTGAGAGACTTGTGTCCAATGGGATTCCGATCCCCTTGACTTTACAGATTATGACATGTGTGTTAACTGTATAAAGGGAAAACAAACCAATAAAAGGAGATTTCAAGCCAACAGGACTTTGGACGTCTTAGAACTTATACATACGGACATTTGTGGACCATTTCCTACGGCTTCTTGGAATGGTCAACAATATTTTATAACGTTCACAGACGACTTTTCAAGATATGGCTATATATATCTCATTCATGAAAAATCACAGTCACTGGATGTGTTCAAAAACTATAAAGCTGAAGTTGAGAACCAACTCGACAAAAGGATTAAAAGCGTCAGATCTGACCGTGGTGGTGAATATATGGCAGATATGACGGTTCAGGTGAACAACGTCCAGTGATATAAAGGATTATATGACCGGGTTCACCCACTATGAATGGTGTTGCTGAGAGACGAAACAGAACGCTTAAGGACATGGTGAGGAGTATGATAGCTCATGCTACCTTACCAGAATCACTCTAGGGTGAAGCATTAATGACCGCAGCATATATACTCAACAGAGTTCCAACTAAGGCCACTGATAAAACCCCTTATGAGCTTTGTACGGGCAAAATGCCTATTTTGAAACATCTACACATTTGGGGATGTCCAGCTGAGGCAAGGCCTTATAGGCCAAATGAAAAGAAACTAGACGCAAGAACTATCAGTTGCTAGTTTATTGGATATTCTGAAAGGTCCAGGGGTTACAAGTTTTATGATCCCACAACTAAGGCAATTTTTGAGACAGGAAATGCTCGGTTCTTTGAGGATGTTGAGTTTGCGGGGGAAGAAAGGGTTACAGACTTTGTCTTTGAAGAGGAATATGTTGAAATCCCTCCAATTGGCATTGACAATGATTAGTCTTTTATCCCTGACATTGTTCAAGAAGCAAGTCCGGATCAAGACAATGTCATTGTATCTCCCTCTGAAGGTCAACAAATTGTTCCAGATGAACAAACTCTACAGCCTCAAGAACCAATGCCATTAAGAAGATCCACTAGAGAGAGGAGAAGTGCGGTTTCAGATGATTACATCGTATTTCTCCAAGAACATGAAGTTGACATTGGTGTGGTGGAAGATGATCCTATCAACTTCCGTTAAGCCATGGAAAGTTCTAACTCTCAAAAGTGGCTCAATGTCATGAATGAAGAGATAAAGTCTATGAAGGACAATGACGTATGGGACCTCGTTCCATTGTCTAAAGGTGCGAAATCCATTGGTTGCAAATGGATATTTAAAACCAAAAGGGATTCGAAAGGTGATGTAGGGAGGTTTAAGGCTCGTCTTGTCGCAAAGGGCTTTACACAGAAAGAAAGCATTGATTATAAAGAGATTTTCTCTCCAGTTTCTTCAAAAGACTCTTTCAGGGCAATAATGGTATTGGTAGCGCATTTCGACCTTGAGTTACATCAGATGGATGTTAAGATCTTGGTGACGCCTCCTTTGTATTAGGAATTCAGATACACCGAGATCGTTCTCGGGGTATTCTTGGATTATCGCAAAAGGGCTATATCGAAAAGGTGCTTAAAAGATATGGCATGCAAGATTGTAAACCAGGTGACACCCTTGTGGCTAAAGGAGCTAAGTTCAGTTTAAGTCAATGCCCCAAGAATGACTTGGAAATTAAAGAAATGCAGAAGATTCCTTATTCCTCAGCTGTAAGGAGTCTGATGTATGCTCAGGTTTGTACGCGTCCGGATATAGCGTACATTGTTGGGATGTTAGGGAGATATTTAAGTAACCCGGGAATGAATCATTGGAAAGCAGCCAAACGGGTCATGCGGTATTTACAGAGAACAAAATACTGCATGCTCACATACAGGAGATCGGATCAGTTGGAAATCATTGGTTATTCTGATTCCGATTTCGCGGGATGCCAAGATAGTAGGAGATCCACTTCAGGCTATATTTACCTACTTGCTGGAGGTGCTATTTCCTGGAAGAGTGCTAAGCAGACACTCATAGCTACTTCCACCATGGCAGCGGAGTTTATAGCATGTTATGAGGCATCAAACCAAGGAATATGGTTGCGAAATTTTGTCACTGGGCCGCGCATTGTGGACAATATAGAAAGATCACTCAAGTTATTTTGTGACAATAAATCAGCAGTACTGTATTCAAATAACAACAGGAGCTCGACAAAGTCAAAGCATATAGAGAAAAAATTTCTGGCTGTTAAAGAAAGAGTTCAGAGTGGACAGGTGTCTATAGAGCATATCGGGACAAACTCCATGATTGCGGATCCACTTACTAAGGGATTAATACCCAAGGTCTTTCATGAGCACACTGCTCATATGGGTGTAGTATCTCTTGAGGATATCTAGTTTCAGTGGGAGTTTGTATAGTTTTTGCTTTTCATATTAGACACATGTATTGTCATTTTAGATATGGTTTATGGTTAAGGTTATTTTCAGTTATAAAGTTTTTTTTGGTTTATTATCTTTGAACTTGTTTGAAAATGATCTCACTAAGGTATTAAGGTGGACCAGTTGGAAATAGGCATGATAAGACCACATTACATGCAATTTTCATGCTACACATCCATGCTTGATCCATGTCATTCAGTTGTATTGATATATGTGACCATTGATGGGTTTAGCTACAATAGAAGGTAGCGAAAGCCGCTTTGATCCTATGTTGATATGATAGATGGACCGGATTGTTTGGGGATGCATTCGGTAATGATAGCATAATTCTGAGTACTCATAAGGTTATATTTAATGCACAATTATAAGGTAACACATACAGCCCAAGTGGGAGATTGTAAGATTTTAATCGATTATATGGGCTTATATGTGAAATATTGTGTATTGGATTAAAGGCTATCAATTTTAGTTAAGCCCGTTTGGGTTTTAATGCATCTAATTAAAATATGGGCTTTTATGTGTAGAGACCAGGCATGTTCCTAATTCATGATGGGCCGAATTAGGTTAATTATGGTCCCCAGATCACATGTTCTGCATTCATTCATTCTGGATCCCATCACCAGAGAGAAACGAAAGAACAACGTGTTGATCTGAAAGACTAAAGCCGCAGGAATTATTTATTACAATAATCATGTCTGATTCAGATACGCTTCCGCATTCGGTTAAATATTCTTAATGATTCAACATGGAAGATTTAATTTAATAAATCTAACAATTACAAGAAGAGATTTTAACAATGTCTGCTTTAGTGCCCATTTGATTAAAAAATAGGGAAAAAAGTGCGATTAAAGAGTAATGAAAATAACCGTGTCAAGTACTTTTGGATTTCTTAATGGGTGATAATATGAAAATATGGTTAAATAGTTATTTAAATAATTGCGTCCACTACATTTATCGTAAATTGCACTATATTTTAATTGTAATGATTCGTACTTGTGTTTTTGAATTTTTTTCGTTCTAGTATCATAGCTTATCTTTGATGATAGAATTTGTCTAAATATTCTATTAGCATGAGAAAAATATTTTGTCGGACTTTTATATTTATTCCTTTCTGATGAATATTTTGGCAATCAACACGGACAAAGTGTGCTAATTAATAAAAAGTTGAGAAGTAAAATATGATGGAAAAAATTGGGGACATATTTATGAAATGAGCAAAAGATGAAGACCACCATTTCAATTAAAATATGGTGCAGTGCACTAAAAATGTAAATCGTGGCTAGGGTCTACGTGATAGGACAAGCTTCAAGCTTCTACGAGCCTAAGAGATCCAAGTTGTTATATATATATAAAGCTGGTTTAGACGTCAAGGACAAGCTTTGTACCTAAATGCCCAAATCATGAAATGAGAATATATATATAAAGCTTGTTTAGACGTGAAGGATAAGCTTTGTACCTAAATGCCCAAATCATGAAATCATTTCAATCCTTCACCTGTAGGTCGGTCCATAGTGAAAGATGCCCAAATCAATAATTTGTTTGGAACTCTTATATTTTTGGAACCAAAATTGGAGGAAAAAAAGGGACATTGTTCACGAAAATATCGTTCGATTTAAAATCACCGCAAGTGTACGGTTCGTTACAAGTAATAAAGTGGACTTTTAGAGTCCGGATTGTCGATCCCACAGAGATTGAATAGTTCAATAATAATTATTTCGACCTTAATCGAAATTAGATGAGTTTTTGATGAGTTTTGTATTAAATGCTAACCAAACTAAATTATGAAACTATTATGGATGAATTGGCTAAGCTAAATGCAAATTACCCTAGAATGCAATATGAAAGACGAATGCAAATTGATTAAGTTAATAAGATAAAAATGCACTAGGATCACGAATCCCCATGCAATAATCCATTTAAATATTAGTTTTACAATTTGACAACACGATTAAATATTGAAGAATCAATGTTCCTATTGAATTTAACAATCTCTTTCGAGTAGTGTTAAACCTATTCTATCATGAGATCCGACTATATTTCTATGACGAATACAAACATAAAAGAACGCATTAGTTTTTATGAACACTTAAAGATTCACATAGAGCATAACGATATATTTCTATCCCCTATCAGACCCTATGACAATTTATACTACGTCGAATCTATTTCACTTCTTTTGTATGCATAAAATAGATCACCACATTCATATAATTAACGTGCGCACAATAATTATATGAAATCAATACGTATAAATCATTCAAACTTCCAAAAATGTGTTTTAATGTCAAAAATATAAAACTAAAGATTAAAATATTATGTTACAAGGTTCATCGATCTCCTAGTACAAGAAAAACTAGCCTAACATGCTAAAAAAAGAAAAACAAAAGAATAAATAAAGAAACGTCATCACTCGAGTAGATATTCAATTAATTCCTTGAAGTGTTTGATGAATCTTCGCGTTATTCCTTGTATTCTTGCTCTCCAATGTCAAAATAATCTCTAATAGTGCGTAGCCCCCTTTTTCTGATCGAGTTTAGGGTTAAAAAGAGGTCAAAGATTGGTTTCCATAAGAGGTTGAATCAAATAAGAAAACCAGAATTTTCACGCCTGGATTGTACCATGCGACCGCATGGTTATAATCAATGCAACCGCATGATTAACTGAAATTGGCACTTGGAGCTCTTGATTTCTTCCATGCGACCGCATGGAAATAACACCATGCGATCGCATGGTTCAATTGTTTCTCGGCTGGATAGTTTTTAGTATTTTGTTCATAACTTTATCTACCAATGTCCGATTGAAGTGATTCAAAGTGCTTTGGAAAGACAACTCAAAGATCTACAACTTTGGTTCAGATATTGTCTTCCAATTTGATCGTTTACCATGTCAAATATGGGTCGCAATATGAGACTAAAAATCGGTGCATAACTTTTCGATTAGAAATTGATGTATGATCATACTTTGAGATATTTCATCCCTTTGATGTCTTCTTTCAACAATTGACTCCTAGTACTCTTGAATCTTCATTCCATCATCCGTCACATCTACGGATTGTTTTCATGTTATTCATTTTGATCCCCGAACTTTCATTTTCTTCTGTTTTGGTCATTTTTTGCTCGTTTTCACATACTTCTCGTTATTTCCATCGATATAGTCATGTAAACACAATTTACATAGAATTAAGTCATATTTCAACATTATTACAATCAATTGTCCATGTTTTGTAATCTAAATAAGTGCGTAAAACGCACTTATCAGACATGGATCGAGTACTCGGTTCTAATGAATTTGGCTGCGTTTTCTTCATTCAAAAGTGTACAGTCCTTGAACTATGTGCGCGCGATACCAAAATACATGAAATCTTAGTCACGCGATAGTGTCCATATCTTCATTGTGGATGATATCTAGACTGCCCAATAATATCTACATTTCTGTAAATGAAAAAAAAAAAAAAAAAAATTAAAAAAAAATAAAACCCTTAAACTTTTCGTATATTATTTCAAACAATTTTCGCCAATATTCATCAACTTTCCCCAAGAAAGAATATGCTATTATTTTGTGTGACGTGTCAATTCAACCATCAGCAATCACATGTAGTCTTTATGCTTTTTCATTTTTTTTTAGTCAGAGTCATTTACTCATGCGCTAACCTCCAACTAGAAAGGATCCCAATGTCTCTCACTACGGACAATTTGATTCCTCAATTATTTAATTTGTATTTCTCTATGCCCAATAAATTACACTCACACAGCATAAGTTTAAATTATTGATATTGATATTTACACACCATTAGTCACTCCATTGATGACATTGCAAGTGGTGATCTTACACCATTATACAAAAATAAATTGAAAAAACATCAATAAAAATTAAAAGAAAGACCAAGAATTTTTTATCAACAAGATCAAGAATCATTACACAATGAAAAATGTTAACTTTATTTTAATTGTTATAATTATAATTCCATCAAAATTTAATCGAATTATTTTAAATAGAACTTCAATGAGATTCAAATATTTCTTATAGATGGTATATACTTCTATAGCTTTTGAGATCCATTATTCCATTGAAAAAACAAAAAAAAAAAGACATGAATTGAATGCATAAGCCACCAGAATACGTAAAATCTTAACCACTCGATGGGGTCTCTAACTCCATCTTAAGTGATGTCTAAACCGTCAAAAAATGTGGTCATTTTTGTAAAAAGGACAACTTAAGCTTTTCACATATTATTTCTTACATAGTGCACTTTTTTTTTTTTTTTTTTTTTTCACCAATATTCATTAACTTTCCCAGAGAGAGAATACTGCTGATTTTTGTGTGACTTGTCAATTTAGTCCACCGACAATCACATGTAATTGTTTTACTTTTTCAATCTTTTACGCGTGCAATAACTTTCAATTGGAAAGGGTCCCAATGTCTCACAAGCAATACTTTGATCCTAACTCAATTATTGAAACGTATTTTTCTCCTGTACTAACTTTCAATAAGAAAGGGCTCCAACGTCTTGCAAAAAATAATTTGATACCAACTCAATTATTGATGCGTATTTCTTTACCAACTCAATTAGAAAGGGCCTCAACTTACATGATTACTTGCAAATGATTCTTAAATTTAAATTATTGAATATTGATATTTACATAGCATTAGTCACTACATCTCATTCCGCATGGTATAAACAACAAATTAAATGACATTTCAAGCAGTGATAGTACGTGGCCATTATACCAAAATAAATTTTAAAAAAAAATTGTGACATTTCAAGATTATTTGACAAAGAATATTAGATACAACGAGTGACCTATGTTTTTATTTTCTTTTGATTTGGCTCAATTAAATCGTTTTTTTCTCCTCTGTTTCGGATAGCTGAGTAGATTTTTCTCCATAGTTATTTTTAACTTGATTAAATTTTTCTAAAACGTTGTAGAAATTACTTTGGTCTAGGAGATATTTTCTATAATTGACCATTTTCTTCTGTAAGAATTGCAACAACAGAGCGAGAGGGATAAACTGATGCTCTTGTGCAGAAAGCTAATTTCTCTGTGTAGTGCTCTGCAAGTGATAACACCCAGAAGAAAATGATTTGATGAATTGCTAATTTAAATGTGAATTACATCATCAGTGGAAGCTGGAATTGGGTCATCTGTAGGGCCATCTTTTCTTGCCCACATTCATTTTTTTTTTTTTTTTTTGATACTCAGGTTTCCCAACTTACGCCAAACTATATCCTGGACCACAATCACCGGCCCCTCAGTAACTGTGCCTGTTTGACATCATTCTTAACATCATTTGACTGTGCCTGTTTGACACTTTAATTTATTTTATGATTTGCTATCAGATCATTTTTAATCACACATTCATACAATTAAATATTTTATACGTATATTAAAAACTTTTTTCAGACTTTTTAACTGTACAATCTCCAGAAAATTACTATTTAAAACTCTTTTTTCTTTTTTTCTTTTCTACCAAAATGGTTGTCGAATGGGCTCCATAAGTTACTGGGTAATTTCTATTTGTGGAAATTATACTTGTGAGCCACCTGCAGTAATTGTTATACTTTTTCACTCTTTTAGTCAAAGTTATTTAAGTGTGCAATAACTTTCAATTAGAAAACACCCCAATGTCTCACAAGCAATAATTTGATTTCAACTCAATTATTGATACGTATTTTTCTCGTGCACTATCTTTCAACTAGAAATGGCTTCAATGTCTCGCAAAAAATAATTTGATACGAACTCAATTATTGAGGGGGCCTTGCTATATGGACAGGTCCCTGTCCAAACACGTTGCCCGTTATTGACCGGGGTGCCTGCAACGTCAGTCCTAGAAGATTAATCCTTATTGATGCATATTTCTTTACCAACTCAGATAGAAAGGGCTCCAACTTACATGGTTACTTGCAAGTGATTCTTAAATTTAAATGATTTAGATAGCATTAGTCACTATATCTCATTCCGTTGGTATAAACAACAAATTTGATGACATTGCAAGCAATGATCGTACGTAGCCATTATACCAAAATAAATTTAAAAAAAGTTGTGACATTTCCTGAATATTTAACCAAGAATATTAGATACGAGTTACCTGTGTTTTTATTTTCTTTTGATTTGGCTCAATTAAATCGTTTTTTCTCCTCTGTTTCAGATCCCCGTGTAGATTTTTCTCCATAATTATTTTTAACTTAATTAAATTTTTCTAAAACGTTGTAGAAATTTTGGTCTTGCAGATATTTTCTACAATTGACCATTTTCTTCTGTAAGAATTGCAACAACAAAGCGAAAGGGATGCACTGAAGCTCTTGGGCAGAAAGCTCATTTCATGTTCATTTATAATTACAATACAATGTGTAGTGCTCTGCAAGTGATGAGACCCGGACGAAAATAATTTGATGAACTGCTAATTTAAATGTGAATTACATCATAAGTGGAAGCTGGATTTGGGTCATCTGTAGGGCCATCTTTTCTTGCCCACATTCTTAACATCATCAGAATGTGCTTGTTTGACACTTTAATTTATTTTATAGTTTGCTATCGGATAATTTTTAATCACACATTCACATAATAAAATATTTTATACGTAAACTAAAATTTTTTCCATACATTTTAACCACACATTCTCCTAAAAATTACTATTTAAAACTCTCTCTCTCTCTCTCTCTCTTTTCTACCAAAATGGCATTTGACTCCATATATTACTGGGTAAATTCTATTTCTGGAAATATATTTGTGATGTAATGTCAATAGATAACTTTAATTTTGTTCAATAACTACATTTAATTTTATTTTAATCAGGTAACTATACTTTAATTTGAAATTAATCTTGTAACTAAATTATAGGTTGACTCTTTAATTAAGGTAATCAATGACATGATCGTCAATAAATGATGGTTGTCACACGTGGTTGTTAACTACTGACATGGAACAAGTGGAACTTTACTGAAATAAATTTATTGACTGTCATGTCATCGATTTCCTTCCATCCAAGTAATGAAATTGGATCGAGTTACCTGCTTGAAATATGTTGATTACTAAAACTACCTTTGAATTATAGATCATTTGAATAGAAATTTTGAAAGATAACGTCATCTAATTGATCGAATATTGTAAAAGAATGAATGATTTTCATTAGGTAGTGTTGTGTAATGTATTACAGAGAAAGGATTCAATTCGGCCTTTCTTCGGGGGCCTTTATGCCTTTATATAGGTCATGCAACAAGAGCTTGCCACTATCTGCCTTTTCATGAAACAATATTTGACATTGATTCTTGTGTCACTATCATGTTTGAAGAGATTTGCTAGGTTGAGAAGTTCGTCAAGTCAGATCATCATGACACCTAAACTATAGCTTGTAGCCCAAGTCATCATTACTTGTAGTATAGGAAATAGTTAACTTCTCCTGATTAGGAACATGGCAGTGCTAACATTGAAAGTGATGCCTTTCTGTTTATAAAATGATTGTCTTTTTTCAGTATTCACTCCTCAAGAGAACGCAATGTTCTAAAAAAAATCGTGTAATAGTGAGCTATTGCTACAATTTCAATCAATTGCGTTACCTATCCTGATCGACTACAGTTGGGTTGGAGAGTGCGTTTTGTGGCACGTGGAGGAGGTATATTATTTGCGGTTTGCAGACTAAGTTTCTAAAGTGTACAGATAACTTCTAATAGATATTAAGTTATATATGATCTTTGAACTACAAGCACATGCCACCACAATACATGGAATCTGAGCCTCATGATAGGGTCCCTATCTTCATCGTTGATGATATTTGGACTGCCCAATAATATGAATATTTATGTAAAATGGCAACTAAAACTTTTCGTATAACGTTTCAAATATTTTTCGTTGAACCGTAAATAGTAAACATTATATTATTTTTCACCAGTATTCATCAAGTTCCTGAAGGACTATAACAATTTTTTGTCGGACTTGTCAATTCAATCCCCCAACAATCACATGTTAATCTTTACAATTAATCTTTTAATCAGACTCATTTACGCGAGCACTAACTTTCAATTAAAAATGATCCCAGTGTATCTCCAAGGACAATTTGATTCCAACTCAATTATTGATATATATTCTCTCAATAAATCACATTTATGCAACATAAATCAAATTATTGATATCGATATTCACGCCATTAGTCACTACATCTCATTCTATTTGTATAAATAAACAAATTTGATGATGTTGCAAGTGGTGATATTACACGGCCATTATACCAAAAAAAAGTTGAGACATTTCTGTTACGCCTCTTCCAACAAGATCCCAACTAGGCTATGTGGCAACAACGTCCCCTGAGAACCCAAGCCCACACTCCACTTCATTCTACCCATGTGGCATTTGTGTCGAACCCCTCATGAGAGGCCAAACCCATATAAAGGGTGGAACCCTCATAGATGAGGTGAGACAATTAAGGGCATTGCAGGAGATCTTCTTCAAAGATCTTCAATGAATGATTAATGCTCTACCAAGTCAATACCTCAAGTTTAGTACCCATGTGTCAAACTAGGATTGCAAATGGTCATAACATTAAATGTACCTTAACCTAAGACTGATTGATTGATGCCAAGATAAGGAGCCTCAATTGCTAGGATGAGGCCATATGTTTCTTCATCTAACAGTTATTACTTATTCCCTTCTACTATAAAAGTTCACGCATTGTGTCATTGAGAGTAATGCAAGTTTATGCGCTCAAACTATACTTTTGCTCTCATTACTCTCTATTCTTTGTGCGAAATTGCCTTAGCCTATACATTGTTAGCTTTGAAAAATATAATCTATTTCTTTGGGTTCACAGAAACAATTGACATCTTCAAAATAACTCGCACATATATAAATCTTTTTTTTTTTCGAGTTACCGTACCTCAAGAGAAAAGCTATGTTCTAAGAATATCATGTCTTCTAATAGTACAAAATGTATTGACAACTTCTCATAAAAGATAAGTTATACATGGCGCCCTTGAACTATGTGCACATACCACCACAATATATGAAACCACAACCGCAAGATAGTATCCCTACCTCCATTATGGATGATATCCGGACCTGCCCAATAATGTGGACGTTTTTATGAAAATGGAAACTTAATTTTTTTTTCATTTCATTAAATGAATCACACTGACACAGCATAAATTAGAACAATTAAGCTACTTGTACAATATTGGTTGACAATCACTCATATGAGAGGGAGTCCACGATGAATAAAAAAATCGTGAGCCCTCCTTCATGTGAGATGATTATCAATTATTGTTGTCAATTAATGTTGTACAAGTGCTAAATTTCAAATTAAAAAGGGTCATTTATGCGTGCGCCAACTTTCAATTAGAAAGGGGTCCACATGTCTCTCCAATGACAATTTGATTCCAACTCAATTATTGATATTAAATAAATCACACTCACACAGCATAAATTAGAAGAATAAATAAAGGGTCATTTATGAGTGCACTAGCTTTCAATTAGAAAGGGTCCCAATGTCTCTCCAAGGACAATTTGATTCCAACTCAATTATTGATATTAAGTTATATATTTCTCTCTCCACTCAATATATCACACTGACACCATTTGTCCCTACGTATCATTCTGTTTGTATAAATAAACATATTTGATGGCATTTGTAAGTGGGGATCTTATGTGGCCATTATACCCCGAGTACACGCAATGGAATCGTAGACAATCAAGTAAAATTTAATTCACGAAATAATTTGATCTATGGACAGCAGAAGATGAGAGTTGCGACATATCTATAAAATTAAAGCAAGACCAAGAATACTTGACCAGCAAGATCAAGAATCATTACTAAATGACAAAAATGTTAACAAAATTTGAAGTATTATATCATAACTCCATCAACATTTAGAGGGTGTTTGGGAGTGATTTTTGGGGAAAGAATTGATTTTTGAATAGTGATATGATGGGAAATGTGTGATTGAAAAAGAAGGAGAAATTATTGATGTGATGGAAAATATTATTTTATTGAAGAATGTGGGGTTAAAAATGAGAATTGATTTTAAAAATCTGTACCGAATAAGCCCTTAATCGAATTACTCTAAATATAACTTCAATAAGATTCAAATATTTGTTGTAGATGGTATACTTCTATAGTTTTTCCCTTGCTGTAACTGTAAGAGGAGGGGAAAAAAAAACACTAAATTATATGATTAATCACCTCGATTTCAATCATTACAATGAAATCACATCGGTATGATTTGAAGATTTCTTATTTCGTTGTAACCTGAACTAAAAAAATGGCATGGATTTAATGACTTGGTTCCAAAAAATTGTCTGCTCTTTCTTCATTAGTAGAAAATAAACTCAAATCGAATATTGGGGAGTTTATGTGTTATAAGGATGAAATTTTGTTAGGTTTTTATTGTATTGGTATTTTTCAGACAAGAAAGGACTAATACAAAAAGTGTAGAAGTCAAGGAGTCGGTTGCAATATTATATAGATGAAATAGGTAGCATAAGGTTCGAGTTTGAAACAAAGAGGAAAGAGCCGTCAAATTTTCACTAGCCTGTCGCCTATCTAATGCTTGAGCGAAAAACACAGAAACTCTATCGCTGTTGTCCCCGAGCTCTCCGTCAAGTGACGCACATGTCACTCACCTGTCGCTAGTTTTGCGCTCGAGTGACAGTGTTATGTGCAAAACTCTAGTTCGAATGTTTTAACTGGCCTATACTACCTAAATGCCTCCTACTATAAATATCCAAACCCTAACACGAGTTTTGTGGTGGTTGTTCATTATATTTCCCCTTCATAACATCATTCAAAGATTCAAGAACATGATCGAGCCTTAGATTAACCCTTTGATTTTTGAGTTCATACAACCACATCCTTGGAAAAAACATCAAGTTCATATAATTCAAAACACTAACTTCCTATATACATACATGAAGGTACTTTCTCAAGAGAATTCTGAGGTTGCGAAAAATTGAGGTAAGTTAGACTAGAAGCACATGAAGAGCACAAGAACAAGGTGTTCTTGGTGATCCACAGAAAATATGCAATTCCAGAAGATCGGGAGAAGGTTTGAGTGAAGCACATTACAGTAGGTTTTGGAGGCTGCAGGAAGTAGATCAGCAAGTCTAGTGGAATTTTTAGGGTAGATCGTACTGTAAGTTCATCATTGTCTATAGTGGAAGTTACTGACTTGGTCTCAAAGTTTTTACCCAATTGGATTTTCTCCATCAACGTATTTTGTGTTATTTACTGCTTTATTGATTATTACGTTAATTCAATATATGATAAATTGACTTGATTGATTAACCATTTAGAAATAATTAATAAGTGACTTATTGATGTTAATTGGTAATTTTAATTTCACGTAATTCATCTATTCATCACCCTCTAGGTGATTTTAGGGTCGAACTAATAACTTTCAAATTTCATTAATCTTCTTTAAAATCAATCATTTACCCTTAGTGATTGTTAGAGAATATCAATAGATGAGGACAAAACTCCTCATCCTCCTCCTCCGATTAAGTCCTGACAAACATTAAAGAAAACTTTACAAAGCTTTTCAATGAAAGAAGAAAAATCCATCACAAATCTAATTGGGCCAATTATGAAATGGTCTGAGTATAATTATTTCCCAGCAGTCCACACCTGCGTTGAACATTCACCAATCAAAAGAGATTGCACCAAATATGACTATAAACTAGTTAATATTATTAGTACAGTGGTAAATGTAAAGAGCCGTGTTTAATTCATCAAAACAAGTTTATGCTAAGTTTCAACTTCGACATAATTATATTTCACTTATGTTCTTATTTTCTTCTGATTTGACTCCATTAAATGGAATTTTTCCCTCGTAGATTTTTCTCACTATTTTGGCCTAGGCATTAGGTGTAAAGAAAAATAAGTAATTTGTTAGAATAAAAATTCATCCCTTAGAAAAATTCTTTACGTTTTTGGAAGTTCAAAGTGTTGAAATGCGGAAGTAGAATTTACCTAGAAATTAAAAGATTTCTTTAATTCAAGAAATAAGATTGTTTAGATATTCACATGTATGTTATATCAAGAATAAAGTAATCGAATATTTACCTAAATACGATGATTGATTCTTGAATTAATTTTGAATCACGAACTTTCAGCATTTAATTTCAAATTTTTCAGCTTTTAATTACATGAGCTTGGTACTCCATACCTCCAAATCTTCTATAATATTCTCCAAAGTCAATACTACACCGATAGATGGACACCTTCTTTTAATTAAATCAAGAAATCAATTCTTGAACTGGACAATTGAATAAAGTAAAAAAAAAAAAAAAAAAATCTTCTTTTTCTTTCTCCAATTTGAATACTATGGAATTATGTATTGTGAGTTATGACTTGTTTTTACGATTTCTAGGTTCAATCCAGCCTTTATTTATGGAGATAAAATAGTTCTAATCCTTGTACATAATAACTCCAATCTCAAATAGAAGTATTAATTAAAATTAAACTTTGAGTTTCAATTAAAGTCCAAATCCAATTAGTTTACATTTAATTACACATGTTGTCCTAAAACTTGAACAATTACAATTACAACTTTCATAGTAATTATAATTAAGTACAAAACCTTATTATAATCACAATTAAGCCCAAAACTTTTGTTATAATTATAATTAAGTCCAAATACTTATAGAGCTACATAGGGACCTGATCAGACATATTATCCAACTTTCAATAATTAGATCCTGTCTAATTGACCATAAACCACCCAATCTAATGATTAATCTTATTTTCCACTAAAAGCAAAGGACTAAACTCTGAAATATATAAGATCACAGAATCCAATAAATCTGTAATATTTAACGTGTCGTATATTTATTTTATCCACGTTTGAGATTCGATACACTACACAAGAAACTGCATTTTGCAACATGCAAAAAAGTTGCCATAGACCTTTTGCAGCGTTCTGGCGTGCATTGCGGGCTTTGATATTGCCGTAGAGTGGACAGTAAAAACCCTTTTCACAATGCGCATTGCACGTTGCGGAAAACCCTTTTCACAACGTGCATTAAATCCCTTTTCGCAATGCGCACCTTTTCGCAACGAGCATGACACGTTGCAAAAAGTTTTTATTCTTTTTTTTTTTAAATATTTTTTTGTCGTCGTCGTAGATCATTTTACGTTTTTTATTAATTCAACATTTTTCTACTTTTTTTATAGCAATTTACGAAATTGACCTAGCAAAATTAAAAATTTACACATTGTGAAACATTTTTGGATTGCAAAAAAATAATAATTTCATTACGAATTTCAATCCATACACTTCAAATATAAACAAACTATTGAAATAAGAGCATACTCTGTTACACTCCTCTTAAAAAATAAAATTAATTGTATAAAATAAGATAAGTTAAAATTACAATTTACGTACAAAATTAAATAAATAATAACAAAAAGAAGATGAAGTACATTAACCGAATCATCCCACTACAAATGTCATTCCATCAACTTCCTCGTCTCTAGCGACTTGAACCCTGTAGAGATATCAAATATCATAAGCAAAATCGACTTAATTTCCTTATGATTTACTAATAAAATACATGCACGAAGCATTTGAAGTGTACGAAGAAATCAAGAAAATACTATAGATAAGAAAATTGCAATGTAAAGTTTAGAGACAAGAAAATTGCAATCAGTTTTGAAATCCACAGACAATAAGAACTATTGCAAAAAATGTCAAGTCCACAGACCCGCTTAAGAAAGTAATAACCAACAATAAGTACTATTGCAAAAATTGAAGTGGCTTATGCTTGAGAATTAACTTTTATTGTGGTAGTCGACTTCATTGTAATGCCATAAGTGCACCCTTCAATGCAGGTTAAAGGATACTAAAATGGGTGCAAATAAAAAATATTAAAAATAGTTGGAAATAATGAAGAAAAAACCATTCCAATTTGGGGAAAGAAGCTTCATTGGGGAAGACGGCTAGTTCATCACTTAAGCTTTTAGCTTAAAGGACTAATCTTTGCTTGAACTTAGCCCGAGTAAGGCCTACTACTAAAATAAAGATAACTAGATGCAAAGCCTTTAAATGAAACCATCTCTCTCTAGGAATCATAGTCTACTTTCATTTGTTTTCATCACTTGTTTTCTAGTATATAAATCATTTGCATCTAATATAACAGAGCATGTGGAGATATATGCAGCCATTTTAGTGGCCAGCATGTTCAACAAATCTGCAGGCTCAACTGAGCAGTCCTATTTTTTGTGTATACAGATAGAACAGACATTGCATAGGCCAATGTGCATAGCTGCCGCAAAAGAGTGTTGATCATATTTTGGTTTGCATCACAGAATGCAGAAACAGTAACGCATTAATTGCAAACGTATATCGAGAAAAATTTAACCAAATTTTTTCATTATTTTCTACATAGACCGTCCCAATTTCCGACTAAATAAAGAGAAATGCAGAAAGCATTTCCATAACAAAGACAACACACACATAAAAGGCAGGATTGATAAGAAGGCTGTGTGAAGTCTAAATAATAGTGGGATCCAGTGTCCTAAAAGATGAAATGTAGGCAGCAACACATCTACAACAATATAACTATAGAAGATAACTAAAGTAGAATGACGTCGATTTTCAAATGGTAAAAGCTGTAGCTACGTTTTATAGTATTGCCTAATTAATGTATCAAAATGGTAAAATTTTGACACCGGGAAGGCTCCTGATAGTAGATCAAGTGGATCTCAAATAACGAATCAAATGTTATTTCTTCTAACATGTTTCGCTACTTTGTCTACCTTTAGCAGTGACTTGCTCCAGGAAAAGAAGCAATATAATCAATGATGGAGATATTAATTACAAACATTAAACACCAAATAGTTGTTTGTTAATTTTTCAAGTAAACAGGATTTGCCACTCCAGTTTCTACACTTCCATGTATGGGAACTCACCTTTTCTTTAGCAAGCACTTCAGCTGAAGCATCGGGTGGAACTGAAGGCCAAACAGCTGGCTTAGGCCACGATAGCATGCTGAGTGAAGCACTGCTCAGAAGATACAAGACTTGCATAAGCTTAGAAAAATTAGCGTGATGTGAAAGGTATATTTGGCTGTTCCGAAACTACTAATTTTATCAATTGACAGAAACAAAATACTTCGAATTACAATCTGGTTCTAAAACATACAGCATATTACAAATTTATTTGTCAAATTGAAATCAAGGTGCATTTCCAATTTATCATGCACGATTCAAGATTAAGGGTTTCATTTCATGACTTTCAATGATAAGCCACACAACCACCACAAGCAGCCTTCTCGTTATATTACCAAAAGCATGAGAAGTGAAAAAACATACATAAAAACCAAAGAGGTACAACTCTATACGATCAATGTTTTAAGGAAGATTAATATACCATTGTACTTCAAAAATGAGAGAAGAGAAGTACAATGAAGCTTCCTTATTGAGGTTTTGATGGGTGTAAAACAGGGTTTCTGGGAAGTAAAAGAAGGGAATGCCAAAATGCTCTTCGCACTTGGTTGAACTGGAACCGACAACATCATGCTCTTTAGTCTTTATACACACATGCAGAGAGTTGAGAGAGAGGGGCGAATTGCCGCCAGCAGTTGTACCGAAAGTAGGTGGCACTTTTAGCACAGTGGTGGCCATAGGATAGGGGTGTGAGACGAGAGAAAATGAAGAGATGGAGAAAATGATGGAAATGGTTTTTAGATTTGGGAAGAGAAAAGAGGTGGGTATGAAGAGATATAGAGAGAGAAAGGAGATGTGAAATTATGTTTTTTAATTTGAGTCAGGTCGAATTAAGTGGGTTAGGTCAAGTCCAAATAATGGCAATGTTCAATGTACGTTGCTAAAAGGTTAAAAACAACGTTCAAGTGCGCGTTGCTAAAACATCTAATGGCAACGCGCAATGCACGTTGCTAAAACTGAATTTACGGCAACGTGCATTGCACGTTGCAAAAACATCTAACGGCAACGCGTAATGCACGTTGCTAAAATTGAATTTACGGCAACGTGCATTGCACATTGCTAAAACATCTAAAACTGAATTTACGACAACGAATCGCGAACATTGCAAAAGGGTGTATTAGTAACATTCATTTAAAAAACGTTGCTAAAACTCAATTTAGTCAACCAATCGCAACATACATTTGCTGAATGTTGCGATAGACCCCTTTAGCAACATGCAATTGGTGAATGTTGCCTTTCGCATGTTGCAAAAGGCCTTTTTCTCGTGGTGATTGATAATTGTGTTTTTACACACTTATTTAGCACTTTTGGGACTTTATTATTGATAAAATTGAGTAGATTTCTATTTATAATTGTGTAATTGTTACTGTTGTAGGCTAAAATCTCGAAAAGAAGTTAAACGAGCGAAAAGAGAAGGAAAAAGACTTAAATTGAACAAAATTGTGAAGCTGGGGACTGAAATGCAAAAGTCTGAAAGATGAAGGATCAAATTACACTAGGATCAACGTTCAAGGACGTTGCCTGTAAATCTGGATAAACCATGCGACCGCGAGGATTACAGCGTTGCGACTGCATGAAAAAGGCAGAGGCGTCAATTTTATTATTTTTCTCTTCTATGCGGCTGCATTGGTTATAACTATGCGATCGCATAGGGTTAAAGTTTGACGATTTTTTATTTTTCTTGCTCAATTTTCTTTGGTCAAACTTACATTATTTTTGACTTGTTTATTATTAAATATTTTAGGATTTTTACAAAATATCCTAAAATATCTTATTTATATTATAATATATTAAATATTTTAAAATATCTAATTTCTATATCTAAACTATTAAATATTATATAATATCTAGATATTATATATATAACTTAGTAGACAAAAAGAAAGGATCCACAAATTCTCTCCCAATTCTCTCTCTTTCACGTCCCCCTCCCCTTCTTTTTTATTTTATTTTATTTTTCTTGTTTAATTTGTGTTCTTAGCTCATTTTGGAAGCAAAATTCAATATAACTAGGAGATTACGTCAAGGAATACTTGGAGAAAACATTGGAGGAGTTCAAATCTAAACTAAAAAGGGTTATATCTTTACTTTTGTCTTCCTTCAATTATTTTTCCAATTTTTGCATTGTATTGTAACAAAAATCTTCATTGTTATTATTTATCTATGATGAGCTAAGTAGTTTGTGTTGGAATTTATGTAGTAGTTTAACCTAAAGTTTCATTAATATCTTGCTATGTAGTAAATGATGTATTTGTTATCAAAATAATGGTGTATTAATTATTATGTTTAAGATTACTGCATTTATTTGACGTCAATAGATGTTGTGGTTAGGTAGTTGTGTAATTATTGAAAAATAGTTGCACATAATAAACTGAAATAATTAATACCCTGGGTTTGCATAGTATACTATGCGCGTCTAGGTAGACCTAGAAATAGACATCTACCTCAGGTGACCCGTTGAGTATTTTCACAGCAATTTAATGCAATTGGTTAATTTTGTATCGACATAGAAATATGTGATATAATTTAATCAATTAGAATTAATATCGCTTGAAAGAGGATATTAATTTAAAATTGGAAAATCAAGTCTAACTATATATTTTGGTAATTTGAATGGATGCGTAATTGATTTGATATTAATGAAATAACGGTTAAGCGAAATCATAAATTCCAGCATCTTTTAAAATCAAATCTCCCACTTTTTAAGTATTATCTAAATTTTTAAATCAAAAATCGAGTCTTTTGTCTTTTTCTAGTTTTTAAAAATTAACTTTTAAATTTGTGTGTGTCTTTCGTTAATTTGACACAAATACACTCGTAATTAAATTCAACACTCTCTGAGGGATCGACTTGGACTTAAAAGGTCCACTTTTACTACTTGTTCTCGACCCGTGCACTTGTGGCATTGATAATTAGGTATAAGCATAAATGACCATTTTGTCATTCTAATTATTCTCACTAACTTAAGTAGCATTTTCTTCAACGGTCCTATAAACTAATCACAGATATCGAAGTTTAGCTTATGCTAAATACTAAGCTCAGATTTTAACCGTTCAACAGAAAATACTTTAGTCACTCTATCCATCTTTCAGAACGATGATTCCCGACTCGAATTAATGTTCTCTATTTCGTTCATTCTCAAAGTCCCAACTCACCGATGTATTTGACTAATAAAATTGATCTCACTCATTGGTGAATCAAAGATAGTAAAATACATAGAGATCAAGTATAATTTAATTCCTCACATGATCATGCTATAGAATTAAACTCGACACATGATCCATTTAATGCGCTCCAATTGTATTGGTTCACCTTTAACTATTTATATGATAAGGATAAATCACAATCTGAATAGCGATTCGATCAACACTACAACTTCTAGTACAAGTTGCCAACACTTATACATTGGTTGTAAACAAATTATTTATGATAAAAATATAATTTGTGTGTCATTGTACTTATCAATGCAAGTACCTAACTTATATTGTCACAAGTGATCACTTGCACTTTAATTTGGATGCTAAATAATAAATGAATGTAATAAATGAAATACACCCAATTTTATTATATGAATAATGTTATTTTTACATGAGCAAAACTATACTATATGAGCACATAACCCAACAGATCTCCCACTTACCCTAAAGTTTATTGTCATGCCTTTTAACCCCATGCCTTGTAGATGTCTATCGAAAACCTTAGTTGACAGGCTTTTGGTAATTGGATCTGTGAGGTTATCTCCAATGGCAATCTACTAACATCACATCACATCACATTTCCTCTACTAACTATCTCTCTTAAGAGATGATATTTTCGTTCAATATATTTGCCCCTTTGATAACTCCTTGGTTCTTTAGCATTTGCCACTACCCCACTGATATCACAATATAGTGTCAGGGTGGCGGTCTTGCAGTTGCAGGCACCACTTTGATGTCCGTTATAAAATTTTTGAGCCACACCGCTTCCTTAGTAGCTTCACAAGCTGTCACATACTCAGCTTCCATGGTGAAGTCAGTATTACATGATTTTTGACACTTTTCCAAACAATGGCTCCATCACCAAGTATAAATAGTGATCTTGATGTAGACTTACGAGAGTCTTTAATAGCCTGGAAGTTCGAATCTATATAACCCACTAGAATAAAATCTGGTTATGAGTAGACTAACTTATCATTCATAGTCCTTTGAAGGTACTTAAGGATATGCTTTACAGTCACCCAATATTCTGGTCCAGGATTAGATTGATATCGACTCACCATGGTAATAGCATAACAAATGTTAGGTCTAGCACACACAATAGCATACATGAGACTACCAACTATCGATGCATAAGGTATCCCACTCATGCGCTGCATTTCTTCAAGGGTCTTAGGGGATTGATCCTTAGAGAGTTGAATTCCATGTCTGAAAGGCAGATTACCCTTCTTGGAATCTTGAATGGCAAATCTTGTAAGTATTTTGTCTAACATATGAAGCTTGAGATAAAATCTATCAGCTTGTTCTTTTGATCTCTTAAGATTTGAATTCCTAGAATATAGCTAGCTTCACCTAAGTCCTTCATAAGAAATTGTTGGGCCAACTATGTTTTCATAGACGATAACACTCCTACATCATTTCCAATTAGTAGAATATCATCCACATAAGCACTATAAAAATTATAACCTTGTCCTATATCTTTTTATTGATACAGGGTTCATCAAAGTTCGGATCAAAATCATGTCTTAATCACTTCGTCGAATCTCTTGTTCCAAGATCTTAATGACTGCTTCAATCCATATATAGACTGTTGAACACTACAAGAAATTTATACTTTCCCTACAAAATTTCCATTGACAAATTGAAATTTGTGGACAAAGTTTACTTTTTCCCACAAAAATGATGTTTTGTAGGGCTATAATTTGTTTAAAATTTTTAGACTTGTGCCTACAAAATTTTCGGAGACAAATTGAGATTTGTATGTGGAATTCATCCCCTCCCTCCGCCCCCTACAAAGATGACATTTTGTAGGGAAATGATTTGTTTTAAAATTTTCAATAATGGGAAGGCTTTTGCCCTACAAAATTTCCATTGACTAATTGAAATTTGTAGGCAAAATTTAATTTTTCCCCACAAAAATGATGTTTTGCAGGGCTATATATGATTTGTTTCAATTTTTTAGATTTGAGCCTAAAAAGTTTTGGGAGACAAATTGAGATTTGTAAGAGAAGATAAATTACATTTCGTAGGGCTATATTTTTTTTTTTTTCAAAATTTTCAATTGCAGAAAGATTTATGCTCACAAAAATTTGTATTTTTCCCGACTTAACAGTCAAGATATATTTTTTGCCAAAAGAATGTTCGACTTGCTTTTAGGCTAATAATTAGCGGAAATTTTTTCTTTTTACTAAGGGTCTGTTTGATTCGCAATGTTTTCCATGGAAGGTGGAAAACGTTTTCATTCTTTTTACTATTCACCTGTTTGATTGCACTAATTTTCTAGGAAAAACGATTTTCAAGTTTTTCAAGATACAAGCTGTTGATACACAAAAACTAAAAAAACGTTTTTCCACCACATTGGTAGGAAAATGTTTTCCACCTTTTTGACCTTTTTTTTAGCAATTGGAACACATTCCAAAGTCAATGATAAAAAAATTTATCCATTTAATTGACAATGTGCGTAAAAAACAAAGCTAAACGAACACAAAAAAATTTCAAAAATTATTTTTTTACTTTTTTGCAATCCAAACAAATTTTAATACAGATTGTAAAAAAATTTATCCCAAAAAGTAACAATTTGCATGAAAAATAAAGTTAAACGGATTAGGTGAAAAATTATACCAATCAAACACCATTAATTATAATTCCCTGTAAATTTTTTTTTGAGCAATTCAATTCCTTGTCATTCATTTTCTTTCCACTCATTTTCCACCCTTGTAATCAAACGGACACTAATTGTATTTTTAGTCCATACAAAATGCAATTTGAAGGAAAAAGATAATTAAAAAGAAAAAAAGAAAAAGAGAGAGATAGAGAATAGATAATTTTTTTTATCCAAATAACTAAACCCTTTCGTGTATGTGTTTCCTACCCCCCAAATTTTGCCTCCTTAATTTTCATTGAAAATTTCTTCCCTCTATTTCACCGAAAATTTCTTTCCTCTCCTCTTAATTACGTCTTTCCCACTCCTCTCAAACCTAATTCTATTTTACTTAAGTCTCAAAAACTATTGTAGATCCCATGGTTGCTATCCCGATTTCTTCAATTGACGCGGTATCGATTTTGAGTCAAAAAAATTCAAGCTTAATCTAGTTACTACAGATTTTGTATTCTTCTTCGAGCAGTCTTCAAGGTATGCCCATCAATCCTATTTACTTTTTGTTTAAATAGATGAATTTGAAGTCTTGATTGAAACGGATTTGACTAGTTTTAGCTTCGGGTGATTCAATCTTGGTTGTTGGTACTTTTTATATGAAAATACAGTTCTTATTATTAGGAAAGGGGGGTATATATTTGGAGAGGGGGTATATATTTTGGTGCTTCCAGCCTTTTAGATTCTTTCAGAAGGATTGCATCTTCTTTAACAAAGATTGGAACGGGGTTCTTATCTTGAGATATCAAGGTTTGGTTGAAAATAAAAGCCTTTACTTTGTCAGAAGTTGTATTGGTTGGAAGTATGATAGGGATGGAGAAGCTTGTTGTGCTGAAGTTTGAATTGTACTTGGGTAAAACAAAAATTAACAGTTTCTTGTTGAGGTGATGGAATATTAACTTCTTTAACTGGGTTTGATTCTTACCTAAAACTTAAATCTTATTGAATTGTATTAAAATTTAGAGAGTAGGTCGGATAACCCACAAATTATGACAGAAGCATGTAGTGCTTGCTACAAGACAATCAACTGTGCTTCTGTTTTACAATTGAATGTTTCATTGGTTTTTGCAAATCTACCAGCGCAGTTTAAATATTCTATTTATGGTTTGGCAGATGAATTGTGCACATTTGTAGTTTTAGATGAGATCTCTGTTCCATTTCTGCCTAACTCAATGGCAGATGAAGAAACTTCTTGTGAATTGAAATCAGGTATGGAGATCATGTTCTTGGGGATTAAAGCATTCTTCCCACATCCACTTTTCAGAATCTCTATATCTTTCCATGACACCTTAATCCTCTGTTCCATTTCTGCCAACTCAATGGCAGATGAAGAAACTTCTTGTGAATTGAAATCTGGTATGGAGATCATGTTCTTGGGGCTCTCCATACTGGAACAGATATCAGGATTAGATCCCATTTCCAGAACTTTCTTCTTGACTTCATCACCAACATGCTGACCAGAATTTGTGAAGTTTTTCTGGGCAGCTTCTTTGAAACATCATGATCCCATTTCCAGAACTTCCTTCTTGACTTCATCACCAACATGCTGACCAGAATTTGCAAAGTTTTTCCGGGCAGCTTCTTTGAAAGATGTATAATATATTAGAACTTCATTGGCACTTGCATTTTTATGTGAAACGGCTTACAATCACAAAGGTAAAGTAAAAGTAGCTCTTTAAATTCAAAGTAGTTGTGACTTGAATGTCTCTCAACTATATTCTAGTAGAGATGTGAAATGGTTTACAATCACAAAGGTAAGGTAAAAGTAGCTCTTTAAATTCAAAGTAGTTGTGACTTGAATATCTCTCAACTATATTCTAGTAGAATGGACAGCCTTTGAACTTCTTTGCCTCTTTTGTGCTCAACACATGTTTTTTTAATTATGTCAATTTCAGATGAACTTCGAGATAAATTTGAAAGACTCGAGATTGACAAATTATATTAATAGACTATACAATAGGAGGTATAGGGAGTTCAATGCTGAGTTGAGTGCATACTATAGGTTGTGCAAGACACATGAGAATGCATTAGTCAATCCTCCTTTGGAGATGCTTGATAGAGGTGTAGATTAGTGGTTGGAACTGTGTAATCATTTCAACTTCGATAAGTTCAAGGTATTTATTGTATAGTTCCTTAATTTAGAAAACAACTTTTAGTCCTAATTTTGTTATATATATATATATATTCTTTTTTTCGCAGAAGGCATCGTCAGCAAACATAGAGAACCGGTCGAAGAAGATGTACAATCACCATACTGGTTCACGTCCTTTCTCATACATAGTGGAGGATATGGCTAAGGTAGTGAACTTATTTATTATCAACATGTACTTAATTAATTAATTTTTCTAAGAGTTTGAATAATGTATTTGAAACATGCATTTTTTTTTATTAGGATGGTTCGAAGTTTCCCGAAGTCGACACTTTTAAGTTCGCTTATGTAGGGAAGAACAAGTGTTGGACTTATAATGCAGCTAAGGCTCAACATGTAAGAAGACTGATTATTAAATTACTTGGCATTGCATCTTTTTAAATTTAGACTTCCATGTTCAATTGCATTGCATCTTTTTAAATTATATTATGATGTACAACATTATTAGTATTAAGGTTTAAATGGGTACCTCAGTGAGTTGCTGAATCTTGGCTTCAACAAGTGATGGCTTAGGTGGTTTAGCAGGTGGGGTAAAATTATAACTTCATACATAGGTGGCTGAAGAGGAGACTAGCAACAAACTGATTATAAAATTACTTGGCAGCGGCATGACGATGTGCATGTAAATTCTGAAATGACAGCATCTCAAACTTATATTCAATGTATGTATGAATGTACATGCATATTTGATTTTCTTTGTTAGCAAAATTTATCTTTGTACAAGTTCTCATACTCATTATATAAACCTCTTTTTTGTGTTTATAGGATGAGATGTTTGTCAAAGAGCATGAATATCTTGTAGAGAGGGCAAATGAGCAACAACTTCCCGAAGATATCCCTTTGGAGGAGATACATGTAAATGATCCTGAGGCCGGAATTAAAACCATGATGTCCGTTCTAGGTACGAAGCCTGGACGTCAAATTCGTGGGTTGGGAGATGGTCGCCTTCGAGACATTCGCACATCTTCCATGTACACAATTTAGAGAAGGAGTTACGAGCTGCTCGAAAGGTAGCCGATGCAGCTCGAGTGACGATGGAGCAAATGATGCAATATAAGATGAAGGCTGTTGAACAACAATTCAATTCTACATTGTAGTCTTGACATCATTCTATGCACCAATTATGTGGTAAAGTTCTTGGTTTTGTTGTACCCCCATTTACACCATTGTTGATAGAGAATAATGTTGATGAGAAAGATGATGCTATTGAGGATGAAGAGAATAATGTTGGTGATGATCAACCGCATATCTAATTCACGGGGATGAATAGTTATTTTCTTAGGTGCATAACAATAGATATAGGGCATGCTTGCTATACTCTTTTTTTTTTTTTGTTAAATTTAGATTTAATCATACTTGGTGAATGAGTTTAATTTATTTGTGTTTTGATAAAATATTTTGGATTCAATGTTATATTCATCGGCATTACATGTCTTAATTAATTTATTGTCTTTTTGTATCTTTATATTATTTTGAATAAGGCTAAAAAAATCACTATAATATAAAATAACAAATAAATATAAAAAATTTAATTTAATTTAATTTCTCCCTACGAATTGTTTCATAATAGCTTTCCCTACAAAAGAAATATTTGTAGAGAAAAATAAGGTTTAGTCTACAAAATAATCTTTATCATGTTGCCACAAATTCTTAATTGTTGGGAAAAATATATCTTAGTCTACAAATATTCTTTTCACACAAAAAATCATTTGTAGGGAAAACGCGATTTAGCCCACAACATAATTTGTGGGGAAAAGCGAAATATTTTCGTGGGCAAAACTTAACTTTAACAGACGAAAATTTTTGTCGGGGGAAACCTTGCGCGACGTATTGTATTTGTCTCCAAAGGGTTTGTGGGGAGAAGTTTTAGCCCACAAATTTAACAAATTTGTCGTCTTATACCTATCCCCTCGATGTTTGCCCCACAAACTTGCCTACAAATTTTTTTTGTCTGCAAATATTTTTTTCCCACAAAAACGAACATTTCCCTACAAAAAATATTTGTAGGGAAAACCAAAAATTCTTGTAGTCGAAGCTTGCAGACTTTCTTTTCTTGACCACATTCTATGAATACATTTGGTTGTATCATATAGATACATTCCTCAAGATGGCTATTCAAATATGACGTCTTGACATTCATTTCCTACAATTCATATTCAAAATGAGCTACAATGGATAAGAGAATTCGAATAGACTTAAGTATGGCCACTGGCAAGAAAGTCTCCTCATACATAATCGATGCCTTCTCTTTGGTAAAACCCTTAGCCACTAGCCTTGCTTTGAAGGTTTCCACCTTCTCTATGTTCTTCTCTTTCTCTTGTTGACCCTCTTGTACCCAATGGATTTGATCTCTTCTATTGCATCTACAAGTTCCTAGGCCTGATTGGAATGCATGGATTCCATTTCAGTATTCATAGCTGGTTGCCATAAATCTGCATCCACATCATTCATAGCCTTCTTATTTGAAGTCAAATTATCAACTTGTATTGTGGAGATCACCTGATTGAATTTCCCAATTAACATGTACTTAGAAGGTGGTCTGATGACTCTATGGTTTTGTTTAAGGGATGATGGATCCTAAACCGTGGCATCGTTTGGAGTTGTAATGTTTGTGTCAATGTTGGTCTCACAATCAGGTGATGCCATTACCTACCCACTACTTTCAACGTTTACTTGATCTAGGGTATCATATGATAATTTATCTCTCCTAATTAGATTACGTAGTTTAGGTATTTGTGACACCAAAGGTTGTCTGTCACAAGGTTTTGTTTCAGGAACCAATGGGGTAGAATTGCTCCAACTCATTTATTCTAACACGACCTTATTATTGGACTGACGTTCAATAATTTACTTGTCCTCTAGGAAGATTCTATTTGTGCAAACAAAGACCTTTCTATCTAGAGGACTATACAAATAATATCCCCTGCTACCTTTAGGATATCCCACAAAAATACATATCTTTAACCTAGACTTCAACTTTTCTGTCTTTTCTTTCAGCATACGACCCAAACATCCCCAAATTTGAATGTGACGTAAACTGGACTTATGCCCATTCCACAATTCTAGGAGAGTCAAGGAGACAGACTTACAAGATACCAAGTTAAGAATATATGCTATTGTTTCTAGCGTGTATCCCCAAAATGGGGTAGATAAAGTTGCGAAACTCATCATTAACCTAACCATGTCTGACCAATTTTTTCTTTCTGAAATGCCATTCCCTTGGGGTGTACAGGCCCACTAAGTTGAGAAACAATACTATTTTCTGTCAAATAGTTCCTAAATACTCCCGAGAAATATTCGCCACTCAATCTAATCGAATTGTCTTAATACTTTTATCCAAATGTTTCTCAACCTCAATCCAATACTCTTTGAATTTTTCGAACGCATGTGACTTTAGCGTCATCGGGTAAATTTATCTGAATCTAGAGTGATCATTTGTAAAGGTGACAAAATATTCATCTCCTCCACTCGCAAGTGTATTCACGGGTCCACATATATGAGAATGAACTAGTTCTAATACTTATTTGGCTCTATGTCCTTTTAGCAAAAGGGATCTCTTGTTATTTTACCTTCAAAACAAAAATCACAAATTGACAATAATTCGACCTTAAGTATGTTAAGTGGACCATCTCTAGCCTATCTTTTTATCCTATTAAGGTTAATATGTCCAAGTCTAAGATGCGATAGAAATGTATCGCTAGTATGGTATGACTTTTGTTTATGGTTTGTAGAAGTAGTATTTATTTCATTTGTGGAACAACTTAAAATATAAAGACCATTTATCAAATATCCAAACAAATAGGACTCTAATCTTTAAAATATAAAGCATGTTATGCACAGAATTTACAGAATAATCTTGTCCTATTAAACATGAAACAGAAATCAAATTTCGCTTTATCCGTGGGATATAATAACAGTCTCTAAGAATTAAACGCCTACCAGTAGTGAAATAAAAGTAAACTGCTCATATTGCTCTTGCTAAAACTATAGTTTCTGTGCCGATGGTAATTTTAAATTGGCCCTCTGAGTCTTTTGCTCTCCTGAAGCACCTGCATAGACATGCATACATGATTTGTGGCTCTAGAGTCCACAACCCAAAAATTTGTAGCATCAACCACCAAACATGACTCGACAATAAAAAACTCACTAGCACTCTACTTTTTAGCTAATGCATTAGGGTCATCTCTCATCCAGTATCCTTTACGACCATGGTGGAAACACTTGCCTCTCAGCATTCGATTAGATTTGAGCATTTGTTGTTGACTGGCTTCTTGTTAGATCTTTTCCTCTTCTTTCCAAATTCTTCTTTTGGCTTGGAATTGGAAAAGCTAGCAATTGCCGCATGAGCATGGCCACTCTTACCCTTAAGACTACTTTCCACATTTTGCAACTCAGTCAATGGTATATCCATCTTATGCAAGTGATAGTCTATAGTAAATTGTGAAAAACATATCAAATAAAGAATTTAATACCATACCAACTTGAGTTTCCTAATCTATAGTTGCACCTAGATTCTCCACCACAGTGAAGTGTACAATCATAGACAATATATGATCCTTCACAGGCATTTCGAGTTTCATGCGAATGTTTTGTGAAGTACGAATGACCTCAAAATGAGCCATCCTACTTTGATATCCAAACATGTCTTCGAGCTTTCTAGTATGTCATAAGAGATCAAGACTTTCAAACTTTACCAAAAAGGAATCCAATCAAGTAACTCGAACAACGTGGCCTTCCTATCGGGAGTCCTTGCAATATCGACATGAGGCAAACGTGTTACTTTGCTTATGAATTGACCAAATAAAACATGTGTTTTTATTTAAACAAATACCGTCCCACTTGATAATATCCAAAAAAATTTAGTTTTTCATCCATTAATACTTGCATTTCTACGATAAATTGATGCCTAAATGTACTAAGTACCTCTATAACTTGATTTATGTTGCAAATGAATGAATACGGTGGAAGATTGGAGAAACAAGTAGAAAAGGGGCAAAGCGGAAGAAGACGAAAATTTGGGGACTAAAGTAAAAATACTCTAAACTTGTGACTAACCATATGATGAAGATTAGAGACTGTTAAAGGTCAAGAGATTGAGGAAAGAGTCAAAGGGATGAAATAAAATCAAAGTATGATCACACATCAATTTCCAATCGAAAATGGATGCACCAATTTTAGCCTCATATTGAGACTAGATGTTGACATAGAAAAATATCGAATTCGAAGATGATATTTGAAGACAAATTGTAGCCCTTTGAGTTATCTTTTCAATGCATTTTGAATCACCTCAATCGGACATCGATAAGAAGATATGGTCAAAATACTGAAAGTTGTCCGGCGAGAAAACACTATAACTATGCGGTTGCACCGCATAGTTAAAAATCCATGCGACTGTATGGTTATTTACCGAGAATTCAAGGGCAGCAATTCTTTGCTCCATGCAACTATATGAGTTTATACCTTGTGATCGCATATGTCATTTTCGGGCGAAAATTTTCTAATTTCGGAATTTGTTCTACCACTTATGGAAACATGTTGGGACGCGTTTTTAAGCCATATTTTGTCCCAAAACGTAGCCAAGCAGTTTCTTATCACTTTTCCTCTCAATTCTTGCTTAAGAACCTTATGGAGAACTAAATTCATTGGTGAAACTTGAAAGGAACTCGGTTGGTTTTGGAGAATTCATCGTTCCGTCACCCATGTAATGTGTTTTTATTGAGCAAACAATTCTAGAATTCAGATTTCTTTTTCAATTATCTTGCTTTGAAATTGGCTTATCCTTTATTAAATTCGTTATAGATCTAGTCTCGCTTTTTTCATTGATTAATTGAAATAATTGTTGAGTTTCAATTTCGATTTGTTTCATTGATGTGATTTAATTACTGCTATATGTTTGATATATATAGTCGCTCTTTGAATCTGATTTCAATAAATGATATGAAATTATGCTATAGGGAATCTAGTTGTGGAATTACCATAGAATTGATCGAGTATTGTATGCCAAATTTTCTGATTAGAGTATTAGGATAAAGATCTCTAATTGAGTAGTATGAATGGGTGATTTACATTGATTGATCCAAACCAGTATAAAAATTTGGCGCTTCACTATTTTGACATTGATATTTGAATCCAATTTAATTCGATAAACAACTAAATTCACACAATTTGCAAGAAGAATCCTAAGACTTGATCCTTTGAGTTAAATTTACATCTCCCTATGGAATCGATACCCCAAAGTTGTGCTACAATTACTGCGCTATACTTTGGGCGTAATCAAATTTTGGCGCCGTTGCCGGGGAGATGGTATAATAAGCTGAAGGATTTTCTAGCAAAAGGGTAACTTCGTTCCTTTTTTCATTTTTTTAGTTAGTTTATTTTATTCACTGTTATTTTTTTATTTTTCACATAGTCCCATTTTTGTTTGTGTTTATGAACAGGAATCGAGATGAGCGAGGACGATTCACTGCAGGACTCTTTCCAGTGTTTGAATCTCTTCCTAATCCAATTTTTGATGCTGCATCTGTTGTCACAAACACCACACTACACAACACAATGAGTGAAAGTGAACATGATGATTCACCGTATAGGACTTTACATGATTATCTTCATCCCATACGCACATCTACATCAACTTGTATTATATTTTCACACAATATGCCACACATGGATCTTAAACCGAGAATGATTCAACTCCTTTCCAATTTCCATGGACTTGAAAATGAAAATCCATATGTGCATATCAGGGAATTTCAGGAGGTGGTAGCAAACTTCCACAATCAACATGGTATAATGGATGCAATTAAGTTTAAATTCTTCCCATTTTCTCTTAAGAAAATGGCAAAAAGCTGGTTGTATTCATTGAGACCACGTTCGATTGGAACTTGGGCTGAGATGACTCGGGCATTTTTTAGTAAATACTTCCTACATCATAAGAACAATGCCTTGAAAAGACAAATCAACTCATTTGCCCAAAAAGATACGAAACCCTATATCAAGCTTGGGAAAGGTACAAAGAGTTGCAAGCTCTTTGCCTACACTACGGTTATGAGAGCTGGCACATTGTAAGCTATTTCTATGAGGGGTTAACACCTAGGGAATGTCAGTTTGTTAAAATGATGTGTAATGGCGATTTTCTACAAAAAGATCCAGATGAGGCTATAGAGTACTTAGATGACTTAGTTGAAAATGCCATACTTGGACTGGACCTAGTGCCACCGAGAGTACTAATAGGTCACGACCCGCAAGTAACCCCACTAGCACATATATCTATCATCTTAGGGAGGATGATAGCTTTAGAGCAAAGGTAGAAGCTCTAACTAAAGAACTTGAAATCCTACGTGCTAAAGACTCGAAACCTATAAAGAATGCATCATGTGTTGAGTCTAGTGGTAATTGTTTTGTGTGTGGTGGAGCCGACCATCCAGCTCAAGAGTATACCACTTATGCTGAGATGAGGGGAGTATATGAAGAACACTGTAATGCCTTAGGCATGTACCAAAAGCCATATGCTTCTTTTTCTGAAACCTACAATAAGGGATGGCAGAATCACCCCAATTTTAGTTGAAAATCTGGCAATCAACAACCATCCCAACTAAATTGAACATACACTATACCCTCATATCAACCTACATCTTCTAGGAACTCCTTAGAGAATACATTACATGATTTTATAGAGGCATAGGGTAAAACTAATAACAAGTTTGAAACTATGATTACCCAGGTTGTTGAGGAAAGCAAAGAGATGAAAGCCCACATGTTCAAACTAACCAATGTTTTAGCTGTAAGGGAGCATGGGAAATTTCTAGCTCAGGCTCAACCAAAAGCTAGATGACAACATATGGCACAAACTTTAGGCTCAGAAGAAAACAACCTTAATGAAGTAAATGCCATACCCACTAGGTCCGAAAAGACTATAGAACCAACCAACAAGCCTAGAGACGAGGAGAAAAACTCTAGCAATTCGAAAAAGGATAAACCTAGTGATGATGTAGTGGAGATCCCAACTAGAGTACCTTTCCCCTCAAGCTCTCAAGCCTGCCTTGAAAACAACTGGGCAACACAATAAAATTTTGGAACACCTTAAATAGGTGAAAATCAATCTACACCTTCTGTATGTGATCGCCTAGGTTCCCACATATGCTAAAGTCCTTAAGGACTTATGCACTGTGAACAGAAAACACCATGTTAAGAAAATTGCTTTCTTAACTGAGCAGGTAAGTGCTGTAATTGAACAAAAGATCATACCATAAGTTTAAGGATCCTGGTTGTCCCACTCTTTTTACATCATTGGGAGCCATGAATTTGCACAAGCTCTTCTTGACTTAGGAGCTAGTGTTAACCTCATGCCTTATGCTATTTACTCATTATTAGGCTTAGGTGAGATAAAACCTACATCTATAGTCTTGCAATTAGCTAACCGGTCCACTGTTAGGCCTATGGGAGTAGTGAGGATGTGTTAGTTCAAAGTGATAAATTCTACTGCCCATCGATTTCTTGGTACTAGATTTGAAGGTTTATGTGAATATTGACTCTAAAATCCCCATAATTCTTGGTAGACCCTTTCTTACCACTACTAATACTCTTATCAATGGTAGGAATGGTCTAATGAAGCTATCCTTTGGGAATATGACTTTAGAAGTCGATATCTTCCACATTGCCAAACAACTATAGGAGGATGATGAGTGGCATCAAACATTTACGATTGATGCACTCATTCAAGAGGAGACACCTGCAACTACTGATTCTGATCCCTTAAACCCATTCATCTTAAATTCTGAAATTTCATCTATTGTCGATGATGAATAGTATACTAATATTTGTGCTATTTTTGCAAAAATGCAGGATTATGGAGTATCACCATGGCAGCCCAAGTTTGAAGAGCTGCAAAAAAGGAATAGAGGACAGCAACCATCAAGTATTGAGAGTCCCAAACCAAAGTTGAAAATGATGCCTTAAGGATTGAAACATGAGTTTCTTGGACCAGGTGATACCTTTCTTATTATTATATCTTCAGAATTGGATGCATTACAATGTAATCAACTTTTACATATCTGCATTAGGATGGACTATAGCTGATATCAAGGGTATTAGTCCCTTAATTTGCTCACATAGTATTCATCTAGAGGAAGGAACCAGTCTTAGAAGAGACCCACAACGTAGTGGTGTCAATATGGGCGGGCATGGGGGTGAACCGGCCCGCAATTCTGCTCGTTAACCTAGTGGGCCGAATCACAGGCCTAAACTTTTCTTAACCGGTTTGGGCCGGTTTTTGAAAACTAGGCCAGCGGTTTAAAAAAAAAAAAATTTTAAAAAGTCACGGTCGGGTCAGTGACAGTTTGCCGAATTTTTTTTTTGTTTGTTTGAAAAGTACTAATGGTCACTTTTTTTTCCTTATAATTTGTGTATTTTTTTGCTTTCATTTCATCTTGTGATTTTCGTGCAAAATTTTTCATTCTCTCTTACAATCTACAAGTTTAAAATATCTATTTTCTCATTCTCTCAAACTCTCTTAATATTTTCAGCAAGTATTTTTAATATTTAGTATTTAGTATTTTCTTTTCATCTTATTATTTCAAAAATATTTGTTAAAGTGTTAGGGATTCTCACGATTTTTCTTCAATAAATTTCAATTTACATGATAGTCGTTCTTTAATAAATTTAGAAGATGATAATGATCCAAATATTGGATCTTCTCAACAGCGAAAGAATAAAAAAACAGACATCTGATGTTTGTGACATCTTTATAGTAGATGAACCAAACAAAAAAGCAATATGCACTATTTGCAGAAAGGCTTATGCATGGTTTGAAGGTCAAAGCACTGGCACATTGCGAAGACACAAAGATAAACACATGAATGAAAGAGGGCATTTAGATACTAAACAAACTCAAATTACTTCTTTTACTAATACTAGTGGATTAGTTACTTTTTCTAATTTTTCTTATTCGCAGGATCGAATGAGAGTAGGAATGTCTGAATTTTTGGCAGTAAGGGAGATGCCTTTTACTTTCGCGGAAGATCAATACTCCGATGAGTTTATGCAAAAGTATGTTCAACCCGCTTATCGAACTGTAAGTAGAAATACTGCTCGCTTAGATATCTTGAAATTATTTCATACAAGGGCTGAAAATTTAAAAACTGAATTTAAGAACTTTGATGGAGTTATGTGTTTTACATCTGATTGTTGGTCTGGACATAATCACAATGGTTATGCATGTGTCACTGCACATTTTATTGATAAGAATTGGTTACTTCACAAAAGAATTATTGTTTTTCGCTTACTTGAATATCCACATAATGGAATAAATTTGGGTGAGAATTTATTACAAGTTTTTAATGAATTTAATGTATTGAGAAAATTATTTAGCATTAGTTTTGATAATGCTAGTGCAAATACTACATGTATTGAACTTTTGAAAGACACTTAATCTCTCATTTGACTCTAAATTATTTCATATGCGAAATGTTTGTCATATATATAATTTAGTAGTGCAAGATGGTTTAAAATTAATAACACCACAAATACATAAAATTAGAGAAGCTATTAACTACATTTCTTGTTCAGATTCTAGACAACAAGAATTTGAAAAAATTTGTAAAAATCTTGGATTGAGGAGAAGAAAATTTATTGATGATATTCCAAATAGGTGGAATTCAACATTTCTTATGTTAAAATCGTGTATTTGTTATACAGATGCTATTAATGCTTTCGTTAATTCAAAGCAACAGCAATTTTGTATAGATGATTCAGATTGAAAAATTGCTTTTAAAGTCACGAATTTTTTGAAACCATTCTATAAGGCAATAAAAACTAGTTCTGGAGTTTATTATCCAACAAGTAATCTTGTGCTTTTACAATTTGTAGAAATTGCTAATCAATTTCAAGTCATAAAGATGATTCATTTTTCTATGATATTGTTTGTACAATGGAGGACAAGTTTCGAAAATATTACGAAAATATGCCAATGATTTTTTCAATTGCAGCTGTAATGGATCCTCGTATTAAATATTTTGGAGTTCAGTGTGCTATGGATCAACTTTCTGAAACTTTATCTTTCAATATAACTATTACAAATCGGGAAATAGAATTTTTTATTAATGAAATATACAATAGTTATTTTATGAAATATGGTAATAATGAAAATGTTCCTTCTAATATGAGTTCTGCTACAACTTCTAAAGGTAAACGTTATTTCTTTTCTCTAATAGCCAAGAAATGCAATGTGTCTTTTACTTCATCTACTAGTTCATTTTCAAATGAGAATGTTACACCTGCTGAATTAGAAAGATATTATCAATTTGATCACTACAGTTTACTTCCACAAGATGAGGTTGACACCTTAGATATTTTACAATGGTGGAAGTTAAATGAACGGTCATATCCAATATTATAAAAAATGGCCCGAGATCTACTAACAGTTCCAGTCTCAACAGTAGCATTGGAGTCTATTTTTAATGCAGGTAACAGGGTGCTAAATGAAAGAAGATCAAAACTTAAAGAAGATATTTTAGAAACTCTCATTTGCGTGAAAGACTGGCTATTTACAGATAGAAGAATGCACGATAAAGTTGTTGACGTTATTGCTCAAGACTTTAAAAATCTTACCATAGATGAATAGAATCTGATTTTTAATGACGAAATTATAGTTAAGTAAATTGGGATTTACTTTAACTATAAATTTATAAATAGTTAACAACTGTTTAATTTGTCAAGTTAGGGAAAATATTGTTAGAAAAATTGTAAGTTTTTATAATATTGATGTAAAATTTATCGAAAAATAAATCAATGTAAAATTTATTTTTATATAACTTTTATCGATCTTCACTCTAATTAAAAAATTTATTTTTTAAGTGACAATTTTTGATAAAAAAAACGGGCAGACCCGAACGGGCCGGCCCATGCGGGCTTTGCGGTTCGGGTCGGGTCACTTATTTTTTTGCTGTCCAGGCCTACCTAGCCCGCAAAGCCCGAATGGCACGAGCTTTTTTAGAGCGGGGCGTGCACAGACTTTTTAGTATATGACCCGACCTACTCGTTTTGACATGTCTACCACAACGTAGGCTAAACCCTACAATGAAAGAAGTAGTGAAAATGAAGTGCTAAAATTGTTAGATGCAAGAATCATTTACCCTATTGAAGATACTAAATGGGTTAGTCCTACATAGGGGTGGCAATAAAGCCCGACTCGGGCTCAGTTGCACCGAGCTAAGGCTTGAGCCAAGCCCCATTTTGGGGATTCGGCCCGAGCCCGGGCCGACCTATGTTTAGCTCGTTCTTAAAATAAAAAAAAGAAAAATTTAAAAAATTAAAAAAAAAGCTGCCTGCACATGGCAGGCAGCTATTTGAGCTGCCAGCACGCAGCTAGCCATTAGAGCAAAAAAAAAAATAAGTTTTTTTAAAAATCACGCCTGAATTGTCTTATCAAAAATTTGAATTTGAAAATTAAAACGGATATATTTTTGTCTATAAATACGAGAAAAAATTTTCAATTTCATATCAATCTATCTCTAATCTCTCTACGCAATATTCAGTATTCTACTCTCCAATTTCTTAACTTTGATTTTCAATTTAAATATTTTGTTGTGTTATTCAGTTTCTTTTATTCTATTATTAAATATTCCTTACTATAAGTATAATACTTGCACATGGATTTTACTAGCGATGAAATTAATCAGTTTAAAGGTAGTTCGAGCACTCCATTGGGGTACGATGCATTTCAAAATGTTCCAATTAATTTGGAAGATATCGAAGAGGAGGAAGTAGTCGAGGTTAAAAGGTCGAAAAAAGATTCTGCGGGATGTTGGCAACATATGACTCGCAAAACAGTTGGGGTTGAAAATGAAGTTGATATTTGGAAAGCATGTTGCAATTATTGTAGTAAAGAATTTAGTTGGAAGCCCAGTTCGAGTACATCGCATTTAAATAGGCAAATATTAAGAAGTTGCAAAGCGAAACCAACTGGTCTTGACCCGAAACAGACCAAACTAACATTTACCGATTCCAATTCTACTCTTTCCACTTTTGTATATTCACAGGAAAGATTTCATGAAGGAATGACTGTATACTTGGCTGCAGCAGAGATGCCGATAACGATGATCAAGTTAGAACAGTTTACTCGTCTTGTGCAGAATTATCTCCAACCCAGATATCATTCTTATTGTAGAAATACTCTTCGTTCGGATGCTATAAAATTATATAACAAACGAAAACAAACTGCTATTGAAAGTCTAAAAACTTTTAATTGTGTTATATCATTTACCTCTGATTTATGGACCTGTATTAATAAAAAATGTTATATTGCTGCTACAGCTCATTACATTGATCACCTATGGATTATGCATAAAAAGATTATTGCATTCAGATGTGTAGATTATTCTCATAATGCGACTAACATATACATGGTTTTAAAAGATATTATACAAGAATATGGTATGCAAGAAATGGTTCGAAGTTTTACTTTTGATAATGCTAGTGTAAATAAAGTTGTTGTCGACAAATTTATTGATGATATGAACCCTATATTTGGAGGTTTTTTTTTTTCATCAACGTTGTGTATGTCACATTATCAATTTGATTGTAAAAGATGGATTGTCACATATAAAATCACCTTTAGATAAAATTAGGCAAGCAATTAATTTTATCTCTATATCACCAGCAAGAAAACAAGCATTTAACAGTTTATGTGCAGAATATGGATTAGAAGAGAAATCATTTGTCACTGATGTATCACATAGATGGAACTCTACATATCTTATGTTACACTCGTGTGAAAAATATGATAAAGTTATTTTAATGTATTATAATGGTAGACATACATATGGATCCGAACATAATTTGGAAGATTGGGAATGGTCTCTCGTATTTCTCGTTAAAAAATTCTTAAAACCTTTTTTCGATGCCACAAAGGAATGTAGCGGTGTTTATTACCCTACATCTTCACTTGTTTTACACCATTTTTTCTATATTTCACAAGCATTTCAAAAATATAGGAATTTGCCCATTTTTGTTGATGTAATTTATTCTATGGAGTTAAAATTTCGTAAATATTGGGAGAAGTTACTCTCTTTATTTTTATTAGCTTCGGTGATGGACCCTCGACTTAATTTAACTGGCACACAAACTATTATAAAGGGAATTTCAAATTTCATGAATGTAGAATTATCACATGCTCATATAGAATCTATGTTATGTGAAATGTATAACTATTACGTTGAAAAAGATGGTCAGCGTAGTTCTACTTTCTAAAGTTCTTTTTCAATAAATACTTCAACAAATGCAGACATTTTATGGAATTTTTTAGAGACCAATATTAGTGTTCCCTCATTTAGTTCTAATTCGTCAATATCTAGAGCAATAGATGTCAGTGGTACAAATTTTGAAATTTCCTCTGAGTTAACTAGATATATGCATGTGGACATTCGTAGTATGTTACAACCACAAGAACTACAGGAATTTAGTATTTTATCGTGGTGGAGGTCTAACGAAAGGCAATATCCGATTCTATCAAAAAATTGTTCGCGATCTACTAACACCTCCGGTGTCTACGGTAGCATTGGAGGCTGCATTTAGTTTGGGAGGTCAAATTTTATGTGACGAACAATCAAGACTAAAAGAAGATATATTGGAGGCTTTAATATATTTGAAGGACTGGGAATGTGCAGAATTACGTCTTCAAGAACAAGTTGACAGTATAATGGCCGAAGAGTTGCAGCAGATTCAAGCATAAGATATGTAAGTTTTTAAATTGATTAGTTTCAAAAAAATACGTAATTTTTAAATTTTTTTTCAAGAAAAATTGTACACGTAATATTTTATTCGTATACAATTTTAACTCCGCCTACATAATTGTAGCCGGTCCCAAGCTCGGATAAAGGATGAGGGTTTTAACTTTTATAATTCATTTAATTTATAAATTTTTTAAGTAAAAAATGTAAATTTTACAAAAAAAAAAAATAAAAAAAAAATCGAGCCGAGCTTGGTTATTGTAATATTTAATTATAATTATAGTTAAGTATTTAATTTAAATTTTTATTTAGTATTTAATTATTTATTGTAATTGGTTAAGTAATATTTAATTAAAATAATATATTTAGTATTTAATTATTTAATTTAATTGTTTATTTAATAGTTAATTTTTTTTTTTTTTTTATGAATTGGATATGTAATATTTAGTTATTTATGTATTATTTAATTATAATTAGGTAGTTAATATTTAATTATGTGAATTAATTTTTTATTTAATATTTAATTGAGTAAAAAATGTATATTTTACAAAAAAAAAAAAAAAACAGGAAAAAAAAATTTAACCCGAGCCGGCTCGGCCCGCTAAGGCTCGGGCCGAAAGCCCGGGCCAGGCCACTTTTTTTGGCCGGGCTTTGCTCAACTCAGGTCGGGCCCAAAAAAGCCTAGCAAAAAAAAAATTCGAGTCGAGCCCGAGCTTTTTTTCCCCGGCTCAGGCCCAGCCTGGCCCGGCTCGTTGCCATAACTAGTCCTACACAGGTAGTTCCTAAAAAATCAGGAGTCATAATGGTGACAAATAAACTAGGTGAAATGATCCCCACAAAAACAGTGACTGGATGGCGCATGTGTATAGACTATAGGAAGTTAAATGCTGCCACTCACAAGGATTACTTTCCCCTTCCTATTTTAGACCAAATTCTTGAGCGTGTGGCTGGTCATCCCTTTTACTGTTTTCTGGACGACTATTATGGTTATTATCAATTTGAAATTGCCTTAGAAGATCAGGATAAAACCATATTCACTTGTCCCTTTGACACTTTTGCATTTCGTAGGATGTCATTTGGACTTTGTAATGCTCTGGCCACATTTCAAAGATGCATGATCAGCACGTTTAGTGACATGTTAGAGAATTGCATGGAAGTATTCATAGATGATCTAACTATTTTTGGAACTTCATTTGATGCATGCTTGTTAAATTTGAAACGAGTTTTAACCCGATGTGAGGAAAATGGGTTAGTATTGAATTAGGAAAAGTGTCATTTCATGGTACCTTCGGGAATTGTCTTAGGGCATGTAATTTCTTCTAAGGGAATAGAGGTTGACAAATCTAAAATTGAACTAATCTCTAAATTGCCTACACCTAAGACTGTGAAAGACGTCAGATCATTCCTTGGGGGTTAAAACCCTAAATGGTCACTGAACTTTGCCTAATAGTCTTCCAAAGGTCACCGAACTTCTAATGGTCTCCAAAAGGTCACTAAACTTTGCTATTTGGTCTCCCATCCATCACTGACCGTCAACTTTAACTAACAGAATCAAGTCGGTGATGGATGGGAGACCAAATAGCAAAGTTCAGTGACCTTTTGGAGACCATTGAAGTTCGGTGACCTTTTAGAGACCATAGGCAAAGTTCAGTGACCATTAGTAGTTCGGTGACATTTTGGAGACCATAAGCAAAGTTCAGTGACCATTTAGGGTTTTAAGTTGTGTGAAAGCAAAAAAAAAAAAAAAAAATTAGTACTTGTGTGAAAGCAAATTTTTTTTTTGGTCAACTAAATTTTTTTTTGTCAACTAAATTCTATTATTAATGTAAAAACACACGGTCGGGTTGACTCAATAACTTATGACACGCAACAATTTCATTTATTTGATTTTTACATTAATCGCAATTCAATACAAGTCATCAGCATGGATGCAATTTTGAATGACAAGTTATTAAAATAGTCACATTAATGATATATTCTTGATCCACTAAAGATTTGATTTATACCGCACACAAAAATTACTCATAAGTAAATTTGTTAATATGATTATTTTTCTTTGCAAACAGTTAAGATAAATATGTAATAAAAGTAAATTTACCCTGTTTAGAGATGGGAAGTACGATTGTTTAGGTACTTGCAAGACTTGAACCGGATATCAACCTCAACTTTGTTGTTCTCATCCATGGTGTTTAAGCAATTTAAGAATATACTTTATTCAATAAGCATTGTGAAATCGGATCCAAATAATTTGTTAGTATTTTAATTTTTCTTTTTAAAAATGATTGAAAAGAAGAAGAAAAAGAAGAAGAGGCAAGACTAAATCCTTATTTGAAACTTCTCCGTCAACTCATTTTTAATTACACATTTTCGGGAAAAATTTGCTTTCACACAAGTACTAATAGAAATTAGTTGACCAAAAAAAAAAAATTTAATTTCGCACAAGTACTAATTTTTTTTTGATTTTACACAACTTAAAACCCTAAATGGTCACTGAACTTTGCCTATGGTCTCCAAAAGGTCACCGAACTACTAATGGTCACTGAACTTTGTCTATGGTCTCTAAAAGGTCACCGAACTTCTAATGGTCTCCAAAAGGTCACTAAACTTTGCTATTTGGTCTCCCATCCATCACCGACTTGATTCTGTTACTTAAAGTTGACGGTCAGTGATGGATGGGAGACCAAATAGCAAAGTTCAGTGACATTTTGAAGACCATTAGAAGTTCGGTGACCTTTGGGAGACCATTAGGCAAATTTCAGTGACCATTTAGGGTTTTAACCCCATTCCTTGGTCATGCAGGTTTTATAGGAGGTTCATACAAAAAATTTCATCTATAGCTAGACCACTGTGTAAGCTTTCTTAGTAAAGATGTGACTTTTGATTAGACCCTTAAGTGTCAAGAGGCATTCAAAACGCTGACTGGCTATCTAACCGCGGCACCCATCATGCAACTACCTGATTGGACATTACTATTTGAAATTATGTGTGATGCTAGTAATTATGTGGTAGGTGTTGTACTTGGACAACGAAGAGAAGGTAAGACTTTTGTAATCTACTACTCTAGTAGAACTCTAAACAGTGCTCAAATGAATTATTTCACAACTGAAAAAGAATTATTAGTTGTAGTCTTTGCGTTTGATAAGTTTAGATCTTATTTGATTGACTTTCCTATTACAATTTTCACAGATCATGCAACCCTTAAGTACCTTCTTACCAAGAAGGATGCTAAGACACGATTAATATGGTGTGTTTAGCTATTGTAGGAATTCAATATCACTATGAACGATAAGAAATGAGTAGAGAATGTTATAGCAGACCACTTGTCAAAGCTAATCTTTGAAGACAACACAACCACCTTGCCAATTAGAGAAGAATTCTCAGACGAGAGTTTATTTTCTATTTCTTCTCTACCATGGTTCGCTCATATTGTAAACTATTTGGCTGCAAGTGAAATTCCACAAGAGTGGAGTGTGAAGGATAAGAGGAAGTGCCTAGTTGAGGTACGTATTTTTTATTGGGATGACCCTTATCTATTTAAATACTGTCCTCATCAGATATTGAGACGTTGTGTCCCTGATAAGGAGATACCTAGCATACTAGATTTTTGTCACGCCCAAGCATGTGGAGGCCACTTTTCTATGAAAAAGACTGCTGCAAAAAATTTTGCGATGTGGTTTTTACTGGCCCACTTTGTTTAATGACACTAATGTCCACTGTAGAGTTTGTGAGAGGTGCCAAAAGCTTGGTACTATGTCTCGACGTAATATGATGACCTTAAAGCCCATTTTGGTAATAGAAAATTTTGATTGTTGGGGTATTGACTTTATGGGACCCATTCCACCCTCTTTTGGCTATCTATATTCATTGTAGCGGAGGATTACGTGTCTAAATGGGTAGAGGCAGCAGCTTGTAGGGGTAATGACAATAAAATAGTTGTAAAATTCCTCAAGGAAAATGTTTTATCTTTCTTTGGCACACCACAAGTGATAATTAGTGATATAGGCACACACTTTTGCAACCGTTCATTTGAAGCCTTAATGAAAAAGTATGGGATTGTTCATAAAATTTCAATTGTTTACCACCCCAAACTAGTGGACAAGTTGAACTGGCTAATAGGGAGATTAATAGATCTTGGAAAAAATGGTGAACCCCAATTGTAGAGTTGGGTCTTTAAGATTAAATGATGCACTTTGGGCATACCGTATAACTTTTAAGATCTCCTTAGGCATGTCCCCATATCAACTCATCTTTGGAAAATCGTGTCATCTATCTGTAGAGCTTGAGCATCGAGCCTATTAGGCTGTCAAACACTTTAACTTTGATCTAGAGGAGGGAGATAAACTTAGAAAATTTCAATTGACGGAGCTAGATGAATTGAGGAATGATGCTTAAAAAGAGTTCTTGAATCTACAAGTCAAAAATGAAAGCTTTCCATGATAAAAATATTTTGAGAAGAACCTTTGAACCAAATTAAAAACTATACTTATATGATTCTTGACTCCACAAGCACCCAGATAAACTTCGTTCTAGGTGGACTACTCCCTTTGTGGTGAAACGTGTCTTTGAAAATGGGGCAATTGAAATTGAAGATCCTAACGACGGTAGAGTGTTCAAAGTAAATGGACAGCGTCTCAAGATACTCTATGGGCAACAAGTATTTGCAGTGGAAGAAATTCCTCATGCAAATCCTGTTTAGCATCCTTGAAATCTTTCAGGTATGTCTTTTACCTTGCTTTTCTATATATTAGTTTTTGTATACCTCTTTTAGGTAGATAGTTCATTTTTTTAAGTTTCTTTTCATTCCCTATTTTATCACATTGAGAACCTTTAGGTTATCCATTCTTCGAGCTTATGTTAACTCACTTCCATATTCAGATGATATCTTTCCTTTTCTATTTCATATTCACGTTAATGCATTGAAGACAATGCAAAAATTTTGTTGGGGGAGGGTCAATTTGAATTTTTGTTGAATTGCATGTGAATTTTGAGAAAGTTTTTTGTTTGATTCTCTAATTTGCTGCATGTTTATGCTCTTGAATGACAACACATGCCACTAGAAATTAATTTTGTCTGTGAAAATCTAGATGTCATGACACTTGCTAAACTTCTCGTGCATACAAGTCTTGTGGTATGATGGTAGTTTAACACATGTAACTAGATGAGTCTCTTGTTAAAGTTTTCTAATGTGAGAAAATTGGTGAAGATAGAGAACTACAATATACTAAATTACAGAAATAAGCGTTCATTGATCTTGTGAATTGGAAACTCCTTTGGGAATAACACTACATGGTTTGTTACCATGGTGGATTACTTGAAAAACGATAAAGGTCAATTTAGGATTGATATTTGAGCCTTTCAAGCCTTTCTTTTCAATAAGTACAACCCCTAATAGCCATGTCGAGCCATACACAAACATATATAGCTTTTTCTTCATGCACCTACGTTATCCATACTTCTTCATATTGGAGTATACACTTGATTTCCCACATTTTTTACTTTCAGGTGTGTAGTAGGTATTAGATGTTTATTTGTGAATAATTGAAGCAATGAAACAACAATAATTAGCATATGCTCAAGTAAGGCGCTCCAAATTTGAGCGTTCATCTTTCCCAGCTCCAAAGAGAGAAACTCCACAACAAACACTTTGATACCCGTGAGTTATGGAACTGCTTTAGCCTAAGACATACTCGATGTTGCATGTGTTAGGGTTAACGGTAAGATGGTTACGACTTGACACACACTCACACATTTAACACATGTCCTTGACATCCTGGTAATCGTAACACCGTTAATTTCTTTGTGGTGTAATGTTTGAAAAGAGCATGATATGTGGTTAAATTAGAACTTAACAATTTAACTTGTTACTTAGAGCAATCTTTCATTCATCTTGTTTTGCATTAAATTGCTAGGGACTAGCAATAAGTAAGTTGGAGGGTGTGATAATATCACAAATTGTTAAATTTTTCATCCATTAGTATTTGTATTTCTACGATAAATTGATGCTTAAATGTACTAATTACCTCTATAAATTGATTTAGGATGCAAATGGATGAATACGGTGAAAGATTGGAGAAACGAACGAAAAAGAGGCAAAGTGGAAGAAAACGAAAGTTCGAGGACTAAAGTACAAATACTCTAAAATTGTGCCTAACCTTATGATGACGATTCGAGAGTGTTAAAGGTCAAGTGGATGAGGAAAGAAGTCAAAGGGATGAAATACAATCAAAATATGATCACATATCAATTTCCAATCGAAAAGAGTATGCACCAATTTTTAGTCTCATATTGAGATGGTTTTTGACATGGAAGAAGTTCGATTTTGAAGACAATATCTGAACAAATGTTGTATCCCTTTAAGTTATCTTTCCAAGGCATCTTGAATCACTTCAATCAAACATCGGTAGAGGAAGATATGGTTAAAATATTGAAAGTTATTCGGTGGGAAAACACTAACGATGCGTCGCATAGTTAAAAATCCATGCGACCGCTTGGGTATTTACCGAGAATTCAAGGGCAGCAATTCTTTGTTCCATGCATGGATTTATACCTTGCGGTCGCATAGGTCATTTCTGGGCGAAAAATATCTAATTTCGAAATTTGTTCTACCACTTATGGAAACACGTTGGGACGCATTTTAAGCCCTATTTCGTCCCAGAACGCAGCTAAGGAGTTTCTTATCACTTTTCCTCTCAATTCTTGCTCAAGAACCTCATGGAAAACTAAATCCATTGGTGAAGTTTGAAAGGAACTCGATTGGTTTTGGAGAATTCATCGTTCCGTCACCCATGTAATGTGTTTTTATTGATTAAACAATTCTAGAATTCAGATTTCCTTTCAATTATCTTGTTTTGAAATTGACTTATCATTTATTACATTCGTTATGGATCTAGTCTCTCCTTTTCCATTGATTAATTGAAATAGTTGTTGAGTTTGAATTTCAATTTGTTTCATTGGTGTGATTTAATTACTGCTATATGTTTGATATAAATAGTCGCTCTTTAAACCTGATTTCAATGAATGATGTGAAATTATTCTATAGTCAATCTATGTTTTGGAATTACCATAGAATTGATCGAGTATTGTATGCCAAATTTTTCGATTAGATTATTAAGATAAAGATCTCTAATTGAGTAGTATGAATGTGTGATTTACGTTGATTGATCCAAACTAGTCGAGAAAATTTCGGCGCTTCACTATTTTGACATTGATATTTAAATCCAATTTAATTCGATAAACAACTAAATCCACACAATTTGCAAGAAGAACCCTAAGATTTGATCATTTGAGTTAAATTTTCATCTCCCTGTGAAATCGACACCTCAAAACCGTGCTACAACTACCACGTCATACTTTGAGCGTAATCACCACTCAATATTACAGTAATAAATTTTAATTAATTACCAACTGTTCAAATTAATATATACTTCAATTATTACGATTTATTTCATCCAAGAAAATTTAATCTAAATTAAATTTATAATGAAAAATTCGTGTTCAATGATATGTATCATATTAATAGTATCGCGAAGGATATCATAAATAAATTTATATGTTATGATATCAAGAAAGATATTATTTCAAATAATAATTTAAAGCATTTCTAAAGTGATAAAATTAACAATTATTCGTAACCCAAAAATCGGCTACAGAATTAAATTAAAACTAATTTGACCAAAGTCCAATATTTAATATAAATTTTCAGCTCAAAAATCGTCAAGTATCCAACATATTAATCCAAACAGCAATAGGACTCCACCACCATACTTGTAAAAATTAATTTCAAACTTGACTTATTCAGATCTAATCCGAATCGTAAAAATGAACCCGAGCCAAAAATCAACCTGAACCTGCGCATAAATAGGACTGCACAAAGACCAAAACTGTTTGCACGAAAGACAATTTTAACTGTCTCTGCGTGCAATTTTTTGATTTTTATTTTATCTGATTGAACAAGAAAATAAAATCAAGATGGTGGAGTCAGAATGTGCCTATCTTATTACAACCTCCATATAATACATTATAATCAAGAACCAACCACAAATAATTGAATCACAATTTAAAATTATTCAATTATTCAATCATCATATAATAAAATATTCATAGACATCGCTTGACTAGAACATGCAATCAAGTTTCAGAAATAACAAGCATGTGAACAATCCAAATTGCTCTAATACCAGTTGTTGGAATGCGGAAGTAGAACTACCCGAAAATTAAAAGTTTTCTTTGATTCAAAAAATAAGATCAGCTAAATGTTCACATGTATGTTATTCAAAGAATAAAGTATTTGAATGTTTACCTAAATTTAATGATTGATTCTTGAATTAATTCTGAATCATGAACTTCCAGCTTTTAATTTCAAACTTTTAGCTTTAATTCCAAGATTTAGATGCTCCAAACCTCCAAGTCTTATGTGATATTCTTCAAAGTCAGTACTACACCGATGGATCAACACCTTCTATTAATTAAGCCCCTGTTTGGCAGCCATTTTTTCAAAATATATTTTTCTCTCTCTTCTTTTCAACCACACATTTTTCAATAAAATAATATTACACGCAAATCTAAAACTTTTTCTTAATTTTTAACCACACATTCTTCATCAATCAACTATTCAAAAATGCATTTTCTTCCCAAAAATGGCTACCAAACAGGGGCTAAATCAATTCTTGGACTGGACAATTGAATAAAGTTAAAACAAATTCTATTTCTAATCCGGACACTATAGAATTATATATTATGAATTGTTTTAAGATTTCTAGTTTCTATTTAGTCTCTATTTATAGAGATAAATAGTTATAATCATCGTATACTAATAACTTCAATATCAAATAGAAACCTTAATTAAAATCCAAGTAGGAGTATAAATTAACGTCCAAATCCAATTAGTTTACATTTAATTACATGTATAGTCTTAAAACTTCAATTACAATTATAGTTAGGTTTACAACTATCATATTAATTATAATTAAGTACAAAACTTTATTGTAATTACAATTGAACCCAAAAACATTATTATAATTATAGTTATGTCCCAATACTATATAAAGTTAGCATTGGGACTTGATCAAACATATATTATCCAAATTTCAATAATTAAATCATGTCTAGTTGACCCAAAATCACCCAATCTAATTTTTAGTTTTTGAATTTTCCACTAAAGTAAAACGATTACCCTTTTGAAATATATAAAATCACAGAAGCTAATAAATTTGTAATACTTTCCTGTAACCTGCCGTATATGTATTTTTTTCCCTCATCTTAGATTCGATAATTAGGTATGAGCATACATAATTGTTTTGCCCTTTGCATTATTATCACTAATTTAAGTACTATTTTCTTCAACCATCTTGTAAACAAATTACAGTTATTGAAATTTAGTCGTCGCTAAACACTGAGCTCGAATTTTAGCCATTCAATAGAAAATACTTAAGTACTTACTCCACCCCTTTTTCAGGGAAACGGTTCCCGACACGAATTTATGTTCTCTACTTCGTTCATTCTCAAGCTACCAACTCACCAAGATATTTAACCAATCAAATTGATCTCACCAATGGTGAATCAAAAAACCATTAAAATCACAAAAAAAGATATGCATAACCCTTCAAGAGATTTAGATGAAATACACGACGATCAAGTAGAATTAAAGTTGACACATGGTCCGTTCAATACACTCTAACCGTATGAGTGTCATTTTAACTATTTCTATGATAAGGACAAATCACAAACTCGAATAGAGAATCGATCTACAACCTTTCGGTACAAGATGTAAACCCTTATACATATTGGTTGTAAACATATTGTTTATGACCAAAATACATGTTGTGTCACATTGTACTTCTCAACGTAAGTACTTAACTTATATTATTACAAGTAAGCGTTGACACTTTAATTCCCATGCTCAATAATAAATAAATACAGTAAATAAAATAAACACAAATTTATATAATATAAAATTAATGTTATTTGTACATTAGCAGAACTATACTATATGGGCATATAACCCAACATAAAGAAAGTTAAATTGCTCTTCTGAAGGAACAAGATGCAACACATAGCTCGTTAGGCTTCGAAAGCTTCCAAGTGTGGATCATCCTGTTAAAATGAAACTAAAGCCATTACTCTAGACCTGTCCCCAAATCTCCAACAAATGAAAATAAAAAATAATTCTCTGGCTTTGCTTGCAGTGCGAGTTTGACTTAGATCGATTACAAAGATCTTATTTGAAAATCATCAATTTTTTACTAATACTCCAACCAACACTAGGAATCGAGAGAGATCGATAAAGTCAGTATGAATTTTTCAAGTTGTAATGCTTCTCTTTTTGTTGCACTCTTTGCCTTCCGATTAACTGGGAATTATGCAAGATAAAGATTGTCGGAAAGACAACATTTGATCATTTCATTGATACACAATATTTCATTGATCCCAAATCAAAGGAATTGTACACACACACGATTGATCTCCTAAACATTGGGTGACATGACATACTAATTTATGTGGTGGAAGATGATGGTGGGTCCCAAAAAAATGGTTAGATTTGTTGGTAATTAGTATGCCATGTCACCAGGTAGCTTGACTCATAGAAAATTACTTTCAAACTCGATAAATCAATACTCACGTCCCTTGCACAGCTTTAACAATAATTGTTTGAGCCCTATTTTTAGGGTTAATAGATTTTGAAATAGTAATATTTTGAAGAATGTATGGTTGAGAAGTAAGGAAATGTTTTGACTTTATGTGTAAAGTTGTTTTATTGAGAAAATGTAAGTTTGAAAATCAATATGGGAAAAAATGAGTTTATGAAGAATGGGGGTCAAACAGATGTAAGTATTATATAAGCTTTTCTATAAGAAAATAAAATAAAATAAAATAATTTAACGTACTCATGCTCTTAAAAGATAGTTTCGCCCTTAAATCTAGATTGAAGTTCGATTTTGCACAAATCCATTTTGAATGTCATACATGTTATCACAAATGTACATGAATGTGTTTGCAATAAGAGAAAGGTTAATATAGCCAAAGGAAAGAGAAGTGTCTCAATACTCTGGTTGGCTAAAAGAATATGGAAAAAGAAAAATGGAAATTAATATTTCAAATTAAATTAATTGAAAACAACAAGAGCAATGATAAAAATAATAACAATACTTACGAGGAAAAAAGGCGAAGAACATCCGAAAAAAATTAGCAGTTGATACAGGAATGAATGATTTTCATGTTGTTGGACGGGTACTCTTAAAAGATTAATATTTTTAAGAAGAGTAACCAAACTCTTATAAACTGATATATATTTTTATCATTATTCGAGGTGGAATTTATCCTTGACAAACACATTCCAATTCGAATTCGAATTCCCATTCCAATTCCAATCCCAATCCCAATCCCAATCCATTTCTAATTGGGTAAAATTATTTTTTTGTAATTGAAACATGAAGCAACAAGTTAAGGATTTTGTCCCTTTTCCCATTCCTTTTTCACAGACTGCAGCACATATACATAAAGTAAAATTTGTCTGGCCCATTGCACATCTCCAAATGGTGAAAAGGGAAGGTAGAAAAAATCTAGTCTCGCTTGCAACTGTCGAGTAAGAGTTCGAATTCTGAAATATGGATGAGACCCTTGGTAAGTGGGAGTTAAATGACAGCCTTCCACCCTGCATCCTTGGAGGTATAACCTGCGATTTACCCCTCCACTAAGGCCCAGGGCAGGACAGGTGGGGAGCCAGTAATGGGCGTAATCCAAAAAAAAAAAAAAAAAAAATTTCGTCAATTATCTTGCCAACTCTACCAATCAAAAGTGAACAGACATATTCAGATTATCAATCGCGGTACGTGTACACTCCGGACTTACCCTTTGGTTGACACGGCCCCACCGAGCACTCACATGGAGGTCGGGTCTCACTCCATTAAATTTAATATTTTCACCCCTCCATGTGAGTGCTCGGTGGGACCGTGTCAACCAAAGGGTAAGTCCGGAGTGTACAAATAGCTTATTTCTCAGATTATAGTTAAAGCATTTACCTCCACTCCAAAATTAACCTCTACTTCCTGTTTGTCAAATTATGCATTGAATTCCCCAATTCTAACTCAAAATACACGTACAGATTATGGAAGACCTTTTTTTCCCTTTTAATCCATTTACCATCTCTTTTACCCTCTCGAATTCTGGCTTTATGTATATACACACATAGACACTAACAGATTTTGGAATTAAAATTCCCCTTCTTACCTTGTATTGTAGCCAAAACAGAGAACTAATTCCCAGCAAGAAAGTGAAATATCTCCAGCTGAAAATTAGTGCTGCTGCTTCTCAGGTTTCTTTTACTATTTTTCCTCTCATTTTCTGTTTTTGCTCTTGGTGCCGAGTCTCTCTATATGTATCTATCCGAAATTAATTTTCCCCTGTTGCTGCTATGTGATAGAATGAGAACAACCGCTTTTCCTTTGCCATTTGTACACAGTTATTGACACATGCATTGTTCCAAAAAAAAGAGAGTGGGATAATGCCATGTGCCATTGTATAAACAAGGGTATACACCCAAATGGATCAAGCATGATTTTTTTTTTTTTTAATACTCTCTTTTTAGTGTTTTTTTTTTAATATGTCAAGTAGTTCTCTCTATCATTAATGCAATAATTCATGTTTCGACCCAATAACACCTAAAGGGGTGAATAGATGTATAATACAAAATTAAAATAACAATCAATAAAAAGCAATAAGTCACTAATTATTTTTTCTAGATGAATACATTTAATCAGTATTAAACTAAAACAATCACACATAAATATTTAGATCAAAGAGGTAAAAGTAAAATCAATACCAAAAAGGGTAACGAAGGAAAACTACTTGAAGAACTCTTCATATTGATAAAAAAAACCTCGGAGCAAACCTTGTCAAAAAGATCTACTAGAAAAGACAACTTACAGTTAGGGTCCGTTTGATAAAAAGATGGAATTTGACAGAAAAAAAATGAATTATAAGGAATTGAATTGCCTATAATTTGTTTTACTAAGAATTGTAATTAAGGGTCCGTTTGATAGAAAGATGAAATTTGTGTGGAAAAAAAATGAATTACAGGGAATTGAATTGCCTAGAATTTGTTTTACTGGAAATTGTAATTAAATGTGTTTGATTGATATAATTTTCCACCTGAAAATATAATACTTTGTTGTTCGTTTTACTTTATTTTTCATGAAAATTGTCAATTAAACGAATAAATTTTCTTACCATTGGGACAAAATTTGTTTAGATTGTCAAAAATTTAAAAAAAAAAATTTGAAATTTTGTTATGTTCGTTTGACTTTGTTTTACATGAAATTTGTCAATTAAAGAGATAATTTTTTTTATACTTCATCTTCAAATTTGTTTCTATTGCAAATAACAAAAAAAAAAAAAAAAAAATTTAAAAAAAGGGTGGAATTTCAATTCCCACCAAAGTGGTGGGAAAATGAATTCCTTGAAATCAAGGAAAATTTCAAAAGTTGGAAAACGTTTTCCATGGAAAATTTGGTCAATCAAACAAGCCAGAAGTGGAAGTTGAAATCCAACTTCCAGAGAAAATAATGTGCTATCAAACGGACCTAAATGTGTTTGATTGGTATAATTTTTCACCTAATCCATTTGACTTTATTTTTCATGCAAATAGTTTTTTTTGGGATAATTTTTTTTACAATTGGAAATAAAATTTGTTTGGATTGCCAAAAAGTAATTTTTTTTGTGTTTGTTTGGTTTTGTTTTGCATGAAAATTGTCAATAAAAGTGATAATTTTTTTTTACCATTGAGTTTAGAATTTGTTCTCATTGTAAAAAAAATTGAATTTATTTTCCCACCAAAGTGGTGGGAAAGCATTTTCCTCAAAAACCAAAAAAATGCACATGTGTGAGCAAAAGTAGGAAAATCAATTCCCTGGAAAATTTGTGCCATCAAACACCAAAAAGTTGGAAATGGAATTTGAATTCCTAGTTCTAGGGGAAAAAAAAAAGGGTTATCAAACATACCCTTAGTCCACACACAATTAAACCTCAGTAGACTCTGACCACCCTACTTGTAAATTATCAAGAGCTCTTCGATTCTGCCTCTGGTACTTCTCGACAATTTTGGACTTCTTTTCCCTTCTTGTGGATCACCAAGAACGAACTCGTTATGGAATATCTGAAACTCTAGTCGTTTCTTCCCAATTTTAGAACTCTGGAAGCTTATTGGTGAAGGTAATGATTTTCGGTCTTTGATCTTTTACTTGTATTTTGATCTTGTGATTGAATCAAGAGAATTATAAAATTGACGTTTGATCTCTGTAAAATGCTCTCTTGAATGAAATAAAAGCTCAACATAAGTAACAGAGATAGTTTGGGATGAAATATGGCTTAGGCAGTGGTGGATGCAGACATTTTGAGTTAGGGGATACAATCAAACACTGTACAGATCCAATATCTTGTTCTTATTTTTGAATGATACATGCTCCGAGAAAATGTAGATTTACATTTAAAAAACATTCCTTAATATTTTACTCTTCATTTTTAAAATAATCAACAAACAACTTTTGGACTTAGCGGAGAAAGACGACGTCTGTTACTTAGATGAACAATGAACACTTGCAAGGGTGATCTCTCTCGTTGTACCCTTGGTGTGAGAATTAGTGGTTTGAGTTTTAGAAGAATGACTTAAGGAAAAACGAGAGAAGGCCAGAATATTATTATGTAAAAAGAAGATCACTATACCTAACACGCTTTTGGAGCATTTATAAATGCTAGGTGCTATGTACCTGTTAAGCGGTTATTATCTATGTGTCCAGTGTAACACATTCACTCATTGGCAGTTCTCACTCACGTACTGAGTGGTCAACCTCCACATACTAAACGATTAATAAGATGATAACCGTAAGACGACTGATAATCATGATGGCCGTTCTAAAATAGTGGTAGTCAATCTAGCATAACCGCAGTCGATTTAGTGTAGATAGTCGAGCTAGCATAGCGATGGTCAAGCTAGCATTGTAGTGGTCGGGCGAACATAGATAGTCAAGCTAGCATAGCGAAAGTCTTCAATTGATTGGCCATAGTAGTTGTTCGCTTTAAAACAATGCCGCAAGTGCACGGGTCGAGAACAAGTAGTAAAAGTGGACCTTTTAAATCCGAGTCGATCCCTCAAAGAGTGTTGAATTTAATTACGAGTTTATTTGTGTCAAATTAACGAAAGACACACACATTTAAAAGTTGAGCTTAAAAACAAGAAAAACATAAAAGACTCGATTTTTTATTTAAATAATTAAATAATACTTAAAAAGTGGGAGATTTGATTTTAAAAGATGCTAAAATTTATGATTTCACCTAACCGTTATTTCATTAATATCAATTCAATTTATGCGCTCATGCAAATTACCAAAATATAAAGTTAGACCCGATTTTTCATTTTTAAATTAATATCCCTTTTCAAACGATATTAATCCTAATTGATTAAATTATACCACATATTTCTATGTCGATACAAAATTAACCAATTGCATTAAATTGCTGTGAAAATACTCAACGGGTCACCTGAGGTAGGTGTCTATTTCTAGGTCCACCTAGACGAGCTCGTATACTATGCAAATCCAGGGTATTAATTATTTCGGTCTATTATGTGCAACTATTTTCATTAATTACACAACTACCTAACCACATCATCTACTGACGTCAAATAAATGCAGTAATCTTAAACATGATAATTAATACACCAATATTTTGATAACAAATGCATATTTAACAACATATAACAAGATATTAATGAAAGTAGGTTAAACTAATATATAAATTCCAACATAAACTTATTTAGTTCATCATTCTAATACAATAACAAAGAGATTCTCATAAACATATCATTACAAACATGAAGAATTAAATGAAAGGAATACAAAAGTTGAGATAAAACCCTTTTAAATACAAATTGTAATTCCTTCAATGTATTCTTCAAGCTTTCCTTAATGATCTCCTTGTTATATCCCACTTTTGCTACCAAAATAAACCAAGTTTAACAAGGAAAATCAGAAAAAAAAAAAAAGAGAGAGAGAGAGAGGGACGTCCAAAATGGGGGAGGAAAGAGAGAGAGTTTTGTGTGTTCAAGTCTCTCATGTATTTATAGGTTAGATATTAGGATATTTTAGGATACTATGTATATTATAATATAAATAAGATATTTTAGGATATTATGTATATTATAATATAAATAAGATATTTAGTATATTTTATAATATAATATAAATATTATAGAATATTTTATCACACAAAACAAATATCCTAAAATATCTACCAATAAAAAAAACTAGAAAATAATACAAGTTGTGCCAAAATAAAATTCTAGACGAGAATTTAAACCGTCCTATTTTTTACTCCATGTGGCCGCATGGTTATAACCCATGCGGTCGCATGGAAGAGCCAAAAATATATTGCAGCTCCAGTCTCTTTCATATGCCAAGTTCTTCATCTTTAATCATGTACAATTTGGTCTCAGACTTTGATCTTCATTACATTTAAGCCCTCTGAAAATTTCACTTCAAGTCCTCCAACTTTCTGGCTTGTGCACCGAGTCCCCAGCTTCACAATTTTGTTCAATTTAAGTCTTTTTCCTTCTCTTTTCGCTCGTTTCACTTCTTTCCGGGGTTTTAGCCTATAAAAGTAACAATTAAACAATTATAAATAGAAATCTACTCAAGTTTATCACTGATAAAGTCCCAAAAAGTGCTAAATACGTGCGTAAAAACACACTTATCACACCCCCAAACTGGAGCTCTTGCTCGTCTCGAGCAAGATTGACTTCTAATATAATCATACAAATGCAATAATGATCAACATATTAGATACCTTGCCAAAAATATCAAGAGTTCAAAATTGTATATCAATTCATAGCCATGCTTCCAAATAATGCTATCAAAAAAAAATTACAGCTTATCCCATGTTCAATCAGTGTGTGTGTGCATAGCCATTTTCAATCATCAACTAAACTATTAAAAGATTGTCAAGCCAGAAAATTTTCTAAATTAGCAGCAACTCGACCCTTAGTGGTCAAATATATTCTTTCCCGCTCGTAAGATTCACACTCAAATACAGATATTCCACTTCATCCCAAGTGTAAATCTAAGGTTGCTCTCAAATTGAGTATTAGGTTGTAAAAAAATACTCAATTAGCATGCTCAGATGAAGATAAAGTAACTAAACATATAGAACCTCGCAAGATAGTATGATCACTTACTCTCAAGTGTATAAGATTGTGTACTATTTCGCTCAGATCATTCCAATGAAAATGTTCTACCATAAGCTTGCATATTTTCTCAATCGCCACTACTTAGATCACATGCAATACATAAATCATAAGGCCTTTTCAGGGTTGAAATGTGGCTTAAGGTTTAGGTGTGGAAACATTTGGATAAGTGACTACGAAGCCTCAAATGTAAATCAGTGGAGTAAACGTTATTCAAGTCAGCTCAACATAGATAGGATCTGCACATAACCCTATCCCTCCAAACAATGACTTCTCACTTATCATCAATTCAGCACAATCACCTTTTTTTTTTCTTTCAACTCTCAGGGGAACTTATACATTTAGTCACTCAAAATCAGTCTTCTCCACATATTTTCCCTTGTCAGATTTTTTATTTTTTTTACACCAACATAGCACCTCAAATGATATTGATACCCCCAAACTTCTTTTCTTTCACACCCAACATTCAATATAATCAACAACGCTCCACTAGCTTCAACTGCTGGATAAGGATATTGTTTTTATGGATATGCAAGCTTGTAATGCAGGTTTATCAAAGAAAAGGCAAATAGGCTCAAAAGGGGTAATCAAAGGAAAGAGTAATTTCATGGTAAGCTATTTGGTTAAAGTGGTAACAAAAATTGCCTTAATCATATTTATATATACACGTGTCAATATGATCTTGACGAGAATCAAAGCAAGTTCTAGAGAATCACAATCATGGAATAATATCACACAAGAAAGAAATAATGAGACTGTAATAAATGTATCAGTCAATAGCCTCAAAATCTCACCAGCTTTTGTGTTCACACTATTCAGTTACTACATCTTCAATGAAAATAACAAACTAGCTGATTCAAAATTTCTCACAATATAAGGTAAAGTGAAAGAGAATAAGACATAGGTTGATATATTGTTTCAGGTAACTCACAACCTAAGTTTGTACTAATTCACAATTTTTCTAACACACAGCTATTTTCGCATCTAAATGATAATTAATCATGATTATGTGCAATGTAACTCAAGATCTCACATAGAATAAGCAATTTTCGAATCGAACATTTTTACACATAATAGCATATTTAGCACGCATGCATAGCTTGTGAATCAATAACAATTTCAATATCACGCATTTCAAAGCCGGCAAGGCTCACCTAACATGTCGATATAATACAAAAAAATATGTACACACACAAAAATAGCTGGCACATCTATACATCAATTCAAATCACAACAGTAGCCGGCAAGGCCAATACCCCCAAATTTAATTCACACATTGTCCTCAATGTGTAAATAACATGCTAAAGTAAAGTGGAATAAGGAAACTTCCCTGAATAGCCATTCGTGAAGTGGAACCAATGCATTTGCTGGACTTGTGATGAACGTGACTCACTTGGATCAAAGACTTCTTTGCACATGATTTGTTCCAGAACCTGAGAATCCAGAAATGACTGGGATATCAAAAATTTCCTCAAAAATAATTATATTAGTTCAACAATAAAATACTAAAAACATTAACACACATAATAATAACAAGTTAAACAGTAAGAAAGTTGGGTTGCCTCCCAACAAACGTTTGGTTATAGTCCTTAGCTCGACTATAGGGCATCTTAATCCGGATTGGCAAGCATAACAGATGACTTTTCTTTCACAAAGTCACCTCCCAAATATGGTTTCAATCTTTGGTCATTAACTTTGAAATTCCCCGTTTTGTAATAAAGCTCAACCGCTCAATGTGGATAAACTTTTGTAATGGTATGGGGACCAGACCATCTGGAGCGGAGCTTACCAGGGAACAACCGGAGTCGAGAATTGTAAAGAAGAACTTGTTGCCCAACAAAGAACTCACGCTTGACAATGTTCTGATCGTGCCATTTTTTTGTCTTTTCTTTGTAGAGACGAGCACTTTCATAAGCATTAAGGCGGAGTTCATCAAGTTCATTCAGTTGGAGCAACCTCTTTTCACCGGCCAATTTTTTTTTATCAAACTTCAGGGCTTTGATAGCCCAATAGGCCCGATGTTCAAGTTCGACTGGTAAATGACATGCTTTTCCAAATAGAAGTTGATATGGAGACATACCAATCGACGTTTTAAAAGCAGTCTGATATGCCCACAATGCATCGGCCAACTTTTTGGACCAATCTTTTCTTGATGCATTGACTGTCAACTCGAGAATTCTCTTTAACTCTCGATTTGATATTTCAACTTGGCCACTTGTTTGGGGATGATAGGGAGTGGCTACACGGTGATTAACTCCATATTTGGTCATAAGTGAGTCGAAGAGGCGATTGCAAAAATGTTTACCACCATCACTAATGATGGCTCGGGGGATGCCATAACGTGAGAAAATGTCTTTCTTTAAAAAGTTTACCACCACCCGAGCATCATTAGTAGGTAAAGCTACCGCTTCTACCCACTTTGACACGTAGTCAATAGCCACCAGTATGTATTGATTTGAAAATAAGGATGGAAATGGCCCCATAAAATCAATACCCTAAACATCAAACATCTCCACCTCTAGTAAAGGATTCAACGACATTTCATTTCGATTGGAAATATTACCAGTCTGTTGGCATCTATCACACTTAGATACAAGTGTGTGAGCATCCTTAAATAAGGTGGCCAATAAAAACCAGATTGAAGGATCTTTGATGCAGTTTTCACAGCACCAAAGTGACCACCATATGGAGAAAATGGCATTGTTCAAGTATTTTCTCTATTTCTTCTTCCGTAGCACATCTCCGGATAATTTGATCCGGACCCCGTTTGAACAACAAAGGATCTTCCTAGAAGTAATGTTTTACATCAGCGAAGAACCTTTTCCTTTGTTGATAAGAAAGATCTGGGGTTATGATGCCACTAACAAGATAGTTCATATGGTCTGCATACCATGGTATATGATTGGCTTGTAAAAGCTGGATGATTTGCAACAGCTGTTCATCAGGGAACATCTTATTGATTTTCCCTTCCAAAATGTCTTTTGTTCGCTCGAGGTGAGATAAATGATCAGCAACGACATTTTCCGTTCCCTTTTTATCTCGAATCTCGGGGTCGAATTCCTGCAAGAGGAGTACCCATCTGATCAACCTCGGCTTGGAATCTTTCTTTGCCAACAAATATTTGATGGCCGAGTGATTAGTGTAGATAATTACTTTGGAACCAATGAGGTATGACCGAAATTTATCAAATGCAAATACTACTGCTAGCATCTCCTTTTCAGCAGTAGCATAATTCAATTGTGCATCGGTCAAAGTTTGACTGGCATAATAGATAACATGCAGGACTTTATCTCTCCTCTGTCCCAGAACTACTCCAATAGCATAATTACTAGCATCGCACATCAGCTCGAATAGAAGATTCCAATCTGGAGCTGTGATGATAGGAGCTGTAATAAGTTTCCCTTTCAGCGCATTGAAAGCATTAAGGCATTCTTGAGAGAAATTGAAAGTAGTATTCTTCTCAAGCAAGGAGCAAAGAGGTTTAGTAATTTTTGAAAAATCTTTTATGAACCTCCTGTAAAATTCAGCATGTCCGAGAAAACTTCGAATTCCCTTTACTGTAGTTGGTGGAGGCAATTTTTCAATTACTTAAATCTTTGCCTGATCAATCTCTATGCCTTTCAGAGAAATTCGATGGCCAAGAATTATGCCTTCTTGGACCATGAAATGGAAATTCTCCCAATTTAGCACAAAATTGGTCTCTTTACATCGTCTAAGTACCATCTCTAAATTGTTAAGGCATCTATCAAATGAGTTACCAAAAACTGAGAAATCATTCATAAAAATTTCAATGCATTTCTCCACCATGTCGGAGAAAATCGCCATCATACACCTTTGGAAAGTAGCAGGTGCATTTCACAGGCCAAAGGGCATTCTCATGTACGCAAAAGTACCGTACAGACATGTAAATATTGTTTTCTCTTGATCTTCCGGGGCTATTGGAATTTGATTGTAGCCCGAATACCCATCAAGAAAACAATAATGTGAATACCCTACCAACCGCTCTAGCATTTGATCTATGAAAGGAAGAGGGAAGTGATCCTTTCTTGTTGCGGTGTTTAGCTTGTGGTAGTCGATACACACTCGCTAACCAGTCCACCGGTCTAGTGGGTATGAGTTCGTTATCCTCATTTTCCACTACCATTATGCCTCATTTCTTAGGCACCACTTGAACAGGACTTACCCATGGACTGTCTGAAATTGGATAAATGATGCCTGCATCAAGTAATTTAACAACTTCCGTTCTCACCACTTCCTTCATATTCGGATTTAACCGTCTTTGATGCTCGACTGATGGCTTAAAGTCATTCTCCATTAGTATTTTGTGCATACAAAATGACGGACTAATTTCCCAAATATCATCTATCGTCCATCCAATTGCTTCTTTATGTTCTCGCAAGACTCGAAGTAGCTTCTCTACTTCTAGCTCGGTTAGGGAATTGGAGATGATCACTAAAAGTGTAGATGATCACTGGAAGTGTAGATGATTCTCCTAAATAGCCGTACCTCAAATGAGGGGGAAGTGTTTTCAATTCAAGCTTAGGGGCTTTTTGATGAGATGGAAGAGGTATTGAAGATGTCTTTTCTAAATCCTGAAAATGTAGTACCTTTATAAAAGGGTGGGTAGGTACAACGTTCAAATAATTTTCCATGCCCTCAAGCTCTGGATCTCCATCCTTGATATGTGAAGAATGCAAAAGACATGTATCAAGTAAATCATCAGAACACCCATAAAGAGAGTCGGATACCATGTGATCAATTATATCCACTAAAAAACAATCATCGGGTTCCGACGGGTACTTTATGGATTTCAAGATGTTGAAAGTGACTTGCTCATCTTGTATGCTTAAAATGAGTTTACCCTCCTACACGTCAATCAAGGCTCGATCGATAGCAAGAAATGGTCGTCCCATAAGGATAGAGATATCATTATCTTCTTCCATGTCAAGTATAATGAAATCAGTAGGGAAGATGAACTTATCCACTTTTACCAGCACGTCCTCAACAACACCTCGAGGTTATTTAATTGACCGATCGGCCAATTGTAGCGATACTGTAGTAGCCTTTGCTTCCCCATTCCCAACTTTTGAAAAATAGATAACGGCATTAAATTAATGCTCGCTCCAAGATCACATAAAGCTTTACCAAAATTTAAATTACCAATAGCGCATGGAATAGTAAAGCTTTTTGGATCTTTGATTTTAGGAGGCAATTTGTTCTGGAGAATGGCGCTACACTCTTCTATCAACATCACCGTTTCATGCTCTTCAAGTTTCCTTTTGTTAGAAAGGATATCTTTCATGAACTTTGCATAACTTGGCATTTGAGCCAGTGCATCTACAAACGGAATGTTAATGTGTAGCTTTTTAAACACCTCCAAAAATTTACCGAATTGGATATCCAGCTTATGCTTCTAGAGCCTTTGAGGGAAAGGAATAGGAGGTACATAAGTTTTGACTGAAATTGGAGCCTTTGATGTTGATGGCTCCTGTTCATCAGTCTTACCTTCTTTAACAACCTCTTTAGGTGCTTGCACCACCTCATTTTCAACGAGTGGTTCTTTGTCACCTCGAACATTTGGCTGTACTATCGTGGGTTCGATCAATTGAATCCAACTCCTGGTAGTAATGGCCTTTGTATTCTCTCTGGGATTTGTTTCAGTGTCATTGGGTAAAGCCCCTTGAGGCCTCTCAGAGAGAAGTCTTGCAATCTGGCCCACCTGCCTTTCCAAATTTTTCAACGAGGTATCATTGCATTCTTGGTATTGCAATTGATGATTTGCTAACTTAGCAATGCCCTCTTCCCAACCTTCTTTCTTCTCTTGTGGTTTAGGATTTAACACATTTTGGTTACCCATAAGAGAAGTTAGGGTGATTACGCCATCCAGGGTTATAAGTTTGAGCGTAAGGATTGTACCCGAGGCGTTGAAAATTTTGTGTATATGCCAATTGCTCGATAGATCCCGAACTACTGGAAATTTACGGACAACTTGAACTCAAATGATTAGCTCCGTACATTTCACAGACCGGTCGGGATTGGACCAAATGAGCTGAATGAGAGCCAAATGATGAAGTAGAAAGTCCTTCTACTTTTCGTGCTAGAGAGTCAATCTTTGATAACATAAGAGAGTATGCTTCACTCTCTCGAGCTCCACTAACTCCCAATTTAGCACGTCTATCTGGCCACATGCATTTTGTTCACTCATCACCTCAAATAGCTCATACACCTCTCGGATACTTTTGTTTTGGACAGATCCGTTTGACGATGAGTCAACATTTGATCGGTGAGAAGGAGTCAACCCGGAATAGAAGTACTGGACTTGTTGTGCTAAAGTAATCCCATTGTTTGGGCACTTTCTTAGCATGTCCTTGAACCTCTCCCAAGCCTCGTGAAAGGTCTCAGAGTCAAGTTGTTGGAAAGTGGTTATATCGTGCTTTAACTTGGCCACACGAGCAGGTGGGAAGAATTTAGTAGTGAATTTTTGTTCCAACTCCGCCCAACTCGTGATACTCCTCGAAGGTAGAGTGTCAATCCACTCTCTTGCCTTATCTTTCAGAGTATGCACGAATAATCTCATTCTTATAGCCTCATCGTTCACACCTTTATATGTGAAATTGCTAACAATTTCAATGAATCTCGCAATGTGGGCATGGGGGTTTTCATCTATTCTACTATAGAATGATAAAGAATTGGAGAATAGATTAATGACATCTGGTCGCAGTTTAAAGTTTGGATGTCCATATGACGAGTAGATGATACCCGCTTGGTTCTCAACGATAGGGTGGTTCAAAAAATCCCTAAACAACATATCTTCTTCATTGACTACAGGATTTTGAACCCTGCCCGCTGGATTATCAAAACCAGGCAGAACACCATCCCGAGGAGCTTGTTCATGTCGAATAAGAGGGTCCAGATGACCTTCTTGATGCTCCATTTCTTGTTATTGTCTTTTCAACTCGTTTTGTTCTCTAAACCTTTTTTATAAAGTCCCTTTGATTTCAGGATCAAATTCTAGAAGATCGAGACCTCGCGAATGATGCATAAACAATAAACGAGTTAAGAATTTGACAAAAATGAAAACAAAGTAACTTTTGGATTGGAAATGGGGAATTTAAAACAAAAAGTAAAGTTCGTTAAAGTGATTGACAAATTAATTGGTAATTTGATAAAAACACTTCCCGGCAGCGGCGCCAAAAACTTGTTCGCTTTAAAACAATGTCGCAAGTGCACGGGTAGAGAACAAGTAGTAAAAGTGGACCTTTTAAGTCCGGGTCGATCCCTCAGAGAGTGTTGAATTTAATTACGAGTTTATTTGTGTCAAATTAATGAAAGGCACACACACATTTCAAAGTTGAGCTTAAAAATAAGAAAAAGACAGAAGACTAGATTTTTTATTTAAATAATTAAATAATACTTAAAAAGTGGGAGATTTGATTTTAAAAGATGCTGGAATTTATGATTTCACATAACCGTTATTTCATTAATATCAATTCAATTATGCGCCCATGCAAATTATAAAAATATAAAGTTAGACCCGATTTTTCAATTTTAAATTAATATCCTCTTTCGAGTGATATTAATCCTAATTGATTAAATTATACCACATATTTCTATGTCAATACAAAATTAACTAATTGCATTAAATTGCTGTATAAATACTCAACGGATCACCTGAGGTAGGTGTCTATTTCTAGGTCCACCTAGACGCGCATAGTATATTATGCAAACCCAGGGTATTAATTATTTCGGTCTATTATGTGCAACTATTTTTTAATAATTAACAACTACCTAACCACGACATCTACTGACGTCAAATAAATGCAGTAATCTTAAACATGATAATTAATACACCAATATTTTGATAAAAAATACATATTTAACAACATATAACAAGATATTAATGAAAATAGGTTAAGCTAATACATAAATTCCAACATAAACTTGTTTAGTTCATCATTCTAATACAATAACAAATAGATTCTCATAAACATATCATTACAAACATGAAGAATTAAATGAAAGGAATACAAAAGTTGAGATAAAACTCTTTTAAATACAAATTGTAATTCTTTCAACGTATTCTTCAAGCTTTCCTTAATAATCTCCTTGATATATCCCACTTTTGCTACCAAAATAAACCAAGTTTAACAAAGAAAATAAGAAAACAAAAAAAGAAAAAGAAAAAGAAAAAGAAAAAGAAAAAGAAAAAGAGAGAGGGACGTCCAAAATGGGGGAGGACAGAGAGAGAGTTTTGTGTGTTCAAGTCTCTCATGAGGAAAAGAACAGATTTTATATAGATCTTTAATTTCAGAATTTAGAGAAGAATATTTTATAGAATATTTTAACCATAGGCTTATTTCAGATTTCGAAATATTTAGTGAATTAGATTATATAGATTACTTATCAAATAATACAAATTATTCTCTAGATTCTTTTTATTATTATTCAGATTAATAAGACAGGATTTATTAACAAAAGAGATTAATAAATTAGTTGGAGAAATAAATTCTTTAGGAAAAAGAATTATAAATATTGAAAGAGATATACTTAAGATTTGGGAAAATTTAGATTATATTAAAGGTCAAAATTCAGATATTTTAAATAAAATAACTAAATTAGAAGATATAGGAAAATTTCCAGATCTTAGAACTACAGAAGCAATTGAAAATATAAATAAGAAATTAAATAATATAGTAAGAAATAAAACTGTCCAAGATTCAGAAAGTTTAGAAAACGTTATAAGTAAATTAGATAATTTGAGTTTAAAAAATACAGGAAAAGAAAAAATAACAAGAAAATTATCTACTATTTTTTATAAAGTATGAATAGTTTTATTGGTAGATCAAGAACTATTAGGGAAGAAGGACCATCTTCAGAACCTTTTGATAGAGGTAGACATAGTACTTCTAGTATAAATACAAATATAATAGAAAGAATTTTACATAGACATTCTCAGTATAACCAGAATATAGAAGAAATTATAGACCCTGAGCAAGATTATAACAGATTTCAAACTCATGGTTTACAGTTAGTTAATCCAGAAAATCTATATAATAGAGGTATTTTTGAATCTAGAACTCAATTTTTTAGACATAGTAGAGAAGTTTCAATTCAATGTTTAGATGGTCAAGTTAAAAAATTATGCTTAATATCAGAAGAATCTAAAAAAGATTTAAAGAAAAAGAATTTTAAACTTATGCATTTAGGATTAATAGTAATAGGAATAAAAGGGCTAATGAGAAAAAATTTAGGTACTAAAGTCTTATTAACTATTTACGATGAAAGAATTCAAAATATAGAAAAAGGTATGATAGCTAGTACAGAAGTAGATATGAATAGTAATAATGGAATTATATATTGTAATCCAGATATGCTATGTACAATAAAAGATTTTTCAGAAAAAATTAAAATATGAATTCAGACACATGGATATGAAGATGTAAATTCAGGAGAAAATCTATTAATAAGTATAGGATTTTTAGGAAGATGCAGTAATAGTTCCCAAATAAAATATAAAGTTTATATAGATAAAGTCGTAAATTTAATGAGCAGTAAAGGCATAAAAATGATTAAGCCAAAGACTTATGATTCAGAACTTTTAGCAGGGTTAGAATGGAATTTAGATAAATTCTTAGAAACCCAAGAACCTATTATAACTCCTCAAGAAGCTATAACATACAAAGATATGTATGGAAAGACTAGTTTAAGATTTGGCAATTATAGTCATATAAATAGTAATGATAATTTTGAGACAGAATCTAACAATAATAATAATGAAGAAAAACAAGAAAACAGAACTATTTCTTGATATAGTAGAAATTGAAATAGAAGATAGAATAATTTATCCTAAAGAATTAGAAATGAAATTATCTCCTACAGAACTTTTAAAATTAGAAGAATCATTTGTTTTTAACAAAACAAATAGGTGGAAATGAATATTTATATTATGATAATAATAAAAATATAAGAGTAGGATCTAATATAGATGAAATAGATAATAAAACAGAAATTTCAGAAGTAAGTAATTATAAAGAATTAATGGATGAGGTAATGAAAGTAGAAACAGAACCAGAAATATATACATATTCAGCAGGATATCCACCAAGAATACCTTACACAGAATATAATGATAAAAGAGGAGAATATATAGCTAGAGGAAAAGTTAGACCATTAGAACCTAAAATAGAATTCCAGACATTACATAAACCACAAATATTAAATATTACAGCACATGATCCCCATATATGGGACAATATTATAGAAGTATGGAAGAATACAATTATATGACATTATATTAGATTAGCAGATAGTATGGAACCATTAGAAATGTATAGATATTTAGAGACATTTTTAGGAGAAAGTGTAAAAGCTACATGGGAAGCTTTTAAGAAAGATAAACAGACAAAATTTGAAAGATTAGTTGCATTAGGTAATAATCCTTATAATTTTGTTAGTAAGATCCATGAATTATTAACTGGAGCAGATCCAAATACAGGACAATTATTAATACAACAAAAAGCTATTAGAGAATTAGAACAACTTAGTCTAAACAGATGGACTAAAGGTAAAGAAGTTAAACAATTTCTAAATGAATATCATTATTTAGTATCTATCTCAGGAAATACTTTTAACCAAGAATTAGGTCAAAAACTATTTCATAAATTACCAGGACCGTTAGGATTAGAAATAACTAAAAAATGGAATGATAACCCAAATAGAAAAGAAAGACCAGAAAATTTATGGAGTATAGGGAATAGAACCCAATTTATTATGAATTGCTTACAAGAAAAATGTGTAGAATTACAGATTCAGAACCAGTTAAAAAAGACAGATTACAAATTTTGTAAAGATATTTTTACACCCCAAACTTATGGTAATAAGTTTAGGGAAAAAGGTAAAAGAAAATATGATAAAAATAAAAATAGACCTATTAGAAAAAGATATTATTTAAGGAAATCTAATAGAAGAAAACCATATTTAGATGAAAATAAACATGTCAGAAAATTTAAACCAGAAAGAAATTATTCTAATAAACTGAACTCATGTTATGTATGTGGACAAACAGATCATTTAGCTAAGACATGTCCTAAAAAAATAAATAATAATGATAAAAGAAGTACTTTAGTAGAATGCACAAATGAAGACTTATTAGAAATTGATGAATATATTTCAGACAAAGAATCAGTATACAGTATTATATCTATTGAAGATTTTAATAATAATTTAGAAGAAAAATCAAACTATGAAAATTTTATACAAGAATTCTCAGATTTAAAAAATCTTTCAGATTCAGATGAAGATTTAAATTTAGTAGAAACTGAATTGTAATGTAGACATAATTGGTTAAAAGAAACAGGTTCAGATAATATACCATGTTACTCATGTAAATGGTATCCTAGTAAGAAATTAAGAGTTAAATGTAATAATTGCTTTATAGAAGCATGTAAAAAATGCTTAATACAAAAAGAATTGATTGAATCAAAAGACGATGAAATAATAGATTCAATTCAAATAGATTTATCAGAAATAAAAATATTAAGAAAAAGAATAGAAAATCTAGAAGATATGCAAAGATATATTTTTACAAAAATTAGAGATTTTAGAATTAAATAATTCAGAAATAATTCCTGAACCAGAATTAGTTCAAGTTTTTTGTAATCCAGAAAAATTAAAAAGTATTAAAGTAAGATGTTATGTTAGAATTGAAAATTATGAAATAATGTGTTTAGCATTAATAGATTCAGGATGTAGTCATTGTATTATAAATAAAAGAATAATACCAGAAAAATATATAATAAAAGCAAAAGAACCAATAGAAGCCCAACAGATGGATGAGAAATTTTATAATTATCAGAACATTTTAAAACCAGCAAAAATTAGTTTTGAGACTAATTGTGGAAGAAGTACAAAATATGGTTTACCTAAAGATTCTGTATGGATAAGAGAATTATCCTTAAACACAGATTTAATTTTAGGTTTAAATTTTTTATTAAAAGATAATGGTAGTGTTATTATTAGTAAAGATTATATGCAATTACAAAAATTTACAATTTGTGCACCAACTTTTAATAAGAATATTCCATCAGAGTTTGCTGAGAAGCGTGGTGGAATTAAAGAAGATAAAGAAGAAGAAGAATGTGAGTGTAGCAAGGAAAGAGAATGTCAATTAATAGACACAGGAGAAGAAGAAATAGATTTTATTAATTTAGAATTTTATTTTGAAAATCTTAAAGAAGAAGAAGAAATTGTTTTAGATTTTGTAGGAATTGAAAAAATATATGATTTGTTAGTAACATAACAAGATATAGAAAATATGATAAGTAGATTAGAAAAATTAGAAATCCTAGGAGAAAATATTTTGAAATATTGGGATAAAGATAAAATTTTATGTGAATTAAAAATTAAAAATTTAGAATATATAATTAAAACTAAGAATATTGAAGCCACTAATCAAGATGCTGAAGATTTTAAGATGCATATAAAAAATTTATTAAAATTAGGAGTTATTAGAAAATCAGATAGTCTGCATAGATCAGCAGCTTTTATTGTTAGAAAACACTCAGAAATAAATAGAGGAAAAAGTAGAATGGTAATTAACTATAAAAGATTAAATGATAACACTATAGACGATGCTTATAATATTCCAAATAAAACAGTTCTAATAAATAGAATTCAAGATTGTAATATATTTAGTAAGTTTGATTTAAAATCTGGTTTTTGGCAAGTCAAGATTCACCCAGATTCTATTAAATGGACAGCCTTTACATGCCCAGAAGGACATTTTGAATGGCTAGTTATGCCATTTGGAATAAAGAATGCACCTAGGCCCCGTTTGATTCCCATTTTAATTCTCATTCTCATTCTTCTACTCATTTTCAACCACACATTTTTCAATAAAATAATATTTTCTATCACATCAATAACTTTTCCTTCTTTTTCACCACACATTTCCCATCATATCACTATTCCAAAATACATTTTTTCCAAATAATGCCTATCAAACACACTCCTAGTATTTTTCAGAGAAAGATGGATAGTATTTTTAGTAAACATAATAAATTTATTATTGTTTATATAGATGATATTTTGGTTTTTAGTAAAAATAGACATGAACATAGAGGACATTTGCAAATCCTATTTTCAGAATTCATTAGACATGGTTTAATTATAAATAAGAAGAAAATGCATTTGTTTAAAGAATATATAGAATTTTTAGGAGTAAATATAGGAAAAGGAAAGGTAGAATTACAACCTCATATAGCTCAGAAAGCTTTAGATTTTCCAGATAAGCTGGAAGATCTCAAACAGTTACAGAAATTTTTAGGATTAGTAAATTATGCTAGACCTTTTATTAAAGATTTAGGAAAAATTGCAGGTCCTTTATATGGAAAGACTTCTCCGAAAGGTCAAAAATATTTTAATACAGAAGATATCAAATTAGTTCAAAAAATAAAAGAAAAATTTAAAAACTTACGTAAATTAGCCATGCCATTAGATACAGATTATTTAATCATAGAAATACATGGAAGTATAACAGGATGGGGAGCAATATTAATTGCAAAACCTAATAAATATTCAGAAAAAGATAGTGAAAAAACTGTAAGATATAATAGTGGAAATTATAAATAAAAAGGTAATATAAGTAGCATAGACTTAGAATTACTTGCAGTCAATTATGCTTTAGATTCTTTTGAATTATTTATTATTTCTAAAAAAGAAATCACTTTAAGAACAGATTGTGAAGCGATAGTAAGGTTTGTTAATAAAATGAGTAACAGAAGAAGATGACTAAATTTTATAGATAGAATCACTAATACTGGGGTAATAATTAATTTTGAACATATCAAAGGTAGTGATAATCAGATAGCTGATATATTAAGTAGAATAATTAAGAATAAAGATTATAATTAATTGTTTAAGGTTTTGCAGATGCAGAGGCCAAGAGGTCCAAGACCAGGATTGCTTATTGGCAGTTCATCATCTAATCTGACTAATTTACAACAGACCCATGATAAGATAAGATTTGGTAATGTAGAATAACTTTGTTTCCCCAATAGTAATATTAGTTTTAAAACATTACCTCATATTTCAGTAACTAAATCAGAAAAATGTATTTTAGATAATTTATGGATTTCTTATAATAAGAATCCTAAAGATTTGAAGTATTTTTTTAGCATGTTTAAATGCTTTATCAGAGCATTTTAGTCAAGACCATAAAAAGTTTAAGTGTTATGTTGTTTTACAAGGAAGACTTCCAGGAATTTATCATACCTGGTTAGAAGTTTCAGACTGTATTAGAAATTTTCCAAATCCATTATATAGAGGTGTTTATTCAATTTCAGAAGCATTAGAAGCATGTAGAAAACATGTAGGAATAAATTATTTTGTTTCTCCTTCTTTAAAAAATGTTTCAGACCAGCCATTAGATTATTCTTCAAGATTTTGTGATCGCTGTGAGTGTATGGCAAAGAATTTTAAGATTTTAAATGAATCTAATCAAAATTACAACAAGAAAAATTGTATTTACAAAAGAAGATTCCTGAATTAGAACAAGAGATTATTAATTCCAAATTTTCAAACAGATCCAGGTACTATAGAGCCAAAGAAATCTATAGCTAGTCCAGATCAAACGGTGTCTTGTAAAGACTTATCAAACCCGTTTTTGGTTGTGGATTTACCAAAAATCCAACAGACTCAAGGGGCTGTTGATCCCCTTACCTTTCAATTTTATCAGGCTGAAAATTCTGTTACAGATAAAAATATTGAAGAACAGACTCAGCAGATTGTAAATTCTACTACCAGATTGATTAGTCCAGCAAATTTAAAGCAAAAAAGTCCAGTCAATTTATCATAATCATTCCAAGAGTCACAGGACCCAGATCAAATTACACAATCAGACATGCACAGGTTAAAAGAGATGTTTGATAAAATAGAAGAACTGCAACAACAAGTTAAACAAAAGACTACGAAAAAGAAAAAATTGCAGATAAAAAAGAAAAATAAAGGAAAAAAGAAGATTGATATCAAAGAAGACTCCAATAATTCAGAAGAAAATAATCCAGATGATCTTATGGACGGAGGAGATTCTTTAGACATTATTGGCAGACACAATTTTGACACGAGATAATGAAGATTTTTTGGAGCAAAGTGTAGTGGAAGACAAGATAAAAAGAAGACACAGATGTATGAAGACACTTGGCAAAATCTCAAAGATAGTCCAAGAATTATTATTAGAAAATATGTAACGAATCTTACTGTTTTATAAAGTAAGATAAGATAGGCATACCTTTTACTGTTTTCTTTTAACAAAAATCTTACTGTTTTATAAAGTAAGATTTGATAGGATAACTTTTACTATTTCCTTTTTGACGTTTTGAAAAAGCAAAGATTCTTTGCTTTTGAAAAAAACACGTTTTCTTACTTTTCTCTCCTATTTAAGGAGATCATTTGTAACATAAGAAATTCTCAATAGAAATACATACAAAGTTTTTCTCTCAAAATGTTTTAAGTTTCTCTCTCCCGAAAGGGAAATTCTTAAATGTTCTTAAATATTATAATATCCCACAAAAATATTTTATATTTCTAAACTACCGATGGATCATTTCGGTAGGTATGTTTTAATGTTCTAAAGATATGGTACTAATAATCAATATTAGTTCCAGATCTTTTATGAACAGATCTTGTCTATAATTTCTGCAATTCTTGTAAATCTTTTTGTAAAAAATTTTATGTTTCATGCTGAGTATATGATAAGAGCATGTCTTAACTCCAAATTTAAAGTTTAAAACTGTTTTTAAAATAAGCCCTGAGTGACCCTTCAAAGCGTAAAGGCCCAGTGGAGAGGCTAGAGAAGCGCATAGAAAGGGGAAAGGGATCACTGTTTTAAGAATTCTTGTTAAGGGAGTGTCAGTTGTGTCCTTACAAGAATGGAGTTAGGCCCAAGTTCATATATCTCAGATGCGCATATTTTAATCATTTCAAAGAAAAGTTTTTGAAAATTTTTGAAAGTATTATATGATATGCCTAATACAACCGTGGGCATTCTTATAATATCAAAAGATTTCTCCTGCTATCTTTGAATGTGATTTAAAAAAAAAAAAAAAAAAAACGGATATTATATTATCAAAAGAAAATTAAGAAGAGTACTGAGTAGGACTTTTATATTTTGATTTACAACCTCTTTCTATAACTGCTTATAATCCTTGAAAAAATTAACCCTTTTTTCACAGGACCCCCCTCCTTCTTTGGTATCAGAGCGTGTGTTTTCGGTACTGGTGATTGTAAAAATTGTTCTTCCGACTTCAAGACTTCAGATTTCAGAGAAGGTATAATTTTAGATTATAAAATTTTAAAGATTTGTTTTATGATTTTTAAAATTTTACTAATAATCAATATTAGTTCCAGATCTTTTATGAACATATCTTATCTATAATTTCTGCAATTCTTGTAAATCTTTTTGTAAAAAATTTTATGTTTCATGCTGAGTATATGATAAGAGCATATCTTAACTCCAAATTTAAAGTTTAAAACTGTTTTTAAAATAAGCCCTGAGTGACCCTTCAAAGCGTAAAGGCCCAGTGGAGAGGCTAGAGAAACACATAGAAAGGGGAAAGGGATCACTGTTTTAAGAATTCTTGTTAAGGGAGTGCCAGTGGTGTCCTTACAAGAATGGAGTTAGGCCCAAGTTCATATATCTCAGATGACATATTTTAATCATTTCAAAGAAAAGTTTTGAAAGTATTATATGAAATGCCTAATACAACCGTGGGCATTCTTATAATATCAAAAGATTTCTCCTGCTATCTTTGAATGTGATTTAAAAAAAAAAAAAGGGATATTATATTATCAAAAGAAAATTAAGAAGAGTACTGACTGGACTTTTATATTTTGATAAAGCAGTTATAGAAAGAGGTTGTAAATCAATCTATGGCGTTGAGATACACAAATTGTATTTAGCTGTATGACATTTTGTTAGTTTATTTAGTTTATATTTCTTTTGGGTATTTTGATTTTTAAAGTTTATTAAATATTGTTTTACCAGTATTTTATTTGAAAAGTTTGTATTTGGAGGGACTAGTGCGCCCTATTTTAAATTATATGAGTATGCTTGAGAAAATTAATTTTTATCTAGGTGATTTTAGTCCATTTTTCAAAGAAAATTCTGTTAAAATTCTTTTAAAAATATTTCATAGTCAAAGAATGTTCAGTTGCCTTGGTGGTAGGTCCAGTATTTATCTGAATCTACCACCGGCGCATGACACGTGTCGGGTCCATTAGATTGACTCGGAACGGGTCGTGTCAGTAGCTCTTTACAGGTCTCTTTGTAACCGTGTTTCACGCCCTCTTGCAAGCTTGTACCCAGCTTGTTACTGAAAGTTCGCTAATATTATGTGAGCTCTGCAATAGTTGGGTTCGGTATAGAAGTTCGCATTTTTAGGCTAACAATCAGCACTAGAAATAGTGTGATTATTGTATATAACTATAAAAGTAAATTATGGAAATCACTACAAAAAAAATTGCTTTAGGCATGAATTTCCCGTTCCTGAAGCCATGATATCCGCTGCTAATAATCTTTACCAACGGAAAATGATCGATCGAAAATCCATTGCTATTTTGAAGGCCACTGATAATTACCGTAACGTGAAAAATTTTTACCAACGGAATATCCGTAGGTAAAAAGCTTTTCATTACCGATGGAAAAGCCGTTGATAAAAAAAATATTTGGTATTATCATTGGAAAAAAATATTTGCCAATACTAATGGATACTCTATTGGCAAAAATATTTGTCATTACCAACGAAAAAATCATTGGTAAAAATATTGTCATGTAAAAAGAATAATTTTTTACCAACGAACAATCCATTGCTGAAGGTGTTTTCTAGTAGTTAACAATTTTTTTTATATACGGATATTCTATTGATGAAGCTTATTATTATTATTTTTTAATAAAAAGACTAAAAAATTATAAAACCTGCTAATTAATAATTAATATATTGTCAAAAGTCACTAAATAATCAAAATCATCACAATGTACTAAATTTTTAATAGATTAAGTTATTGAATCGAAATTCCAATATTTTTCATACACCATGTCTTACACATCATCATTACCTGAATCCAAATTAGAAGGAAATTGAAAGAAATATTTAGTTCCTTAAGCGTGCCTCACACTGTTTCTTGCATCCTGACTCTATGATTTCTTTCAACTCATTCAATACGTACAGTGAAATCATAAATCTGTTCGTTGTCCTCTTCTATTCATGTGCTAACCAATTCTGACTTTAAATTATTCACATCTTCATCCCATGCAAGTATTTAATGTCGGGGTAAAGTGGGTGTGCCTAGAACATGTGAAGGATGTTGTTGAGGACCAATGTAAAGTCCCAAAATTTTTCATTGAATATAATTTATTTTTTATGCTATATTTTTAATATTTTGAATTTAGGGACTAACGTGATATATATAGTAAATTTCAAGTTTATTTGGATCAAATATTTAAATATTGATGGAGCAATGATAAGTATATGAATATTGAGCTCGTTGGATAGATTGTAATTAATTATACATATTAGGCTCGAGAAGAAGTTAATTTGGATTAGCTGGAGCCCAGGTTATCGAAGTCGAAAAATATTGTCTTAAATTATATTTTAGTTGAGTTATTTAATGAATTTAAAATTTAAAAGGGAGACACGTGTATAGAACAAGCTTTTGGGAGGATATTAATTTTATTTATACAAAAAAAAAAAAAAAAGAGAGTTGATTTATCTTAATTATTTATTATCTTTTTAACAACCAACAATTGGGTTTTCTTATGCACGCGTTCTTGAATATTTTGCATGGTAGAGAGAGAGAGAGAGAGAGAGAGAGAGAGAGAGAGATGTGTAGTTATAGATACAAATATGTTAACATTTTCACATGATTTTTATCTTGGAGTTTCTGTCTCCTCCACTCACAAATCTAACTACCTCTAAAAACTTCCACATACCCACTTGTAACTCCATTTCCCCCACTTACCCAACTAATATGAAAGATTCCATCAATTCATTTATTTATTCTCACACACTTTACGGTTTCCTTCATTTCAACATTTCATAACTTGTCTTTCCATATTTATTACTTGTTTTCCTTTGATATTTTGGTGTATTAAAACAAGAAGGAATTGCCCAGTAGCATTTATAGCACATTTTCTATCTCAGCGTTCTTCATTTGGTTGAAATACATTTGAAGTTTATAAGGTAGGATATGACGTACAAGTGGTTTGTTCCATTTAACTTTTGTTATTTCATATTGTTAAATATTTTGTTAATGGTATGGTATGATATGATATGACATATATGGTTATCCGGTACAAATGATATGATTTGATATGAACTCTTATCGGTTATTAAATATGATATGATGGTACGATTTGTTATGATATATGAATGATAAATATTATTCGAGATTGTACTGATATTTGTATCTTACTGAGTATTCCCAATGCTCACACATTATTCCTACCTTATAGGTTAGTATGGGTCGTGTCAAAGCGTTGCGGTTCGATGGTGTGGTTGTGTCTCGTTACATGGGACAATAATCTAGAGTTTAAGTACGTAACTTGTTTCTTTTAATTTGGTTGCAATAGATATTTATGTTTAATTGAATTCTCGAACATGTTCGGTAAATTATAGTTGTCTACTTTCTAATAAATTAAGTAGTTTTCATGTTACTTTAAATTTTAAGTTGTGTTTTGGAATTTTCACTAGAATTAATATATGGTACCGTATTGTTAAAAGAACATGCACGTATGTTTAACATTTGTAGAATACATTGTGTTCCATCAATTATATAAAAAGAATAAATGAACATATATTAAACGAATGTATAAATGAATTTGGTAGCGACTTAAATTTTATTAAAAATTTGGGTCGTTACGACCAAACACACAAACACAACCTTTAGAACGACCGTTGATATGACCGATCCATGAGTCAAGATCAAATTCAGGCTAATCATCTCTAATTGCACCATACTTGGATTCAATTGAAGCCTTGTAAGTAACATGTAGAAAATAAAAATTATTTCTTACTATACTCGCTATATGACCAAATTATGAAGTATTTATACTCTAATTGTACTTACATGAATTCGATTGGATTTTGTATCGACCAAATTGCCAAGTCCGTGATTCTTCCCGTGGACATGGCTGAAGAATTCTAATTGAGATGATGGGTGTCAAATCTAACAAATAATAAATGCTTGCTCTCTTGAAATATAAATTGCAGCAAGGGTGAGCAAGATCGTATCCACAGAGATTGGTTAGATTTAATTCTTCGAAGATTAGGACAATAAAAGAAAGGGGGGTTTTGGATTGTTGTGAATTAAAGCAAATTAAATTTAAGCGATTTTTTCTAGATTGCAAATTAAAAAGAAAATCTGTATTAGTCAAATATCTAGCCCAAGGTATAATCTCAGAATTGATTCGGAGAATCGATCATTGATGCAAAAATAAACTCCTTTATTTTTTTACCAAATTGGTTATGGTTATTGATACGATCTAATAACCTATGTCTCCTTACTCTCTTGATAATCAAGAGACGCTCTTTGATTATTTCTCTTGTCAATAAACAACCCTAGACACGATCTTAGGATTTAATTTACCAACATCATTAATCTCCAAAAAGGCTACCAATTCTAACCAACAAATACACAAGCGTGATTCATTTAAGCTAGATTATATATCTCCATAACATAAATTGAAAACCCTATTTGTAATCAACTATGTTATTTTACCACTAATACTAGAATATATAAACAATTACGGATTTAGATTTCTAATTGGCGATATATCATTTTGACAATCAAACAACGTGCACTTTGTATAATCAATTAAAATAATAATTTCAAGAAATGTAGAAGATATATAATTGAGAAAGTATAGAAGAACAATGAAAATTAATTCGATCTCACAATTCTTGAAGAATCAAAACTTCAATTACCCTTGTGCTGGAGTAGAAATTTAGCAATCCATCCAAATTCAGAAAAAACAAAAACAATATTTTTCTAACCTTTTTCTCCCCTACAAAAACGTGTCTTTTTCTTCCTTTAAGGGAGACTCAATCCCTGCTGGTGCTGGAATGATTCTCTCTCCAAGGAAAGATAAGATTTTGGTTTCCTGTTTTTAGTCTAATTCTAATCATTGCCAAATTTAACAAAATCCCCTAATTACATAAGTGGCCCCTCTTAAGATATTATGTTCTCATTCCTTTTGGAGGATAGGTATAATCTTCCAAGCCTTCCTTCACAAAAATCCCACCTATTAGTCTTTGGACGTTCGAATCAGTAAGACGTGCTCACGCCTTAAGTAAAGTTCGCTTCAGCATTGTGCACTTTTTCATTTTCTTTTGAGCTTCATTCTCCTTTCCAAAACTCGTGAAATTGAGTCCAATTTGATCCAACTCCTTCATATAACTCTTAAAACACAATACAACCAAAATTAGAAACTTGAACGATCGTAATCATCAAAATATGAGGAAATATAGCAAATTAAATAGCTATTATGCATTCTATCATGAGATATTGGATGGTCCACATCCTTCTCCAATGATAAATAAAGTACAAAATGTAAATAATAAAAATATTTACCAATCTCTTCTTGGTAGTCAAAAAAGAGACTAAAGTAATAATATGCTCCTTCATTTCACCATCATGTCCTTGTGCAAGACGATTTGTACGTGCAATCTTCTCATTGCTTTTCCACAAGAGGGCAATTTAAAAGCACATTGATTGGTCAAATAATCAAATTAAATATGACTTTTCCAATTCATAGACAAATCCTGCCAATATTCTCCCAAAGTAATTTCATATACTAAGTGACACAATCCAACAAAACATATTGTAGTGTCCCTTTCTATCTCCCCTTCCTTTACATTATGGGGGAGAGTTTCAATGATGAGATCTTACCAGTCAATATCCACTTGCATTTTCCCTTGATTCTTCCCAGATTTTACACGTTTGAAGACAGAAAGTTTGAATAAATATTACAGACATAAATTTCGAAGAAATCAACAAAATAGAAATTTTGAATAAATCAACAAAACAGGTTAGTTCAAGTTATATGGATAAATCAACAAATCAGAAATTTTACATTTGACATGCCAATATGTTAGACAAAATAGATTGTCGGAAAAGGAAAAAATAATATTTACTAGGTGCTGAAACATGGAATTTGTTCCACGGCAACCTTTTATAATATGGAGGTTACCAGAACTATCAATTAAGTCACCCAGGATATGTCTAAAGAGGAAAGAAAGACAATTAGTCATTTTTTAGTCTTAAAATCGAAAAATATTCAAAGAATATTCAGAATTCAAAGAATTCTACATGAAAAATCTGCCAAAGGTACTGAATAATCCTTTAGGCTAATTTCAAGAAGAGTTGATAATAACTTCAGAATAGATCGCAGCAATACGAGGAAAAAGGTGAGAACATAGAACAAGCTTCCTAATTTAGTTCTCAAGCTGTTCACATGCAGCTTGGTCTAAACTCTTGATAATGCAGAAGAATTAAAAAAACTTTATCATATGCCTGAGGCATTATGTGAAGCAATAATTTTATACGAATGGCAGGAGTTAGTGGTATATTTCATTCTCGAAGAAATGATACCCGCTTGTCGCCAAAATCTTAGTTATCTATCAATAATATCCACCTCTAATCTTCTTCAAACTAAGAGGTCAAAAAGATAAGGAAAATGGAAGAAAATATATGGATTAAAATAACCCAAAAAAGGGGCAAAACTGAAGAAATACGTTTACGAATCGTTGATCCAAAATCTAGATGTACCAGTAAACAATTCCTAGACCCTAATATTCTAATCATCAAGCAAAGAAATTGTGGCCTTGCTTCTTGACAGGATACACGACATCCATGGCAGTAACAATTAGTTCTTGAGACAACCACAAACACAGTCAGACCCCATGGGGTCATGTGGGGTCAAATGACCCCACAATTTTATTTTATTTTTTTATATTTTTTTCCAAAAATTCTGAATTTGTGTGCAATTTTATTAGGTACACTGTTACTGTTACACTTATCTAGGTCATTAAATTGAAATATTTGTTAGTGATTTGGATAACTAATAGCTTAATTATGTATTAATTATGTTTGTTAGGTTGAACTCAATGCAAATTGGTGGAATTGGAAGAAATGAACGACAAATTGGTAAAAAAAAAAAATATTCAAAGTTTGGGGACCAAAGCATAAACATTCAATAGTTGATTCGGACCATAAAATGATGATTAAAGATCACATATGATCAATTGGATATAATCTGAAGTCAAATGAACGAAATATTGTTGAAGTATTTTCACAAATCAATTTCCCATTGAAGAAATTTTGCTCCAAATTTTTAGCCTCAAATTGAAACCAATTTTCGGATAGTAAACGTTCAAACTAGAAAAATTTTATACTAGAATAATTGTATCCCTTTGAGTCATCTTTCCAACGCACTTTAAATCATCTCAATCGGATATCGAAAACGAAAATTATGATCAAAATACCAAAAGCTGCTCACGGACAAACTCAATGAACCTGCGTGCACAAGTAGGACTTTTTTGTGCGCGCGCAATACCTAAATTTTAATGACCCAAGAGCCATTTTGATCAATGGTGCGGATGCAATGATTATGCCTGTGCGCGCTGGCCATTTTCCTAGACAAATCAGCAGTTTCTTCTCGCTATTCAAACTCTTTTAGAACCCAAATTGGCCGCAATTTTTTTTATCTAAATTCAACTCTTATAAATAAAAAAACTTGGGCTACACAAAAAGAAAAACCCTCTATTGCCTCTTCATACACAATAATATCATCAGGAACAATGGGCAAATTTATCACTTTTGAGAGAGAAAATCAAGCCCTACCAAGAATTGAAGGTCAGTTACATTGAGAAACTGAAAAATTCTACTTTGTACTTAAAGATCAACATCTTTTGTCTTCTTTCATGACTCGGGTGGTATTTTTTCATTATTCTTTTTCTAATTTTTTTGAAACCATGTTAGGCTAGATCCCTTGGGTTAATTTCATAAATGGTCACTGAAGTTATGTCAAAAACACAAAACGGTCACTGAAGTTCAAAACTTGCAGAAACGATCACTAAAGTTTCATGCGCTTTCACAAACGGTCACTGAAATTTCATGCGCTTTCACAAATAGTCACTGAAGGGCCTTTATGATTTAAATTCAAATTTAAAGGACCAAAACTTGTGAACATAGAACCGTGAGGACCTCAGGTGCAAATTCGATATAAAACCCAAAACCAATCCCTTGTCAACCTGTCATTTTTGGACCACCATAACTCCAATCTCCAGCCACCAAAACCACCGGACCATCACACCAACTTGAAGCCCTCGCTGCCCTCTATGTAACCCACCCAAGAATCGCCCCTAAAATGGCTGAAAAGTGGCCGGAATTTCATCTCAAAGTTGGCCTCAGGATAGCACTGCCAGCCGTCAATTTGGGACGAAATTTCACCACTTTTCGGCCACCAAAACCACCGGACCAACACACTACCTTGAAGCCCTCACTGCCCTCTACGTAACCCATCCAAGAATGACCCCTAACTCAGCCAGAAAGTGGCCAGAATTTTGTCCAAAATTGGGCAGCTCGCACGGCACAAAACTGCCAGCCGCCACTTTGGAACGAAATTTCGGATCTTTCCGGCCTCCAAAACCACTGGACCAACAAACCAAATTGAAGCTCTCGCTTCCCTCTACGTAACCCAACTAAGAATCACCCCTAAAGTGGCCGGAAAGTAACTGAAGTTTCATCACAAAGTGGCTGCTGGTAGTTTTGTGCTGTGTGAGCCGCCCAATTTGAGACTAAATTTCGGCCAATTTTTGGCCACTTTAGGGGTGATTATTGGCTGTGTTACGTAGAGGGAAGCGAGAGCTTTAATTTGGTGTGTTGGTCCGGTGGTTTTGGAGGCCGAAAAGTTCCAAAATGGCGGCTGGCAGTTTTGTGCCTTGCGAGCCGCCCACTTTTGGACAAAATTCCGGCCACAGTCTGGCTGAGTTAGGGGTCATTCTTGGGTGGGTTACGTAGAGGGTATAGAGGGCTTCAAGATGGTGTGTTGGTCCGGTGGTTTTGGTGGTCGAAAAGTGGTGAAAGGTTGTCCCAAAGTGGCGGCTGGCAGTTCTGTCCTGTGCGAGAGGCCAAATTTAGGACGAAATTCCGGCCACTTTAGGGACGATTCTTGGGTGGTTGCGTAGAGGGCAGTGAGGGCTTCATGTTTGTGTATTGGTCCGGTGGTTTTGGTGGCCGGAGGTTGGAATTATGGTGGTCCAAAGATGGCAGGTTGACAAGGGATTGGTTTTAGGTTTTATATGAAATTTGCACCTGAGGTCCTCACGGTTCTATGTTCACGTGTTTTGGTCCTTTAAGTTTGAATTTAAATCATAAAGGCCCTTTAGTGACCATTTCTACAAGTTTTGAACTTCAATGACCATTTTGTGCTTTTTGACGTAATTTCAGTGACCGTTTGTGAAATTAACCATTTTTTTATTAAATGAGATGAACTCCATTGTTCATTTGTTTTGTGTTTCTGGCTTAATTTTGCATACCAATTGTACTATTTAATTGTTTGATCGCCAATTAAAATACGTGCAATAGATGTTAGGAATAACATTTTTTACGTTTGCAATTGTAACGATAATCTGAACTTTAATGTATTCTAATAATTCGAATTCGGGCTAGGAATAGATTCGGGTCGTGGTTAGGCTAGATTTAATTTATCTTGAAAAAAATTATGTATCATAGCTTTATCGATTGTCAAGAACGCATCAACAAAACTAAATTAAAAATTAAAAATTGAAATAGATAGCAATAAGGGAATTCTAGATTCAATACAATTATCCATATTTGACAAACATCCTAATTTTATAGCTTTCTTAATTTAATTTAGAATAATCACAAAATCAAATTTTCTTTTGTTTATTTCCATACGAAACTAGAAAACTTGAATTGAATTTATTCCCCGTGGAACGATACTCTCAACTCACTAAATCAATGATTTCGTACGCTTGCGGGTTTCATACAAACAATTGTCTTTTTCATCCTTAACTTGTTGTAGAACTACGATTCTGGACTGAAAATCGAGAGAGGTCGAACTTCTTAAAGTGCCACAGCTCAAAATGTAGGTTGGAAATATGGATGGCAATTCGAACCGTTAAAATCGAAAGTCGCGGTTAACCGAACCGAATGGGGCGAAATAAACCGAACCGATGGTGCAATGGGTTGGTTATGGTTTTGATTTTAATGACCAGATTCATGGTGGGGCGGGTATGGTATTTAGCGACGGTGCCCCGAACCGAACCGATTACCCGTTTAAAAAAAAAATTTAATTGAACAATTGAGCTTCTTTTAATAATTCTTTGTATAATTATGACTCATTACCTTACCGACCCATTAACATGACCAGCACACTAACCCAATTTTTTGGCCTTAACTTAACCCTACTCACATTCACTCACTGACTGAAAATACACAAAAAATAGGAAATATTAAAGTAACGGGTGACGGCGAGAAAGAAAATTCGAAATTGGAATCAATAACACCGTCTCCTGTGATTGGGATGAAGATATTTCTTGAATTGGTCTTGGCAAGTCTATTTTATATGAGACTTTCATTCCTTGAGTCATCCTTTCCATTTTCTTGGTTAACGAACGCAAACGCAATTTTCTTGATTATGATATTTTCCTTTCTTTTATTGCCTGCCGGAGTTGAGCTCATTAATCTATTTGGTTCCCTAACTCCATCCCTCATTTTTGTTACTTAATACAATGTTTACTTAGGTGTGTACTCTAATTTTATTGTGACCAGTTTTAGTATGTGTACTGGTTGTTAATTATTTGTATGGTATTAAATTAGTGCTTTTTAATCTGTCTATAATTCTCTTATTTTGAGTTGTTTTATCTTAACTTCTCAAAGGCCAAAGAAAGATCCTTTAAATTGTTTGCATTTTCATTTGGGATATTGTTTGCTAAATTGACTTAGTATTGTGTTTTTTTATTGATTTTTATTCATATATTTTTTTTTAATTTAACGGTTGGACTTATAAAAAATAATTTATTTTCGTGGTTATTAACCGAACCGAACCGACTTTCATGGTTATGGTGCGGTTATGGCATGGCAAAAAACTTGGTGGTGCGATTATGATTTTGGTCGAACCGATCTCGAATCGACCCGTTTGCACTACACCAAAAAAGGCCTTTTGCAGCGGTCAAAAAATGCTGCAAAAGATCTTTTGCAGCGTTTTAGCGTCTGTTGCGGAGGCCGGTGTTGCCGTTGAGGAAAGACCTTTTGCAGCGTTTTTTAAATGTTGCAAAAGGTCTTTTACAGCGTTTTTCGAAAGTTGCGAAAGACGTTGCAAAAGACCTTTTGCAACGTGTTTTGAACGTTGCGAAAATGACCTTTTGCAGCGTTTTTTAAATGTTGTGAAAAAGACCTTTCGCAGCGTTTTTTAAACGTTGCGAAAATGACCTTTTGCAGCGTTTTTTAAACGTTGCGAAAAAGACCTTTTGCAGCGTTTTTTAAACTTTGCGAAAGGTCTTTTACAACGTTTTTTGAACGTTACGAAAAGGACTTTTTGCAGCGGTTTTTGAACGTTGCAAAAAAAAAAAAATTTGCAGCGTTTTAAAATGTTTTGCAACGTTTGCAACATGGTCTTTTGCAGCGTTTAAAAAACGCTGCAAAAGACTCATCCTCATTTTTTTTTAAATAATTCGCATTTGTAGTCCTGTTCTTTGATCAAATAATCTGAATAATAAACTAACAATTCACATAATAAAGAGATGAAAACATCAAAAAATATAAGAAATCATATAATTAAAGTGGTTGCTTGCATTGAAATTAATTAAACAATGCGAGTGCTATAACATTGATTGTGCAATACTCAAAATAATTTCATTATACTTCAAGTTTAAAATATCAACCCAGCAATCAAAAAAGGCTTTTCCATCATTTCGATGAGTACAAAAGGTGCAATAATTCATACTATAGCATCAAAAAATGAGTCGCTTGTTGGTGACGACATGAAATTAAGCCAATCTCTCACCGCCATCAACATGTTGTACCTGCATCAAATGACTAAAATTAGAACAGTTCTGTATGACAAGCATTATTATATGATTTATATGACAAATATTATTAAAAGGTCATTACAGCAAAATTGAACACTGCAAAAGTTATTAAAAGAATCTGTCCTATAGCATTTTTCATAATTACACTGAGATCTCAATAGCATAGTTGTTAGACCCGACCCGGATGTCGACCCGGACAATGCAGTGGGTCAATGGATCAGTGGTTCAACCGGCGACTCGATGGTTCAATCGATGGGTCAATTCCTGTCAAAAATAATATTAACTATTAACTCATGAATTATGTTTCCCTTCTCCATTCCTCAACCCTTTTTCATCAGTTTTGCTATATTATAAAGGTTTTCTTCTATTATTTCTCAGTCATGAGTCAACAAGTGATTCAATCATAGTTATCAGACCCAACCCGGGTGTCAACCTAGACAATGCAGTGAGTCATCGGGTCAGTGGTTCAACCGGCGACTCGGTGGATCAACCGGCGGGTCAATTCTTGTCAAAAATATTATTAACTATTTTCATTGAAAGAACTTTTTTCTATTTTCTACTAATAACTAAATGAATCTCATATTGTTTTGTTAACTAAATATCAATTTATATCCCAATTTCACAAATTCTAGATCATATATAGTGAAATATGAATTTCAAACAATAAAAACAACAATAAATCATATAAAAAAAACTTTAGTTTGCTGGATTATCTTGCCCGAAGCACTCAAATGGGGAATACACTTGCTGGATAAACATCTCTATTTCATAACACTCAAAACTTTAGTATGCCTCTGAACTTGATACCACAACTTCATATCTTCCCATGCTGGCTCTAACTGAGAAGGATGTGAACCAACATACAGAAACAGATTCTTTCGTCTTCAACAGATGATGCCATATAATATGGGATCTCACCATCATTCAGCACTTCATTAATCCGATAACCATTATGCCAATCTGAATACTCTATCCACAAAACAGACCCTACTTCTAGCTTCATTAACTTATCTGATTCAACTCTAGCAATTCCTCCTATACTTCAACAATTTCAGGTCTCTGCCGGAGCCGAAACAAGCCATTTCCATTCACCCATGTATCCCCTAACTGCCTCTCAATCCTTCTAGCTTGAAGACGTGAACTGTGATCGGCAGCTAGATCTTCAACCGAGTTCTTAGGCATTCCAGCATATCGTGTGATGGTATGAAATGTAGCAAAAAAGCACCATGATGAAAGCTAATAGAGGCTTTAGCATTCCACACCTCAACATTACTAATAATTTTAGAAAATGCACAATGAATAAATAGCAAAAAAACCAGCAGCCAGTAATTTATGAAAATGCCCCATATTGTGTCTATTAAAACCAGCAGCCAGTAATTTTAGAAAATGGCCCATATACTTTACATAAACAGGCGGCCATTATATACTCTGCATAAACCAAATAAACAATTTGCCCTCTCTTAATTGTGGAAAGGAAAGGAGAAACTGAAAAACAGTCTCTTTGTAAAAACAGATGTTTTCTTGAGAGGATGAAGGTTGGGAAAGACTCTTTGCTGTGATAAAATTCAACCAAACAGAGTTTACACCAAACATATTCAACCAACCAGACAAGCTAAATGATTCCCACTTCCCTGTAATAACAAATTTGCAGCAAAAAATTGAGAACAAAAATTTGGAATTTACGAATAAAATCATAAAAATTAAACTTACATCTTCCTCTTCCATCTACTACAACTTGAAATTCGAAGCTTTGGATTCTAGGGAGTGGAATTGTAACTGGGAAGAGCCTGCAGATCCGGCTGCGAAAGCGACGGTAGGGCTTGGAGTTGGATGCCGTTCTTCACTTCTTCTGATTTGGGTCAGAACGTGTTTTTATTCCAGTTTGTGTGGACCGGGCGGTTGATCATTAAATGGGCCAGCGAGTTTGGGGCAAAACCGGCGGTTTGCTTGGGTCACAAACGGGTCAGAATCATTGTTTAAATTTGGAGCTGCTCGGACCGGACCATGGTCCGGTTCAACGGTTTCCGGTTCGAACTGGACGGTCCGGTCCAAGTTTGATAACTATGGATTCAATCTCCAGTAAGGAAAATGAATACGTCCACAATAATAATTCCTGTGGAATGCCTATATCGAAGGATCAATGCTCTGGAAAGGCATCCAAAATGCATCATTTTAGTAACTAGAAAACTAAAACTAACTAAGCTCCCTATTTTGTATTTTGTTTAGCAAAGCTGCCTCTACATTTCTACATAAGTGTATTACTGTTGCTGCCAAATGATGCAATTTTGGTAGCCCTAAGTTGCACTAGCTCCTTTTCAATTGCATGATAGCAACCTGATAAGAATTATGCCATAACATCTATTCAGAAGAGCTATAATAAACAGATCCAATACAATAACAAGTAAAGCACAACAACACAACAGTTCCATAAAAATGGCTGATTTAATTGGACAAGATTGTCACCCTCAGGTTGATAGTTAAGAATATTTCTTATTTAGTCAGTAAATAATCTTTTTGTTTGTTATTTATTTATTCTTTATGTTATTGCAAAGGCTTGAGAAGAGAGGTGAATTGCATATATGGTCACTTTATAAATTGAGTTCCCACTCTTTCCTTGACAAATATTACTAATATCCTTCTCTGTTGACCAATAATGAAAAAAGGTGCTAATTTCGTCTGCATATCACCAATATCATTCTTTGTTGCACCGGCTAATCTGAACCCAACTCATGTTGTAATATAAACTACCTAAAGTCTGGTGGAAATCCTTCTATTTCTCAGTCACCAGAAACTACTTGAAATTGATTAGCACATTCAATTACATTGTAGAGTATCTTCTAAAATGACTAAAATTGAAAAGATCAAACAAGAAATTGAAAAGACCTCTAGACCACTAATCTAAAAGATCAAACATACCTTAATCAAAGAAGTCTAATACTGCTCTTCGGCCAAGCAACAGTACTTCCCATGGCATCACTAAGAGTTCGAAATTCATCTGTAGGTCCGTATAACTTCAAATTCTCCATATACACTTCCTCAACCCAAACCTTCCAACAGTCTCGATCGAGTGGCAGGTGATGCACCTTTGCACTTGGGTCTGTTGATGCAATCTTCCCTTCTGCTACGACTTCTTCCTCTTCAAACACGTACCAATGCAACAGTTGACATTTTGCATTTGTCATAGGTACAGTACTTCCTTGGTTTGACTACAAATTCGTAGTACAGAAAAAATATTTTTTAAGTATATTTATTAGAATGCTACAAACTAAATATATATTGAATAAACATTTAATAATGTATGACACAAAAACCTGAGGAGTAATAGCATTTGAATTCCTGTCCTCTAGATTCTGTAAAATGATACAAAAATTATAAAAGTTATTCTACATGTAATTGGCTATATTAAGATATATTCTCATAGTATATATAAAATGTAACCACTTCTAACCTGCTGAGATAACTTCAGAAATGCTTCCATCTTCTCTTCTAGCGCCCCCATCCTTTGTGATTGAGTCTGTATGATTTTCAAGTTCTCTTACTCTCCCACTACTTTGCATTTGTCCATCCATCTTTGATGGAACAACTCCGAATCCGAGTCCCCGAACTCTCCCATGACGTTCAGGACCTAAAATTCGAGCGACAGCATCGTCGCGAATGGAATCCTCGACGGGTGTATCAGAAATTGATGCAGAGCAATCTTGAATCCTTCTCTGCACTTATGGGACTCAAATGTTATACTAGCAAGTGATACAACTACTTAACTCAACATGCAGCGGTCAAATGTTGAAAATGCTACACTAACCAAAGTATTGGCAACTGCTTCGTTGATTGGTTGTCCATCTTTCCTAAGATGCGCACGAGTCCATAATCTTGTTCGAAACCCTTTTAAATCTGGATCTTTTTTCCTCTGCAGTTCAAATTTAGTTATTACATATATTGAAATTGGACAATTCACGCAAGACCATATACATTCCTCAGATGTACCACTTCATGAGCCACACGTGGATAACCCTTCCGACCCAGAGTATGGAGAAGCTTCTGATTATTTATCATGTTCCTGAACCTGGAACTTTTTTCCTATTCAAAAAGCAAAAAAGTCTAAAACAACAATAATTATAAAAATTTAAGCTTCATATGCAAATTATACTTACATGAAAATCAGCAGAAAGAGTATTCTCAACAAATTTTACCCAAGCTTCTTCAGAGTTGACATTCTTTGGTCGAAGAAGAGTAATAGTACGTGTTCTATTCACAGATGACTCAACTTGAGCTCTAATTTGTTTTCTCAGTCTAGATTTGAATGTCCTCCAGTACTTGCCCATTAATTGAAATGTCATTCTTTGATGACAATCACTGACTTTGAACCTTTGCTGTATTTGTGTACGAACATAAAGTTAAGACTTAAGGGAATGGTGTTATTAAGAAGGAAAAATGTACAACGTAATAATCGTAAAAAGTAGTTAAGAATAGTACCTGTATTAACTCCCAAAGCTCCATTTTCTTCTTTTCTTCCACTAAATGCCAATCGTTAATTACAATAGGCACATGTTCTCGAACTATGGCCCCAATGATGCTAACAAATTTATCTAAGTTCTGGCCAACCACTTGGCCGTACTCGTTGAATTCGAGCTCCATCTTCTGATAATTATGTTCCGGAATCATCTTCACTGCTGCTGGACCTCTTTTCTTCTTCGGAGCATTTGAAGTTGTTGGCAACGTGGTTTGCTCATCATTAGTTAGGCTAGTTATACTATCTCGTTGTTCACTAGAATATCTTAGCCTCTTACTGGTCTCTCGAATTGCATTAGCAATTGCAGCTCTTTTGTTTTTAGAACTCTTGGAAGCTTGTTTAGTTGACTTTGAGAATACAACGTGAAAACAAGAGATAAAAGCAATTATTTTCAAAACTTAGCATACATCTCATGTATTATGAGAAAAAGAAATTACCTGAGCCTTGTCCGTCGTACAACATATATTTTCCTCTCTCCAAAACTGTTGCCCTAGAGCTAGAATAAAAACCTGCAACATCAAAATGTATTATAGTTAATGTCAGCTTTAGAAATCCAAAGCATTCAACATTTCATCACAATATGAATAAACATAGATAAATCACGCAGTAAAGAATAGTAGAACAAAATTGATCATTATGTAAAAGGTACATTATCTACAAATTAGTGAGTTACCAAACTACTCTACGTATCACAAAATATGCCTTCAACATCTATCCTTGCATAATTCTCATCATCATCAGGGTTGTCTGTAATAGGCTGTGATATATCTAGTGGAATAGTTGCCTCATAATTGTAATCTTCTTCCATGTGTAATGCATCAAAATCTCTTTGTGGTGCTTGCAAAACAACATACCAACTAGATGTTTCATTTTCCCTAGAATAAAAGACTTGTTTTGCTTGTGTTGCTAAGATGAAAGGATCATTTTCAAATTGTCTGTGTCTTTCGTTAAGATTAACCAAAGTGAATCCATCTTCATTTTTTATTCCGTTAACGATATGTTCTCAATCACATTTGAATATTGGAACATGAAACGTATTATAATCAAGCACTATAACATCACACAAAACTCCATAATAAACAACTTGCCCAACTATTTGCGCATTATCTTTTGCACTAGATCTACATATGGTCGTTGCTTCAACTAGAACGCCACTGTTTTGGCAAGATTTTTCTGCATCTTTAGTGTGAAATCGAAGACCATTTATGACGAATCTAGAATATGACATGGATTGATATCTAGGACCACGTGCAAGCCACTTCAAATTGTTCGATACTTTGTCCGTCAATAGTTCACCTTTAATCTGTCATTATTTTTAAAATGTTAGAAATAAAAGAATACATAGCACAACTTGACATTTATTTTTTAATGTGTATTCCAACCTTATCATCCAACCAGGTAGCAAAAGCATCAATGTGTTTCTTATGCAATAAAGTCTCATTTCTTTCCAGTCGTCTATCAACACTCTTGAATTCATCCATATGCATCCTATAGTAAATAAAATATATTAAAAACAAGATATGGTTGAACTACTTAAAAGAAATAATCCTCGATATTTAATAAACGTACTCTATGTATGGTTGAACTTCTGTACTATTGAGTAACACATAGCGATGAGCAACTTTCAACATCTCATTAGATAGTACAATTGCCTTCCCTTTAGAAATTGTACGCCCTGCAAGTAAGAAATCAGTCTCATATTCTTCATTACGTACATTCTTAGAGCCTATTACCAATGCTTGTTTTAAGTATTTGCTACAAAACTTAGCATTTTCTTCAACAACGTATCGCTCAGCTATACACCCTTCAGGTCGTGTACGATTTATAACATACCCTTTCAACACTTTCATATATCTCTCGAATGGGTACATCCAGCGATATTGTACTGGTCCACAAATACAAACTTCTCTCCCAATATTGATTGTCAAATGAACAATTATATCAAAAAATGAAGGCGGGGAATACCTTTCAAACATGCATAAAGTTTCAAAAATGTCCTCCTCTAGTTGTTCAACCTTATTTCTATCTACAATTCCTCGACATATTTCCTTGAAAAATGAACTCAATGTAAAAATGGAGTTCCTTGGTCCTTTGGGTAGAAGTCCTCTCAATGCAACTGATAATAATTGTTGCATTAAAATATGACAATCATGAGACTTCAACCCAACTATCTTACTTTCTTCCACTGATACGCTATTTCCAATATTAGATCCATAGCCATCGGGTAATCTCAAGTTAGCAAGCCTTCTGCAAAAAAATTTGTTTTTCTGCTTTTGATAAGGTATGCGGAACAGCTGGTAGGTAGAATTTATTTCCTCTACTACGAGGATGTAAATCATGCCTAATGTTCATTTCTTCCATGTCCTTACGAGAGTTAATAACATCTTTAGATTTTCCTTTGACATCCAAAAGTGTACTAATGATGCTATCACAAATATTCTTCTCTACATGCATCACATCCAAATTATGACGTACAAGTAAAGTCTGCAAAATCGAACATCAATCAAGTCATGAAAAACTACAAGCAATTAGAAGAATTAAATAAAAATGAACGAACTATTACAAAAATTACCTTCCAATATGGTAGATCGAAAAATATTGACTTTTTCTTCCACGTTACATTAGATTGAGTTGTATTCTTCTTCCTCTTTCGTTTACCACTTTTTCCCCAATCATTTGTAATTTTATCAACTTCAATAGAATCCTCTTCACCATTTTTTATCTTCGGCCCAATACCATGTTCAATATGTCTATTTAACCAACCCTTTTTTCATGCGAAATTGATGATCGGAAGCGAGAAATCTTCTGTCCCATGTATGCAAACTTCCTTCCATGCTTCAACCATAGTGAACATGTATTTTCATGACAGATAGGACATGCAATTTTCCCTTTAACGGGCCACCCAGATATATTTCCATATGCAGGAAAGTCATGAATTGTCCACATCAAAATAGCTTTTAAGTTGAACGTGGATTTTGAAACTGCATCATACATATCAACGCCATCACTCCACAACAACAATAAGTCATCTACAAGTGGTGCCAAATAAACATCTATGTCATTACCTGGTTGTTTCGGACCCGGGATCAATAAACTCAACATCAAACTTTCCTTTGACATGCAAATTGAGGGAGGCAAGTTATATATAGTTAAGATTACTGGCCAAAACTGTATGTAGAGCTAATATCTTTGAAAGGATTAAATCCATCAGTAGAAGACCTAATCTAATATTTCGAGGATCAGATGCAAAATGTGGCCACCTTCTGTTAATCATTTCCCAACTCAATGAATCAACCGGATGCCTAATCTTACCGTCTGAACTTTTATTACTTGAGTGTCATCTAAGTTGTGTTGACATCTCATATATTCCAAACATCCTCTTAAGCCTTGGTATTATAGGAAAATAACGGAAGACCTTTGCTGGGATATTTTTTTGAATTTTTTTAGTCCGTTGGTTCGTTTTCCATCTCAAGCAACCACATTTTGGACATAATTCAGCCTGCTCAAACTCCTTTCTATATAGACAACAATCGTTGAGGCAAGCATGTATCTTTTCGTAGCCAAGATCAAATGTATTGACAAGTTTTTTCATCTTATAAAATGAGTTTGGAAGTGTATTATTCTCTGGCAGCATGTCTCGAACAAGATTTATAAGTTCATCGAAACCATTGTCCGATAAGCCATACGAAGCTTTATGCTTAAACATAGCAACCGAAGCTGACATCTTTGTAAATACCTTGCAACCAGGATATAAAGGAGATTCAACATCATTAACCAAATTTTCAATCTCTTGCTCTCTTCCATCTGGATGGTTTTCAGGATCTACATATTGTTGTGTATAGAAATCCTTAAACATCCTACTCGACTCAGGTATTTCTACGTCGACCAAATTTGATTGACTTGGTTGCTCTCCATGAAATACCCAAACAGTATATGTAGGATCCATACCTTTAATAACCAAATGTTCATGGACTGTATCATAATGATGATGCATTAGATTCCTACAATTAACGCAAGGGCATGATATCATTTCTGAATTGCAAATGTCACGAGCTCGTTCAACAAAATTATGTGCTCCATCTCTATATTGTTCTGAAAATCTACAAATTAAACTTTATGATCATTATATGTTAATTTTTTTATTAGAGATAACTAGATTTCTAAGATAAGTTTCAGATGAAAACCTTGATAAGTGCAGCCACTCTTTGTCCATTATAAGCAGTGGCAGATCCCGGAATTTAAGTGAGTTAGGTGCAATCGTTGATTGTTGACCATGAACGCCTAAATAATGAGATTATTCTCAGATTTGGGTTCAACATTAAATGCAATAATGATGACTATACTTATGCTCCACTCTCTTTTGTTTCCAAGTTTCAAATGGGATGCACCATATGACTAATCATAAGGAGACGTCGAAAAAGCAGCTAAAAGAACAGATAATGCTACCAGCTGCAAATCCTTCGGGTTAAATTGTTATTGAATCTTTTCTGAATTGAGAAAAGCTTAAACCAGCAATAAGCTTGATTAAGATGGTTGGACGATATGGAAAATATTCGTGATTGGTTGGCATAATAGACCACCATAAATGAAGATGTAGGTGTTGTCTAAACTCTTATGCACATTATTCTGTATGTATCTTCAATGGAATTATAAGCTTCTTGCAATTTATTCAGATAACAGAGCACATTAAGTAAAATTGAACAAGTATCTTTAAGAAACTAGGCATATAAAAGTGAATCTGTCACGTGATCCCTGAGCATTAAGTAAAAATGAACATTAACAAAATCATTCTAACTAGTGATAAATGCATTCAGGAAGTTGTTATGATCATGGACCATCCCCACACCTTATATTGACTTCTTCTCCTTTCAATGAGACAGCTAAACCATATGATAGTTCTAATGTGATGAATCAATCAATGCCATCCAAACAATTACAGTAACCTTTAAACAATTTCATACAGAGCATCATTGGACATGAAGCACCTTACCACATAACATATAAAAACAACCAATAAACAGTTCAACCTGAATAGGAAATTCCAAAAAGAACGAACTCCGATGAGATTACTTAAATGCAATGCTCTATAAGGAAAATTGGGATGCAGAGTAGTTACAAGATAATCCAACATTTGAATTTTAAACCTAGTTTCAACCAATGAGTAGACTGCACTTAACGTGAAATAAAACTCACAGTAGCAATTCACAATCAGTTCACAGTTCAAACTTCAAATAACAATGCACAGTTCAAGAAAACATACTTGATTGCAATTCACAATCAGTTCACCGAATCAAACCGCTTTGAAGCGATTTGGTTTAGGTTTCAATCTTTACAAACCATTTAGAAAAATCTAAAATTTATCTAACTCATTTAAACATAAATACATGCTAGTTAAAAAGCTACATTCATAGACATAACTCAATATCTAAATAGACAATTATACATCATAATTAATAAAGGAATACGCTACTTGTACATAATGCGGTGTTCATAATGGTGTCAATTCCCTTGCATATGGGGGGACCCACTTTAGATAAATTATATTTTATTCGAAGTAGGTCTTCCTCCCTGTGAGGGAGTGAATACTGTTATGGATACCCAGATGTACATGTAGCATCACATTGCAATTGTAAATATAAAACCATCAAATTGGGTGAAGTGTTGAACAAGTACTGCTAAATCATATTCATTGACCGTACATTACAATTAAGTAGATAATTAAATCTAAATTTTAGTTCAAACTTATACATTTTTTCCTTCTACTAATAATTTTCTTAAATTGTACCTTAATTTCCCGGTTAGTTTATCCAGATTTTCTTTCTTTCTTTTTTCAAATATTATTTGCTATATTTTTATTAGCAATTATATTGTTTTGTTCTAATTATCGTCGAGATCCCTTAACTTTTTTAGTTGTTAGTATTTTTTATTTATTTGCATCTCAATTTCGTGGTCAGGTCGCTCAATTAAATATTTACGTTTTAACTTTGTTTTTAAATTTTACTGTTAATTGCAAGGTTCCAAATAGCGTAATGCGTGACGATGCGTGGATGCCAAGCTAAAGACTAGGCGAGCTTAGACGAGGCTAATGGGTAAAAAGACGTTTTCTTATTTTAATATTATTTTAATTTTTAATCAATAAAAAAATCATTTAATAATAATAAATAAATAAATATAAAATTGTAATAAAAAAATTTAAAAAATAAATAATGCTTGTCTAGGTACGCCTTATCACGCCTTATTATCGAGGCGTTGACCGCCATATTATGCGCCAAATGATTTTGCTTGGCTCCAGGGATGCGCTACGCGCCAAAGCGCGCTATTTAAAACACTGGTTAATTGTTAGAATGATTTGCCGGAATACTTAAATAGTCATTTTGAAGATTTCATCAATGAACCTTCTGACATATTATCTTGGTGAAATTGAATGCAAATGAATATAAGATTCTCTCTTAAATTGCTAAAGATGTGTTAACTATTCAAATATCCACAATTGGTTCTGAGTCAACATTCCCTATTAGTGGTCGAATTCTTGATTCATTTAGGAGCTCATTGAGTACAGATATGATTAGAGAGCTGCTACAGGTGCAGACCTGTAGGCCTGTATAGAAAAGACACAAAGGGGGGTGAGACCCATACTTTTTTTATAATATTTTAATAATATGGGCCCCATTCATGTGAGTGTTCTGTACAATTTTTGTAGAATATTTTATGTACTTATGACATTTTTCATATGATTAAGGTGGTGATTTGTCCTAAAATTTGGTTGCATTGTAACAAGAAACCAAAAGTAATTCATCATACTACAAGAATTTTATATTTTCCCTACCAAATTTCGGAACACAATTTGAGATTTGTAGGTGGAATTCACTTTTCCCCACAAATATGATGTTTCGTAGGGATATGATTTGCTTTAAAATTTTCAATAATTGGAAGAGTTGTGCCCACAAAAATTTATATTTTTTCCCTATAAAAAAATTTAACGGGTAAAATATATCTTTTGCCGACCAAAAAAATAAAAAAATAAAATTGACTTTGACCTCTTTCTAGGCCAATAATTAGAGGGGAAAATTTTCATTTTTATTTGTGTTCTTAGTCCCTGCAAAATGTAAATTCGAATTGTAAAGATAATTGAAAAGAAAAACAGAAATTAAAAAAAATTATTTCCACATTTTTTCCTTTCCTTTCCTTTTAAATTTTCTTTCTATTTTTCCTTTCTTTTCTTTTACTTTTTCTTTTCTTCCCAGGTTTTCTTTCTTTCCCACGCTTCTTTCTTCTTCACCCTTTGCTTTTCTTCTACTCTGTTGCAACTTCCGCCACCATATTACCGTCCCGCCACCTTTAATCAGCTATCAGTCATTGGGCCACTAGCCTAACGACCCAAATCAGCGCTGAGACAGCTAAGAGGTATCATTTATTGATTTTTATTTGTTGGATTGTTATTGGATTTGCAGGGGAATATTGTGTGAAATGTAAATTGGATTATTTGGTTGCTATAAATTCGTTTATTGGGTTGTAGGGAAATATCTTAGATCTATAGTAAAGCGCAGGTTCAAACTCAATTGAAAATGTTACGTGTTCAAAATTATCATAATGTTTTGTTTCGTCAACTTCTGATTAATATTGTGCGTTAACCAATTTATTAGGTGTAATCTTTGTTCTGATTAAAGTTGTGATTTGAATCTTTAGAACTTCCTGTCCCAGATCTAATAATGTTAGAGGCAACAATAAATTAATTTGAATTTTCAAAATTTTGATAATAATTGCTGCATTCATCAATGATGATATGATAAAAACCTGAAGTGTGGATAGATTTCAAATTAAAATTTGGTCTCTTCTCGTCATTAGTGAATTGATTTCATCAAAAGCCTTCCATGATATTTTATTTTTTGTAAATGGTGTCACTTGTTATCTCTTTGACAAGGCTCGAAAGTTCTATTTTATGTCTGTGGGATGAATGTACATGATGCAATAAATAAAACATACTTGATTGCTTGTTTATTTTCACAATGGCGTGTAAATTTCTCCACTGCTGTGGTTATTTCGTTTGTTTTGTGAGAATAGGAGTATTAAGGGGATTGAAATCTTTTGAAAACTTGGATTAGATCTTGTAACAGGAGTTTAATTGGTTCTTTTATTCTTAGAAAAATAATCGGTAAACATCTTTGGAGAAGGTGAAGAAAGAATTTTGGGGAGGGGTTTCTACTTTTTTGCGCTATTGGATTTTCTTCCATTTAACCCCACGCTCCACTCATCGCCGGCAGCTGCAATCCATCGTCAGCTGTCCACTCCAATTGGCTGCACTCAACCTCACCAACACCATTCTCCAAAGACCACAATTCCCAACCGCCACCCTGCGCCACAACAGGAATCTCCATTACACGCTACCATCATCCATTTGTGAGGCTAACATATAATAAGCGAAACCCACCTACTCCAATTGCTGACACAGCCCACCTTCGACACACAATCCCATCCAACTCCACAACCAACGCACCTATAACTCGTTATTGCAAAACACAATCGCCGCCACTATCTTGTGTCAGACGCACTCCACAGGGACGAAACATTCTATTCTCTCACACATATAGAGATAGTTCACTCTATTTCGACTGAATGAAGGGGCTGAAAGAGGAACTTGGACTGGACTATTTGGTTTCAGAAGAAAAATAGAAGGGGGGGGGGGGGGGGGGGGGGGCCCAAATTGCAGCCAGCCACTCAGACAATTATGTTGCCGCCTTGCCACCATAGCCGTGCCAAATAGAAGATCATGATTGGGGCATTGTTAGACTCTTTTGAGTCTCATGAGGTGACAATTCTATTATATTGGAGTCCACTTGTTAACAAATGGAAGAAAACTTCTTCAAACTCCGTTGCCTTTTAATGAGCTCATATCGTTACCTGAACATACTGAATATTTACTTTCTCAAGTGGATCAATTGTATGTTGTTTTCATGCTCATGTCTATTGTATACTTAGCAATCTCAAATAAGCTATTAAGACATCTTGATTCCGCGTATCAGTTATTTCTTGTCTTAGTGAGATATTCCGCATTACGGCACCTGATCTCCCCTTTTGTGATGAATTAATGCAAGATATCTTTTTCGTGACTATATCATCATTTGCATCTCTCATGGGCACATCCATCAATTCGTAAGCTACATTAGTCAGGATACTAAATACTATGGCTAATGTGAAGTACTTCCTTATCACGTTGGACCTAGATTGTGAGCAGATGATAATTGACATGTTCTAACACTTTCTGTTTGCTTTAAAAGGAACTCATTTAGGGAATGTCTTCACTTCCATAAAGATTATTATGCCCCTTACATTGGAAGAAATTGATAATATCTCGCTAGACATAATTATCCTTCTTTTGGATTGTGTTCAAAATAAACATAAAGAAGCTTCTCCTAGTGCATTTAGTGTAGTGGAAAGACTTTTTGAGAAGTGCGCTGACACGATCAAATCTTAATTGTCATGTATAAAATCTTTAGGGATTTGTTTGGATAATTATAATGCAGTTCTTTTCTCCATCTTCAAAGAAGTAGAGAGTTGTAAACAGTGTATCGTGTCTACTATCGTGACCACATCTTTAGCTGACACATTTACCATTGACACAATTGAGAAAGTATCTAAAGCAATGCCATCGAAGTAAAACATTTCAGATGCCCTAGATCTCGTGCTTGATAGGCTGCATGACTTTTAAGCTGACTTTGTTTTAGTTCTTCCTCAATTACATGAGGTTTCATGAGTTGCTGAAATGTTCTCTAAGGTCATTACTCGATTACACAGCCTTCCTATTGATATTAAGATGTTGCCCACTAATTATCGACACGTTGTGCTAGCTCATCATTATGTTGACAATGTTCCTAAATTTCATTTTTCTATGACCGTGGATGTCTGGGCCTGCTTACGCGCACCTCGACTAATTCCACAGACCCTAAAGTTTACAACCGGATACTCATCTTAGTGGCTCTGAGAGAACTCGAACTGGTGATCATTGGGGAGCAAATCCAAGGCCTGACCAATTGAACTACCTCTCAGGGTTAATGTTCCTAAATTTCATGCCAAGTTAAAAGGTCAAATCATTTCTAGTCATGAAATTTTTTGAATTTATTTTCGATGTACAATATAAATTAGAGTACTATATTGATAATTACTATACTTTATTGCGTCTCTTTGATCCGATTTCCAAATATGTGAAGAAAAAGCTTTTGGATCTCTCGTATAAAGGTTTTCTATTTGACTGACCATCTCACTTAAATGAAAGTTATATTTTCAATGTAGAAGAATTGTTTCCTAGTCGAGGCCTATTTGAGCATTTGATATTGCAATCTTTTGTCTCTACATGCTAGTCTCCGATGCTAGCTTCTTGTGCTCCTTATTATGCACAATCACTTGAAGATTTTGGAGATGAATTGCATGAGTGTTTGTTATTTGGAGTCTAGTATCAGTACTTGATTAGGAGAGACCGTCCCCCTTGGTCGGATCATATTCTTGGGAATAAGCTGCAGTTTTCATTACTATCAATCATTGAGCTTCGATATGTGGTTCTTCGGAAAGATCGTCCTTCGTGGCATGAGTTTAGTCACTTTTGCTAATGACTGGGAGCTTAACAGCTGCCGTTCATGATTTGTCCACTCGACAGCGTCGAGTTCTCCTCTCACCTCGGGAGAGTTGATGAGGACATCACCTATTTTGGACTTCTACTGTGGGCTATCAAAAAAATGTTTTATTAGTTTAATTGGGTTGTATTAATGGGCTGGCCCAATGCCTTTGTATGCCTTAGGTTTGCTCGTTTTCTTCTATATATATGGATGTGTACTGTAACTTGAGGAAGCAGGTGATGAATATGAATTATTGAAATTGATTTTGGCTTGCAACCAACGTTATCTCATTTCCCTACCTTCCACTTTGATCTCTTCTTCTCCAGGTTTCTCCTTTCCTTCTTCTGTTCTCCCCCCTTTCTCGCTGTCTTCTTCTTCCTTGCTTCTTTTGGCTGTGGTTGGCTTCTCCTCTGCTGCTTATCTCCTTCTCTACTGCTGCTAATAAGTTCTCTGCTGGAGTCCCAACTATATCCTACATATCACTGTGCTGGCGTCGGTGCCGGCGTGCGAGAAGAACCCGAAACCCACCTGTCTGCTTCATCGCCTTCTTCTTAGTTCTCACTCCTCTGTCAACTATCCACCACCGTTCCACGTCACTGTGTGCAGGCCAATGGTTCATTTACGGTAACTTTTTGCTCCATTTACGGTTGAGCTGATTTTCCGTCATATGCCCCACGACCAAAAAAAAAAAAAAATCTTCCATCTTTCTTTTTCAATTTGATGGCAGATTATTTTAGTTTGTTAATCAACCTTTTCCTGTAGCAATTTATTTTCCTCATTTTTGTTTCCATATAGAAAATTTTCAGACTTCTTCCAGCGGCCTTTTTTCTTAAATTAGCAACTAAAAGGTTTTTTTCAATAATTATTGCTTTATGGTGGCTGACCAGTTTTGAGAAATTGCTGGGAAAATTACTTCTCTGATTTTTTTCCTGTAGCCATTTGGCCCATTTCATGCTGTGTGGTTCTTTTCAACCAAAATAGCTATTTTCATGAAGAATTTCTTCAACCTTCGCTGTGGTTTAGGGATTTATCTAATTTAGAGATTCCGGTAATTAATTCTGATTTTTGATTTAGGGATTTACCATTTGGTTGCTCTAATTTCTGGATTTATCTAATTGGTTGTTGTGGTTTCCGTTAAATTTATCTTCACATTTAGTTTTTATTTCACATTTAACACATCTAATGATTGGTTGTGGTTGCCGTTAAATTTTGATTTCATAATTGTGAGTTGTGAAGGTGGAATTTTCAAACTGCCGAATTATGTCATTTCATAATTTTTGCTCGAGTCCTACTTTTCAGGTAAGTAGTGGCTTTCCCTTGCTTATTTATTAACATATTGGAAATGTATAAAGTATTGTCAGCTTATATAATTGCGGCATCGTAAACTTACATAATTGCATTGAAGTATTGCACTCAACTTTGTTTGTTGTTTTATTGTTAAGTTTCAAGTTAACATGTTAAGAATCAGTTCCATAATATACTTGTAGATTTTGCTTGCATACTACAATTTTGGGGGTCTAGATCATTGGGTCACTAGTAGAATCGGTAGAATCGGTGGATCATTGCTTAAAAAATTATTTAAAATATTTAAGTACAAATTTTTTTCTTTTAACACAAAATTAAGTTTTAAATTTAATTGTCACTAATTATAATTGTGTCTAATTATAATTTTGTATACTATCATTGTTTCTAAATGAAAAATTAAAGAAACTGTTAGGTCTGGTACATGGCCGGGACTTAGTGGGGGTGTGGGCACAAGGGAATCAAGCATTCACTCTAAAATTTCTCCACTCTGATTCTGTTCAATTTCTTCTAATTGCACCCTAATTGAAAAAGCTTCTAATCTGTTCTGTGAAAACCATAAACTTCTTGTGATCTCTCTGTGTTTGCATTTGTGTAATGGGAGTTTCGAGGAGATTCCATGGAGCCTACAACAGTAGAACCATAAACCTTGCAATCCCATGCATCCAAAGAAGATTATTGTCCGGTTCGATTAGCAAAATCAATGGAGGGAACTCGGTTTTGCCGGTCTTGATCGTAGGTGCTGGCCCTGTTGGACTCGTTCTCTCCATTCTTCTCACAAAACTAGGTAATGTCTTCGGTTTTATTGAAGTTCAATAATAAAATTTGTACTGCATTTCAATTTCATGTTTCAAATTTCATATATTTTGACTTAACATGATACATGGATTTTAATTGAAAACCGATATAATGCTAATTTCCTGCTATAAATTATTTCTCAAGGGTCAAATATGCAGTTTTGCAAAATAATAGTTACTTTTGGTGGCAACTGACCTGAATTTCATTAGAATGATGAAATAATGCTAAATTTGTAATTGAAAATTTGAAATATGCTAACTTTTTCTAAGATTAATGGTTTTCTCAGGTGTAAAATGTGCAGTTTTAGAGAAAAACAAGGCCTTTTCAAAACACCCTCAAGCTCATTTTGTTAACAATCGGTCAATGGTGGTTGTTTTCATTCTTTCTTCTTGTGAGGTTTTGTTAGATTGAGGCTTTATTAAGTAAAGTGAATTTTTCATTTTGATGTAGATTATTCTTGTTAGGTGTTCCGGAAAATAAATGGCTTGGCTGATGAGATTATGAGGTCCCAACCTCCAGTGGAATTTTGGAGGAAGCTTATATACTGCACTTCACTTACGGGTCCTATTCTTGGTTCAGTTGATCATATGCGACCTCAAGGTAGGATTTATTGCGAATAATCATATGAAAAAAATTGCAATTTTATAGATTGATTGTCAAGTATTAAAACATGGGAAAGAAATTACAAAGAAACCACATACCATTCTTGAGTCATTTCTGTTCTGCCCTATTTTTCCACTTGTATTTTACAAAGGTGAGAAAACTGCTCGTTCTTTTTTTTTTTTTCATTCCTTTATGCCTGTAGCTTGCCGTTATTTTTAAATGCAGCGACTTTTGTTTTGTGCAGATTTTGACTGAATTGCGAGTCCAGTTTCTGTTGCACATTTCTCACAGTACAAACTTACCAGATTGCTAATTAAACAGCTCGAGAACATAGGCTTTCAAATTGCAAATGAAGAGTTGAGCCCCGACGATATTAGGCTTGCAGAGCATGGTATATTACTGGGGCATGAGTGCACATCTTTCAACACAACTGATCATGGTGTAACCGTGACTACATCTTTTCTTAGGGAAGGAAAGCATATGGAGAAAGATTTCTGCTGTGATTTCCTTATTGGTACAGATGGTGCAGGAAGTATTGTTAGAAAGCTTATGGCAATAGACATGAGTGGTGAGAAGAACTTGCAAAAGCTCATCAGTGTCCATTTTATGAGCCAAGACCTCGGGCAGTATCTGATCAATGACAGACCGGGCATGATGTTTTTTTATCTTTAATACTGAAGCTATCGGTGTTCTAGTTGCTCATGATCTGAAACAAGGGGAATTTGTGTTGCAGGTAGTGTGAGTTTTGTTTGGACATGTTTGATATGCAGTATTAGATAGGACTCGACATAAAAAATACAAGATTTTATCTTCGTTTTTAACTTAGTAATCAAGCACTGTTCAATGTACATAGCAAACATGACATTTATGTTTGGGCCATTTTATAATGCACATAAATTCTATATTTGTGTTTTCATTGATGTTCTGCAGGTGCCTTTTATCCTCCCCAACAAAAGCTTGAAGATTTCAGCTTCAATTTTTTCTGATGATGTCAAATGTCACTATTGAGTACCTTAGGTTGAGGTATATGCTGAAATGTAATCAGAGCATGTTTGGCCAAGCTTTAAGGTTGTTATAAGTAAATAGTAATTTTTAAAATAATTTCATATTGGTCAAAGTTGGAATAATTAAGCCCATGTTTAGTTTTGCTAAAAATCAGATTTTTATTAGATTTTGATAAAAGTTGATGAAATTTGTGATTTAAAAGTTGATAAAAGTTGTAGGTCATATGAAAGTGTAATTAAAATTAAGCCTTTGTTTGGCTTAAATAAAAACAAATTTTTTGTAGATTTTGATAAAAGTTGATGGAATGTGTGGTTGAAAATCTATGAATCCCATTAAATGTGTAGTTAAAATTAATTGTTAACTTTTGACTTAAATTTTTATTTACTTTTTGATTTAAACCAAACTGGGGCTAAGTAACTTTACCAATTTCTAAGTTAATAAACATGCTAGAAGACTGCTTTGGAAACTCTAGGTAAATGTTAGAACTTGCAATTGCCATCTTCATAATTGTTCTTTTGAAGTTATTGCATTGTTGTAGATGTGTGAGAAATTAATCTTCAAATTGGTTGGCCGAGAGCTTGCAGACATAGATGTGATAGATGTAAAGCCTTGGGTTATGCATGCTGAAGTTGCTGATAGATTTTTATCCCGTAACAACAGAATAATACTTGCTGGCGATGCTGCTCATCGCTTTCCTCATGCTGGTGGTTTTGGTATGTAACATTTTTTGGAGTAAATAATCTCCAGCATAGCTGGAATTGTCGCTAATTTTCACTTGGTTAAATAAGAGTTTAAGGTTTCACATAACAGAAGAGTGAAAGAAGGAAATTGATGTAAATGTAATCTTTTTCAGCGTGGGATTAATTTGAGTTTGACTTTTAAATTGTGGAGGAAATTGAACAGAATAAGACTGGAGAAGAATTCTAGTGAATAGCTTTGCACATCTAAAAGAATATTTTTTTGGCCTTTATAACCAAACTTGAAAATTTGTTAGCTAAAGTATGTTTTTAATTAAAATTTAAAAAAGCAAGTTTTCTGTTTAGATTATAATTTGGGGCATCTATTAGCTGCATAATCAAAGTCCCTACTTTATTATATCTTTTTTGAGGAATGAATACCGGCATTCAGGACGCTCACAACCTTGCCTGGAAGTTAGCTTCTGTAATCAATGGCATCGCACATCCATCAATTCTTTCCACTTACGAATTGGAGCGTAAGCAGGTATCGCTTTGTGTAATGTATTTACTCATCTCACCTCAATATTGTAGTTTGGAAGTTTAATAAATATTCATGAGAAGTGAAAGTGTAGTAAATATTTGTGCGAATTCCTGTAACTTGTCAGATTGCCAGTTTTAATACAGCACTTAGTCTCCAAAACTTTAAAGCAGCTATGACAGTGCCTGCTGCTCTTGGTCTTGATCCGGCCATTGCAAATGCAGGTACATTGATGAGCTTAAAGATTTGAATCTTTTTCTTGTATTTGGATTCACTGGTGAACCTAAATTGTGATATGTTAATTGGCAGTCCATAAAACTTTAAACAATACTGTTGGTTCAATTTTGCCGTCTGAACTACATAGGGCATTTTTGGATGGTGTTTTTAGCCTAGGCCGTGCACAGCTCTCGGATTCTCTTTTAAATGAGAACAATCCCCTTGGATCCAGAAGGCTTGCCAAACTAAGACATATATTCGAAGAAGGAAAGAGCCTTCAACTCCAATTCCCTGCTGAGGATCTAGGTTTCAGGTAGCAGTATTATGTCATTTACCAATGATATGCTTGTCCTGTTTTAATTACTTTTTAAGTACATACACTTCTCCATGTTCTCATGAAGACTGATTTTCTCATTCATTTGGCTCAGTCAGTGCTACAATTTTTTTAGGATTTTCTGGAAACTTATAAAATGTATATTGTATCATCCTCGTGTTTCTAATTACCCTCAGTTATTGTCCACTGAAGGTTTATCTGGTAATTTCATCATGACTTAAAAGGATTTCGTGTTAGGTACCGTAAAGGAGCACTTGTATCTGATGGCGATAGTTTGTCAAGCGCACTGGAAACACCTACTGGATGGAGGAGGGACTACATTCCATCCACGGATCCCGGATCAAGACTGCCTCATATGAAAATTCGGTAGCTATTAGAACTGACAAGAAGCGTATGTGTAGCTTGACCTCTGCCCCCTGAGTTTGTGCTTGCTTGTATATTTCCCCTTTTTTGGTTGCTTGGGGACGTTGGGGATTATTGCCAGACCATGCTTTTCTAGACACACACACCCCCCCCCCCCACCAAAAATCTTTTCTCCTTCCGGTTTGCATTTCTGACACTTGATATCATCTTTTACAGGAGACTTTTTCCACACTTGACCTTGTATCTAGTGACAATGTTGAGTTTCTTCTGATTATCACACCGATTGAAGAGTCCTATAATCTAGCTCGAGCTGCCTTTAAAGTGGCTGAGGAACATAAAGTTCCTCTAAAGGTAGCTGTGATATGGCCAACCATTGACGGAATTAGCAGAAGTGAAACAGCACTGTCACCTTGGAAGAATTTTGTGGATGCAGTTGAAGTTAAAAGGTCTCCATCTTCGCCATCATGGTGGGATCTCTGTAGAATGACAGATAGAGGAGCCATTTTAGTGAGACCTGATGTAACGCCCCGAGTTCCGCGAATCCGGAGTGCCACGTCATCGTCTTTTTGCCCAAATTTAACTGAAAAGTTTGGCGGAAATAACTAACTTTTAAAACATCACATTTAAAATTGTGAACTTTAACAACAACAAATGTCATTTGAATTAACTTAAGAAAATTGATTAAATTTTAAAACTCAAGTTTTCGGAATAACTAAAAAGATAAAGTAAGTTGATAATGTTTAAATCTCAACAGTTAACTACATTTATTCATTCATGCCACCATTGTCCATCATACTCGACCGTCTCCAAAATCTGCAATATTGTTAAAATAATGGAATGAGCATTTCGAAAAAATACTCAGTAAACTCATCGCCAGTAATTAATTTACAAAATAATTGAACACATAACTATGCAATTTATATAGTGACATCATCATAGGCTTATTTTCTTTGAAAAATCATAGGTTCTCTAAAATCATAGGGTGTGGGTAGTCTCGTCTCATGTATTTAAGCAAGTAAGTTATGCATAACATCATCTTATCTAATAAGAGATTCTTTTTCTTCTCATGCAATTAAGCATATAAGTTATGACAAGCATAATAACATAATCTATCTCATAAGATATTCTTGTCTTATGCATTAAAGCATATAAATCACATAAAGTCACATAATACATACAATTATAATTTAAACTAATTAATGGGGGCGAATTTACCTCAATCTATCTCGAGTCGCGTAAAATTGAAGCGGAGAGTAACATCAAACTCTATCGTCCGTACGTTTCGTCTAAATCAAAATAGAAAATAAGTTTTGCATTAGTATTTTGAAATTTTAAAGTTTTAAAATGATAAAATAAAGTTTAGGGACTTAATTGAAATTTATTAAAATTGAAAATAAAAGTTTAAGGGTTGATTTATTTAAAACATAAACTTTGGGACTGTTTTCTTTAAAATCGAAACTTAAGGACTGAAATAAATAACTTTAAAACTTAAGGGACTAAAATAAATAAGTTTCTAAACTAGGGGCTTAAAGAATAATTTTCAAAAATAAAAATATATACAAAATTATATATCTCACTCTCTCTCTCTCACATTTCGAAGAAACAGAGAGGAGAGGAGTAGCGACGGGAAGGGGTTCTGCCCCTTCCTCCGATTCCAGCCGGCGACGCCAGCGCCGTCGTGGCGTGGTGGCACCGGTGGGTGGAGGTGATGGGGTGGTTTTGGCGTTTGGTCTAGGGGTTAACCGAGGTTTGGAGTTCGGATTTTCTTGGGTTTTTCGGTGGCAACCGATTGGAAAATGGGTCGAGGTATGAGGTAAGTGTGTGAGTCTTCTCATTTCTTGGTTTTGGTGGCTTTTTGGTATTGATTTGGGGCGAAATGGAGGCTGTCGATTTGGTGGTGTGTGTGTGGTGTTCAAAATCGGGAATGGCAGGTGGATTTTGGGTGTTATTGTGGTGGCGTTTTGGGTACTAAAGTGGCGTTGGGCAGTGGCGATTTTGGTGCAGATTTTTTGGGGTGGAGGAATGGCTGTTCGTGGTGTTGCAGGTGGCTCAAATGGTGGCTGTAGCTTGGGTGTTGGTGTGCAGTCGGTGTTGGTGTTTCTGGTCTAAGGAGATGGTGGTGTTGATGAGCTGAGGTGGTGGTTCGTTTGGCCTTGCAGGTGATGGCTGTGGTGGTTCTGAGTTGGACAGTGAGGTTGGAGGGATTGATTTTGTGTGAAGGTGATCAGTTGTTGGTGCTAGAAATGGAAGTTCTAGCATCAACGTAAGCTCCAAGTATAAACACTGCATTGAGGGAAAAAAAAAATTGGGGAATATGACATTTTCTTACCCAAATTTGTTGCTGGTCGCGTGAGTGTGAGGAAAGGGGGGGGGGGGGAATGAGGTATATGAACAGTAAAGTTTTAGGGCACAAATCCCTAGGGCTTAAATGGGCCAGAAAAATTGGGCTGTAGGGATTTTCCTAATGGGCTTAAGCGAATTGGACCGAAAGAAATCAAAATTTGGACTAATAAAATTTGGACTCTAATTAATAATATATCGTACTTATTATTATTAAAATTCAGATTTAAAATGAAAAGGAATTTGATACCTTAAAAATATTCGGGATTGGACTCGATTTGAATGAATTTAAATTGATTTTATAACGGCTAGACGAACACGTTTTCATTTTAAAATTCGAGGTTAAAACTTAGCGATACGTTTTTCAAGATAATAATTTAAAATTCTCGGTCGCTACACCTGATGAGCACATTGCTTGGCATGCAAAGTCGGGAACCGTGAATGATCCTTTGTATGAGCTCAAAAAGGTTTTTCATGTTGTACTTGGATTGTAGTCGAGCTATGCTTAATTCAATATGTATTTGCACTTTGTAGATACATTGTACCGAGTTACTAGATTTATAGGTGTTTTGACTCCCGTTACATTACCATATTCATTATTATTATTTATCTATTTTCCTTTCTTTTGATGTTGCACAGAAAAATTCCTGTTGATGTGTTCTCATTCCATATACGAGAGTAGTTTATTTTCAGCTGTAGAAGGTTTATAGATTCGATGCACAATATAGTAATGTTGTTGTGTGACATGTTTGATAAGGTAAACAGGTTAATACTTGGCAGTATTAAGGGAGAAAAAAAGAAGTTACAATACTTTGTGCTAAACATATCCACGAATAGGCACTTCTAGGCAATTGCAAGATTACTGTGATTTTTCAACTGCAACTGATTGTCAAATTTACAATTCATCAAAACGTTGCAATCCATAACGCACAGCTTGAAGCTGGTTTAAACTTCAAATTCATTCATACAGAAGGGTACATCACTAGAAGAAAACGAGACATATATCAGAAAGTGCATTACATTTTGAAGTCAAAAAAGGGGATAAATTGAATCCTGATACAAGTAATAACTCTAGAGATCTATCAACGATCAAAATTGTTGTTCAAAATGACCTATTGAAGCATCAAGGAAGACTCCATGATCCAGTGACCAAATGCATAATTGTTGCTAAACCAACTCCCAGTAACACATCAGCAACCGCCTAAAGTAGAAAACATAATTTCAAAAAGAATCATGATGTTTTGATTAGACCTTGAGAAGCTCTCGAGTATACGGGGGACATGGTATCAATAAAACAAGTTAGAAGAAGAAGAGGGAGGGGGCGACCAAAACTTACATGGCCTATTTTAATTGTTAAACATCTAGTTCTTTTAGATCTTCTAGTAGATCTAATAGCGAATGAATCAGTCAGAGTGATCAAAGAATTTTTGAAGCTTCTTGAAAGAAAATGAAAAACCGTTCTTGGAAATGTTCAAAACTGGTACAAGAATATGAACAGATAAAAGAAATGAGAGGTGTAAAATGGTTTAACATCCTTAACTAAGATCCAAGAACTTTCTTTCAGTTCTTGAAAACTGAGGAGACCGATATCGTCCCTTTAAACATTAATTAAAACCATCAAAATTCTTATTTATAGCATAGAATTGAACATGGGGAGAAGTGTGACCAAGAAGTTCGCTGAGTGGTCTGCTCTCAGCAAGAGGATGCTCAGGTGGAAGTTCACATACAATTTGATTTAAAACCTGAAAAAATTGTTCCAGTTCATTAGATGTTATTCAAAACGAACAGCACAAAACTCATTTATTTATAGCTTAACACAATTATGGGTAAATCTTTCAATTTCCACGAGTACAAATCCACAGAAGTAAGAACCACGTACCTCTGCTTAACGTCCAGCTTGTAGTCTTACACTAGTTGCATCATACATCACCTGCCAAACAATGCTCGTCTAAAGAAATCCGCCGTAAACAACGTTGACTAAATTTAACAAGCCAAAATTCGTTATCGGATAGATTGATGACAAGTGACAACCAAGCAGGTGACCGTTAAGTATCTATGATCAAAGGTGAGTTGGCAACGGCACCATACAAGTTAAATGTAGAAGGATGCGTTTCTTCAGGAAATGCTAGCACTTTTCTTTAGAATAACTCTGTTTTACGAATATTATTTCCATATTATCTCATCCTACTTGATGATTTTACAATTCGACATTCCATCCAAGTGCTAGTTGAAACACCTCATCAAAATAACTTGTTTTTATCCAATTAACCTTTCACCATTGGAACAAGAGGAGCAAAATATATTTGGACAAGAGACTCTTCACAGTTTGTTCCTCTTAGGAATTCAACACTTAGCCCTTGTTTCGCTACCATTTATAAGTTGTTTATAATCAGTCAAACCACTTTTATCCACATATTTCGTAGGACCCATAAGTACTAACCACTTATCCACCACTCATTTTTATCTATTTATAATTTAAATTGTTTATAAACAACTCCCAAACATGCTTTTAATTCATCAACTAAAAGAATTTAGGTACTTTGCCACTCAAGAATGATGTTATCACCATTTCCCAGTATATCAGGAAGAGAATTTTAAGATGTAATTTGAATACCACTAATCACGCATTCATCTTAGTATCATTTGACAAATGTATAAACTGAAAAGAAAATCACCAATTCACAGAGCATCAAGCAGTTAACCAAGTCTTGAACCATACATAACGGGTAAATAATGATTAACTCCAAGAAACAAAGAAGGGAAAGAATATAACATAAATGAAGAGATCATACCACACACGCTAAGATCAATGCAGTTGCAAATAGAGATCTTCCAAAGCCCTCTTGCAAGCCAACAGGCAACAGCTACTGCAAGAGCTGTTACTGTTGCTGAATGGGAAGGTGGCATACCACCAGAAGCAACGAGTTGCTTCAGACCCCAACGTCTGTCCTTATACCTGCAGGACCATTATCGCCTTAAGACTTTTTCAAAAATAACTAACATAACCTCAGTATATATCGGTCTTCTGTGGCATTGGGTTTGATGGGTGTTAGTACAGCATTTAATTGTGTCTACAACGGAAGTTCGAGAGGACAAAGAAAAAAAAAAAAGATTCTTTTATCAACTCTCAAGGTTTCTAAGACATTGCGTAAGGTTTTAGTTCATGACCTAGACGTTTCGTAATGTAGGTCATTAGCTTTCTAAGTAGAATCCCGGACTAAATCTTTTTTATTTTCCGTGAGAGGGGAAACGAAATATTTCTTAATAATGTTTTTTGTCCAACAACCTCCATCAGAAAGGATTTCAATTGCATCTAGCCTTAGTGGTATGAGAAACTCTGACAACTTGCATTCAGATCAAACTGCTTCAAATGCCATTCTCAAGGAATATCTGCAACCATCGGTAACACTTGGATGTTTTATTTTTCTGACTGGGTCAATGTGATTGCATATAGATGCAGATACATATTAAAGATGTAGTCGTCGAAGGACAGATTTCGGTGGCTATGGATAGCGACAGTGGGTGTGTATTGATTTGGTTGAGGTAGATGGGACTAGGGGTGGGGTGGGAAGAAGATGAATTGTTAAAATTCTTCTGCTTTTTTAGATTAATTTCTTAATTATTTAATTGAAAAAAATATGAAATTACAATTTTACCATTTTTAATTTGGTCAAAAATATAGTCAAATTAATTTTTTTGGGTTGACTAATGGTTAAATGGACAGAATCCATCCATTTTTTCCCTAGCTACAATCGAAATGAAAGGTTTGGAATTGTGGATGCAAAATGAAAGGTTTGAATACAGAATGCAACAATTTGAAAGGTTTGAGACCCCAACTATAATACTTCATATTTTATTGCAAAAATATTGTATTGTACTTGCAGGATCATATTATACTTTTTGTAACAATTGTATTATACAACAATCATCGTCGCCACCATTGACCTATTTCGTTGGCAACCATATATGTCAGTGCGACAACCAGCTTTACCACCGAATCCACCCCCAAACCCTGTTTCTCACCATCATCCCAACAAATTTCCTATACCCAACTCAAAACCACTACCACGAACTATTAAACGATCGTCAAAACCACACCACCATTGCACACCATTATTCACAATAGTATTGACCTCATAAAAAAAAGGTTTGGACATAAACACAATCTCAATCGCATATATGATTAACCACAATCGCCACCACTGCACACCATTTATTCACAAAATATATGAAAAAACCCATAAGAAAAACTGGAGAAAGACAATAACGAAAAAATGTTTTGGTATTAAATGCAATTATGATGGCAAGTCATGGTCACAAATCTAAAAAATAACACGACTAACAACAGTGGTGTGAGTTGATTTAGAAGGTGGTAACGGTCACGATGGTGGTGGATAATTTTTTTAGATTATGGAGTCATTGTGACGGCATGGTGCTATTAAGGTTCATGGTGTCAATCTATGTAGTATTTTTTAGTGTTTTGAAAAATAAGTAATGAGGAATTAAAATCGATATATTTTTTAACCATGCATTCTTCAAAAAAATATTATTCCAACTATTAAAATTGCAAATAATGTAGGCCAAACGAGCACAAGCTCGATTTTGGGCAGATACAAGTGAGGCTCGTGCCACATGCTCAACATTAGAAGGAGTTCAGATTTTAGTATATTTTTTTTAATAAAAATGAAAAAAATTAGATTGAAAGAGTTGAGTTGAAATTTGCTGTCCATTTATATTGTCCAATTTGCTGTCCATTAAATTACAAATTGATATATCATGAAAAATTAAAATTGATATTAAGTGTGAAAATTTAAAGATTAAAATTGATGACAACTTTAAATTTTCAAAACGTGTCAATTTGTAATTGGATGGACAACAAACTAGACGAAAAAAATGAACAGAGGATCCCAGCTCCTAATTCATATCCCATCAGTCATCTGTTTGATGAGGACATCACCTACTTTGGGCTCCTACTTTTGGGCTATCTTTATTCATGCTTTATGTTTTATTGGGCTTGTATAATGGGTTGTCCCAAGCCCATTTATTTTCTATGTTTGTTGGTTTCTCTATTTATATGGCTTGATAATGTAATTTCAGAATAGACGATGATTATAATGAAATGAAATGACTTTGCTTGGAGCAAACGTTTTCTCCCATTTCCTTTTCCCTAAATTTCTACTTCTTCTCCAGTTTCTCCCCTCACTCTCTCCGGTTTTTCCCCTTTTCTTGCTGTATTCTTCTTTATCATACACCAAATTTGGTATCAGAGCCAAAAACCTAGTTCCATACATCAAAAGGTCTACTTCACTAACTTTCCCAGTAACACTGTTTTTCGAGGATTTGGTGGCCCTCAAGGTATGCTTATTATTGAAAATTATATTCGAAAAGAAAAAAAAAACTGCCATAGAAGAGAAGAAGAGTAACTTGCCCAGCAACACCAACCACGATCCAACTGCCCATAATTAATTGTCAAAGCATCACACCACCAATTACAAACTCCAACCAAGGCCGTTTACCTTCAACACGTTAAAACCCCTATAAACCAACATATGTTTATGCCATAGTCCAACACAAAGCCCAATATACTCTCAAATTGAATAAATCCAGTCATAAGTACGTTTTACATACTTATTTCTACCACAAAACATGGATAATTGTTGATAAATATGTTGAAATATAACTTAATTTTATATAAATTATGTTTTTAAGACAACATTGATGAATGTTGCGGAATCTAGAAAAAAAAAGCGAAAAATAACCAAAATGGAAGAAAATCAAATTTCAGGGACCAAAGTGAAAATAGCTTAAAGATGACCCAAAAGTATAAACGAGGATGTGAAAGATTCAAGGACCAATTTAGTAAAGACATGAAGTAATGGAAGAAGAAGAAATGAGAAGAGATTAAGAAACGAGAAAATGGAGTTCGGGGACCAAAATGCAAATATTGAATTTATACTTGAACTATTCTATAGCATAGTTATTTCTTTAATGCAATCGCATGGCCTATTATAGAAACTTTCATGGCTGATTTTCGTTAAACTATACTATGGCATCGATTTGTACTTGTATAGCGGAATCAGGAAGTCTTAATAGCTTATTTGAGATTGCTAAGTGTATTAATAGATGTGAGCATGAAAACAGCATACAATTGATCCACTTGAGAAAGTAAATACTCAGTATGTTCAAGTAATGACAGGAGCTCATTAAAAGTTAACGGAGTTTGAATAAGTTTTCTTCCATTTGTTAACAAGTGGACTCCTAATGTTTGATATTAATGCCATAACATTTTTATTTTTAATTGACAAGCCAAAGCACCAAAATAAAACCACATTTTCAATATAATAGAATTGTTACCTCATGAGATTCAAAAGAGTCCAACAATGCCCCAATCATGATCTTCCATTTGGCACGGCTACGGTGGTAAGGCAGCAACAGAATTGTTTGAGCGGCTGGCTGCAATTTCCTTCCTTCTGTTTTTTCTTCTCAAACCTAATAATCCAGATTGAGTTTCTCTTTCAGCCCCTTCGTTCATTCAAAATTGATATATTATTAATTTCGGGGTCGGGGTCGGGGTCGGGGTCGGGGTCTGGGTTTGGTGGGATGGGGTGGGGGTGGGATATTGTTAATTGACATATTATTAATTTGGTGGGAGTGGGTGGGGTTACTATTAATTGGGTGGAGATAATTAATTTAAATTAATTATATGTTATATTAATTGTAATTAACACCTGACTTTTGAAATTATTTGACAAGATTGTTAGTTTTAAAATTTAATTCTTATATGTAGGAGTTGTGTATTGTTCTCTATATATATTGTTTGTTAAATTGGGATAGATTACTCCTCCAGGTAAAGGGTCTGTTTATATTTGGCCTATACTCGTTGGAAGTGGATCGATTGAGCTTGGCCGGTACTTCTAAATACACATTCCTCGTGTTAGCTTCACTGGTTGGAAACTATTTTAACGTTAACTCTCTTCTTTTCCTTTATTTCTTCCACTTTGTTATGCCATTTTTTTTTCCATTTATAACATTGTACAGCATTTGAGTAATCATCTTGGAATATCTCCCAACAGGAGTGTACAACACCATTGAACCTATATGTTGAGGATGAATTTCATCGTTTTGCACGAGCTGGGGTTGGAGGTGTCAAAAGCATTACAAATTATGCTTCGATAAAATATATGCTGGATGATCATTGTTCGAGAAAACCCTCAAGCATACGGGATCATTATACAAGTAATAAGATTTGTAAGTCAAGAGTATAATTCTAACGAGGAATAATGTTTACTTTGTAGTTCAATGATTTTATCAAACTTGAAGTGTAGTAACATCAAAAGAGAATTAGGTTTTGTTATTTACACTAATTTATACTCTTAGGAAGCAAGTAAATATGATATTTTATCTATGTGAACGCTTGTATTGGATTATGTATCCCCCTATTTCCATCTATTTCAAATCTCAATAATTAATCTATTCAATTCATGAAGTTTTGACAACCGATCAAGTTAATATGTTAAATGCTCTTTCCCAGGATACACCAACCTATGACTAACATGAGACGATTATATTCCTAGTCCAAATTCATATGAAAGTCATGCATCTAGTTTAGATTATCAATAAGATTGTATGTGTGAAAGAGATTATTCATAATTTTAACGAGACATGTTGATTTTATCTCGTTCTAGACTTATTGTGAGCATTCTTACACTACAACCAACAACTAACTATTCAATTTATGACCAAACAACTAAATAGTACAATGAGTATGTAAAATCAATCAAACAATACAAGAACTTCCTAAATTAACGTCTTGAATTGGTATAAATGAAAATATGGTTCAAACACTCATCCAATACAATTGAAAAACAAGCTTAATATGTTTAGAATTAAATTACAAAAGGAACAATTGAAAAATCATCACCCAAAAATAAGAAATAATTAATGAAGCAATAGGAATTTTCCACATTATTGATGTGAATCTTGAATTGGGATGAAGAATCTTCACTATCCTATGCAATTCACGTTGATTACATGTTGTTAGCCTTGTTCGCTTCCAAAATTGATTTGAATATATGAATTTTTAAATCTAAGAGGTTCTCTCACATTTTGGATGGCTTATGGTACATATAGAGTGCTAAAAGATTGCACACCAAAAGTTTTCAAAACAAAATAAGGAAACACAATTTTCTCCCGAAATTGAACCATGCATACGCATGGTTCATTTGGTACGTATGCACAATATACGAAATTTGGCCTTTGGTAATAATTTTTGTGAGCTTGCGAAATCATGAGCCTACGCATTGTACAATTTTTTGGTAGCAATTTTTGCAAATTGGTTCATGAACTTTCTCACGTGTGTATATTGATAATTTTTAACAATTTCTCATCCCGTTGACTTCTCTTCAACTCCAATTGATTATGGACATTTTTGAATTGTTGTCTTGCAATCTGCCATAACTTTTAAATTATTGCATTTTAGTCCCCATAGTTTTGATTTCGTCATTTTTCTATATTTTTCGCTTGTGTTCTCCAATTCTTCATCAAATCACGAGTTTTACCTATTAGACACAATACAACACAAATTAGACTATAGTTCATCAAAAGAACTACATAATGATATTATTTGAAGTCCCAAATAAGTGTATAAAATACACTTATCAATCATAATAAAATCGTAGTTTCCTCTTTCACTTATTTGACCTTTTTTCGTTGTGTAAAAGATTTTATTGCATTATCTTTGGTCTAATCAACGAGTTTTCACTACGCCAAAAATGGCCTTTTGCAACATGCAAAAGGCAACATTCATCAATTAAATGTTGCTAAAAAGATCTATTGCAACATTTTAATATGTGAATGTTGCAATTGATTAATTTAATTGAGTTTTGGCAACATTTTTTAAGAAATGTTGCTAATGTAGCCATTTTGTAGCGTTTTTTAAACGTTGCGAAATGGAAACCCTTTCGCAACGTTTAAAAAACGTTGCGAAAGACTTCTCTTTTCGCAACGTTTAAAAAACGTTGCAAAAGAGTCTTTCGCAACGTTTTTTAAACGTTGCGAAAGGCTTCGTCTCTCAAGTTGCGAAAGACTCTAAAAAGCTAAATATACGAGCCCACCATTTACACAGACGACCCCAATAACTCAAACCCTAACAATAGTGAAGAAGTCCAAATGCCCAATCGAATACATTATACATAATCATATCCCAATTTTCGCCCACCACTTCCACTTCGAGTCGTCTCCTCCGTCCCCTGCACCGCCGGCGTCGAGTCGATGTTGTACTGCTCATTTCTCCGGGACGATTGAACATTTCCAACCGGCCATAGGCCTTTGAGCCTCGACGCAGCCAGTCACACAGGTCGCGAACCCTGAGCACCTTCGAGCCCTAGACGCAGCATCTTCGATTCGACGACAGCAGACCTTCGAGTCCACATTTGACGTAACCAGCGTTTCGACGGCAGAAGAAGAAGGTAAAGCTAAAGCCATTTCATATCCCTGATTCAGTGATTCTGATTTCTGAACTCTGAAGCCTACTTACGTTTTTCTTAAGTTTTTGTGAAGCCGACGCTGTCTCCGCCTCCTCCTCCTCCTCCTCTGCTTTCCGTCCCTATTTGCTATTTGTCCGAGCCCTAGACAGCTAGACCGTAGACGGTACTTACGGGTTACGACAGCAGCAGCAGCAGCAGAAGCAGACGCCGACGATTCTTCAACAACAGTAGAAGAACGGAAGAAGGTGAAGCCCAACCCGACACTCGCTTTCTTTTCTTATTTTTTGTTATTTAAATTTGTGTAAATTGTAATAATGTTTAATTTTTTTCTTTTGAACATATGAAATTAGCACTTTGCTCTTTGAAGTAAGTACTGCGGCCTGCCTACTCATTGCTATGCTGATTGCTATTTAATTGATTTTGCTACCAGAGTCCGGACAGAATTCCAGTTCCTTCCAGTGTAAGTGTTGCTGGTCAACTTGCTGCCTTTGTAAATTGTAAATGTGAGTTGCTTTATTTACTCTGTCACTGTGATTTGTGAAATGTGAATTGCACAAGTTCTGGAAATAAGTTTTGCTGGCCATTGTGATTTGTGAAGTGTAAATTGCACAAGTTCTGGAAATAGTATTGCCCTAATGCCCTGTGAAATTGTGAATTGCACTGTGAATTGTGAATTGTGAATTGCACTGTGAATTGTGAATTGTGAAGTGTAAATGGTGTTTCGTTCAGTTAATACAGTTGCTGAGTTGTTCCTCAATGCACTTTTGTTTTTCTATTCATTTTCCAATTAGAATTCCAGTAGCCTTACGTTTTTTAATCCATAGGATATTATATTGGTATATCTTTATAGCGTTAAGTTTGATGTTGGCTGACTGGTTTTCTATGATGTTCACTATCTGAAGATATACCTTGAAAGTTGCATGCAAATATTTGTAGTTTCTGTGTAAAAAATATATGTCAGCTTCGAAAGCTGGATAATTATCTGAATTTTATGTTTTAAGATCTGCCCACCAAGTTAAGTAATGGTATTTCATTCTGATAATGTTAAATATAGTTGCTGAATTTCTCTTCAAAGCACATTTACTTTCTATTTTATTTTCCTGGTAGAATCCCAGTTTGTTTAATTTAGAGGATATTATACTGGTATATATAACTATATGAGTGTCGTTAAGTTGGATGTTAGCTGAAATGGATTCCCAGGGTATGCATTATCCAATGATAATGCAGGCATGAAATTCTCCGTGTTATTATTATTATTATTTTTTTGAAGTATAGAATTCTCCCCGTTTAGGGTGGATTGGAGAGAAGTTAGAAATTTCATGCATTTCACAACCTTGAATGTTGCATGCTAATCAAACTCTATATTCTAACATGTTGATATATCTTAGCTTCCATATACTTGTTGATATAGCTTTTTCCCTGTGTGTTTATTTTCTGATTTTTGTGTTCACATTTTCCTGGTACTGAGACTTGTTACTTCACGGTGCATAGCTATCACAAGAGATCTAAAGGTACCGCTTTTAGCAGCTTCTATGTAAAAATTTAATGGATATCTTAATTTGGTTTTTCGGACATAAAGCTAAGCCTACTCATTATCCCCATGTGTATTTAATGGTGCAGCCAGAGAAGTTATTGTTGAATGCTTCTGGAAACCTCAAAGTTTCTGATTTTGGATTGAGTGCTCTGTCCTGGCAAATCAGGGTGAATATAATCTCAATCTCATAGCTCATAGATTTTCTTACCTTTGTGGATCATCTTTCACTTTGTTTGTATTCTTCTATGGTTTTAAAATGTTTTGTCATATGGATTGTTTAAAATATTAGATAGTGGAAAATGTGTATCCTTCCATGAGCAAGAATAATAGTTTTCTTGGAAAATATGTAGGTTGGACCTTTTGCAGCGTTCTATAAACGTTGCAAAAGGTTGGAAAATATGTAGATTGGACCTTTTGCAGCGTTTAGGAAAATAGGAAAATTAGACACCGCCAAAGCTTTGTATAAATTAGAGAAACTTTATCTAGTTAAGTGACTCAAGTCTTTACCAAACAAACTATGGTTGAAAAGTTGTGGGATCCATGAAAGATGTGGTTAATATTGATTGTTTGACTTAAATTAAAATCAAATTTTAATTCGATCCAAATATGGTGCGCAAAAATGCCAAGAATGTGTCTCGGCATCTTTATACATGATCAAAATAGGCCGAAAAAAATAAATAAATAAATAAATAAAATTAAAGAGAAAATATGGATCTTATCATCGAGTGAAATGTCTTTATGAAAGATATAGTAATATTTGTAGAGCATGCATACCATTTTTCTAGCAAACAACTTCTTCAGTTCAACTTTCGCAAGCGATGAGTACTCAGTATCTTCGCCAGCCTGCAGCATTTTTAGCATGAATAAGTTATATAGTAGTATGTCAAAGAAGATTACTTTTGAAAATTATAGTCAAGATAATAATATCAATTATTGCATTTAATGTTGAACCCAAATCTGAGAATAATCTCATTATTTAGGCGTTCATGGTCAACGATCAACGATTGCACCTAACTCACTTAAATTCCGGGATCTGCCACTGCCTATAATGGACAAAGAGTGGCTGCACTTATCAAGGTTATCATCTGAAACTTATCTTAGAAATCTAGTTATCTCTAATAAAAAAATTAACATATAATGATCAAAAAGTTTAATTTGTAGATTTTCAGAACAATATAGAGATGGAGCACAGAATTTTGTTGAACGAGCTCGTGACATTTGCAATTCAGAAATGATATCATGCCCTTGCGTTAATTGTAGGAATCTAATGCATCATCATTATGATACAGTTCATGAACATTTGGTTATTAAAGGTATGGATCCTACATATACTGTTTGGGTATTTCATGGAGAGCAACCAAGTCAATCAAATTTGGTCGACGTAGAAATGCCTGAGTCGAGTAGGATGTTTAAGGATTTCTATGCACAGCAAGATGTAGATCCTGAAAACCATCCAGATGGAAGAGAGAAAGAGATTGAAATTTTGGTTAATGATGTTGAAACTCCTTTATATCCTGGTTGCAAGGCATTTACAAAGATGTCAGCTTCGGTTGCTATGTTTAAGCATAAAGCTTCGCATGGCTTATCGAAAAATGGTTTCGATGAACTTATAAATCTTGTTCGAGACATGCTGCCAGAGAATAATACACTTCCAAACTCATTTTATGAGATGAAAAAACTTGTGAATACATTTGATCTTGGCTACGAAAAGATACATGCTTGCCTCAACGATTGTTGTTTATATAGAAAGGAGCTTGAGCAGGCTGAATTATGTCCAAAATGTGGTTGCTCGAGATGGAAAATGAACCAACGGACTAAAAAAATTCAGAAAAATATCCCAGCAAAGGTCTTGCGTTATTTTCCTATAATACCAAGGTTTAAGAGGATGTTTGGAATACATGAGATGTCAACACAACTTAGATGGCACTCAAGTAATAAAAGTTCAGACGGTAAGATTAGGCATCCGATTGATTCATTGAGTTGGGAAATGATTAACAGAAGGTGGCCACATTTTGGATCTGATCCTCGAAATATTAGATTAGTTCTTTCTACTGATGGATTTAATCCTTTCAAAGATATTAGCTCTACATACAGTTGTTGGCCAGTAATCTTAACTATATATAACTTGCCTCCCTCAATTTGCATGTCAAAGGAAAGTTTGATGTTGAGTTTATTGATCCCGGGTCCGAAACAACCAGGTAATGACATAGATGTTTATTTGGCACCACTTGTAGACGACTTATTGTTGTTGTGGAGTGATGGGGTTGATATGTATGATGCAGTTACAAAATCCACATTCAACTTAAAAGCTATTTTGATGTGGACAATTCATGACTTTCCTGCATATGGAAATATATCTGGGTGGCCCGTTAAAGGGAAAATTGCATGTCCTATCTGTCGTGAAAATACATGTTCACTATGGTTGAAGCATGGAAGGAAGTTTGCATACATGGGACATAGAAGATTTCTCGCTTCCGATCATCAATTTCGCATGAAAAAGGGTTGGTTTAATGGACATATTGAACATGGTATTGGGCCGAAGATAAAAAATGGTGAAGAGGATTCTATTGAAGTTGATAAAATTACAAATGATTGGGGAAAAAGTGGTAAACGAAAGAGGAAGAATAATACAACTCAATCTAATGTAACGTGGAAGAAAAAGTCAATATTTTTCGATCTACCATATTGGAAGGTAATTTTTGTAATAGTTCGTTCATTTTTATTTAATTCTTCTAATTGCTTGTAGTTTTTCATGACTTGATTGATGTTCGATTTTGCAGACTTTACTTGTACGTCATAATTTGGATGTGATGCATGTAGAGAAGAATATTTGTGATAGCATCATTAGTACACTTTTGGATGTCAAAGGAAAATCTAAAGATGACATTAACTCTCGTAAGGACATGGAAGAAATGAACATTAGGCATGATTTACATCCTCGTAGTAGAGGAAATAAATTCTACCTACCAGCTGCTCCTCATACCTTATCAAAAGCAAAAACGGAAATTTTTTGCAGAAGGCTTGCTAACTTGAGATTACCCGATGGCTATGGATCTAATATTGGAAATAGCGTATCAGTGGAAGAAAGTAAGATAGTTGGGTTGAAGTCTCATGATTGTCATATTTTAATGCAACAATTATTATCAGTTGCATTGAGAGGACTTCTACCCAAAGGACCAAGGAACTCCATTTTTAGATTGAGTTCATTTTTCAAGGAAATATGTCGAGGAATTGTAGATAGAAATAAGGTTGAACAACTAGAGGAGGACATTTTTGAAACTTTATGCATGTTGGAAAGGTATTTTCCGCCTTCATTTTTTGATATAATGGTTCATTTGATAATCCATATTGGGAGAGAAGTTCGTATTTGTGGACCAGTACAATATCGTTGGATGTACCCATTCGAGAGATATATGAAAGTGTTGAAAGGGTATGTTATGAATCGTACACGACCTGAAGGGTGCATAGCTGAGCGATACGTTGTTGAAGAAAATGCTAAGTTTTGTAGCAAATACTTAAAACAAGCATTGGCAATAGGCTCTAAGAATATACGTAATGAAGAATATGAGACTGATTTATTACTTGCGGGGCGTACAATTTCTAAAGGGAAGGCAATTGTACTATCTAATGAGATGTTGAAAGTTGCTCATCGCTACGTGTTACTCAATAGTACAGAAGTTCAACCATACATAGAGTACGTTTATTAAATATCGAGGATTATTTCTTTTAAGTAGTTCAACCATATCTTGTTTTTAATATATTTTATTTACTATAGGATGCATATGGATGAACTCAAGAGTGTTGATAGACGACTGGAAAGAAATGAGACTTTATTGCATAAGAAATACATTGATGGTTTTGCTACCTGGTTGGATGATAAGGTTGGAATACACATTAAAAAATAAATGTCTAGTTGTGCTATGTATTCTTTTATTTCTAACATTTTAAAAATAATAACAGATTAAAGGTGAACTATTGACGGACAAAGTATCGAACAATTTGAAGTGGCTTGCACGTGGTCCTAGATATCAATCCATGTCATATTCTAGATTCGTCATAAATGGTCTTCGATTTCACACTAAAGATGCAGAAAAATCTCACCAGAACAGTGGCGTTCTAGTTGAAGCAACGACCATATGTAGATCTAGTGCAAAAGATAATACGCAAAGAGTTGGGCAAGTTGTTTATTATGGAGTTTTGCGTGATGTTATAGTGCTTGATTATAATACGTTTCATGTTCCAATATTCAAGTGTGATTGGGCAAATATCTTGAACGGAATAAAAAAGGAAGATGGATTCACTTTGGTTAATCTTAATGAGGGACACAGACAATTTGAAAATGATCCTTTCATCTTAGCAACACAGGCGAAACAAGTCTTTTATTCTAGGGAAAATGAAACATCTAGTTGGTATGTTGTTTTGCAAGCACCACAAAGAGATTTTGATGCATTACACCTGGAAGAAGATTATAATTATGAGGCAACTATTCCACTAGATATATCACAGCCTATTATAGACAACCTTGATGATGATGAGAATTATGCAAGGATAGATGTTGAAGGCGTATTTTGTGATACGTAGAGTAGTTTGGTAACTCACTAATTTGTAGATAATGTACCTTTTACATAATGATCAATTTTGTTCTACTATTCTTTACTGCGTGATTTATCTATGTTTATTCATATTGTAATGAAATGTTGAATGCTTTGGATTTATAAAGATGGCATTAACTATAATACATTTTGATGTTGCAGGTTTTTATTCTAGCTCTAGGGCAACAATTTTGGAGAGAGGAAAATATATGTTGTACGATGGACAAGGCTCAGGTAATTGTGTTTTCTTATAATACATGAGATGTATGCTAAGTTTTGAAAATAATTGCTTTTTATCTCTTGTTTTCACGTTGTATTCTCAAAGTCAACTAAACAAGCTTCCAAGAGTTCTAAAAACAAGAGAGCTGCAATTGCTAATGCAATTCGAGAAACCAGTAAGAGGCTAAGATATTCCAGTGAACAACGAGATAGTATAACTAGCCCAAGTAATGATGAGCAAACCACGTTGCCAACAACTTCAAATGCTCCGAAGAAGAAAAGAGGTCCAACAGCAGTGAAGATGATTCGGGAACATAATTATCAGAAGATGGAGCTCGAATTCAATGAGTACGGCCAAGTGGTTGGCCAGAACTCAGATAAATTTGCTAGCATCATTGGGGCCATAGTTCGAGAACATGTGCCTGTTGTAATTAACGATTGGCATTCAGTGGACGAAAAGAATAAAATGGAGCTTTGGGAGTTAATACAGGTACTATTTCTTAACTACTTTTTACGATTATTACGTTGTACATTTTTCCTTCTTAATAACACCATTCCCTTAAGTCTTAAATTTATGTCCGTACACGAATACAGCAAAGGTTCAAAGTCAGTGATTGTCATCAAAGAATGACATTTCAATTAATGGGCAAGTACTGGAGGACATTCAAATCTAGACTGAGAAAACAAATTAGAGCTCAAGTTGAGTCATCTGTGAATAGAACACGTACTATTACTCTTCTTCGACCAAAGAATGTCAACTCTGAAGAAGTTTGGGTAAAATTTGTTGAGAATACTCTTTCTGCTGATTTTCATGTAAGTATAATTTGCATATGAAGCTTAAATTTTTATAATTATTGTTGTTTTAGAATTTTTTGCTTTTTGAATAGGAAAAAAGTTCCAGGTTCAGCAACATGAGAAATAATCAGAAGCTTCTCCATACTCTGGGTCGGAAGGGTTATCCACGTGTGGCTCATGAAATGGTACATCTAAGGAATGTATATGGTGTTGTGTGAATTGTCCAATTTCAATATATGTAATAACCAAATTTGTACTGCAGAGGAAAAAAGATCCAGATTTAAAAGGGTTTCGAACAAGATTATGGACTCGTGCGCATCTTAGGAAAGATGGACAACCAATCAATGAAGCAGTTGCCGATACTTTGGTTAGTGTAGCATTTTCAACGTTCGACCATATGTTGAGTTAAGTAGTTGTATCACTTGCTAGTATAACATTTGAGTCCCATAAGTGCAGAGAAGGATTTAAGAATGTTCTGCATCAATTTCTGATACACCCGCCGAGGATTCCATCCACGACGATGTTGTGGCTCGAATTTTAGGTCCTGAACGTCATGGGAGAGTTCGGGGACTCGGATTCGGAGTTGTTCCATCAAAGGTGGATGGACAAATGCAAAGTAGTGGGAGAGTAAGAGAACTTGAAAATCAAATACAGACTCAATCACAAAGGATGGGGGCGCTAGAAGAGAAGATGGAAGCATTTCTGAAGTTATCTCAGCAGGTTAGAAGTGGTTACATTTTATATATACTATGAGAATATATCTTAATATAGCCAATTACATGTAGAATAACTTTTGTAATTTCTGTATCATTTTACAGAATCTAGAGGACAGGAATTCAAATGCTATTACTCCTCAGGTTTTTTTGTCATACATTATTAAATGTTTATTCAATATATATTTAGTTTGTAGCATTCTAATAAATATACTTAAAAAATATTTTTTCTGTACTACGAATTTGTAGTCAAACCAAGGAAGTACTGTACCGCTAGCAAATGCAAAATGTCAACTGTTGCATTGGTACATGTTTGAAGAGGAAGAAGTCGTAGCAGAAGGGAAGATTGCATCAACAGACCCAAGTGCAAATGTGCATCACCTGCCACTCGGTCGAGACTGTTGGAAGGTTTGGGTTGAGGAAGTGTATATGGAGAATTTGAAGTTATACAGACCTACAGATGAATTTCGAACTCTTAGTGATGCCATGGGAAGTACTGTTGCTTGGCCGAAGAGCAGTATTAGACTTCTTTGATTAAGGTATGTTTGATCTTTTAGATTAGTGGTCTGGAGGTCTTTTAAATTTTTGTTTGATCTTTTGCATTTTAGTCATTTCACTTCTCCATAGCCTGTCTTTATTCCCTATCATGACAAGTGATATTCATGCCTAAGAAATTGAAGAGCCATCCTACTAGGTGTGAACTACCAATAATGGTTTTGTTGACCTTGTGGCTTCTTTGAACTACAAAGAAAGATGTCCACATCATGATTTTCATTGAGAAGCTTTTTGGTAATAAATAGATTTGCAAATGAAGCCATCAGTGTTCTAAAATCAAATAATTGATCATCTCTGGAATTTTGTATTTGGCAATCAGCTGCTGAGGACTTGTTTGTCCTCACAATATTTGTGAATATCTTAAAAACTTATTCTCCAACCTTTTGATTACAACTCTGTTTTTAATATTCTTCATCTGATGTAGTCTTTGTTTATATTCTAGTACTAAGCATAATTACCCAGTCGACTATAGTTTTGCTAGTATGGTATGTTTGGCTAAGCTTAAAAATACTTTAAAGGGGCAATCATGTTATAAATATCATGCTTGGTCTGGCTTAAATGCTAAAATGAAAGCAATATGATTCTCCATACTGGCTACTGCCATGCCGGAAAAGGCCAAAACGAAGCACTTAAACGAGGCTGATCAATTAATTCAATTGATTAGATGTGGGTATTTTTATTAATGGATCAGTTCTAATTTTTACATGCAAATTTGTAGATAGGATTTTTAGGATGTTTGGCTCTGATTAAAATTCACTTTTCCTCAATTTCCTATTTCCCTTCTTTAATTGCTTATGCTTTTAGGCGTGGTTGTTTGACTCTGTCGCTTGCGTGCATCCTAATATGCCTAATGAACATATAATATAAGTTGCCTCTTTTATTGTAATTTTGTTGATGGAGCTAAACTCATAATTCTTAGAATGCAGAACTCTACACATCTCATTTCTTATGCGGATTTAAGGACCATTTCTTGGTTATTTTCTGGTTATCTTAGTCTGATTTAGCATTTAGATGCATCATCACTTTTATATTTTTTAATGAATCATCTGGAATACATTTGGGTACCTCTGAAAATGTTGACAGGAAGGAAAGAATAAAGGTAGAAGTTACTAAATAGAACATATCCGTAGATATACTAAATAAAACATATCCGGCCCCATAAATTCTTCCTGTCTAATTTATTAGGATTAAATTATGCCTGCTCTTCATCAACAGCCTATAGATATTAAGCTTTTTACCTGTTCTTTGCCTTTAAGTCAATAACTGGTTCATGTCATTTGCTACTGGGACTTCCGAAAGTCAATGAGGAAATAAAATGCATGAGTATTCTGTTGCAACTTATCTGACTCGACATGCAAGCTGCTGTTTTTCTTTTTAAGAGAATTTTTCCCTAGTAATGGAATTTACGGAGTCATTTGGGTGAAAGATTCTTTTTCCAATTCCCTATACATACTGGAGGTGAACAAACATCACTTGATGCCAGTGAATAGCTGACCCTAAATTTATTGGGGAAAAGGCTCAATTTCTTTATTTTTGTTGTGGTGATGGATCCTTTCTATAAAGGTTCATGTAGCGAGCCTTATTTATCAGAGAAAGGTTTAGATGGTTGTTGGTGGTTTATTTCTGGTATGGAGACTTCCTGTAGATCTAGCATTAATGGAGTGATGGAAAAAGATACATTTTGCTGACCTTAAATTTGTGGAGAAAAAGGTTTACTTTGTTTTATTGTTAGTTTTGTAGACTTGTAGTGATCGAGACTAGCCCTGAGCTGCCTACCATTTACTGTAGATAGTTGGCAATAGATTGTTGCGTCTGTTGAAGACTTTTTCCCCCAAAATTCTTCCTTTTTGACTGGAAGGATCCTTCAACATAAGTTTAACCTGAATTCAAATATTTAGATCTTGAATGTAAATTTGCAAGAATGAGTGCATTTTTTTATTTTTTTATTATTTTTTCCTTTTAGCAGTCCATATCTTGGAGTTACCAAAGCTATTGGCTGGGTAGATATTCTTGTTTCTCCTAAGTTTACAGTCACCAACACAGTTTTTCTGCCATGAGCACTATGCAGCCTTGGTTCTAGCTCTTATGTGTTTGCTCCTCTTCCCTGTCTTAGTTCTCTAAAGTTTCTTAATTTGGCTTTTCTGCTATACATAAACATGGGCATACTAGTTCCTATGGAAGACATTATATGGAATTAGCTACCAATTCAGCTTCCCTTTTAGGGTAAAAAGTAGAATCATGTCTATTGAGCTCTCAGTGTAATTATGGAAAATGCTATAAGACAGATTCTTTTAATAACTTTTGCAGTGTTCAATTTTGCTGTAATGACCTTTTAATAATGCTTGTCATATAAATCATATAATAATGCTTGTCATGCAGAACTGTTCTAATTTTAGTCATTTGATGCAGGTACAACATGTTGATGGCGGTGAGAGATTGGCTTAATTTCATGTCGTCACCAGCGAGCGACTCATTTTTTGATGTTATAGTATGAATTATTGCACCTTTTGTACTTATCGAAATGATGGAAAAGCCTTTTTTGATTGTTGGGTTGATATTTTAAAGTTGAAGAGAGCGTGAAATTATTTTGAATATTGCACAATCAATGTTATAGCAATTGCATGGTTTAATTAATTTCAATGCAAGCAACCTTTAATTATATGATTTTTTATATTTTGTGACGTTTTCATCTCTTTATTATGTGAATTGTTAGTTTATTATTCAAATTATTTGATCAAAGAACAGGACAAATGCGAATTATCTTTTTTTAAAAAAATAAGGATGAGTCTGCAAAAGACTATGTTGCAAACGTTTCCAAAAATTGAAAAACGTTGCAAATTTTTTTTTGCAGCGTTTTTTAAACGTTGCAAAAGACCTTTCGCAACGTTTAAAAAACGCTGCAAAAGGTCATTTTCGCAACGTTTAAAAAACGCTGCAAAAAGTCATTTTCGCAACGTTTAAAAAACGCTGCAAAAGGTCTTTCCTCAATGGCAACATCGGCCTTCGCAACAGACCCTTAAACGTTTGTAATTTTGGTGTAGTGTTTGTAGGTTTTGAAATCATTAAACTGAGCAAGGATCAGAGGGCTATCTGATGTCTTGTACCATGATTCACTGAATAAGAGATATATTGAAGAGGTCTCTTCTTGTAATGTCTTCATTTTGAAGGTATTCAACTAATCACATTTCGTACTGATTAATATGATACATTTCTTCAAGGAAACTGTTTATTATTTTCTTAACTTACTTGGTGGTCTCACTCAGATTTACAAGTAATTACTAAAAATCATATAATTCATCCACTTGTATGGGGAAATGTTCTTTCTATTCCAACAACCAATGGGTTAAGTTTCAATGAGTGAATCTAAAGGAATTTTACTATATATGTTTCAGAATATTTTTTGACTATCTAGATATTATTTGTATCTAATAGATTTAATATATCTACTAAATGATTGCATGGAATTCGCAACATATTTACAAAATTATTGCTCAAAAGTTAAATTATGAGCACAATTTTCAGATTATACAATCAACATGGTGGGTCTTGTCAATGCTAGTGAGTCTACATCCCAGACTTTTGATATTTTTTGGTTAGGATATCGATAAATGATTTAACATTATTGCTTGTTAAACGACACCAGTCAGTTTCTTAATCATTACTATTGAGAACAAAGTACTTCTCATTTCTATTTAGGGAATACTATTACCCATCACGCTAACATCATAAGTCTCCATGTTATAACTTAGCTTATGGTCGAAGCCAATTTTTCCATCAAATTATTTTGATAATGCAATATATCTAAATGGATCCACCATATTGTATTGAAATAGAAAGTAAAGAATGTTGAGAATAAGTGAGTAGTTTGGACATTTATCTCAAACGAATGATATTTTATAATGTGGTTTACTAATTGGACAATTTTTCTCAGCATTAAAGGGGGGGGGGGAATTAAGAAGATGAAAATAATGTACAAGTGCATTATTATATTATCTAAATTTCTGCAAAAGATAATTAGAACCAGAAGTTTGAAAAATAATTCATTTAGATCATTTACTGGCCAAAGAGATCAACAATGTCTCACACTCCAGTTTTAAATGCTCCAACTCGAACTAATGTCCCTGTGGACAATTAGAGTGTGTTTGATAGGCATTATTTGAGAAAAATGCATTTTGAAATAGTGATATGATGGAAAATGTGTGGTTGAAAAAGAAGGAAAAGTTATTGATGTGATAGAAAATATTATTTTATTGAAGAATGTGTGATTGAAAATGAGTAGAAGAATGAAAATGAGAATTAAAATGGGAATCAAACGGGGCCTTAGTTAATATTATATTTAATAAATTTATAGAACATCTGGAATCTAGTGATATTCGATTCTAATATAAAAATTCTCCTAACGAAAATAGAACAATTAACAATGATGAACCCATTAAGGAGGCATATACTCTTGATGAGTAATTAAACATAACAAGTTATAAAATCTCAGAGGTGGTTTAAGTACTTGATATGTTGAAAAAATAGATATCTCAATAAGTTATGTCATTATTAGAAAAGAATAGAGTCAAAAAAGAAAAAAGTTATTGACAATACTTTGTACATGATGTACTGCATCATATGTGAATAACAAGAAATCAAAATACACTCTTCGAAGTATGTCGATCGAAGAAATAATTGACCAATGGACGCAATCTTAACAAATTGAATTTATTAGAGAAATCTAAAGTTTTTTGGATTTACATTCCGAACACCCAAAGGTGTATACTTATACAAGATGAATATGAAAAAAGTAAAGTCGTAATATGAAATGTATGACTCTTTATATAATGAAATTTCGTGAAAGCTTGTGTAAATAGATAAATTATTATGTGGTGGATGTAATCACAAATCTATACTTTATTAGTCTAACAATGCATTAAATTTGATATGTATATAATAAATTTGATTATAGAAACTGATCTGATATAACTATTAATGATACCATGAAAGATTTAATATATTGAAGCATATAACTCAAGTGATATTATCATGAGGGGGATAAATACGTTTGTACTCTTTTTCCCTTAACCAAGGTTTTGTCCTATTGTGTTTTCTTGAATAAGTGTTTAGCCAGACAACTTTAATAGCGTACTTAAAAGAATAATATACTATTTTTCCATAATTAGGTTTTTTTCCATAGAATTTGTCCTAATAAAGTTTTAACAAGGCATATTTTTTATATAATGAATGTTCATAACTTAAAAGACATTTACCCTCAAATAATACTCTAATATATATATATATATATATATATATATATATATATATATATATATATATATGAAACTCCTGAAGAGATCAACAAAAATTATTTTCTGAATCATCATATTACTACGATCAATAAAGGATGATATCTCATATGAAGATAGTGTTATTTGAAAACTATAAAAGACAACACAAGACATACTTCACCAAAAATTTCAATATTGAAGATATTGACATACTAGACAATAATGAATTGATACAAGAATTGAAATCAGGGAAAAATTGTACTCCTTTTTCTTCGATCAAGTTTTGTCCCACTAAATTTTTGTAGTCAAAATTTTAAAGAGACAGAATATTTTGTAATGTGTTATTTAAGGGGAAATGTTGTAAATAAAATTTTATTAATAATAACAATTATATACATGTAACCCTAGTTTTTATTACTATTGTATTTTTAATTCTTCCCTATAAATATGAGACTTTGATTTTTAATTAAATTCACAAGTTTAGATTTCTTTACTTTATTCTCATTTTCTCTCTAGTTTATAATAAAGAAGACAAAGTTCCACCAACCAAAAAAATATTTCAACAAATTAAATAATAATTAACTAAAATGCTTATCTCTTATTTCTCTAAATTATTGGCAGATTGTGGGTTTAGTTATCAAAATAATCATTGAACTTGAGAAATAAACTTAACATATATAATCCATCCACCACTCCCGTTTGAAAAGTTAACGTTGTTAATGATGTGACAACAAAGTTCCCATCAATTCATGTTAGTTTCTCATTAAAAAAAAAAAACCCATTGCTAAAGAAAATAAACTCTTGAAGGCCTTGGCCTTGGCCAATGGCCGAAAATAATTTGGCTTAAGGGTAAAGTTTTATTTTAAAAAATATTTATTCATTTTTAAATAGTTATAGGACAACGTGTTGAAGGATTCAATACTTTGAATCCATTTCTTTCGATTTGAGATAGCTATTATCAATTAGTTTTACAACATATAAACTGTACCCATCCATTTCTTTCGATTTGAGATAGCTATTATCAATTAGTTTTACAACATATAAACTGTACAACCAGCAGAGAAGGAGGAATCCACTATGTGAAAACGATAGTCCAATTTTATATACTAATAAAGTAACAAAATTAATACACTTAATATATATTATTGTACTTATTTATTTTATAGTTATTAAGAATTAATAAAAATAGTATAAAATAATTATATCTGAAAAACAAGCAAAAAATTTATATGTACATACTCTTTTGTACAATTTTGTATTTATTTAATAATTTTTTACCATGCCACTACAGGAAATATCACCTTCAACAAGTGAAATGTATGTTTTTGGTTGTTGATAACATTCAATGACCAAAATCAGTTGGTTGTTCGTTGGTCGGCAAAGAGGTGTTGGCGATTGTATTCAACGACTAAGAAACATTTGGTTGTTAAATATATTATTTTAGCAACTAAATAACTAGTCGTAAAAAGTTTGTATTGACAACCAATTGTTTGGTTGTTTAATAACTATTTTTATCGTTAAAATACAATAAAAGTAACCAAATTTTAGTTGTCTTTCATTTTAACAACGAAAGAAATAGTCGTTAAAAATTAGTATAAACAACCAATTAATTTTGTTTCAACAACTACTTGCTTTGTTGTTGTATTAATTTTTTTGGTCAATAAAATATCGTTGATGCAACTATAATTTAGTTGTCTTTCTTTTCAATAACGAAAGAAATGGTTGTAAAACGTTTATATTAACAATCAAACTATTACAATAACGAGAAATATGATTCTCAACTGTAATATTCGTGATTCTATAACTTTGACACATTCACATCATACTACAAATAAACCTTACTCACAACTATAAACAATTATAAGAAATAAATGAAAGCAAGTATAAACAACATTAACAAGAACTAAAATTTTCTTGGACCTTCAATCAATTAAAATATCTCAACATCAACTACAACTAGATGTTAATTATATCAAATATATCATTAGTGTTCTCAACATAAAAAACTAGTAGATGTAAAGTTAGAGACTGTTGCCTCGAACAAATAAAAATATATGACTATTACCACGTTACCAAAAAAAAAGTAAAAAACATATTAATTATCGTCATTTAAACCATTGGATGAAAACACATCAGATTGAATAGGCCGAAGAAACTCTTCAAGAATGCGACTTAAGAATGTCTGCACAGATTTCAATTGAGAATGAAGATCTTAAACCTCATTCTGTAAAGCATCATTCTCTGTACAAGTACCACAATTTTCCAACCTTGTCTTCTTTGAATTTTTCTGTTGATCAACGTAGCTAAATCTCTTACCCAAAACTTGCTCACATACTTTAGATTCTTTTAAAAGCATAGAATGTTCATTCGGATCATCTTGAGAATTTTGTTCTTTTAAAAGGTTGACCATTTGAATCTTTACATTCCTTGAATACATCGTCAAGAACCTACAAACTTTGATTTAATTAAAGACAAACGAAGGGGCATACCTGGAAGATTGATTGAAAAAAAAATATCACAGAAATCTTTAGATTAATCCGACATTTGTTGAAGATATACAGTCCAGCCAATTCAACCAATGCAACAAAGGGAGGGAATGAATAATTTTGGGAGAAATTTTTTGGAGGCAAAGAAGAGTAGAAGACGGCAAATTAAGAGAGAGAATGACAATTTTGGGGAAAAGCTTTGGAGGCAAAAGAGGAAGTGGAATTACATACGTGAGTGAGGGTTTTGTTGTTAACCAATATATATATATATATATATATATATATATATACATATATTCTCTCTCTCTCTCTCTCTAACTTATCTTTTAAATTCAAATATATATTTTGTGGGGAATAAAATTAGGAATACTGAAATAGTAATTGAAAAAACTTTCATTAGATTATTAGCCTACAAATATGTCAAATATTTTTGTAGGCAAAATATATATTTGAATTAAGGAAATATAATAAGGATGGAAGGAAATAAATTAAAAGAGAATAAAATCATGCATAATTTACATTTTTTTTGCAAACTTTCAACGACAACCCTTAATCAGTCGTTGAATATCACCTTCAACGACTATGTCTATTTAGTCGTTGAATGCAAAAACTATTTTGACACTAAGTTAAAATTGCAACCAGGATGTCATAAACCTTCAACGACTAAACATAATCAGTCGTTGAGTGTTACTTGTAACGACCATTAAATAAATAGTTGTTAAATGTCGAGTTTTCCTTTAGTTTCAATGACGAGATACAATTACTTATTGTTTTACTATATTAACGACCGAATATTATGGTTGTCGAATATTTACTATCATTTTTGGGGTTTTTAACAACCAATGTTGTTGTCGTCGAATATGATCAAACATTTTGGCGGGAATATTTTATTTGGCGCCAACTCAGAACGGCCAATTTTAATTTGGTCGTTAAAAATATATACTTAACAACTATTTTTTTGGTTCTTGTGAGATATTTCCAATTTATTCAAAATCGGATTTTTCGGTTCTTGTGAGATATTTCCAACTATTTGGTCAATGAGATATTAGTTCTTAATTATCATTTTTCTTGTAGTGATATTCGATCCATGTTGAGCTTTTCGATTCTCTACTGTTTAACTTTTTTGAGTGGATAATTAGGTTGGATTTTAAATCATTGCTACTGAATAAATTAGTTAACAAAAAACTATTTCTCATTACTTGCAAATAACATAATTAGCAAAATAATAATAATAATAATAATATTAATAATAATAATAATAATAATAATAATAATATAAACTTACTGGGTCATGTGAAGTTGTCATCTATGATTACATGTTCTAAGATTATTTGCAATAAACTGTCACTTGACAAATTTTATTATTAACAATAATAATAATAATTATTATTATTATTATAATAAAATTACTGGGTCATGTGATAATAATAATAATAATAATAATAATAATAATAATAATAATAATAATAATAATAATAATAATAATAACTTACTGGGTCATGTGAAGTTGTCATCTATGATTACACATCTAAGATTATTTGTAATAAATTGTCACTTGACAAATTTGGTTTGGTGAGAAATTGATGGGCCACACCTAGATTTTGAACGGAATTATAATAGCCTTAAAACTTGGGAAATTACGTCAACCCTATATTTTAAATTTCATCTTCAAAATTCAGTCTTAAATATTATTTTTAATAAAATCCGATTTAATTATTCTTTTTAAGACATATATATCCACTAACACAATACCAACCCCAATTGTAGAACCACTCTCTACAAAATTTTCCAATACACAATACCCAGTTAGACCATCTCCAAGAGACTCTCTATTTTTAAAGAGTATATTCTACAATTTAAAGAGCATCTACAAATTTAAAGAGCAAAAATTTTAAAATGCTTCAATAGTCTCTTTATTTTTAACATTTAATTTTATTATTCCCAATATGTATCTTTTGTTTTTTTTAATTCTTTTTTTTACTATCTTCCCTCCAATAATTATATCATTCTTCAAATATATTTATTTAATTAAATCAATAAACTGTGCATTGGAAGTTGGAATCTTTGAAACATTAAATTATAAAGATGTGGGTTTGACTCTTCAAATTTGAAGACGTCAAGTGGGGTGGAGTGGGAAGGCGTAGGGAAAATAGAATGTGACCCGTTATGTGTTATTTGCTAATATAATTCGGACTCACAAATTGTATGTGTGATTTTGATCATGTGTGATTTGTAATTATAAATTGTGTATTATTGTAACTATGATCAATGTAATTAAATTATATATCTTAAAAATTTATCAAATATCACAAAATGTAACCATCTAAATTCATGATATTTTTTTTTTTGAAATTATGTGATCACATTTTTTTGACTCCTGATAATTTTTTTTGATCTATAATTTAATTAAATAGGTCACAATAATTTCACTATGACATACAATCACAAATTACACAAGGTCATAGTAACACCTTCAAAAAAATACAATTGTAGGTCACAATTCTAATTTAGTCACAAATTATACTTTTTTATTGGTAAAAATTTATTTATCGATCACTAATTATCAAATTAATTTGTCACGTCTCATTTATCGGTCACAAATGATCAAATTAATTGATCACAACTTATTTATCGATTACATATTATTTATGGATCACAAATTTTAGTCAAAGATAGCACATTTTTAGGTCATTTGTTATTTATTGGTCACAAAATAATCGTTTTGTTAGTTGCAATTAACCAAATTGCACGTTTTATTGATCACAAATTATAAAAATAATTAATTACAATTTATTTATCGGTCACCAATATACAAACTGTATGTCACGTTTATAAATTTTAGTTGCAAAATGCATATTTTTTAAGTCTCATAGTATTTATTGATAACAAAATACTCATTTTATTGGTCACAATTATCCAAATTACATGTTTTTATTGGTCAAACTCATTTATTAGTTATAAATTATCAAATTAATTGTTCACGAGTTATTTATAAAATACAGAGACACAAAGTGTAGGTCACAATAAGGATGACAATGGGGTGAGTTCAGGACAAGACAGGGCAGGGCGGGGCGGGGCGGGGCCCTTGCCCATTAAATTGCACCTCGGTCCCTTTAATTTCAGTTCCCTATAGATACAATTGCATTGGAGCTAAAGAAATTCACAAAACTGAAATATAAAGATGAAGGATTAAAATTTTGAAAACGATCTCAAATTGATAATCTATCAACTATAATTCAATTCACAAGTAAGAGAAAAGTGGAATGAGGAGATGAAGGAATTGGGATTTGATTTTGAAATCGTTGCTTGCTTACTGCTATTCCACACCTACTTCATCGCCGCAGTCACGGGACAAATGTTTGTGGAGAGACGGAGTGGAGATCTGGTAAGGTGGGCGGCGATGTTTTGAGAGAGAGAGAGAGAGAGAGAGAGAGAGAGAGACCCCATTAAATTAATTTTTTTTATCGTATTTTCAACCACACAATCTTCCGTAAAAATAATATTACATGTAAATAAAAAATATTTAATTCTTTTTCAACCACTCATTCTTTAAAAAAATAATATTCCACCCGTCAAAATTTGAAATAATGGAGAGGGTGTGCCGACGGGGGCGAAAGAGTAAATAGAGATAATGATCAGTCATGTGTAGAGAGAGCGAGAGTAGAGAGGGAAATTTAATAATATTATTATTAATATTAAAATGTTGAATTGCAACCTAATTTTTGAATAAATAAATTTTAAATCTTATTTTCGAAATTGAAAATTGAAAAACATGTGGGTGTAATTTTCTCTTAAAATTTTTATTCATTATAGAAACGAAATAATTATTTTTTTTATCACTAGTTTCAAAAGCTAACTCACCTTCTAAGTAGTGTTGGGCAAAACTCAATCCAAACCGTTCAATCCGAGCAACCCAAACCGAATCGATCGGTTGGTTCGATTTTTTAAGTTCAATTGGGTTGGGTACCCAACCCAATGAAAAAAAAATTAATATCGAAGATGATTTTTTTCAAATAGACACAATAGTAAAGATAAGATAATGACTTATAATTTATAAATATCTATTTTCTTCACATAGATCGATTCACATGAACACTATGCATAAATACATTATTATTTGACGATAAAGTAAAAATTAAAGACACGGTGATGAAATGAATGAATTCCAAAAAAATTGTAAAGCTATACCCCTAAATACCTATATGATCGGAGAATGAGGATATTCTAGTTGGAATAGGTCATCAGAGTTTTGAGGATGCTATAAAAGCTCTGGAAATTGTAAAGGTTTCAAACAATTTTGCCAAGTGTAAAAATGAACAAGGGTTTTTATTTTATATAGGCGAGGCCAACATCTTGGAAGTACATCAGTTAGTTAAATCCTAACCGTACACATCAAAGAAGCACTTGGTCATCCATGATGTTCCTGTAGCGTCACTCGTTCGACTATCTCTTCGTATAAACACAACCCATCAAATCATTGGCACAACTTCCAAGGAGTGCCAAGTCAAAAGTCGCACAGGCATTTCGAAACCTCGCCAGCTCGGATATATGTCGCTTCAACACCATCGCTTCAACAGGTTTTAGCAATTTCTCAAAATTTTGTGCTTCGGAACATCAGCTCTTCAACTAGTCTTAGCACAACAAATTTAGTAGGTGCTTCTGAGATTTGGTTCTCAATAAAAAATTAAGCAATTCTTTAGGGAAGAACTTCGGCTCCCAACCACAAATTCAGAAAAAAATTCCAAAAAAAAATTTAAAAAAAAATCAGAGCTTCAATTAGCAACAAAAATTTTGCACAACGATCAAGCTAAACCACTATAAACTTCAACTATGATATAAATATTTATACTTAGGCTTGGGGGACTATTGTGTTGTGTCACAAAAACTAACGATGTCAGGAAAATATTTGTCCCCACAAAAATTTCTTACGGATGAAAATCACGTATGTTATGAATAATCATACATGGACTTAGGGTACTTTTTGTTACATCTCGCCCACGTGGAACAGTGTCAGAAGAATAGTCAAAAGCTATCCCAAATCAAATGTAGGACAACTAAAGCCCCACATATTGATCCGAAGTCATTTAATTGGTGAAGCCCTTAACCGAATCCCACATTCAACAGGCGAAGCCCCTGACCAAAACCCACATTAAACAGGCGAAGCTCCTTAACCGAAGCACAATTAGTTGAAGCAAGAGCACTCCTAGCTGCTAAGAGCTTCGGGCCAGAAACATTTCCTAAGAAGATCATTTTTGAAGATCTGGTGAAAACAATTGATTTGACAACTTGCAATCAAGAAAGGTCTAATCATGTCAACCTATTAACTAGTTGTGTAGGCATAAACCATAGGGTGACTCTCCCTTTCCAAGATTCTTCAAATGCAACATAGACCAAGTGAGTGATAAGACGTCTACGATGGGGTACCTTAGTGGTTCGGATGAAGCCATGTGTTCTTCATTCGACTGCCATGACTTCACTTGTAACATTATTAATACTCATAACTTGTATCATTTAGAGAATAATGAAAGTTTGAATACAAAAACTACATTACAATCTCCCTCTCGTCTCATATTCATATTCATATTCATATTGTTCTATTAATCTTGTGTTGTTACTCCCCGGTGCTTGGATACTTAAATGGCTCACGTCTTAAGAGCAATTCCCTCCATCTAGGATCGTTAGTGGCCGTTTGTTCTTACACGTGGTTCGATTTCCGCTTACGTAGACGTGAATGGGGCTCAGGATTCTGCTGGCACGTTTTAGGGGTCAATATGTGTCAAGTAAAGCGAGTGACTCCTTGGCTTGCCTCGTCCAACAAATGAGTCGAGCAGCAAAATTCAACCGGCTCGCACGAGTTGGCTTGCAAATCGAGCGAACTAGCTCGTGTTACATCAACTATTTTCCGTCAACTCTGAACCGAGACTAAGCTCGCCTAGCTGATCAATTTGCATAAATGCTTTTTGCAGCCATGCGGATCTTATTTATGGAACCCTCATCATGTAGGGTGAGGAAGCCAGCAAATCATAGAATTTGAAATTCAAATTCCAAATTAATTTAAATTTTTAGTTCGAGCCTGTAGTTTAGGACCGGTGGTGAATCATTTTCATCACATTTTAAATCATTTTTGACTCTATCGAGTAATTTTTCAAAGGGTAAGAAAAATGATTGTACTGCATGTATATCACAACTTACAGATTGGTTTATCAACAAATGATGTAGTGAGATTTGATTGGGTCAAAATTTCATAAGCCAAAAAACAAAAAAATAAAAAATAAAAAATTCCCTACTAAGTTTTTTATACCCCATCAATCTGTATAAGATTACGTAAATTGTGATGTACAAGAAGCATTTTCAAAAAGAAAAAAAAAAAAATTATTTGAAGTAAAATTGTATTGACTATTTTGGTGACGTCCCAAGGCCTTGTGTCTCAAAGTGACAAAAAGCATTTTTACTTGAAGGTTAAACTAAAATTCTCTATTTTACAGAATTAGAAATTACTCTCTAATAAAAAAACAGGTGCTGAAGACTTAAAATTGACTCTCAATATAATTTATTAACTTGTACACTAATTAAATTTATGTTCACAATTACAAAATTAATAACATGCTTTTTATTTAAAGTAAAATAGCAACATATGTTCTTAATAGGGATGGCAAAACTTTCAGTCCCCGTTCCGCCCTGCCCCGCCACGCCACGCCACGCAATGTAACCTCATTTGTTTAATTTTCTAATGGTACTGTAACCACATTTGTTTAATAAAAAAGGTTGAACCCCAACTTTAAGGGTCCCCCACCGCCCCGCCTAAAGTATTGTGGAGGAGGTAAATCGCGGGTTGTACATTAGTAAGCCAGGGATAAGAGCTGTCATACTGGTCCAGAAAGAGTTCAATTTCATACCTTGTGAGAGGTAGAAATCGAACTCTCACATTACGGCTACCAGTTCAGTTGAAACTACTTCACTCCTGTCCTTTGCACCACTGAACTATGTGCCGAAGGGCAACCACATTTGTTTAATAGACAACACATAAAGTTGCAACATGAGTAGTTTATAGTGAACAGAAAGTTAAAATATGGGCTAACTATTTTAAACACTAACATGAATGGAGTGTTGAGACACCAATGAAGTCTTAGAATGCTTTAATTTCAAGGAAACAATAAAGAGACGAGACATTATAATATCAATTACGAGTTATATCGAATTGTTATACTATGCTTTTCATTTTAAAACAATAACACATTGCAGAACTTAGACAAAATGAAACAATGTGTTGTTAGGGATGGCAAGACAATTAGAAAATCAATAATATGCTTTTTATTTAAAGTAAAATAGCAGCATATGTTCTTATAGGGATGGCGAAACTCAGTCCCCCCGCCGCAATGCCCATCCCATATGAAACGGGTAATTTCTCTCCCAAATGGTAAACGGATGGTACTTGTCTCAAATTCCTCAAATTTGCCTGAATATTTTTAATTTATCTTATTCGTATATTTTCAACTTGAGTTATATTTTAAAAAATTAAGAAATAGTATTGAAAAGTAAATAAATAATTAAACAACGTGATAAAATAGGATTTTAAATCCTGGCTCCCAACTTGTCCCTGCCTCTCAAAAATATTAGTAGGGCAGGGATGGTAATGGCTACCCGACAATGATGTGCCTAGTTGACATCCTTAGTTCCTAAGACAAAGTAGAACATTATTATATCTAATACGACCAAACAGACTATCATAACATGAAACTCGAAAGTTATAATATAATATACTACTAATGTGAAATATGTAACATTTTACAACATAATAAAACATATTCGATTAAACACCCAAAACTTTTAAAATACGAAGTCTTAACCTTTCTATTGATCTTTTTTATTCATTCCACACCATATTATTCCATTCAACCTCACTATCCAAGCCATTAATACCTAAAATGGTATCTGAGAGTACAAATGAACTTCACTCAATGAGTTACGTGTTACGAATTTCTGACCTTAATATAAAATGGAAAATCAAACTAAACCTCATTTTTCTTATTGAGAGAGAATATGCATCGGGAGCTGGAACAATGCCCAAGCACTCGTAACCCAAGCCCCCATGGCCTAATTAATATCGCACATCTATGGTCCTTGTGGCCTGTAATTAGTATGTTTCTCATCGGTCGTTTCCATTAATATATATATATATATATATATATATAAAAGATAGATGATTATCTAAGGCCCCAACTTGGTGAGGGACTCCAAAAATTTTTATTATATATTTAGATAATAAAGAAAATTTTCAAAATAAATTATATTCTTAAAAAAGTTATCCTAACCTAAAATAAAAGAATGAGTTTCTTTTGCACTATTCACAAGCCGATTGGCCAACGAAGTCGAGCCGCGTTAGCCGAGCCATTTCCATTTTTTCCCTAACTTTGCTGGTCACTGTTCCTAGGGAGTCGTGCATGAATAGTAGATTTATTATTTTCTTTTTTTTCTCGGTCAGTGAAACGACGTCGTTTTTTTTCTTTTCTTTGGCCATTTTAGTGTTTGCGTGTAAATTCATATTTTCTGTCAAAGCCACTACCATAGACGGAGGTCACGTCTTTTCTCCTTTCCCATTTCTCCCCTTTTCCTTTCTCTTTCTTCAGCTTTTCATTATCATTTTCATTTCCTTCCACTTTCCTTTCATTTTCTCTACCACTGCTCCGTCCACTAATTTTTGCATATTAATCAAATTTTTTTTTTGCAGTTTGAAAGGACTCGGTATACTTTCGTTGTGTTTTAAACGACGATCGATGATTTAGGGTTTCAATCTATTGATGTCTGATTATTTGCGAAGGTGAGAGTTTATTGTGTTCATTTTTTTAGATTCTTGTTGTTTGTATTATGTTATTCACTTTTATACGCACAAATTGATCTCTGTTATTTCCCTTCTAGATCAGATTCAAAGATTTATGGCTTGGAATCTTTTCGTTGCTGACTCTTTTTGAAAGGTGAGTCTATTTTGTAAATTTATTTTTTAGGTTTTCGTGTTTTTAATTCAGTAAATGATATTTATTATTTTCTCGAGAAAATATATTCTCTCTTTTTTTCTTTTCCAGGGCATCCCAAGAGTGGCAATCAAGATGAATAGAAGCTTGCTGTAGACAAAGAATTACTTTTTGCGTGTTGTTTTGAAGAATCCTGCAAAATGTCGGGGGTACACAATGTAAGTTCTTTCTTCTTTGTTAATGTGGAGTCTATTTATTATTTAAATGCCTGGTTAAGTGTCTATTTACTATCAAATGTTGGGATAATTTTGACAAAAGAAAACTTGAGTTTGATTTTTTAACCCCTGTTTCCTGTACAACAGTAATTTTTTTTCTTTTACTCCATATGTATTTACAGTTGCTAAGCCTAAATGGTGTTGTTTTACTTCTCCCTCTCTTATTTTAGTTAGCAGGTTGAAATCAGTCTTAGAATTGTGTAATCTGTAATGGGGTTTTCTTTATTTGATAAATTATTCAATTTTTTTCCTTTTTCTGGATATTAATATAATATATATATATATATATATATATATATATATATATAAAAGATAGATGATTATCTAAGGCCCCAACTTGGTGAGGGACTCCAAAAATTTTTATTATATATTTAGATAATAAAGAAAATTTTCAAAATAAATTATATTCTTAAAAAAGTTATCCTAACCTAAAATAAAAGAATGAGTTTCTTTTGCACTATTCACAAGCCGATTGGCCAACGAAGTCGAGCCGCGTTAGCCGAGCCATTTCCATTTTTTTTCCCTAACTTTGCTGGTCACTGTTCCTAGGGAGTCGTGCATGAATAGTAGATTTATTATTTTCTTTTTTTTTCTCGGTCAGTGAAACGACGTCGTTTTTTTTCTTTTCTTTGACCATTTTAGTGTTTGCGTGTAAATTCATATTTTCTGTCAAAGCCACTACCATAGACGGAGGTCACGTCTTTTCTCCTTTCCCATTTCTCCCCTTTTCCTTTCTCTTTCTTCAGCTTTTCATTATCATTTTCATTTCCTTCCACTTTCCTTTCATTTTCTCTACCACTGCTCCGTCCACTAATTTTTGCATATTAATCAAATTTTTTTTTTGCAGTTTGAAAGGACTCGGTATACTTTTCGTTGTGTTTTTTAAACGACGATCGATGATTTAGGGTTTCAATCTATTGCTGTCTGATTATTTGCGAAGGTGAGAGTTTATTGTGTTCATTTTTTTAGATTCTTGTTGTTTGTATTATGTTATTCACTTTTATACGCACAAATTGATCTCTGTTATTTCCCTTCTAGATCAGATTCAAAGATTTATGGCTTGGAATCTTTTCGTTGCTGACTCTTTTTGAAAGGTGAGTCTATTTTGTAAATTTATTTTTTAGGTTTTCGTGTTTTTAATTCAGTAAATGATATTTATTATTTTCTCGAGAAAATATATTCTCTCTTTTTTTCTTTTCCAGGGCATCCCAAGAGTGGCAATCAAGATGAATAGAAGCTTGCTGTTTTAACCCCTGTTTCCTGTACAACAGTAATTTTTTTTTCTTTTACTCCATATGTATTTACAGTTGCTAAGCCTAAATGGTGCTGTTTTACTTCTCCCTCTCTTATTTTAGTTAGCAGGTTGAAATCAGTCTTAGAATTGTGTAATCTGCAATGGGGTTTTCTTTATTTGATAAATTATTCAATTTTCTTCCTTTTTCTGGATATTAATATAATAAATATTGGTATTCAATATTGAAGAAATTATTGTCCTTGCTCGATTTTGAAGAAACTATGAAAGTTAGTTTGAAAATATTAGAATTTTTTTTACTTGATTGTCTTTCCTTGATTTCTCTCTTAGTATTGTTGGTTTAATCTGATGAATTTAAATTTAAATTTTTTTCCCTCTATTATTGTAAAAATCTTAGTTCCTTATTACTTCAGTTCTATATATACTATATATATACACTTGTACATATACATGTGAAGAGTTTTTGGTTCTTGTTGTAAAAAGGAGAAAAACGCATCAGCGACAAAAAAATTCTGTAAGAGTCATCGATGGATAGCTTCTAGATAAGGACATAAGGTGAATGTGAGCTTCAATTGGTTCTAATTATAACATACACCAATTTTTTTTTTTTGAATATGCAGAAGCTGCTGAGGTTGCAAAGATACTATCTGAATATGGCGTTCAGCCGCATGAATACATTCCAGTAATGAATGCTCTGAGGAAGAATCCACAGGCATGGCTGGATTTTATGATGAAGTAAGTTTACCGTGTTTGGCTAAGCTTAAAAGTTAATTGAAAACACCTTTTTTAAATGGAAAACATTATACTAATTTTGTTCAACTCTGATGGTCGACAAAATCTTATTGAACATATATGTAATCGACTAATTTGGTATGTTCTTCAAAGTTAGAATTAAAGAATCGTACGGATAGATATTCATAAGTACTGGATCGAGATCCTGCAAGATCCCTACTTCTAGGATTTCCCACTCTCAAAAGGATGGATAATTGATATGTATTATAACGGCACAAATCTTATTACCCAAGGGGGTGTATGTCCAATTTGAAGCTCTCGACCGATTGACATTTTCAATAGATTGTTCATTGAGAGACAAAATAAAATTAAAAAAAAAAAAAATTGTATCGTGGCTTAATGATTAAATGCTTGACATAATCGCAAATATATAAGCATAGGTGGCAAGTATAACGAGCAAACCTCTACCTTTCTCCTTTTCATAATGTTATTCATCATTAGTAGTGATTATCACCAATTTAAGTGATAGTGAACTCACTTATACATTGACCCAAAACGATGTAATTTTTATAATGAACATCTCTACTTACTGAGGATATATGCAGCATTTTTATCAGCAGTAACTTTACACAGGTTGATGACCGTGTTTTGCCAACCCCAAAGGTATTTTTTGAGATATATTATGCTTTAAGTGTTGTATCTCCATATTTGTTTTATTGTAATCTTGTGTTATTAAGGTTGGTGGATAGCTTTCAACCTATCTTTTATTTTCTATCTGCAGTTGAAAGCTGGTAATGGAGATGATATATATGCTAGAAATGGAAGGTGGAACTTTAATAACAAGGTTTGCCTTGTGCTAATCTGATCATAGCTATAAATCAACATGCCAAGCATTCCCAACATGCCTTGTGGTAATGAACTAGAATTCTTGCATTTTGTGGAAAGGCACTCCCATTCCCTTGAAATTGTTTTCAAGGAATACAAATTCTCTTTAGATTATAGTATTAGATGAAGCATATTGCTTGTTCTGGTATTCAGTTCTTACCTATAATACTCAAATTGTTTTCAAGGAATACAAATTCCGAGCTTCATCTGAGTTGTGAAGAAACCATATGGTGCAGCACTAAGTATTGAAATTAGTGATATGATATAAAGACAATATTTTTATGTCAATGCATATATCAGTTGAGCTTATGTATTCTTGAAGTCACAGCTTGAACTTCTGAACAGAAAAATAAAAGAGATTGAAGTTTGAGCTTGTTAATTGGTTGATTCAATAATGGGCTTTTTCACTCAAATTTCCAATATTTATTGACTTTCTGCTTGCAACGGCGATTTACTACCATTTGTTTGACTTCTTTTCACTTGTGTTTGTTTTTCGAATTAATTGATGATTGCAGGTTTTTAGTCAACAATGCTCGTTTGGTTTTACAGTTCTTGATTAATGTTCAACTTCAATTTTTCTTCATTTTAGGTTTTTTCATCAGTAAGCAAAAAGAAAGAACATTTTTTGTTGTTCTGATTATAAGTTCTGATTTATTGTATCTAATTAATGAGTTAAACCATATGGTATTCCATACATCTTTCATTAATGATTATGTTCTGTTTACTTAAATTTTAATTATAAGTTTTATCTTAGTATTCCATACATCTTTCATTACTAATACGCATAATTTCTTCTACACATCTACGTTATTATATAGTCAACTACAATAAATCACGTGCATCTAACTAGTTATCAATACAATTGTGACTTTCCATATATTAAGTTATAAAGAACAAATGTGATGTGTAGATGTCTTAGCAGGTCCAATAATTAAAGTAGAATAGCAATTTTGGATTCCTTAAGGTGGATGTTAGTTCAGGACAAGGACTGTTTTCTGAATTATTAGATGTTTGAAAACACTTGAACTTGATATTGGTGATTTAAGAGGTTAGGATGTGATAATGGTTCTAATATGAAAATGAAGCATAAAAGTATACTGAAAAGGAGTACTGGAAGTAAATCCAACAGTATTTTACACACCATGTGGTTGTCATAATCTTAGTCTGGTACAAGAATCTAGTGAAAATGTTAGGTTGTCGAGTAATAGGGTTTTCTTGATAAACTCGTGTTGCTATTTGGGATATGCCATCCGTCATTCTTGATAGACCACATCACCGTGCTCTTACCATTGAATATCTATTTACGATAGACATTCAAGGAACCTTTTCAAAAAATAAATACTAAGAAATAAAAACAAATTAAATAAGTTTTCTAATTGTGTACAAGCCGGAAATAATAAAGAAATAGCAACTCAAAGAGTTTCCGAATTTAAGGTTCACGATCTTCTTGGTCGAAGTTTAATCTTGCTCAATCTCTCACTAAATGTCATAGGCAAATCACGTTCTTCATCTTTTACTTATGACAAATTCGTGCTAACTTTCCACCTTATAGTTTCACGAATTGTTGGAAAAAATATATATATATTTATAGTTTGCGTTGTCGTCGGTCAATCCTACACAATTACTAAACCCTTTTTTTAAAGTTAATTTTTCTTTAGTTAATTTATAGTATACATACTCCAAGCTTTTAAAGACACTTTCGACATGATATCACGAAGGCAAATCAAGTACTTTAACCTCGAACATTTGATAAATCTAATACCAAGTATAATCCTTCCTTTTGTATACTCGAGGATATTAAGGATAGTTCAAATCATGATAGTAATACTTACAAGAGTAAAGTCAAAGAAAATCCAAGCAGATTTAGGAATTAATTCGGGAATGATTGAGTATCATGTTGTTGAGTGGATGATCTCAATCACCTAATAACAGTAATTAATGCAAGATCCATAAGGCATTTGAAGCAATTCATTTAAGAATACTAACCAACCTAAAGAGAGAGAAAAAAAAAAGAAAAAAAAATGATAAATGATAAATAGAATTTCATTAATTAAACTGTTATTTAATTAGGCAAAATTTAAGCAAGTTCCGACTGAGCGGTGATCGATCGAAAATTATGATTCGATCAACCGAACTAGAGTTCCGGTCGACCGGAATAGACTTAAATCCGATATTAACAGATTAAATACCGTATATGCTGTTGGTATTCCAGAAATCCGATAAATTGCACAGAAATCCGGTATACGCGAAATTAGGTATGCAGTTTAGCAATATAATAACTACGATGAACGCAAATTCAACATACATATATCATGTTTAATACTATACACGTACAGAATGTAAACATGAATAAAGAGAAATCGCAGAACGAATAATAGAACCAAAAACTTTTAACCCGAGGCCTGTGTTGCACACAGTTTCCTTAAAACAGATTCGCCCCCTCACCGTTCGTGCTTGAGGTTTACAACGAACGTCCGTTTCCCAGGATACAACGGTAGAACCAGTAGCTTCCGAGCACCACGGGAACCACTCCGGCGAACTGAACTAGTGCCTGAACTACACCACCACCAAGACCGAAATGCAGAAAAAATCGAACTCTATGCAAATGAATTTCTTATGTATTCTAAACTTGAAAGCCTTTGCTTTTTATTTTTGTGTGTTGGAATGAGGAAAATGAGCCACTATTTATAGGCTAGGCTACCATCAATGACAATGACTTTTGGAGTTTCTCATCTTTTTCCTATGTGGGACAAATTAATTTTTCCCACATAAACTCCCTTTTGAGTGGTACACTTTGAGCCTCAATTTCTCATTCACCCGAGCATCAACTTTGGCAAGTAAGTATATGATTTCGATGTACTCACGGAGGAGAACACAAATCAACTTCCATCTTCCAAATTGAACAATCGGGTCCCACTCAAAACTCGTGCCAAAGTTAGCCCATAAACTCAGTTTTTCCAACAATCCCCCACATAAATGAAAATTGGGAGCGACTCATGCATGTGACACATGCCGACTTATGAATGTGACACATGACGGCTTGGTGATATAGTTTAACAGTTGAAACCTGTATAGGATAGGTAGGTGTTACCCTTTGAACCTTCCCTTGTGAAAGCATATTTACTTTACTGGCTGATCAGTAGACGTGATGTCCTTGAACTGTTCTGTCATTTATGTAAACGATGATACACTTCACACAGGATTCCACATTTCAGTTCTCATTATTATGTTCGTTTTGGCCATGAACATATGCCTGGTTCTGTGAGAGATCACTGGAATTGCGCCCCACACAATTCCCTTAGAAGCGGCCCCACTTCTCTCTCACATAGGTGATTTCTTATTACAAGTAACCCGCATTACTTGGCTCGATTTTCGACGCATAAGAATCATTAAAAGCCAATTGCTTATCCTCCAACTTTACGAGCATCACTGTCGCATCACAGGAATGGACATGAGGTAATATCCCCCACAGTGATTACATCAAGTCTTTACAATTAGGTTGTCCCTTTGAACCTAGATCTTGGGATCTCCAGTCAACTAGTGTAACGACCCGTGAGGATTTTTCGCCGGAATCGTTAACATTATTATACGTACTGTCCGCTTTAGGGAGGATCTTTCCCCTCACGGCTTTTTATAACGCGTTCCCCAGGATTCGAACCCAAGACCTCCAACTTATATGGGAGACTTAAGGGGAATCCTGGTACCAATTGGACAAGTTGTCCAATTGGTACCAGGATTCCCCTTAAGTCTCCCATATAAGTTGGAGGTCTTGGGTTCGAATCCTGGGGAACGCGTTATAAAAAGCCGTGAGGGGAAAGATCCTCCCTAAAGCGGACAGTACGTATAATAATGTTAACGATTCCGGCGAAAAATCCTCACGGGTCGTTACAACTAGGTTGGGTTTTCCTTTGTATTGACTTATCCATTCAAGGGCTTAAGTCCCATTCCTCTCGATGATTTCTCAACTAACTCTCGATTTAACCCTTTGGTTAGCGGATCCGCAATGTTATCCTTTGACTTTACATAGTCAATAGTGATAACTCCAGTTGAGAGTAATTGCCTTATGGTATTATGTCTACGACGTATATGTCTAGACTTACCATTATACATGTTATTCTGCGCCCTTCCAATTGCTGATTGACTATCACAGTGTATGCAAATTGTTGGCACAGGTTTTGACCATCTTGGAATATCCTCTAAGAAGTTGCGTAACCATTCAGCCTCTTCACCACTTTTATTTAGAGCTATAAACTCAGATTCCATAGTGGATCGAGCTATTACTGTTTGTTTAGAGGATTTCCAAGAAACAGCTGCACCTGCCAATGTGAACACAAATCCACTCGTGGATTTTGAGTCTTTCATATCAGATATCCAATTAGCATCACTATATCCTTCAATGACCGCTGGATATTTGGCATAATGCAACCCATAATTACGAGTCAATCTTAAGTACCTTAGTACTCTTACTATTCCTTTCCAATGATCAGCTCCTGGATTACTCGTATACCTACTTAGTTTACTAACTGTGTAGGCTATGTCTGGTCTTGTATAGCTCATTAAGTACATCAGACTTCCAATGATTCGCGAGTATTCTACTTGAGAAACACTTTCACTTTTATTCTTGGATAGGTGTTGACTCGTATCTATCGGTGTTCTAGCCATGCCAGTATCATCATTACTGAACTTTTCCAGAATTTTGTCCACATAATGTAACTGGCTTAGAACGAGTCCATCTGATGTTCTTGAAATTTTGATTCCAAGTATAACATCAGCTAAGCCCATATCTTTCATGTCAAATCTTGAATTTAACATATTCTTGGTGGATTTGATCATCTTATCGTTCCTACCAACAATAAGCATATCGTCAACCTAAAGACATAAAATGACATAGCCATTTTTCGTGTCTTTGACGTAAACACATTTATCACACTCATTGATTTTAAACCCACACTCCATCATGACACTATCGAATTTCTCATGCCATTGTTTTGGTACTTGTTTTAAGCCATATAATGCCTTCACCAATTTGCAGACTTTCTTTTCCTGCCCTGGAGATGAAAACCCCTCGGGTTGTTCCATATAGATTTCTTCATCTAAATCTCCATTTAAGAAGGCATTCTTAACATCCATTTGATGTACTTCAAGATTCCGCAAAGCAGCAATCGCAAGTATCATTCTAATAGATGTTATTCTTGTTACTGGAGAATATGTATCAAAGTAATCAAAGCCTTCCCGTTGTCGGTAACCTTTTATTACTAACCTAGCCTTGTACTTTTCAATGGTTCCATCTGTTTTCATTTTTCGTTTGAAAATTCATTTGTAGCCTAGTGGTTTACTTCCTGGGGGAAGATCCACTAGCTCCCATGTATGATTTTGCAAGATGGAATCTATTTCACTTTTAATGGCCTCTTTCCATTGAGGTCCTATTGAGGAGTTTACAGCTTCTTGATAGCTTCGAGGTTCACTTTCTAGCATATAGGTCAGAAAATCTGGACCATAAGATTTTTCTGTTCTTTCTCTTTTTCTACGTCTTGGTTCAACCTCAACCCCCTCTTCTAGTTCTTGGTCCTGACTATCTTCAATCATAGTCTCATACGTCCGTTTAGAAGAGCTTGCCTGTTCTTTGGACTTATACGGAAATACATGTTCAAAGAACGAAGCATTTCTCGATTCCATTATCGTGTTTTTGTGTATATCTGAGATTTTCGATTCATATACAAGAAACCGATAAACACTACTGTTATGAGCATATCCAATGAAGATGCAATCTACAGTTTTCGGGCCTATCTTCACCTTCTTTGGTGTTGGGATAGCCACTTTAGGAGACACCCCCACACTCGTAAGTATTTATAGGAAGACTTTCTTCCTTTCCATAACTCATACGGAGTCTTTTCCATTTTCTTTCGGGGCACCTTATTTAAAAGGTAATTTGCTGACAACACAGCCTCCCCCCACATGTTCTGAGGTAACCCAGAACTTACTAGCATTGCATTCATCATTTCTTTTAAGGTGCGATTTTTCCTTTCAGCAATGCCATTTTGTTGCGGTGAATAAGGTGCGGTGGTTTCATGTATGATTTCGTGTTGTGCACAGAATTCAGCAAACGGTGCTTCATACTCACCACCTCGATCGCTTCTCAACACCTTAATTTTCTTGCTAAGTTGATTTTCAACTTCCGTCTTATAGAGAATGAATTTCTTTATCGCTTCATCCTTACTTTTTAGCAAGTACACATAGCAGTATTTTGTGCTATCGTCGATAAAAGTAATGAAATACTTGTTGCCACCTCTCGTTTGTACAAATTTTAAATCATATAAGTCACTGTGAATTAAATCAAGTGGTTCAGTATTCCGTTCAATTGATTTGAATGACGACCTTGTCAATTTTGCTTCAACAAAAGTTTCACACTTATGTTTCGATTCAACATGGAATGCGGGTATACAATTCAAGTTAACTAGTCTACGTAAAGAATCATAGTTAACATGTCCTAGTCTACCATGCCACACATTGGAAGACTCAAGCAAATAAGCAGAAGAGTTCACTTTATTCATTTTTGGTTTAACAACCATTACATTTAGTTTGAACATGCCATCGGAAACATACCCTTTTCCGACAAACATTCCACTTTTGGACAAAATAACTTTGTCTGACTCAAATACAATACGAAACCCATGCTTATTCAAAAGCGACCCGGACACTAGGTTCTTGCGGATTTCCGACACATATAGCACGTTGTTAAGAGTCAACTCTTTCCCTGAAGTCATCTTCAGAACCACCTTCCCTTGTCCTTTGATTTCAGAAGTTGTTGAATTTCCCATGAACAACTTCTCTCCATTGTCAATTACTTCGAAAGCATTAAACATCTCTTTATCAGAGCACACATGCCTTGTAGCACCAGTGTCAATCCACCACTCTTTCGGGTTAGAACCCACCATGTTTACTTCAGAAATGACGGCTGCTAGATTCATCTCCGACACGTCATTTGCCATGTAATCAACCACATTTGCTTCCTTCTTCTTCTTTGGCATTCTGCACTCCGAAGATTTGTGACCTACTTTGTCACAGTTGAAGCATTTTCCTTGAAATTTCTTTTTAGAAATTCCACCTTTTAGTCCTTGCTTGGTCCCTTTGCCACCGAATGACCCAACCTTACTTTTGTAGGCCTTACTGCTTTGACCATGCTCTACCACATTGGCTTTAGCAACATCAGGACTGAACCACTTCTTCTCCGAACCCTTGTTGTCTTCTTCAATTCGAAGTCTAACAATCAGTTCTTCGACGTTCATTTCCTTTCGTTTGTGCTTCAGATAGTTCTTGAAGTCTTTCCACGCGGGGGGCAATTTCTCAACAATTGCTGCCACTTGGAAAGTTTCACTCACAACCATCCCTTCGGCATGAATTTCGTGAAGAATCACTTGGAGTTCTTGCACTTGACTGATTACTGGTTTGGAATCCACCATCTTATAATCCAAGAATCTGCTGACAATAAACTTTTTTGCCCCGGCATCCTCAGTCTTATATTTTCGGTCCAACGACTCCCACAGCTCCTTAGCAGTTTTCATACTACTATACACGATGTATAACGAGTCTGCTAAGTTGTTCAATATATAGTTTCGGCACAGAAAGTCTGAATGTTTCCAAGCATCAACCGCACTGATCACTTGAATATCTCCTTCACCCTCATTGAGTATTGGAGCAGTTTCAGTCAAGAATCTCGCAAGATTCAAGGTGGTCAGGTTATTTTCTGCTGCCACCTCTTGAAATTCAAGCCATTGAATTTTTCCGGTTTTTCCCCATGGTTAACCGGAACATTAGCCACATGTTGGCTCACAACACGACTTGGCACCTGAGCTACAGTCTGAGCCACAACAGAGCTAGACCCTACACCCATAGCTGCGCCCATACCCACAGTTTGGGAAACTTGGGGCACATCCATGTTGGTTGGTTCGGTTGTCATTTCTGAAATAAAACACACAAAAATTAGTTTCCAAAAAACTAAATATCAACTTGTCTTTAAAAAAACAAATCTGTTTTAAGCTTGTTATTTAATTAGGCAAAATTTAGGCAAGTTCCGACTGAGCGGTGATCGACCGAAAATTATGATTCGATCAACCGAACCAGAGTTCCGGTCGACCGGAATAGACTTAAATCCGATATTAACAGATTAAATACCGTATATACTGTTGGTACTCCAGAAATCCGATAAATTGCACAGAAATCCGGTATACGCGAAATTAGGTATGCAGTTTAGCAATATAATAACTACGATGAACGCAAATTCAACATACATATATCATGCTTAATACTATACACGTACAGAATGTAAACATGAATAAAGAAATCGCAGAACGAATAATAGAACCGAAAACTTTTAACCCGAGGCCTGTGTTGCACATAGTTTCCTTAAAATAGATTCGCCCCCTCACCGTTCGTGCTTGAGGTTTACAACGAGCGTCCGTTTCCCAGGATACAACGGTAGAACCAGTAGCTTCCGAGCACCACGGGAACCCCTCCGACGAACTGAACTAGTGCCTGAACTACACCACCACCAAGACCGAAATGCAGAAAAAATCGAACTCTATGCAAATGAATTTCTTATGTATTCTAAACTTGAAAGCCTTTGCTTTTTATTTTTGTGTGTTGGAATGAGGAAAATGAGCCACTATTTATAGGCTAGGCTACCATCAATGACAATGACTTTTGGAGTTTCTCATCTTTTTCCTATGTGGGACAAATTCATTTTTCCCACATAAACTCCCTTTTGAGTGGTACACTTTGAGCCTCAATTTCTCATTCACCCGAGCATCAACTTTGGCAAGTAAGTATATGATTTCGATGTACTCACGGAGGAGAACACAAATCAACTTCCATCTTCCAAATTGAACAACCGGGTCCCACTCAAAACTCGTGCCAAAGTTAGCCCATAAACTCAGTTTTTCCAACAAAAACTAAAGTCATTTAACAGATACTTGACCTAGAATTTTTTGCTCAGTCCACCTCTCTCTCATTCGGACAAAATCACAGGATGATCTTAGACAGACTCTGTGTGTATCAGTGACAGTAATTAATTAAACTATTTATAACATACACTAACCAAAATTAATGAAAAGTAAAGTCAATATTCAAAGCTAAAATATACTTACAGGTAGATCAATCTTCAGTTTCTACTCGAGGAATATAAAAAATCTTTGGACACTCGGAATCAGGACCACTTTCTTGCTTGCACCTCTCCCCCAACAGTGGACAACCATAAATTTTTAATTTTATTAATTTTTAATTTAAATTATGTTATACAATGCATACTGGGATAATAGAGCTGACAATCTCTACAAAAGAGACATGTTAAAAACTATAATAGATACAATTAAAGATATGAATATTGCGGTGAGTAATGCTTAGAAATCATAATCAATTTTATTCTGTACTTAGTATATCTAATTTATATCTATTTATTCTATTAGAATATTAACCTGGAGTTAAGGCTATTGAGGCGGCTGATTAATGATGGTTGCACCATTGTTTCTAAAGAACATGCAATTCTGGACTTCAATTTTGAAAATGAATGTACCCGTCAGATGATTTGGAAATAAACATACGACGAGGAAATGCCAGTAGAGATCCAGTGGATCTAACCATCTTAGAAGAGTACATAAAAATTGCCAATAGCTGATCGTTCATGGATATGGTGCAATTATCTATTAATTTCATGTTCATATCCATGCAACAGTTGGTATATTTTTCTTGTTAATCTCTGTGAATGGAAATTCAAGATATATGATTGTAGCCACAATGTTCACACACCAGAAGAAGTCAGGACACATGCAAATGCAATATTCAATTTAGTCCAAACACTATTGATGTCTTCAGACTTTTCCTCCAAAAGATCAGATTTAAAGAAACATAGAAATAAACAAAACGAGTTGGAGATCATACCTTACCTACCTTGTGCAAACAATGTGTGAGCATTTAAATAGTTTGTTGTTTACTATAATATTTAATTTTATGTTTAATTTGATTTTACATTTTAGGTACTAATTTAGTCTAACATAAAATTATTTCTTCTATAGGCCAAATTGTGCAATTTTGTACTCAAATACATAGAATGCTTTATTCTAGGATATCCAATAGAATCAATTTCATCAGATAGGATGATTATATACAAACGGAAGATTGCAATAGATATTTGTTATAATAAATATTTTCTACATCGTCCTGATTGTAATGGATAATCAGAGTACACTAACTTCTTGTATTGAGTATCGTTAGAAGGAATGTTATATAACAAGTTACATACTCCTTTAAGTGTTACGTACTTTTTTTCCCTTGATATGTTGCTGTCATTTGCACAAAATAAAATCAAATTAACAAAAAGCAACTTGTAATAACAAACAAATTACCTAACGCCGTCCAATATTAGAATTGAACAAGAAGGAGCTATATACTAAACAATAATTCTGCAGAATTTTTATAACATAAATAACTCCAGATTAACTTGAATAAATTGATCAATTTTGTTAAGTAGTATGTATTAAATTCAAAATTTCAAGGTAAACAACATTTTTCGTGCAACAAGCATGTGATTTATTTTGGTCGGCTGGTTTAATCAAAACTTTTATATTTTCTCTTGTTCTCACTCTAGACAATGCAACATATAGCTGGCCATGTGAAAAGATAGGGTCATGAAGATATATATAGTCCAACAAAATCTAAAATTTGACCTTGAGCTTTGTTAATAGTCATTGCAAAACAAGGACATATGGGAAATTGAGTTCTTTTAAAGGGCACCGAATGTTTATCTCCTTCAAGTGGAATAAATGAAATCCTAGGTAAAAATACTTGTTTTCCACAATATTCTCCTATTTTAATTTCAGATAAAATAGCATTTCGTTTAAATTCACGACAAGCAAGTCTAGTCCCATTGCACAAACCTTCTGAAGGATTAATATTTCTAAGCAACATAACTTGACAATTCTTTTTCAGTACAAGTTCATGTGGATGGATACCATTTGGAGTTAAACTATTCAAAAAATCTTTATGAATAAATCCTTCCATTTTATAAGTCACTTCATCAAAACTAAAATATATAAATATCTCTCCTAGAATCTCTTTAACTAACATATTGTTTATTATACCTACATATTCATTTTTTGGAGTTTAAATAATTCTAATCTTCATACTATTCAAATTTTCGCCATACCTGCGAAAATTAGGAAACACAATACTAATTAATTTTTTCAATGATTTCAATTTAACTTCAAACTCTATCACGACATTTCCAATCTTGAGTAAATATTTACAAAACAAATGATCTAATTTAGCTCTCATATTTTGGATTAATGGTAGTTGCGTAAAATATTGCCACAAATATGAAAAGACTAAACTTGCCTTCATGATATCATTTTTTGTTCCTCTTTGTACTACTGGCAAAACTTGTCGAAAATCTCCTTCACACACAATGATTTTTCTACCAAATGGCAATTCACATTCAGTAATGTCTTTTAACATTTTATCTAAAGATTCAAAGGCATATTTATTAACCATCGGTGCTTCATCCCACACAATTAGCTTTGTCATTTTTAAAAGTTGACCAAGTGCAGATTGTTTACTTACCGAACATCGCATATCAGAACTTGTCTGAAGTGGAATTTTAAATCGTGAATGGCCAATTCGGCCAGCCAACAATAAAGCGGCAGCTACTCCTGACAATGTCGTTGCTAACCTAATAAGTTGTCGAGATCATACTGCAGAAAGTAATGCCTTATACAAATTTGTTTTACCAGTACCCCCTGGACCATCAATAAAAAAGTCCATTTTTATCATTTAAAAAACAATTTAAAATAGTATCATGAGCAAATTGTTGTTCTTTATTTAAACTCTTCGTAAAATGCATGTCAGGCTGGACATTAATGTTGGTAGTTTCTTCTAAAATCATGTTTGCTAACACATCATCATCTTTACAGTAACATCAAAATCTACCAAAAAAAAATCATTTACATTTTTACCAACAACTTCTAAGAAAGAATTTATACAATGTGAAACTTTAATCTCAGCATCATGTTTTGTTAGACTTGTATGTAAATAATTTTCTATCATGTACACTTTAAATTTAACCCACAAACTTCTTGGATTTTTAGGGCTACAAAAATTCAACACATTAGAATGTTGTTTCGCGATAAATAGGTACAACAATGCCATTAACTATTTTTAAATCTTCAAAAGACTTTGGCCCTTTAATATGATTTAGCAAAACTCTTAAAAAGTATCCCTCACCCTCGGATGGATTAGCAGCGACTATTCTACCAATAACATTTTGCTTCTTTCTAGGACTCCAAACTCGCAAACACGTATGTTATATAAAGTATGTAGGAAAATCTTTGTAAAGTTTGTGTCTTTTCATTTGAAATATTCACTTTAAAAAATACAGTTAACATTGTTCATTGAATAGTCTTTATTTATAACATGTGAATCAGTTTCATTGTATATAACCAATTGAGCATCTTAAAAATGTGAGTATAGAGAAACTACAACAGGAGATATGTCGAATAAATCAAAACTAAAAATTCTTTAGATAGCTTCCGACGTAGATATCCATCTAGCAGTTTGATAATTGTCTACAAGGACAATGCATCATATGTGAGCACAATAGCATGCATGTAAGGATCTCTCCTTTAGTTTGGTATTTCACAAGAAACAATCTCGTCAACTTGCATAGAGATAGTAATCTTAAAACTTGGTTTAAATATCAAAAGAAAATGAACATGCGATAGACCTCTTTTTTGGAATTCAATTACATAAACATATACATCTACAGGCCCTAGAATTTCTCTCTTCAATAAATTTATTTTATTTGAGGCCCTAGAAATTTATTTGAGGCTCGGGCTCGGCTCGGCCCGCCCCAATTTGCGGGCTTTTTTGCAAGCCCGAGCCGAGCTTTTGTTCGCTCAGGGAAAAGAGACTCGGCCCGAGATTTGGTTCGGGCTTTTTCCTAGCTGAGCCGGACCGGCCTGTTTTTCCTCTTTCACTACCAAATTTTTTAAAAAATTTTATATATATTTTCGAGCTTACGAGTCGAGCCGGGCTTGGCCCTTTGCCCTAAAGGAGGCTCGGTTCAACCGAGCCCAACTAGGGCTTTTTTGGCCCGAGCCCAGTGCGGCCCGAGCCCGTAAGGTTTTTTGCCACCACTAATGTGCAGTATTTGAATTTCCATAAAATTAATATATCACGAGTCCGAACGTTTGCATATGGGTATTCATCAACACAAACTGCAGCCACTTGTATATTATATGCTTTTCTTTGTTCTAAATTTAACTTCGTTTTACTTAACAAATCATCATCTGAAACTACTATCTGTAATTCATCAGCAATACTTTTTGCGAGATGATAGTTTTCTTCTAACAAAATATGATGTTGGACAATTTGGTAATCATTCACAATTTTACCAGAAAGTTGTAATATTTCATTTAAAACATTTAAGACCTTTAATTCAGCTGCTTTTGCATTCATACCTTTTTGTACATAATCTTCTTTCATATATTGCTTCAAATTATTCTATAATTTTTTGGGATCATGTGGATCGCACAATGTTAAAATTGCAGCGAATAGTTCACGCAATGTTATTGACATTTGATATTGAGAAGTTTCTTGCAAACACATTTCACAATCAGTATCACCATTAAGCAAACCATGTAATAATACAACTTCACGAAATGTCGAAGCATGAATTACATTAACATTTTTCAAATCTTCATAAGAAATAGCTCCCTTAACATGGTTTAACAATTTTCTTAGATAATATCTTTCTCCTTCTATAATATTTACAGAAACAATTCATCCTATTGAGAGTGTTTTATTTTTTTCTTTCAGTCCAGATTCTACATTGTGAATTCCACAAAGAATGTACTGATGAACATATCTCAACATTAGTGGGAGAATTATATTTCGTTAATAAGCATGCATTGTATGGAACAACCCTCCTCTTATCTAAAAAATGATTTCTAATTTTTACTTTTTTTTTCCCCATTATTAGGTCGTTTATATTTAGGGTAACATTTTTCATCAATAATTGTGTTCTCACTGAAATTTTTCGGAAAACTAAATCTACATTACTTTTTATTATTCATACAAAGATTTTTTGGATTTAAAACACCACATGGACGATGCATCATATGTTTAATAACAAGAGAACGTCGACAAGGAGATCGAATCTCATGAGGAATCTTAGCACTAACAAATTTATCAATCAATTCAAGAGATGTAATCTTACAATCAATTTTTAGAATTAATAAAAAACTAGCATGTGGGAGCCCTCTTTTTTGAAATTCTACTACGTATATGTGCGGCAACCCTTCCAAATATTTTTTTTTCAAAATATCTTCCTTTAATTGTTCAAGTTTTACATTAAAATACGAGCTATTAAATCGGGCCTATTTTGAGCTTCATCATTATACTTCAATTGTTCCTTAATTTCTGGCCAATTTGAATTACAAGTCATTGTTAAATAAAAATCAGGCTCACCAAATCTTTGGACTAAAGACATAGCATCCATATAACATGTTTTTAAATTTCTAGGACCACCAATAAAAGATCGAGGCAAAATAATCCCTTTATTACCTCTTTTTTCACCAATTTCAAGACTATCTACAATTTATTGATACAATCAGGTCGAAGTACACTCTGATTATGTCAAAAATAATCTAATCTAGATGTTTCAATTTTTACATACATGTAAACAACGTATTGTTGTAATATCTTCCAGAATGTAATAATATTGAAGTTGTTGATAATCTTATGTGTAGTTTATAACAATAATATTCCCTACATGACACTTGCATCCCCTTTCTCTTACTTTCCATCACTAAATGAAAAAAAGAAAAAAATTAATACTTCATATAATAATAAGAAGAAACATAACAAGTCACATAAATATTTAAAAATAAATCATTTAAAGTAGAAATGGTAGGCAAGATGAACTAATACATTACACCAAAAAACAACTTTTGTAGCATTTTGTGTGTATTGCGGGGGTCGATGTTGCTGTTGAGGGAAGAGATACGGCAACGTTTATTCACCATTGCTAAAAGACCTTTTGCAGCGTTTTTTCAACGTTGTGGTAGGACTTTTTACAACATTTTTCAAACGTTACCGTAGACCATTTTGCAGCGTGTTTCCACCGTTGCGGTAGATCCTTTTGCAGCGTTTTTACACCGTTGCGATAGACCCTTTATACAGCATTTTTTCAACGTTGCCTCTGATCCTTTTGCAACGTTTTTCCACCGTTGCGGTAGATCATTTTGCAGCGTTTTTTGGCAACGTTTGGAAAACGTTGTCATTGGTCATTTTAATGTTTTTTTAAAATTAATTTGCATTTTTTATATATAGCTTATAATGCTATCGAAAATCTTGTTCTTGGATCAAACAACTCGAATAATAAACTAACAATTCACATAATAAACTTGTAAAATGTTCTACACATTCTCTTTTCCAACAAAAAATTAGGAAATTACAAAATATGTACAACCAAAATGTATGAAATGACTATAAAATAACTATTACAACCACAATATAATTATGAAACTACAAAAACATGTTGGTAATGACATTGCACCATACGATCATTCGTCAAACTTGAACTACTTCATCCTCAACTAAAGCATAGACCACTGTTGTTCTACAACGTGCATACATCACTACACCAAAAAACTTGGCCATTGTACCACCCATTCTGTGCATATCAGGTTAAAGCAAAATTAGTATTTCTTTCTTTAGGTAGATGTGAATGAGTGTTTATGAGCATATATTGTATGAATATGGAGTAAATGCACTTACAGAGGTAAAATACACTGCATCATGACTAATTCAACTGAAGCCACCAAACAGTGGATCATCTGAGTCCAACACTACCTGAAAAGATAGCATTTTGATGCAATTCTGAAACTTTCAAATGTTACCTAGCAAATATGACAACTAAATAGATTCTAGTTATTCAAATGATCTACATTTCATAAAGAATGTAATAATTTGGGAGAGAACAACTATTAACATCAAAGAAAAATGTCATCTAATCTAATCGCAACTTCTAACAAATAAAAACTTCCCAAAATGATATATTCAAAACTAACTAATCGAAACTATTGAAATTAGTAAACTCTATTTTTTAAACCTTACGTCTTCTAATCTATATCTTTATGTCACATTCATATTTTAAGTTTTCACCACAACTAAGCCACAAACAAACTAAGAGTTCGGAACTAAGTTCCATTGCACAATAGAAAACAAACTAATGTTTAAAAATACAATTTACCGAACTCCGCTATAATTCATTTTCACAATCTCAGTGGACAAAGACAGAAAACTTAGGAGTAGAGCAAAGGCAACATGGCATGATCTAGTTGACGTAGGACGAAAGTTCAAAAGATTTACTATCGTAAGTCCTCAAAGCACAAAAAGAAAATTTACAAGATAAAATTGAACTCAAATCGAAAACTGCTTTATTTCAAAATGAAAATTGTTTAAATAGTCTTCAAACACCCTAATTTAAGCGAAAATATCAAAATAGACATAAAACGCAAAAATAGAAAAACGTTAAAAACTTCAAACGCCCGCGACCCGCCTTAAACTGCCTTTTTTAACTTAGAAATAACGTCAACGGGGTAAACCCCGGTTGTCACGGTATGGAGCGCCGCTTCCCATTTCCGAAAACATATTATAATATAAATTCTGACGCGCGAGCTGAAAGTTATACTAGTTGTTTCGAAACCCCCCTTTTCGTAGCTAGGATCTAGTTGTTTCAGCTCATCTCTAAATCTAGTTATGAATAGATAATTTGATACCTTCCTAACATTTTCCTTCACTAATTATTCAGTACTTCTTAGAGGGAACTAGAGCATTCTTGATGGACAAAGCATTACGATAGGTTATGAGATAGTTGAATTATCTGCTTTAAGAGATTGAAAGTAATCAAACTAATATAGTGGAGAAGGTGTATTGAGAGAGATGCAATGCAAGAAGTGAATTATTTAGAAGTTCAAAAGAAAACTATTTAGTGGTTCATTAAACCACAACCCACAAGGAAAAAGAAACAATAGAAATTCAAAAGCATTCTACATTCTACATTTGTATGGCATAATAGATAAGATGTTAAAGCTAAAGATAACCCAGTAGATAAATACAAAACTAATTGTAGTTACCATCTAGTCATGAACGTTTTTGAGGCCTAGCTCCTAACAACTTTGTAAAAGGTCTGCAATGGATCATTCCTCTTGGCCCAAAATACACCAGATTTCTGCAAAAACATAGCACTGGAACTTGAGAACAAATTAACAACAACGACAACCACCACTCAATAGGATACCATATGAGGAAGAGGAGAATAAACAAATCCGAGAAGAGCTGAGCTATACACGCACATACATGTGTGTGTGTATGTGTGTGTGTGTATATATATATATATATATATATATATATATCTATATATCTTTGATTTTCCCAAAAAACGAAAACCTTGAAAATTCTATTTACCCAAGAACCGATTATCCCATAAATCACAATCAACAATATAATTTATCATGAATATATACTACTCAGAAACTACCTATCAAAACACCTTTGGTCGCACTTCCAGCATTGACACCACTTGCACTATATGGGACATTGAAAATGGTATTGTTGAAGCCTAATTGATAGCCCGCAACAATGAGGTCTACGACATTGCTTGGGTGAAGCAAGGGTTTTCGCTTCAGTTTCAATAGATGGTTCTCTGAGATGGAAGACAGGCGGCGGTGTCTGCTTCTCAGTTGAGGGAATGAAAGCGAGCGAGAGAGAGAGAAGGTAAGGGATTAGGGCTTAGAGAGATGTGTATATGGGTTCTGGGTTCTAAGACTTGAAAGATTTTTTTTTCTCATAGCGGGTCGGGTCGGGTTGGGTTGGCGATTTTAATCGGGTTTCATGGGTCAACCTATAACCTGAACCCAAAATTGGCCCAACTCAACTCCCTATATTTTTTGCAACGTTTTTTAGACATTGCGAAAAGTTTGTCTTCCACAACGTCTAAAAAACGCTGCGAAAGATAAAATTTTCGCAACGTTTTAAAAACGTTGAGAAAAGGGTCTTTCGCAATGTCTAAAAAATGTTGCAAAATAAAAAATATTTAGCAACGTTTTATAAACGCTGCAAAAAATAAAAAATTTCGCAACTCGGAATAAACGTTGCGAAAGACCCTTTTAGCAACATAGATTTATAAAATGTTGGCAAAACTCAATTATGTTAACCAATAGCAACATTCACTTATTAATTGTTGCGATAGACCTCTTTAGCAACACTTAACTGCCGAATGTTGTCATTTATGTGTTGCGAAAGATCATTTTTGGTGTAGTGTAACCTAATGTTTCTTTCTCAATTAATTCCTTAGGCGATGAAAAATTGCATCAACAATGTCTTCATTTTTGCAAATGGTTGATTTCTTTTTGTCCATATTAATTTGCTGAATACCTTGGTGCCAACCTGTTTCACCGTAAGGAAATAAAAGTGGGTATTGAAGTGGGTCATAACATCCATAATAATATTGTATTCTATTGTAATTTCCATCCTTACAACGAACTACAATATCATGCATACGAACATCATCATAGTCATCATGATCAACCCAAATAGCAAAAACTTGTGAAACATTTGGTATATTAGATGTTCTTTGATCAGTAGTTGTATTACATCGAAATCGAATAGAATGATTTTCTATATCAGGAACAGTTCCCAAACTTCAAAAAATTCGTGTAAGGATTATTCTCTAAAATCTTCATCAATTCAATCACAAGAGGTTCAATTAACCATTCACTAAGATTTAATCTATTTTGCACTTCATTATCAGTATCGAAAAAGTAAAGTTGCAAATGAGAAGGACGATTGTTTCTTGAAATAATTTCATTTATAAAATGGCATATTTGACCTTGAATTCTAAAGGTATAAATACCGTTATAATTTATGCGTAAATTTTTATCATAATTCACATCAAATGATGTCCTAGAGAAATTGCAATTATAGCTTCGCACCATTTTTCTAAAGTTTAAAGATTCTTTAAAATTTGAAGTAAACAATGTATAATTCTACGGGCACATCATTTATTTTTAAAATAATTTTTCTATTTAAATAGCAAAATTTCTTAGTTTCTCTAAAAAATTTCACAGCTCCACAATCATCACAAATAGTCGTTTTAGGTCGCACATAAGGTTCCAAGGAAAGATTATCATCATAGTGCCGCATATTTGAACATCCTAATAATAAAAAAAAATAATCTCAAATATTTATAAATATTATAGTACGATTCTCACCAGATTCTTTTCCAGTTTTAGTTCTTTTTTCCTGTTGTTCATTGCTTATAGTTTCTTTTAAATTATTAATCCTTCGTGCTCGCTTACTATGAAATTCAATTACCATTGAACTCTCTGAACCTTCACCTCCAAAAGAAGAAGAACAAATATTAGAAATGAAAATAAAAGCCTAAATCACAATAATATGATTTATAACTAATTAGCCCAACATGTAACATAAAACTAAAAGAAAAAAATTACTAATGAATCAACCGAATCAATAAACTATAGATACTCACCATTAGAAATGGTTGGAATGCAGCTAACCTCTTGATTCAAGAAAAAAAAATCTATTTTGTCCAGATGATCTAACAGATTGCCCACAATTTTGCAAATGAATATTTTCTTCCATAGACTCCTTGCAACTACTTTAAGGAAAAAACATATTTAGTTCCTTAATAAACAATGTGTTTAAAATGATGTTTCAGTGCAATAAAAGCAATTTGTGGATTAAATATGCAATCCTTCACCTTTTTGTTCATGTTCAAATTTTGGAGGTCGAAATTAATATCTGTCGAAATTAATATCTCATTTCTATATTAAGAATTACAATATTGCAATGAACAGACTTAGTTTCTGGAAATTTCAAATCAGACCTTATTGAAGCAAAATACAGAGCTAATGGTGCCTTCGCGGAGATTGACAAGAATTGAAAATAATAAATTAAAACAACAATCGTTAAAAGGAATAAATACTTTCAATAAATACGTTGTACATTCTCCAGATTTAATAGATATTAAAAGGATTAATTTTATAAACGATTTTACCCATCAAGTTCAAGTAAACTCGAAATAGCCTCTACCCACTACCCCTCCCAACTTGTACTTGCTATAGAAATCATTTGAAAAACCAAATTTTTTTGCTACAAGTGACTCAATGTGCTCTGTCGGAGATGGCTATGAAAATTTCCTTTTTCCAATTGATGTTTTGCTTCAAAACAAAGAGTTTAAGAAAATAAGGTAAGGCACGAGAAACAAAAATAAAAAATAAAAAAAATTGAAGGTGAAATTTTATTATCTTAAATCCTCAAATATCAAGAACCCTACTATTATTTACTATTTCAATCCCTTGTAAAAATGGGAACAGAAAAATATTGATTAAAACTAAGTAAAAATGAAAAATGTATAGCCTTGCAACACCTTCTTTTGATGCAAACAGATTCTATGATTTTAGTTTCTATCTAGTAGCCAGTTCATACATAGAAAAAATGGCAGAATAATTTCGCTAAAGTTAGAACGTCAACTTATTCACAAAGTTCCCAAGAGCATTGATGTAAAATAAATCATTCATAGCAATCAAGAACACCCACAAACTTAAACATTCAAAACTTAGGACATCACAAGTTAAGATGAATACTCTTTTTAACTCTTTCAAATACCGATAAATGTAACAACTTTTGGGTGGGTCAACCAATCACATAAACACAGTATCCCAAAAATTTATCTTCATCTCAATAACCAAGATACATAAAGTTTCAAGACTTTCCAGCATACTACCAAGAAACACTTAAAATAAATTAATATAATGTAGGCAAATGAAATGATTGGGTCCAGTCTAATATAATAAGGCCCCTAAAAGCCACCCAAAATGAATTGAAAGTTTGCCTCGGATGAAAAATGAGCAAGCTATTACCCACCATCCCCCACTTATTAAAAAAAATAATAATAATAACTACTCTCAGTCATTTTGTAACTTCAATTCCCCATGAAAGCGGTATGAAACTATTATTTCCACACATTCGTTTTCTTCTCCTTCAATTATCTAACTATACCACAAAGCACAAATACGTACATAGAAAATACACGAGTACTCCAAATTCCATTTCTTCTAAATCCAATTCTCTCTACAAGCTCGAAATTTTGAATCCACATATAGAGATCATCACAATCTAAGTCCATTTCACAATTCACTTTTCACAATAAAACCCTCAAATTCTCCAGGGAAAAAAATAGAAAAAAGAAAAGATTATCACACAATCATAAGGAAAAGAAAAAAAAATATGTAAAAATAAATAAATCAATCAAATCGACCACATGCACATGAAAATGGACAATTTTTTTAATCTTACAATCAGTTCAATGAACAACAATGAAAACCTTAACCTCTGGTCACCATTAAATCGAGACCATTATCAGGATCTTGGCCTCTTGTATCCTACAATGGTAAGTTAAAAGGAAAAAAAATGTAAAAATAAGTAATAAAAACTAAAATAGCTCAAACAGAATAAAAAATAGAGATAGGCGTATGTCTATATATGAGGGAGAAGAAAGATCAAGAGAGCAAAAAATAATGTTTTCTTTCTGTTGTTATGCTGTAGAGAGAGAGAGGCAGTGAACGTCTCAAGAAGAAATGCAACGTAAGTGTAAGTGGAAATACAAATGAAAATGATGATGAAATGTAAATGAAGTTGAAATTTACGTTAAATGTAAATGTAAACGTAGATGAAGTTGAAATTTACGTAAATGAATCATTAACGTCAATCAAATTTCAAGATATTTTAAAGTACAGTTTCAACCATGTTTGGATGCCATTTTCTACCAAAAGGGTCTCATTTTATAATTTGTGGTCCCCACTCGGATACTTCATTCTAACCAATATGGCTATCATTTTTTGACTTTTCCATATAGTGGTCCACATAATTCACCCAATTTTCCAAAATTGCCCTTGAAATGTTATTATAGGTAGCTACAGGTACCCGAAGTTTTAACTCCAGGTTACCTACCTCTTACGTGGGGATGGGCCCCGTGCATTAATTGGGAGTGGCCCGACCTCATTTGTGAGGGGGGAGGTGGGATTGGGTACGCACGTCCGTATAACAATGGTTTTTGCCTTGTAGGTAATGGTGTCAACATACTTCCAACCAATTGCCAACGGTCCAATAAAGGGAAATTGAAGTTTGACAAAGCAAGTTCAACTTTTACATTTTTTTATTAGTTTTTCACTATAGATTAATGAGATTTCACTACAATATAAATTAGCCTTATTTCTCTTATCACGTGTCGGCAATATGTGTGGCAAACATAAATGGTGTCGTTTGCTCACTTCAAATACCGCTTTGGCAATTTGTTTTTTTCGTATGTAGTTTGCTGATTTCTCCAATTTCTCACTCCATCAACTATGTGATAAAGATGAAAACCCCTAACTTTCCTCAAAAGCGCGCTCAAAGGGAAAGGGTTGGATCCTGCCTTATTAACCAGCCCAGGAGATATTCTGCAACCGATGTGGGACGCATCATCCCCACCCCCTTAAGACCCGACCGCCTCGGTCGGCGATCCGTCGAACCCTAAGCGACACCGGCCAAGAGAGTGGTGGCTCTGATACCAAATGATAAGGACGAAAACCCCTAACTTTCCCCAAAAGCGCGCTCAAAGGGAAAGGGTTGGACTCTGCCTTATTAACCAGCCCAATAGACATTCTGCAATCGATGTGGGACGCATCATCCCCACCCCCTTAAGACCCGACCGCCTCGGTCGGCGATCTGTCGAACCCTAAGCGACACCGGCCAACAGAGTGGTGGCTCTGATACCAAATGATAAGGATGAAAACCCCTAACTTTCCCCAAAAGCACGTTCAAAGGGAAAGGGTTGGACCCTACCTTATTAACCAGCCCAGGAGACATTCTGCAACCGATGTGGGACGCATCACTATGCTTCTTCACTATTTTTTCTACACTGTTGTTTCTCACTTCACTACAATATAGAAAGAGGCTTGTTCGTTTTGCCAAAAAAAAAATTGACATCCGAAGCAATTTTCGTGCGGAGTTGGCGTGAAAAAAAAATAAATAAAATGGAAGCAATGTATGAGCTTCGCGCTATGCGGAGTTCAATTTTTTCCTCACTTCACATGACATTTTCTCCATTTTCACACGCAATGACCCGACTGCTATGACCATACTTTCTGTCATTTCTCTCATCTCTAAACATCCTTTAATTTCTCCTACGTTTCATTAATGTTACCTCTCCAAGAATTGTACAAAAAAACTCATTCAAATGAGCTCCAAATGGGCTAAGTTTGACTTTCAAAAAATAAATAAAATGAGCACACTAAATAGTTCATATACACATATATGACATCAGTATAAGGTAAGGATGATGCCTTATAAATAGTAATCAACTCTCCTCTTTTAAACCCTTGTTTGAGCCACATTATTTTTTTCATTCTAATTCTTCTACTCATTCGTAACCACACATTTTTCAATAAAATAATATTTTACATCACATCTATAACTTTTTCTTATTTTTCAACCACATATTTCGCATCACATCAACAGTAAAAATGTATTATTCCTCAAATAATTTGGATCAAACAGGGGTAAATATTGTAGTGATAGATGCACTAACACAATACCAACCCCAATTGCAGAATTTTCTCTCCACAAAATTTTCCAATACACAACACCCAGTTACCCCACCACCAATCCCTTCGGCAATCTACACAAATTCCCAACTCAGCAACAGCAATTGGCAATTGGAATGTAGCAAATACTAGAGATGCATGAACCATTAACCCCATAACTTTCGAAAAAGCCTCTCAGGAAACTCAATTTTGCAGATCTTCTTGAAGCAGCAAAGGAGGTGGAATGGAGGGCGCCATTCGTGAATATGGATCGATTCTTTCAGTTAGGATGTAAGATTCATGCTAAATTTGGATCCACGAGATGGGGAAGAAAGAGTGGAAATGGAGATTAGTCTTTTCTGGGAAATAGAAAAAAAAAGAAGATGATTGATGTGACCGTGAATGGAAGAGAAGACATAGAGTGGGAAGGTATGGGGAAAATAGAAGTGGAAATTACAAAAAATCCTATTGTTTAAATTCTATACTCTAAAATCAGGTGGAAACTTTCACATTTCACAAATAAGATATTTCACATTTAAATATAAATATAAAACTTTCATCCCAAACCCTAATTCTCTCTCTAAACCATATCTCTCGCACTTCCATACCCACTTCTCTCTAATTCTCCCTTTTTAAAAATCTCACCGGAAGACGAGAAGGCACCGCCGGAAGATGAGAAGGCGCAACACCGCAATGTCGCTGCGATGACGTCGTTGTAGCATTGTCGTTCGTAGCTGCCTCAAACAGCAGTCCCAAGGCTGCTGCGAACTCACAGCAGCGTTGGCCGACTGTGTACCCGCATTCTTCGCAGAAAATTGGGGATTTTCGCTATCGATAACGTGAACGAAGTTAAGGTATTTTTGGGGTAATATTGGTCGAAGCTATTTTGCCCGACGGTACAACAGCCACCGACAGTAGAAAATGTTTGGGAATGAGTTTGGAGTTTTTGATATGATTTCGTTATCCGATTTGAGCTACTTAGCCGCTGTAGTGGAGAAATCTTGTGGTGGTGTTGGTGGTTGTGTTGTGTTGGGCGTATGGTGTTGTGGGTGCTACAATTGTGATTTTGTAGTTGCTGTGGTGAGGTAGTAGTGGTTTGATATGATGGAGCGACGGTGGTGGTGTTTTGTGTGGTGGTGGTGGTGGTGGCGGTGTTGTGGCGATGGCTGTGGTTGCAGATGTGTGGTGGTGGTATTGCTATCGGGAGGCGGCGGTGGTTTAGGTGGCAACAATGGTTGTGGTGGTGATTTTGGCGGTGATGAGGTGGTGGTCACAAGCATTGTTCGCGGTCTTACATTTTTTTGTTGATCGTGACCATTAAATTGGTTAATTTGTGACCAATAAATAATATGCGACCAATAAAAAAGATGAATCGTGACCAAAAAATAATGTGACCTAAAAAATTGTTAATTGTGACCAATATTTTGATAATTTGTGAATGTTTAATAAGTTGTGACATATAATGTTTGTGATCTTTGACCGATAAAGAAATTGTGACGTATAATTTTTTACCTGTGACCAAGGAAGAAATTGTGACCTTTAAAATTTTTGAATTATGACAGTAAAATAATGTTACATTTAAAAATTTTGATTTGTGACTGAAAAATAATATGTGACTGACTAAATTGTAAATTTGTGACCGATGAACAAATTGTGACCTATAAATTTTTTGAATTGTTACCGTAAAATAATTTGTGATATTTAAAAATTTTGATTTGTGACCGAAAAAAATGTGTGTCTAACTAAATTGTGAATCTGTGATCAAATTATATAGATTTGTGACCTTAATATATTTAATTAATTAAATATATAATTAATTAATTAAATTATAAATAAAAATTAATAAAAATCTGATTTTTGAAATTTGAAACTTGTTTTCTTATTATTGAAATGGACCATACTTATGCTCCTGCTTATGAATTTTTTTTCAAATAGAATATGACCCGTTATGTGTTATTTGCTAATATAATTGAGACTCACAAATTGTATTTTTGTGATTGTGATCATGTGTGATTTGTAATTAACACGTGATTGTAATTATAAATAGTGTATTATTGTGATTGTGATCAATGTAATTAAATTATATATCATAAAAATTTATCAGATGTCACAAAATGTAACCATATAAATTCATGATTTTTTTTTTTTTTTCAAAATTAGGTTATCACTGTTGTAAAAGGTAAGTTTATTAGGGTTTGTAGTGGATAACAATTATACCGTTGCAGCCCTAGAAATTATTACCATTGTATCCCTTATTCTTACCTATAAATATAGGGCTTTGATCATTAATAAAATACACACAAGTCTATTGACTTTATTTCTCTCTCTTTTATAACCGTTATTAGCACGAAAGTTTAATTTTTCAAAGTTTAGTGAAGTTAATTAAATGGCAAATATCACAAAACTTAAGTTTGCTGCACTTGACATATCTAGCAAAAATTATCTATCATGAGTACTCGATGATGATATCCACCTTGTCTCAAAGCGTCTGGTAGAGACAATAAAAGAAAGAAACAAAGAATCCGTACAAGATCGTGCTAAAACACTCATCTTCCTTTGCATCTTCACGATAGGTTGAAAATTAAATATCTTGTTGAGAAAGGTCCACATGCTCTTTGGAAAAAATTGACTGAAAGATTTGATTATCAGAGGACTATAGTCCTCCCCAAATCCCGTTATGAGTGGATGCACCTTCGTTTGCAAGACTTCAAAATTGTAAGTGAGTACAATTCCGAACTCTTCATAATATTTTCAAAATTGATCTTGTGTGGAGAAAAAATCACTGAAGAAGATATGTTGGAGAAATATTTTTCTACCTTTCATACCTCAAATGTGCTCCTGTAGTAGCAATATCGTGAGTGGGTTTCAAAAAGTACTCGAAACTTATATCTTGCTTGCTTATTGCTGAACAAAATAATGAACTTCTAATGAAAAATCATGGGTTACGTCCAACTGGTTCTGTACCATTGCCTGAAGTAAAAAGTACTGCATTTTTTGAAGCAAATGCAATATCAAGACGTGGAATAAATCATGGACGAAATAATCAACAAAGTTATCAGCAGCAAGACAACAATTTCGAAATGTACAAAGCAAACGAAAGTATCACTAAAACAAAAAGGGCATTTTGCAACACTTAAAATGCAACATTTTTGAATGGAGTGTTGCTAATGGGGTCTGTCGCAACATTTTAATAAGTGAATGTTGCCATTGATTAATTTAATTGAGTTTTTGCAACATTTTTTAAGTGAATGTTGTCGATAGTGACATTTTGCAACGTTTATTCAGTGTTGCTAGAAATAAAAATTTTCGCAACGTTTAAAAAATGTTGCAAAAATATTTCCTTTTCGCAACGTTTAAACAACGTTGCAAAAAAGAAACTTTTTACAAGGTTTTTTACGTTGTGAAAAGTTTTCTTTTCGCAACGTTTCTTAAACGTTGAGAAATGATTTCCTTTTCGCAACATGGTTTGCTAAACGTTGCAAAAAATTTTGGGGCTAGACAAGTCCACCAAATACCCAAATGGCCCAAATAACTTCATCCCTAATTAATCCGCATCGACCTCTTCATCCCCAATCTCCATCATCCCCATCGACCTCTTCATCCCCAATCTTCATTTCCCACATTTCTCTTCATCCCCAATCTCTAGTCATCTGTCGGTCACCATCCCCAATCTCTAGTCATCTGCCGATCACCATCCCCAATTTCTACTATTACAGGTTTTCTTCCATCTTCCCAAAGTTTTGTATCGGTATAGGTCAGCAAACTAAAAACTCTAAAGAATCCCGGTGAGAATTGTCCAGTATTGTTCATATGCCATCATCGCCTCCAATCTCAGCTTGTATTCTTAAAATTCTATTTTTTTGGTGAATTGAAATCCGTTCTAGAATTTGTTTCCCCAATCTTGACCGATTATTATACGGACTGTTGACCACAAAAATCCAATATTTGCAACAGATGAAGGGTCATAATCCAATTTTGATTTGCAGCTGGTTTACTGGTAATTATTATTATTAATTTTTTTGGGGGGTTGGCTGGTGTTGACCTAGTGTTGGTTATTATAGGAGATTATGTTGAATTTCAACTTTTGGTTCTGCAATTTAATTAATTATGGATATTTGGGACTCAAAGTACAAAACTACGTGTACCCAGCTGAATTTAAGAGTTTCACATTCCCTTTAAGCATTTTCTGATACTTGGGTCTATGAATGAATGAGAAAACAATATGTAGCATTTAATGGATGAAATTTTATATTTGATATCTTTTGCTTACTATTGTTTGTTTTTGCTTGATATGCAGATAAACTTTCTTGCAACCACTGAAGAAGTACCTAATGTTTATTAAGTATTTTGTAGACTATCAGAATTCACGTGAATTTCCGATGCTGATCTTGTGTTGACACTTGATATTACACACTGAAGATTCATGTCGAAGTTTCTATAATTTTATACTTTTGATCGAGGATAACCTCTAGGTGACCTTCCCTCTCCTTGTTTTTGGCTAGTATAGAAACAAAGAGCATCACCTGACCAATTTTGAGAAAAAAAATATTCCATCTATTTTTGAGATGTGGCTTTCTTTAATTTTACAGTGGTGATGGGGACAGAACTTTTTGGACCTCGTGTCAAGGAGGAGAACATGAAAATTTCCTCAATTCCACATGGTTTTGAGTCACTTGTTCATCAAATGAGTAGTTACTGTGCTTCTGCTGGTATTTCTGGAACACAGGCAGTTCAAATAGAAACAGAGTTTGAGAGTAGTGATGATTTGAAATTCAATGAGTCCTTTACACATAGACCTTGGATTAACTACAGCCAGTTTGATAACAAGGCTAAGGAGTCTGATTCTGAGCAGGTTGATCAAGTTTTGTTTAACTTTTTTTGTTTTTCTGCATATATATTGTGGATTTATGATTCTTATATCTATTTACATTTGCAGAACATTCTTTTGAGGACCTGACTCTCAAAAGGGGTTATTCATGGGGTACTTTTAAGATAGATTTAGTCAAAAGGTTCTATTTCCACTTTGACTTGTTAAAATTATAATATTATTACAATTGGTAAAAGACAAAAACGCCCTTGATGAAATGAATTTTTGTATATTGTAGGATACATCCTTATCTTAGAATAGTCTTTTTCATTTTGTCCTCTATCTCTTCTATCTTCGAATTTTAGCACATAAATTCATTCTTTAATCTAATAGATTAGCATAATCTGCAATATATGTATCAAAAATTTCTAAACGTATATAATATTCCTCGGATGATGATTCGTTTAATCTTTCCATTTGATTAGTGATATCATTTATCTTATCTAATAATTTTTCTAATAAGTTATCTAATCCTTTAATTGTATATCCTGGCATATTATTCGTCTTCACTAGAATTTTCTTCTGAATTTGATTTTTCCTCAAAAATTTCCTCATCAGTTTCTATTTCTTCAAAATTAACTTCTTCACATTCATCTTTAATTTGATCAAAATCTGTAGTTAATATTCTAACTTTTTTTTGGGACATTCGGTACTTATATGTTCTCCTTCATTACAATTCCAACATCTACAACTTTTTTTTATCTAATGATTTTTTATTATAGTTTTTATATTCTTTTAAAATATTTTCTTTTAGGTTTAAAGTATTTCTTTTTAAAATTTTTATATTTTTTATACTTCTTATTATTTGCTTTTCTTTTTAGTTTATATTCATAACATCCCCAATTTTGAGGTACTTCAGCATCTCTACAACAAATTCTATCTTGTATAAATCCTGATTGTTTATAAATAATTTGATTACTACACATTGTACTTATTTCGTCTTTTATAGTTCTTATTATAAATCCTAATGTATAGGCTTCTATATTTCTTCCAAGTTGTTTTTCTCTAATCTTATTTTGAAAATAATTATTCCATGGTGGTGGTAATTTCCTAATAAAAACTTCTTTATAATGATCATTATCGGCTCCTCTTCCGAACATCATATAATAGTATTTACTGTATTCACAGCAATATTCATTAAGATAACACATGTTACAGATTTGTAAATGTTCAATCCTATTTTTTGCATCCTCTATTTCTTCTATCCTAGCTCTAGTGCTTTCAGCTACCCAATCTTCTCTTGCAAATTCTCTATAAATTCTTGTTGCAACTCTATTTATTCCTTCATTTATACTAATTCCAAATCCTGCTTCAATATTATCTTTCTAAATACTTTTTGTTGTCTCATCTAATTCTAGGTACTAATTAGCTATATTTCCTTTAAAAGTTACTAATAAATATTCAGTTCTATTTTTATTATCGGTACTGCTATGGTTATAATTAAAATGTACTATCATATTAGTACTCCATTCATTTATAGCATTTCTATTATCTAATTCACAATCTAGGTGTAGATAAGATCCTGTAATCTTTATTGGGTTTGATTATCTTATTACTGGTTTAAATTGGTCTCTATACATTTTTTCTTTTCTAGTTTTAAAATCAACTTTTGTATTAACATATCTTCTAGGATCAATTTCCGCTTCATATCTAGCTGTGCTAGTTTCTCCATAATCTTTTTGTTTAACTGCTCGTGGTCCTTCTGTTCTTCCAACCATATGATTTTTAGTTATTCTTCATAGATTTTTAAATCTTCTAAGTCAAATATCAAGTTTTCTATCTCTTCGTTCATTATTCTTTTATAGATGATTTTCCTTCTCTATCTATAAGATTTTCTTCTTGTTTTTTAAGATCAACTAATAATCTTTCAATATCATCTTTTAATCCTACATTTAACTTTATTAATTCTTCATATTTTTTAATTTTCTTCCTGACTTCATTAAGTTCTTCTATATAATCTACTTTAAATGGTTTTTCTTTATTAAGATTTTCTATTATTCTATTTAAAAGATTTTCTATTCTTAAAAAATTATTCTGTAGTTTTTCTTTTTCTTCTTCATAATTTATTTCAATTGTAGTAATTTTTTCATCAATTGTTTTTATACTTTTTTCAATTAGACAAATTTTTTCATTCATACTCATCCTTTGATTTTCTTACAGGGTGGTTCAAATCCTAATTTTTCTAATAAAAAATCAATTTTATAATTAATAACTTTTATCTTTTCTTCGAAAGTTGTTATCTTACTAATATTATTTTTCTGTGCAATTTTTGATATTTGATTTTGGATTCCTTCAAGTAAGGTTTCATCAAGGATTTCTAAATTATTAATTTGTTCTTTTATTTTATTAAATTGTTTAGACATATTTTTACTAACATTCTCTAATTTTTCTTTGGCTAAACCATCGTTGATATAAATATTATTTATTTCTTCTATAGCTTTAATATCTTTTTGTTTTAGTTTTCCTAGTTGTTGCCATAAAAATTCATTAGTCCAGTTAGTAGTCATGTTCATCCATCCATTATTATTGCTCCATGAACTTAAATGTTGAAATATAGTAGTACTATATCCCCTGTTTTCATAACTTCCAGGTGGTAGTATAATGTTTTCTATTTCTTGTTTATCAAATTTTAATTTTGAAAATTCCATATTAGTCTGGTTGATTTAAATTTTGTCTTAAACTTCTTATTAAACTAGCTAAGTTATTTTATAATTCTTCTTCAGCTTGAAGTTGTAAATTGAGAGTTTCTCTAATAATATCATTTTGAATTTTAATCCAATTTTTAATATTTCTTTTAATTTCTAGTCGTTTTTCATTATTACTTTCTTTTTCATATTCTTCATTATAATAATCTATTCTTTCTTTACAATATTTCCAAGTTATTACAGGCATATTTTATGTAATAAAGCTAGATGTAAAATTATTTCTTTCAAATTGCTATTTACAAATTTATTATATTCTTCTTTTTTGTTATAATAAGTTTCTAATGATTATATAAAAATGTTGTTCTATTACTTATGAACAATCATAACCTATGAATGTAAGACCTAAATGAATTAATATCAACGCAAGATTATAATTAAATACAAGTTTTATAAAAATACGATGATAAAAAGTATACTAGGATCCCTAATCCCCTTTAACCCCGAACCTTTCAATTTGACGACACGATTCAATTACGATGAACAATATTCCTAATTTGCTTAACAATCTCTCTCGAGTAGAATTAAACTTATTCTTACATGTTACTCAACTATATTTCTATATGCGAACATATAAAATGCATTAAAAATTTATGAATACTTAAAAATCATATAAAGCATAGTAGTATATTTATATCCCCTATTGAACTTTACAACAATTGACACAATATCTAACTTATTTTCAATCATTTGAAGGTAAAACAAGTTACAAAACTCATACAATTATTATGCAAAATCAATGTCAATTATTCCAAATTGAAATCGTGTTTTTAATGTCAAAAAGAAATAAAATTCAAAAACTAAAGGTTCATGATACAAGGTTTATCGTAATCCTAGTACAAAAATTATTTAACCTAACATAATGTCAGAATTTAAACAAACTGTTTAAAAAATAATAAAAAAATAAGAGAATCTACAGATTCTTCATTTGAATGCGGAAGTTCTTTGATATCATTTTCTTAATGTATGAAGAAGGTGATAGATCGAGTTAAGGGGATGATGCGAACCCCGTAGCAACGGTAACTACGAAACCTACAACGAGATTGATGCGGAACCCAAGAACGCCAATAAAACTCGGGTTGGACTTAAACCCAACACAGTGAACAAAAAAATCCAACGATAACGATGATGCGCTGAACCCCTTGATTACACATATGAAGAACCCGCGTACCGATTTTGAACACACAAGAAATGATCTTGGAAGTTCGATTTGTTGTTCGATGACGAACAGAGGAAAAACAAAGCTTTCAATTTTTATTCAATATCTCAAAAGTCCCCAAAATAACAAAGTATTTAGGTATTTATACTAGAGCCCTAAATCTAGTAAAAAAACGTGCACAAGGCAATAAATATTGTCAAAATAAGGAAATAAAGTAGAATTCTAAGTGAAATTGGTCTCTTGCCAAAATTAAAATTCTCGCTGAATTTTATAACCAAGCGGTCGCTTGGAAGGTCTGTTTCACCTCCTTGGAGTTTCGGTAAAGACTGAGCGGCCGCTTGCCCATTTAGCCTGAGCGGTCACTTGGTTGTTCCGGCAGGACCCTTTCTTCGGTTGCTTGTATCGTGTTGATCCACTTGGTTTCCGACTTCGACTCCAACATGAAACTTGCTCCATTTTGCGTGCCGAGCATAGTTTCATCAATAGTAGCTTTGACGAGCATCCCCAATGCCTCTTTTACTCGTTTTGCTCTCGATCGCGTCATTACCCCTTCCTCGATAATCAACAGGTCTCGGCTTGAGCTTGCTATGGGTACTCCTACATCCTGACTCATATCATCCCCTCCCTCTTCAAAAAGATTCATCCTCGAATCTGTATCTGCATCAAACAGCGAAAGATCAGCAACATTAAATGTAGCGGACACATTATACTCACCTGGGAGATCCACTTGGTATGCATTGTCATTAACCCTCTTGAGGACTTGATATGGTCCATCTCCACGTGGCTGCAACGTAGACTTCCTCCGCTCCGAAAAACGTTCCTCTATGAGATGAACCCAGACCCAATCTCCCGATTCAAAGATCACGCGCCTCCGTCCCTTGTTCACTTTCTGTGCTACAAGCTTCCCTTTCTTTTCAATCTGCTCCTTGACTTTTTCATGCAGGGACTTGACCAATTCAGCCTTCCTTGTACCATCCAAGCTACCCTGTTCATTCACAGGCAATGGTAACAAATCCAAGGGTGTTACTGGATTAAACCCATAAACAATTTCAAACGGTGAAAATGTAGTAGTGGAGTGTACAGCGCTATTATAAGCAAATTCAATAAAGGGTAAACACTCCTCCAACTCTTTAAGTTCTTATTTATCACCGTACGAAGTAATTGAGTCATGGTCCTATTGACCACTTCAGTTTGCCCATCAGTTTGTGGGTGACAAGTCGTAGAATAGAACAGTTTAGTGCCTAACTTATTCCACAGGACTCGCCAGAAATGACTCAAGAACTTAACATCCCGATCTGACACTATACTCTTAGGGACCCCATGCAAACGGACTATTTTCCTAAAGAATAAATCTGCAATATTAGTGGCATCATCGATTTTGTGACATGGAATAAAGTGTGCCATTTTACTAAACCTATCTACCACAACAAATATAGAGTCCCGTCCTCTCTTTGTTCTAGGTAAACCTAACACGAAATCCATAGAAATATCCACCCAAGGTTCACTAGGTACAGGTAAAGGAGTATACAAACCATTAGGTAGAACCTTAGACTTAGCCTTTTTACAAGTTATGCACTTTCCACAAATTTGTTCTACATCACTTCTCATTTTAGGCCAGTAAAAATGTTCCCCTAACATATCTAAAGTCTTTTGTACCCCAAAATGTCCCATTAGACCCCTACTGTGAGCTTCCCTTACCAACAATTCGCGTATAGAGCAATTAGGAATACACAACTTATTTTCCCTGAACAAATAATCTTCATGCTTATAAAACCTATTAATAGCACCTTTATTGCATGACTCATAAATGTCAGAGAAAACAGGATCACTTACATACATGCTCTTAATGTGTTCAAATCCAAGTAACCGTGCATGTAGAGAATTTAGCAAGACATACCTTCGTGACAACGCATCTGCAACCACATTTTCCTTACCTTGTTTATACCTGATGACGTAGGGAAATGACTCTATGAATTTCACCCACCTTGCATGTCTTTTGTTCAACTTACCTTGACCCCGTAAGTGTTTCAACGACTCGTGATCAGTGTGTATCACGAACTCCTTGGGCCACAAGTAGTGCTGCCAATTTTCCAATGCCCGGACAAGCGCATACAGTTCTTTGTCATATGTAGGATAGTTTAATGCAGCTCCACTCAACTTCTCACTGAAATAAGCTATGGGCCTGCGTTCCTGCATGAGCACAGCTCCAATACCTATTCCTGATGCATCACACTAAATCTCGAAAGTTTTGTCAAAGTTAGGTAAGGCCAAAATAGGTGTTTTACACAATCTATCCTTAATAGTATTAAATGCATGTTCTTGTGCCTCACCCCATTGAAAACCTACGCTCTTTTTAACAATTTCAGTGAGCGGTGTAGTGATTGTGCTAAAATCCTTCACAAAACGCCTATAAAAACTAGCTAAGCCATGGAAACTCCTAACCTCAGTTATGCTTTTAGGTGTTGGCCAATCCCTAATAGCTTTAATCCCTAATAGCTTTAATCTTCTCTTCATCTACTTCTACCCCATTAGCACCCACCACAAATCCTAGGAAGACAAGTTTTGGCATGCAAAATGTACACTTTTTCAAATTAGCATACAACTGTTCTTTCCTAAGTACCACAAGCACACAATTCAAATGTTCCAAATGCGCCTCTAAGTTTGTGCTATAGATTAAGATATCATCAAAATAGACAACAACAAACTTCCCTATAAAAGCACGAAAAACATGATTCATCAAACGCATAAACGTGCTCGGTGCATTAGTGAGACCAAATGGCATGACCAACCACTCATACAACCCATACTTAGTTTTAAATGCAGTTTTCCATTCATCACCCTCCCGCATACGAATTTGATGGTACCCACTCTTAAGATCTATCTTACTAAAAATACAAGCACCACGTAGTTCATCAAGCATATCATCTAACCTAGGTATAGGGTGACGATACTTTACCGTTATGTTGTTGATAGCCCTGCAGTCCACACACATCCTCCAAGTCCCATCCTTCTTTGGTACCAATAGAACAGGTAAAGCACATGGACTCATGCTCTCCCTCACATATCCTTTGCTCATCAACTCCTCCACTTGTCTTTGAAGCTCCTTTGTCTCCTCGGGATTGCTTCGGTAAGCAGGTCGGTTCAGAAGGGCAGCTCCTGGTATGAAGTCAATCTGGTGTTCGATACCACGAATTGGTGGCAATCCACTTGGCATGTCTTCTGGAAACACATCTTCAAATTCCTGTAACAAAGACTCAACCAAACTAGGGAGGGGTGTGTTAGATTCCTCAAAGTTGAGGAGTGATTCCTTATACATCAATAACAACACTGTTCTTTTACCAATTATAGCCTTTTGTAACTCACTCCCACTAGCAAAGAAGTTTGCTTTCGGCTTTTCTCTCCTCTCAGCTGGCTCCTTTTCTCTCTCCTCATGTGGCCTCTCTCTCTTCCCCCCACTTTCTGCCACCTCTCCATTTTCTCTCGTACTCACTAACTCACTGTTTTCTCTCATTTTTTCAGACTCTCTTGTTCGTTTCTCGTCAGCTTCTCTCAATTGAATTTGGTCTTCATAAACTTGAGCCGGTGTTAATGGCGCAAGAGTAATAGACTTACCCTCCTTGACAAAGCTATACCTATTTTTATACCCATCATGGATAACCTTTCTGTCATACTGCCATGGCCTACCCAACAAAATATGACCTGCCTGCATAGGTACCACATCGCATACAACCTTGTCACTATAGCTCCCAATCGAGAAAGGAATCAACACTTGTCTATTCACCCTAACTTCTCCACTATCATTCAACCATTGTAATTTATAAGGCCTAGGGTGCTTAATTAGTAGTAACCCCAATTTCTCAACTAAGGTTGTGCTAGCTACATTGGTACGACTACCCCCATCAATGATCATACTACATACCTTATCATGGATGTGGCATCGTGTATGAAAAATGTTCTCCCTCTGCTGCTCTGTATCATCTGTTTTGACTTGAGTATTGAGAGCTCTCATTGTGACCATTAACTTCGCAGCAGGAGCAAATTCCACTGTATCCCCATGCTCACTAACATCTTCCAATGGTGGCATGTCTTCAAATTCATCCTCACCGTCAGTCTCTACTTCCCCATCGCGTAGAATCATGGTCCTTTTGTTTGGGCATTGAGACGAAATGTGCCCTTTCCCCAAACACCTGAAACACCGATATCTCGATTCCTGGTTGGCTGTGAGTCTGTTTTTGGTGTTGCCCTGCTAGTACCTTCAGTTCTTCCTTTAGACTCAGCCCCATCCCCTTTGTTATCCCATCTTGGTTTCCAGTTTGAGTTGGAACCCGAATTACCGAATGATTATTTAGCTGTTCCCTTCCTCTTCAACTGTTCTCAATTTTCATAGCTACATGCAACATGTCATCCAGCTCTACGTAATGCTGCAATTCCACTACGTTAGCAATCTCTCTGTGCAACCCATTCAAAAACCTAGCCATAGTAGCTTCTCGGTCTTCCTCTACATTTGCTCTAATCATCAAGGTCTCCATCTCTTTATGGTAATCTTCCACACTTTTGGTCCCTTGATATAGACTTTGCAGTTTCTGGTAGACTTCCCGGTAATAATGACTAGACAAAAACCGTTTCCTTATTACTGATTTTAGTTCATCCCAAGTATTGATAGGAGTCTCCCGATTCCGATGCCGTGAAGTAACTATTTGATCCCACCAAGTGATGGCGTAGTCGGTGAATTCCAACACTGCAACCTTCACCTTCTTATCCTCAGAATAGTTGTGGCATTCAAAGATCAACTCTAACTTCTTCTCCCAATCTAAATATGCTTCGGGGTCACTTCTACCCTTAAATTGTGGAATAACCATTTTTACGTTTCCCAAACCTCCATCAACTTCACCTCCATAATCATTTCTACCCCGTCGTTCAAACCTATCTCCTCTATGTCTTATTCGTCCCATTTCAACTCCTTCGCCCTCATCTTCTCCCCATTCGCTACCTAGCTCATGTTCATCCATCCTAGGATCCCGCCTACCTATTCCCCTGGCAGGAGGTACTTCCACTGGTTGTTCCTTGTTATTATTTACCATCGAAGTTCTTAATTTCTTCATCTCCTCCCCCATCTCCATCAATAATTGCTCAAACCTGTCCATCCTATCATTCTGTTTATTGGTTTGATTACCATACCTGCTGGAATTTGAACCTTCCATGTCAGACATTCTCTCAATTTCTGCCTCACCAATTTTCGCTTGAAAACACTCAATTGGCTTTTACCCTCTGATAAGCTCACTCTCTGCCTTTTACCACTCACTTGCTTTTCCAAAGTGCTTGCAAAGTCAACAAAGAACTTACCGGACCAAATTTGTGAATTCAAAACAAATACGAAAAGGAATGTGAAACAAGGATAATATGGAAACTATAATTTGGATTGAAGACTTTAAGGAACTAGATGAAAGATTTAGATAGTGACTCAAAGTGTGTAACCGATAGAAGTTGTTGGTGGCAACTCAATCAAACAATTCAAATTTTTTTTTTAATACTGGTACGGGTGAACAGTACCGTACAGATGAACAGTATTTTTTTTTTTTACCAACTCAAGAATTCAGTTACGAGAAGGACAAAGAAGACGGAAGTTGATTTGGGCTCAAATTGAGCACAAAAACAACTTTTGAATATTTTTTTGAGATTTTTTTGGATTAAAGACTCAAAATAATTTACTGGACACAAGAACACGAAGAACACCTAACAAAGAAGACAAAGACTCAACAAGAATTTTAAAAGATAGAACCTGATTAGATTGGAGCCTTTGCTTTGATACCAACTGATGCGAACCCCGTAGCAACGGTGACTACGAAACCCACAACGAGATTGATGCGGAACCCAAGAACGCCAATAAAACCCGGGTTGGACTTAAACCCAACACAGTGAAGCAAAAAACCCAACGATAAGGATGATGCGCTGAACCCCTTGATTACACATATGAAGAATTCGCGTACCGATTTTGAACACACAAGAAATGATCTTGGAAGTTCGATTTGTTGTTCGATGAAGAACAGAAAAAAAGCAAAGCTTTCAATTTTTATTCAATATCTCAAAAGTCCCCAAAATAACAAAGTATTTAGGTATTTATACTAGAGCCCTAAATCTAGTAAAAAACGTGCACAAGGCAATAAATATTGTCAAAATAAGGAAATAAAGTAGAATTCTAAGTGAAATTGGTCTCTTGCCAAAATTAAAATTCTCGCTGAATTTTATAACCAAGCGGTCGCTTGGAAGGTCTGTTTCGCCTCCTTGGAGTTTCGGTAAAGACTGAGCGGCCGCTTGCCCATTTAGCCTGAGCGGTCGCTTGGTTGTTCCGGCAGGACCCTTTCTTCGTTGCTTGTATCGTGTTGATCCACTTGGTTCTCGGCTTCGACTCCAACATGAAACTTGCTCCATTTTGCATGTCGAACATAGTTTCATCAATAGTAGCTTTGACGAGCATCCCCAACGCCTCTTTTACTCGTTTTGCTCTCGATCGCGTCATTACCCCTTCCTCGATAATCAACGGGTCTCGGCTTGAGCTTGCTATGGGTACTCCCGCATCCTGGCTCATATCAGGGGAGGAGCAGATTATCTCAACAAAATGATGGTTTTAACATTTGGGAAGAAATGCTAGTGAACATAAATATTAAAACATAAAACAATAACAATAACAATAAAACATAAATATATAAACATATACACTCTGCTGGTTTCTCACCAGCAGAGGAGTCGAGAGAGAGGAAGAGATTACGTTTTCAAAGTATTTCAAATTGTATATTTTTCATTGTGTGTGGCTCGAGATTACAAGACTCTATTTATAGAGCAAGATTAAAATAGATCCTACCACAACTAGACCACATGCCACTCCCCTTAATTTAATGACAATTTGTCGAATATTTTATATATTTCATCACATGTCATAATTGATTTATAATCAAACTAGACTTACAATATTTGAAACCACAATTTTCAACTTAATTTGTTTGACAACTAAATGTCAATACCCAACACAAACAAAAGTAGAAAAATATCACCAAAAATCGACGAAACGTGATTAATTCCACAATTTTGTGTTACCGCCGTCTGTCGTTTTTTTTTTTCCCGTCTCAATTTTCAGCCTTTGTATGCGTGTATATAATATATATCTCCTCGCAGCCGCCGACTTTTTTAATTGAAAAGTCCAATTTCAGCCCCTATTTCTCTCCTTGCACGCGTGTGAATATTTCCTTTTTTTTTTATTCCCAACCAGCCGCCCCAACTCTTCCAATTCTGTCTCTGTCTGTCTTCGCTTTATTTTTATTTTTTTCGTGTACATAAATATATGTAAATTTCAGCCGCCCACTTTGTACTATTGATTTAGGAATCCAAATGGTTAATGAATTTGAATCTAAATACGAGTCCAAAAGTGATGCCCATTTATTTATTATTTTCTTCAATCCCTCAATTCTTTTAAAATAGTGCAATTTAGTCCTTAAGTTCATCAATGTGCAACCAATGTCCTTCTTAAATTCTAACTTGTGGAATTTGATCCCAAAATTATAGATTTCATTCTATTTTGTCCTTCTTACTTTCTAATTGCTTAGAAACGGGTCCATAACTGAAACAATAGAAAATTAATCTAATTTAAGTAAAATTCAATAATTTGATGATATATAAGTTTAGCAATATGGCCCACATAATTGCACAAAATGTACTTATCAAACATCCCCAAACTAAAATCTTTGTTCGTCCTCGAATAAAACAAAACTCATGTATAAATCATATTACTAGTTAAAACAAATCACAAATAATGGACTCAATGTTGCCTCAGGTTCAAATTTAAGTAACACTTTAGAAAGATCCAAACAACATCAAAAAAAAAAAATTCACTTATTCAATGCTCAACTTAGTGTGTGTGGGATTAGCAAACATTGAACTCACACCCGTACTAGAACACAACCAATCAAGTGTTGTTGATTCACTCATAATCTCAACCCTCTTGTGGTCAATTTTTCCTCATGCCTCTCTTGCAAAATCACTCCTTATCCTTTTATCTCCAATCCCGAGGTATTTCTAGCACATGTAGGTTCATAATAATCATTAAAATGCATTTTTCCACACAAAGTGTTTAGAATTAGACACTTGTAAATCTAAAAGAAAGATGGTCAAAAATTTACAGCCACATCTCACTTTTGATAGTCAAAAATTTCTTTTTTCTTTTTATATCTACTGTGCAAGACTCTCTATTAAACATTCTAAATAACCTCTGTAGCAAGTTTTAGGCCGATGAATCTCAAGTCAAATGACTATAAGGCATCAGGTTTTTAGATACCCTTGCAGACTTAATAACTCAAGTAGAAAAGGCTACGAAGAGAGGTAGAAGATGTATAACTTTTTCTTTTGTTATGGGAATCTAACTTTTTAAATTTTTTTGACATCTTAGGGCAAAGCTTCTTTCGATTAAATTTTATAAATGACTCATGTAGTGAGCTTTAGGTCAAAAACTCCCAAGTCAGATGACTATAAGACACCATGTTTTAATGACGCTACAAAAAGAAGTATAAGATGTATCACATTTTATTTCGATATGGGATTTGAATTTTTTTTTAAACTTGTCGGCGCCCATTCTAGACTCCGTAACTCAAACACTTTCAACTAACGTCATGATCCAAGAACTCCAAAAAATCAAACTTCTATGAAAACAAGCACTATTCTTCCCGCCCTAAACTATTTTTTACTAGTCTGGGTTGGTTTCTATATTAAGGATTTAGTAATTCAACTTAAGCCTAGGTGACGAGTGTGTTTTACTTACGAGTTTTATTCCATTTGTGACTTAATTGTAAGCTAGATTCTAGGAGAAGTGGACATTTGTGATATGTTTATTAATGTTGTCTTGTAGATGGTGAAAAAGGATGAAGAGAGGGTAAAACGAGGCTATTGACGTGGAATGAGAAGAAATAAAGGACAAAAGTGTAAAATGGTCAATGCATAAATTGGACCAGACGAACGGTGCCAAAGCGCCCCAACTCGAAAGCATGGCGTTGCGGCTCCATGATCCTTGCGCGAGTCATGTTACACGTTTGAGCCAAAAGTTTTACATATTTTAAAGCCCATAAAAATCCCATTTTCAAGAGAAACGTAGGGGAAAGTATAAATAGAGGTCTTTGAGACTTGGCAAAGGGTTACACACTTTGAGGGGCACAAGATATTTTTAGAGATTCAACAAGCATTTGGAGGATTTCATTGAAGAGATTTTGAAGATTCAAGCAAGGGATTGAAAGGAAGAACATCAAGGAACTCATCTTTGAAGTGTTGATTGGAAGAGGAAGAGATTTTGGTGCATCTTTACTTCAAATCCAGTGGTGTATACAATAACAATTATTTCTTGTTCCTAGTTTAGTATGAATAGCTAATTCATTCGTTAGGGCGAACATGTAAGTTTATTTGGGAACCTTTATGTTTTTAATTCGAGATTGTAGTCCTTAAATTGTTTACGTGTTTATTTTTACCATGAATTTAATGCGTCAAATTAATTGATCACTAGTTTGATGTTTTCGTGATGTCTTTACAAATCGAGAGGTATGTTTAGGATTTAGACCATATAATTAAACCTGATAAATTGGTATAATGTGTAGAGATACCTATACTAATTATTTCGGTCGTATGTGAATTTTCTGAACTTTATTTCGTTTAATTAATGTCAATTTGCATAAAGATATGGAATTGGATTAATTGAATAGGCTCAATGAGAACTCGAGAGGGATAAGTTGAATATATTAGGAGAATTCGACCGAACACTACTTTAGATTGTGAATCTTGATTTAAAACGTAAAGGTGATCAAATATGTGAAGTGTTATGCCCTAACATTCTCTTTATTGTTTAAATCTCAGTATCAATCGTTGTGTGCATCACATTTAATTTCACATTTTTTTAGATTAAAATCCTCAACATACAAAATTCGAGTTTACTTTCGTCAAATAGAAGTTTAAATTGGATAGTTTAGGTAATAGAGTATAGTCCTCGTGGGAATGATTATCTGGACTCTTATGTCCACTTATTACTTGATCGATATCGTACACTTGCGATAAGAAAAATCACAACAAGTTTTTGGCGCCGTTGTCGGGGACTATTTACTTTTATTCTTAATTCATTTTAGTTTCAACGTTTATTTAATTGTATTTACAGAAAAAAAAAGTTGTTCGTTGCACGCTCCATACTAAAGGCGGCGATCTTGAACCATTTGACTCAGGAATAGAACGCACTTTCAAGCAGAGACACAAGGGATACAAATAAAAACATCAACATTAAATGGCTGACATTCAACATATTCCTAATCTTGTTCAGCCAATTGATCCAATGGCAGCAAGAGCAGCACTGGCATAGCAACATGAGCGGGAGGAAATAAATGAAGGAGATTTACCAGTTTCAATGTTTCTGACACCTACAGCAGCTTCCATACACTCCAGCATAGTGTATCCAGATTTCGGGATAAATAATTTTCAAATGAAGGCAAAATAGATCAATCTGATGAGCAACACTCTTCAGTTCTATAGGTTACCTCATGTAAATCCTAATACACATGTTTCTAGATTTCTCAGGACTTGTCAGAACTTTCATGCTTCGGGGGTTAACGAAGATCCTATTAAATTGCGTCTGTTCCACTACACATTAAGAGATGCTGCATTGGAATGGTTGGATGTCCAACCCCATGGAAACATTACTACACGGGAGGAGCTGACTAGAAAATTCTACACCAAATTCTTTTCACCGACTAGGGTAGCAAAGATCAGATTGGAGATCCAAACCTTTCAACAGAGAGATGGGGAATGTTATCATGAAGCATGAAACGGATTCAAGGAACTCATGAGAAAATGTCCAAACCATGGAATTCCTACAGAAAATCAAGTACAATATTTCTACATCGGACTCACACTAATGTCAAAATCTCAAGTGGATGCATCAACAGGTGGTTCAGTAATTGGAAAATTAGTACAACATACAATGGATCTGTTAGAGTTACTTGCCAATACACACTCAATGTTCTTATTTGAAAGAGTGGTACTACAGAAAGCAGCTGGAATGTACGAAGTAGACAACACAACATTCATCAACGCACAAATATCAGCTTTAACAAAGCAGGTAGAGTTGCTTATGAAGTTGCAAACACAAGGAGGATAAGGAATGAAAGCCAATCCTTCATGTGATAATTGTGGAGCTAATCATTTGACAGAAAATTGCATGTCTGTGGGTTTTCCAAAAGAACGGGTTAACTTCGTCCAAAATGGCTTTTGCAACTTTAAGAATGTCTTTTGGTCTATGCAACGCACCTGTAACTTTTCAACGGTGCATGATGACCATATTCTCTGACATGGTGGAGAAGTACATTGAGGTATTTATGGATGATTTTTTCTGTGTTTGGAGACTCTTTTGATCACTGCTTGGAACACTTATCACTTGTATTACAAAGATGTGAAGAAAAGAATTTGGTTCTCAACTGGGAAAAATGTCACTTTATGGTTAAATAGGGGATAGTTCTGGGTCACAGGTTTTCTGGACAAGGTACTGAGGTCGATAAAGCCAAGATACAGGTTATTGAAAAATTGCAGCTACCTAATTTAGTTAAGGGGATCAGAAGTTTTTTGAGACATGCAGGATTTTATAGAAGGTTCATTCAAGACTTCTCCAAAATTACCAAATCGTTGTGCAAATTACTGGGGAAAGATGTGCCATATAACTTTTCTAATGAGTGTGTAAAAGCCTTTAACAATTTGAAAGAAAAGTTAACTCTGCACCTGTGATTGTGGCACCAGATTGGGACCTACCTTTTTAACTCATGTGTGATGCTATTGATTTCGCAGTGCGAGCAGTGCTAGGACAACTCAAGGGAAGAATATTACATGTAATCAACTATGCCAATAAAACTTTGACAGATGCTCAGATCAATTATGTAACAACTAAAAAATAGAGGCTCGCAGTGGTCTTTGCCTTCAACAAATTTCGTTCGTACCTGATTGGTTCAAAGGTGATAGTCTATACTGACCATACAACTTAGAAATATTTGTTCAAAAAGAAGGATGCTAAACCTAGGCTAATTCAATGGGTTCTGTTACTACAAGAGTTTGACATTGAAATTCAGGATAAAAATGGTACAGTAAACCAGGTAGCTGATCATTTATCAAGGCTAGAGAAGTTCCAGGATTCAGATGACTTGGATTTCAATGAAATATTTCCAGATGAACAATTATTTCAGGTAGAAAAGGTTCTGTGGTTTGCTGACATTGTTAACTACTTAGCTAGTGGCCATGTAAATCCAGATTTCACCTATCAATAGAAAAAGAAGCTTCTCTACGACGCAAAATTCTATTATTGGGATGATCCAAATTTATACAAAAGAGGGCAAGACTAGATTATTAGGAGATGTGTGCCAGAGGATGAGATGAAATCGATCCTTTTACGGGTCCATGCTTCAGCTTATGGAGGACACTTTGGCCATTAAAACAGCACTAAAGGTGCTTCAATGCAATTTCTTTTAGCTTACATTATTCAAGGATTGACATAGCTTCTACAAGTCATGTGATGAGTGTCAAAGAACAAGTAACATACCAGCCCGTCACGAGATGCCACTTAACAATATTCTAGAGATGGAAGTATTTGATTTATAGGGGATTGATTTTATGGGACCGTTCCCTTCATCGTACAAAAATCGATATATCCTAGTGGCAGTGGACTAATTTTCAAAATGGGTGGAAGCCAAAGCTTTGCCTACAAATGATGCAAGGGTGGTGGTAGACTTTATGAAGAAACACATCTTAAACCGTTATGGATCCCCAAGAGCCATTATAAGTGATGACAGAACCCATTTTCGCAATCGATTATTCTAGGCAGTACTTTATAAATACGATGTACAACATCGAATAGCCACACCATATCATCCTCAGACAAGTGGACAGGTTGAAACTTCTAATAGACAACTGAAAAGGATTCTGGAACTGACAGTGAACTCATCTTGGAAAGATTGGTCCAAGAAATTGGATGATACTTCATGGGCCTATCGCACAGCTTACAAAATGCCAATTGGGATGTCACCTTACAGAATAGTCTTTGGGAAGGCATGCCACCTACCAGTTGAGTTCGAATACAAAGCATACTGGGCATTGAAGCAGTTGAACATGGATCTAGAGAAGGCTGGAGAAACACAAATATTATAGCTTAATGAATTGGAAGAATTCAGATAAGAAGCATATGAGAATGCTTCCATCTACAAAGAATGGACGAAGTAGTGCATGACAAGAACATCAGACAACAAATTTTCAGAGTAGGAGATCAGATGCTCCTATACAACTCCAGACTTAAATTGTTCCCAGGGAAATTGAAATCAAGATGGCCCGGACCTTTCACGGTATCTCAAGTGTTTCCATACGGCACAGTTGATTGCATCATCCAACAAAAGGAAACTTCAAGTTCAATGGGCAGCGCATCAAACACTATGTAGAGGAATTTCCTACAGCTAAGGAGAGCCTTGAACTCGTCGTTGTAGAATAAAAATGGCACAGAGTCCAGCTAACGACGTTAAAGAAGCGCTTCTTGGGAGGCAACCCAAACCTTATTGTTTACTTGTTCTTCTTAAATTCTATTCTATAGTAATATTTTTCTTTGATTGAATTTGTTTGAGTAGTAACTTAATTTTTCTCTTCTTTATTTTGCTTTTGTAGGACAATCCCAAGTGAGTTTGACAATACATCGAAAAAGGGAAATGAAAACCGGATTTTTATCTATGGGAACGGGACCATTTAAACAAAGGATGAGGTAAAAAAAAATAGTAACACGGCAGAGAAAGTGGTGCTACGACGCCACTTTCTCAACAGAGTATGTGGCGCTACTGCGCCACGATAATCCTGCTCTCCCCCATGTTTTTTTTTTAATTTTTATTATTTATTTTAGTTCTTTTCTTTTTCTTCAATCTTTATTTCTTTTATAAATATATATATATATATATATATATATCCCTCTCCTCCTTTCCCATTATATTTTCACAATTCTCAACCCTACTGTAACGACCCGGGTCCCACTTAACGGGCTGTCCCGGTCGTTAGATCGACGACGTACTGTCCCCACTGTACCAACATAGGTCTTTTTAGCATGCTTTGTCCTCACTCACACGCTCCCCGGGAAAACTTCCCAGGAGGTCACCCATCATAGAATTGCTCCAAGCCAAACACGCTTAATTGTGGAGTTTCTAACGATGGATTTTTGGAAAAGAAGGTGCACCTTGTTGGTATGAGTAGTACCTATCAATTCTTTTAAACTTTTCTGGTCTAGGTATTACAATCACCCCCTGTTAGACTTGCGACGTCCTCGTCGCACTTGATCATTCTGAAGATCCGTTGCCAGGCGTTGGAATTCTAGAGGTGGCTCCTACGGGTTCAAGCGGTGGCTCCCGCCCTATAGCGTAGCATTTTGTCCAGCATAGCACTTAGTTCCCAATGTCCGACTGGCAACCTGGCTCTGATACCATTTGTAACGACCCGGGTCCCGCTTAACGGGCTATCCCGACCGTTAAATCGATGACGTACTGTCCCCACTGTACCAACATGGGTCTTTTTAGCATGCTTTGTCCTCACTCGCACGCTCCCCGGGAAAACTTTCTAGGAGGTCACCCATCATAGAATTGTTCCAAGCCAAGCACGCTTAACTGTGGAGTTTCTAACGATGGACTTCCGGAAAAGAAGGTGCACCTTGTTGGTATGAATAATACTTATCAATTCTTTTAAACTTTCCTGGTCTGGGTATTACACCTACATCTTCTCCCTTCACTTTCACTCTTCTCAAATCTCTTCCACATTAAAAATAGGAAAGACAACTATCTTCATCATCACTTACATTGCATATTGTAACACCATCATATCTCTTAAGTTTGTTGGGACTTACTACAAAGTAAGGTAACATCTTTACACAAATTCTCTTTTGGATTATGGTGTTCTTCATTGTTGGAATTACTTAATGCTTATCTTGTTTATGGACATTACCATGAATGTGGTGAATTTGGGTGGTCTCACAACTTGGGTTCATGTCTTTTATGAGAAATTAAGATGGGAAGGATTTATCTAATATGCTCATAAGGCGTTTGTTAAATTGTCTACATAAATTCTACTAAGTCTTTTGCCTTGATCACTCTATCCCCTTTGTTTAGAATACATTGTAGTAATTTATAGGTTGATTTGCACTCCGGTGGTACTATGGTTGCTCGCTAGATTTTGCTATTTGGAACTCTCTTCATTTCGTGAAGGTCATCGTGGGTTGTGAGATAATATTTGGTTGTGGTAGCACATTCCCTTGATTCTTTATTTTCGCCTCTTGGAATTCATCATGCCGCCGAAAAAGAAATCTAGAGCTTCTGCTTCTTCATCGACATCTTTCGATAACACCAAATTTGTGAGCGTAGAGGCCGAACAACGATATCATGACTTGGTGGTTCACAAGAATTGTATTCCCGAGAGGGGTTTTGCTAATCTTGAAGCCCCAATGAGGGAAATGATAGAAGAGAGAAATTGGGAGATATTTACACGATAACCACCGCTGGGACTTACACTAGTAGTGTGTGAGTTTTATGTAAACGCTAAGAGCACCAAAATTTGAAATTTTTGTCCATGGAAAATGGATTCGGTTCGACAGATTCAATTTAAATCGGTACTATGGTTTACATGGCATTGATGAGGATGATTTCACCCGACTGCATGAAAGTGGGACGGTCGATCCAACTGAGGTCCTTGGTGAGTTAGCCCTACCAAAAGTCACTTGGTAACAATCAGGAGTTGATCTTACTAACTTTCTAGCGTGGACATGTACCAGGAATGCAAAGCCTAGCATTATTTCATATGTGGTAGACTATGGCCCAACAGCAATATCAATGAGGTGACGAAGGAAAGGACACTGTTGAACTATGTTATTTAGGGGAGATTGAGTGTTGATGTAGGCATGGTCATTCAATCCAACTTCTTGTGTAGACTCAAGTGCTCTACCACTACCTGTCTGGGTTACCTTTCTTTGATCTATGAACTTTGTCGAAAAGGGAGAATTGACTCATTTCTAGCTGAGGAGAGTGCATTCAAAGCCGCCAATAACCAAGAACTTTATCTGGCAATTCACAAGCAAGGTTCTCCCATAAGCTATAGAGGCACAATCTTCTTACCCCAGTGAGCCTCCTCCTACCACTTCACAGACTAATGCCATTAGAGGTAGGATTGAGGCATTGCGCTTCAGCTCACGGAGAGATACGACTAGCTATAATCGAGGAGTCAAGAGAGGTACGACGGGCTTCAAAATCAAATTGACCACTCTATGACTGATCAGTATCAGTAGCTATAGAAATCTATGTACACACAATTTCAATATCAGAATGAGTTCTTCTAGATGTTGGCATCTGCATATCCCAACATGTCCTTTCTTCTGTCATCGTCTTTTCCATATCATCCGCCCAGCAGGATCCATCTTAATAGGGCAATGACGGCGATACCCAATGATGTACTCGGGGAAGTCTTAACTGTTCTTCGTATTTAATTATTACATTGGGGACAATGTTTACCTTAAGTCATTGCTTGTTTATGTTTATGTGCTTTGTATGATGAAATTCATGTTTGTGTGCTTGTGTGATGAGACTTAACATCTTGTGATTGTTTAAAAAAAATTGTTTTTGCATGTTTGTGTGAGTTAGATAGCCTTACCGGCATTGATAAACATGATTGAGGACATGTGTTGGTTTATGAATTGTGGATAAATTGTGTGCTTGAGTGAGATTTCTGCTTATTCATGTGAAACGAAAAATATTCATGCACGTGATTAGATTGTGAAGTTGTACATAAGTAGGTTGATTCATTTTTATAGGCAAAAATTAGAGACCCTAAATGCCAAAACCCAACAACCATTAAACATCATATCCTTAAACCAAATTTTAGATGTTTGGAAGGTTGAACTATTGTATGAAAACTTGGAGATAAATGTGGATTCCATGCATGCTAAACTTTTTGTGGATTGTCTGAGACCAATATGATGAAAATCAGGTGAGAACCTTATGTTAGAGGTCAAGTTTTCAAGAATGAGTGTTTAATAAAGGACATTGCACTAATCATTTTGTTAAAAGGGAAAAGCTACCTAGTTGTGAAGCTACCCTAAAATGATCCCAATGAGGACAACATTTCTTCGTAGTCTTTATGACTCAAGTGATTAAGTCTGCAAGGGTTTACAATCTGATGCCCTAAAGCCGTCTGATTTGGGACTTATCGGCTTAAAACTCGCTAAAGGGGTCACTTAGAAAGTTCAATGGAGAGACGCCTGCATAAAAAAAAAAATACATTTATATGAAAAATCAGGTGCATGAAACAGAAGATGCACCAAATGTCTTGATTAAGCTTTGAACTTTTGTTCTAGAGAATTGAGCCTTTGATAAAGGGTTAGTAATTTAATTGAATCTTAGGGGTTGAAGCGGTCAAAAATAAGGAGAATCCTCGTTTGTTGATATGTTGACCGACAATTAGTAAAATCTTATCGAACAAGAGCGATGTGAGAAGTTACTATTGAAAATCAAATGTATAATACACATTGTGTAGTGAAAAGAAAACGAGTTTGAGGGTGTGTGAATCCTACGAGTGAAGTAAGGATATACTTGACTTTCACGGTCGGGAATTGAACCAACTTGTTATTGTACATCGTTACATTTAATTACTGTCACACATACACACCTGTTTTGCATTGATTAACTAGAAGTTTAGCTCTTGCATTTCAATGTTGAAGTCACTCATGAATATGATGTAATGTTCTCAACGCTAAGCCCAATGGCGAACTATCTAATTGAATCTATGTTTCTGCCTTTAGTTATTTTCTTTTTGTTTGCTCGAGGACTAGAAAACTGATAAGTTTGGAGGTATTTCACGAGTGTGTTCTACTCATGAGTTTTATTCCATTTTTGACTTAATTTGAAGGTAGATTCTATGAATTTGATATGTTTATTAGTGTTGTCTTGTAGATGGTGAAAAAGGATGATGAGATGGTAAAATGAGGCTATTGGCATGGAATGAGAAGAAATAAAGGATGAAAGGGTAAAAGGGTCAAAGCATAAATTGAACAAGATGAACGACGCCATGGACTGAAGAGGTGGCGCTGCAACGCCACAACCCGAAAGCATGGCGCCGTGGCACCATGATCAATTTTTACACGGTGCCACCTAATACGCGTTTGAGCTAAAAAAATTACCTTTTTTAAAGCCCATGAAAACCCTATTTTCGAGAGAAACGTGAGAGGAATTATAAATAGAGGTCTTTGAGACTTGGCAAAGGGTTACACACTTTGAGGGGCACAAGATATTTTGTGAGATTCAACAAGCAATTGAAGGATTTCATTGAAGAGATTTTAAAGATTCAAGCAAGGGGTTGAAGGGAAGAACATCAAGGAACTCATCTTTGAAGTGTTGATTGGAAGATGAAGAGATTTTGTTGCAAGATCAACGTTTTTTTTCTACATCTTTACTTCAAATCCGGTGATGTATTCAATAACAATTATTTCTTGTTCCTTGTTTAGTATGAATAACTAATTCATTCGTTAGGGCGAACATGTAAGCTTATTTGGGGACCTTTATGTTTTTAATCCAAGATTCTAGTCCTTAAATTGTTTGTGTTGATTTTTACTATGAATTTAATGCTTCAAATGAATTGATCACTAGTTTGATGTTTTCATGAATTCTTTACAAATTGAGAGGTGCGTTTAGGATTTATACCATATAGTAAAATTCGGTAAATTGGTATAATGTGTAGAGATACCTATACTAATTATTGCGGTCGTGTGTGAATTTTCTGAACTTTATTTCGTTTAATTAATGTCAATTTGCATAGAGATGTGGAATTGGATTAATTGAATAGGCTCAATGAGAACTCGACAGGGGTAAGTTGAATATTAGGAGAATTCGACTGAACACTACTTTAGATTGTGAATCTTACTTTAAAACGTAAAGGTGATCAAATAGGTGAAGTGTTCTACCCAAACATTCTCTTTATTGTTTAAATCTCAATCTCAATCGTTGTGCGCATCACATTTAATTTCACGTTTTCTTAGATTAAAATCCTCAACATACAAAATTCGAGTTTACTTTCGTCAAATAGAAGTTGAAATTGGATAGTTTAGGTAATAGAGTATAGTCCTCGTGAGAACGATTATCTGGATTCTTAGGTCCACTTATTACTTGTTCTATATCGTACACCTGCGATAAGAAAAATTACAACACTAGGTCAACAACATCAACAATGAAATTCACAAATTCAAGTAATGTCCCAACATATGTAATCCTCGTTTGTTCCGGTCATGGAATAGATGAAATAAATTAAAAAATGGATTTTTGTTCAAGAATGAAATTTTATTGGAACTGTCTATATTTGGTTCATCGTTCGGAACCCTATCATAAGTCAATGATGGCTATGTGCTCAAATAATCAAGTCTAACGTGGATAAATACTCAAGTAAAAGCACAAATTATGGCGTTGTCCAGATCTAGCTAAATGTGTACTCAATTCAAACAGATAAACATCATCATAAGCGACAAGTCGTTCAACGCTAACTAGACATTATTTTTGTTTTTGTTTTTCAATTTTTTTTACAGTTATATTGACCTAATCAGCAATCGAAAAATATATATTCTAAGTATTCTAATACTTACCCACCCCCCAAAAAAATATTACATTGTCCCCAATGTAAAAGAAAAAATAATCAAGTAAAGGATTCTTACAAAAATCCTATAGCTAGAAAAATATAAGTCTTACAAAATGGGTTGGAGATTAAAATTTAGGTGCAAACTTTAAGAATGCATATCACATCAATATGAGCTCAATATAATGCTAGGATGTTAATGATGAAATTAGGTAAAAATGAACCCAATAAATAAACATGCCTAAGTTACTAATGCAAATATGAAAGTACTACCTAAAATATGTTCAAAACAAACCATTTAAATGCATGAGTTCCTAAATTAATGCAATCCCTAAAACTACTTGTCATATAATAGTTAATCAAAATAAGTGAAAAATGATGGAAAAATGGGTTGCCTCCCATTAAGCACTCGATTTATAGTCTAAAGCTCGACTTTTTGAGTGATATACTTATGGTGGTTTAAATCAAAATATTTCACCCTTGCACTCCTTGCAATTTCAAGTATTGCATCCTCTTTTAGCTCTCCAAACTTTGAATTCTCCATTCTTGTATCTACCAATAATTCCTCCAAATTTTAATTTTATCTTCTAATAGTTTTGTTAATAGATAGTTCATCTTCATCAATACAATTACACTCGTCGAGGTCTGATGGTTGTTTGGATGTATTATGAAATTAAAACTTCTTGTTCCTCATCCATTCTCAAGACCGGTTCACATTTTTCCATATCAATAAAAGTTCGACCCGTTGCTAAGAAAGATCACCCCAAGATTATTGGTATAACCATGTCTTCTTCTATGCCTAGAACAATGAAGGCTGCCTGAAATATCAATTTGCCAGCTGTGATGAGTATTTCCTCAAACTTGCCTCTTGAATATTTGATCCTTCTATCAGCAAGTTGCAATAACATTGTTGTTTCTTTTGCTTTTCCTAATCCCAATTTCCTATATATGGATAAAGACATTAAGTAAACACTTTTGCCTTCATCACATAAAGTATTAAAAGAACCAACTTCTCCAATTGAAACAAGTAAACAACTCCCAGGATCCTTGAGTTTGGGAGACAGTTTATTTTATAACTTGCACTGCTCTCCTCTGTCAGTGCCATCGTTTCAAATATCATAAGCTTTCTCTTCTTTGATATCATGTCCTTCAAAATTTTTGCATAACTTGAAATATGCCTTATCGAGTCTATAAATGGGATATTAATGTGGAGTTTCTTTAGCACATGCAGAAATTTCTCAAATTGTTGGTCTAACTTATGATTTTTCAACATTTGTGGGAATGGGATGGGAGATACATATTCTCTGACAGGATCAACGACCTTAGCTTGTAAATTGCCTGAATTCTTTTTTAAATCTTTATCAATTAACTTTTTAGACTCATCCACGTGCTCCTCATCTATTGTAGGCACTATGTTCATGATTGTAATTTCAGGCAATTGTATTCCTCTTCTTGTTGTGATTGCTTTCATAGATGGATCCTCAATTATTTCATTCTTTGAAATACTTATGGCCATTACTCGCTCTTTAGGATAAATCTCAATATTGTTTGGCAGGGTACTCGGTGCTCCACCTGATATAGCAAGTGTCATCTGTTCCATTTGAGTATTCAAGTTCTTGATTGCAGCACTCTCATTTTGAAGGGTTGTCTCAGTCTTTCTTTGGAAATGATTGTTTGCCTCCATATAGTGCTCTGTCTTTTCTATAAACTTGGTAAACATTCCTTTCATTGGAATTCTTTTCTCAGGCTACTAATACTGATAACCATGTGGTGTAGTGGGATTTTAATTACTTAAAGAAAAAACTGATGCTTCCTCCAACCAGGATTGTAGGTGTCAGAATGTAGATTATTTTGCAGGCATTGACTCTCTTGTACATAGTCCACTTGTTATGTATCTTGTGCAAGAATTGGACAATCTGTTGTAATATAATCTATCCCACATTCTTCACAACTTAGACACTTAACCTATTTTGCATGGACTGACCGTGATATGCTTAACCAAAGAGTCATTTTTTTGCAGACAACGCTGTATAGATATCCAACTCATATACTCATGGTACATTCTAACGAACAACCTGCTCAGAAGCCCACATGGCTATGGTAGTAACCACTCTTTCAAACAATTCTAAGGTTCTATTGATTGTCTTTGTGAACAAGGAGCCACTAGATGATGAGTCCACAATGCTCTTGTAAGATGGAAGTAGACCTGCATAGAAATATTGGATTTGGAGCCCTTTACTAATGTCATGATGAGGACACTTCCGAAACATGTTATTGAATTTGTTCCAAACTTCATTAAATGATTCGATTTTCACCTTCTGAAACATCGATATATCTTGCTTCAACTTTGCAATCTTCGCTGATGGGAAGAATTTGGTGCAAATTTTTTTAGCCAAATCATTCTAGGCAGTGATATTGGCAGTAGGCTGTGAGTCTAACCATTTAAGCACTCTATCCTGTAGAGTATGTGATATGATTCGGGAGAGGCCAAGATCGACCGGGAGTGCAATGTTCACCAGGAAGATACAAATGGCTCGATCGGGACTTGTTTAGGTTGATAACGTCGTACAAAGCCATGCAAATACATGCTCGGGAAACGAAGTATGTGGAGTCGAAGCTAACATGCCAAGGGTTAAGTTTCGTGAAGGGATCGAAGGCCGAAACGGATTGGAGTAACTTGATTCAAGTGGGCAAAGCTGGAAGATCAAATTTGAACCATGCGGCCACATGGTTCAAAAACTCATGCGACCTCACTGAGACAACTCAAGAGCAAGAAGGGGCCAAACTTTTATTCCATACGGCCGCATGGAAATACACGAAAATACACCATACGACCGCATGGTTATGTCCGGGGCCAAAATTTTCCATTTGCTCGCGAGTTTCTTTATTTCACTAGAATTTTTATTTTTGGTAACTTTTTATATTTTGGAACTCTTTAATTCCGTTTTTACCATTGTCTAGGGTTTAGTATAAGTAGTTATTTTATTTCATTGTATGGGACAACTTGATTATTATTAATAAAATTGAAAGGTTGCTTTCTCTCTTGTTCTTCATCAACAAATCCCGATCTTATCAAGATTGAATCTTGTGGCGTTCAACCAATCAAGTGAGGTTCGTTGGTTTTGTAATCACGGGGTCAAGGTATTCGCTAATTATCTTGGTTACGGGGTTCAATAATCTGCGGGTCGAGCTTACAAAAATTCGGGTGAGATTTCTTAAATCTTGTAATCAAAAGGTCGCCATATTCATTTGTGATTGTGTCGGTTGTTTGGTTCATTATTTTCTAAATCAAATCCATAAACCTTGTTATTTGGCTTTCTTGGGTCGAATTTCAATTTGCTGCGGGGTTGCATAGTATTCGTTGCTACGTGGTTCTTATCATTTGATATCGGAGCACAGTTCCACAATTCAAGGTTATATCATTTTTTCTTTCCTTTGGGTCTTGTTTTCATTTTCTTGTGTTCTTCATGTCCAATGATAATTTTTGAGTCTTTGAATCGAAAAATTCAAAAGTTGTTTTTGGGTCAATCTAGCATCCAAATTAACTTTCGTTTGTTTCGTTGTTCTCGTAGTCAATTCTTGAGTTTATTATATAAAAAAATTACTGTTCACGGGGGTACTGTTCACATAAAAAAAAATTCTGGTTTGTCTTCCAATTCAAGAACCACTTTCTTGAATTAAATTATCATTCATCTAAAATATCCAATTCTCCTATTATGTCTTTGTTGTCCATAATCTCACTTGATTAAATTCTGCAAGAATAAATCGTGATTGAGTTTAGATTGTTTTTTGAGGCACTTGGGTGAAAGTTTGAGTGGTAAAAGGCTGAGTGGTGAGATCAGTAGAGGGTAAAAAATCGAATTTTGTGTGATACATGAGCAAACTTTGTGAGGCAAAAATAAATTGTGAGTCCAAAATGTCAGACAGGGAAAGTTCAGCATCAAGCAAGGACAGTAACAAATCACACATGTCGGGTGAGATGGTTCGATGGTTTGAGCGGCTGTTTGAGGATATGAGGGATAGGATAGGTTGGATATGACAGTGACAAATCTTCATCCGGAGCAACGAGCGGAAGTACCTAATATGAGGAGACATGGTTGACAGGAGCCTATGATTGAGGTTCGGGAAGAAAATAATTATGTTAGTGACATTGATGAGGAGGTTGAGATGGGTAGGATGAGGCATAGAGGAGCTAGGCTTGAACGAAGGGGTAGAAATCATGTTGGAGACAGTGTAGATGGAGCCATGGGCAGCATCAAATTGTCCATTCCGCCATTTAAAGGTAGGAGTGATCCTGAAGCTTACATGGAGTGTGAGAAGAAGGTGGAGTTGATCTTTGATTGCTGCAACTATTCGGAGGAGAAGAATGTTAAGATCGCCGTCCTCGAGTTCAAGTGACTATGCAATCACTTGGTAGGATCAATTGGTTTCATCGAGGCGTAGGAATAGGGAGCAACCAATCAACACTTGGGAGGAATTGAAGGCAATCATGCGGAAGAGGTTCGTACCTAATCACTATTACCAGGAACTTCATCAGAAGCTACAAAGCTTCTACCAGGGCTAGATTTTTGAATGGATTGAACAGGAACATAGCTAATGTGGTTGAGCTGCAGCACCATTTAAAGTATATATTTTCAAGCAATAATTTGAGTCAATAATTTTTAAAAAATGGTGATTTTTAAAGCTATTTTTTAGCCAGAAAGAAAAGTGTTTTTTGAACTCTTAAAAAAAATAAAGATCGGTACTTAAATTGCCAAAATTTGAATTTTACAAAACATATTGATAAAATATAACAATAAAATATATATTATGAAATAATAATTTGAGTGAACAAATTTCTTAAAGAAATTATTTTAGAAACAAAAACTAATAATATAGAATTGTTTAATTATTATTTATTGTGTTAAAAATTAAAAGAAGTGGACGTGAGAGGAATCAAACCCAATGCCTCCCACCATACCATATACAAAAGTTAGCAATTGACCATATGAGTTACAACAATTCAGTTAAAGCAAATAAAAATTATATTATATAGAGTTATTTAATAATTATTTATAATGTAACAAATTTAAAAAAGGAAATGGAGATGAGAGGATTTGAACAATGGCCTCTCATTTGAAAGCCAAGGGCACTACCGTTTAAGCTACAACTATGTTCTTTTCAAAGTTGTATAGTTACTCATATTTAATTTCAACACTTCGTTTATAGATAATATTTTTCTCGCTGGAGCCAACATAGGCGGCCACGTCGGCTCGCCGGGTGCTAGCTCCGCCCTTGATTGCAACCTCTGTTTCTCTCCTAGCATGCGTGTGTATATAAACATATAACCAACAACAGGCAGCCCTCTTTCCCCATTTTTTAAAATTCCCAACTAGCCGCCCCAACTCTTCTAATTCTGTCTCTCTGTCTCTTTTTTCCCCCTTTTGCTGTGTGTGTATATATATATATATACATATATATATATATATATATATATATATATATTTCAGCCGCCCACTTTGTAGTATTCAGTTAGGGAATCGAAATGGTTAATGAATTTGAATTCAAATACAAGTTCAAAAGTGAGGCCCATTTAATTTATTATTTTCTTCAATCCCTCAATTATTTATGAATTTGCAAACTATGAATTTTTAGAATGCTTAGTACAACGCGTTAAAGTTGTATTGAATTATTAAAATGATAAAGTCAAGCATAATAAGTATCAAAATTAAAAAAAATTTGTAATGAAAATCCTCTCGAGGGTCCTTGAATAAAGGTATCCCTGAGTAAAGGTCTCTCTTTCCTCTTGAAGGCTACCGGAATAGAGGTTTTCCCCTGCAGTTGGTGCAGGATCTATCGTGTCTTATCACGCACTTCTCTCTATGGAATCGGATATTGCAAACATGTGTAAAAAACTGTCTCTCACAGAACAGGAAGAAGAAGTTCTAGCAATCGGAGAAGAAGAGGTGCTGATCCCCCATCGGAGTGAAAAATGTTTGTTATTCAAACTTTTGTCCAGTAAACACTTCAACAAAGAGGCGGTTAAGAATTCTATGAAGCGCTCATGGCGTCCAAATATGGCTTTGAGCATTCGAGACATTTCTTCCAACCCGTTCCTTGCAGAATTTGAGGACATTCGGGATAAGGAACGTGTCATGCGCGAGGGTCCGTGAGTGTTTGACAAACATTTGGTATTAACCAAAGAGATTGATGCCTTGATGGCCTTGAACAAATTGACAATATCTCCTTCTCAGAGGCAAATTTTTGGGTAAGAATTCATGATCTCATGGTTCGGAACTGGAAAATGGGGGATGCTATTGGCAGGCAACTTGGCAAAATTATTGATATTGATATCGATAAAAATAAAAATAAAATAGATAGAGGTGAATTCCTTCGTGTACGGATAGGCCTCGATATCTCCAAGCCTCTCCTACGTGGTAAGAGGTTTTGTGTGGGATCCCACAAACCTTTTTGGGTCCGTTTCGCTTATGAGCGCCTTCCAAATTTCTGCTATCTATGTGCACTCTTGGACATACTCATAAGGAATGCTCCCAGTGGCGATCTTCCATGGAGGTACACACAACCTCTGATTATTCCTATGGACCTTGGCTACGTGTTGGAAACTTTGGAGATTATGGTGGTCTTGTCCGTAACCAACAACTGCAGTCTCAAACGTCTGACCAACAGACAAACAATTCAAGCATTGGGTCAGAAAAATGGTGAACAAGATGGTGAACAAACTCCGGCGCCAGCAACCAACTATAGTACACCGAAAAATCATGAGCTATTACAGGAAAAGAATATTGATGGAAATAATGGGGAGTTGATGAAGGCGAAATTTCTGGAACAGCTGCCATTACATGATTAATTTGGAATCACAGATTCTGTGGAAAATAATTTTGACAGCAATGAGGTTATGGAAAATAATATTGACAGTAGTGACTTTCCTAATATTCAGCCCAAGGGTAATCCTATCCCTCAACAAACTGATTTTGAAGTTCAAAACGCCTGAAGGGTATAGGTAAATCCCATGAACGGGTTTCCAGCTCCAATGATCAGAATTCGGTGGTGGCTGACCCACCGATCCTCATGAAAATACTTAGTTGGAATGCACGAGGGATTGGGAACCCTCGTGGCATTCGCACTCTTTCTGACCTTATCAGAAAGGAAGATCCCGATGTTTTGTTCTTGCAAGAGACAAAACTTAATGCTACAAATATGGAATTTTGTCGAGTCGAACTAAAATTCTACAATTGTTTTAATGTTGAGGTAGTGGGACGTAGTGGTGGAATTGCTCTTCTTTGGAAATGTGAGGTTCTTTTATCTGTTCTAAGTTACTCCAAAAACCACATTGATGCTAAAATTGAAGCACCCCAACGTAGCTGGTAACTAACTGGAATCTATGGCCACCCTGAGATATGTAAACACATGGAGGTATGGAACTTATTAAGGAAACTGAAGAGAGACTCTGTAGATGCATGGCTTGTCTTGGGCGACATCAATGAAATTTTATCACATGAAGAGAAATGGGGAGGCCGAGATAGACCTAGGCAGCAACTTGAAAATTTCCAACATATGTTCCTTGATTGTGAGCTCTGGGACCTTGGTTTCAAGGGCCCTAAATACACATGGTATAATGGAAGACATGACAGTGCAAAAAATTTCGAAAGGCTGGATCGCTTCTGTGCGAACGGTTCTTGGTGTTGTCTTTATGCAAATGCCTCTAACACCCATGGCTCAACAACATACTCAGATCAACTTCCGATCTGGATTCAGCTTGATGGTGTTAATCAATCACTAAAAGGACCCAAACCATTTCTTTTTGAATCAGTGTGGCTAGGTGAAATTGAATGCTCCAACATTGTGTTAAACCAGTGGTCTGAAACTAGCCCTCAGAATATGGAAGATATTAAGAGAAATATTAGTTGCTGCAGCACTCATCTCCAATCATGGAACCAAGCTACATTCGGCAAAGTGCATGTGAAGCTTAAAGAAGCCAGATCAAAGCTAGCTCGAGTCCAACAAAAGAATCCTACAACTATCAAAACCAATGATCTGCGAAAAGCTGCTGAAGAGGTGTATACTTGGATGGACAGAGAGGAGATCATACGGAAACAAAGATCAAGGGCAGCTTGGCTCGAAGAAGTAGATCAGAACACACATTACTTCCATGCAAAAGCCTCCCAAAGAAGGAAAAAAAAACTAAATTACAAAATTGTTGGATGATCAAGGGTGCTGGCAGGAGGGAGAAGTGTGCGACCAGCTGATCATCAACTATTTTTCAGATCTTTTCGCCTCTAATGGCTTCAGAAATCAAGCTGTCGTTCTGACCAACATGGAAAGCAGAGTTACTACTGATATGAACTATGAGCTGACACAACCTTTCACAACAAGTGAAATCTCTCAGGCACTACAGGAAATGCATCCTAATAAGGCTCCGAGACCTGATGGTATGCCTCCTCTCTTCTTCCAAATGTTTTGGCCTCATATTGGCCCTTCTATAACTAATGCTGTAGCGACCGAGAATTTTAATTTATGTTTCTTGAAAAACATGTCGCTAAATCTTAAACCCGAGTTCTAAAAGTAAAAGCGCGTTCGTCTAGCCGTTGTTAAACTAATTTAGATTTATTAGAATCGAGTCCAATTTCAAATATTTTAATTTATTAAATTCCTTATCGTTTTAAATCCTAAATTAAATACGATATATATTATTATTTCGGGTCCAATATTTCGTTAGTCCAAATATGTTCGTTTTAGCCCAATTCTCTAAGTCCAATTAGACAATTCTTTCAGCCCAATTTCTGGTCCACTTACTGCCCTAGGAATTCGTGCCCTAGATTTCTACTGTCCATATAACACCCCACTTCCCCCTCAACCTCACGCAGCCAAAACAGTAGCAGCCTAGGTAAGAAAAATTCAATTCCTCTCCTCCATGCAGTTAACTCCCGGTTCATTTGCCTGATTGAGAAACTTACCCTTGATGCTAGAAAACCAATTTCTAGCATCAACGGATTCACGTGTGATGCTAGAAAACCAATTTCTAGCATCCACACCACCACCTCCAAACCCAGGCCACAGCCGTCCATGGCCACAGAAACTACCAACACCGCCATCTCCAACCCACAGGCCATTGCACACGGCCATTGCACAACCCAGAACCACCACCTCCAACACCACTGCAGCCATCCACACGAGCCACCACACCAACACCTAAGCTGCAGCCATCACCCCACAATCCAGCCCCCAATCGAACCACCACCCATCGACAGCCCCCTTCAACCCAAAAATCGAGTCCCAAAATCAACCCAAATTAAAACCAAAATCAAGAAAAAAGGAGACCCACACACTTACCTTATACATCGACCCATCTTCCAACCAGTTCGCCGCCGAAAAGTCCAAGAAAAATCGAAGTCTAAGCCTCGGTTAACTCCATTAGCCTCCAACCCGAAAGTCAAAACCACCCAATCATCACCACCGGCGTCTTCACGCGACGCCGGCGTCGCCGGCCGGAATCGAGGGAAGGGGCTTCGCCCCCCCCTTCACCGTCGCCTCTCTCCCCCTCTGCCTCGTTCACACGAGAGAAAGAGAGAGAGTTGAGATATTTTAATTTTTGATTTTTTGAAAATTATGATTTTAGCCCAAAGTTTAGAGTTAGTTTATTTCAGTCCCAAAGTTCGTTTTTTTAAAGAAAACAGGCCAAGATTTATGTTTTAAAATAAATCAGCCCACAGATTCTGAAAAAGGTCCATTTCAGTCCCTAAAATTTTTATTTTCAGTTTTAATAAATTTTCAATTTAGTCCCTATTCTAGAAATGTTCAATTTCAGCCCTTGAACTTTTATTTCAGTTTTAATAAATTCCAATTAAGTCCCTAAACTTCATTTTATCGTTTTTAATCTTTAAAAAAATTTCGAAACACTAATTCAAAGTTTATTTTCTATTTTTGCCTAGACGAAACATACGGATGATAGAGTTTGAGATTACTTCCCGCTCCAATTTTTAAGACTCGAGATAAATTGAGGTAAACTCGCCCCCATTAATTAGTTTAAATTATAATTGCATGTATTATGTGATTTTATGTGATTTATATGCTTTAATGCATAAGATGAGAATCTCTCATGAGATAGATTATGTTGTTATGCTTGTCGTAACTTATATGCTTAATTGCATGAGAAGAAAGAGAATCTCTTATGAGATAAGATGATGTTATGCATAACTTACTTGCTTAAATGCATGAGACAGACTACCCACACCCTATGATTTTAAAGAGCCTATGATTTCTCAAAAAAAATAAGCCCATGAGAATATCACTGTATGAATTGCATAGTTATGTGTTCAATTATTCTGTAAATTAATTACTGGCGATGAGTCTACTGAGTATTTCTTCGAAATGCTCCTTCCGTTATTTTAACAATATTTGCAGATTTTGGAGACGGCCGAGTTTGATGGGCAGTGGTGATATAAACGAATAAAAGTAGTTAACTGTTTTTATTTTACTTTTAAGTTTCACTCATTCGAACGTTATGAACTTACCTTGTCGTTTCTGCTATTTCAAACTTGAGTTTATAGTTTAATCAATTTTCCTTAAGTTAATTCAAATGAGATTTATTGCCGTTAAAGTTCACAAATTTTAAATGTGATGTTTTTAAAAGTTAGTTATTCCGCCGGACCTTTCCGTTAAATTAGGGTAAAAAGATGATGGCGTAGCATTCCGGGTCCACGGAACTCAGGGCATTACAAATGCTGTCTTACATGCTTTGAATACCCGTGAATTTCCTTAAGATGTAAATCATACGTTTATTACACTTATTCCTAAGACAAAAATCTGCAAAAAGTCAAGGATTACAACCCATCAGCTTCTGTAATGTCCTTTATAAGTTGGTCTCCAAGGTTGTGGCGAATAGGATAAAACAAGTGCTACCTATGGTGATTTTGGAAACACAATCAGCCTTTATTAAAGGGAGACTTATTTCAGACAATATACTTGTAGCGTATGGAGTGCTCCATTTCTTGAAAAGAAAGAAGAAGGGTTAGATGTCCCTTAAAACCGCGACGGTATTAAGTGCTAATGTAAGGCAAGATGATCAACGATCAGTTATGGCCCTATGAAATGTTCTGCAAGTGTAGCAATACAAAAAGTATCTTGGATTGCCACCTATGGTAGGCAGATCTAAATCCCGAGCCTTCTCTGATATAAAACAAAAAGTCTGACTAAAACTGGAAGGATGGAAACGCAGTATGTTCTCCCAAGGAGAAAGATAAGTCATCCTCAAATCTGTGGCTTTAGCAATACCCTCCTATGTTATGAGTTGTTTCAAACTCCCCTCTACATTATGCACTGAACTTGAGAAGATGATGGCTCGATTTTGGTGGGGCCAAAGGAAGGAGGAAAGGAAAATTCACTGGTTATCTTGGGATAATATGTGTAAGTCGAAATCCATGGAGAGCATGGGTTTTAAGGAGCTGGAGATTTTTAATATGGCCATGCTTGGTAAAAAAGCTTGGAGGCTCTTGCTCCACAGAGATAGCTTGGTTCACAAAATATACTCAGCCCGCTACTTTTCCGATGGTAACGTTTTGAAGGCATCTTTAGGTGGTAATCCCTCCTATGCTTGGCGTGGAATTTGGGAGGCTAATCTATTGATACAGGGAGGAAGATAGATCGTGGGAAATAGAGGCACCATAAATATTCTCCATGACAAATGGATCCCTAGAGCGACAGAATTAAGCAAGGAATTTGTAGCGACCCGAAATTTTAAAAGTACAAATTTTATAACTTAAAGTGTGTCGCTACGATAATCCCGTCAAAGTTTAGAATTCATTTTACGTCGGTCGAGTTGTCTAGCAAAACAATTTATTTAAGATTTCAAAACGATTTTAAACGTAAAACTTCAATATTCACGTATCGAATCCAATCTCGAACATTTTTAAAAGTATCAAATTCTTATCGATTTAAATCCAATTTTAATGTTCGATATTCTATTTAATGTCCAATTTTTTTATTAATCCAAATTTTCTATTTTAGCCCAATTTTATTAAATCCTATTAGCCAAAGAATTATTTTCCAGCACAAACTCTAGAAACCAATTTATTGCCTCGTTTTTCGTGCCCTACTGTTCATTCATCATCACCTTTCCCTCAACTCCCACGACAGTCTCCTCACCAACACCTCCACAGCAATTTCAGCAAGGTAAGAAGATTACCATCTCCATCAATTTCACCTCAAACCAATGTAATTTCACACACACGCACACACGGTTCATTTCAGCTGCAACCACACACGAATTTACAACCACCCATTCTCGAACCGCTGCCTGCAACCCGCACCCATTCAACCTTACCTACAGTCGAGCCACCACCACACGGCCACCATCCCACATCAACCACCACCAACCGCCGCCTGCAATCACCCAAAACGGCAGCCCCGTTTGCCCAAATCGACTCCTCCATCTCATCCAAAAAGCAGCCCCAAACAACCACAAAACCAAAGAAAACACAATACCCATACACTTACCTCGACCCCACGCACGTTCGGCCGGATTTCTCGCCGGAAACAGTCAAGAAAATCGGACCTTTGGCCTCGGTTTTTTACGCCCAATCAACACCCAATCAACCCCAGTCGACCCCCACCGCCGGCGCTACCTCGCGACGGCGGCGCCTTCGATTTGTGGCCAAAAATCACCCACGTCGCCTCACATTTTCATCACCTCGCTTCCCTCTCTTCTTCTCTTCTCCCTGCCCCTTTGATTGCGTCGAGTGAGAGAGAGAGAGTTAGAGATAGGTTTTGTAAATAATTGAGTTTTGAAAATTACTCCCTAAGCCCTAGCCTTTTAAAAGTTATCATTTTAGCCCAAAGTTTCCAAAGGTATTTTAAAAGACTTTTGTTTCAATTCCAAAGTTTTACAAAATGTTTAATTTAGCCCCCAATGTCTTACAAGCTATTTAATTCAATTCCAAAGTTTTAGTTACTTTTAAAATTAGTCCACAACTTCCAAAAAGGTTATTTCAGCCCTTTAAACTTTAAATTTCAGTTTTAAATCTTTTCAATTTAGTCCCTAAAAGTTTTAAAATTTTAATTAAACTTAGTATCTTAAATTAAATTAATTTTGTTCTTGCTAGACGAGATCGCGGGCAAAGTTTGAAGCACGGTAACACTACAATTGTTCAATTTCCAAGAAAACTTTCAAGACTTCGAGGTGGGGTTTACATTTACGCAATTGTGGTTATTTGTCCATGTTAATGCTTGATATGTGATTTTGATTGTGATATAATGTTTATACCATGAAAAGGTTGCCAGGGACCGTAAATAGGTCCGGGATCGAAATTGGGTCCTTGGGAGTGCCCACAGTGCAAAATAATTGCTAAGCGCTTATTACATGTTGTCAGGGACCGTAAATAGGTCCGGGATCGAAATTGGGTCCTTGGGAATGCCCACAGTACATAATTCTATAGTATGTTGTATGGATATTATTTTCACCACTTGATTGCATGTTTAGACTTGACTTGGACTGATTGCTGTATCTCCACTGAGTATAATTCGTTATGCTCAGCCCACTATTTTTCCACCCTTTCAGGTTAAGGAGTTTGGCAGGGCAAGACAACGAGCGGGGCAATTTGATTTAGTAGTAGAACTTTTGAATTATTAATTTTGAAACAAGAAATTTTAAATAGTTGATTTCCATTTGACATTTTAATACCGAATTTTAGTATCTTTGAAATGTTGGTAATTGTTTATTACATTTGGTATTAACTCTTGAATGTGAGAAAAATTATTTTAGAAATGATGTTTCCGCGTTTTGTGCTAAATTGCTATGGGTTTTTGAAATATATGTTTGCCTTCGCATTGTGGCGACTTTTGAAAATGATTAATTACAGGTTATTTTGACTTAAGTAACGTCTCGAGTTATTAGCAAAATTTGGGGCGTTACAGTGTGGTATCAGAGCCAGGTTTTACCTTTCTGTAGACTTGTGAAAATTTTACAAAAAAAAAAAAAAGGAAACGTGTTTAGTATTTAAATTAAATGCCACCCGCTCTTGCCGCGCCACGCCTACTCCGAAAAGGTAAAATGTTTAGCAAATTTTATTTGATGAAGTCTGAAAATTTTCAATTGCTGGATACCATGAATTTATTATATAACTGCATCTAAAATTTATTGTTACAACAGAAAGTTACATGAGAATGAAATTTTGCTATAGATGATGCAATTTGAAATGTTTGAAAGTTTGTATCCAGTACATGTTATAAAAATTTTCCATGCGCTATTATGTTTGGGAATTGAACTTGTGATGTGAAATATTTAAAATTTTTTGGAAATTATAAATTTAGTCCTCGAAATTAGGCTAAAACATGAAGTAATCCATTTCAATAGAATTTACTTTTAGAATTGATATGCCAAAGGGAACGTATGAGATAGAGATGTGGGAAAAACTATTTGTGGAAATTTCAGTAGGAGAACATATTTCGGATTATAGATATTGGTTGCAATTTTATTATTTGTTTTCCTTTTGAAAAATTTGAGATAATAATAAAATTTGCTTTTAGCTCTACTGTGTTTTTTCTATGATTTTTCCTTTTAGATTTTATTATTCCTAAATGGCCATTGTGAATTTCACAACCTAGCGGATGCTGAGAAAAATGTTGTTGTGATTTAGGAAATGTCTCGTAGAACAAATCGAGTTCTCGCGAATCGGGTTGCTGCAAGACAAGCTACCCCAGGCTGGGCTGCTACTGGCGATGCGGGAAATAATTCGTTAAGGGATCTCGTGAATGCCCTACAGGGGCTCATTCAGCAACAAGCCCCAAGAGCTCCACGAAATGCCCCTAATCCACAGGCTAATGCAGATAACACAAGCATGGTTGTGGAACAATTTCGTCGATATAAACCACCAACATTCAATGGTCGAACAGGACCCCTAGCTGCAGAGGAATGGCTGAGGGCATTAGAACGAATCTTTAAACATATAGCCTGCTCAGACACTCAGAAAGTGTCATGTGCTGTATTCCAGCTTGAAGAGGATGCAGATCATTGGTGGGAGTCATATCAGCGCACTAGAACTGAGGCACAGCAACTTGAATTGACATGGAATGGATTCAAGGAATTGATAATACAGAGGTATTTTCCCCAGTCTTTCCGGGACCAGAAAGAAACGAAGTTCCTTGAACTTAGGCAAGGAAATATGTCTGTGGTGGAATATGAAACAAAATTCAACCAGCTGTCCAGGTATGCTACCCATCTGGTTGACACAGATATCAAGAAGGCTAGAAGATTTGAAAGAGGCTTACGCCCAGAAATTGGAGGAATCATAGCAGGTTTGGGACTCACTACTTATGCCGAAGCAATTGAGCGAGCACAAGCTATATCCTCTCGCTTAAACCTAGAAAAGACTACTCAGAAACCCGCAAAGGTACCAGTGAAAAGGAAATGGGATAGCCAGAATATGGGCAAAGGCAGATATCAGAACAAGAAGGGGAAATCATGGGGAAAAATAGAGGAAAAGGCTAGCATTGAGAAACCTGTATGCCCGAAGTGTGATAAGCGTCACCATGGAGAGTGCTTACTCGGGAAGGGGATATGTTTCAGATGTAAGAAACCCGGTCATTTTGCTGATAAATGTCCTGAATTCAAGGATAAGAAAGATGCCAGGAAGGGAAAGGCTTGAGTTTTCGCTTTGACTCAGAAAGAGGCAGAGAAAGATCCAGATGTGATGACAGGTATTCTATCAGTATTCAATACACCTGCTATTGTTTTGATTGATTCCGGTGCTACGAATTCTTTCATCTCTGCTAGTTTTCATGCTAAGATTGGGAATGTATCTGAAAGTGTGAATGATGCCTTAGAAGTTAGTATTCCTTCAGGTGAAACTATTATCACTAATTTGATGTCGAAAGCTGTTAAGTTTGAAATAGATGGGAAGAACTTAGAGGCAGACTTGTACTTAATAGACATGAAGGACTTTGATATTATTTTAGGCATGGACTGGCTTAGTTGCAATCACGCTACAATTAAGTGTCATGAGAGGGAGGTACTCTTTCAGAAACCAGGAGAATGTGAATTTACCTTCTTCGGGACAAAAGTCAAAACTATGCCCCGTGTCATATCAGTGTTGAAGGCACAAAGAATGTTGAGGAAGAGTACAAATCAAGGATATCTAGTGAGCATCACTAGTGTTCAAGCAACTGAGTTAACTGTTACAGATGTGCCAGTTGTGCGTGATTTTGTGGATGTATTTCCAGATGACCTAGCTGGTATTCCACCAGATAGACAAGTGGAATTCATGATTGACTTGGTACCTAGAGCTGCACCCATATCTAAAGCACCATACAGGATGGCACCGAAAGAACTTCAGGAGTTGAAGGTGCAATTACAAGAACTGTTGGATAAAGGATTTATTCGACCGAGTGTATCGCCTTGGGGAGCACCGGTTCTGTTTGTGAAAAAGAAAGATGGATCAATGAGGATGTGCATTGACTACAGAGAGTTGAATCGCCTCACAGTCAAGAATAAGTATCCTTTACCACGAATAGAGGATTTGTTCGATCAGTTAAAGGGTGCCGTTGTATTCTCCAAGATCGACTTGAGATTAGGTTATCATCAGTTGAAGGTACTGTGATATACCAAAAACCGCATTTAGGACTCGATACGGACATTATGAATTCACTGTGATGCCGTTCGGGTTAACTAATGCACCAGCTGTCTTCATGGACTTAATGAACCGAGTATTTCATCAATACTTGGATCGGTTTGTAATTGTGTTTATAGATGACATTCTGATTTACTCAAGGGACAAGGAACAACATGAGGAGCATCTCAACATTGTATTCAGACACTTCGACAGGAAAAGTTATATGCAAAATTCAAGAAGTGCGAATTCTGGCTTGACCAAATTGGTTTTCTTGGACATGTGGTTACCGCAGATGGTATTGAAGTTGATCCAGCCAAGGTTGATGCTGTCACTAATTGGAGGGCACCAACCAATATAAATGAAGTTCGTAGTTTCTTGGGATTGGCTGGCTATTACCGAAGGTTTATCGAAGGATTTTCAAAAATTGCTGGATCGATGACCCAATTGACCAAGAAGGGAGTGAAGTTTCAATGGACAGAAAAGTGCGAGAAGAGTTTTCAAGAATTGAAACAGAAATTGGTATCTGCACCAGTTTTGGCTATTCCAAAAGGGTCAGAAGGTTTTGTAATCTACAGTGATGCATCAAAACAAGGTCTGGGATGCGTACTGATGCAGCATGGAAAAGTGATTGCATATGCATCTAGACAATTGAAGCCACATGAGCAGAACTACCCTACACACGATTTGGAATTGGCTGCTGTAGTTCATGCTTTAAAGATATGGCGACACTATCTATATGGTAGTAAGTGCGAGATATACACAGACCATAAGAGTTTAAAGTATTTCTTCACTCAAAAAGAATTGAATATGAGACAGAGAAGGTGGTTGGAGTTAGTTAAAGATTATGACTGTACTATCCACTACCACCCTGGCAAGGCAAATGTTGTTGCTGATGCACTTAGCCGGAAAGGTAAAGGACAGTTAGCTGCCCTAACCAGTCAAGAACAATTGATCAAGGATTTTGCCAACATGAGACTTGAAGTTGTAGCTTCTCCACATCACACAACTACAATTATAGCTACTTTGATTGTTCGACCGACTCTCAGAGACAGAATTAAAGAAGCTCAGGGTAAGGATAATTTTTTGTGCAAGATTAAAGACCGAGTACTCGCTGCCAGTGTTAAAGGTTTTGGAGTATCAACTGATAACACTCTTCTGTTTAAGAGAAGACTGTGTGTACCGAAGGATGAAGCCTTAAGGAAGGAGATTTTAGATGAAGCACATTATTCACCTTATACTGCACACCCAGGAGGTACGAAGATGTACCAGGATTTGCGAATAAGCTATTGGTGGAGAAACATGAAGAGGTCAATTGGCTTATTTGTTGAGAAGTGCATGACTTGCCAACAAGTCAAAGCTGAACATCAACGTCCATCTGGAATGTTGAACCCACTTGAAATCCCAGAATGGAAGTGGGAACATATAACAATGGATTTTGTCGTAGGACTTCCTAGATCAGTTAAAGGTCATCAAGCTATATGGGTTATAGTTGATCGCTTGACAAAAGCTGCTCATTTTCTACCAGTGAAAATGACTTTCAGTTTAGACCAATATGCTCAGTTGTACATCAGAGAAATTGTAAGATTGCATGGTGTACCAGTTTCTATAGTGTCAGACAGGGATTCCAGATTTACATTCAAGTTCTGGGAAAGCTTGCAAACAGCTATGGGAACTAGATTGAAATTCAGTATAGCATATCATCCACAGACAGATGGACAATCAGAGAGAACTATACAAACTTTAGAGGATATGTTGAGAGCTTGCGCTTTAGACCTTGGTGGTAACTGGGAAACTCATTTACCTTTGGTTGAGTTTGCATATAACAATAGTTTTCAGTCTACCATTGGCATGGCACCGTATGAAGCTCTTTATGGCAGAAAGTGCAGATCACCAATTTATTGGGATGAAGTTGGTGAAAGGAAAGTTTTGGGTCCAGAAATAGTGGAACAGACTGTAAAGGCTGTGGAGAAGATCAGAGAAAGAATTAAAACAGCACAAGACAGACAGAAGTCTTATGATGACAAGCGATGAAAGGAACTACAGTTTGAAATTGGTGAAAAAGTATTCCTTAAAGTGGCTCCTATGAAAGAAGTGGTAAGGTTTGGGAAGAAAGGAAAACTTAGACCAAGGTTTATTGGACCTTTTGAAATTTTGGAAAGAGTTGGAAACGTAGCCTATAGGTTGGCTTTACCGCCAGAGTTAACAGCAGCACATAATTTTTTTTATATCTCAATGTTAAGGAAATATGTCCATGATCCGGACCACATTGTTAATTATGCATCCTTGGATGTTAATAAGGACATGACATATGAGGAAACTCCTGCAGTTATACTTGAGAGAAAAGTTCATACCTTAAGGAACAAAGATATCCCTTTAGTGAAAGTCCAATGGAATAGACATAGTAGAGAAGAGGCAACTTGGGAAAGAGAGGATGAAGTTTTAGCCAAATATCCAGACATTTTCAAATCAAGTAAGTTTAATTTCGAGGACGAAATTTATTTTAGTGGGGAAGGTTGTAGCGACCCGAAATTTTAAAAGTACAAATTTTATAACTTAAAGTGTGTCGCTACGATAATCCCGTCAAAGTTTAGAATTCATTTTACGTCCGTCGAGTTGTCTAGCAAAACAATTTATTTAAGATTTCAAAACGATTTTAAACGTAAAACTTCAATATTCACTTATCGAATCCAATCTCGAACATTTTTAAAAGTATCAAATTCTTATCGATTTAAATCCAATTTTAATGTTCGATATTCTATTTAATGTCCAATTTTTTATTAATCCAAATTTTCTATTTTAGCCCAATTTTATTAAATCCTATTAGCCAAAGAATTATTTTCCAGCACAAACTCTATGAACCAATTTATTGCCTCATTTTTCGTGCCCTACTGTTCATTCACCATCACCTTTCCCTCAACTCCCACGACAGTCTCCTCACCAACACCTCCACAGCAATTTCAGCAAGGTAAGAAGATTACCATCTCCATCAATTTCACCTCAACCCAATGTAATTTCACACACACGCACACACGGTTCATTTCAGCTGCAACCACACACGAATTTACAACCACCCATTCTCGAACCGCTGCCTGCAACCCGTACCCATTCAACCTCACCTACAGTCGAGCCACCACCACACGGCCACCATCCCACATCAACCACCACCAACCGCCGCCTGCAATCACCCAAAATGGCAGCCCCGTTTGCCCAAATCGACTCCTCCATCTCATCCAAAAAGCAGCCCCAAACAACCACAAAATCAAAGAAAACACAATACCCATACACTTACCTCGACCCCACGCACGTTCGGCTGGATTTCTCGCCGGAAACAGTCAAGAAAATCGGACCTTTGGCCTCGGTTTTTGACGCCCAATCAACACCCAATCAACCCCAGTCGACCCCCACCGCCGGCGCTACCTCGCGACGGCGGCGCCTTCGATTTGTGGCCGAAAATCACCCACGTCGCCTCACCTTTTCATCACCTCGCTTCCCTCTCTTCTTCCCTTCTCCCTGCCCCTTTGATTGCGTCGAGTGAGAGAGAGAAAGAGTTAGAGATAGGTTTTGTAAATAATTGAGTTTTGAAAATTACTCCCTAAGCCCTAGCCTTTTAAAAGTTATCATTTTAGCCCAAAGTTTCCAAAAGTATTTTAAAAGAGTTTTGTTTCAATTCCAAAGTTTTACAAAATGTTTAATTTAGCCCCCAATGTCTTACAAGCTATTTAATTCAATTCCAAAGTTTTAGTTACTTTTAAAATTAGTCCACAATTTCCAAAAAGGTTATTTCAGCCCTTTAAACTTTAAATTTCAGTTTTAAATCTTTTCAATTTAGTCCCTAAAAGTTTTAAAATTTTAATTAAACTTAGTATCTTAAATTAAATTAATTTTGTTCTTGCTAGACGAGATCGCGGGCAAAGTTTGAAGCACGGTAACACTACAATTGTTCAATTTCCAAGAAAACTTTCAAGACTTCGAGGTGGGGTTTACATTTACGCAATTGTGGTTATTTGTCCATGTTAATGCTTGATATGTAATTTTGATTGTGATATAATGTTTATACCATGAAAAGGTTGCCAGGGACCGTAAATAGGTCCGGGATCGAAATTGGGTCCTTGGGAGTGCCCACAGTGCAAAATAATTGCTAAGCGCTTATTACATGTTGTCAGGGACCGTAAATAGGTCCGAGATCGAATTTGGGTCCTTGGGAATGCCCACAGTACATAATTCTATAGTATGTTGTATGGATATTATTTTCACCACTTGATTGCATGTTTAGACTTGACTTGGACTGATTGCTGTATCTCCACTGAGTATAATTCGTTATGCTCACCCCACTATTTTTCCACCCTTTCAGGTTAAGGAGTTTGGCAGGGCAAGGCAACGAGCGGGGCAATTTGATTTAGTAGTAGAACTTTTGAATTATTAATTTTGAAACAAGAAATTTTAAATAGTTGATTTCCATTTGACATTTTAATACCGAATTTTAGTATCTTTGAAATGTTGGTAATTGTTTATTACATTTGGTATTAACTCTTGAATGTGAGAAAAATTATTTTAGAAATGATGTTTCCGCGTTTTGTGCTAAATTGCTATGGGTTTTTAAAGTATATGTTTGCCTTCGCATTGTGGCGACTTTTGAAAATGTTTAATTACAGGTTATTTTGACTTAAGTAACGTCTCGAGTTATTAGCAAAATTTGGGGCGTTACAGAATTAGGGGCTAATTTTCAACGCATCAATAGACAGCTACTCGACTGTCCAGTATCCTCACTGATTGATCCCTACTTGGGGTCATAGAAGCTCAGAATTTTATTAAATCCAAAAATTATTGAGGCTATCCTAAAATTACAACCAATTGTTTCGAGGGAAGAGGATGTATGGTTTTGGGAACACGAAAAATCGGGTATCTGTACTATGAGCAGCTCATATAGATTTTTCAAAAATTGCCTAACTCCGGACCGTTGCAGTTGTTCGAATATTGCTGAGAAGAAGAAATTTTGGGATACGATGTGGCAGCTGAGAAGTCCCCAAAAAATAAAGGTCTTTGCTTGGAGAGCCTGTCAAGAGAGTTTGCCATCAAAACAAAATTTACTTCGCCGAAAAATTCATGTTGATACCCAATGCTGTTTTTGTGGTTACCAAGTGGAAGATTTATGCCATGCCCTGCTTCACTGTCCTTTTATCCATCAACACCTTACCAGTCGATTCCCGATATTCCAACATAAAAATTATCCAGGAGGTTTCATGCAAGCAGCTACTGATATATTGTCAACAACATTGAAGGATGCTCTGATGGACTTTCTGTTTATTACTCGGGGTTTAGTACCGACAGGATAAAATGATCCATGATCAGATTGACCTCCCACCTCAACAAGTTATTGCCAGTGCCTTAGCCAATAAATCTGCAACTGAATTGAGCCTTCCTCGAAAATCTGCTCCTAGAGTGCTGTCTCGAAAATATAGATGGTCTGCACCACCTCAAGATGTTCTCAAGCTTAATGTTGATGGTGCTTTGTTCTTCGATTTTAATAAGGCGGGACTCAGTATTATTCTATGGGATCATGAAGGAGTAGTAGTGTTGGCTGCTAGTAGCTCTGAAAACTGTACCCTTGAACCTAAACATGTTGAAGCGACAACAATCGTGAGAGGACTGCATCTATGTCTCAACCTGGGCATTCCTAAATTACTGGTGGAGAGTGATTGCTTGTTTCTTATCAATGAAATCAAGCAGCTCACTACTTGGCACGACATGCATGGTCTCTTTAGGATATGGTACTTTGGTGCCACAGTGTCCCTTTATCCATTGAAAATGTAATTTTCATTGATAAACACTATTTTAACCTCTCTTAAGGTTAATTGCTTTCATGAATGAAATATTTTTCCCAAAAAAAAAAAGTATCAAAATTAAGAATGATTTGTGGAACTAATTCTTTATCACTATTCATAAGCAGTAATTATGGTATTATTTGATTTTTTATTTTATTTTTTACATTTAAGGTTTATGTTTGAAACTCCTCACACATTACCAAGATGAAACATTTTGGTGCTTTTCAATTGAACCGGGTGGGTTCAACGGATATAGTGCTTTTAATTAAGAAAACGATGAAATTAGGTTGCTAGTTAGTAGGTTAATCGGTTGGGCAGGTTGAGTTTTAGAACAATCACTACTAAAAAACATACTTTAGCCAAGGATTTTATGTTCCTGAAACCACTATATCCGTTGTTATTACTCTTTATCACCGGAATATTAGTAACCACAAATCTGTTGCTATTTTGAGGGTTGCTGATAGTTACCAACGGATCGCACCGTAGGTAAAGAGTAAATATTTTACCAATGAAATTTTTGTTGGTAAATATCTTAACCATTACCAACCGACTTTCCGTTGGTAAATGTCGACCATACAATTGGTAAAAATCAGTGTTGTAAATAGCCACATAGGTGTGAGGCGCGGTAAAAAAATATTTTTAAAATTTTTTTATTATTATTGTTGTAGTCATAGTTCTTCAAGAGATGACAAATTCCCAAACCAATCGGGCAATGCTTCCTTTCCAAAATCATTTATTTAATCTTTTTAGGGAAATGAGATGTTGAAGCTGCTCTAGTGGAGAGACCCAATCCGCTTGACCTATTAACTTTAATTTCTCAAGGGATTTTATGTGTTCCATACCGTCCAAAAAATCTTGAAATGAATTGAACTGCACTAAATTTGAGAATCCTCCAAAATCCAATTATATTAAGCTGTTAAGGCATCCAATCCCAATAAATGTAGGAAACAAATCGAGAATACTGCGTTAAGATATAATAAGATACTGTAGAGATCCCATCCCGCTCATTTAGAAAGTGAAGTGAGATTTCAACATTTACATACAGATAGACTTTGTAGAGACTTACTACACTCTAGCATTTCATTTGGCAGGTTTCTCAACTCATTGCAACAATTCATTTTCAACTTTTGAACTTAGAAACCCTAATAGTGAATTAAGCCACGATGGTAGGGGTGCCTCCTCTTTGACCGCCTGTAAAGGTGGTGGGAGGAAATGCGACATATGCTTCTATGGTCCAGGCCCAATCTTGAAGGTGAATATTGAGATGAGACAACCAAAGGAGAATGATGGAACTTTATGGTTCCATTTCTCCAAAGCCGAACTGGAGCATGCGACCTCTCCATTTCGATTCTTTGTTGTGCTAAAGTTTATGAAGAGAAGACCAACACTGGATCAGATCCGAATATTCATTAATGCTCGTTGGGGAATCAAGGGCTTCTTTTCAGTTAGTACCATGTAGCGACCACGTAACTTTTTGTTCATTTCTCAATCGAGGAGGATTTTGGCATAGCATGTGCGCGAGAATCATCAGATATAGATGGAACACCATACAGACTTTTTTTTTGGTCTCAAGATTTTGATGAAGATCAAGAATCTTCTCTGGTTCCTATATGGGTATTTCTTCCAAGATTACATCCTCATTTTTATCATGAATCCATGTTATGTATTATTACTGGTGTCTTTGGCCGATTCTTAAAGCAGGACAATTTCACGGTGTATGCTTCTCCTACAAATGGGGCTCGTGTTTGTGTGGAGATGGACATATCTAAACCTCCAGTGTAGTCATTTTGGTTGGGTGTCCCTTTCCACCCATCTAGTCGGTATCAAGAAATTGTCTATGAAAAGCTCCCAATGTACTGTCATTGGTGTAGGACTCAAGGTCACTTGAAGGTTACATGTAAAAAGAAGGAGGCTGAAGGAACCAATTAACCTATAATTATTCCTAAGGGACCTAAAAATATGTGGTAAAAAAAGGAATAGGGTATGGGGCTGGCGTCAGAAGAGGCGGCTCATATGGAAAATGTGGGAAAACAGGGTGGCGTCGCTGCGCCACCGGTTGAAGTTGCGGCGCCGCGGCGCCCCGGTACCTATTTAAGCCCGGTTTTCCCCCATTCATTGACACCCCGGGAAATAGAAAAAATAGAGAGTTTTTTGAGAGATTTTACAAGATAAGAGGTTGTTCTTTCTTGGGTATAAATCAAAGCTTTATTTCTTTCTTGGGATTAACTTGATGATTGTTCAAGTAATCCAATTCATTCTTCATATATTGAAAATCTCCATTTCACCCAAATATTGAGTTTGTTGGAATTTTGTCAAAACTTGTGGTTGGTTCAACATTGATTCAAGGTATTGATTGGGCTTCATTTCCCAACAATTTGGTATCAGAGCTACATATCAAATTAAGGTGGTCAAGCTTCGATTTGAGGAAGGTAGGTTTGAATCAAGTGTGTAGACAAGGTGTTTGATAAAATTCCTGTGAGAACTTGGTTGTTGGATTTCACTAAAACGAGTGGGCAAATGACGTCTACTAGTGGAGCGGTAAAGGTTGGGAGGTATAAGATAGAGAAGTTCAATGGGAAGAATGATTTTTCCTATTGGAGAATGCAAATGAAAAATTTGTTGATTTCTCTAAAGTTGCACAAGGCTTTAGGGGGCAAGGAGAAGAAGCACAAAGATATGTCGGACGAGGATTGGGAGGAGCTTGATCTCGAAGCACGAGCGTCTATCATTCTATGCCTTGAAAGGAATGTTGCTTTCTTGGTAGATGGTGAGGTAACGGCGGCGGAAGTGTGGTCGAAGTTAGAGACAAACTTCATGACGAAGACTCTAACTAATCGGATCTACTTGAAATCCAAATTGTATACTTGTAAGATGGATGAAGGAACACCAATCCGGGAGTACGTCAACAAGTTCGATAGGTGCATATTGGATTTGAAGGACATTGATGTGAAGGTAGATGATGAGGATCAAGCACTTCTACTGCTTCTTTCTTTGCCAAAGTCTTATGAGAACCTTGTTCAAACATTGATGCTTGTGGGTGATAAACTTTTGATGGACGACACTAGAACGTCACTTTTAGCGGATGATCTTCGAAAGATTGCAACTAGTGGCATGTCTACCATTGGTAACAAGGATCAAGCTCAAGGGTTGTTTGTGAGAGGGAGGAGCAACAAACGGGCAAAGGGCATGCGAGGAAAGTCTAGATGGAGTTCTAGACCTCTTGCGGAAAGGTCGTGTTTCAAATGCGGCGAGCTCGGGCAATTCAAGGCAAATTGTCAAAATAAAATAGCGGGAAGGAAGAACAACAACAACAACAACAGAGAGGAGGGGGTTCATGGCAATCAAGAGGTTAGCTATGCCTCAGAAGAAGGGGGCATCAATGAGTGCTACACCATCACTTGTGATGAAGAAATCTCCTGTAAGTGGATTCTTGATTCTGGTTCCTCTTACCATATGTGTCCGAATAGGAAGTGGTTTACTACCTATACTTACACTGATGGTGGAACCGTGTTGATGGGTAATAACCATGCTTGCAAAACGGTGGGGGTTGGTTCCATTAGAATCAAGATGCATGATGGAGTGGTGAGAACATTGATGGATGTGAGACATGTTCCTGATTTACGGAAGAACCTTATTTCTGTTGGTGTATTGGACTCCGGTGGTTGCAAGATTGTGACGTAGGATGGAGTCAAGAAGGTTGTTCAAGGCTCTTTCGTAGTGATGAAGGGCAATCGCCAAGGCAACCTATATGCTCTTCAGGGTACTACAGTTACAGATGATGTAGCAGTTGAGACAAGTGGAAGTGGTGGAGACTTGGCGAAGTTCATTATCAGAAGGGTTGTTACTTTTGAGGAGAACTTCAAGGTAGCTTGGTCAAAAGCTATGGTGCCCATTGGTGTTGAAGTTGTAGGGGGTTCTAGGTCTCAGGTTGTTGAGATAGAATCCAGGGATCGACCAGGTCCAAGTCTTGTTCGAGATGTGTTTCATGGAGACACTCGAGAGGAGAGTGATGATGTACTTGAACATGAGGAGGTTCAGCAGAAGAATGTACAGGCTCTACAACAACAATAGCTCGAGGTAAGTTTGGCGTCCTCTAGACCAAGGCGAGCATTCAAGCTAGTTCAGAAGTTGGGGTCAGACCAGCCTCTGAGGCACTATGGGCAAGTATGCACTCTCATTAGGGGTTGATGAGCCTTTCACCTTCAAGGAAGCTATGCGGAACATCATGGAGAGAGTTGATGTGCCCAAGTGGGGTTGGGCCCTTAGGGGTGGTGTTGGAGTTAGGTGGAGATGATATGTACATGGGAAGTGAGAACTACGATGACTTGATCCTGGTGGAGGGTACGTAGGCAACCACGGTAAAGTGGTGCAGCCGGTAAGACCTATGGTGGCTTGATCCCGGTGTAGGGGTTACGTAGGCAACCATGGTAGAATGGTGCAGCCGGAATGAACTACGGGATGGCTTGATCCCCGTGAACGGTACGTAGGAAACCATTGTTTAATGGTGCAGCCGGTTTGGGTTTTGGAGATGGATTTTACGGAGAGGTATGAACTACGGTGTGGCTTGATCCTGGTTCAGGGTACGTAGGCAACCATGGTTGAATGGTGCAACCGGTTTGGTGTTTGCTACTTCTTCTGGTGATCGTCCAAAATTTGAGGTCTATCAAATGATGGACGAGGTGGAGATTGTGGGAAAACAGGGTGGCGCCGCAGCGCCACCATCATGGCGCCGTGGCACCACCGGCTGAAGTTGCGGCACCGCGGCGCCCCGGTACCTATTTAAGCCCGGTTTTCCCCCATTCATTGATACCCCAGGAAATAGAAGAAATAGAGAGTTTTTTGAGAGATTTTACAAGATAAGAGGTTGTTCTTTCTTGGGTATAAATCAAAGCTTTATTTCTTTCTTGGGATTAACTTGAGGATTGTTCAAGTAATCCAATTCATTCGTCATATATTGAAAATCTCCATTTCACCCAAATATTGAGTTTGTTGGAATTTTGTCAAAACTTGTAGTTGGTTCAACATTGATTCAAGGCATTGGTGCAGCCGGTAAGACCCGGTGGAGATTGTGGGAAAACAAGGTGGCGCCGTAACGCCACCATCATGGTGCTGCGGCGCCACTCATCCTATTTAAGCCCGATTTTCCCCCATTCATTGGCACCCCGGGAAATAGAAGAAATAGAGAGTTTTTGAGAGATTTTATAAGATAAGAAGTTGTTCTTTCTTGGGTATAAATCAAAGCTTTATTTCTTTCTTGAGATTAACTTGAGGATTGTTCAAGTAATCCAATTCATTCTTCAAATATTGAAAATCTCCATTTCACCCAAATATTGAGTTTGTTGGAATTTTGTCAAAACTTGTGGTTGGTTCAACACTGATTCAAGGCATTGATTGGGCATCCATTCCTAACAGAAAAGTAGCTACCAGAAACGTAGACAAAATAAAAACGATCTTGCTGAGGGATATCCTGATCCCATTGGCCTTGACTTTGTTTGTGAGTAATGATGGTAGAATCGCTTCAACGACAGAGGATGTGGGCAATCAAGAAGTGGTTGAGAAGCTCTACGTGGAAATAAATGACAACATAGACGATAATATTGTGGAAATCAATACATGTAATGGTGGAGCCAATGTTAATAGGTCGAAGCGGGATACTGCTAAATTTACAGAAAAATATGGTTTCTAAAGATGCTGCACTGGAACAAGCTATATTGATTGGTGATGCTGATGAGGAGAGCCTCTTCCCCAAGCTTAACAAAATGCAAAAATATTATAAAATGAGGGGCAGGCTTTGGAGGTTCAGACCACATTTGATGGTGAATATGACAATGAATTGGCTGAATTATAGGTTCTTAATTACGATACAAATCATATTATGTCAGGCCCTCAAAAAAGAGTTAGAGGAAGTAATCGAAAAAAGGTGATCCTAGGTATCATTACGAGGACTAAAAAATATTATTAATGATGAATATTCTTGTATGGAACTTATGGGGTGTGGTATCCTCCAAGAGCAGGTCATTGAAGCTGAAAAAAGGTATAATCCTTATATTTTAGAGTTAATGGAGCCTTTTGTTTCTATCAAAAAATTTGCCTATTGGGCTAGATGTTTAAGATTTCCACATTATGCTTCAAATGTCGCGGAATGAGGTAAAATTTGGATGTTTTGGGTTAATGAACTATCTTTTTCGATGATTAGTGTATCAAGGCAAGTGATAACTGGATGGTTTTCGATTGGAAATGGTCGGGTGCTTACTTCTTTTGTATATGCCAATTATTGTCAAAGGCGTAGAAGGAAATTGTGGGATCACTTGAAAATGCTAGGCAGTGGAGGTTCTAGATGGCTAGTAGGAGGTGATTTTAATATCGTTCGTTCTAATGAGGAAAAATTAGGTAGTTTGTACTCATCTTCGATGGCTGCAAGGAAATTTAATACCTTTATTCATGAATTAGGTTTGACTGATACCCCTGTTGATGGACCGAAATTGTCATGGTGCAATAGACGACAAGGTACTCGCCATATTTGGCCTCACTTAGATCATATCTTGGTGGATCAAAATTTTAAGAATCAATTTCCATCAGATGCCTTATCTTATTTGGAGCGGATATCTTCGGACCACTGCCCGATGGTTTTACAATGCAGGTATAACTGATTGCAATGTCCTTGATCTTTTTGATTTTACGTATGTGGTGTTCTCATAAGGATTTTCTAGCTTTGGTGAAACAAATCTGTAAGATGAATGTTACAGGCTCTCCTACGGTTTGTCTTGGGCGTAAGCTTCGAACCTTGAAGATGGCTTTAAAGACTTGAAATGGTGAGATGTTTGGATGGGTACAACAAGAAATTGGATTTTTTGAAGACAAATTGATTCATCTAGAAAACTCTTTGTTTGAAAATTTCTCACTGGAGACTGAAAATCAACTATTGTGATGTCGAAACGAATATGTGGATTGGCTTGAAAGAGAAAAAGTTTTGTGGAGGTAGAAGTCTCGCATTAAATGGCTTCAAGAGGGTGACGGCAACACAAAGTTTTTTCATGCTTCGATAAAAAATAAAAAAAGAGCCAAATGATTGACCGCATGGTCCTTGAAGACGGTAAAGAGTTGAAATCAGCTGAAGATATTCATGAGGGTGATGTCCAGTTTTTCAAGGATCTTTTTTCAGCCTCGCGTATCTCTATGGATGACAATGATCTTGACCTCCTGACATCGGTCATTACAGAGGAGGGCAATATGGCCTTGTGCAAGCCACCAATGTTGGAGAAGGTAAAAGATGCTCTATGGTCTAGCTCAAAGATAACAATCCTGGATCTGATGGATTTAGCACAAGTTTCTTTACTACTGCAAGGGATATTGTTGAGGTGGATCTCCTTGTAGTAGCTATAGAATTTTTTGGAGGTTGTCCTTTAAGTTGTGCTTTGGGTGCAACTAATATTGTCTTGATCCCTAAGGTGGAGTCCCTAATAGTTTTGCTAAATTCAAGCCTATTAGTCTTTGCTCAGTGGTGTACAAGGTGCTATCTAAAATTATGGTAGCTAGGATGGCCCCTTAGCTTGAAAAGTTGATTTCTCGAGAATAATCTGCTTTTATCCAAGGAATGAGTATTTTTGATAATATATCTATTGCTCAGGAGATGGTGCATGAACTGCATAAGAAGGTGAGGGACGAAAACATTTTAATGAAGATTGATATGGCCAAAGCATACGATAGAGTGAATTGGTGATTCCTGCTTGCGAGTTTAAGGAGATTGGGTTTCTTTGACCAATGGAGAAATTTGGTCTTTAACTGCATTTCTGCTCCATACTATTCGATTATGCTTAATGGTATGACACAGGGTTTTTTCAAGCCATCTAGAGGGCTACGCCAAGGAGACCCACTGTCAACGTACTTGTTTATATTAGAACAAGAGCTATTGTCAAGAATGATCAAACAAGCTTTTGAAAGAAATTAAATTCAACCTTTTCATTATGGAGGAATTGTGGTTAGTCATTTATTTTATGCCGACGATTTACTTATTTTCGCCAATGGAGGAAAAAAGTCTATTTGAAATGTCCTTGAAATTGTTAAAAAGTATGAGCTGATGTCTGATCAATTGGTGAGTCCAATGAAATCTACCATGTTCATTTCACTTTTGTTCGTAAAAAGAATCTACTGACTTCTTCGGGCTTTAAAGAAGGTGTTTGGCCTTGTACTTATTTGGGAGTACCACTCTACACTAGTAGATTACAGAAGCATATGTTCAAACCAATGATGGATAAAATCTAAAAAAAGTTGGCGGGTTGGAAGGGCAGTCTCCTTTTTTTGGGGGAAAATCACTTTGATTTAGCATGTTCTATGTAGCATGCCTATTCATGTGCTTTTGGTATTGAATTTGCCTAAAGGAATTCAAAATGAGCTTAACCGTATTTTATCAGCTTTTCTCTGGAATGCAGTTAATGGCTCTAAGAGACGAAGATAGGTTTCATGGAGGAAAATCTGTTATCCTGTGGAGGATGGTGGTCTGGGCATTCAGGATTTTAATGAAGTGCAACAAGCTTTATTTATGAGGTTTGCATGGAAGTTGCTGGTAGGTGGATCCTTTTGGGCCGAATTCTTTGGATTTAAATACATGAAAAATAACCTGTTGCTTTAGTGAAAGTGTCTCCTATACAATCTCATTTTTGGAAAGGGGTGGTCTCTGCATTGCCTATTATTTTGCAAAATTCATTATGCTGTGTTCGAGATGGATCATCTAATTTCTGGTATGATAATTGGGTTAGGCTCTCAAAGCTTGGCCGAAGTGGGTTTTGAAGTGAGGGAACCACAATTACAAATCAAGGATCTTTTGACGACTAATAGGAATTGGGATGGAAGTCGGCTTAGGGAGTTAGTAGGTGAAGACCAAGCTTACTCTGTTGAATCTGTGCACATAAAATTGTGGAGAATGTGACTTCTATGTCGGAAGCCTAATAAAGATGGATTTTTCTTGACTAAATCCAATTGGGATTTGATTCGAAAAAAGGGTGTGGCTTGTACATGGAAACGTTGGCTGTGGTAAAATCTAGTACCTAAAAGAATTTCGTTTGTGCCTTAGAGAGCTCAACTATTTTCTTACCTGTTGATAATATGATCCAGTCTATTGAGATTCCATTGGTTTCGAAATGGAATTGCTGTGTGAACCCCTCGACGAAAACTATAGATCATGTGTTGTGTAATAGGGAGGTGGCTAACAAAGTCTGGTCTTATTTTGCAGTCCACTTCAATCTATCCCTACCATTTGTTTCATCTTGGAGAGGCCGAATGAATCAATGGTGGAAACATGCTTCCAGCTCTTCATCGGTTGGTGTTCTTCGTGGTAATACACCGCTTATTATAACATGGGTGCTCTGCAAAGTCAAATGTGAGGCTCGGATGGAAGGATATCTTATCATATGGCAGAAAATAGTTTGGCAAATCAAATCTTTTTTATCCCAGCTTGCAAGTTTGATTACCAGAGTCAGTAAAATTTCAAGGCGTGATGTTTATTACTTACGGTCCTTAAACTGTCTTATAAATGATGTTAAGCAATCAATATTGCAAATGATTAGTTGGAAGAAGCCTCAGGGTGACCAGAAATGATGATGGGACATCTAAAGGAAATCTTCGATTAGCCGGCAGATGAGGAAATACTACGTGACATGAATGGAACATGCTGGGCTAGTTTTCTCATCACTACGGCTCTTGCACAAATATGGTGGCTGAAAATCGTGCTCTTCTTGATGGGTTACAGATGTGTAAGGACTTGGGTATAGAGAATATTATTGTTGAAACAGATTCAAAGGTCGTGGTCCAGTGGGTGAAAAAAGGTGTTTGTTCCTTATGGTGGCTTTGGAAATATTGCGAAGATATTATGGAGCTTATTCGGTTGCTTAATACCCAGGTTCACGATGTGTTTCGAGAGGCCAATATGGTGGTGGATTTTCTTGCAAAAATAGCTAATGAAGGTTCTCCTACAAATCTATTTTTTGGCGGTGAGGTCCCAACCCTTCTTAGAGGAATTTTGTGTACTGATCGTTGGGTATTACCTTATTATAGACGTCGAAGTGTCTTTTTTTGGATGAATGTTTTTGTGTAACCACGGTTTTCCTCCACCACAAGTGAGGTTTTTTCAATAAAATTTTGATCATTTGTTTTTAAAAAAAAGGCCTTGTTGTCCATTTTGATATGGAATTGATTGCAGATTTCTACAATAAAAAATTACCTATGTCTCAAGATTGAAGGCTGCCTAGGTCATAGGGTAATTCCCTCAATTCATAACAATACAAAATTTTCATCACTTTAAGAGAAGCTCTGCTGCCCCGCAAGGGAGAACATGACACAAAATTTCACAAAAAAACATGTTCAAATATTCTAGTCAAGGAAATACCTGCATTTTGCTCAACTGTGCTTCTTCCCACTTTGTTAGGTTCGACATGTACTCTATTATGAGATGTTTAAGTGACGGGAATGATACTCTTGTCTCTTGGCCATCGTTACTGCTAGTTGAGCTGCAATCACTTTCTCCATAGAATGATGCTCTTATAGATGTTATGCTATTCAGATTTATGAGCTTGATTCTTGAGGAATGGAAGGTGGCCGAGCATTGGGATTTCTTTGCATTCATGACAACTACTAATTTGGATCTCAATCAATTTATCAAATATCACCAGACGGACACCAATGCCTCTATGTATTCCCATATTTCTAGTCCAAAATGGAAAGTTTTTACCTCAAAATCCTTCAATTATTAGGCTTTTTAGCTTTTCATGAGGTTGTGGCCCTTCAAGTACACTCTCATCATTGATGTTACTTTTTGTGGAATCCATTGACTCTCTCCAATGAAAGTAAAACTCATAAATGTCTAGCTTTTGGCCATATCTTCATGCTCAGCTTCTATTTTGCCGCTTACCAATTCCAGATTCCGTATTTCTAGTTTGCCCTTTAAATTCTTCACTTTCCAAGATCATCAATTCGACAACCTTCCTTGTCACTTGCAAAAATTAATGGTAATGTTTGAAGGCAAGATAAACTTTTGATTTTAGGTGGCATCTCGAAATCACCACCGTCATAATTAAAACAGAGATGCCTTAAACGAATCAAGAATTGCATATCTCTAGAAGCCTTTGAAGCCGTGGATATATGTAGTCGCGTAGAATCCTCAAATTGTAGAGCTAACAAACAAATTCTAGCAGAGTGGTTAGATCATTACTTGGCTGTTTAGTTGAAAAAGTTATCTTAAATGTTTCAACGTGCCAATTGATGTTAGAAATTCTTTAATATTTGCACCACATAGCTTTAGAGTATGCAAATGCTTGAAGTACGCAAAATTTCATCTGGTACGCTGCTTCTCAAGAACAATGTGAGGAGATAACATGTTGTCTCTTTTGTGTCCTCTCCAATTGATTATATTTCAAGGTGTCTAACTTGAAGAATGTCATCAACAGTGTGACCTCTGATTTCGAAACTAAGCTTGCAAGATTGTGGACAAGATCGTGCATCTTGTAGCTTATGATATTGCCATAATTGTCCTTTTTTGGGCTCTTGGAATAAGAAATTTTGCAACAAAATATTAAAAAATTTATTGCATGTAGTCTCCATCTCACTTTCTTGGTTATTCAGAAGAAGTCCTTCCGCTATCCAGAGCTGGATTAAGTCTTCTCTATCTATGACCGAATCTTTGATAAATATTGAACAATAGTTAAAACCTTTTTTCAGTGATGAAGAATGTAAGCGATCATAGCTTACCTTTAAGACTTGCAACACACCCCTCTCACCCTCTTCAAGATTTGAAAGCCCAATCCGTAGGATTGAGTCCCACTCTTCTATTTCCTTTCCTTGCAAAACTCTTCCAATCACATTTTGTTGAATTCTTGGTTCAAAGAGGATGAAAGAAAGAACAAAATAGGTTGAATATACCGGATATGGACTTAATCGGATTTAGTTGAACTTACCGTATTTACTCACTTCTTCAGCACTTACCGTATTTCACTCTGAGCATACCATTTTTGCTTTAATCTTATCGTATATGCTCTAAACGGTTTCTAAGCAAACAAAAGGGGGAACATAGAGTTTTCATACATATTGTTCATACAATAATGGTTATACATGGCTCCTTTATATAGCCATGATTTGATACAATACAAAAGTACTTTCTACCAACAATCATACTATCTACTACAACTAGACCATACTTGACAATGTATTTAACTTATAGTAGGTCCAAAACTAGCCTAACTTTACATCATTACATAAGTTAGACTCCAACCAAAATATGTGACAAAATGTAACCAAAAATACTATACTTAAGTGACAACAAAAGTGTGACTTACTCGACCAATCTAAACATTCCTCCTTGACACTTTTGTTGGTAACACCAAGACATTTTCTTAATGTTTCGACTCTTTCTTTAGGCAATCAGATTTGTAATGCTTCAAATCTTCTTTTCCAGAATTTGATAAGTTATTTCCATCTATTGGAGGATCTTTCCTGAAAACACTCCAATCCCTCACTCTTTTTCTTGCAAGGCTGGTAATGATTTCACAACCTCTAAGCTTGCACTAGCAGCCTTGGCGAGTGCCTTTGCAAGTAGTTCAGTCAGTGATAAAGTAGATGTATTCCACATCTCCTCAGCAACAGCCTTGAAGACAAGAATGACACTATCAAAGACCTCAGTAATTCTTTTAGCTGCTTCTACACCTGCAACTTTAGCTATATCAGCTGGAGCAACACTAGTTTTCCCTGTTCTCTCAGTTCGTCCATATCGATGAATATATGCCTCTACATCACATGCTTTCAGTGCACAGCTTTCCCAAACTTTTGGTTCAACACCAGATGAGTTGTTTCCAGAACTCAAATGCTACTGCTCTTCTATAGTTAACTCTCGTTTCACCTCAACAAATTTTGTAACAGTATCATTTTCATTTTTCCATTCCAAAGGAAAACTCCTATGTCTCATTTTTACCTTCATCAATTCATGACATTCTCCATCCAAAATAGTGTAGGCTTTGTTTTAAAAAATTAGAGTATGATTTTTCTCAAGCAATTGTCCTACACTAATCCGATTTTGATCGATTTTTGGCACATACAAAACATCATAAATGAATTTTGTACCTGTTGGCATCTGAACTGAAACCTTGCCAATGCCTTTCACCTCTACATACTTTCCATTTCCAACTCTCACTTTAATATGTAGCCACCATTTATCTCCACAAAGATGTTTGAATTTGAAGTCATATGGTGAGTGCAACCACTATCAAATAGCCACATTTCATCATTGTTGCAGGCCCTTTCATTCATTGCTATGAACAAATACTCATCCTGCTATGAATTTCTACTACCTTAGCCTGTTGCAACTCCTCATTCTCCTTCTGATTTTTGTAGACTTTCTCCACATGACCAAACTCCTTCCAGCTCCTACACTGAATTTCAAGCCTATATCAGCACCATTTTGGAGAATGACCTTGTTTTTGCAATGAGGACAGGTTGGATAATCAGTATCCTTGCCTGAGCCCTTAGCTTCTACTTCCTTCCTCCCATTTTGTGCTTTCCTTCCACCAAAACTGGTTTGACCTTCCTATTTTTCTCTTGCAAACAGAGCACCTTCAACCTGCTCTTCTTGTCTTATTAGCCTTCTTTGTTCAGTGGCTTGAAGGGCATTCACGACTTCAGCCAAAGATATGTTAGCCAAGTCCCTTGAATCTTCAAGTGAAGAAATCTTGGATTCAAACTTCTCTAGCAGACTGATTAACACCTTTTTCACTACTCTTTTATCTGGAAAATCATCACTCAACAACCTGATTTGATTCACCACCTTCATCAACCTGTTGGAGAACTCTTTAATAGATCTTGAATCCTTCATTTTCAGAGTTTCAAACTCTCTTCTCAGATTCAGCACCTGCATCTGTCTGGTCCTTTCATTGTCTCTAAATTCCTCTTTCAACCTATCCCATAGTTCCTTTGTTGTTTTACAAGTTATGATCCTTGTGAATATAGCATCTGAGATGACTGATTGGATGCAAGAAAGGGCCTTAAATTTCTTTGCTATATCCTTACTATGCTGCTTCAACTGAGCAATGGTCGGATTAGCCCTTAAAGGTGGTGGTTCAACACCGATTTATGTAATTTTTCACAAGACATAGACTTTTAGATATGCCTTCATTTTTGCGTACTAGAAGTCATAATTTTCTCCTGTGAATACTAAAGGTAAAAGTGCAGAAAAACCACTCGAACCCATATCACTTTTTTACCAAAATCACTCAGCTGTTTATGAAAGTTTCTAACTGGTTTTTTTAGGTTTCCTAATATTTTTTGGCTTCTTCAAAGACCTTTTTTTTAGCTCTGATACATGTTGAATTTTTGGTTCAAAGAGGATGAAAGAAAGAACAAAATAGGTTGAACATACCGGATATGGACTTACCGGATTTAGTTGAACTTACCATATTTACTCACTTCTTCAGCACTTATCGTATTTCACTCTGAGCATACCAATTTTGCTTTAATCTTACCGTATATGCTCTAAACGGTTTCTAAGCAAAACAAAGGGAGAAAAATAGAGTTTTCATGTATATTGTTCATACAATAATGGTAATACATGACTTATTTATATAACAATGATTTGATACAATACAAAAGTACTTTCTACCAACAATCATACTATCTACTACAATTAGATCATACTTGACAATGTACTTAACTTATAGTAGGTCCAAAGCTAGCCTAACTTTACATCATTACGTAAGTTGGACTCCAACCAAAAACATGTAACAAAATGTAACAAAAAAGACAATAGTTAAGTGACAACAAAAGTGCCACTTACTCGACCAATTTCAACACGTTTACTGCTAGAGGTAAACCTCTACATTTGCGAGCAATCTCCTTCCCAGTAATCTCAAATTTTTTTGGTACTTCTTTATCTTGAAATGTCATTGTTGTGATTATGGACCAACAATCACCTTCTCTCAATGACCTCAAGCTACATGGACGATCGCAAGTGTTCACAATAGATACCACATTTTCCTTACGTGTGGTGACGATAATGAAATTTCCTTTATTGGAGCTAGCTCCCACCAGTGTATTTTTGAAAGCATTCCTGTTGGGTATTGACACTTTGTTGTCAAACAAATAAATTGTAATATTTGTGGTTTCTAGTTTAAGTTCTAGTTTTGATTAGAGTCCAACTAGACATGTGATGAAAATGTTATTTAATTAGGCTATTGTACAAGCCTAAGAGGAGTTTGGCAAGTGGTCTAGTGGTTGGTAGAATCTCTACCTTATTTTCTCTATATATATGCTTCATTGTGGAGCTCGATGTACACACAAGAGAACACAAGAAAATCAATACAAAAATATATTTAAAAATGTAGTCTTGAAGTGTTTCTTGGGCGTCTCCTCTGCTGGTGAATACCAGCAGAGAGAGCTTATGTTTATGTTCTTGTTTTATGTATATTATCTTATGTTTATTGTTATGCTTTTAATGTTTAAGTCCACTGCCTTTCTTCTCCTTATGAAACCACATGTTTGTTGAGTTATTGAACTCATTTTTTGTCATGCTGAAATGCTATTTAAATAGCTCCAACTCCCTCGATCTGCCATTGTTCTTCACTATGAAGATGGTCATCTCGTAGAAGGATGAACCACTCATTTCTTCATACCAACAAGCTTATACTTCCGCACTCAAAGTAGGATCAGTCGATCCTCATATCTTTTTATATTTCTACAATTCCAAATACCTTTTTCGTCATTCCATAAATCATTGAGAACAAGCAAGTACCTTTTGTCTTTTAGTTCCTTTGCAGTCTCTAGAACAACAGCTTCCATGCTATCTCGATTAGATTTTTTGTTCAATAATAATTCAAGGATCTTTTGAAAAAGCGTCATCTGATCAAATTTGTTGATATAGAGACCCAAATCCTTTTGTGAAAATGGGTTTCTGTACGAGGGTGCTTGAAGATGTTTCGTGCTAAAGTTGTCTTTCCAATCCCTCCCATTCCGACTATGGAAAGGACTGGAAGCACATTATTGATCGAGCTGGTTATCGTCTCCAGAATTTTTGATTCATCAATTTCTCTTCCAGCGACAATTGGATCAACAACAGAGCTATTAGTTTCTATGATTAGAGGCTTTTCAAGAGGATAATTTTGAATTCTGTTGAGGCCAAGGCTATCAGCTTCGCCGTTTATCCTTTTGAAGTTGGCATTTATGTCCTTGATTTTGTGAGCTATCTTCCATTGAAATGCCAAAGTGGTAGTAGTATAGCAAGGGATTTTTAAGCACCCCCTTGGCTTAATCTTGTGCAGGGTTTGGATTGTACAACTCAAATCTTCATATATGATCTCGTCCAAAACATAGTAGGCTTCATATGTGTTGGAATTTTGGCTCAAAGAGAATAAAAATGGCCTTACTGATGTTCAGCTCATTTACCGGATTTGAAGAAGCTTACCGGATTCGAATGCACATACCAAATTTGGCATTAACGTGAATACCGTATATTGGATTCACTTACTGGATATCAAAGGTTTTGCAAACTTACCAGATATGAAACAAGGAACTTACCGTATATTGAGAACACTTACAGGTATTTGGCTAGAAACACAGAAATCCGATATTGAACCAGAAAATGGATTTTGTGCAAGGAAAATGGTATATACATGAAGAGAAGAGGAAGAACTGATATATATTCAACTTCTTACAAATGAAAATACATGGCTAATGTATATTGTGACACCCCGAACTTAACTTCGAGGGTCACGCTAATCAAAATAGGTTCTGCCTTTGGTACATGTAAATACCCTTAAAAAAATGTATTACATGTTAGAAACTTATTTTCAATTTTTTTAAAATATCTCTTATAAAAAAAAATAATGGCCAGCAAAAGCGCATGTCGACAAAAATTATACTTTATAAAAATGGACTTGGTGCAGCCATTAGAAAGATAATTTCAATTAGTTTTCTAGGTTAAAACATGAAAATTTTCCGAGTTCATATAGTATGGACGTTTTATTGAAAACAGTGTAGTGTTGCACAGAAAATTCCAAATTGACCCTTCAATGTTAAAAATTCATATCTCAGGCCATAGATATCCAAATTGAGTGATTCTTGCGCCCATATCTAGACAACTTGAAGAGGAATGCAGTGGTATTTTTATAATCTCAAACGGATGCCTATAGAGTTGGAAATATTGTTTTGAAAATGACCTAGAATCTGCCCGGATTCTGCCTCTTTTGTCATTCAAGAAAATAATTCTAGAAATATGTTTCTTAACATAACATGGAAGATATAATTACATAATTTATTTCCGGTACCATATTACAGCATGTCTTATACATGTTTTTATACAATACCATAAGAAAAACATATATGAAGTTGTCGAACAAAACATGCAAAAACAAAACTTCGATGCGAAGTAACCTTGTCCTTAACTCATCATCGACTATGCCGACTGACTTCCACCAACTTCACAACTATGGATCTGAAAATTTAGTATAGGATACTATGAGTATAAAGAATACTCAGTAAGATACCATGCTTGGATTTAACATGTTAATACTACGTAAAAGAAAGCATACAAACACATACTTGCACATTCCGGCTTACCGGTGCCCTTCGGACTTGTCCTAAGGCAAAGATATCTAACTTTGTGGACTTGTCCACATCTTTCATATTATGGTTTTCATGCATAACTTAAGCATAAATATTACCATGAAATTCTACCACTTAAGCAAAGAAAGTATCTTACAATAAAACTCGGAGAAATTTCGGTTGCTAGATGAATTGAGGGTGTTAGGCTTTGCTTCCTTTTTCTTCCTTTCCCTTTTTTTTTTCTTGATGTATTTACTGCCTATCCTTCTTTTTTTATGAAGAATTCGTTGCTTGAAAGGAATTAAAGGCAGGGAACTCAACAATTTATATGGAGGCAAAGCAAAACTATAGAGTTAATGTAGGATGACTAATCAAAACTTGGTGCCTCCACGTGTGCTTTCAATATTCCCATTCCATGCATGCATGCAACACTTAAACTTAGCTTGTGCCTTAGTTGAACACCTCCTACTTGCACAAACACCTCATGCTTGCTTATTATTTTACTACAAAGGTGCATTTTTTGGTCAAGTGGAGGAAGGAAAAAAAAATGCTTAACATTAAAATATCTCATGCACTTATCCATTACAAAGAATTTTTTGGTTTTGCAAGAATTAAAAAATGTAGGAAACAACACTCATATAAAGGCAAGAAACCCAGGTATTAACCAAAGGTTAATGTTTATCTATACTACTAATAAAATAGATGTAGAATTTGACAATTATTCTAAACCCCTAATCAACTAGTCTTGGTAAACATTTAATAAATTCACCAATGCAAATTTGGCAACCATTAATAATCTTGGCCATACTAAATTTTTGAAAGGTTAAACTGTCATCCTAAAAATTTAAACGAGTAAAGTAAACGAACATAAAATTTCGGAGTATTACATCCCTCCTCTCTTAAAAAAAAATTTCGTCCTCGAAATTACCTTGAACTTAGTTGAAAAGTTCTGGATACTTGGTCTTGATTTCCTCTTCTCTTTCCCAAGTTGATTCTTCGACATTGTGATTTCTCCATTGAACTCTCACTAATGGAATTTCTTTTGTTCTCAGTTGTTGGATTCTACGATCCAATATTGCTACTAGTTTTTCCTCATAAGTCATGTTTTGTTGGATATCCAATGGTTGATGACTAACCACATGACTTTGATCAGGCACCTATTGTCGAAGCATTGACACGTGGAATACATCATGAATTGCTAACAAATCTGGTGGTAAAGCGATTCGATAGGCTGCATTTCCAAATTTCTGTAAAATTTCAAAAGGACCTACGAATCTGGGTCGAAGTTTTCCCTTCTTTCCAAAGCGAAGAACTCCCTTCATCGGTGCCAGTTTTAAGAATACTTTATCACCAATGTCAAACGCTAAATCCTTTCTCCTTTTATCAGCGTAACTTTTTTGTCGGTCCTGGGCAGCCTTGATTCTAGCTCTTATTTTATCAACCGCTCGACTAGTTTCCTCAATTATTTCGGGTCCTAAAACTCTTCGTTCACCTACTTCATCCCAATAAAGAGGAGCTCTACATCTTCTGCCATAGAGAGCTTTGTAAGGTGCCATCTTTATCGTAGCTTGATAGCTATTATTATAGGCAAACTCCACCAATGGTACATAACTCTCCCAACTGCCTCCTAAATCAAGGACGCAGGCACGCAGTATATCTTCCAAAGTCTGTATAGTCCTCTCCGATTGTCCATCAGTTTGAGGATGAAAAGCTGTACTGAAGTTTAACTTGGTTCCCATAGCTCCTTGCAAACTTTTCCAAAATTTTGAGGTGAATCTTGGATCTCTATCCGATACAATTGAGGCTGGGATACCATGCAAATGGATGACCTCTTTGATGTACAATCGCGCGTATTGATCCATACTGAAATTCATTCTTACAGGTAGAAAATGAGCTGATTTTGTTAACCGATCCACTATCACCCACATAGCATCATTTCCCCTAACTGATTTTGGAAAACCTACAACAAAATCCATAGTTATATGCTCCCATTTCCATTGTGGAATTGTTAATGGTTCCAACAATCCAGTTGGCTTTTGATGTTCAGCTTTCACCTGTTGACAAGTCAGGCACCTCCTGACAAAAAGACCTATGCACCGTTTCATATTTCTCCACCAAAACATATTCCTTAGATCACGATACATTTTTGTACCTCCTGGATGGGCAGTATATGGAGTTATGTGTGCTTCTTCCAGAATTTCTTTCCTCAATCCCTCATCTTTCGGCACACACAACCTTCCTTTAAAAAGTAAGGCTTTATCACTGCCCAATTTAAAATCCTTTCGCTTGGTAGTACCAACTTTGGATTTAATCTTTTGCAGGAAAGAGTCACCATCCTGAGCTACTCTTATCCGATCTCTAAGTGTTGGTCAAATCATTAGAGCTGCTATCCTGGTGATATAGTTTGGGTTGGTGGAGCAATTACTTCTAGATGCAAGTTTTCGAAATCCTTCAACAACTGGTCCTGCATAGTGATTAGTACTGCTAATCGTCCAACTGCCTTTCGGCTAAGAGCATCTGCTACTACATTAGCTTTACCAGGATGGTAAAGGATAGTGCAATCATAATCCTTTACTAGCTCTAGCCATCTCCTCTGCCTCATATTTAATTCCTTTTGGGTGAAAAAGTACTTCAAACTCTTATGATCAGTATAAATGTCACACTTACTTCCATATAAGTAATGACGCCATATCTTAAGGGCATGAACTACTGCAGCCAACTCTAGATCATGGGTTGGGTAGTTTTGTTCATATTGTTTCAATTGTCTAGAAGCGTAGGCTATCACCTTTCCTTTCTGCATCAGAACACACCTTATGCCCTGTTTCGAAGCATCACTGTATATAACGAACCCCTCTGGTCCGTCAGGTATTGTTAAGACTGGAGCTGTGACTAATCTTCGTTTCAGCTCTTGGAAGCTCTGTTCACATTTTTCTGTCCATTGAAATTTTATCCCTTTACGGGTCAATTAGGTCAATGGTCCTGCTATCTTTGAAAATCCTTCGATAAATCTTCTATAGTAACCAGCTAATCCCAAGAAGCTGTGTATTTCTCTAACATTAGTTGGTCTTACCCAATTATTCACTGCTTCTACTTTGGTTGGGTCTATTTCAATTCCTTGTGCTGTGATTACGTGCCCCAGAAAACCTATTTTATCCAACCAGAATTCACATTTCTTGAATTTGGCATAGAGCTTCTCTTTTCTTAGAGTTTCCAAGACAATCGTGAGATGTTTCTCGTGTTCCTCATTATTCTTCGAATAGATTAAGATGTCATCAATAAAAACTATGACAAATTGATCTAAGTATTCATGGAATACTCTGTTCATTAGATCCATAAATACTGTCGGGGCATTAGTTAATCCAAAAGGCATCACCAAAAATTCATAATGCCCATAACGCGTCCTAAAAGCCGTCTTAGGGATATCATTTGGCTTAATTTTTAATTGATGATATCCTGATCTTAGATCGATCTTTGAAAATACTGTAGGCCCCTTGAGCTGGTCAAACAAATCTTCTATTCTTGGAAGTGGATATTTGTTTTTGATAGTGAGACGATTTAATTCTCGGTAATCAATGCACAGCCTCATTGTTCCATCCTTCTTTTTCACAAATAACACCGGTGCACCCCAAGGTGATACACTTGGTCTAATGAAACCCTTATCAAGAAGCTCTTTCAATTGTACCTTCAACTCTTGCAGTTCCAATGGTGCCATACGATATGGAGCCTTTGAAATAGGTGTTGCTCCTGGTACCAAGTCGATGGCAAACTCTACTTGCCTGTCTGGTGGCACACCTAGAAGATCTTCTGGAAAAACATCTTTATAGTGTCGAACTATTCGAACATCCTCAGCTGACAACTTATCTTGTTTAACATTGGTCATCGATACTAGAAATCTTTGACCTAATTCATTTCTCGATGTCCTTTCAACCTGAGTTGTCGATACTATACGAGACAAGGTATTTGCCTCAGTTCCCACAAAATAAAACTCTTTCTCGCCCGGTCTTCGAAAAGTCACCACTCTCTCGATACAATGAATAGTTGCATAGTTTTTAGACAACCAGTCCATACCAAGGATAATATCAAAGTCTTTTATCGTTAATAGAATTAGATCTACCGCTATACCTTTACCATCAATTTCCATTTTAAGATTTCTAGCTATTTGGTCAGCCACAAGTATCTTTCCAGATGGAAGAGAGATTTCTAAGGTATACGGAAGGAATTCACATTCTACTTTAGACTTTGCGACAAATGAAGAAGAAATGAACGAATGTGTAGCTCCAGAATCTATAAGTACAAATGCAGGCATATTAGAAACAGAGATGTTACCTGCGAGGACATTAGGGTTTCGCTCTGCTTCTTGCCTGGATAAGGAGAAAACTCTTGCTTTTCCTTTCTGGTCATCTCCAGCCTTCTGTGTCTGATTCTGGGGACATTCTTTTGCGAAATGTCCTGATTTCTCCCACTTTAAACAAACATTTCTTCCCAATAGACATTCTCCTTTGTGAGGTCTATCGCACTTAGGAAAACGCTTATCACCACTAGCTCCTACTATCTCTGTCTTTCCTTTCTTTAGTGCATTATTCCCTTTTCCTTTACCGTTATTCTGTTTATCAAAATTCCACTTCCTCTTATCGGAGAAATTTTGAACTTGGTAGGAGCTTCCAACGTTTTGAGTTCTTTGATAAAAAATAGTCTGGGCTCGCTTCAGGACTTCTCGATAAGTGTTCAGCTCGAGAACTCACACTATGTCACGAATATAAGGTTGAAGCCCGCGTTCAAACCTTCTAGCCCGCTTTTCCTCCGTATCCACTAGATGTGGAGCGAACCTTGATAACTCCTCAAATTTGCGTTCATATTCCACGAGGGTCATGGTTCCCTGTTGGAGTCTATGGAACTCCATCTCCTTTTGATCCTTTACAGCTACCGGGAAGAATTTTTCTTCTACGAGTTCCTTAAATCTCACCCAAGTTATAGCCTGTTCTTCAGTAGGTGTCAATGACCTGGTAGTCATGTCCCACCAATGGCTAGCCCCCTTCTTTAACATAAACACCGAAAATGTTACCTTTTCAGCATCTTCGCATCTTATAAATTTGAAGATACGTTCGAGTTCTCGTAACAAGTCTTCAACTGCTAAGGGATCTACACTCCCCTCGAATGATGGAGGGTTCATCTTACGAAATTACTCTATCATTGCAGTTCGATCCCTCGGGTTGGGTACTATTTGAAGTTGAATAGCTTGTTGGTTGGGCTCCTGATGCTCAATTGGTATTTGTTGATTTAGTGTTTGTTGCCTAGTCAAAGGCGGTGCCTGCTGTTGCTGTCCCAACTCCCGCATTGCGGCAAGCAGTTCTCGTGCAAAGTTTGCTACATTAACTTCGCCACCACTAGAACTGGCATTAGCATTGCCGTTGCCTAAGTTCATATTGGAATTCGGTGCACTACCATGGTTGCGCTTTGGAGGCATTTCCTTTGAATGAAAAATATTCATCCAGTTAGAATTACTTCAGAATGTTATACTAACTTAAAGAAATCCAAAGGCTAAAACAACTTTCCTTCATATATATACATTACTATATATATATATATATTTTTTTTTTCTTTTTACAACCAAAAGTCATATTGCGGTACGGTACATACATTCAAAAGTAGATGTACGTATTACATCCTATTCTATTCCAAAAACAAAGATAGCTAGATAAGATGGTGTCTAATCTTCCATTTCTTCTGGGTCTTCCTCGGGATCTTCATCTGGGTATTCCTCTGGTTCTTCGTCTAGTTCTTCCTCTAGCTCTTCCTCTAACATGCTTTGTTCTGAACTATCTGGTAATGGTACGGGAAAACTTTCCTCTAGAACTCTCGAAAAGCACTTAGCCAACGGTCCCTTATCTAGCCTAGAATTAGTAGCTCGTAAACTGGTATTCATTGATAAGGTTATAGTCTTCTTAAAGTTTCGTTGTGTATCGCGGCTAGTTTCATAACTTCCTCGAAGTAAGTATGTAAGGTCCTCATATGAAAGGTCATTATCAGACCACAACACAATCTCATTTATGACTGAAGCCCAAGGTTCTGGAACAATTTCATATAACCTCCGTATCTTCACCTTATCACTTAAGCTATAGTGTATCTCCCATAACATCTCAATAATGCAGTCTAGCAGATCAAGATGTGGTACAAGGCTATGGAGCGGATGCATATGATGATTATAGTAAAATACCAATAGTATGTCCCGCTTCTTCGCAAAACCAAAAGCTTCTGTCCTTGTGGGGGTTCTTACTATTCGTGCCATAACTAGGACAACAAATAGATTAGGTTACTCTACAAGGCTCTAACATATAAATGTTAATGACTTCATAATTTCAAACATGACTTGATTCAAAATATTCATATATCCAACAAAACTCATAAACTTTGAAAAAGATTTTTACCTTGATCGTCGGTTGAAAGTCGGTTACTAGCTTGCTCGATGATGAAGGACAATAAATTTCTTAAAAAAAAGTCTACAGAAAAGTAAAACCTGCTCTGATACCACGCTGTGACACCCCGAACTTAACTTCGAGGGTCACGCTAATCATAATAGGTTCTGCCTTTGGTACATGTAAATACTCTTAAAAAAATGTATTACATGTTAGAAACTTATTTTCAATTTTTTTTAAAATATCTCTTATAAAAAAAAAATAATGGCCAGCAAAAGCACATGTCGACAAAAATTATACTTTATAAAAATGGACTTGGTGCAGCCACGGTAAGTTAGGGCAGTAAGTTCAACTATTTTTATAAAATTCATCCCAACTCCGTTTTCTATGAAATCTGTGGCATTAGAAAGATAATTTCAAGTAGTTTTCTAGGTTAAAACATGAAAATTTTCCGAGTTCATATAGTATGGACGTTTTATTGAAAACAGTGTAGTGTTGCACAGAAAATTCCAGATTGACCCTTCAATGTTAAAAATTCATATCTCAGGCCATAGATATCCAAATTGAGTGATTCTTGCGCCCATATCTAGACAACTCGAAGAGGAATGCAGTGGTATTTTTAGAATCTCAAACGGATGCCTATAGAGTTGGAAATATTGTTTTGAAAATGACCTAGAATCTGCCCGGATTCTGCCTCTTTTGTCATTCAAGAAAATAAGTCTAGAAATATGTTTCTTAACATAACATGGAAGATATAATTACATAATTTATTTTCGGTACCATATTACATCATGTCTTATACATGTTTTTATACAATACCATAAGAAAAACATATATGAAGTCGTCGAACAAAACATGCAAAAACAAAACTTCGATGCGAAGCAACCTTGTCCTTAACTCATCATCGACTATGCCGACTGACTTCCACCAACTTCACAACTATGGATCTGAAAATTTAGTATAGGATACTATGAGTATAAAGAATACTCAGTAAGATACCATGTTTGGATTTAACATGTTAATACTACGTAAAAGAAAGCATACAAACATATACTTGCACATTCCGGCTTGCCGGTGTCCTTCGGACTTGTCCTAAGGCATAGATATCTAACTTTGTGGACTTGTCCACATCTTTCATATTATGGTTTTCATGCATAACTTAAGCATAAATATTACCATGAAATCCTACCACTTAAGCAAAGAAAGTATCTTACAATAAAACTCGGAGAAATTGCGGTTGCTAGATGAATTGAGGGTGTTAGGCTTTGCTTCCTTTTTCTTCCTTTCCCTTTTTTTTTTCTTGATTTATTTACTGCCTATCCTTCTTTTTTTTATGAAGAATTCGTTGCTTGAAAGGAATTAAAGGCAGGGAACTCAACAATTTATATAGAGGCAAAGCAAAACTATAGAGTTAATGTAGGATGACTAATCAAAATTTGGTGCCTCCACGTGTGCTTGCAATGTTCCCATTCCATGCATGCATGCAACACTTAAACTTAGCTTGTGCCTTAGTTGAACACCTCCTACTTGCACAAACACCTCATGCTTGCTTATTATTTTACTACAAAGGTGCATTTTTTGGTCAAGTGGAGGAAGGAAAAAAAATGCTTAACATTAAAATATCTCATGCACTTATCCATTACAAAGAATTTTCTGGTTTTGCAAGAATTTAAAAATGTAGGAAACAACACTCATATAAAGGCAAGAAACCCAGGTATTAACCAAAGGTTAATGTTTATCTATACTACTAATAAAATAGATGTAGAATTTGACAATTATTCTAAACCCCTAATCAACTAGTCTTGGTAAACATTTAATAAATTCACCAATGCAAATTTGGCAACCATTAATAATCTTGGCCATACTAAATTTTTGAAAGGTTAAACTGTTATCCTAAAAATTTAAACGAGTAAAGTAAACGAACATAAAATTTCGGAGTATTACATATATATAGCCAAATTACAAAAGTAGAAAGTACAAGTTGAACCATACTACCTACAATTATTTAGACCATGCTTAAAAGACTTAACTTGTAGTATTGTAGAAAGCTAGTCTAACTTTCATTATTGCATAGAGTTGGACTAAATCAAAAACGTGTGTGACAATTACAAAGCAAAAAAGACTTGTTTGGTTGACAACAAAAGTGTCACACACTTGACCAAATTCAACAATATGCAGCATGTTCAAGTTTCTTGAGCCATCTTTTAACAGCTTTTTGGGTGATTTTGCTCCTCTCAGCATCTTCCAAGACTTCGTTGATACATTCCAAATATGTTCATAAATTTGCAAATTCTTCCTTGAAACCCGGCACAAGTTTGAATTCTTCAGTGGCTAATGCAAACAAATTCTCCAGTATGAATTTTACACCTTCAGTAGACACAGCTTCCATTTTTTCTTACTTTGGAAATTTGGTGTGAGTGATTGATTGATTTCGGGGAGTAGAGAAAGAGAGATGTGGATACAGATTGCAAATTGGAGTTGTTTGTGGTGTAAAATGATTTTTTTGTGTTAAAAAAGGGTACACAAATTCTTTACTCGACTTTAAAGTAACGGATTATGATACTTAAACAGTTAATTACCTAAATCCACTTTCGTTAGCATAAAGTAAAGAATTATTATACTTTTGACAATCATTAAAACAAAACTTTTTTTTCTCAAACTCATTTTCAACAACACATACTCACAACAAAATATTTTACATGTATGTCCAAAAAATTTTCTACTTTTCAATCACATATTCTAAAAAAAATCACTATTTCAAAACTCATTTTTCTCAAAAAAAAAAAAAAAGGAAGGAAAAAAAAAACGTCATTTTAATAGTTTCAAACAGGATCTTAAACCATTAGTCACTATATCCAATTCCATTAGCATAAAGTAAAGAAATTATGATCCTTAAACCATTAGCCACTACATCCACTTCCGTTAGGATAGAGTAAAGAATTATGGTACTTAAATAGTGATTAAATTCACTTCATTAACATAAAGTAATGAATTATGATACTCAAATCATTAATTACTCTATCCACTTCCTTAGCATGAAGTAAAGAATTAAGATACTTAAATCATTAGTTACTACTTCCACTTTCGTAAGCATAAAATAACGAATTTGATGACATTGCAAGCGAAGATTTTAACAATGTCCACCTTCTCAAGGTGTATTTAATAGGGACTTTTAAAGATTTTCTTAGGATTCAATAAGTTTTAGAATGTTCAATGTAGATTATTTGAGACTTTCTAAAAGTCACGGTTTCAATTATTATTATTTTTTTTAGAAAACTCTATAAAATTTGTAAATTTGTCTCACTTTCACCCAAAAATTTTGGGATACTTTCACAATTTATTTATTTTAACATTTATTTTTGTTCTTTTAATATTTCTATTTCCTTTTGCCTTCTACCAAACTTAGAGTCATGATTAAAAATTTATTATTTTTTCTTCTACGGATTATATTTATTTCTATTTTCATTTCTCCCTCTCTTTTATTACTTCTCTCGATTTTCTACGAAAATGATTAAATTTTAATTTAAAATTATACTTTTTTTCATCCAATTTTTTTTATGAAAAAAGGTGAATTTATAATAAAATTTTATTAAAAAAATAATCATTTGTGATTAATGTTTAAAAAAAATTATCGGTTATTTGCTTTTAAAAGGTATGACATAATGATAATGTTGAACATTAATTTTTTTATTTTATCAAAGAATACTAAAATTTATTTATATTTGTAATATTTCGATTATTTATTTGGCGCATGTGTATCGACTATAGGAAACTCAACTTAATGACTAGGAAAGATCATTTTCCTTTAACACAAGATCTCTGGCTAAATAACCATTGATCTTACCATTCGGTTGAAATACTCAACGGACCTTTGCTTGCTACCTTTATGGTCGCTCTCTCTCTCTCTATCACCCCTTTTACCAAGTCGAGTTCTGCCCTGGTTTCAGAGACGTCGAGCTGCTTGACTTTCATTTTTCCAATCTCACTTAGGATTTCAACGGGAACAACTGCTTCCATTTCGAAAGATAGCCTAAAAGGTGTTTCACCAGTTTGTTCTCCTGGAATTGTGCAGTATGTCCATAGCATATTAGGCAATTCGTCCACCTAAAGTCCATTCTTTTTCTCCAACCTTGTTTTTAGATCCCATAGTATGGTTCGATTTGTCACTTCGACTTGCCCATTCAACTAAGGGTGAGCAACTGAAGTCAGCATATGATCGATGTGATAACTTGTGCAAAAAGTTCTAAAACTATGATTGTCAAACTTTTTGCCATTATCTGTAATGATTACTCTGGGTATGCAAAACCTGCATATGATATTTTTTTTTTCAAACAAAGCTTTGTACCTTAGTCGTCGTGTTGGTAGCCAGCGGCTTCGCCTCCACCCACTTAGTAAAATAGTCGATGGTGACTAGTAAGAGCTTTCTTTACCCCTTGGACACGAGCAAAGGTCCCGAGATATACATTCGCCACTAAAAGAAAGGACATACAACAAAGATTACCATCTGTTGCTTGGTTGGAACATAGATCAAGTTTCAATGGTGTTGACATATATCACATGTTCTTACCAATTCTTTAGCATCTTCTTTCATAGTGGGCCAGTAGTATCCCTATCGTAGAGCTTTGAAAGCATGTGCGGTCATCTCATAACGATTCTCACTAATTCTTGCTAAACCTCGTATAGCACCTCTTGTACCTATATCAATCGCAAACACTTCAAATACAACATGGTGAAACCCCGCTTATAGATTTACCGATCGATGATGGTGATCAAAGTTTCTCAAACCCTCAGCCTCTTTGTCTCGAAGCTATCATCTGATACCTTATCCTCAGTGAGATATTCATCAATAGGTCCATCCGACTTTTTTCGTGCTCTATGTTCACGATGTCGGCAATGTGTTGAACTCTAGGTTGTTGTAGGACTTGCAAGTTTGTTCAACAAGACGAATTTCTCGTGTTAGCAGACACGAGCTTGGTCAATGCATCTGCCTGCTCAACGTCTTTCAGAGGATAGTTATTTTGAAGCTCGTGAATTCTCTTTGTAAGTATCTAACTTTCATTAGATAAGCTGCCATCTTTCCATCCGTAATTTCAAATTTGCTCGTCACTTGCCTAACTATTAATTGAGAGTCACTACAAATCTCTACCGAAGATTTCCCTAGCCTGGCTACCAGGCCAAGGCCCGTGATCACCTCGAACCCTCAGCCGTTTTGCCTCAAAGCTATCGTCTAGAACCTTATCCTCAATGAGATATTCATCAATGGGTTTGTCTAACTTTTTTTGTGCTCTATGTTCACGATGTCGACCATGTGTTAGGTTGTTATAGGACTTGCAGGTTTGCTCAACAAGGTGAATTTCTCAAGTTAGCAGACACGTGCTTGGCCAATGCATCTACCCGCTCAACGTCTTATGGAGGACTTTAGTTATCTTGAAGCTCGTGAATCCTCTTTGCAAGTATCAAACTTTCATTAGCTAAGCTGCCATCTTTCTGTCCCTCACTTCAAGTTTTCCCGTCACTTGCCTATTTATTAATTGAGAATCACTACAAATCTTTACTGAAGATATCCCAAGCTTGGCTGCCAGGCCAACGCCCGTGATCACCGCTTTGTATTTGGTATCCTTATTTATTGCCAAAAATTCAAAGTGTAACGAGTATTCCAACTCTTCGAAGTCCGGCCCTATTATTATGATATGCTCTGGATCTCTCGTAGTTTGAGGATCCATCCACAAAAAAATTTCAATCGGCATTTTGTTCCGCTGGTTGCTCTGGTGGGATGGTAAGCTCGACGATGAAGTAAACTAGAGTTTGCACTTTAGTAGCTGTTGTCGCTTGAATTCAATGTCTAGCTTACTCGACTCGATCGCCCATTTTAACAATTTTCCCGAAGTTTTTGGTCGATGTAGGATCTGCTTGATAAGTTGGTCGACCTATACCGTGTGAGATTGAAAGTATTGCATTAGCTTTCAAACTACAATGATCAATGCAAACACCAGTTGCTCAGCCAACCTATATCTTGTCTCTGTACCCTTTAGGACCTGGCTCACATAGTAAACTGGTTTCTATGCCTTTGAGAATTCTTTTACCAATACCGCACTGACCGCCTATGGTAAAACTGCCAGGTAGAGACTTAGCACATCGTCAGGGCTTGGGCTAGTCAAAATTGAAAGTTCTTGTAGTGTCACTTCAAGGACTCAAGTGACTCTTCGCACTCCTAGGTCCATCCAAAATTGGTAGAGCACCCAATGGGCTTGAAGAAATGGTAGCATTTATTTGCTGCTCGACACATGAAGCGATTCAGAGCTACTACCGTCCTGTCAACCTTTGAACCTCTTTCTTACTGGTAGGGCTTTTCATCTCTAATAATGCCTAGATTTGGTCTGGCTTTACCTCAATGCCCCTTTGCATGATCATGAAGCCTAGGAACTTTCCACCAAAGATACTAAAATTGCATTTCTTCAGGTTAAACTTCAACCTATTTTGTCAAGCAACGTCGAATACTTTCTCACGTGGTTGCTAGCCTTGGTGCTTTTGACCACCATGTCATCAACATAGGCCTTTATAACATCCCAATGAGCCTGCGAAAGACAAAATTCACCGTCATCTAAGAAGTTGCCTCGGCATTGTTCTACCCAAATGGAATGGTCGTTTAGCAATACGTCCAAAAATCTGTAATAAATGATGTTGTCTCCTCATCGGATTAGGTTGGTGATACTTGAAAATGTGTCCAAAAAATTAAGTCTCTCATGACCAGAAGTGATGTCCACCAGGTATTTTATCTAAGGAAGCGAGTTTGGGCACGCTTTGTTCAACCCGATATAGTCTTCACACATATGTCATTTTCCATTTGACTTTTTTTATAAGCACGATGTGAGCCAGCCACTCGAGGTATTGCACTTTCTGAATGAAGCCTACCTGTAATAACCTCTCAACCTCCTCTCTTTCTGCAACTTGCATCTCCGGGCAAGGTTTCTTTTCTTTTATTTCACTGGCTTGGCCCCTGGTAGGATATGGAAACGGTGTTGGACAATCGTCGGCTAATCCCTGGGACATCGCTTGGACTCCATGCCAAAACCTCTAGGTTATCAGTCAGACACCTTACCAATTATTTATTTTCATTAGATTTCAAATCTACTCCTCTCGTCCTTCTAACACAAGAATTTTTTCATTCATATCGAGTGGCTCGATTCGTCCCATTAGGGTTCTATATCTAGCATCATGACTGGTGGTGAATGTTTGGCTTGTATTTTATCAACGTAGAATTTTTTTTATGGCTATTGATCTCTTCGCACGCACCCAATCCCCTGCTAGTTGGGAACTTCATGAGATAATGGTAGGTTGAGGGGACGACACCAACAACATTTTGCAATGGTCGACCGTAGAGAGCATTGTAGGCCATGGGGGTCTTGAGAACTAGGAAACTTGTCATGAGCACCATGGTTATTGGATACATGCCTAGCATGACCGAAAGCTCTACAATTTTCTCTGGTATTATTGTTGTCACTCTAAACCTTTGTAGAGGGCTAGTCACCATTTTCAGTTTCTTGGGAGAGATCTTCAAGCCCAAAAAAAATACCAAGTGATGATATTCACCACACTTTCTCCTTCAACTAGCACCCTTCTAAGGTAAAAATTGCTATATCGCCCACCACTGCCAGAGCATCGTCATAGGGCACGCTATGCCAATTAAGTCTTCCTCACAAAACAGTGAGATTCAGATCGAACCTTACTTTTTTATAGATAGAACAAACCTCAATGAAGCGTACACAACTCTTTCTAACTGAATTTGAGTCTCCGCCCACTGCTACCCCACCAATGATCATGTTAATTACTCCAGCTCTAGGTGGGAGACAACACTCTACTTTTTATTTCCCTTTGTCATTTTCATATACTTGGTTCAGAGCACCCGTCTTAGAATCCTTCTTTAGCTGCAGGCATTCTTCAGTGTCCTGTCTGTGATCCAAATAGAAATGGCCATACTTAGTTTCTTTTGCTAGAGGCGTCAACATCGACTTTGGCCACACAAGCTCCTTCATGTCTCGTATTTCCATTAACAACTTTATGCACGAGGTGTACAAATGGGTGAAGGCTTTGACCTCTTCTCGCCTTTGCCTGATTCATTGTTCCTGAGTATAACCTTTGTTATATGCTCATTCTTCGACTTGCTTTTGTCCATGAGTTTTCGCTCATCACTTGACTTTCGCTTGTGACTTTCCATCTTCCATCAATCTCTGAGATTTTTTGTGACCTTCTTGGCTTCCTCAGCATCAACATACTTTTTTCTCCTTTTCAATAGGTCATGCATAGACTCCGGGGATTTCTTCGAGAGTGAAATCTTAAAGGCCTGATTCCGCATCCCATTCATCAATGTTGTTACCACTGTAGGCATTTGAAAGTCCTTTATACCAAGTGTTACCCGACTAAACCTAGCCAAGTACTCTGCAAAGATTCATCTTTCTCCTATACAACATGCATCAAACCAATAACTATCTTCATCTTTATCTTGCTACTTATGAAGTAAGCCACAAAACTCTTACAGAACTCATCTAATGTTTTAATAGACCGTGAGGCCACATTTGCTACCCAGTCTCTGGCCTTCTTCCTGAGTATCGGGAAAAAGACTAGTACACCACTACAACAGGGGTTTCATAGAGTCTCATCATTTAACATCATTTGCCTACGTCTGTCCTCCCTCTTGGACAATGCATTGTCTATCTTCTGGGCTATCATTTCTTCCATCTTCTGTTCAAGTTCTACCATAGGTCGCGGGAGCTATAGAACTACTATCCCAGGATCCATCCAGTCTCCTACTACGGGTTGAATAACGGTGGAATAGCCGCAGGTATTTCTTGAGGCGGTAGTTTGCACGTGACTTCCATTGAGCATGGTGGTAGGACTGTAGTTCTCGTATATTGACTTTGCAGGAGGGTCGTCATTGCTTCCAACTAAGTCTCCAGCACTGAATTAGCTTTGCGTCACATACTGCGGTGATGGTGATAAATCATGATCCCTTGCCACTGACTTTGACTCTGTCTTCACCATATTCCTGACCAAGTACATATCACTCTTTGTTTGTCTTCTTGACATAGCTTTTTTGTTCAATAACTTCCCACAGACGATGTCAATGGACTTTTTGTGAGATGAACCTCCATGCCTTCCGGGCGGTGTAAGGTGTTTCTGGTACTCCAATGAACAAATGTTATCTGCAAAATGAGGTTGGGGCTTTCTCCCTGTTGTACGTCCAGTCCAGTGTGAGAATTAGTAGAGGATTTATGAGAGTAGACTTAGGAAGAAAAGAAAGAATATATATTCAGATAGAAATGCAGAATTGGGTATCAAGGTGCTTTAGGATATGTATAAGTCTCAAGGCAAATCAATTACATAATTTAAAAGAATTTAAATTAGCAAAAATACTTCATCATAAAAAAATATATATTAAAAATTCATAATACAAAATATTAACGAGATTATAGGTCTAACTTGCAAATAAACATAATATAAATAATAAATTTTCAAACGAGTAAAAAAATTGCAATATTATCTACTGTTCGAAGAAGAAATGGCCTAAACAATTTGAGATCATCACTCTAATAAGTACATGCACATACACGAGATATAAAACAAGGACCTGTCGACACAGCTTTTTAAAAAAAAAAAAAAAAAATGAACACATCAATTCACGATCTGTAAAATTAGTATAGTTATATATTATATCTAATGCCAATTTTAGCTTTAATTTTTGCAAGTGTGATATAGGACAACTTTACAAGAAATCATTTCTACTTCTATATGTTTTATCTAATGCTGATTTTAGCTTTCATTTTTGCAAGTGTATGTAGGACAACTTTACTAGAAATCATTTCTACTCTACTAGTTTTAGGATTTAACTTGTAGGTAATTCTTAATTCTCATATTTATAGGATTCTATTAGTTTTGGTATTTAGTCAACATGGTTTTTTTCTACTTCTGCTAGGAATAGGTTATCATTTTCTTATTTATTTAAATTTTGATTTTGATTTTTTGTGTGTAGAAGATTAGTTTCTTTTACTTAGTCTACTAGAATGAGGATATTACATCTTCTTCCAATCTTTCGCGAGACGAGTGTTAGCTTGTTGTAATCACTGATCATATTAATTATTCAAGTTATTCTAGCTAATGTTTTTTTATAGCTTTTTCTTGTTATTACAATATTCCACTTTCGCTGCTGCATTAAATTAGTATTTCAAGCAACGTTTTACCATAAGTTGATGACCATCTATGGTGATAGTGGCGTGCTTTCTTGCGATAACGATAGGAGGATTAAAAAATTACCAAACTTAGTCCAAAATCTGGAATGAAGGATGAGCAGGTTCAATGATACAGTTGATAAAAATGCAGATTCTCACTGCTATGAATGTTACTCGCTTCAATGAACACAAAAGATATCAACATGTGGCTAGAGATTTTCCTCGAGTCCCAACTAAGTTCAAATGCTCACCACTATAGCTTACTACAAAACAATGATTTTCATCAATCAAGCCATCACATGAATGATGATGGTTTTTCCAACATAATAATATATGTCCACAAAACCATGACATATGGCTTAACTTACTTCAATACGATATTTTAACTTTGGGCAACAATATTCTTTAGCATAATAGTGTGGTCTAACGTGATTCATTTCGACATAATAACATTCTTTAAAGAAAAAAAATAGCATTAACGAGAAACAATATCGCTTGGAGCAAGAACAACTTATCAATGATTTCTTGAAAGTCCACATGGGGAGATATAAATGAGCTCAATTTGATGCACCATAAGATTTTTAGAAAACGATGTTCTACAACAACAAAGCATGCAATGTGATCATAGATCACGGAAATAGTGAGAACATGGTACCCAAAGCATTAGTGAAAAGGGAGAGAAAAATATGAGAATAAGGAGATATAAAAAAATTCTACTTTTTATTGAAAAGTACTACAAAGAAGAGGTTGTGAATGTAGTAGAGATGGATGGTTGTCATGAACTTTGAGAAAATCATGATACTGTAATGTAGATGCTACTTACATACACAAAGATAACAACTATATGTTAGGTAGTACAATAAAAAGATTATTATGTTGCTACATAATAAACAATTTTCCAATATCACTCTAAACAAAGAGCAAGCAATTTACCCGATAGATGACATGGCTGAAAAAGACATTCAAAATGGCCAAGATATTACCAACCATGATATTGCAATAGAGGTAGAAAAGCACGTGCAAGTTGAAAGCTAGAAACTTGTAGAAGTTACATTTATTGTCCTATTTTTAGAAAGTGAACTAACAAAATGTAGTAGGGCATTTTTAAGAAATGAGAGATTATAAAACCTAGAAAATGAAGTAGCAAGGGAACAAGAATCAATCTACCTTCCTCTCAAACACCACACCCACATTACATTTCATATAATTAGTAAACAAAGAAAATCCTTTAGTTATTAGCTTCCAAGGGTTTCTAAGGGAACATCTTACAATTTAATTGGATCTCAACCATTATGGTCCCGACCCATAGTCCCCCTGACCACCCTACTTTTCATAAGGAAGATTGTTCCAAAAGAAATCTCCACAGCCATTTTCCTTTCGTTCAAGTTCCTAAGATTTTTTGTTCTTAAACCATCTCTACTTTTACTTCATGTTATAAAATCCCAATCTACCAACCACCTCCTTGCAAAAAGACTCTTATTTTTTCCCAAAATGGCAACATTACTATTTGGCATCCTAAATAGTGACAAGCATGCCATGCTAATTTAGTACACAAGTATCGCAATGATCTATATTTATAAGTTCTATATCCTATTTCCAGTAACTTCACAAAAATCATATATGAGAAGATTAAGAAGCTTATCTTTAGAATTTCTTTATAATGTTCCAACTTATCTAATCATTGGTGAAGAATTAAATCCAATATGTACCCATCATGATCCTGGACCGTATAAAATATGTAAACATTAAAAGATTTTCAGTTACAACATTCGACAACACAAACGTTTAGTTTATATGTTATTAGAAAAAACCTTTGCTAAACGACAAAATAAAAACATTCACACAAGCATAATGTAGTGGGGGAAACATGGTGTAGGATATCTCGTCCTACATATCTGAAACTTGAGTCCACAATGCTTTATTGCCAGTAATAAACTTCGTGGATGAAATGCCAGCTTTTCGAAATATATGATAGGAACCTGATTCTAGAACCCGCGGTAGGAATAGACATCATGGCAATTTCAAGGCAATGACCCAAGGGATGCATCAAATTTTTAGAAATTAGCAGCAGGTAATCATTTTATAGGACATCATGTCTGGTCTTAGCATAAAACATAATAAAATTTGAGCTCTTATGTGATTATCTAGTGATGTAATCACCTTCGTTATTAGCACGTTGTAAGTGTTAGTCTTGAAAGATAAGAATTAAATGAGGAGCTATATGAGGTGAAAACTCATGTACGGTTCTTTCATTTGCAAACCAAATAATGTGACATGATGAAGTCTTCCTTGAAGGCATAGTGATAGACTAGTGAGAAGATAGAATTGTAGGATATCTTGCCTAAATATATGAAATTTGAGATTCCACCACGCAATTAATATTTTTTTAGACTATAATCTCATTTTCAGCTTAACACCACTGTACATGGATATTCGAGGGACATTTCAAATAGTAGAAAACAAGCCACATAAGAGATTCCATGCTACTTAATTTTATTTATTCTATGTACTGTTCTCAATACCGCCCCACTACTACGCTGCTACACCTATTAGATATTATTCACTCAATCATAGCACCTTATGAGGTAGGTTTTCTTATATATTCTGTTTCAAGTGGTTAGAATTACACTCAATCATGAAGACTGAAATTTGATTTTATTGTTACTTTTCAGAGACTACAACCATATAGGTTAAAGCCATGAAGCAATTTTACTTTCATAAAAAATTGGTTTTCCTCTTGTTATGGCTGAATGTAGTCAAGTTTATTGGTGTGTTATTCACATTTCTTCTCCCATATTTGGGAAAAAAACAAATACACTGGCTTCTAATACATTGGCTACCAAAATAAAGGAACTGTTGGGAAAACAGAGCAAAAGGCATTTCACACCAAGAAAGTGGGCTACGAGCACACACCATAATCTCTGATAAAAAATTCCATAAAGATCTTAGTAAGGGACCAAAATCTTAGGAAAATAACTCTTATTCAGATATTTAAATAGAAGACTAAGTTAAAAACAGATTGTTGTTTCATAACCATGATAGATTTTGAGTTCAAGAACATCGATGAAATGTAATGCCAAATGTATAAAGATCTTTAACATGATCGAGTAAAAGGCATGAGAAAAGAAGGATACAAGTACAAAAAATATGAAATTTGGCAAACAAATTAATTGTTATATATGAAAAATAATGTAGAAAAACATAAATCAAATACAGTGCCAGACCTGATGTATCAAGTTATCTTTTGCAGAAACCAAAAATAATTGTTTGGTGAACTGAAAAATGATTAGAGCATGTGGGTTAAAAATATGGAAGAGTATGTGTGGTAAAATTAGTTATTGGGAAGTGCTATATGGTTAGACAATAGGTTACGTGACGTCACATGCAGTGGCGAATCTAGGATCGGAGGTCAGCTAGAGCGGTTGACCATTGGCAATCAACGATTGTAATAACAATGTCGTTTATTAATTCATAGATCGAATTTAATTAATTGGATTAATTAAATATTGGACCATGTTAAGTTTAATAGACGGGTCAAACCCGTATTAGCTTATGTAAATAAGCTGCTAGGGTTTGAAAACAGTTGATAGATTTTCATTATTCTTGCTAGCACAATAAAAGTAAACCCTAGTTCTCTCTCAATCTTTTTCCCTATGTACATTTCATTAGAGGCTGGATAATTGGACAATTGTAGGAGGCAAATCAGAATTGCTGGAGCTATGAGAATAGTAAAGGAGTTTGCAAATCCATAGAAAGGTACAAATTCTATCACAGTTTCTATCTAATCACAAAGTAGATCCTTGGGGAGAATTGAAACTTATTTTATTTTTCACTGTGCATGTTAAGTAAATTCTCAACAGAGGGACCATGCTTTCTAAGGCAGGATTATGTGGCCATCACTAAGTATACTCTGAAGAGGTGATGGGCCATCCTCTTTATCGTTTCTTTAGAGCTATTTTAAGGCCCTATAGGTTAGGACCTACCTAACTTCTTCCCAATGCCTGGAGCCAATTAGTTGGGTTATATTTTTTTTGGAATGAGACTTCTCTGGGCGAGGACATGCCCCTTTATATCTTCCCAACAATTTTCCAATCTAGGATTTTAAGCAAAGGAGATTCAAAAGGCACATATTACCTGACTCTCTGGGAGGAGTCTTGATTCTAGACCAGAAGGAGTTGGCAGGCCTATGGGGACGACAAGTCCATCTCCAACCATTTTGACCCACTATTCTGAAGCACGCAAGTCATTTTCCATTGTCATTATTTTTTTATTCATTCGGTGTTCTAACCATCTTATTTTGTAGGCCTCGCTGATCGCTTCAAGTTATTGAAGGAAGAGTGGAAACTTACCGAGGACATTTACAGACATTCTTCATCTTTGCATGACTACGAACATTTAATCAAACGTCAAAAGTTCTCCATCGATTTCAGTTTAATGGTTTTAAATGATACGTTGTAAAGCTTGCTTAGACTTATTGTACTTTTATAATAATCTGCTAACGTCGATGTTTCTTTTGCAGAGAATTTTGAGAAGAAAAATTATACAACCCTTGACGTGGCCTCCATCCTTAAAACCCCTATACTATCGGATGAAGAGGATTTAAAATGACCTCCAACCATGCTAAGTTAACCAAGAATAAGCTAGAGAGAGATAGCAATGAGAAAAGCTAAAGAAAGTCAGTAATGAGCACTTGGATAAAACTCCAGAGAAAATGGCCCTTCCAAAGGATAATGGGAAAGCGAAGGTGCTAGAAAACCCTTTGACCTCGGGGTGTGCAGCGTGGGCTGGGCATCAGTTGACCAATTTGACACAGTAGCTAAAAGGGATCTGAAAGAAAAGTGTCCGTCATTTGTTCCTCTATCAGTACTGGAGGATCGGATGGTTTAGGTGGTCACTAGCCACCTCTCCCTGAAAAACTTATGCATACATCTATCACTACTGTAAAGAAAGGTAAAAAGGAGCCTCATAAAAAGGAGCTAGTGAGGAGGGGTGCCGATGTCTACTGAAGTAGGCCAGGGTTCCGCTTCTAAAGCTTTCTTTGCTGTTATTACCACTCTAGGCTAGATGAGGAGTTTTTTAATAGGATAGGATGATGAACTAGCTCCGGAGGTCCTTTCACTATTGCCTCATGAAATCCAAATAGCCACTGCTATTTATTACAAGTTTCGAACGGAGCGGTCGCAAAATTATGTGGCCACCTATGATACGGTGGACCTAACTGCAACCCTCGTCAGACAGAGTGCAAGGGTGTAATACTCCGAAATTCCATGCTTGTTTAATTTGCTCATTTAATTTTTAGGATAGTAATTTAACCTTTCAATATTTTTATATCGCCAAATTATTAGTGGTTATAAAATTTTACACCTATTTTTCTTCTTATTATTCACTTGGCCGAAAATGGGGAAAGTATCACCGTTGTTGGGGATTAATGCAAGAAATAATTAACTAATGCATACATGAGGTGTGTTGAGCAAGTAGGAGGTGTTAAATGGTGGCACAAGCTGGTTTTTGGTGTTGAAATGCATGCATGAATGGGGTTCAATTCAGCACATGTGGAGACACAATTTTTAATTAGTCATCTTTTGGTTTATCCCTTAATTTCTTGCCTTTATATAGTGATGTTTCCCTGCATGTTATTCCTTCCAAAAAATCAGCAAACTTTCGTGTAAAAGAAGAAGGAAAGGCAGCAAATAGGTAAAGGAAAAGAAAAAAAAAAAGAAAAAAGAAGCAAAGTCTAGCACTCTCAATTCATCTTTCAACCAAATGTTTTCAAGTTTAACTGTAAGATACTTTCTATGCTTAAGTGGTAAGATACTTATACTTAAGCTATGCATGAAAAACCATAATATGAAAGATGTGGACATGTTCACAAAGTTAGATATCTATTTATGCCTTAGGACAAGTTCGAAGGCACCGGCAAGCCGGAATGTGCAAGTATGTGTTTGATTGCATTCTTTTATGTAGTATTAACATGTTAAATCCAAGCATGGTATCTTACTGAGTATTCTTTATACTCATAGTATTTTATACACAATTTTCAGATCCATGATCATTGAGTTGATGAAAGTCAGTCGGCATAATCGATGATGGGTAAAGGACAAAGGTTATTTTTGCATCAAAGTTTCCTTTTGTATGTTTTGTTCGACTGCTTTCCACAGGGTTTTCTTATGGTATTGTATAAAAACATGTATAAGACACGATGTAATATGGTACCGGAAGTAAATTATGTAATTATATCTTCCATGTTACGTTAAAAGACATTTTTATTACACTTTTTCTTGCAAGTGGTAAAAAGGCAGAAACGAGACAGTTTTTGGGTCAATTTCAAAATGTTATTTTTAACTCCATAAACGTCTATTTGGGACTCTAAAACTATTTCTACGTTCCTCTTTGCGTTGTCTTAATATAGGCGCAAGAATCACTCAATTTGGATATATGTGGCCTTAGATAAAAAAATTTAAGCATCGAAGGGTCAAACTGAATTTTCTATGCAATACGTCACTGTTTTCAGTAAAACGCCCATATCATATGATCTTGGAAATTTTTCATATTTTAACCTATAAAACTAATTGAAAATATCTTTCTAATGCCATAGATATCATAGAAAATGGAGTTGGGATGAATTTTATAAAAATAGTTGAACTTACTGCCCCAACTAACCGTGGCAGTGCCGAGTCTATATATGAAAAAGTATAATTTCGTGTTGACAAGCACTTCTGCTGGCCATTAAATTTTAAGAGAGATATTTTACCAAATTGAAAATAAGTTTTTAACATGTAATACTTTTAATTAAGAGTTTTTTGTTTTTTTACATGTAGCAAAGGTAGAAGTTGTTATGTTTAGTACGTGATGCTCGAAACTTAAGTTCGGGGTGCCACAGCGTGGTATCAGAGCAGTTATACTTTTCTGTAGACTTTTTTTTTTGAAAAAAGAAAGTTACTGTCCTTCATCATTGAGCAAGTCAGCAACTGACTTTCAACCGACGATCAAGGTAAAAACCTTTTTTTCAAAGTTCATGAGTTTTCTTATGCAATGGACTACTATATTTATTGTTGGATCTAGGAATACTTTAAATCAAGTCATGTTTGAGATTATGAAGTCATTAACACTTATATGAGCCTTGTAGAGTAACATAATCAATTTTTGTCCTAATTATGGCACGAATGGTAAGAACCCCCACAAGGACAGAGGCTTGTGGTTGCGAAGAAGCGGGACATACTATTGACATTTTATTATAATTATTGTATGCATCCGCTCCATAACCTCGAATAACATCTTGATCTGCTAGACTGTATTATTGAGATGTTATGGGAGATACACCATAGCTTAAGTGATAAGGTGAAGATACGAAGGTTATATAAAACTGTTCCAGAACATTGGGCTTCAGTCATAAATGAGATTGTGCTATGGTCTGATGATGACCTTTCATATAAGGACCTTACATATTTACTTCGAGATAGTTATGAAACTAGCCACGATTTACAGCGAAACTTTAAGAAGACTATAACCTTATCCATGAATACTAGCTCACGAGCTACCAATTCTAGGCTAGATAAAGGACCGTTGGCTAAGTGCTTTTCGAGAGTTCTAGAAGAAAGTTTTCCCATACCATTACCAGATAGTTCGGAGCAAAGTATGTTAGAGGAAGAACCAGAGGAAGACCCAGATGAAGATCCCGAGGAGGACCCAGAAGAAATGGAAGATTAGACACCATCTTGTCTAGCTATCTTTGTTTTTGGAATAGAATTGGATGTAATACGCACATCTACTTTTGAATGTATGTTCCGTACCGCAATATGATTTTTGTTTGTAAAAAAAAAAATATTAATGTATATAGATGAAGGAAAGTTGTTTTGGCCTTTGGATTTCTGTAAGTTAGTATTACGTTCTGAAGTAATTCTAACTGGATGAATATTTTTCATTCAAAGGAAATGCCTCCAAAGCGCAACCATGGCAGTGCACTAAATTCCAATATGAACGTAGGCGGTGGCAATGCTAATGTTAGTTCTAGTGGTGGCGAAGTTAATATAGCAAACTTTGCACGAGAACTGTTTGCCGTAATGCAGGAGTTAGGACAGCAACAACAGGCACCACCTTTGACTAGGCAACGAACACTAAATCAACAAGTACCAACTGAGCATCAGGAGCCCAACCAACAAGTTGTTCAACCTCAAATAGTACCCAACCCAAGGGATCGAACTGTGATGATAGAGCAGTTTCATAAAATGACACCTCCATCGTTCGAGGGGAGTGTGGATCCCTTAACAGTTGAAGACTGGTTACAAGAACTGGAACGTATCTTTAAATTTATAAGATGCGAAGATACTAAAAATGTGACATTTTCAGTGTTTATGTTAAAGAAAGGGGCTAGCCATTGGTGGGACATGATTACCAGGTCATTAACACCTGTTGAAGAACAGGCTATAACTTGGGTGAGGTTTAAGGAACTCGTAGAAAAAAAATTCTTCCCGGCAGCTGTGAAAGATCAAAAGGAGATGGAGTTCCTCAGACTCTAGCAGGGAACCATGACCCTCGTGGAATATAAACGCAAATTTGAGGAGTTATCAAGGTTCGCTCCACATCTAGTGGATACGGAGGAAAAGAGGGCTAGAAGGTTTGAACGTGGGCTTCAACCTTATATTCGTGACATAGTGTCAGTTCTCGAGCTGAACACTTATCGAGAAGTCCTGAAGCGAGCACGGACTATTTCTTATCAAAGATCTCAAAACGTTGGAAATTCTTACCAAGTTCAAAATTTCTCCGGTAAGAGGAAGTAAAATTTTGATAAACAAAATAACAGTAAAGGAAAAGAGAATAATGCACCAAAGAAAGGAAATACGAAAATAGTAGGAGTTGGTGATCATAAGCGTTGTCCTAAGTGCGATAGACCTCACAAAGGAGAATGTCTATTGGGAAAAAATGTTTGTTTTAAGTGTGGGAAATCAGGATATTTCGCTAAATAATGCCCCCGGAATCAGATACAGAAGGCTGGAGATGACCAGAAAGGAAAAGCAAGAGTTTTCTCCTTATTCAGGCAAGAAGCAGAGCGAGACCCTAATGTCCTCGCAAGTATCATCTCTATTTCCAATATGCCTGCATTTGTACTTATAGATTCTGGAGCTACATATTCGTTCATTTCTTCTTCGTTTGTTGCAAAGTCTAAAGTAGAATGTGAATTCTTTCCGTATACCTTAGAAATCTCTCTTCCATCTGGAAAGATACTTGTTGCTGACCAAATAGATAGAAATCTTAAGATGGAAATTGATGGTAGAGGTATAGCTGCAGATCTAATTCTATTAACGATAAAAGACTTTGATGTTATCCTTGGTATGGATTGGTTGTCAAAAAACTATGCAATTATTCATTGTACTGAGAGAATGGTGATTTTTCGAAGACCGTGCGAGAAAGAGTTTCATTTTGTGGGAACTGAGGCAAATACCGCGTCTCGTATAATGTCAACAACTCAAGTTGAAAGGACATCGAGAAAGGAATTAGGTCAAAGATTTCTAGTATCGATGACCAACATTAAACAAGATAAGTTATCAGTTGAAGATGTTCGAATAGTTCGATACTATAAAGATGTTTTTCCAGAAGACCTTTTAGGTGAACCACTAGATAGGCAAGTAGAGTTTACCATCGATTTGATACCAGGAGCAACACCTATTTCAAAGGCTCCATATCGTATGGCACCATTGGAACTGCAAGAGTTGAAAGTACAGGTGAAAGAGCTTCTTGATAAGGGTTTCATTAGACCAAGTGTATCACCTTGGGGTGCTCCAGTGTTATTTGTGAAAAAGAAGGATGGAACAATGAGGTTGTGCATTGACTATCGAGAATTGAATCGCCTCACTATCAAAAACAAATATCCACTTCCAAGAATAGAAGGTTTGTTTGACCAACTCAAGGGGGCTACAGTATTTTCAAAGATCGATCTAAGATCAGGATATCACCAATTGAAAATTAAGTTAGGTAATATCCCTAAGACGGCTTTTAGGACGCGTTATGGGCATTATGAATTTTTGGTGATGTCTTTTGGATTAACTAATACCCCGACAGTATTTATGGATCTAATGAACAGAGTATTCCATGAATACTTAGATCAATTTGTCATAGTTTTTACTATAGAAGATTTATCAAAGGATTTTCTAAAATAGCAGGACCATTGACCCAGTTGACTCGAAAAGGGATAAAATTTCAATGGACAGAGAAATGTGAACAGAGCTTCCCAGAGCTGAAACGAAGATTAGTCACAACCCCAATCTTAACAATACCTGACGAACCAGAAAGATTCGTTATATACAGTGATGCTTCGAAACAGGGCATAGGGTGTGTTCTGATGCAGAAAGGAAAGGTGATAGCCTACGCTTCCAGACAATTGAAACAATATGAACAAAACTACCCAACCCATGATCTAGAATTGGCTGAGGTAGTTCATGCCCTTAAGATATGGCGTCATTACTTATATGGAAGTAAATGTGACATTTATACTGATCATAAGAGTTTGAAGTTCTTTTCACCTAAAATGAATTAAATATGAGGCAGAGGAGGTGGCTAGAGCTAGTAAAGGATTATGATTACACTATCCTTTACCATCATGGTAAAGCTAATGTAGTAGCAGATGCTCTTAGCAGAAAGGCGGTTGGACAATTAGCAGTACTAATCACTATGCAGGACCAGTTGTTGAAGGATTTCGAAAACTTACATCTAGAAGTAATTGCTCCACCAACCCAAACTACCACCAGAATAACGGCTCTAATGATTCGACCAACGCTTAGAGATCGAATAAGAGTAGCACAAGATGGTGACTCTTTCCTGCAAAAGATTAAATCCGAAGTTGGTACTAGCAAGCAAAAGGATTTTGAATTAGGCAGTGATAAAGCCTTACTCTTTAAGGGAAGGTTGTGTGTGCCGAAAGATGAGGGATTAAGGAAAGAAATTCTTGAAGAAGCACACTTAACTCCATATACTATTCATCCAGGAGGTACAAAAATGTATCGTGACCTAAGAAGTGTGTTTTGGTGGAGAAATATGAAACGGTGCATAGGTCTTTTTGTCGGGAGGTGCATGACTTGTCGACAAGTGAAAGCTAAACATCAAAGGCCATCTGGATTGTTGGAACCATTAACAATTCCACAATGGAAATGGAGCATATAACAATGGATTTTGTTATGGGTTTCCAAAATCAGCTAGGGAAAATGATGCTATGTGGGTTATAGTGGATCGGTTAACAAAGTCAGCTCATTTTCTACTAGTAAGAATGAATTTTAGTATGGATCAATACGCACGATTGTACATCAAAGAGGTCATCCATTTGCATGGTATCCCAACCTCAATTGTATTGGATAGAGATCCAAGATTTACCTTCAAATTTTGGAAAAGTTTGCAAGGAGTCATGGGAACCAAGTTAAACTTCAGTACAGCTTTTCATCCTCAAACTGATGGACAATCGGAGAGGACTATACAGACTTTGGAGGATATGCTGCGTGCAAGCGTCCTTGATTTAGGGGGTAGTTGGGAAAGTTATGTACCATTGGTAGAGTTTGCCTATAATAATAGCTATCAAGCTACGATAAAGATGGCACCTTATGAAGCTCTCTATGGCAGAAGATGTAGAGCTCCTCTTTATTGGGATGAAGTAGGTGAACGAAGAGTTTTAGGACCCGAAATAATTGAGGAAACTAGTCGAGTAGTTGATAAAATAAGAGCTAGAATCAAGGCAGCCCAGGACTGACAAAAAAGTTATGCTGATAAAAGGAGAAAAGATTTGGCATTTAATGTGGGTGACAAAGTTTTCTTAAAAGTGGCACCGATGAAGGGAGTTATTCGCTTTGGAAAGAAGGGAAAACTTCGACCAAGATTCGTAGGTCCTTTTGAAATTTTGCAGAAAGTTGGAAATGCAGCCTATCGAATTGTTCTACCACCAGACTTGTCAGCAATTCATGATGTATTCCATGTGTCAATGCTTCGACAATATGTGTCAGATCAAAGTCATGTGGTTAGTTATCAACCATTGGATATCAAACAAAACATGACTTATGAAGAAAAATCAGTAGCAATTTTGGATCGCAGAATCCAATAACTGAGAACGAAAGTAATTCCGTTACTAAGAGTTCAATGGAGAAATCATTGGCGTCGAAGAATCAACTTGGGAAAGAGAAGAGGAAATCAAGACCAAGTATCCAGAACTTTTCAACTAAGTTAGAGGTAATTTCGAGGACGAAATTTTTTTAAGGGAGGAGGGATGTAATACTCCGAAATTCTATGCTTGTTTAATTTGCTCATTTAATTTTTAGGATAGCAATTTAACCTTTCAATATTTTTATATCGCCAAATTATTAGTGGTTATAAAATTTTACACCTATTTTTCTTCTTATTATTCACTTGGCCGAAAATGGGGGAAAGTATCACCTTTGTTGGGGATTAATGCAAGAAGTAATTAACTAATGCATACATGAGGTGTGTTGAGCAAGTAGGAGGTGTTAAATGGTGGCACAAGCTGGTTTTTGGTGTTGAAATGCATGCATGAATGGGGTTCAATTCAGCACATGTGGAGACACAATTTTTAATTAGTCATCTTTTGGTTTATCCCTTAATTTCTTGCCTTTATATATTGATGTTTCCCTGCATGTTATTCCTTCCAAAAAATCAGCAAACTTTCGTGTAAAAGAAGAAGGAAAGGCAGCAAATAGGTAAAGGAAAAGAAAAAGAAAAAAAAAAAAAAAAAAAAAGCAAAGTCTAGTACTCTCAATTCATCTTTCAACCGAAATTTCTTCAAGTTTAACTGTAAGATACTTTCTATGCTTAAGTGGTAAGATTTCATGGCAATACTTATACTTAAGCTATGCATGAAAAACCATAATATGAAAGATGTGGACATGTTCACAAAGTTAGATATCTATTTATGCCTTAGGACAAGTTCGAAGGCACCGGCAAACCGGAATGTGCAAGCATGTGTTTGATTGCATTCTTTTATGTAGTATTAACATGTTAAATCCAAGCATGGTATCTTACTGAGTATTCTTTATACTCAGTATTTTATACACAATTTTCAGATCCATGATCGTTGAGTTGATGAAAGTCAGTTGGCATAATCGATGATGGGTAAAGGACAAAGGTTATTTTTGCATCAAAGTTTCCTTTTGTATGTTTTGTTCGACTGCTTTCCATAGGGTTTTCTTATGGTATTGTATAAAAACATGTATAAGACACGATGTAATATGCTACCGGAAGTAAATTATGTAATTATATCTTCCATGTTACGTTAAAAGACATTTTTACTAGACTTTTTCTTGCAAGTGGTAAAAAGGCAGAAACAAGACAGTTTTTGGGTCAATTTCAAAATGTTATTTCTAACTCCATAAACGTCTATTTGGGACTCTAAAACTATTTCTGCGTTCCTCTTTGCATTGTCTTAATATAGGCACAAGAATCACTCAATTTGGATATATGAGGCCTTAGATATAAATTTTTAAGCGTCAAAGGGTCAAACTGAATTTCTGTGCAATACCTCACTGTTTTCAGTAAAACGCCCATATCATATGATCTTGGAAATTTTTCATATTTTAACCTAGAAAACTAATTGAAAATATCTTTCTAATGCCATATATTTCATAGAAAATGGAGTTGGGATGAATTTTATAAAAATAGTTGAACTTACTGCCCCAACTAACCGTGGCAGTGCCGAGTCTATATATGAAAAAGTATAATTTCGTGTTGACAAGCACTTCTGCTGGCCATTAAATTTTATGAGAGATATTTTACCAAATTGAAAATAAGTTTTTGACATGTAATACCTTTAATTAAGAGTTTTTTTTTTTTTTTTTTTTACATGTAGCAAAGGTAGAAGTTGTTATGTTTAGTACGTGACACTCGAAGCTTAAGTTCGGGGTGTCACAAAGGGCCTTCTATATAAGCATTGAGGCTCAAGCTCTACTCAATGACATATAGAGATGAAATAGGGAGTTCGTTGAAAAATTGGCAAAGGCCAATGATCAGGCCCAGAAAATTAAGGTAGAGGCTCTCAAGAGCCACAAAACTAAAGATTCTACGAGCCTGGAGTCTGCCTTGGCAGAAATTGAGAACTTGAAGAAGGAAGTTTACCTTTCTCAGAAATAACGGTTGAAGTTTTAGTGGCCGCAAAGAAAGAAAATGATATACTAAAGCAGAAAATTGGGGAATTGGGCACCTAAATATCTGGCCTTATTGAGGAGGTTGAGACAGCTAGGAATGAAACCCAATCTGTTGCCAAAGATTTGTTAAGACGTACATAGCCAATTTCTATTAGACTGAGACATATCAGAGCTTCGAAGCCTACTAATGCTGGTTCGCCTATGTTGAAGTTATGGATCGAATTGACGAGTTGTATTCGACCTTCAAAATTTCTGATTTGAGGGGTGGAGAGTTTCAGACACCTACTAATCATTGCATGGCAGATGATTCATCCACGCAAAGGCTTCTCACGATGTTCACTTAGTCAAAGGATGCATATATTGTACTCTTAGGCAAAACATGAGGTGGTATCCTTTTGGACCACCTATTCTTCGAAGTGCTCACGCTTCTTTACTTGGTGGATGGTTCATCCATACAAGGGCTTCTCCTATGACGTTCAACTTCGTCATGGGAGGCATGTGCTGTGCGCTTAGCAAAAACATGAGGTGGTATAATTTTTTACGGCCTCTTCCCTGAAGCACCCATGCCTTTTTACATGGTGATGGTTCATCTATGCAATGGCTTCTCCCATGATGCTCAACTTCGTCATAGGTGATGTGTTGTATGCTTAGGAGAAACATGAGGTAGTATCATTTTAGACCACAACTTCTCCAAAGTGCCCACATTTTTTGCATGGTAGATGGTTCGTCTATGCAAAGGCTTCTCCCACAATGTTCAGATTTATCATGGGAGGCATGTGTTGTAGGCTTAGGACACCTCTTCTCCGAAGCACCTACGCTTCTTTGCATGGTAGACGGTTCAACCATGTAATGGCTTATTTTATGACGTTTAGCTTTACAATGGGATGTATATTATAAGAATTTTCAAAACATATCTTTATTGAAGAACGAGCATTTTACATAAGCTGGGAAAGGTCTTCCAGCCAAGTGAAATATGCTCAATGGTAGTATCTCCTTAAATGATCTGTGTTTCATGGTTGAGGTCATGCATTTCCATCTAGGTCCTCGATCCTATAATTACCAAGTTGTATTTCTTCTTTGATGTGACAAAGGCCTTCCTTGTAGGGATTCGTTCCTCATTTTACCGAGGAAATCGAGCTTACATTTTCTCAATTCGTCATTTGATATCTCATTAAGGTGAAAAAAACAATGTGAAAGTAGTCATACATCTACCGGGTTCATAGCCTCAGCACAATAAGATATGGAGAAAGGGATTTTTCCTGTAGTAGTTCAGCTAGTTGTCTTAATGGCCCACAATACTTGGGGTAGCTTATCAACCCAAGCTCCTTTTGAGGCATCAAGCTTCCTTTTCCAGATGTACTTGATAGTCTTGTTGACAGCCTCTACCTAGCCATTTGCTTGGAAGTAGAGAAGTATTTCTTGATCTCAAGCTCTTTACATAGGTCCCAAACATTCTTATTGTCAAGTTGTCGTTTGTTTTCTGATACGATCGAGTGGGGAATACTAAACCTGTATATGATGTTCTTTCCCAAGAATTTGAAAGTATTAGCTTTTGTAATTTTAGCCAGCTGCTCAGCTTCTATCCATTTAGTCAAGTATTTTATGGCGATGATGGCCAAACTAGCATTGCCTCTTCATATAGGCAGGTTGCCTATAGGTGAATTTTCCATTTAGCGAATGGCCAAGGGCTGGAAACCACTGTTAGCACTTAGGAATGTTGTCTTTGAATAGTTAAGAAGTGCTGACATTTGTCGCACTTCCTTACAAACTATTGTACGTCCATTTTCAAGGTAGGCCAGTAGTATCTCTATCTCAGATTTTTTTTACAAGGGCAAATCCACCCGTGTGATTATCATAGACCCTTTCATAGATTTCGCAAAGGATGTAGGAAGCCTCTTCTCCTCCTGTGCATCGAAAGAGGGACAAGGAAAAGCCTTTCTTGTAGAGCATATCAACTTGGAAAATAAAATATCTTGCTTCGTCTAAGCTTTTGGGCTTCTTTCTTGTCATTAAGTAGGACCTAGTCCTTGAGAAATGGCTGTTATATGTTGCATCCACAAGGTTGTGTCTTCCATCCACATCACTTTTTCTCCTTTAACAGTAGAGGGTCTAGGGAGATGCTCAATGGGTACCAGCGTCAGTAGCTTGCAATCCTTATTGCTAGCCAACTTTGATAGGACGTCAATGTGTACATTTTCCGTGCGTGTGATTTATGAAAATTCAAACTTTTTGAAAGATAGAAGAAGGTCCATGACTAGTTTAATGTATGCAAACATACCTTTATCTCTTGATATGATGTTGCCATTGTCTTAGCTAACACTAGTTGGGAATTACTCCTAATAAACAGCGTCTTCACATGTATCTCATTGGCTAATTTTAGGCCGACTAGGAGAGCTTTATATTTCTCCACATTGTTGGTGACCTTAAATTTTATCCTCACTGTACATTTGAGCTTATGATCTTCTAGGCTGACCAAAACCACATCTGCTCCTGAGCCTGTCTATCCAGAGGAACCATCCACAAATAAGTTCCACGTGAGGGGGTTCTACAGGCTCCATTACTTCTTCTATTTTCTAGACATTGGAAAATTCTGCCACAAAGTTATAAGGGCTTGACCCTTGATAAATATTATTAATCTGAAGATAACATCAAACTAACTAGGCTCTACAACCTGCTTCATCAATCTATCTGAAGCATTCAGCTTTTAGAGCATTTGCTTCAAGGTAAAGCTGGTCGACATATGTATACTATGAGCTTGAAAGTATGGTTTCAACCACCTAGAAGTGGTGACAATAGCGAGTCAGCTTCTCTATGTCTGGGTAGTAGTGTTTGGTCGATATGAGCGCCTTGCTAATGGAATAGAAGTGGTGACAATAGCGAGTCAGCTTCTCAACCTTTAGAATATTAATATACTTTGTTATGATTGTTCATAAGTAATAGAACAACATTTTTATATAATATTGATACATTTTAATTAATTATAATATTATTCTAGAATATTAAATGGTATAAATTTGTGCTTCTTGAGGAACAGGATGCGATATAAATTCTTAGAAACATTTGCTATTTTGATAGCACTTTATATTTTACTATTCCTTCTTCCAAAACAATAAGTCCATATTCTTCTATAATATTAAAATTGTAATGCCATACTCTTCAAAAACAACAATATTTTGTAATAACTAGATATAAGAGTACTAAATTCATAAATTATATTATTTATTAATAAAATAGAAATGTGATCATTAATTTGACGATAAATATGCATTGAAAATAAAGATTTGATTTTAAAAATTGCATATATACTAATTTCAAATAGTCGGCATTTAAGATATATTATCATATTACATGTTTAATTATGATAATGATAATGCAGTGATTCGGAATTCAATAATGAAAGGCGTGACTCACCAAAATTGCTTACTTTATTGAAGTAGTACCAAATCTCTGCGCTTTTCTTAGACTAAATGAATCATTCCTTCTTGAAATAATTTAGGAACGCCACATTTAGATGCTTGCAGGACTACAGGTGTCATGATCTAAACATTACATCAAATCATAAAGTTTTTCAAATCAACAAACTTCAAGTTCTTGACAATATTTGATTTGAATGATTCTATAATTTTTGAGGAAGTGTGCTTCTTCGAGAGCTTCATCGAATATTTTTCTAGAATAATGGATTATTTGTATATAAATTTTGTTTCTCCAGGAGCATTAACATATTTATCAAACTCATATGTATAAAAAGTTAAATTTCGAGATTAATACTGATTTGTATAAAATTTTGATTCTTCAAGAATATCAAAATAATATTCTTCTTGAATATTTATGTAGTTGGATTGTGTTTTAAGGAACAATAAACCAAATTTCTTCATATTAAGTTGTACTTCTCCGTGAACACAACGAGATATATAGGGATGTCAACGAGTTGAGTCGAGTCGGCTGGCGAATCGAAACATAAGGCTCAGGCTCGGCTCGAGTAAAATGAACCGAACTTTTTTAGGGCCGAGCCGAGCAAAAACTCATCCATTGCATTTTCCCCCCTTTAGGTAGTAGTCTGGGCAGCAAACATTTTTTTTATGAACCAGCCCGTGGGCTCACCAGTTGGATTGGGCTCGGCCCAGTACCCCCAAAATGGGGCTCGGACTTTTTTCAAGTCGAGCCACGGGTGACCAGAGTCGGCGAACCAAATTGTCATCCCTAGAGATATATATTCTTCAAGAGTAATAAATTTTAGTTTATTTATAAACAATACAATATTATTTTAAAATATGGTGTTAACTATTCATTCTACATTTTGAGCTAAACAATAAAATATTCTTTTGAAATATTGATATTTCAAATTCATTCTAGCTTTCGAGTAATTTAACATTTCAAAAATCAAAATTTGTACTCTACATGATCAACAATATTATATTCTTATGGAATATTGAACGAATATAAAATCGATCTTCTTTAGGAGTAACGACACAAGATAGAAATAGTTTAAGATAACTTTAAGTATTCTTGAAAAAATAAATCTAAAAACTTTTGTTTTCCAAAAATTCATGATCTTTCAATCAATTCAAAATTTGTTACTGTTCGCATAACATTTCTTACATATAAACCGTTTGATCTTAATATTAATTATTGGATTTGAAGAACAAGGAGTTGTGAACCTTTGTCCAAATTTTACAACGATCGAACTAGTTGTTACTGAGATATCAATGTTTTGTCACAATTGCCGTGGGCTATCTAGATTTTGTGAATTTTCTTTTATAATACAATTCTTCAATAATATATACACTCACATCTTTTCTCAAATATCAATCAAATATTCTTCTAAAATATTGATTCATACTTTTATTTAGGAAGCAACAATAAAATATTTTTTAAAACTTTAATATGTATATGGTTTATAATTTTTCATGAGTATTGACACCATTTATATAGAATATTATTTAAAAAGAATCATATTTCACCAAGAACATTGATACAAAATTCATCTAGAATATAATATGTACAAATACTATAATTTTCCAAGAATAACAGGATATTATTATTTTTAAATATTGTTATTGTGTGAATTTGTGATTGTCCAGGAGCAATAAAATTACTCAAATAAAACATTCGTTTTCAAACAATACTATAATATTTTTTTGAAATATTGTACTAGGATATTGAACAAAAATATTACATTTAAGCAAATGTTTATTTATTATAAATTGGTAGTGTTAAAACGATATGATTAGATCCAATAACTATACCACTTTGTTATGCAATTCAAATTTAATAGTATACTGTCATTTGAGTAGAAATGAAGAGTTTCTTTGTAAACTCAATTAGCTATAACTTCTTGACTTACTTTATTGACTATGTCACTGACTAGAGATTTATGAGCAGAAAGAGGAACTTAATTTGGCTATCTATATTGACTAGAACTTCGTGTTGATAATATTTTATAAAATAGAGAGAAAAAAGAAGAAAGTAGAGAAGTTAATAGAGTTGTGTGTTTTATTGAGAATCAAAATCCAATATTCATAGGAAAGAATTAGGACTATAAGGGATACAATTGTCATAATAACTATGACTGCAAGATTATAATGGTCATTCACAAATATTATTTCATTTACAACAAGTTCTAGTATTTTTCGAAAAAAACGTTAAACTTATAACCTAAAGGTCGAAACGCATTTGTGATGTTTTGAGTATTTTTAGTGAATACTTTGAAAACACTAAAAATTTGAAAAATAAACACTTCAGTAAAATTTTATTTATTTAAAATTCTATAAAATATTATATATATATAATCCAGAAAAATTGTCAAGCTCTTAATGATTTCTTACATACAAATAATTTTTTTTTAAAAAAATCTAGAAATATTAAAATTATAAAAAAAAAAAAAAAAATTGTTAAGCTCTTAATGGTTATTTACTTAAAAATTCTAAAAAATATATATTTAAATGGACACAGATAAAAATTTAAGCACAAAGTTTGCCAACTCAATTAATTTTTTTATTTTTTTTTTACTTTAGTAGAGAAAAATAATATTATGAAATTTACCAATTTTAAAATGCATATATTACTTGATAATATATGAATATAAAATTCTTTTATTTTACTGAATAATCAAATTTCATGAAACAAAATTTGAAAAAAAAAAAAAAAAAAAAAAAAAACTCTCAAAATTCAAAACCAAATATATTTTCTAAATTTTCGTTTTGAGAAACAAATTTTCAAAATGATAAATTAAACACGTTTTTTGTAATTTTAAAATAGACCTTTAAAACAGAAAACTTAAAAGAAATTCAAAACTCAAAATTAAAAATTAAAACACAAATCAAACAGATCTTTAGTTATCCAAAAAATATTGCTAAATCAACATTTAAAATCCATTCGTAATAATGTATAATGTGGTCGGTAATTACCAATGAAGATAACCATGGCCAAAAGAAATAGAGAAATTTGTTGCTATTTCATCGGTAGATAGTTATAGTGCATGTTTGGTACATATTTTTTTTTTCCATTCTCATTCTTTTACTCATTTTCAACCACACATTATTCAATAAAATTATATTTTCCATCACATCAATAACTTTTCCTTCATTTTCAACCACATATTCACCATCATCACATTAAAAAAAAAAAAAATCATTTTCCCCCAAAAATGGCTATCAAATAGGGGCATAGTTAAGCAGTCCACGTCAGAAATTACCCTTGCTAAATGAAAAAGGAAAAAATTATTGCTAATTTATTTGTAATTATCGACAGTTAATGTAGTCCATTAGAAAATTACCGTTGCCAAATAGGAATGAAAAAAAAAAAAAAAAAAAAAAAAAAAAAAAAATCATTGCTAAAATGTCAATAACTCCCAACAGTTAAGCTAGTCCATTTGAAAATTACTTACCCAATTTTTACCATCGTAATTTATCTATGGAAAATGTCTTTAGTTGATCTCACGTACATTGATAGTGAAGGTATTCTTCTAATTTTAGAATTTTAAAATATCGTCGATCAAATAACTCAACATTCCATTAAGAATATTATCAATCACGTAACTCAACATTATTAATCAAGTTGTTGACCTTTTTTTGTTAGGGCCACGCGGACAACAAATATCGGTCCCACTCGTTAACGCATGAGTAAATTTCACGGATTGTTAGTTGACGACACACCGAATTTAGATGTGGGAGAAGCTTTATAATAAAAGACAAATATGAACGGGCTCCGAAAAAATATTTGGAGAATGATTGTATAATAGTAACTGTTAGGTTCAATATTGTAATTGATATGTTTGTAAACAAAAAGGACTAAAATGAACACTTCTAAAAGTCAAGGACTTTGGATACAATTTTGTATAGTTGAGGTAAGTTAGGGTTAGAGGTTGAAAATGAGGAAAACGTGGCGCCAGAATTTCGCTAGCTGCTCGCCTGACCCTCGCTCAAGCAACTGAAACAGAAACACATTCGCTCGCTTTTCGCCTCGCTGTCACTCAAGCGACAGTCTTATTCGACCAAAGGTAAGACGCAATTTTAAACAGTATTACATGCCCCATGAGACTTGTTTTGCCCTATATATAAATAGAAGCAGGTTGCACGAAAATTACAGGTTGCTTCATTGTACTACAAGAGAGAAACACTTTCATATCATTACTTGAGAGATCCAAGAGGCGATTCGTCGATTTATTCATTCATATCAATCTTGCGATCCAGCAACCCAATTTTGAAAAATATCAAGGAGACTTAGTCTAAAACACCTGGCTTCCTTAATATTTTAAGAAAGGGATTCAAGTGCAGTAAGAAAAACATGAATATGTGATTCCTGTGTATCCACTGGGAAGAGACGTGTGCAGAAAATTGTAAAACTGGACAACGGATCTTGGTAGAAGATTGTGAGTCTGGAGTACAGCAGATCTTGAAAGCTACATGAGATAGAGCAGGAGATCTAGCAGGTTGGCTAGACAGTGTCTACAATAGCAAATCGCGAGGCTGGAATGAACAACAAATCTTAGAGTTGCAAAGTTTACAACAGCTAGTAGAACTAGGTTGTAATCGAACTGTAATCCACATTGTCTATAGTGGAGGTAACTAGCTTGGTCCTAGAGATTTTACCCATGTTGGGTTTCTCCGTCATCATACTATGTGTTATTTACTGCTTTCCAAATATTACAACTACGGTAATTCAACTTAGGGAAATTGGAATGTTTACTTAACCATCTAGAAACTAATTAAAAGTGAATTGTTGCTTTGATTATGTTTATTCTATACGTAAGGTCAAATTAAAATGGTGATCTTGTTCTTTCTAACGCTATCCCGTTACTTTCAAGTGGTATCGGAGCCTAATTTCGTATCCTGACCTTAAATTGTCTAGATGAGTAGCTCATTAGATGTCCCGCCCCATTTTGATGGTAGTAATTATGCATACTGGAAAGTGAGAATGGAAGCATTTTTAAAATCCATGGATAAATGGATATGGCATAGTATTGTCAATGGTTGATCTGCCCCTAGTACCACAGTCAATAATGTTGTCACGCCCACCCCAATAGAAAACTAATCAAAAGCTAACCTAGATGAGTGTAACTGGAACAGTAAAGCCTTACATCCCCTGTTTATGGTTGTGTCTCCTTAAGAGTTTAAGAGAGTGTCTATGTGTGAGGTAGCAAAAGATGTTTGGGATATCCTACGGACCACACACGAGGGAACACATGCAATAAAGAATTCTAAGTTACAAATGCTAACCACGAGGTTTAAGGAAATTAGAATGAAGGAAAACGAGAGCTTTGACTTATTCTATGCTAGCTTAAACGACATAGTTAATTCCTCCTTCAATCTAGGTGAGAGAATTCCTAAACCTAAGATAGTTCGAAAAATCCTTAGATCTTTACTCGAACAATTCAAGCAAAAAGTCACAACTATTGAGGAAAGTAAGGATATTGATTCTATTAAGGTAGAGGAAATAATCGGATCCCTGTAGACTTACGAGCTAACCTTATAAAATCATGTTAAAGAAAAGTCCTTGGCCTTGAAAATTGTGAGGAATACCCGAACCGAATCCTCTGATACTGATTCACCAAATGATGAGGAGTTAGCTTACCTAGCTAAAAAAAATTGGAAGATCTTTAGGAAGAGAATAATCCTCAGGAAAGACACAGAGGTACCTCAAACGAATCTAGGAGAAAATCTAAATCTGTGATGTGCCACAATTGTCAAGATGTCGGCCATGTTAAAAGAGAGTGTCCTAGTAGTAGGAGAGATCAGGAGAAGGCCTTGAATGCTACTCTCATTGATGATGAGTCTGGCTCAGATAATCAGAGTGAGAAATCCACTCGTGAGGAAAGTGAGAAATACATTGCCTTCGTTGCTAGGGTAAATGACAGGTCTGACCAGTAGAGTGTGAAAGATGAGGACTTAGATAGTGGTGAGGATTCTGAAGAAGAGTCAATGAGTGAGGAAGATATCCAAGAGGCCTATGAAAAAATGTACGAGGAGAGTATTAAGATTCTTAACAAGAACAAGGCCTTGAGTGCGAAGAATAATGAACTTAAATTGGAAAATGAGAAGTCAGTAGCGTACATTAAGGAATCTACCTCGATCCTGAGTAAAGTGAAAATAATGAATAAAACTTTAGAGACTCGGGTTAAGAATCTCACCGGTGTGCTTGATAGGTCCTCTAGCAAAGTAAGTGAGTTGACCGCTGAGAAAGAGACCTTAGAAATTCAGGCTAAGAACCTTCTGAGCGATCTAGAATATTCTAAGTCTCAACTGCTTGTCTTCTCTAGTAGTTTTGAAAAACTAGATAACATTCTAAGAATGGGCAAGCCAACTAGAAGTAGGAGAGGTCTAGTTTTAAGGAGAACACTACTAACACTTCTAAAACCACATTTGTTCCTGCTACTGACCAGCCCAATCATGTGCCTAACCCCGAGCCCAAGAATAAGAAATTTCTTAGATAGAGGCCTACTAGACAGCGTAGGACCCATCGACCTAAGAATAGACGTGAGCGTCCACATAACATTGCTTCTAGGTTTGTCCCGAACTATTTTCACTGCAATGAGTTAGGACACATACGCCCTAGATGTCATCAATTCCTAAACAGTCATAGACACATAAGCTCTAATAGGAATAGAAATCAGGAGTTTGTTGGTCAGATAAGATTCCTTACTACTCAAGTGAGTATTGTCTAGTAACCATTCTCCCACTAGGCAAGTCTAGGAGAAAAAGAGTGATCTTAAAAACTTTGATATAAGTCATGGTGCTCTTAAAGGTAAGAGCATTCACATATCTAGTTGATTAGATATTTTTTATGCATGTCTGTGCTTAATGATTACATGTTGTCATCTTATGCATTCATCTCACTTGTTTATTTACTTTTTAAGATGTAATTTCATGCATATGCATTTTCTTTATGTTTGCACTGGCACATACAAGTTTTGTTTTATTTTTGTGTGCTTGATTATTTTTTCTTTGTTTGTGGTGCATTCATGTTTTTGAAAAATGAAAAACAAAAAAAAAAAAAATTTGAAAAACCAAAAAAATGGGAATGAAAATTTTACTACATCATGATTTATAGCATTCTTGAACTTGTATGTTGTGATCATGTTTGTGCATAATTGATGAGTTGTAGTATATTTTTCATTACTTGCTTAGGCTGATATGGAGTACTTAGTATATGTGCTTTTATGTACCATCTGTACTGCACAAACTATGACATTGTAAATGGGATATAACCGCGTGTGTGTGAGATTTGGGATGGCAGTCACTTGTTTGTAAGTTAACTTTGGACATGAATTAACCATTTTAGTAGACATAAGTTTAAGTATATCCCCTAATGTTAAAAAGCTCATATCTTTATGTTCTTCTTCGAAACTATTTGACTCGAACAATTAAACATGAAGGGTATCTCAAACCTGGTGCCTATGGTCATCCGACTTGGGTTAACTGGCCTAAAGCTCACTACAAGCGTCATATTAGTTGCTCAATGGAGAAAAACCTGAACTTAAGATGAAAAATATTATGAGCTATTGAAAAGAAAAATATGATGAGTTGATACAAAATTGAAAAATATGAAAACCACATATGCTCAAAGTTAGGGAGAGTAAAAGATTGATATATTTACAAAAATGAGTTTCATATAAAAGGTCATACTGTACGTTAAGGTTTGACTTTCATTAATAGAAGAATACCCTTATTGGCAGTGATGTTTAGCATGTCTCTTCTCACAAAATTAAGATTTGAGTCATGTTTGCCTTGGATTATAACACTTTACACACATGAGTCACTTATATTATTTACTCCATTCTAACCTAAAATGAGTATGTAGGGGAGGTTTACTACTTTTTAGTTATACTTGTGTATGATATCAACTGCATTTTTGAACTATCGTATATTCATGTTTGAATTGAGTTTGAAATTGCACCCTTAGTCATTTGTGACAAAAAGGGGAGAAAATTTATAGATATATATTGGGAGAGAATATACACATGGAGAACATTGATTGATTTACATTTTATGTCTTAAAGGGTCGTTGGGAAGAGACATAGATACATTTATCTACTGTATAAAAACATTGAGTGTTTGCAGTCAGGGGGAAAATGTGCATTACATCTGCATTGCATATCATATGCATAGTTGTTTGAGTTTTGATGTTTTGTAATGTTAATATTTCGGTTGGTGTTTTGATTGACACTAATGTCATGTCTCAAACTAACATGCTTATTTGTGTTTATGAGTTTTGATTTCCTATATCACATGCTTTTACACTGGGTATATGAGTTTTTTATTTCAGGAAACAGGTATACCAAGGAAAGCTAGAAGCAAGAGAACTTGGGTAACTTTTGTAGAATAGTTTAATTGTTTAGTGCCTTGACTTGTTTGTATATTTTTTTCACAAAATACCAAAGGGGAGATTGTTAGGTTCAATATTGTAATTAGCATGTTTGTGAACAAAAAGAACTAAAATGAACACTTCTAAAACAAGGAAAATGCGGCATTCGAATTTCGCTAGCTGCTCGCGTGACCCTCGCTCGAGCAACTGAAAAAGAAATACCTTAGCTCGTTTTTCGCCTTGCTATCACAAGAGCGACATTCTTCTTCGCTCGAGTGATAGTCATATTCGGCCAAACTTAAGACGCAATTTTAAACAATATTACACGACCCATGAGATCTGTTTTGCCCTACGTATAAATATAGGCCGGTTGCACGAAAATTACAGGTTGCTTCATTGTACTACAAGAGAGAAACACTTTCATATCATTACTTGAGAGATCCAAGAGGCGATTCGTGGATAACTATCTGAGTATCAGTGGTTAAATTCTAACATTCAACAATGGAATTGGTCATTCGACTTGAGGTCATCATAGTGTCTTATATGAGGACAGTCATACTTTGGTGATGTTGGATGTTGCTCTGTCAAGGGCCACTAATACGACATCGTTCGTGTGTGTCAAGAATCATAGGAAGACTGTGAATGATCAATAGATGATTCGTCACTTTTAGATAGTAAGAGATTATGATCTACATTTCATTCAGTTAAGTTGATAATGAAATCTTTGGCGAAGGTGTACTCATAAGTCGTGAAAGAGTTTTCGATTTACATTGACTTAATAGTGGAATGAAAGATATGATCGACAATTGAGATTGACACGTATTCATATCTCGTAATTGATCGGATCATATTGACGAAAGTATTATAGTTTCACAAAATGAACGAGTTTGGTTTTGTCATACCAAGTGACATTTCCCGTTACATGTATTATCCTGACACATTGCTAGATATCAATCTAGGACGACAGATGTGAATTAGTGATAAATCAAAAGGTTGTTTTGGTTTATTGATTTTGATTATATCACAATAATAATTCACGTCGTTAGGCATCTTGATTGGAACCTAATGGATTACACATAAAAGGAGAACGAGAAGAATGATATTTACCAATTAATTAATTGACAATCGTTGTATAATTAATTAATTGAGTTGCTTCTTAATAGGCCCGAATTAATTGATTAGCTTAATTAGTTCATGGACCAGATTTAGTTAATTGGATTAATTAAATATTGGATCGAATTAAGTTGTAAGACGGCCGAGCCCTTTTGGGCTTATATAAATAAGCTGCTAGGATTTTAAAACATTAAGTAATTTTCACTATTCTTGCTAACACAAGAAAAGAAACTCTGATTCTCTCTCAATCTTGTTCTCAGTGTGGATTCCATTGGATGTTGGACAATTGGACAGTTGTAGAAGGCAGATCAAGATTGCTGGAATTACAGGAATAGCAAAGGAGTTTATAGATCTAAAAAAAGGTACAGTTTCTATCACAACAAAGAAGCCTACTTTGTGTTTGTTAGAAAATGTTTTGCATGATTGAACAATCAAAAGTTGATTGTTCATATTTGTTTCTTGAATTACCAATTTAGAAAACTATTTTTTAGATTCAAAATCGAATTTTCAAAAGAAAAAAAAAATTGAATCGAATCGAGTATCAGCATGGAGGTGGCCGGCGGCAACCAAAGCCGCCAAGAAAGCGGAGGGCACCACAGCCTTCGCGCCCCACTGTCACACACGCAGCGACAATCGTCGTCGCTGCAAAGCAACAGCCCCAGTGCAACTGTTCTTGTAGCCGCGACAACTCCCAGGGTGTGGCAAAGACGATGTCGATCGACTCTGTCAAAACAAAAAGGGAAAAAAAATAGGGTTCTTTGAAATCGGGTGAACGGTTGATTGGAGGTGGGGGCTCTGTTGCAATTTGACAAAATGGGCCGGGTTTGCAATTTTAAATTGAAGGGTCTGCCTGCAATTTTCGAAATTGGAAGCTCTTGATTGTAAATTTAAATCAGGGGTCATGTGGCAAATTTCAAAATGGTTTTAAATTTGAATTTTCAAAGTGTTTTGAAATTGTATATTAAATAGGTTTGACCTATATTTCAATTTTGACCCGTTTAAAATTTTCCTTAAAATTCACGACTTTTATATTTTCATTAAAATTGGATTTTAGATTAAATATTAAACTTTTACCCTAAATTGAATTTTATTTTATTTATGAGTTTTATCCTAATTTAAAATATTAATTCAATTATAATTAGAGTTGGACTCTAATTTAGTATTTAAGTAAAATATGATTTTAATTAAATAATTCACCCTAATATGTTCTTGAAATTAGAATTTGATTCTAATTTGACATTTAATTAGAATTAGATTTTAATTAAATTGTCTCGCCCTGACAAATTTCTTCTTGGAATTAGATTTGGACTCTAATTTGTTATTTAATTAAATTTTAATTTTAATTAAAAAAGTTCGCCCAAAATTGTAGAATTAGAGTTGGACAATAATTTTTCTATTTAATTAAAATTTGATTTTAATTAAATATTTTCGCCCTATAATTGTAAAATTAGAGTTTGACTATATTTCGATATTTAATTAAAAAAAAACCCCCGCTAATTAAATGAATTGATTAATATAATTAACTAATTATTTAATTATTTCGATCAATTTCTCTAAATAGTTTAGACAACCATAATTGCTAGACTCTTAAAACATGTCTGCATATAATATTATATATTATAAAGGAAAGTATTTATATGATGAATGTTTATTAGTAGATGATTATGGACTCGACCATATGGATGTGTTGAATGACTGGTTTAATTATTGTTATTATTATGGGGTCTGCGAGCTCTTAATTATTTTGGACCTGCAAGTCCGTTATTGTTATTATTATGGGCCTGCGAATCCAATTTCATTTAGGCCTGCGTGCCAACTAGTATAGGATATAGGTTGTAGCTGGACTAATTGATGGCGCAAGAAGAAGAGGAAACCATGAAGATGACGCGTTGATATTGATTCAATACAATACCCCCTAGGAATTGACCAACTACTCTTCCTTTTGGCTCAGGAAGACTAGATTGAATTTATACATAATCATCCACACTATTATATGTATATTTATTTGCATGTTTGATGCATAATTATAAATTTGTGTGTGTGTGTGCATATATATTATATTGATGAGACTTGTGCATGATAAATCCCTCACTAAAATATTAGGTCGATTTTATTACCCGTCTTCCATCATTATAGCGTAAAACGAGAGTCCTAAATCGCTTCAACTTGTTGAGTGCACTTAAGGCTAGTCTATTAGGGATATGTTTAACACTATGAAATAATCGATATTTCTGAATGATGGGTTCGACTTAACTAAAAATTATCTTTTGTTGACTACACTCAAAGAGATATATTTTAGAGGCATGTTAAGCTAATACAGAAGATGTGTGAAGACAAAGAGTTGTTAGCTTAATGATCTGGGAATTGTATGAAGATACAATTGATAACAGTATCTACTCAAATGTTTTATTAAGGCTTGTTGAGTACACTTAAGGTCTTAATATAACAAATGAGATCCCAGTCCACTGGGAGTCAAATATGGATTCCATAAATTTTTGCAAGAGGGTCATAAATTTGAGTTAAACTGTGGGAACACAATTAATTTGATAAAAGACCATGTTGAATTAATTGATGCATTATATATATTATTATTTTACTTTTCGTCATTCAAATTTATTGAACTATGAGTAATCGTATGTATTTGAGTGGCATACTGGATGCCAACAACCAAATCAAGTCTTCTCGATTGGCACCGCAATCTGAGAATTGTTCTCAAGCATGAGAAATTGATTATGTCCTTGAGTAGTCCTTTCCAGAGACTCAACCAAGGAAAATGTGGCTACTGAAATAAACACGGAGATGACGATAGTATTGAAACATGTATGATGCCTGCAACTGTCACTTGCGTTTCAAAAGCAATATAAGAGTATAGATGCTAACACATGACTTCATTTCAAAGAGTTGTACGATAATAATCATGTGTGGAAGGATATGTCACTTCCAAGCAACTATACCAGTGCAAAGTGACAGATGGATCTTCAGTCAGTGCTCATGTACTGAAGATGATTGTCATTGAGAAGTTGTCTCAATTGGGTTCAGTTGTGAACCACGAACTAAGTATTCACTTAGTTCTGTAATCTCTGCCGGAGAATTATTCATACTGAATTATGAATTTTGATATGAATAAACTTGAGTGCACACTCATTAAGTTGTTGAACATGCTTAAAACTGTTAAGCTCAATATCAAATTTAGTAGTGGGCAAGCTGGTGATACCTCTAAGGATATTAAGAGGAAGTCTAAAGGGTCTTAGGGAAAGCATCTAAGATGACTAAAACAGTAAATAAATAAGGACATTATCAAATCTCTTTGGGTGAGACTTATATCTACTTCACTAATTGCTTGGGTATTAGATAACAAATATGGATCTTATATTTGTATAAACATGCAAAAACTAAATAGAAGTAGACCATTGCAAAATGAAGAAGTTGACCTACACGTCGAAAATGAGCAAATGTTACTACATTGTCTGTAGGAGTGTACTTGTCATTTCCTTTAAGCATATTATTGGAATTAGAGAAATGTTAGTTTGAACCCATCAATATCAGAACATTATTTGAATTTTATGTTTGGACATGAATTATTTTAATGTTAATGATAATTGTTGTTCCCTTTTATCTTAATGGTTATGATAAATTACAAAATGACATTTATATTCTAATTACTGAGTATTCTATAATAAGTATAGAAATTTAGAGGCATAAAAGTGATAATCTGAATAACACCTAAATCTAGCATTTCAGACTCGGTCAAATAAATGAAAATGCAATTTCAAAATTACATATAGATGTATATTTGTGGTCAATTGATTTTGAATCATTTGACAAATATGAATCGTACCTGTTAGGCTTAATGACCAAATCTCTTTTTACTTAAAAAGGTGAAAAGTCTGCACAATTATTGGGTCTAATACATAGTGATGTATGTGGATCCGTGTCAATTAATGCAAGATGAGTTTCTCATTTACTAATGACTATTTCAGAAATGGTCATGTATATTTGATGAAACTCAAGCATGAAACTCTTGAAAGGTTCAAAAGATTCAAGTTAAAAGTAGAGAAATAATTAGGTAAAGATATTCTCACACTAAGATCTAATAAAGGTGGAGATGTCTTAAAAATCAAATTTTAGATTATCTAAAAAAGAATAAGATTCTCTCGCAGTGAACTCCTCACATACACTGCAACATAATGTTGTATCTGAAAGGAGGAATCGTAAACTATTAAATATAGTGCAATTAATTATAAGTCATGCAAACCTTCCAAAAACGTTTAGGGGTCATTAATTGATTGCAATGTTCTACACACTAAGTCGTGTCCCATCTATGTCGGTCGACGAAACTCCAAATGAGTTATGGAAAGGCAAAAGGCTCAACTTGTCACATATTAATGTTTGGGACCGTGTCGCTTATATCTGATAAGTTTGAGACTAAATTTGATAAATACATATTTGTGGAATATCCAAAAGAGGTAATTGGATATCACTTCTATAATCTCATTGAGAAGAATGAGTTCATCTCCAGACATGTAAAATTTCTAGAGAAATAGTTTATTCTATGATAGAACAGTAAGAACAGAATGGACCTTGAAGGAATCTAAGAATCCAGTTTATTCTATGATAGAACAGTAAGAACAGAATGGACCTTGAAGGAATCTAAAAATCCACAGATATAGTTGACCAAGTAGATAAATCTGAGTCTGATCTCACTCCTACTGAGGGACGTGCTCTTTATCAGGAAGTAGATACTTCTGAGGGCACATCAGCTCTATGTAAATCTTGTAAGATCATTCAACCTCCTAGAAAGTATGAATCTATGATTACTAATCGAACATTATTAATCAATGATGATGAACCTATTAGTTACACAAAATAAAGTCAAGTGTTGACTCAAAGAGATGACAGAAGGCCATGAAATTTGAGATGAACTCGATGTATGAGAACAAGGTTTAAAACTTGATGGACCAGCCTGATGGGATAGAACCCATAGGTTGTAAATGAGTTTACACAAAATGTCGACATGGATGGAAACATCCATACATACAAAGCGAGGCTAATAAAAAAAGATTACAAACAAAGATAATGAGTTGACTTTGAAGAAACCTTCTAGCACATAGCCATGCTAAAGTCCATTCAGATTTTTCTTGCAAAAGTTACATACCATGACTATGAGTTATAGTAAAATGATGTTAAAATTGTATTCCTTAAAAGGAAGTTGCAAGAGAAAGTGTACATGAAACGACTCGAAAGTTTTAAAGCCAAATATGCTTACAAGGTGATGAGAACCACGTAGCAACGAACACTACGCAGCCCCGCAACTAGATTGAAACCCCAAGAAAGCCCAAAGATAATTCCGGTTTAGAGATTCAACCAAGAATGTTGAATCAAGCAACCCAACAAGAATGACGCTTGATAGACCTCTTGATTACAAAACCCGTTATTTGCACTCGATGTTGAACGTTACAAGAAGATCTTGATAAATTCGCGGTCTTCTAAGAAGAACAAGATGGAAAGCAATAATCTCACTTAATTGATAAATTGTCAAAGGTCCTTACAATAATGATAAATAAACTATTTATACTAATGCTAAAAACCCTATGAAATTCGTGCATAATCCCCAAACATGGTAAAACATCAATTAAAATTAGAATTTGAATGAAACTAGGATTCTCGCCAAAAATAGAAAAGTCGCTGAATTTTATAACCAAGCGGTCGCTTGGTTATATTCCAAGCAGTCGCTTGGAAGACCCTTTTGACGCCCTGTGCATTTCGGTTGGTGGTTGAGCGGCCGCTTGGTTTTTACTCTAAGCGGTCGCTTAGGCAATCCGGTTGAGCTCCTTCTTCGGTCACTTGTATCTTGTTGATCCAATTGGTTTCCGACCTCGACCCTAACATGAAACTTGCCTCTTTTTGCGTGCAGATCATGGCGTCATCCATTGTTACTTGCACAAGTAGTCCCAATGCTTGATTTACCCTTTTTGCCCTTGATCGCGTCATCGGACCTCCTTCAATAAGCAACGGGTCTCGGTCGGGGCTCGGCTTCCTTGGACTCGTTGCTTGGATCACATCATCCCCTCCCTCTTCAAAAGGATTCGATCTCGAATCTGCACCTACATCGTAAAGAGAGAGATCAGACACATTAAAAGTTGCCGAAACATTATACTCACCTGGAAGATCCAGTTTATATGCGTTGTCGTTGACTCTCTCCAAGACCTGAAATGGACCATCCCCCGTGGCCGCAACTTTGATTTCCTCTGCTCCGGGAATCGTTCCTTTCTGAAATGTACCCAGACCCAATCACCAGGTTCAAATATCACGCTTCTTCGACCCTTGTTTGCCTGAGAAGCATAGTGTTTGTTTTTCTTCTCAATTTGCAATCTTACCTTTTCATGGAGGGACTTTACCAACTTGGCATTTCTTGTACCATCTAAGCTACCTCGTTCATGCACAAGTAAAGGTATTAAATCCAAAGGCGTTAGTGGGTTAAAACCATAAACAACTTCAAATGGTGAAAATGAAGTAGTAGAATGCGTGACCCTATTATATGCAAATTCTATGAAAGGTAAACACTCCTCCCAACTCTTCAAGTTCTTATGAACCATAGTGCGCAAAAGTTGAGTCATGGTCCTATTCACTACCTCAGTTTGGCCATCGGTCTGTGGGTGACAAGTTGTGGAATACATGAGCTTGGTGCCTAACTTACCCCATAAAACCCGCCTAAAATGACTGAGGAACTTAACATCCCGGTCTGACACTATAGTCCTAGGTACCCCATGTAAACGCACAACCTCCTTAAAGAATAATTCCGCTATGTTAGTGGCATCATCGGTTTATGACATGCAATGAAGTGTACCATTTTACTAGACCTATCTACCACCACAAAAATGGAATCACGACCCTTTTTAGTCCTAGGAAAACCCAACACAAAATCCATGGAAATATCAACCCAAGGTTCACTAGGTGTAGGCAATGGCGTGTATAACCCTTGAGGTAAAACCTTAGATTTAGCCTGCTTACAAGTTATGCAACGACTACATATCCTTTCAACATCACTTTTCATCCTAGGCCAATAAAAATGTTCCCCTACCATATCTAAAGTCTTTGTTACTCCAAAATGACCCATCAATCCACCACTATGTGCTTCTCTAACTAACACTTCGCGCATCGAACAATTAGAGACACATAACCTATTTTCCCGAAATAAATATCCATCCTACTTAAAAAATTTATCTATAGCTCTTTTACTACATGATGAATAAATGTCTGAAAAATCTAAATCACAAGCATACATGTCCTTCATATGTTCGAAACCAAGTAATTTAGAACCGAGAGAAGTTAATAGCGCATACCTTCGAGACAATGCATCTGCCACCACGTTTTCCTTACCTTGCTTGTACCGGATGACATAAAGGAACGTCTCCACAAACTCCATCCATCTCGCGTGCCTTTTATTCAACTTACCTTGACCCCGCAAGTGCTTCAAGGATTCATGGTCCGTGTGTATCACGAACTCCTTAGGCCACAAGTAGTGCTGCCAAGTCTCCAAGGCTCGAACAAGTGAGTACAGCTCCTTGTCATATGTGGGGTAATTGAGCGTTGCTCCACTTAGCTTTTCACTGAAGTAAGCTATAGGCCGCTTATCCTGCATTAAGACTGCTCTAATACCTATTCCTGATGCATCACACTCAATCTCGAAAGCTGTATCAAAATTAGGGAGTGCCAAAACTGGTGCCTTACACAACCTATCCTTAATTGTGTTGAATGCATGCTCTTGTTCATCACCCCAATGAAAACCCACAATCTTTTTAACAATCTCAGTGAGTGGTGTGGTGATTGTGCTAAAATCTTTTACAAAACGCCTATAGAAGCTAGCCAAACCATGGAAACTCCTCACTTCAGTTATGCTTTTAAGTGTTGGCCATTCTTTAATAGCCTTTATTTTCTCCTCATCTACCTCAACCCCATTAGCACCCACCACAAATCCTAGAAAAACAACCTTTTCCATGCAAAATGTACACTTTTTAAAGTTACCATAAAGTTGTTCCTTCTTTAGGACCACAAGTACACTCCTAAGATGTTCTACATGCTCATTTAGGTCCTTGCTATAGATCAAGATGTCATCAAAATACACAACAACAAATTTACCTATAAAAGCACGTAAAACATGATTCATCAATCGCATGAAGGTGCTCGGTGCATTAGTGAGTCCAAAGGGCATTACTAACCACTCATACAAGCCATATTTAGTTTTAAATGCAGTTTTCCACTCATCACCTTCCCTCATTAGAATTTGGTGGTATCCACTTTTAAGATCAATTTTACTAAACATGCAAGCACCATATAATTCATCCAACATGTCATCTGACCTAGGGATAGGGTGACGATACTTTACCGTTATGTTGTTGATGGCTCTGCAGTCCACACACATCCTCCATGTTCCATCCTTCTTCGGCACAAGTAGCACTGGAACAGCACATGGGCTCATACTCTCCCGCACATACCCTTTACTCATCAACTCCTCCACTTGCTTTTGCAACTCTTTTGTCTCCTCGGGATTACTTCGATAAGCTGGTCGGTTTGGAATCACAGCTCCAGGAACAAAGTCAATCTGGTGCTCAATGCCTCGAATGGGTGGTAGCCCACTGGGCATGTCCTCCGGGAAGACATCGTTAAATTCCTGCAATAAAGATGTAGCTAAACTGGAGAGGGGTGGGTTAGACTCCTCAAGATTGAGGCAGGACTCCTTATAGACTATCAAAATTACTTGCCTTTTATCCTCTACCGCTCTTCTCAACTCGCTCCCCTTTGCAAAGAAGTTAGCTTTCGGCTTTTCTCTCCTCTCAGACACCTCTCTTTCTTTTCTCTCATATGACTCCACTCCCTTTTTCCCACTACTAGCCACCTCACTATCTTCTCTCACCTTCTCCAACTTTTTCACTCTCTCGTCTTCCGCATTTTTCAATTTAATTTGGTCTTCATACACTTGGGCCGGTATTAATGGCGCAAGGGTAATGGACCTTCCGTCCTTGCTAAAACTATACCGATTCTTGTACCCATCATGACTAACTTTCCTATCATATTGTCATGGCCTACCCAATAAAATATGCCCCGCATGCATAGGTACCCAATCACACATAATTTCATCCCGATAGCTACCAATTGAAAAATTGATCAACACCCTCTTATTCACCTTAATATCCCCACAATCATTTAACCATTGTAGCCTATAGGGTCTAGGATGTCTTAATAGTGTCAATCCCAATTTTTCCACAAGTGTGGTGTTAGCTACGTTAGTACAACTACCTCCATCAATTATTACACTACATACCTTATTGTTAACGTGACATCGTGTATGAAAAATATTTTCTCGTTGTTGTTCCAAGTCATCTGTTTTGATTTGAGTGTTGAGGGCTCGTCTTGTGATTAGTAGTTCTCCTCCAACCCCAAACTCCACCTTGTCTCCATGATCACTAACGTCCTCCAATTCAGGCATGTCTTCAAATTCATCTTCGCCTTCAGTCTCCATCTCTCCATTGCGCAAGATCATCGTCCGTTTGTTTGGGCACTGAGAAGAGATGTGCCCTTTTCCCAAGCACTTGAAGCAGTGAATGTCCCGATTTCTGGCTGGCTGTGAATCAGATTTTGGTACGGCCCTACTAGCACTCCCATCTTTCCCTTTTGACACAGCACCATCTCCTCTGTTATCCAACCTCGGTTTCCAATTTGGATTAGAACCCGAAGTGCCCCATGGTTGTCTAGTTGTCCCTTTCCTTTTCAACTGTTTTTCCACATTCATGGCTACATGCAACATATCCTCAATCTCCACATAATGCTGCAATTCCACAGTGTTAGCAATTTCCCTATTCATTCCATTCAAGAAACGAGCCATGGTGGCTTCCCGATCCTCCTCCACATTCGCCCTGATCATCAAAATTTCCATCTCCTTATGATAATCCTCAACACTTTTCGACCCCTGATACAATCCTTGCAGTCGTTGATGCAATTCCCTATAATAGTGGCTAGGCACGAATCTCTTCCGCATAATAAGTTTCAACTCATCCCAAGTGCTAACCGTTTGCTCCCGATTCCTCCGCCTAGATGTAACCACTTGGTCCCACCATGTTATGGCATAGTCAACAAACTCAAGAATTGCCATTTTCACCTTCTTTTCCTCCGAATAATTGTGGCACTCAAATATCAATTCTACCTTTGTCTCCCACTCTAGATAAGCCTCCGGATCACTTCTTCCCTTAAACGGTGGAATTGACATCCTAATGCTACTCATGTTCCCATCGACATCATCTCCAAAGTTGTTCCTACCCCTTCGTTCAAACCTACCACCTTTGTTTCTCACTCTACCCATTTCACCTACTAAAGATGCATCCTCATCCCAATCACTACCATATTCATATTCATCATGTCACTCCCTCCTAAACTCTCTCCTACTCGGTCTCCGTGCATTTGAGTGTCCCCTATGACTATTCGACCCCGACGCTTCTAACCTACCAAACCTTTCAGTCACATCCCTAAGCACCCTCTCAAACCTCCTTATTGCATCATCTCCCATGTAGTTCTGATTCGGCTGCTTGATGGAATTTGAACCTTCTCTATCTGACATCTTAATCCTTAAGAATTGTAGCCTCACAAAAGTCACTCGTGTATCACTCAAATTTTGACTTTTACCCTCTATTAATCTCACTACTCTTGCCTTTTACCACTCAATGCTTTCGCTCAAATATCTTCAAAGAACAAGGTGAACTCACAGATGTATCCCGTGTATCCAACCGAGTGTGATCACGAATTTGATAGAAGAAAAGAAAAAAGATGAAGAAAGACTCAACAAAGACTAATTATATGAATTTGGAATAAAAACTCAAGAAGTAACAAGTGTAGGATTCGAAGTGAAAAATTAAATTTATGGATGCTGGAAATTCCCGTAACAATAATAAATATATATATTTTTTTTTTTTGTAATTTTCGGATTTCTTTTTTTTTTTTTTTTTTTTTTTTACTCTTGGGAATTTGAGTAGGAAACCAGCAAAACAAACAAGGCTTAATTCGGACCTGTAACTAGTTCAGAAACAACTTTTGAATTTTTATCTTTTTTTTTTTTGGATCAAAGACTCAAGAACTTTAACTGGACACAAGAACACAAAGAACAAAGAAAGAAAAGAAACACATGACTCAAAGCAACAAAAGATATAACCTTAATTATTTTGGAGCCTTGCTCTGATACCAACTGATGAGAACCACGTAGCAACGAACACTACGCAACCCCGCAACTAGATTGAAACCCCAAGAAAGCCCAAAGATAATTTCGGTTTAGAGATTCAACCAAGAATGTTGAATCAAGCAACCAAACAAGAACGACGCTTGATAGACCTCTTGATTACAAAACCCGTGATTTGCACTCGATGTTGAACGTCACAAGAAGATCTTGATAAGTTCGCGGTGTTCTAAGAAGAACAAGATGGAAAGCAATAATCTCACTTAATTGATAAATTGTCAAAGGTCCTTACAATAATGATAAATAAACTATTTATACTAATGGTAAAAACCCTATGAAATTCATGCATAATCCCCAAACATGGTAAAATATCAATTAAAATTAGAATTTGAATGAAACTAGGATTCTCGCCAAAAATAGAAAAGTCGCGAAATTTTATAACCAAGCGGTTGCTTGGTTATATTCCAAGCGGTCGCTTGGAAGACCCTTTTGACGCCCTGTGCATTTCGGTTGGTAGTTGAGCGGCCGCTTGGTTTTTACTCTAAGCGGTCGCTTAGGCAATCCGGTTGAGCTCCTTCTTCGGTCACTTGTATCTTGTTGATCCAATTGGTTTCCGACATCGACCCCAACATGAAACTTGCCTCTTTTTGCGTGTAGATCATGGCGTCGTCCATTGTTACTTGCACAAGTAGTCCCAATGCTTGATTTACCTTTTTTTCCCTTGATCGCGTCATCGGACCTCCTTCAATAAGCAACGGGTCTCGGTCGGGGCTCGGCTTCCTTGGACTCGTTGCTTGGATCACATCACAAGGTATGTAAGCTTGATCAATTCTTATATGGATTGAAGCAAACCTCTTGGAGCTTACATCTTCGATTTGATAGGAAAATCAAAAGGTTTGATTTTATCAAAAATGAAGACGAACTATGTGTTTACAAGAAAATAGTGTGAACATTGTCACATTCCTAATATCGTATATAAAAGACATATCATCAATAGGAAACGACATCCATATGTTTCAATCGTTGAAATTGTGGTTGTCATTTAAATATCTCCATGAAAGATATGAGAGAAGTAACTTGATCCATAGAGATAGATCTAGAATGTTGTTTTAACTCATCCTAATCTGCTTAGATAAAGTCTTGAGAAGATTTTATGTGGAGAAAATGAACTGAGAGTTCATGGATACACTGATGTTGACTTATAGTTGGAATAGAATGATAGCAAATCTCAATCAGGATATTGGTCTACTCTTAAACGATGTGTTGGATGGTGTCCAAACAGGAAACCACCGTTGATTCAATAGCAAAAGTCTTATACACTATTATTTTAGAAACAACAAAGGTTGTGGAATAGGTCAAGAAGTTCATTAATGAATTTAGAAAAATTCCTAACATTGTTGATCACATACATTTGTATTATGATAACAATGGTGCCATCGTGCAAGCGAATGAACTAAGGTCTCATCGATGATCCAAATAAGTATTGAGGGGATATCATCTCATCAGAGAGATAATACAAAGGAATGATGTGAAGAAAGAACGAATTTCCACAATTGATAATATTGCAAATCCACTGATAAAGAGTTGTCACAGTATAAACATGATCGTCATGTGAACTCTTATGATATTCAATACATAAGTGATCGGATCTAGTGCAAGTGAGAGTTTGTAAGTGTTATGCCCTAAGTTCAATCAACTTTGGCCATAAACACTTTTAATATATAATTGATGTTATTATATAGCAGATATATTATTTTATTAATACTCAATTAAATTACATAATAGAATCTGCAGGTTCAAATCTTGGTAATTTGCTAATTACAAAGAGTTGTGATTGTGAGATACAAATTACGTATGATTGAATCTTAAATCATCTGTGTTCGTAAGTAATAACGAGATACGGATATCGTTATTACGGATAGACCATCACGTGTGACATTCTTTACTTATGAAGTAAGTAACTGATCTTACAAGCTAATGTGTAATGACACTTAAATGAACACGTGAATGTTTTGTTATTGAACAAAACATTGGAGACCCGCTAGGAGATTCCACATGGATAACTATATGAGTGTCAGTGGTTAATCTCTAACGTTTGGTAGTGGAATTGGTCATTTGACTTGAGGTCATCATAGTGTCTTATATGAGGACAGTCATACTTTGGTGATATTCGATATTGCTCTGTCAAGAGTCACTAATACGACATCGTTCAGGTATATCAAGAATCATATAAATGTTGTGAATAATCAATAGAGGATTCATAACTCTTAGAAAGTAAGAGGTTATGATCTACATTTCTTCCAGTTAAGTTGATAATGAAATCGTTGGCCAAGTTGTACTCATAAATCGAGAAGGAGTTTTCAACTTACATTGACTTAATAGTAGAATGAAAGATATGATCGATAATTGAGATTGACACGTATCCATATCTCGTAATTGATCGGATTATATTGATGAAAAGATTATAGTTTTTTGATAAACGAACGAGTTTGATTTTGTCATATCACGTGACATTTTTCATCACATATATTGTCCTAACACATTGCTAGAGGTCAATCTCGGACGACAGATGTAAATTAATGATAAATTAAAAGGGTGTTTTAGTTTATCGATTTTGATTAGATCAAAATAATAATTCACGTCGTTAGGCATCATGATTGAAACATAATTGGTCACACACAAAATGAGAACTAGAAGAATGAAATTTACCAATTAATTAATTGAGTTGCTTATTAATATACCCCAATTAATTTATTAGATTAATTTATTTATGGATCAGATTTAATTAATTTGATTAATTAATTATTGGACCGAATTAAATTGTAAAACGGGCCAACCCTGTTTGTGCTTATATAAATAAGCTGCTAGGATTTTTAAATATTAAGTGATTTTCATTATTCTTACTAGCACAAGAAAAGAAACTCTGGTTCTCTCTCAATCTTGTTCTCTGTGTGGATTCCATTGGAGACTAGACAATTGGACAGATGTGGAAGGCAGATCAAGATTATTGGAACTACAGGAATAGCAAAAGAGTTTGCAGATCTAAAGAAAGGTACAGTTTCTATCACAATTTCTATCTAAACACAAAGTAGATCCTTGATGGGAATTGAAATTTACGTTATTTTTCGGTGTGCATGTTTAAGTAAATTCTCAACAAGAATGACATATTATACTATGTTTTCATCACAAAGGAAAATAACTATAAATAAAGGATAAATCTATTTGTATACTATGGTACACACCATGGTGTACAGCCCCCTCACATGTTGAGGGGGCCCACATGAATAAAATAATTGTGGTCCCCCTCATTGTAAGGGGGCTGTAAAAGTGTAAAACACTATACACCAAGCAGCTCTCATAAATAAATTATACGGGTATGCAAAAATATAGAATTTTAATAATACTTAAAAGGAGAGGACGTGGAGCTTGGAAATTATGCTCTATTCATCTTACGGTTTTGCTATATGTACATCCTGGACGACATTCCGGATGACAGACCCCCTCACAAGAGGAGGGCCCACGATTTTATTAGAATTAATCTACTTGTGCAAAGATGGTTGATAATGCTTGATGTGGCAAACCCTAGACGGTTGATTTAAAAAACGATTTTAGAATTTTTTTAGAAATTGATGAATGTGATGATGTCAAATTATGATTGTCAGCAAACTTTGTCAATCATCATCGTACATGTAGCATGATTGACTTGATTAAGATACCTGATCATCCAAAAAGGCTGACATTCATTATTTGTTTTCATTTGACCCCCATCTCTGCTGTGTGTATGAAAGAGTGAGAGTTGGTTACCTTGAGCTTATAATGAAAATCCTTGAGCTCCATTGCTCATTGTCAATTTATGAGATTTTCCAAATGATTTTTGTTGTTCGACACATAAAATATAAAAATAAAAATAAAAAATTCCAGGTGAGGCATAATATTGATCTCCATCAATTTGTTTTCTTGGAAGTGAGCTTCGAATTACGCTATCTATTGCCTATTAGGTCAATCTTGGAGCCACGATTGTATCACTATAGGCAAAGCTACTGTTTTATAATTACTCTTAATAGCTTACAATTTTATATATTTATTAGGTTCATCAAATGTGAATACAAACTGTGTTTTTAATTCATTCTTTCTCAGGTCTGCTACTTCGTATTAAAAGGATGGCCTACTCCCGCTATAATCATATAATACATAAAAGTAATACACATACAGTCGCCTAGCATTTTGTGTTTGGTCCCAAACCTTCCATTCTTGTTTTTATTCTCACTATGTCCAAAATAGACGTAAAATTCGTTGAAGAACAATTAATGCATAAATTCAAATACGGAAAATTACGTATATCAAATTGCTTCCTAATACGAAAGTCCCATCAATGGGGAAAAAGAGAAACTAAGGATTCAACGTGCAAAATTCTATAAAATCACGTAAAGAAATACAAAATTTAATAGGATGAAATAGCTTAAGAACTAGTAATCCCTGGACCTAAGAAATAATTCAAGCAAAATAGAATTTTAATAAACACTAAGAAATAATTAAAAGCACAATAGTGTTTTAAAATGAATTTAATAAACTGGACATATAGAGTACTAAAAATTAACAATTTGAAGAGAGAGAGAGAGAGCTCCCCCAAGAATCAATATTGGAGAAGTTTATTTTTGCTCAAACTCCATCAAAAAGTCAAATCGCGTGTTTCACCTCGAACATTTGACTAACCAATATCTACGTCCCACTGACAACAATTTTGAAATCCAACTATATGGATATCAGGCCTATATAAGCATATCATATATTTTCAAATACTTACCCCGACAATATAAGCATATCAGGCCTCTGATTAACAAATCCATAGATTTCTTTAATCTGATTTTCAATTTACCAAATGAAAATAATTATAATAACGAGTACTTACAAATAGAAATAGGGAAATACACGAGACGATTTACCAATTAATAACATTGCTTAGGTATATTCAATTTATATTTACTACATACAATAAATCATTATAATGTATAATAAAAACAAATAATGAAAACTTAAGTGATTGAGCTCAAACACTTACCCCAACTGTATCAGCATATCAGGCCTCTTTACCCCCGTGAGGGTAGTCCAACTATGTCAGGAATATGTGAAATTTATGACCCCTAAGAATCAGGGCCTCTTTCTTCCTTGCACGCCTCCTCCAACAATGGACAATCTTTAGCATTTACAAATATTAGCTTGGTGAGGCGTTGCATCGCTTTCCCAGGAAGCATATGCCTAAGCTTTTTTAAGTCATACAAAAGTAATTTTCTCAGAGATGACAGACCCCCAAACCACTCTGGCAATGCTTCAATTCCAAAACCATGCAATTCTACTTTCCTGAGAAAAGTGAGATGCTGAAGCTGATATGGCAATGAGTCCCAATGTTCCGAACCATATAAAGTCAAAAGCCGGAGTGATTTGGATTGTTGGATGCCGTCGAGAGCCGCCTGGAATGAGTCGAAATCAATTGATCCTGAGAATCCACCAATGTCCAATTCTGTTAAGTTGCTAAGTCGGCCAATTCCCCTGGGCAAACTCCTCAATTCAGGACAATCTTTTATACATAACTTCGAGATACAAGGGAATTTCCCCAAATCTATTGAAAAAGAAATGAGCTTGTCGCACCCAATCACTCTTAGATCCTTCAGACACCTGATGGACTCAATCATTTCACTTGGTAGGCAGCTCGGCTCAGAGCAGTTCATAATTTCCAACTCTCGAAGAGAAGGGGGAGATTTTTGTCCACTTTGATATGAAATTGATTGCATACTTCGACATCCAATTATGCTCAAAGACTCAAGGGACCAGTAGCTAAGTAGACCATCAGGTAATTTTCTCAATATGTCACAATCTCTAATAATCAAATCTCGAAGACATTTCTGGCTTCCTTTCAAGTGGGGAAGACAAGTGAGCAGTGATATTTTCCTGATCGAGAGCTTTTCCAAAGAAGTTAGGTTGCTGCCACTCAAAATCTTTGTTAATGGAAAATCACTATCCATAGTATCAATCTCCAATGTTTTCAAGCAAGGGAAATGACTTGGAGAAGTATTCAATTTGTGGCAATTTTCAATCTTCAAAACTTCAAGGCAAGGAAATGCCTGCTCTCTGCTTGTTCGTGTTTCCGCAACCGGCATCACCTCAGCTTCCGTCCACTCTGTTAGGTTTGGCATGTTCCTTAGAATGAGTCTTTCAAGTGCGGGGAACATTACTCTTGTCTCTTGGCCACTGTTGCTAGAACCGTAGAATGAACGACCTATGGATCTTATGTTAGTCAAACCGTCCAAGGTAAGATATTTGAGGAGTAGCAGGTGGCCAAACATGGGAATTTCTTTACAATTCCTGCAATTTTTAAACTTGACCTCGATCAATTTATCAAGTTTCAATCGACCACGGCCATCAACGAATACTTCCATTCTCATAGTCCATGATGGGAAGTTTGTACCACTGAACCCTTCAATTGTTAAACTCTTCAAATTCGGGTGAGGTTGGAGGCCTTCGAGGACACTTTCATCGTTTTTGTTGCCTTCCGAGACATTCTCATCATTGTCTCTTCTCCACATAAAACATAACTTATATATCTTCGGCTTTCCAACCAAATCCGCCTTCTTAGCTTCTTCTATGCCATTCACTAGTTCAAGATTGTGTATCTCCAGTTCGCTGCTAAGATTCTTCAAAAATCCTAGCTCTTCGATTCGGCAGCCTGCCTTGTCACCCACTCTAAAAAACAGTAATGTTTGAAGAAGAGACAATTTTCCAATTTTAGGCAGCATCTGGAAATCAGACTGAATCCGTGAAGATTTGTCATAAGGATTAAAGTAGAGATGTCTCAAATTACTCAAGTCGCATAGCCTTTCTGGAAGCCGGCGAAGGAGGGTGCATTTCACAATCCTTAATGTTTGCAAATTGTAGAGCTGGCAAATAGAATCTGGCAAAGTTTCCATTTTTCTATTTCCAGATGCATCAAGATATCTCAAATGCATCAACTTTCCAATTGCGGAAGGAAGAATTTCAAAGCCTGTGCCACTTAACTTTAGAATGTGCAGGTGCTTGAACCATGGCAAAATTTTGTCAGGTAAGCTGCTCCATCGCAAGAAAAACGTGTGCAGATAACTTGCTTTCTCTTCTGTAATCGCTTGTGTTTCCGTTCCACGAAATTCCAGTGCAAGGTATCTAACTTTAGGGATGACATCAGCAGATCGATCCTTTGTATTAAAGCTTTCTGAATTTGAAACAGAGCATGCGAGATCGTGCACTAGATCATGCATCTTGCAGTTTTTGATATAGCCATACTCATCCTTTTCAACCTCTTGAAAGAAGGAATTTTGCAATAGAATGTTAAAACACGTATTGCCCAAAGTCTCCATATTATCTTCTAGATTATCTTGAAGAAATCCTTCTGCCATCCAGAGTTGGATTAAATCTTCTCTCTCTATTTTTGAATCCTTGGCAAATATTGAGCAATAGGCAAAACATTTTTTATAATAAGGATAAGATAAACGATCAAAGCTTATCTTTAAGACTTGCCCTGTATTTTCCTGATTTGGTTCAAGTTTTGAAAGGCTGGTAATGTCCTCTAGAACTTCAACCCACTCCTGTACTCGCTTTCCTCGCAAAGTTCCGCCGACCGTTTTTGCTGCTAATGGTAGACCTCCACATTCGCGTGCGACTTCCTTTCCAACTTTCTCAATTTTTTTTGGTACTTCTTCATCTGGAAAGGCCCTTGCTTTGATTATAGACCAGCATTCATCATCTGTTAATAATTTCAAGCTGTATGAATCTCTGTAAGTTTTCACAATTGAGGCCACACTTTGAAGACGTGTAGTCACCATTATGACATTTCCTTTATTGGGGTTAACTCCATCCATAGTGCTTTTGAAATCATCCCAAGCTTGTCTATTTTCATTCCAAAGATCGTCAAGAACAAGCAAGTATCTTTTGCCCTCCAATTTCTCTCGAAGCTTATCCACAACAACTTGCCTGCTGGCTCCATAAGATCTTTCTCTGAAGGGTTCCAGAATCCTTTTAAAAAGCGTCATCACATCAAAATTTTCAGAAATACATACCCAAATCTTAAGGGCGAAATGACTGTGTGTGCGCTGGTGATTGAAGACCGACCGAGCTAGAGTTGTCTTGCCAAGCCCTCCCATTCCAACTATGGGAAGGACTGAAACAACTGCGTCGTTTGTGTTGGTTATCAGATCCAAAATTTCTGCTTCATCATCTTGTCTTCCGAAGACATTTGAATCAACAGTTACGCTATCGGTTTCCCTAACCCAGGGCACAATGAGAGCATAATTCTCAACTCTCAGGAGGCCAAGGTCCCTAGCTCGTTTGTTTATATCCTCGAAGTTGACATTTATCTCCTTGATCCTGCGAGCCATTGTGCATCGGAACACCAAACGGGGGATAAAGCAAAAGATGTTTAAGCACGCCCATATCTTAGTCCGGTCTTGGATCTCCACCATATGACGCATATTTTCATAGTTGATCTCATCCAAGACATGATCGGCATCGTAAGTAACATCTCGAAGGTCCTTGAGCCAAAGTTCGACAGCATCTTGGAGTTCGCGTTTCTCAGCATCTTGTAAGACACTATTTATCATTTTCAACAATCCGTCTAACTTTCTCAAGTCTTTCTTGAAATTCCACACCAGACTCAGATCTGCATCGGCGAGACCAAGCAACTTCTGCAGTGTAAATTGAACGGGAGTACTAATGACAGAATTCATTTTCTTGCTTTGGAATAGTGTTGTGTGTGATTGATTGATTTTGGAGAGAGAGAGAGAGAGATGCAGAATGCAGGTAGGTGTTTGTGGTTTGGTGTTAATACTGAGGGATAATATAATTATTCATCACAGATGCGCTAATTATGGATTTCCAATAATTATCAATGCTAATAGTTTTTGCAGATGAAAAAAGCAATGTTATAAGCCTGTTTGGTATTGATTTTGAGAATTAATTCTCATTTTCAATCACACATTCTTCAATAAAATAATATTTTTCATCACATCAATAATTTTTTCTTCTTTTTCAACCATACATTTTCCATCATATCACTATTAAAAAATCAATTCTTACCCCAAAAATCACTCTCAAACACCTTAACAGTGACAAAATATCACATGGTAACGGGGCTCTAATGTTCCAAAATATCATTTTTTTTTTTAAACTTATAGTATCTGCATAATTGCGAAATCCATATTTGCATTAGTCGCTGCACTGATAACGCCAATTTTTTCACTTTTTTCTATTTTTATCATGAAAAGTGGCTCACCCGTGATGTGCACTTTCTTTTCTCTTTTTCTCTCTCTACTTTCTATATGTAAGTTCAAAAAGTGAGTTGTGCTATGTGTAAAAAATTGGATTATAAAATGATTGATCATCCCTCCAAAATGGGTCATCACTTGATATTTTATAAATCATTTTTATAATCAAACTTTGTACAAATAGAATAAATTTTTTTCATGTTGAAAAATAAAGTCTGGTACAGAAGAGACCGATGATTGAAGTCCCTTAGTTTCTAGCAAGATTACTGTAAACAAATGCTAATAGTGTTTGCGGATGGGAAATTGAATATTGTAACCAATAGTGGGACCAAACAGTACTTATGTACAAATCTATTAGCAAAATTCAGATAATTAAACGAAGAAGAACTAGACAAACTCGTAACCTCTGCTTAGGCAAGGAAAATTACAAGGGTTTATTTTTGTATTATTTTTCCTTTCGTTGATCTCTATAAAAGTGTATAGGCAAGAATATTATGCCATGTTAAATTTTTGCAATTTGTATTTGCACTTAATTTTTGTTATTCTGAATTTAATTGGTTATTTTTTTTAAGTTAGGAATAGTTCGATATATCTAACATTGAATCAAATTGAGTGAGTAAAGAAGTTTCATATAGTCGTCAACAAATTTATTGAAAAAACATTTTAGAGCTGAGCTTATATAGCTTCCATTTGAGCCACAATATTTGTAAAATGAGAATGAAAAATATAGTCGTTATGGATCCATATAAGAGATGTAAAGTAAAAAATGGTGGCTGAATTTAATGAATAACGATTATATTTTTCATTTTTATGCATGAATAATGTGGCTCAAGCGGAGCATAGTCTATTTGAAAGTAAATTAAAAAAAAAAGTTTAAAGTAAATAATCTTTTATTTATTAGAGTTTTGACAATAAAGCCCCTATTTGATTTTCATTTTTTCCAAAATTCATTTTTCTCTCTCTTCTTTTCAACCACACATTATTCAATAAAATAATATTATACGCAAACCCAAAAAATTTCCTTAATTTTTAACCACACATTCTTCATCAATCAACTATTCAAAATACATTATTTTCCCCAAAATAGGAATCAAACAGGTCCTTCCTATTTTCTGAAAAAAATAATGCCAATTATATTATAGATTTCCAAGTAGAAAATATTATTTAACTAATAGAAATGTTGTAATTAATAGTGACAAAATATCACATCGTCGCTCCGCCTGATATGTTCCACGATGCTGCTGTTGCTGCTCCACATATTCAAATGAGTAAAGGTGTAAAATGCATCAATAAACCAAGAGATACCTAACTTTTTCACTAATAAATATAGGCCCCTGTGGCGCCCATTATCTCTTGTTATTTCACATTTTGGCTCATTATTCAACCCAACTTGGTGGACACAACTGTAATCCACTTCTGTTCATATCATTTCAAATATCAGAGAATCCAAAGAAAACACATTGTGAATCGTTGGAACCCATTGACATATATACCCTCCATTTTACTTGTGCAATGCCATTCTTACCCTTGACATCACTCAACCAAATGGCAAAACTAGCGGCACAAATATCATTTTCCCGCATTAAACAATTTAGTAGTCAAACCCATGTGAACCACGTAATTGTACTGTCTGCTATTATTTAGACGTGGGGCTCAGGCTTGTTTGAAAAAGTTGAAAAAGATTTTTAATGGGCCAAATGGATATGCTTAAATTACTTTACATTATTGGGCTCAATTATTTCAAATTATAGGTCCCATTTAATCTACATTATTAATAAAATAAGAATGAAAAATATAACTGTTATTAACCTCACATAAGAGATAGAAAGTAAAAAATGATGGCTAAATGTGATTGATTATTTTTCATTTTTATAAAAGAAAAATAGGAATCAAGCGGGGTCATAATGAAATGAATAGTATTTTTTTGAAAAATATATGATTAAATATAAATGATTTTTTTTTTAAAATTTACGTGTAATATTATTTTATTGGAGAATGTCTAGTTGATAAGAAGAACTTATGCCCTCAGGCGAGACCAAAGCGTAGAAAAACATTTTCTTATTTTTAATATTATTATTTCAAAATTTTAATCATTTTAATAATTTAGTAATTAAACTAATACATACCAAACATCTAAAATTATAAAATATTATATTTACTAACTAAATTCTACAATTAGTCAATTATAAAATTTTTAAGTTTATGAAATGCAAAAATTAAACTATATTTCATAGTTTTAACTTTCAACTAGATAAATCATACTTTAAATTTTAAAAAAGAAAAAAATAAAGAAATTAGAAAAGCACCATTAGACGTGCATTACCAAGGTGTGATGTTTTGCGTGAACCTGGTGTCTAAGCGAGCATAAATTCCCTAATTTTGAATTTCCTAATTATAACTAATTTTGAATGTTTTGAATATTCTACTGAGCATAAATTAAACTATTTTTCATAGTTTTAACTTTCAACTAGACAAATCATACTTTAAATTTTAAAAAATAAAGAAATTAGAAAAGCACCATTAGACGTGCATTACCATGGTGTGATGTTTTGCCTGAACCTGGTGTCTAAGTGAGCATAAATTCCCTAATTTTGAATTTCCTAATTATAACTAATTTTGAATGTTTTGAATATTCTACTGAGGACTAATTTGAATAAGTTGAATATCTTAATGATTATTAATAATAACTACTTGATTTGAATAAAATAAATCTAATATTAACTACATAAAGAGGGCGAGAAATTTATAGAGTACTTGGGGTTGCTACTACATGATTGCCTGTTAATGGTTTATTTAATCTAAAGATAATGTATATTTAGGTTATGAGTAATGTTATCTGCAATCGTTCACTGTCGTAGTTTTCTTACGTGGCATACATGTGACGGTTAGTGATTTAATACATTAACGTGGTAGTTTTTTTTATTACCTTATGCAATAAATCACTAATCGTCACATGTATGCCACATAAAACGACTGCGATAGTGAGCGACTACCAATAGTATTATTTTTAGATTATTTATTCACTTAACTCCGCGTAGCTTAAAAGGCATGAACTAGTAATTAGAGGTCTCATTTTCTAATGTTTAGTAAAAACACAATGTTCTTATATTATTGTTCTTCGTGCTTGGAATTTTTTTTTTTTATTAAAACATAAATGACTTTTGTTGCACAAGATGTTTTATGAAAATTATGATTAGTGACTTTGATCCACAAGAAGGTAATTTATGAAAATTAGGATTTAGTTAATGTAAAGTTCAAAATAATATAAAAGGTCCAAAAATGCATTTAATGAACATAAATCCTAACGGATGAATTTAGAGTGATGAGTTTTATATTTGATTTTATTCTTGTTTATTTAAGTAAACTTACATAATGTTAACAATGTAATATAGAAAATAGTGACTCTTTAAATATTTCCTTAAATTTGATTTATATCTCAACATAATTATAGTCATTAGAGTCATTTCTTGATTGTTCACATTGAGTACACAAGTTTGTAATCTCTTACAATTATATTCTATTTCGTATTTAATTGATATCTCCCTAAAGTTTGAGAGCGCGTAACGGGTTTGTTAATAGGTAAAGCACAAGGATTGGCTTTGCGTAATTTACCTATGTTTAATTTATATAGGATTTTTCGTGGGATCCTTGTCCTCCTTTAATGGTTTGTTGAGGTAAACCGGTCTCCTAGACGTTAACTGTGAAGAGAAGGTTTTTGATACCCTTTATTCATGGCACAATGCCTCTAAATAGAAATTACAAACAGAAGTTGTCGTACCTCTATGGAATGACTGAGAATTAAAAGGAATGAAAGGAAAATAAAAAGGAAGGGATAATTCTTCCTGACACAAACATAACAATTAAGGAAAATAGTAAAATTGCCTACTGGGTTGAATCCTTCTCTGACATGGTAATTAAAGAATATATTCCTTCCCATAACTTCCATAAAACAACCCCACCTATGAGCTGTTCTTGTAGTGCACGTATCAGGCACTTGGCAGCAGCACATCTAACAGAAACCATAAAGTTCAATCATAAATTCCTATACATGCACTCTATGAAATCACAAACGGCTCATAAATTATCCAACTACATGAACAATTACCTTTAGACCTGCACGATACTTGTTGATTATAAGCATAGTCAGTGCCTCATTTTCCACATCTTCAGCCACAATTAGCAGAGGACTTCTTCTCTATTTTTTGTAAAAACAAACCATGAGAAGAAATCATCAATAGCGAACTTAATTTTTAAGATTCTGGCAAATTATAGGAAGACAAAAATTAATTATTATTTTGATCTAATTTGAACAATTAATTGACCATTATCCACTTGAATGTAGGTCCCATTTTGACAATAATATTTGTCATTCTAAAAATGAAATACCAAAAATGTCTATCTACCATGCCTGTCATAAATTAAATGTTAAGGAAAAAAGGGTCATTCTCTCTTAAAATAGTCCAAAATTGCGCCTGCCATTCCGACATTCTGCAGCAAAGTGATGCCTGCCATGACAAGCAATGGTCACAATTTAGCTATAAATTTGAATAAAAAAAAATAAAAAAAAAACACTCTTCCAGCTCATTATTGCAAATACTACATTTTGCAGCACAATCTACCAATTGCAACCACTTCTGTGCAGCTCCAGCTCCACGCTGTGGACCATCAAACATTGTTGAAACATAAGCAAATTTATTGGCCAAAAATCATCAATATCTCCCAATTAATATTAATTTTTTTTAAAACAAAGCAAGTGTGAAATATGATATACATTTTAGAGTGTGCAAATGACATTTTCCAAAAATCATACCTAAGAGGTGTGAATTAGTGATAAATTAAAAGAAGTATTTTAATTTATCAATTTTAATTAGATCAAAATAATAATTTACGTCGTTAGATATCGTGATTGAGAACCTAATTAAAATTGGACTAATTTACGTCGTTAGATTCTGGCAAATTATAGGAAGACAAAAAATCTAATTTTAATCTTCATCAAACAACCGACATTTGTTGTCAGAACCTTCAATCAATTGAAATTGGACTGTTTTGTGCAACATACAAATAATCTCTAAACATGGCAAAAAATGTGTGCTTAGGCGGTGCCTAAGCATGAGCTAAATTCCTTGCATTGACTATAAGTGTGAATTAAGCGATCAACTATCAAGTTGACCACTTGATGCATAACTAAGTGCGGATTGTCTCGATTCAAACCTAGACGCGCTTTACTAATTTTTTTTTCCTTTTTTCAAAACCTTTTTATTTTCATACAATCAAAAGCTACTTCGTCCCTATCCAATTTACACATGGCAACCAAATCCTGTCAAATCTCGAAATAAAAAATAATAAATAAAGACCACATTATCTCTATTTTAACCTAAACGTGGCTACACACCTTATAAAAATACAATATTTAAATTAAATCAAAATCAATCAATAACAAATTCTATAAACTGCAATATCCTAGGTCTAGCTTATTCGATTTAATTTTTTCTCGAACCTAATATACATGATTAATTACGAACTATTCAACGAGCACAATATTGATATACTTATTTTTGCCTTATCGAAATCGAAATAAAATTGAATTAACTCATATATCAGTTTAGTCCCTAACTTTTCAATATTAACAATATATCATATAAAATAATTCTATTTTATGAAAAATTTTGGGAATTTACACTTCTGATAAGTAATCAATTCTTCTGATTTACAACCAACCATTGAAATTGAAATTTTCATTTCTGTCCTTGTTCAAATGCTCTCAATTTACCAAACAACCAACTGTAATTGTTTGACAATAATAAATGCTTTCGGGAGTACTTTTGGAACACAAGCGAAATAGATATAAAATAATCAATGAAATGGAGTTGAAATCACAGCATTAATGGCCTTACATCTACTGTACAAAAAATTGAAACCACAAGAAGAAAGGGAGTCAAACAGGCGCGACGTTAAAATAATTATGCTTGTCTGATGTGCTTGTTTTTTGAATAATTGATCTTTGGAGCTTTGAAAATGAATATATAAAAAAAGAGTTTTTACATGATGGTTATCAAACAAGGGCTCAATACAAGTTCAACATAGTCATAAAAGTAGTCAGATATTTGTGGAATAAAATAGTAATATATTGGCCCCAACGGTCATTTTTTTCAATTGCCATTTAATCGGCCCCAGACAAGAGCCCATGTGAATGTGTAATTTTGAATATTGCCAATATCCCCATCATTCACTACCGAACTCACTGCCAAATACTAGCATTGTTGCTCAATAATCACAACTATTGCCTATAACAAATATGCACAATCGCTTGCATTTAATCATTCCAGTCGTTATTTCAGTGCACATTTTTCCCATTTCGATCGAGTAACTCGGATGGAATATAAGTAAAATTTGGAAAACTCAATTTATAAATTTAAATTGGTAAGTACCCAAGTGAAATTATCGCATAGTCGTGTAAACCAATGTGATTTATCCCAGTTATTAGTTACGGGAAGAAACTATTTGAATTTACTTTTATTAAAGACTCTTTGCTTAATCTCGGATTAGGCAATTATGGATAATTTTCTTGATATTATAAATATTAAAAAATAAAATTGGTTTTTCATTTTGGATCACTCAAACAGTGTACAACGCATGAGGTGATTAGATATTAGTCATAATTTATCTATTATTTCTACGTGACCTACAACTTATAACACTTCAAAATATTAAAGTTTTGCCAATCATACAATTATTATTTGTTAGAGAATATAAGAGACATTTTCATGTTTAAAAAATCACATTAATCTTTCGTAATTTAGTTTTATGTATCACATACATAATTGGGCCACTTTTTGAGACATATTTTAAAACGAGATTGATATATCTAAAATGTCATTATGAAAAAAAATAATAAAGATTAGAAATAAAGAAAGTTAATGTGACTTTTAATTTTACTGCCTCAGTTTGTAATAGTTTCTTGATTGACATGTTACCAATCAGTGTATGGCCGAGCAACAACTATTTATAGAGGTTTTCTAATAATTGATGAATTAAGATGGGGAAAATTGCATCCTAAGCTCACAATCTATTGTTCTATTCGTGCAAGTCATCAACCTTTCTTTATAACTTACACAATTAGTTGTCAACAAAAATCGTCTAAATCTTCATTAAGTTTCCAGTAGTCCACATGATAGTACAATGAATTTCAGAATTTTAGATACAAAACTCAAGTTAATTAAATAACAAAATCAAGCTTGGTCAAGCCAACCTCCTTTGTAGAAAAACAAGGTACAACTTGTGAAAAAAACTTGTTTATGAAGTCCTGTTTAGTCTCATTTTCTAAAACTCATTTTCGACCGTACATTTCATGGAACTTGCAAATTTTATTTACTTTTCAATAACATATTTTATCAACTTTTATGAGGTAATAATGTACTTAATTGTGCAATCTTGTTAAACATAGTACATAAGGCAATTGGACAATATAGTGACCAAGATGAAGCATTATGAGACTTAGGAATAAATACTATTGAAGTAGAGGAGAAACCCTGGCATGGAGGATTGTTGATTATAGCTCTAATAGGGGCGGAACTAGAGATAAATATTAGGGTGGGCTAAAACCATCTTTTTCTCAATTTGTTTTAATATGTATAAGATATCATCTCATAACAGTTGAGAATTGAGATTTTTATATAATATATAATCATTGAGTACTAAAATTTACAATTATATTGACCCTTCCCTAAAAATTATTGGGCTATATTATTCCATTCCAAGTAAATATGCACCGAAAATTGCATGAAAAAAATATTGAGAAAAATTTAAATCATATCATATTCTGCCAATTTGATTTCTCTTCACATGTGATATGAGAACTAGAATACTTTGAGCTTAACTCACACTAATATTGATGGTCGAACAGCCTCTATACCAAAGAAATTATCAACGTGAAAATGCTACACTCATGGTTGTACTTGAAGTACTAATGAAGATTCATGGATTGTGAATGAGAAATACATTTAATTTATGATGTAGTTGAAAAAATATTGATTTCATTCATTGTTTTTCAAGGTGTGTTCTAAATGGCTCGACGTCTCAATGTATTTATACTCATTAAGGCATCAATCATGAGTTGAGAAATTGAGTCCTTGTTTGGCCCTCATTATTATTCTCTCTCTTCTTATTAAATCACACATTCTCCAATAAAATAATATTACACGTAATCTCAAAAAAATTTATTCTTTTTTTTAAACTACACATTTAAAAAAAAACACTTTCAATCATTGAAAAGAATAATGTTATTCGCCATGAAAACTATCGGTAGTCGTCCTATATGACATACATGTGTTGCCTTGTTATTTAATGCATTAATATGACAATTTTTTTATTGCATCGTGTATCAAATAACAAAACGACACATGTATGCCACATAGTACGATTATCGGTAGTCTTCACTATAAATAACATTACTTGAAAACGTACTATTGAAAAAATATTGATTTGGTTATATTTCATTCCATTCAATGTAAATATACTATTAAGACATCGATCATGAATTGAGAAATTGAAAGTATTATCGAACCTAAATATATGAATATTTTGTAGAAGCGTAAACAATTACTAAGAATGCATAAACTCATTCTTAAAGTATTGTTTGTCATACATTGATACTAATAAAGATTCATATATTCTGTATGAAAAATAAATTAATACACGAATGTAGTTTATTATTGGAAAAATTATTCACTAATTATCATTCATTATATATTTTTTGGTATTGCTAAAATGGGTCATTTTTCTCATGGCCCAAATCTTTGGATCAAATATGGTTACCATGGACTATATGTTAATTCCTATATAAAATATTATGTACACATAGCAAAACTCATAATTAATAGTGACAAAATATCACATGGTAACGTGGCATTAATGTTCCAAAATATAATTTTTTAGACTTATAGTATCCGAATATGCATAATTGCGAAATCCACATTGCATTAGTCGTTGCAATGATAACGCCAGTTTGGTCACTTTTTCTCTTTTTACTGTTCACACATTACAAGAATGTTGGCTCGCCCGTGATGTGCACTTTCTTTTCTCTTTTTCTCTTCTTACTTTCTCTAACTTTGGAGAAAATGATTGTCCCAATTTTTAATTCTCTACTTTCTTCTCTCTTTTTCTCTCTCTACTTTCTATATGTAACTTTAAAAAATGAGTCGGGTACAAAATTAAGTTACAAAATTATTAACAAAATGTAAAATGACGATCCCCTATTGGAGGGACGATTGTTTGACATTTTGTTAATCATTTTTATAATTCAACTTTGTACAAATAGAATAAATTCTTTTCATATTAAAAAGTAAAGTCTGGTACAGAAGAGACTAATGATTCAAGTCCCTTAGTTTCTAGCAAGATTACTATAAAACTAAGATCCTGTTTGATTGCCACATTTTTCATCGAAAATATCACATCCAGGGAATTTTTTTTTTTTTTTTCACTTTGGCTATTTGATTGTAATGTGGAAATGGAAATCGAATTCCAAGGTACAACCATTTTAAGCTTGTTTTCAACAAATTTCATGGAAAATATTTTCCTATGATTTAGATGATTTTTTATTTTTCAACTTACATGGAAAATATTTGCCTTTCCACCTTTGCCTATCAAACGGACCCTAAGACCCTATTTGATTGCCATATTTTCCATGAAAAATGTCACATCCGATGAAAACGAATTTCACTTTGGCTGTTTGATTGCAACGTGGAAATGGAAATTAAATTTCATGGTACAACCACTTTAAACTTGTTTTCAACAAATTTCATGAAAAATATTTTCCTATGGTTTATGTGAATTTTTATTTTCTAACTTACATGGAAAATGTTTACCTTTTCACCTTTGCCTATCAAATGGACCCTAAATGCTAACAGTGTTTGCGAATGGGAAATTGAATGTTGTAACCAATAGTGGGACCAAACAGTACTTATGTACAAATCTATTAGCAAAATTCAGATAATTAAACGAAGAAGAACTGGACAAACTCGTAACCTCTGCTTAGGCAAGGAAAATTACAAGGGTTAATTTTTGTATTATTTTTCCTTCCTTTGATGTAAGTGAAAATTTTGTGTCTCTCTATAAATGTGTCTAGGCAAGATTATTATGCCATGTTAAATTTTTGCAATTCGTATTTGCACTTAAGTTTTGTTATTTTGAATTTAATTGGTTATTTTTTCCAAGTTAGGAATAGTTCGATATATCTAACATTGAATCAAATTGAGTGAGTAAAGAAGTTTCATATAGTTGTCAACAAATTTATTGAAAAAACATTTTAGAGCTGAGCTTATATAGCTCCCGTTTGAGTCACATTATTTGTAAAGTTAATGGACCCCACATAAGAGATGTAAAGTAAAAAATGGTGATAAATGTGATGAATAACGATCATATTTTTCATTTTTATTAATGAATAATGTGGCTCAAACGGAGCATAGTCTATTTGAAAGTAAATAAAAAAAAAGTTTAAAGTAAATAATCTTTTATTGATTAGAGTTTTGACAATAAAGTATAATTTACTATTTTCTGAAAAAATAATGCCAATTATAGATTTCCAAGTAAAAAATATTATTTAACTATGGGTTCGTTTGATAATGCGATATTTTCTCTGAAAATTAGAATTCGAATTTCAACTTCCACTTTTGACTTGTTTGATTGACCAAATTTTTCATGGAAAATATTTTCCAATTTTTGAAATTTTTCTCGATTTAATGGAATTCATTTTTCCACCACTTTGGTGGGAATTGAAATTCTACCTTTTAAAAAAAAATTATTTAGTAATAGAAACAAATTCTAAGATGAAGTGTAAAAAAATTTATCCCTTTAATTGACAAATTTCATGTAAAATAAAATCAAATGAACACCAAAATTTTTTCAAATTATTATTATTATTATTTTTTGGCAATCTAAACAAATTTTGTCCCCAATTGTTAGAAAATTTATTCCTTTAATTGACAATTTTCACGAAAAATAAAGTCAAACAGACACCAAAAGTATTATATTTTTCAAGTGAAAAATTATACCAACTAAACACATTTAATTACAAGAACAATTATGCTCTGCTAGGCCTGTAAAAGGCCTGGCAGAGTTAATGTGAGAGGATGATGTGGGGCTCACCTCATTAAAAAATTACCCCATAAATACCGACCCCCCTTGTATGTGTGTGGCCTGGAAAAGGCCTGTGAGCCATTCCCTGGTAGAGCAGCAAGGTTCTAATTACAATTCCCAATAAAACAAATTTTAGGCAATTCAATTCTCTGTAATTCAATTTCTTTCTATTCAAATTTCATCTTTCTATCAAACAGATCCTAATAGAAATGTTGTAATTAATAGTGACAAAATATCACATGGTAGTTGGGCCCTATATGTTCCACGATGTTGCAGCTACTCCACATATTCAAATAATGGTCTAAAATGCATCATTAACTTTTTCACTAATGTAGGCCCCTTTGGCGCCCATTATCTCTCGTTATTTCACATTTTGGCTCATTATTCAACCCAACTTGGTGAACACAACTGTAATCAACTTCTGTTCATATCATTTCAAATTATCAGGGAATCCAAAGAAAAAAATTGAACCGTTGGAGCCATTGACATATATACCCTCCATTTTACTTGTGCAATGCCATTCTTACCCTTGCCATCGCTCAACCAAATGGCAAAACTAGGGGCACAAATATCATTTTCTACATTAACCAAATTAGTAGTCAAACCCATGTGAACCACGTAATTGTACTGTCTGCTATCATTCAAACGTGGGGCTCAGGCTTGTTTGAAAAAGTTGAAAATGGTTTTTAATGGGCCAAACGGGGACCAGATATGCTTAAATTACTTTACATTATTGGCTCCATTATTTCAAATTATAATGAAAGATAAAGTAATTTTTGAAAAATGTGTCATTAAATATAAATAATTTTTTTTAAAAAATTTACTTGTAATATTATTTTATTAGAAAATGTATGATTGATAAAAAGAGCTTATGCCCTCAGGCGAGGCCAAAGCGTAGAAAAAACGTTTTCTTATTTTTAATCATTTTAATAATAATAATTTAGTGATTAAACTAATACATACCAAATATCTAAAATTATAAAATGCTCTACATTTACTTAGTAAATTCTACAATTAGTCAATTATACGATTTTTAAGTTTATGAAATGCTAAAATTAAACTATTTTTCATAGTTTTTAACTTTCAGCTAGACAAACTTTTATTGTTTATTTCTGTACAGATGAAATTATTTTTAAAACTTGAAACAAAAGTCAAATAAAGAAATTTTAGAAAAGAAAATAAATAAATAAATTAGTAAAGCACCATTAGACGTACATTACCAAGGTGTGACGTTTTGCGTGAACCTCGTGCCTAAACACCGCTTAAGTGAGCATAAATTCCCTAATTTTGAATATCCTAATTATAACTAATTTTGAATGTTTTGAATATTCTAATGAGGACTAATTTGAATACTTTGAATATCCTAATGATAATTAATAATAACTAATTAATTTGAATAAAATAAATCTAATATTAACTACTTAGAACCATCATAAAGAGGGCGAGAAATTTATGGAGTACGTGGGGTTGCTACTGCATGATTGCATGTTAATGGTTTATTTAATCTAAAGATAATGCATATTTAGGTTATGAGTAATGTCATCTGCAATCGTTCACTGTCGTAGTCGTCTTACGTGGCATACATGTGACGGTTAGTGATTTGATACATTAATGTGGTAGTTTTTTATTACCTTATGCAACAAATCACTAATCGCCACATGTATGCCACGTAGGATGACTGCGATAGTGAGCGACTACTAATTACATTATTCTTAGATTATTTATTCGTTCAACTCCACGTAGTTTAAAAGGCACGAACCAGTAATTAGAGGTCTCATTTTCTAATGTTTAGTAAAAACACAACGTTGTTCTATTGTTCTTTGTGCTTGGAATTTTTTTATTATAACATAAATGACTTTGGTTGCACAAGGTGTTTTATGAAAATTATGATTAATGACTTTGGTTGAAGAAGGAATTTTATGAAAATTAGTATTTAGTTAATGTAAAGTTCAAAATGATATAAAAGGTCCAAAAAAGCATTTAATGAACATAAATACAAATTGATGAATTTAGAGTGATAAGTTTTATATTTGGTTTTATTGTTGTTTATTTAAGTAAACTTACATAATGTTAACAATGTAATATAGAAAAATTTCAATTAAATATGTAAGAATGGTGGATGCAAATAGTGACTCTCTAAACATTTCCTTAAATTTGATTTATATCTCAACATAATTAGTCATTAGAGTTCTTTCTTGATTGTTCACATTGAGTACACAAGTTTGTGATCTCTTACAGTTATATTCTATTTCGTGTTTAATTGATATCTCCCCAAACAGAATTGCTAAGATTCATTGATAAGGTTGGCGTTAAAGTCCAAAACGACCAAAAGCTTAGATGTAAAAATATCTTATGTTTGTTTTGACTCAAAACCGAGGGAAATTTTTTCCCAATCTCCATGTGCTGGAGATTTACATACAAAAGATTAAGAATGTGTTTGGTGGAGATTTAAATTAAATTTTAATTGAAAAATTAGTCGTTAGTGGGTCCCATGCGTGAGATAAAAGTGAAACATAATGATTATATTTTCAATTAAAATTGAATTTTAATTTCTACTGAACAAGTCCTAAACATTTAAGGCAACGTTGGAGATTCCTAACGACGGTCCTCCAATGCTCAAGTCAACGTGTCAGATGAGGAATCTGAACATCATTCAACTCGACAATTATGTGAACAATTTTAGCATAATTGTGCTGGTTTGAGTGCGCTTATTTTGAAAAATTAATTAATTTTTGGAGCATCTAGAATGGGTCCCACTATTGTCCTTTTGATTGAAAACCTGTCATCACATTACACGCCTACAATAGTTGACTAATTCGAATGTAATTACTGATGTGGTTAAATGCAGTACTAACCTACTACACCTAGTTAAACAAGAGCCGTGCTTCACAGCCAACTGACCCTGACCACTTAGAATTTTCCGTTAAACAATCACTGTATTGGATCTTTTATTTTATTATGGAAATTTTGACCAATTCTATTAGAATATAATAGAATTTTGTCCATAAATGTCACACAAAACATAGGCAAATGACAATAGTGGGGGCCCATTTCAACGTTCCAAAAATAAATTATTTCCAAAGACAAGCGCGTTTATTAGCCATTTCCCATTATTTCGGACAAGCAATTAAAAAAGTTAAGTAGCTATTTGTTTTGGATTAAAATCCAATTAAAATTTCAATTCAAAGTCAACATTAGATTTTAGTCACATATTTTATGGGACTCACAATTTTTCAACCACACATTTTAAAAACTTATATAAAAAATTCTAATTTTAATCTTCATCAAACAACCGACATTTGTTGTCAGAACCTTCAATCAATTGAATGTAGACTGTTTTGTGCAACAGATTATTCAATCAATTGAAATTAGATTGTTTTGTGCAACAAACAAATAATCTCTAAACATGGGCAAAAAATGTGGCTAATTTTTAAAGTGCAGTTTTGAGCATTGCCACTGTCCCATCATCTGCTACCGAGCCCGCTTCCAATTTTGTCATTGTTGCAACTACTTCTCGAGCATCACAACTATTGCCTATAACAAACATGCGCAATCACGAGTATTTATTTGTACTAGTCGTTTCAGTGCACATTTTTCTCATTTTGATCAAGTGACTCGGATGGAATATAAGGAAAATTTGGGACACTCAATTTATGAGTTCAAATTGGTAAGTACCCAAGTGAAATTTATCCCAAAGTCGCAAAAACTACAATGATAGTAAACGGTTAAATAATAAATAAAGGAAGATCGTCGTTATAATATCTATCCACAAGAAAATGAGCCCATTAAGAATTACTCAAATGAAATCTCCACCAAAGCTTCATACTATAAAGACTGAAACCATATTAAACGGAGTCCCAATCCTCTATCCATAGGCAAGTAAACACTTTGTATTCTCAATCACTTGATTTAGGGTATCTCCTTTCACGAATTTTACAAATAACCCTTTAATATCCTTAATAATGTTCTTTGGAGGCTTTTTTAATCCCGAGCGTGTAAAGTGAGATTAAAGACAACATAGAAAATCACAAACTACTATGTCAAGTTTATACAGACATTACCTTCAGGATGTTTACAATTGATTCAATAAAATATTTTACACATAAACTTAAAATTATTCTCTAATTTTTAACCGCACATTAATCATGTTGACGTCAAAATATGTAAATATTTGATTTGAGACAACTTTAAGAAAAAGGGTAAAGATCTTGCACTTATTTCGTATCAGTAGAAGAATACAAGTTTTGTAGTAGAATAATATTTTTTGGCGTTGAGCTGCTGTCCCTTTTAAGAAAAGGGGATTCATCATTTTATAGATGAATTTAGATAAAAATGGTAAGGAAGACATCAAATCAATCACTTCATACATCATGTCGAGCTCAGATTTGTGTGCCGCCACCCTTTGTTATGATTGGCTAATGAGGTCAGTTTCCATCAAATTTACATAATTATGTTTTACCAGGTAATCATTACCTTTGCATGGGAGTTAACAACGAAGGTAGCTAATTGGACGAGGAGGGCGGTGCTCTCGCCCTTCCCCTCCAAGTGTACCTGATTTGATTTGATAGGTTATCAGAGACTTGCAATTATGATGTTCCCTGGAATTACGACGATATTTTGACCAGATTGCAACTAATAACCGAGCTGGGGATTGATAACCGAACTGCTAGTTGGAAGAGATTAATTATAAGTACATATTTTTGACTTCGAACTTCGGTGGTCAACAGTTACCCCCAGGTCAGTCCGTCCGTTGTACATGGACTGACCTTAGTCACATAGGCACGCCTTTTTAGAACATTAATTTTTTAATTCTGAAGATGAAGGATCAAGTGACAGGTGGCCCTGAGCTGTCAAGCACTGACAGTATTCTGGAAGTCACCTCAAAACGACGTAGTTTTGAAGCAATGAATCTGGGCCCTTCTTTTTTACGATCTAACGGCCGAGATGGAGACTCCTTGTATTCCCTCCTTTTAAATACCTTTTCCTATCATTTTCGCTACTTTTCTTCTCAAGTTTTCTTTCTCGAGCAGGGTAGCAATTCCTCTTTTAGTTCTTCCAGGCCTAGCCGAGTAAGGTCGTCAGATCAGGTATTCCACTACTTCTAAAAACGCGCACATTTTTGTTTCTTTCTTTCAATCTTTAGCTTTTTATGAGTTTGGATGAGTCTAGGATTTTATCCTGGGTAACCATCAAGAAGAGTCAGTTCTTCCACCCCTTCTTCGCCCTCTTTTGATTGTAGGGAGGTTTTTTCTCCAATTCCTTTATCTGTAGTTAATCCGGTAGATGTAGGTCAAGCTAGGGAGATGAATTCTGATAATGAGGGTTCTAGGGCTGAGGACGTAGGTTCTCATGATGGTAGAGGGCAAATGAGTTCGGCGAGTGGGAGGTGAGCTCGTATAGGTCAGTGGTTACGGGGGATATGCTAATGAGCTGGAGAAGTAAGTATAGTATTCCTTGTCAATAGAATTGGTAGTTCCGGAACCATCTGACCGAGTTAACGCTCCCCCAGAGGGATGTATTGCTCTTATTCGGCTATCCTCAGTGCCGGACTTATGTTATCCTTTCCTAGGATCATCCGTAAGTTCCTATCTTACTGGGGCATAGCTTCCACTCAGCTATGCCCTAATGGGTGGCGAACGTTGATTGCCACCCTAGTTTTGTGGAATAGGATGGGTAATCTCGAGCTGGGAGTGGAGCAGTTCAATTCCCTCTTCACTTTTAATGAGGATGGGAAGAACTCAGGCTGGTGGTATTCCAGCGTTAGACCGAGGACGGTGGATCTTTAGTTCTAGATACCCCTCTTCAATAAAATAGTGGAAGGAGGAGTTCTTCTTTATCCTGGGAGAGTGGCAGTTCCACCTTGCCGAAGAAGATAGGGAAGATGTCGTCCCAACTTTGTACTACCCTTTACGTAAGTTTGGTAAACTTTTGTCTTTAGCCGAACTGAAATGGATATAACTCTAACAATTTCAGTTTATTCTACAGATTACAAGGTTGGGAATTTGAGCTCGGCCAACAAGAAACGTGCTGACGCAATCAGGGGTTTGAACAAGATACAGAGGTCTTGCAAGTTCCTAATCTCAGAGGACAACCTTTTTCATGCCGGTTTGCTTCATGACCAACCCGGGAGACCGGCGATTGGAGCTTCATCTTCTTACCCTATTGCATCCAGTAGGTACTTTTTGTGAGCTCAGCTCCTTTTGAATGACTATTACATGCTAGTTGTTCTTTTTTTGTAGACCCTCACCAAGATATGCTGAGCTTAAAGGCTGCAAAGGAGGCTGCAGCTAAAAGGGGAAAAAGGAAAACCCCCCAGCAATGACGGTGGCCAGGCCTCAAGAGGATGAGGCCGAAGTGGATGACGAGCTCCCACTTTTGAAGAAAATGGGTACTGGGACACCTCGGAATGTGGATCCTTCTCCGGTGACCACCGTTGAGTTGTTATCACTAGAGGTCACTCCACAGAGGTCGTCCCTAGCTCGGACACCTTTGCCTGCTATGGAGGCCTATTCTTCTAGGATGCAAGAGAGGTGTCCAAACCTCCAGAGACCGAACTTGGAGGTCCTGATAGGGTATCGTCCTGAGATTTTTCTGGATTATCTCCGAGCTCCATCTCCAGTCAGAGAGTCCACTGTAGCACTCCCACCTCCTCTTAGAGACTCCGCCAATGTACTTACTCGGAATTGGAGCGAAAAGAAGCAGAGCTTTGCGCCAAGATGCCAGTAGGGGAGCAAATAGTAGCTGCTCAGCTCTATAGCCACAAATCAGTTTCATACATAATGTTTGTGGCGGAAAAGGTATAATATTCTGATCTCAATAATTCAATTTTCCTATAATAATTAATGTGTTATGACCTAACATAATTTCTTTCGTGGATACAGGTGAAGGCAAAACTGGACAAGATGCTGGAGGCCAGGGATCAGGCCATTGGCCTTTTTGAGAAGATGGAGGAGGAGAGGACCGCCTTTGCTGAGGAGAGGATGAGCTATGAGGATAAGCTGAACAAGATGGGGTGGAGCTAGAGGCGAAGTCTGGCTCAGAACTGTGGCTGCTAGATGATAATGTCGCCCTGCAGGCCTGGGGAGAAAGGGCAAATAAAAAGGTTGCAGAGGAGAAGAGGTGTGCTGATGAGCTCCAAGCTCAGCTTGATGTGGAGCGAGCTAAGGCTGCGGAGGAGTAGTTGCTTGCTAAGAAGAGAGTGGAGGAGGTTGAGGCCAGGTGTCATGGGCAGCATCTGTGCCTAAGCCCCGTGGCCCAATCGCAACCGGAGTTTGCCCAACATCGATTGCCCATTGTAAATATTTATTTAAATAGATAGAAATTAGAAAATTTTAGTATGATTCTTCGTCCAAAAGACGTCTACTCCCGTCATTTGGGTTTTAGTTCTGAAGTCTATTATAGGGGGTATTAGTCTTTCAAACATTTTCAAGCTTTCTAGTGTTCGCCCCCTGCACTAGCTATTGTAATTTACTGCTTTCATCAATTGTAATTTCCAGCTTTCAAGCAATCAATGAACAAGTTATTTTCATTGCATTTTACTTCATGTTTCAAGCTTTCTTAAAATTGTGATCAAATCTTGTTTCGTCCCGAGAAAAGGCGGAAGGTAGTCTAACGGACTAGACTACTGCCGCACGGTGTCCCTTTCTGTGCTAAGAAGAAAGGCATCCCGTGAAATTTGGTATCAGAGCTGCGGCTCACGACCCTCGATAAGAAAGCTATGGATACGGATTCCTTGAATGCCACAGAGGTGGTAGATGTTCAAAAGAGGACAACGAAGCAGCGCGTGGATGCGCTTGATGAGACAACTACTAGGTTGGCTTATGCCGTAGAGAGCTTGGAGGATAAGCTCGAGATGGCAGAGATGGAGATTCGGAAATTACACATCCAGCTGGATGAAAGCCAAGAGGCTTGTGCAGCGATGACTGAAGCTGTTGCAATCATTCTTGATCTGCAGGATGATATGGAAGCACTGAGAACTCAACTACTAGTTCTCCAACGTTTGGTTGGCAATGGGCAAGCCACTGCACAGGAGCATGTTCATAGGTTCCGAATTCCAGATCCGTGTACCTATGGAGGGGCATGCGATGCTAAAGAAGTTGAGAACTTCTTGTTCGATATGGAACAATACTTTCTTGCGGCTTCAATCAGAGACGAAGCGAGAAAGGTTACTACAGCTACCATGTATCTAAGTGGAGATGCAAAACTATGGTGGCGGACGAAATATGCTGATATTCAGGCCAACAGGTTCAAAATAGATTCTTGGGACCTCCTCAAGGAGGCGATCGATCTCAGTTTTTCCCAGAGAATGTGGAATACGTGGCACGTCGGGCCTTGCGAGGACTAAAACATACAGGCTCCATCAGGGAGTATGTGAAAGCCTTCTCCGAGCATATGCTGAATATTCGAGATATGTCGGAGAAGGACAAGCTATTCACCTTCATGGAAGGGTTGAAACCATGGACACGCACGAAACTTCAGAGACAGAAGGTCACTGATCTAAGCACGGCTATGGGAGCTGCTGAATGCTTAAGCGACTATCAACCGGAATCGAGAAGGGATCGATCTTCAGGAAATAGTCAGTCTGTCAAAGGTGGAAATAGACCTTACAGACCCAGCTCGAACTCAAATGGGGCAGAGCGTTACTCTCAGAATAGGGGAGGACCCTATCAAGGCAACCGTCAGGGTAACTTCAAAGGAAACTCTAGCGGTGGCAACGAGAGACTCAAAGAATACTGCTTTCCCAATTATATTCAATGTCAAGCGTGAGAAAATGGACTCCATCTCCACGTCCTCAGCATCTAATGCAGCATCATCAAGCTTTTTACAAAGCTTATTGTTGCTTCTCCAAAACGGCTAATCATTGCCAACATAAACTACAACATGCAATGTTGTAGACATGTCAGTAATGGAAGAGAAAGAATGTTGATTGGGAGGTCAAGCATTTTAAGTTTAACTTTCTCTCTTGTGGATAAAGATTGTAGTCCAAGTCAGAAAACTGGAAATTAAATCAGAAAGATGAATGAAGTCTTGCAATGGTCAAAATACTACCTTTTGATGCAATGCTGGGACTACAGCCATCTTACGCCACCATATTTCTCCATCAGCAGGGATAAGCCTCTTCCCCATTACAAAATCCAAAATTTCAGCTAAAATACCTTGTCACAATTTTAAAAAATTAACTCCATTAATATTGACTACATAGAGGACAATTGTAGTGATCCGTTTCACTATTAGTAATATTTGATCCATATATCTCATCAATGCTGATTTATTAATTTTCTTATAACTACAACTTAAAAACCAAGCAATGGAGGGCAGATCTGATGTCGCTCCTAAAATCAAGTGCTACTTATGTGACGGACCCCACCGGGTGGCGGAGTGTCCTCAGAAATGATTGGTTAATGCATATTGTCAAATAGCAACTGGTGGAACTAGTTCGAAGCAAGGTACCCCCACAAGCTAGTTGTCATAGCGAGACCGACTCCGAGGAGGATGAGGATGTAATTGGTGCATTCTCACATCGGTGCAATACACTGTTGCACCGAGTTACTAAAAGGGAAGATGGTCCCTCGAGAGCCCCGAAGATTGAAGAATCAAAGGCTCACAACTGTAAGGCGAAAGGCCTAATGTACATTGATGTGAGGATCAATGGAAAACCAATCAGGGCTATGATAGATACTGGTGCTACCCACAATTACCTTGCAAGTGCCGAAGTAGGACGGCTTGAACTTGCTCTGGAAAGAGATAAGGGAAAAGTCAAAGCTATCAACTCTGCTGCTTAACCAATAGCGGGAGTGGCGAAATCTGTGTCAATCAAAATAGGTCCCTTCGAAGGAAGGATGAATTTGTCGGCAGTTCAGATGGACGACTTCAAGCTCATTCTAGGATTGGAGTTTCTTCAGGATACAAAGATAGCGGTGTTGCCGTATTCCGACTCTTTGATAATGATGGGGAGAAAACCATTCATTATCCCCACACAGGTTGGGAAATAGGCGAGAAGTGCAGCTCGGCCATGCAGCTCAGCAAGGGTTTCAGGAGGAATGAACCCTCATTTTTGTGCGCTCTTCGATTTGGGGAAATCGATTAGGCAACTGGTCCTATTCCAAAGCCTATCGCAGGGCTTAAGGAAGTTGAGGACATCCTGTCGGATGAGTTATCAAAGAAATTGCCGAGGGCAATTGTTTGTGAGATTGAACTCGCTCCGGGTGCCAAACCTTCTACCAGGGCACCATATCGTATGGCTCAACCGGAGCTTGAAGAACTTCGAAAACCAACGGGGAAAGTACTGAGAAGTGGGACTTTTGTGGAGCGTACTTCTGCACTACTTCAACATTCAACTATCAACACAGCGTCCAAGTATGTATCAGCTGAAGAGACAGCTCAACTCTTCTACAAACATAATGTCAAATACTGGGGACTGCATAAAAACAACGTCAGTGATCGGGATTCTCGATTTACTGGCATACTTTGGACCGAGTTGTTCAAACTTCTTGGTTCATCTTTGAGCAAGAGTTCAAGTTTCCATCCACAATCAGACGGACAGACAGGGCGATTCAAGTCTATGCTGGAATACTGTTTTCAACACTTCATCTCTGCTCCGCATGAAATTTGGGTGAAATTTTCAGACATGGGCCGAATGTGTTTCAATGTTCAAAAGAGTTTTTCTCCCAATAAGAGTCCTTTCGAGATTACTACTGGCCAGCAAATGTTACTCCCTCATACTGTAGAGATTGATCAGAAATTATACAAGAAGTCTGCATGTCTGAAGCGACCTTTGTTAAGAGTGAAAAGATCAGAAAAGAAGGTTGCTGAAAAGATTCTTAGCCATCAAACTACTCGAGTTTCGAAGAAAAATCTTCAAGAGTACTTGGTCAAATAGAGCGGATGCAACAGCGAGAAGACTACTCAATGGCTCCGAGGACGTCACCAAATCAAATGGGGGAGAATGTCACGGGCAGCATCTGTGCCTAAGCCCCGTGGCCCAATCGCAACCGGAGTTTGCCCAACATTGGTTGCCCATTGTAAATATTTATTTAAATTGATAGAAATTAGAAAATTTTAGTATGATTCTTCGGCCAAAAGACGTCTACTCCCGTCAATTGGGTTTTAGTTCCGAAGTCTATTATAGGGGGTATTAGTCTTTCAAACATTTTCAAGCTTTCTAGTGTTCGCCCCCTGCACTAGCCATTGTAATTTACTGCTTTCATCAATTGTAATTTCCAGCTTTCAAGCAATCAATGAACAAGTTATTTTCATTGCATTTTACTTCGTGTTTCAAGCTTTCTTAAAATTGTGATCAAATCTTGTTTCGTCCCGAGAAAAGGAGGAAGGTAGTCTAGCAGACCAGACTACTGCCGCACGGTGTCCCTTTCTGTGCTAAGAATAAAGGCACCCCGTGAAATCAGGGCTCTTAAAGATGTGGACCTTTGGAGGGCATCAAGCGAATTTGATGCTTTTTCCCAGGATACTTACGTGGTGGCCCTAGAGGAGATAATGAAATATATTGGCAAGGAGAGGCCAGATTTTGATACAACATTCCTTAAGGAAGCCCTAGTGGAGTAGATAAAAGAGCTTGAGCACTTATCTGCTGAGGCCGAAGTTCATCTTTCTCCAGCAGATGAAGATGTTGAAAAAGAAGCTCATTCTCCTCAGGCTCCGTAATTAGGCTGATCTGCATATTTTGTTTAAACTGCTTTGTACCGAACTCCAGAATTTTTTGTAATGAATTTCAAGTTTTTAATTGAATGTGATTTTATTAGTATCTCTGCAAATTTTGTTAATAAAATGTTTGTTCGTATCCACTTTAACAAAATAAAGTTCTTATGTTTTTGTAACACAAAACCGCCCAAGTGTTGCAGCACATGCAACCTTAGTTCGACCATGATTAGTCTTACTGAAGAAGTGAGGCTTGAGTTATTTTGGTTGGAAAAATATGTCTAAATGTCGCAGCACATGCAACCTTAGTTCGACTTACTTGAAGCAGTGAGGCTTTAGTATTTCCTTGATGGGAATTTGTGCAAGTGTTGCAGCACATGCAACTAGTGGTGTCAAGATGGGCGGGTCGACCAAGCCTGCTCGGCCCGCACGGAGGCGAACCACCCCGCGAACCTGGCGGGTCGGTTCAAGGGTCTAAAATATTTTTATGCGGTCCGGGCCGGGTTTTGGAAATTGGCCCGCGGTTAATGCGGGCTTTTTTTTTTTAAAAAAAAAATTTTTTACCATTCATTTTTTAAGTGATAATCTTTGAAAAAAAAAAAAAAAAGCGGGCTTGCGGTTCGGCCGGGTCACTTAATTTTTTCCCCGGGCTGGGCTAGACCAGCCCGTAAGCCCTCATGATGCGGGCTTTTTTCGTGAGCTGGCTGGCCCGGAACGCCCGTTTTGACACCACTACATGCAACCTTAGTTCGGCTCACTTGAGGAAGTGAGGCTTTGATATTTATTTGATTGGAAATCTAACTAAGTGTTGCAGCACATGCAACCTTAATTCGGCTCACTTGAGGAAGTGAGGCTTTGATATTTCCTTGATAGGAAATCTAACTAAGTGTTGTAGCACATACAACCTTAATTCGACTCACTTGAGGAAGTAATGCTTTAGTATTTCCTTGATAGGAAATCTAACTAAGTGTTGCAGCACATGCAACTTTAGTTTGACTCACTTGAGGAAGTAAGGCTTTAGTATTTCCTTGATAGGAAATCTAACTAAGTGTTGCAGCACATGCAACCTTAGTTCGGCTCACTTGAGGAAGTGAGGCTTTGTTTAAGGACGAATCATGTAGGAACAAAGAAACATTTATTTATTAATGATGAAATCCCTTTACAATCGTTTTCAGACCTCCTACATCATTGGTAGTATTGACGGAGATGTTCTGCGTTCCAAGGATGTGGCAAATACCTTTCTTCCATGTCTTTTAGTTTGTAAGCTCCTTTTGGTAATATCTTTGCTGTGGTGTAAGGTCCTTCCCAGTTAGGACCAAGACTTCTTGAAGCAACTTCCTTTGTGGCAATAAAAATCTTTCGCAGGACCAGAGATCCTACCTCAAATTCTCTTTTTCGCATCTTTTGATTGTAATAGCGAGCGTTCCTTTGCTTGTAGACTGCATTTCTGAGCTCTGCATCATCCCTCATTTCTTCTAACAAATTCAATTCTCCTCTTTGAGCCTCCTCATTTCTAATTGAATCATAAGTAGCAGTTCAGAATGAAGTTATTCCCATCTCCAAAGGGATTACTACTTCCACGCCAAAAGCTAGAGAAAATGGCGTTTCTCCTGTGCTTGTTCTCGTAGTAGTTTGGTAAGGCCATAAGACACTGGGGAGTTCATCAAACCATCTGCCTTTGAGAACGTCCAACTTAGCTTTCAATGTATGCTTTATGATTTTGTTGATGGCTTCAACTTGACCATTGGCCTGGGGATGGTTAGGTGTAGAGAAATGTTTCCTGATGCTAAGCTCTTCATAGAAATTGATGAGGTGGGTGTTATCGAACTGTTTTCCATTGTTAGTGACAATGGAATAAGGTATTCCAAATCTGCATATGATGAACTTCCATCGGAAGTCAATTGTCTTCTATTCGATAATCTTCACAAGTGGCTCAGCTTCAGCCTATTTGGTGAAGTAATCAATGGCCACTATGACGTACTTAGCCCCACCTCGTCCTGGGGGCATTGGGACAATTAGATCAACCCCCCATTTCACAAAGGGCCAAGGTACTACTATAAAGTTAAGCTCTTGTAGAGGAGCTTTGGTGAAAGGAGCAAGTCGTTGGCACTTATCACATTTCTTCACAAATTTGAGGGTGTCTTTCCTCATGGTGGGCCAAAAATATCCTTGACGTGTGATTTTGTGAGCCAAGAATTGCCCACGGAATGGTTTCCACACATTCCTTCATGAATTTCTTGGAGGGCATAAAGAGCCTCCTTTTCGTTTAAACAGCTTAGCAGGGGAGTTAAGTATCCCCTCTTGTAAAGAGTGTCATTTACCAAAGTGTATCTGGCCGACCTGATACACAGCTTCCTTGCTTCCAAAGGATCGCCAGGACAAACCTCGATTTTTAGGTAGAGGTTGATTTCATCAAGTCAGGTGGGCTTAGGATCTATCATCATGAACTCTACTTCTTTCTTTTGTATTGCAGGCTATGAGATCCTTCTAACGAGGATGTTGTCAAACTCCTCAATTCCTTCGCTGGAGGCTAACCGAGCTAGAGCATCTGCATGTCCGTTCTGAGATCTTGGGATTTGATTTATTTGAACGGTATGAAAGCCTTCGAATTCCTTCCTCACCACTTTGAGATAACTATTCATCCTCTCCTTCTTAGCTCGGTAGATATCATTGATTTGATTAACCACCAGCTGCGAATTGCTGTAAATTATCAGGTTCTTGATCCTTATTTCTTGAGCCATCCTTACTCCAGCTATCAGGGCTTCGTACTTAGCCTCGTTGTTTGAAGTGTTGAAATCAAAAGGCAAGACTTCACAAAACAACTGGCGATCCGGGCTGATTAACACTACCCCAGCTCCAGACCTTGTTTCTGTGGAGGATCCATCGACGTAAAGCTTCCAAGGAAGGCCTGACTCAATTCTCTCCACTGGTTCCACGCTGAACTCAGCTATAAAATCAGCAAGGGCTTGACCTTTAATGAATATACGGGGTTTGTACTTGATGTCAAACTGTCCCAGCTCGACCGCCAATTTTACCATCTGTCCTGAAGTGTCAAGTTTCTGTAAGATCTGCCTTAATGGGGAATTGGTCAGGATTTCATTGGTATGCTCCAGGAAGGTCTTAACTTTCTGGCAGCTGTGACCACTGCGTACGCCAATTTTTCCAACGATGAGTATCTTAGCTCGGCCTCATGAAGGGCCTTACTGGTGTAGTAGACTGGATGATGTATTCCATCTTCCTCAGTTGCAAGAACCGAGCTGATGGCATGTTCTGATACTACAAGGTAAAGCAGCAATATTTCTCCTGCTTTAGGTTTGGACAGCACTGGTGGCTGGACCAATTGCTTCTTTAGCTCGTCAAATGCATTTTGACACTCAGAGGTCCAGTCAAATTTTCTTGCACCTCGTAGCACATCAAAGAATGGTTTACACCGATCTGTTGACTTTGACACAAAGTGGCTGAGGGCGGCTATCCTTCCAGTTAGACTCTGAACCTCCTTAGGCTTCGTGGGCACTTTCATGTCAATGATAGCTCTTATTTTTTCTGGGTTGGCTTCGATTCCTCGTAGATTGACGATGTAACCCAAGAATTTACCCGAACTTACGCCAAAAGCACACTTCTTTGGGTTCAGCTTCATCCTGTACTTCCTTAGGATCTCAAAGATCTCAGCAAGGTGTTGTTGGTGATCCTCAATCCTCATGCTTTTCACAAGCATGCCATCAATGTATACTTCTATGGTTTTCCCAATCTGTTGGGCAAATATAGAGTTCACCAAGCGTTGATATGTTGCTCCAGCATTTTTTAGACTAAATGGCATCATTTGATAACAGTAGAGACATCGGTCACTGATAAAAGAGGTGTCCTCTTGGTTCGATTTATGCATAGGTATTTGATTATATCCTGAATACGCATCCATGAAGCTATGCAACTCATGTCCAGCAGTGGCATCCACTATTTGGTCTATTCTTGGCAATGGAAAGCTGTCATTTGGACACGCTTTATTGAGGTCGGTAAAATCAATACACACTCTCCAATCTCCATTGCTTTTTCTTCACAAGAATGGGGTTAACAACCCATTCAGGATAATAAGCTTCGCGAATACACTTGTTGTGGAGCAACTTCTGTATTTCGATGTTTAAAGCCTTATATCTATTCGGGTTCAGAGGTCGGTGCCTTTGCTGTTTTGGCTGAGCTTTCGGATCGATATTTAGCTTGTCACAACCGATCTTTGGATGAATTCCCTCCAAATCCTCATGGCTCCATGCGAAAATATCTAGATTCTGCTGAAGGAAGGACAACATGTGACCTCGTATCGGAGGTCGCAGTTCTTTCCCTATCCTGAGTTCTTTGGTGGGATCGTTTTCGCAAACTGATATTGTTTCCAGCTCTTCCACTGGCTTCCCCCTTTGGTTTTTATATGGGGATCCAAGGAACCGAGGTCGAGCATCATACACGTGGCTGGAGGAGGTTGATTGTTATGATGTGTCTAAGATTAGTCGGTCCTTCAACACATTTCAGTAAGTTCCCTATTTTCTTTGATTTCTCCTACTCCATGGGGCGTTGGGAACTTGATTGAATAGTGAAATAAGGACACCACAGCTCGGAGGTTGAACAGCAAAGGCTGCCCCATCATAGCTTCGTAGGGCGAAATGGAATCTAGGACCACGAACTCAGCGTTAGTTTTCCAATGTTGCGGGGCTTCCCCAGCTTCAACCGCAAGCTTAATTGATCCTCTTGCCTTTACCAGTGCTCCGCTCAACCCTTGCACCATATTTGGATATGGCTGAAGGAAATGAAGGGGAATTCCCATCTACTTTAGTAATTGGTGAAGAGTATATTGAGCGCGCTTCCAGTATCAACCAATACTTTTGGTATATTAATTCTGGCCACGGGCAAGGAAACTACCAGGACGCCAGGATATGGGTTTGGATCTACCTCAGCATCATTGAAGGATAGTAGGTCATCCCATGGTTTTTGCGATGTTTCACAATGATGCCGATCTCAAATAGGTTGGCAATAATAGGTCTTTTCAGCTTTGCCTCTCTTCTCGAAGCACTCTGCTCTTCTCTCATCATACAGATCTGAGTCTGGGGCAAGTCGACGTTGCAGGCCCTGGCCTCAGCTTAGTTTCCATGTACTCTCCCAACTCCATAAGGTGTGGAAAACTTCATGCAGTAATGGTATATCGAAGTGGCAGCTTTGAGTTCATGCAATATGGGTCTCCCCAGTATTGCATTGTAGTTGGATGGCAGATCAACTACCACGAAGTAAGCTAGGATTCTCCTTTGGTAGGGAACCTCGCCCAGTTCCACAATAAGGACGATCTGTCCTTTGGCTTCAATGGGATCTCTAGAAAATTCTTGCAGCCTTTTGTGGTATGGCTGGAGGTAGCGCTCTGAGATTACAAGCTGCCTCATAGTTTGGGAGTACATTATAGTTACTAAACTCCCATTATCCACCAGAGTTCGATGCACCTGTACTCCGGTAATGGGCATGGTGATGACTAAAGCATCACTTTGATCCTGTAGGACTCCTTGGGAATCTCCCTCTAAAAATCCGAACCACTCAGAATCAACTGCTAAATTTCTGATATCGTAGTTCTGCCACATCTGCGCATCTCGAGCGTGCCTGCGCCTCTCTCTTCTGGATCCTTCCAAATATTGATTTTCACCAACCATCATTCTGATCTCCACCCTGGGAGGAGGATTGCGTTCAGGAATGGCAGGTTAAGCTCGGTTTCCTTGTTTCTGCTGCTGAGGTGGTTGAGGATGTGTTGGGTTTGCCTCCGCGGGTTTAGCTACAAATTCTTGGAGGCGACCTAGCATTATTAAAGACTCAATCTCTTCTTTTAGGTCCCGGCAATCGTCGGTGTTATGTCCTGTCGACCTGTGATAATGGCAGTATTTTCCAGGACCTCACCAACCGGCTCTTTCTATGGGAATGCCGATTTACTGAATACTTCTTTGTCTCCATATTGCATGAAGACTCCTCCCAAGGTGGTTGTTAGTGGGTGGTAGTCATGAAATCGGCATAGCTGAGTTTTAGATCGGTCATTCATCTTCCGATCTCTCTTTGGTTCATGTGGAATTCTCTTGTCTAGTCTCCTTTCTCTACTATGGTTAGTAGGCTGTGGATTGACCCTAGCATCTTCGTGGTCCAAAGTGGCTTCCTCTGTGCCGATATGTTTTTCAGCTCGGTTCAAGAACCCATGGTATGTTATGGGTTCGTCCTCATGCACGGACCACCAGAATCGTGTTCTAAGTCTTAACCTAGAAAGGACTGCCATAAGGACGACATTGTCAGAGATTTTCTCAACCTCCATAGATTGCTTGGTAAATCTACTGAGGTAACTTTTCAGTGACTCACTTTTCCCTTGCCTGATGCTGACCAGTCTTTCCTTAGGCGTCGTCCTAGCTTTGGAGCCCATGAATTGAGCAAGAAAAGTTGTGGCCAGGTAGCTCCAATTTTTTATAGACCTCTGATGCAGCCTTCTGAACCATCTTTGTGCCTTATCTCCCAAGGTTAGTGGGAAAGCTCGGCACATGATAGCATCACCGGCACCTTGTAGCTCCATCCATGAGGTATACTTGTCTAGGTGGCTAAGGTGATATCCTTCTCCTTCGTACCCTGTCAATTGTGGCATTTCGAGCTTTTCAGGTAAGGGTTCAACGAGGATGTCCTCCGAAAAGGGGGAGTGACGTTTGGTCAAATAATCCTCGGTTGACCCCTTGCCTTTTGCCTCAAGGTCGGCAATACGTTTTTTCAAAGCGCTTATTTCAGGTCCTTCTGGTTCCAATGGGCGTTTTAGCTCGGATCTAGTATGTTTCGTCCAAGGTGTTAGTGATTGTTGGGAACCCAATCTACTAAATACGCTACCGACTCTTTTAGCGGTGGTTTCTCTCTTTGGTGGTGGGCTCCTTACTTCATTAGTGTGGCTTCTGGAAGACTCCCCTTTGGAAAAATGAAGGAATCTTTTAGTGGGAGGTCTTCCTGTTTTTCTTCTAGAAGGAGATCCCACCTCGGTATGAGGTGGGAAAGTTGGAGCCTGGTTTCTTTCCAGCCTACTAACCGTGTTGGTCAGCCTTTCAATAGCTTCCCTCGTTGCAATTAATTGAGGGTTGTCCATGTTCTGCCTTCTTTGGAAATCGCGTGGAGTGTTAGTTTCGTTGGGAAAAGTGTGTGATTCACTCTCCGAGGTGGGGTTGTGACTCATTATTCTAGATTTTGTGGGAAAATGGACTGTTTTCACAAGTACGGCCCTCCTTCTAGCGCCAAACTGTTGACGTCAAAAAATGTAAATACTTGATTTGAGACAACTTTAAGAAAAATGGTAAAGATCTTGCACTTATTTCGTATTAGTAGAAGAATACAAGTTTTGTAGTAGAATAATATTTTTTGGCGTTGAGCTGCTGTTCCTTTTAAGAAAAAGGGATTCATCCTTTTATAGGTGAATTTAGATAAAAATGGTAAGGAAGACGTCAAAGCAATCACTTTATACATCATGTTGAGCTCATATTTTTGTGCCGCCACCCTTTGTTGTGATTGGCTAATGAGGTAGGTTCCCATCAATTTACATAATTATGTTTTACCATGTAATCATCACCTTTGCATGGGAGTTAGCAACGAAGGTAGCTAATTGGACGAGGAGGGTGCTGCTGCCTCCCTTCCCCTCCAAGTGTACCTGATTTGATTGGACAGGTTATCAGAGACTTGCAATCATGATGTTCCTTGGAATTACGACGGTATTTTGACCAGACTGCAACTGATAATCGAGCTGGGGGTTGATAATCAAACTGCCAGTTGGAAGAGATTAATTCTAAGTACACATTTTTTACTTCGGACTTCGGTGGTCAACAAATCACAAATTCACTATTCAAAACAATGTTTTTCTAGAAAGATGGCCAAAAGACAAAGGCTAAATTATTTCCTCAGCCATAAGAATATTTTTGTGAATTAACTACATGGTGGATTCCACTGTGATTGAGTGAAACAATTTTCGGTAATAATGTACTTAAAATCAAAATAAAAGAACTTTGTTACAATTTTGTCAATTTCCTAGTGGAGGTTCTTCAACGCAGCTCAAGTTAGCGTGTCAAATGAGGAATCTAAAGATCCGTTCTATAAGACAATTATGTGAATACACTTTAAAGTAATAATAAGCTTGTCTGATAGTGCTTGTTTTCAGAATAGGTTTTGCTATCAAAATAGGCAGGCTGATAGCCTTCCTAACCGAATCCTATAAATAGGGGGTCCCATGAAAAATTTAGTTTTGGAGCATTGAAATTGGCCCCAGTGCTCTCATTTTGATTGAAAACTTGCCATCACTTTCACATGCACACCATAGTTGACTAATTCAAACGTAATTGCATTTTGTCACAAATGCCTTTTTTGCCCTTTATTGTTAGCCAAGTATAAGATCAAGGATAAAGATATATGTACAAACATATTTGCACAAAAATGTGTTATTCTCTCTCACAAAAATGTAGATCCCACGTGAATTAAAAAATATCGGCTATGTGGTCCCCACCTCTATTGTGTGCAGTGTGTAAGAGATTTTGTAAATGGTTTTGTACGTGTAGCATGATCCATAAGATCAAATGGAGGAGTAGAGTGTTGGTTTGTTGGTTTTAGTGTCCGTTTAGCTCTCATTATTCCACATCCTCTGCCACCAAGCTCGCTACCAATTCTGGCATTGTTGCAACTACTTCTCAAGCATCATAACTATTGCCTATGACAAACATGCACAATCGCGTGCATTTATTTGTTCCAGACATTATTTTGGTGCACATTTTTCTCATTTGAAGTGACTCAGATGGAATATAAGTAAATTTTGGAAAACACTATTTATGAATTTAAACTGGCAGTACCCAAGTGAAATTTATCGCGAAGTCCAGTAAACTAGTGTGATTATCCCAACTATTAGTTATGGGAAAGAGCTATTTCAATTTGGCTCTTTACTTAATCTCTGATTAGGCAATTATGGATAAATTTTCTTGATATTATAAATATTAAACTGTAAAATTGATTTTTCCTACTCATTTTCAATCACTCATTCACATAATAAACTATTTTACACGTAAATTCAAAAATTTTCTCTACTTGTAAATTGCACATTCTTCACAAATTTACTATTCAAAACAACTTTTTTTCTAGAAAGATGGCTACCGAGAGAGGCTAAATTATTTCCTAAGCCATAAGAATATTTTCATGAATTAACTACATGGTGATTCCACTTTGATTGATTGAAACAATTTTCGGTGATAATGTACTAAAATCAAACTTTGAGAACTTTGTTACAATTTTGACAACTTCTTAGTGGAGGTTCTCCAATGCGGCTCAAGTCAGTGTCAAATGAGGAATCTAAATGTCTGTTCAATAAGACAATTATGTGAGGTACACTTCAAAATAATTAAGTTTGTCTGACATGTTTGTTTTCAGAATAATTAATTTTTGGAGCATTGAAATGGGCCCCACTATTATCATTTTGATTGAAAACTTTCCATCACTTTATAAGCCTACAATAGTTGACTAATTCAAATGTAATTGCATTTTGTTCCAAATGCCTTTTCTGCCCTTTATTGTTGGCCAAGTATAGGATCAAATGGTGGGGTGGAGCAGAGCAGTGAAGCGAGCGTTGGTTTGTTGCTTTCGGCGTCCATTTTCTCTCGTTGTTCCACGTTCTAATGAAAAGTATAATATTTTTTTGAAAAATGTGTGGTTAAAAAAATTTGGGTTTACATGTAATATTATTTTAAGAGGGATAGTCATGTTATTTTGTTAGAAATTCAGAGGGTGAAATAGTCCGATAAAGCACTCCTAATCTACTATACCTAGTCAAACAATCAGCGTATTGTTTATAATACAGTGTCCTTTTATTTTATTAAGAAAATTCTGACCAATTCTATCAAAATAATAGACTTTTTTTTTTGTTTTTTTTTTTTTACAAAAGTCACGCTAGACATAGGCAAATGACAAAAATGGGCCCATTTCAACGTTCCAAAATTCAATTATTTCTCAATACAAGTTGACTAGGACAGGCACAATAATGTTAATGTGTAATTTTGAATATTACCAGTATCCCTCATCATCTGCCACCGAGTTCACTACCAATTCTGGCATTGTTGCAACTACTTCTCAAGAATCATAACTACTCCCTAGAACAAACATTCACAATCGTGTGCATTTATTTGTTCTGGACGTTATTTTGGAGCACATTTTTCTCATTTCAAGTGACTTGGATGGAATTTAAGTAAATTTTGGAAAACTCTATTTATGAATTTAAATTGGTACTACCCAAGTGAAATTTATCGCGAAGTCTAGTAAACTAGTGTGATTATCCCAGTTATTAGTTATGGGAAGGGGCTCTTTACTTAATCTCTGATTGAGCAATTATAGATAATTTTCTTGATATTATAAATAATAAACAGTAAAATTGGTTTTTCATACTCATTTTCAATCGCACATTCACATAATAAAATATTTTGCACGTAAATTCAAATTTTTTTTTTTCTACTTTTTAACTGCACATTCTTCACAAATTCACTATTCAAAACAACATTTTTTTTTTCCAGAAAGATGGCTACCGAGAGAGGCTAAGTTATTTCCTAAGCCATAAGAATATTTTTCACGAATTAACTACATGGTGATTCCACTTTGATTGAGTGAAACAATTTCGGTAATAATGTACGAAAATCGAAATTTGAGAACTTTGTTACAATTTTGTCAACTTCTTAGTGGAGGTTCTCCAACGCGGCTCAAGTCAGTGTCAAATGAGGAATCTAAACGTCCGTCCAATAAGACAATTATGTGAGTACACTTCAAAATAATTAAGTTTGTCTGACGTGTTTGTTTTCAGAATAATTGATTTTTGGAGCATTGAAATGGGTCCCACTATTATCATTTTGATTGAAAACTTTCCAGCACTTTACATGCCCACAATAGTTGACTAATTCAAATGTAATTGCATTTTGTTCCAAATGCCTTTTTTGCCCTTTATTGTTGGCCAAGTGGCAAGTAGAGGATCAAATGGTGGAGCAAAGCAGTGGAGCAGAGCGTTGGTTTGTTGCTTTTGGCGTCCATTTTCCCTCATTCTTACACGTTCTATTAAAAAGAATAGTAATTTTTTTTTTTGAAAAATGTGTGATTAAAAAATTTTTGAATTTACATGTAATATTATTTTGTTATAAAATATATGATTGATAAGAAGATGGTGAAAAATAAATTATAATTTAATAGAGAATAAATTGGGCCAAACGAGGACTTAATTAGGAGGGATAGTCATGTTATTTTGTTAGAAATTCGGAGGGTGAAATAGTCCGATAAAGCACTCCTAATCTACTATACCTAGTAAAACAATCACTGTATTGTTTATAATACAGTGTCCTTTTATTTTATTAAGAAAATTCTGACCAATTCTATCAAAATACGATAGAATTATTTTAAAAAGTCACACTAGACATAGGCAAATGACAAAAATGAGCCCATTTCAGCGTTCCAAAATTCAATTATTTCTCAATACAAGTTGACTAGGACAAGCACAATAATGTTAATGTGTAATTTTGAATATTAACAGTATCCCACCCATCATCAGCCACCGAGCTCACTATCAATTCTGGCATTGTTGCAACTACTTCTCAAGAATCATAACTACTCCATAGAACAAACATGCACAATCGCGTGCATTTATTTATTCCGGATGTTATTTTGGAGCACATTTTTCTCGTTTCAAGTGACTCGGATGGAACATAAGTAAATTTTGGAAAACTCTATTTATGAATTTAAATTGGTAGTACCCAAGTGAAATTTATCGCAAAGGCAAGTAAACTAGTATTATTTATTTAAGTTATTAGCTATAGGAATGAGCTATTTCAATTTTGCTCTTTGCTTAATCTCTGATTAGGCAATTATGGATAATTTTCTTGATATTATAAATATTAAACAATAAAATTGGTTTTTCATTTTGGATCACTCAGACAGTGTGAGTAGGAGGTGATTAAATATTAGTCATAAATTATCTATTATTTCTACATGACCTACAACTTATAAACTTAAAAATATTAAAGTTTTGTTAACCGTACAATTATTATCTCTTAGAGAATATAAGAGACATTTCATGTTTTAAAAATCGCATTAACCTTTCATATTTTAGTTTTAAGTATCACATACATAATCTGGCCGCTTTTTGAAAAAATTACTCAAGATTAGAAATAGAGAAAATTAATGTGACTTTTCAAAATTTGTAATACTTCAATAGTAGTAATTTTAATGCCTTAGTTTGTAATAGTTTCTTGATTTACATGTTACCAATTAGTGTATGGCCGAACAACGACTATTTCCAAAGGTTTTCAAATTATTTGATGAATTAAGATAAGGAAAATTGCATCCTAAGCTCACAAACTTGTTTATGAAATCCTATTTAGTCTCGTTTTCTAAAGCTCTTTTTTTTCAAACTTATTTTCGACTGTACATTTCATGGAACTTACAAATTTTAACAACTTTTCAATGATATATTTCATCAACTTTTATGAGGTAATAATGTACTTAATTGTACAATCTTGTTAAACATAGTACATAAGGTGATTGAACAATATAATGACCAAGATGAAGCATTATGAGACATAGGAATAAATACTATGGAAGTAGAGGAGAAACCTGTGGCATGGAGGATTGTTGAATATAGCTCTAATAGGGGCGGAACTAGAGATAAATATTATGGTGGGCTAAAATCATCTTTTTCTCAATTTTTAAAAATATTTATCGGATATAATCTCATAATAGTCGAGATGTTTTTGAAAGCCCAAGAATAGCTAACCAAGATGGGGATGAATTGGTGATCTAGAAACTTTTTCGAGAATAATTGTAATCTTAAACAAATAACAAGTAAATTAATTGTACAAGTAAGATAGCACAAAAAGAAAGTAAAAAGCGAAAGGGAAGAGAATGCACAAACGATGTAATTATGGAGGTCGATCCAATCAACGATCTACGTCCCTCGTTACCAAACTCTCCATCAGAAGCAAGGCCTTTTTCACTATTGTTGATTGATTTACGGGGCAATCCAAACATTTACAACACTTTCTGTGAAAACAAGGAGCACCGATCCTTTTACAACGTTGAAATTTTTGGGACTTCAACACTACCCACAATCAAACAAGAATGAGATATTACAAGTAAATTTTTGGGTCGAGGCCATCAACACCGCTTGCTACATTATAAACAGAGTTTTAGAAAGTCAAAAGAAAACTAAAACTCCTTACGAGCTTTGAAAAAATAAAATTCCCAATATTAGTTATTTTAAAGTTTTCGGATGCAAATGTTTTATTTTGAACACAAAAGATAATTTGGGAAAATTCGACTCAAAATTCGATGTTGGAATATTCCTAGGATATTCATCAACTATAAAAGCTTATAGAGTATTTAACAAATGAACTCTAGTCGTTAAAGAATCCATGCATGTTATATTTGATGAGACTAACTCTCTTGATCGCAAGAAATGTATTGATGACGATGTAGGATTGGAAGCACCATTTGAACAAATGAATATTCAAGACTAACACAAGGAAGCTCACAATGAAGAACAAAAGGAGGAGCCAAACATTCAAGAGAATGAAGATAAATCAATCGAAGCTCTAAGTGATCTCCCATTACCAAAAGAATGGAAGTTTGTTTCATCTCATCCCAAAGAGATAATAATAGGCGATTCATTCAAAGGTATCACTACTCGAACCTCATTAGAAAATCATCTCGGCAGTTCTGCATTCATTTCTCATATTGAACCTAAAAATTTTAAAGAAGTCGAGTTTGACGAATTTTGGATTCTAGCGATGCAAGAGGAACTAAATCAATTTGAAAGAAATTATGTTTGGAATTTAGTCGCTAGACCAAACAATCAAACCGTAATCGGCACAAAATGGATTTTTGGAAACAAACGAGATGAAAATGGAATAATTGTGCGTAACAAGGCTAGATTAGTGGTTCAATGTTACAATCAAGAAGAAGGTATCGATTTTGAAGAAACATTTGCGACGGTAGCTAGATTAGAATTCATCCATATGCTTCTTGCATTTGCATGCTATAAAGGTTTTACACTTTATCAAATGCATGTCAAAAGTGCATTTTTGAATGGATTTATTCAATAGGAAGTTTTGTTGAGTAACCTTCCGGTTTTAAATATCACAAGTATTCGGATCATGTTTTTAAACTTAGGAAAGCTCTTTTTGGTTTGACACAAGCTCTAAGATCTTGGTACGAACGTTTGAGAAAATTCCTACTTTTAAATGGTTTCTCAATTGGAAAAGCAGATACTACACGTTTTGTTAAAGCTCATAAGAGAGATATGTTTATCATTCAAATTTATGTTGATGACATTATTTTCGGTGCAACAAATTTCCGTATTTGTGAAGAATTTTCTAAATGTATGAGTAAAGAATTTGAAATGAGCATGATGAGAGAACTAAATTTCTTTCTCGGTCTTGAAATTAAACAAACAAATGACGGAATTTTCATAAATCAAAATAAATACATATTAGACATGCTCAAAAGGTCCGAAATGGTTGAACTAAAGCCAATGAACACTCATATGAGTACATCCATAAAGATCGAAAAAGATAATCAAGGTACTCTCGTTGATGTAACTAAATATCAAGGTACGATAATCACTCTTCTTTATTTAATTGCAAATAGACCCGATATTATATTTAGTGTATGTTGTGTTCTCGTTTTCAATCTAATCCTATGGAATCTCATCTTAAAGCTGTAGAAAGAATCTTTAGATACCTTAGTGAAACTCGAAACCTAGGACTTTGATATCCAAAAGGAACTCAAATTGACCTACTTAGCTATTTGGATGCCGATTGGGCCGGTTGCCAAATTGATCGAAAAAGCACTAGGGACACATGTCATTTTCTAGGATTTGCACTAGTATCATGGTTTAGTAAGAAACAAAATTCTGTGGCATTATCTATAGCTGAAGCTGAATATATCTCGACCACAAGTTGTTGTGCACAAGTGCTGTGGATGAAACAAACCCTTTGATGTGAGCACAGAGTCGAGCGTGCCAAAGTCAAGCCGGGGAAAAGATCCAATGATTGTCGAAGGAAGACAGATAACATGGTTGCGAGCAAAGCGAGTGAAAGAGGAGATGAGATTGCTCATTCAAGTTACGCTTGACGAAATGATGATCTTGGAGAAGAAAGGAGCAAGTTCCATGTTGGGGTCAATGACCGAAATAATGTGGTTCAACTTGATTCAAGCCATGGACGAAGGAACTGCAAGAAGACACTATGCGAAAGCATAGTGAAAAATAGGATGCGGTCGCATGTACCCATGCTGCAAGTCAGGTCGCCAATTGACATTAACTATGCGATCTTATAGACCAATTTCGGGGGAGAAATTTTCCATTTTCAAGAATTTCCTTATTTCATTAGAATTTCAATCCTATTACATCTTTGTAATATTTTGGAAGTATTTTCCATTTTTAACTAGATTTATAGGGTTAGTATAAATAGGATTTCATATTTTCATTGTAACAACTTTTGACATTAATATCAATCGAGAGGCAATTTTGCTTTCAATCATTTTGCTCTTTGTTGGACAAAACATGAACTTATCAAGATTCATTCTTGTAGCGTTCAAATCAATCGAGTGAGATTCTCAAATATTCAATCAAAAGGTTCAACACTTCATTAGTGATTGTTGGTTATTTTAATTCGTTATTTTCGAATCAAATCCAAAAATTGATTACTTTGGGTTTCTTGGGTTCTAAATAAATTTATTGCCACGCGGGTTCATATCACCCTTTGTGATTATCACTTATCTTACGATCATATTCCCAATATGTGTGATAACACAAGTGCCGTCAATCTATCCAAAAATTCCGTTTTGCACTCTCGAGCGAAGCACATTGAAATTAAACATAATTTTCTTAGAGATCATGCACAAAAGAGAGATATCACATTAAAATCTATTGACACGAAAAATCGATTGGCCAATATTTTCACCAAATATCTAGCCTCGATCAATTCTCAAACATTAGAAGAAGTTTAGGCATTGTTAACGAATTCATTGTGCATGATTAAAATGGACTTATGATATATATAATTGTCTTTGCGTTAAGGGTTTTACCGGACGAGTCAAATGGACCGTCCGGTATATTCCAGACGTACCTAGCAGACAGTCTGGTACATTTGTCTGGTTTAACAGAATCTTTAGGCTTTGTCGTACTGGACGTCCGATAGAGCGTCAGATCAGATTTTAAATCACGAACAACACGTCATTTTCTTCATTTTTTCTCCTCTTCTATGCATCTCTCTCTCTCTCTCTCTCTCTCTAAATCACCACACATACCATAATTTCTTTAGTCCAAATCTTCAATTCCACATCAACATCACACACCCAAGACTTCTACATCTTCAATTTCACAAGAAATTCATCTTTTTCTCAAATTTTTGTTATTTCCCAAATTTGTACCCTAACTTTTATCTATCCACAACTCTTCAATTTCTTGCCAAGACGGGATCAATGAGGGTTGGAGAACTGATCAAAACCACTATACGACGTTCTCCACCGCCATCTTCCGACGAAGAAATGGACTTCGAGCCCGAGGTGCCGGAGAACCCGTTTGAAAAATCACCAGTTCTAATAGGTAAAAATGTAGACTTTGCTGATTTTACTATTGAAGCATCTGCATTTCACATTGAAGAATTTTTCAAAAATATGGATTCGGTTTCAATTTGCACATTAGAAGAACATGCCTACCCCCAAATCATGATTTTTAAAAAAATATATATATATATATGGTTATTAATCCACGTTTTAATGAAATTTCATATTTAATTAAAAATGTATGTATCACCATTAACAAAGTTCTCATTCATGACATTCTCGAACTTGAGATGTGTGATACCCAAATATTTCTTCATGAGGCTCATCCAACGTTTGAGGGATATAACCTGAGTGATGCTTGTCGCTATGTAATCGGGACAAATTTTGAAAATATTACTAAGATTAGTGCAAATCAATTGACCTAACCTTGTAAAGTTTTACAAAACATAATCGCCCATGTTATTCTTCTGCGAAAAGGGCATTAGGACGAAGTGAACTTTTTTGACCTTTTTATTCTTGACTCCTTTCTAGTCAATAAGAAATTAGATTTTTCAACCATTGCATTAGATCTCATGAAACTTGTTCACTCCATGCGTCATGTCAAGGACCTTCTTTACGGGGGACGTAGATCGTTGATTGGATCGAACCTCCATAATTACATTGTTTTTTTTTTGCATTCTCTTCCTTTTCACTTTTTACTTTCTTTTATTGGTTTTGAAAAATATAACCTTTTGAAAGATGTTTTAACTTGATTCTTCAAGGTAGGTGACATTATAAAAAATCTTTATGAAAACATTTTTCCGAGATGATTTTATAAAAGCAATTTTTGAGCCTTTCATGATTCATTGCCAAATATCGAAGCATATTACCTTTACACATGATATTATCGTGCCTAAGTCTAATATCTTCAATGAAGCTCTTCGTCTTGACGTGCATGCTTGACTATGTTTTGACTTTTGTCTTGATAGCAATCTTCACAACCTTAATATTGTTTGCATGTTGATCGTCACTTGCAAACCACTTGGTTACGAACTATGTGTCTTCAATTTTATAGATTTGCAATATTTGCTACCAACACTTGAATTCAATTTGTTAGAAGTAAACGCAATTTGTTTGCGATAATCAAAACGAGAAGTCAACCATAGGTTAACGGTTTTGAGATTTTTGTATAAGATATAATCATTAAGTACTAAAATTTATAATTATATTGACCATTTGCTAAAAGTTATCGGGCTTTATTCCATTCCAAGTAAATATGCACCTAAAATTACATGGAAAAAATATTGAGAAAATTTTAAATCATATCAAATTCTGTCAATTTGATTCTCTTCACATGTGATATGGGAACTATAGTACTTTGAACCTTTTAACCCTCACTAATATTGATGGTCGAGCAGCCTCTATACTGAAGAAATTATCAACGTGAAATTTTATTTATAATGTAGTTAATTATTGAAAAAATATTGATTTCATTCATAGTTCTTCAAGGTGTGTTCTAAATGGGTCGACATCTCAATTTAAATATATTATTGAAGCATCAATCAAGAGTTGAGAAATTGAAAATATACTATCGAGAAGAATAATGCTATTCACAATGAAGACTATTTGTAGTCGCCCTACGTGACATGTATGTGTCGCTTTGTCATTTGATGCATCAATGTGACAATTTTTTATTGCCTCCAATATCAAATAATAAAGCGATATATGTATGCTACATAGAGCGATTACCGATAGTCTTTACTATGAATAACATTACTTGAAAATATACTATTGAAAAAATATTGATTTCGTTATATTTCATTCCATTCAATGTAAATATACTATTAAGACATCGATCATGAATTGAGAAATTGAAAGTACTATCGAACCTAAACATTAGAATATTTTGTAGAAGTGTAAACAATTACTAAGAATGCATAAACTCATGCTTAAAGTATTGTTTGTCATACATTGATACTAATAAAGATTCATAGATTGTGTATGAAAAATAAATTTAATAGACGGAAGTAGTTTATTATTAGAAAAATTATTCACTAATTATCATTTATTATTTATTTCTGGGTATTGCTAAAATGGGTCATTTTTCTTCATTTCAACGTAAGACTCTTCATTTATCAAAATTTTGTCAAACCATTTTCAAAGTAAATTGATACCATTCTCTCCCGCGTCCATGAGTCTACTCTTCGACATCATATTAGCAAAAATGTAATGTTATTCATCATCACTAATGTTAAGTATCAGTTTAGGTGACAACTAAATGATATTAAATGATAAATTCATTTAAATGCAAGGTCATATGATTCATTTAGTTGAACATATAAAGTGTAGTAACGTAAACTCGTGTTCTGGCATTTCTAGTGCTAGATAGCATTATTCATAACAAAATCGTAGTTGAAATCACCTCGAACAATCCGTGGCTTGTTGAATTGGAAAATATAAAGTAAATCCTTGTAGATATCAACTACTTCTACTAATTTCATAATTCTTTGTGAAAGCATTTATAATAAAATTTGGCAACTCTAAACCCACCCCTCCTTTTCTCCCTATTCAGGTGTGTCAATTTCCCAATTTCTTGGAACATTCATTGTCGTTCAAATTGATTCTTATGCACCAAATTCACCTCGGGAGCTTTTTCCCCTTTACGAAAGTTCACATGGCTCACGATTGTTTTCTTCAAACCTTTATCTACATAATTTTTATCAATTTTTATCTGTCATAATATTTGATACTTTTATAGGATTTATTTTGTAACTAGAAGATAGAGCACCTAGGATAAATTTCAATTTTTTATACACAGAAAATGGAGTGTGGAAATGTTATATTTGGATAATCTATTACTGTTTGATATCAAAATTATTATTTTCTGGTGCAGATATATTAGCCTCTGAGTTTCAATTTCAATACTTCCTTTCTTTATCTTCAAATTCAGTCTCGAGTACATATTTTGTTGTATAGTGATAAGTGCGTTTTGTGCGCTTATTTGGGCCATATTATTAAACTTTTATGTGTTCATATTATTGAATTTTACTTCAGTTATGGACTAGTTTCTAAGCAATTGGATAAGAAGGACAAAATCGAATGAAATCTATAATTTTGGAATCAAATTCCAAAATTTAGAATTTGGGGACATTGTTTGCACATTGATGAACTCAAGGACTAAATTGCACTATTTTAAAAGAATTGAGGGATTGATGAAAATAATAAATTAAACGGGCATCACTTTTAAACTTGCATTTGGATTCAAATTCGTTAACCATTTGTATTCCCTAACTCAATACTACAAAGTGGGCGGCTGAAATATATATATATATATATATATATATATATATATATATATATATATATATATATATATATATACACACACACGGCAAAAGGCAAAAAAAATAAAAAATAAAAAGACACAGATAGAATTGGAAGAGTTGGGGCGGCTGGTTAGGAATTTAAAAAAAAAAAAAAAAGGAAAGACAGCTGCCTGCTGTTGAGTATATGTATATATATATACACACGCATGCAATTCAAGGAGAGACACAGAGGCTGCAATTGGACTTTTCAATTAAAAAACTCGGCGGCTGCAAGGAGATATATACACAAGCATAAAATTGAGGGGAAATACACGCAACACACGGAAAGAGAGACTGCAGACGATGGCAACACAAAATTGTGGAATTAATCACGTTTCGCCAATTCTTTATACTTTTATTTGTTTAAATCCGACATTATGTTATGCTAAATAATTTTTGTGCTAGAATTACGGTGAAATTTGTATCCTGAACCCTTAACTTTTGATTTTTTTTTTCTTTTTTCTTTTTTGACATTTAAAACACGATTTTAATTTTGAATAATTGATATTGATTTAATTTTCTCTACAATTATATGCACAATAATTATATGAGTTTTGTGACTTGTTCTATATTCGAAAGATTGAAAATAAGTCGGACATAGTGTCAATTATCGTAAAATTCGATAGAGGATATAAATATACCGTTATACTTTACATGATATTTAAGTATTCATAAATCTTTAATGCATTTTTATATATTCGCATCCATCATAGAAATATTATCGGGTCACGTGTAAGAATAAATTTAATTCTACTCGAGAGAGATTGTTAAATAAAATAGGAATATTGATTTTCATAATTGAATCGTGTTGTCAAATTGAAAGATTCGAGATTAAAGGGATTGATATAAGGGGATTCGGGATCCTAGTATGCTTTTTACCATCACATTTTTATAAAACTTGTATTTAATTATAATCTTGCATTGATTTTAATTAATTTTGGTCTTACATTCATAAGTAGATTATTTAATTTATAGGAAAAATCATAAATGTTCATTTTTTCGATAAAGGCTTAGTTATTTGAATTTAATTCAATACAATCTCTGTGGGAACGATACTTGGACTCAAAATTCATTTTTCTACTTGTTAACGAACTGTGCATTTGCTGTATTTTGATCGAAAAATAATTCCGTGACAAATTTTTGATGCCATTGTCGGAGATTGTATTTGAGCTTTATTTTATTTTATCTTAACACTAATTCGAACTTTTTGTTTTTATTGTAATTTTCATCTTTATCAGTTTATTTTAGTACTTCTATTTTCTCTTTCAGGCATTTTATGCAAAATTCGAGAGAGTGAATTGATATGAGCTAGGCCTGGGCAAAAAAAAAAAAAAAAAAAATTTGAAAAATCGACCAAACCAATTAAATCTAACCGACTCGGGTCGATTTAACACAGGAAGGTTTGGTTTTCTTTTAAATAAAATCATTGTGGGTCGGTTCAGTTATGATTTAAAGTCTCAAACCGTTGGTTAACGAAACCAACCCAACTCACTTACATGTTTATTTTTTTAAAAAAAATAAAAATCAAAAAATCAAAAGATAAGTCCTAATCTCATGACTATATATTGATTCCCTCCAATTTATGATGTTGCCGGTAAGTAATAACACTGTGAATTTTCTTTTACAAGTTGTACTTAACATTTTCCCTATCAGGCAGTCATACTACATAATACATAAAAAAACAAAATTTTTAAATTTTCTGTTGATCCATCTCTGTTAACCTGATTTTACTTGTTAATCAATAGTTATTGTAATATAAAATTATTTGGTTAATTTAGCTCTTGTAATATAAGTGAGCCCAAAACTCGGACAATTTTTTTAAAAATAAATTCAATTTAGAGTAACAGTTTAAATCGACTAACTGAACTGATCCAAACCAATCCAATTGGTTTGGGTTGAAATTCTTCCAAACCGACTAATTTGATTTTAGTTTCAGGAAATTAGTCGAAATAGACCCAAACCAAACCTTGCTCAAGCCTAATAACAGCTACTTTTCACCATAGGCAAAAAGAAGCAAAAAAAAAAAGCACAACAACAAGAGATGGCTAATGCACGAAGCCAAAAAAAAAAAAAAAAAAAAAAAACAAGAGATGGCTGATGCACAAAATAATTCGATTATTCAAGTGAATGAAGGGGCAGTGATCAATGAAACCAATCTAGCATCGTTTATCTTCCCTTTGGGTTGCCGAACTTTCAGTTGAAGACCAATGTTATCCATTTATTCCAGAATAGACATTAATTCTATGGCAAGACCGACGAAAATTCACACACACATATATCTTGATTTTTGGAGATGTATAAACATTTTAAACATCATGGGGTTTTAGATGATGCTATTGGATACTCTACAGGATAGAGAGCTTGAATGGTTAGACTCATAGCTTGTTGCCAATATCACTACCTAGAATGACTTAGCTCAAATATTTTGCACCAAATTCTTCCCGTCGATGAAGATTGCGAAGTTGAAGCAAGACATATCAATGTTTCAAAAGGGGAAAATCAAATAACTTGATGAAATTTGGAACAAATTCAATAACATGTTTTGGAAGTGTCCTCATCATCAATAAAGGGCTCCAAGTCTAATATTTCTATGCAGATTTACTTCTATCTTACAAGAGTATGGTAGAGTCATCATCTAATGACTCTTTATTCACGAAGACAATCGATGGAGCCTTGGAGTTGTTTGAGAGAGTGTGGCTACTACCACAGCCATATGGGCTTCTAAGAAGGTTGTTCATAAGAAGGTGCCAAGACTATATGAGTTGGATACTTTTACAACGTTGTCCGTAAAAAATGACTTTTTGGTTGAGCATATCACAATCAGTCCATGCAAAATAGGTTAAGCATCTAAGTTGTGAAGAATGTGGGACATATCATATTACAACAAATTGTCCATTTCTTGTACAAGATACAGAACAAATGGACTATGTACAAGGGAGTCAACACCTACAAAATAATCGAAATCTAACACCTACAACCCCAGTTGGAGGAAGCATCTCAATTTTTCTTGGAGTAATTAAAATCCCACTACACCACAGGGTTATCAGTATCAGTAGCCTGAGAAAAGAATTTCATTGGAAGAGAAGTTTACCAAGTTTATGGAAAAGACAGAGCACTACATGGAGGCAAATAATCAATTCCAAAGAATAATTGAGACAACCCTTCAAAATCATAGTGCTGCAATCAAGAAATTGGAAACTCAAATGGAACAAATAGCACTTGCTATTGATAAGTACGGTTTTCGCACTCATTTAGACCGTTAAACTTAGATAGTTGTTAGTTTTCATTTATTAGTTTTTTATTATTTTTGTTACTTTTATTCCTTAGGTGAATTCCCGAGTTGATGGTTGTTTGTGTGGTATTTTGAGCGTGAATTGAGCCAAAGCGATTGAAGAGAAAATACTCCAAGATTTGGCAACCAAGTTTATCACAATTGAGAGGAAGATGTATGGATTGAGGAGATGAAATCAAGTGAAAAATCAGGAAAAAATTCAAACTGGCACAGAAATGGCCTGTGCGTACGCTTAGGCCTGCAAGGAGTGCGTACGCACACCCACCAAAACTAGCGACTGAAGCCTATTTGATTGCATTGTGCGTACGCACGTCCAGACCCATGCGTACACATGGGCCAAATCTGGAGGATTTCCCGGGTCGCGCTAAAACACGATTTTTACTCTTTTCCTCGACCCATTTCTACCCGACCCGTCTCCTATCTTCCACCCAACATAAATACACCACTTGGGGCTCATTTCTAGGGCATCAATTGGAGAGGGGGAGCCGCCCAAAACCGAGCAATAATCTGGGAGCTCCATTTTTGCAAACATTGAGGACTTTGGGAAAGAAGAAGAAGGAGTTAAATTGCCGTTGATATCATCTTTCCATCTCTTATTCAATAAGCTTCTCTTCACTTTATCTTCATTTTCTTTCAATGGGTTGTATGATTTTATTGGCTATTTGTGCTATTGTTGAATATCTCATGTGTAGCTAAACCTAATGTGATTTGGGGGTTATTTCTAGCCCTAGAATGATATTTTAATCGATTTGTGCTTTAATGCTTTCTTGATATTGATGTGATTAATTCATTGTGCTTAATGTGTTTATTGTGCTTCTCGGTTATTTAGCGGGCCAACTAGATGATTAAGTTGATTTCAATATATGCTATTTTGGGGATTTTAGTACGTAATCGCTAATTTAACCAAAACCTAGTAGCAACTATACTTTGATGGATTATGAGGAATTTTCTATTAAATGTAGGCGGATTATCGCTTAAGTTAACAAATCGAGCTTTCGTGTTTGCGCTTAATTCAATTCGTCTCTTTCGTCGTAATGCTTTTCTTGAATTAAATCTAGCGAGCTTATCCTAGGTTGTTTGATGAAAAGGGTTGGGTAACGATGTTTATCTTATTCAACTAATATGTAAGAAGAAATTGAGATAATCTAGCGTTTGATTATTCTCGACTTGTTGTTAATCTTTTGAACAGAAATCCTTTGCGAATATCGATTAGAAATTCATTCTAGCGACGAAGAAATACCCCTCGATCACACTCTCCCCATTTGATCATTTTATTTACTTTGTAATTCTTGTCTTTCTTTATTTTGCATTTGTTGCTTCTTTTGTTTACTCAAAATCCAAACCCCCCCCATTTACTTATGTGCGCATTTTTATTTTCTTATTGCAATTGATGTAATTGAAAACAATCATCTGCGGGAATGACCCTTACTTACCAATTACTACTTGAACAACAAATTTTAGAAAAGTAAGGAATATTATTTTGACCTTCGTTCGGGAGTGTCAGCTATATCAGTTAGACCACTAGGCACCCTGCCAAACAATACTGAGATTAATCCTAAAAACTAGGTAATGGCCATAAGTATTTCAGAGAATGAAATAATTGAGGATCCATTTGTGAAAGCAATCACAACAAGAAGTGGAGTACCCTTGCCTAAAATTATAGTCAAAAGACCAATTATAATCATGAAAAAAGTGCCTACAATAGATGATGAGCAAGTGGATGAGTAAAAAAGGTCAACTGAGGAAGATTTGAAAGAGAATTCAGACAATCCGCCAGCTAAGGCCGCTGATCCTATCAGAGAATATGTAGCTCCCACCTCATTCCCACAAATGTTGAAAAAACATAAGTTAGAGCAACAATTTGAGAAATTTCTGGATGTGCTAAAAAAACTCCCCATCAATATCCCGTTTATAGACGCAATAAGGCAGATTTCAAGTTATGCAAAAATTTTAAAGGACGTGATATCAAAGAATAGAAAGCTTCTGATATTTGAAACTGTGGCACTGACATATGAGAGCAGTGTAAGATTACAAAATAAGCTGTGGCACTAAAATATGAGAGAAGTGCAAGATTACAAAATAAACTGCCTCCTAAACTCAAGGATCAAGAGAGTTTCACTTTACCTGTGTTCAATTGGGAAAGTTGGTTCTTTTAATGATTTATGTGATACAGGTGCAAGTATTAACTTTGTTGACGTCAAAAACTGTAAATACTTATTTGAGCCAACTTTAAGAAAAAGGGGTGAAATTTGCCTTGATAATTGCATTTGAAAGTACAATTATAAGATCGGTTTAGGCATTTTTCATGTCCCCTTTAATTCGAAGATTTCAATCCTTTTACAGGGGATCTTAGGCTAAAAAATGATAAAAATGTATCTATTCAGTCATTTCAAGCAGTGCCGAGTTTAGATTTGTGTGCCGCCGCTATTCATCCTGATTGGTGGACGAGGTCGGTTCCCATCAAATCCAACTGTGCTGTCTTTCACCATGTAATCATGACCTGCACAAGTGGAAGATTCAAGGAGGCTAATTGGAGGAGGACGGTGCTATCATCTTTGCCTTCCAAGTATATGTGATTGATTTGATGCGTTTAAAGACTTGTAATAATGATGTTCCCTGGAACGACGGCGGAAAAAGATCGTACTCATGACTGATGACTGAACTAAGGTAATACTACCGATCTGCCAAGTGAGTGAGATCACTGCTAAGTACACATTAAATTGAACTTTGCCTAAATGGTCACTGAACTTTGCCTAATGGTATCCAAAAGGTCACTGAGCTTCGAAAATCCCCTAAACAGTCACTGAACTTTGCTATTTGGTCTCCCAACCATCACCGACTTGATTCTGTTAGTTAAAGTGATGGATGGGAGACCAAATAGTAAAGTTCAGTGACTGTCTAAGGGATTTTCGAAGTTCAGTGACATTTTGGAGACCATTACGAAGTTCAGTGATCTTTTGGAGACTATTAGGCAAAGCTCAGTGACCATTTAAGGTTTTAAACATTATTTTTCCCTAAAATTTCTTAATAACTAAACCTCTAAATCAAAATAATCTAAAAAATATATTTTAAAATTAATACAAGATGAGATATGAACATTTTGCCACTTATACAAAATATTTAGCCTGCTTTCTTATTTTTTTTCAACTGATGAGATTAGATTGGATACTTTACTACTAAATCACCAGAAACTTTTATTCCAAAAATCACTTAACTTTCATGTCCAAAATTAGCTAGCACTTAGCATGGGACATAACCGGTTATATTAGATTACAATGACAGGAAATATGGTATATAAGAAAAAATTCAAAAACGATTTTCTACGTGTTCCAAGGTACAAACTGTTTAAGTAAAATAAGAATTATTTATTATAAATAAATAAGGGAACTTTCTTATGATTTTTGTTGACGAGGAAAATTGCATTGAGTTTGCAAGTTCCCTTAGAGCTCAACCACAAACCAGAAAGGAAATAAACTCTTCATTAAATTTTTAGCGAATTTCTATGAAAACTTTCCACATGAGAAGAACCAAAAAATTCTGGAATTATGAAACATTTTTGTCAATTAGTTTTACCAAACATTTTTTCGAATAAAGATGAAGTAATTTGCTATTAAGAATTTATGTGCATTTTATAAATAAATTTAATTAGCACCTAACATATAACAATCTAAAAGAAAATTAATATCTCAGATAAAAAGGGATTCTAAGGAAAAAGAAAAATTACAATGTTTAAAACCCTAAATGGTCTCATCTTGCATTAATTTGAAAATATATTTTTTAGATTATTTTGATTTAGAAGTTTAGTTATTAAGAAATTTTAAGGAAAAATAATGCTTAAAACCCTAAATGGTCACAGAACTTTGTCTAATGGTCCCCAAAAGGTCACTGAACTTCGTAATGGTCTCCAAAAGGTCACTGGACTTTTCTATTTGGTCTCCCATCCATCACTTTAACTAACAGAATCAAGTCAGTGATGGATGGAAGACCAAATAGCAAAGTTAAGTGATTGTCTAGGGGATTTTCGAAGTTCAGTGACCATTTAGTGTTTTAACCCTCGAATGATTGAAAATAAGTTAGATATAGTGTCAATTATCGTAAAGTCGGATATGGGATAGAAATATACTGCTATGTTTTACTTGATCTTTAAGTATCTATAAATCTTTAATGCATTTTATATGTTCGCATCCGTTATAGAAATATAGTCGGGTCACATGTAAGAATAAGTTTAATTCTATTCGAGAGAGATTGTTAAACAAATTAGGAATATTGATCTTCATAATTGAATCGTGTTGTCAAATTGAATGGTTCAGGGCTAAAGGGGATTGATATAAGGGGATTCAGGATCATAGTACGCTTTTTATCATCATATATTTTTATAAAACTTGCATTTAATTATAATGTTGCGTTGATTTTAATTAATTTAGGTCTTACATTCATATGTAGATTATTTAATTTAAAGAAAAAATCATAAATATTCATTGTTTTGATTAAGGCTTAGTATTTTGAATTTAATTCAATACGATCTCTATGAGAACGATCATTGAGCTTAAAATCTATTTTACTACTTAACAAATCGTGCACTTACGGTATTTTGATCGAAAAATAATTTCGTAATATATAGTAGTTGATGTAGAGTGATTCACATCGTCCTTGCATGATAATGTCATGAAGAATGGTTGTAACATAAATATATGATATTATAAAAGTATATGTATTTCCGTTTTTGGTTTAGTAGAGGGGAAGATAATTAAGGGGAACACCACATAACACCTACATATAAGAATTACGTTTCAAAACTAACAAACTTGTAAAATTATTTCAAAATCAAGTGGTAAATAAATTTATTAAATATTAAATTATAATATAATATACATTAATTATTTTCACCCCATGCCCTATGCCACCTCACACACCCCATCATATCTCCCCATTACACCACCTTCCCTCCACTGCTCTAACGACTACTCTAGCAGCCTCTCCAGCGACCGCTCCGGCGACTACTTCGAAAACCATTTTTTTTAACCAATGACCCGTGATTAGTTCTATTGGATTTGTAACATGTACACATTGTGACATATGAAATATGACTTGTAACCCGTGAATTGTTACTTGTAACTCGTAACATAAAATGTTAGGCTTTCTACAATGTATGTGCTTTAATTTGTCTTTTCACTTTAGTTCTTTTTCCCATGTAAAAATGGAAGCTTGTTTCTATTAGACATGATGGTAAATACAAATTCTATTTTCAATAGTAAATATAAATCTTGTGATATGGGTGACAGAATTGATGAAATTTGTACCAAAGGAAATGATGTGGTTTGTGACTAATGAAAGTTATGTGATTTGTTGGTGAGATATGATCGTCTGTGACTAACTGTGACTAAAATTGTCTTCAGTGTGACTAATTGTGACTAACTGTGACCAGTGAATTGTGACCTTAACGATGAATTGTGACATGTAACGTATGAATTGTGACTTGTGACAAATTACATATGTGACTTTAATAATGATATGTGACCTATGAATTGGCTTATGTGACCAGTGAGCAACTGCACCATCACCACTCTATCCCACATGCACAATCACCACCTCTTCACTATATGTGCCCATCACTATAAATAATTGTCTTCAGTGTGACTAACTGTGATCAAATTTGTCTTTAGTGTGACTATCTGTGACCATGTCAATCTTAATTGTGACGTTATATGATCAAGTCACAGTTGATCATAATTAACACAGAATTGGTCACAACTCGTCACAATAAATGCATATTTGGTCACAGAAGATCACAACAAACAAATCTGCACACATCATAGATCAGCACCACCAATCACCACCAATGTACCCCACTACCGCATTCAACTCAAATCCACAACTATAAGTAATACATTCACCTCAGATCTACTACAGCAACCATGACTACAATGTCAAATCCACAACTATCACCTCAAACCCACAACAACAATCCACCACCTTAATGTTACCATTACCTCCGTCTACAATCTCGTTTTCACCTTCAGCTTCTCTAAAATTTAAGGGATATTTGTGGCATAAATTAGTCTTTCCAGATTTGCAATTCAGACATTCCCCACATTCTCCCGGATTCTTGATTTTGGGTTAGACGAAAAGTGTTTTATAGATAAAATCTTCATTTACGTCTCATTTGAAATAGAGGCTGCAAAAACAGGACCCAAAACAAATGAAAGCACCTGATTTTTGAAGCTAAATGTGAAAATGAAATTGTACCCATGCTCAATCCCGCATCTCCCGTAAGCATGCCCCTACCCATAGATCTGAGGTACCAATTGATAACCCAAGATTAACTAACCAAGAGGGGGTGACTTGGTTTTTGAAACTTTTTCGACAATTAGTCTCAAAACAATTAAATGCACAAGATATATAAATGCAAGATGTAATAATAGAAGTGAATATGCAAATTCGATAACTTAATTCAAGTATTGTCACTTAAGAAAATATAGCACAATATAAACAACAATTCAAAGTAAGGTGCGATAATGTAAAAGTGACATGCGAATTTAATGTGGTTCGATACACAATATGTTCTATGTCCCCGTTACCAAACTCTCCGTCACGAGCAAGACCAAATGCACTATAATGGTAAATTACAAACAAGGAATACCAATCTTTAAGTGACTTACAACAAGAACCTCTTATCCTTAGGTGACTTACAACAATGAACACCTATCCTTAACAACAATCGAGTTTTCACAAGGCTCTCGAAACCACCACAATATAAATGAAAATTTTTCAATTGAAAGAACTCTCTTAACAAATGATATAATCAAGTCAAGTATTTAGAGAGTTAGAATAACAATTCAATAGATAGCAAATAATAAAGGTCAAGTGTTTACGTTGCAAAACTTTGATGAATAATAAATGATGAAATAGTTTGGATCTTTGTATCAAGGTTTTCAACCAACTGATTTCTCTTAACAAATAATACAAGTTAAGTATGAAGAGAGATTTACACTTCAAAATAAGTGTTGGCAAAGAAAACCTTTTTCAAGAATAGAAAATAGATTAGATTGAAGTTTTCTTGCAAAAATAATTTCTTGATGAAAATAGATGAAGATAAGTTTGGATCAGTCAAGAAATTCTTTGTAATAAATTGAATGGAATATAAAACCAAGTAAGCTAAATGATTTTCAATAAATATGCTCTCTTAATATCTCTTGTAGGTTGGTAAGATTGAATGCAAAAGAGATAGCTATTTATAGATCAAGAAATTGAAAAACAATCACTTTCGGTTGACCGAAAGGTTAATATAGCCGTTACACAAATTCAAACGTTGGACTTTTGGCTGAGCCATTCTTCCATTTTCGGTTGAGCAAAGGTTCAATCGACCGGTTCTGATGAGATCCTGGTTGGGGTATCGCATGGAACTCGCGGAATGAATTGAAAACGCCGAAAAAGCCCAAATTTAGGTTGTAGACGATATGATCTCGACCTGAAAATTATTGAATCAAGCAACCAAACAAGAACGAAGCTTGAAAGACCTTTTGATTACAAAACCAACGAACCTCGATTTGAGAACGCCACAAAGGGTGCCTAATCCTTTGCTAACTTCTAGGTTTGAACGCCACAAATATATCAAAATATTTGATAAGTTCGAAAGTTCGTTGAAGAACCATGGAGGGAAAAGTCTCAATGTTTATTCATATCAAAAGTCTTGTTTACAATGAAAATTAAACCTATTTATACTAAAGCAATAAACCCTGAGAAATATGGAAAATATGAAATTAAAGAGTCATAAAATAATAAACTTGCCAAAAATAAGAATTCTAGCCAAAATAAAATATTTCATGAAAAATGAAAGTTTATTCCAATTATAGCCTATACCAGATCATATCAACCCCTCTCTTTTCAAAATGATTCGTCCTTGAATCCATGCATTGTGATCGCGTAGGGGATAACCAACCTGCCACTAGTTTTATCACTGTATCACCTAGATCAAATGGAAAACTTTTCCTTTCATGCCAGAGGATCAACGCATGACACCCATCAACTTTGTAGATATTTATGTATCACAACATGAACTCAATCAAAACATCTTTGTTTCTCAAACCCTCGCATATGAACTCCTTCCACAGTCCTTAAAACTCCTTCATTGCCTCGAGAATCATAAAGTCAACTTCAGGAATCACAAAATCAATTTTCGGTACTAAAGAATTCTCCAAACTGAGGTAAGGCTGATTAATTTCATGGATCAAATCTTCAGAAACCTACAATACAGAAATAGACAAACTAGGGAGGGAATTGTTAGTTCTCACTAAAGCCCTCTTAACTTCACTTTTATTTTCTTGCAAGCTCTCTTCTGACTTTTTTTTTTCTCTCTGAAGACTCACTTTCTTTTACCATCTCTCTACTCTTATTTTCACTTTCCATTTCTTTTCTCTCTTGTGGCTTTTCTCTTTTTCATCACATTTAGCCACCTCACTATTTTCTCTCGAGCTCACCAACTCATCGTTTTCGCTCTTACTTTCATTTTCTCTCAATTCCCTTTCTCTCACACTCATCAATTTGAGTCGATCCTCATACGCTTGTTGTGGTGTCAACGACGCAAGAATAATAGGCTTCCCATCCTTAGTAAAATTGTACCTATTTTCGAATCCGTCATGCTTTGCCTTCCTATCATGTTGCCATTGCCTACCCAATAGTATATACCACGCATACGTAGGAACTACATCGCATAACACCTCATCGTGGTACCTCCCAATTGATAAACTTATCAACACTTGCTCTGATACCACTTGATGCGATCCCAGTTAGGGGAATCTCATAGAACTCGCGAAATTGATTTGAAAACGACGGGAAAGTCCAAATTCAGGTTGTAGACGATAGGATCTCGACCCGATGCTTCTCGAACCAAGAACCTAAGGTATATTAAATTTTAGACCCGTTGTAGTGCGAAAACATAAACCTCGATTTACGAATGCCAAAAGGTTGCCTAATCCTTTGATAAGTTCTAAGTTTTGGTCTTGAACCCAACGATGTGAAGCAAAAAATCCAATGATAACAAAAATACGTTGAACCCTTTGATTACACAATGAAGAACCCACGATCTGATATTTGGACAATTTCCAAAGAAAAAAGATTTTTTTTAAAAAAAAATTCGGACGTGAACAGTGCCAGTTAGCAGTATTTTTTATTTGTTTAGAAAACTCGAAAATTGACTACGAGAACAACAAAATAAACGGAAGTTGATTCGGATGTTAGATTAGCCAAAAATAACTTTTGACTTTTTTTTTGGAAATTTTTGGATCAAGACTCAGAAAAATTTACTGAACACAAGAACACAAAAAATTAAGGAAAAGAAAGACTCAAAGAAAGAAAAAGATAGAACCTGAATTTGGAGCCCGAGCTTTGATCCACTTGATGAGATCCCGGTTGGGGGAATCGCATGGAACTCGCGGAATGAATTGAAAATGTCGGGAAAGCCCAAATTCAGGTTGTAGATGATAGGATCTCGACCTGAAAATTATTGAACCAAGCAACCAAATAAGAACGAAGCTTGAAAGACTTTTTGATTACAAAACCAACGAACCTCGATTTGTGAACGCCACAAATGGTGTCTAATCCTTTGATAAATTCTAGGTTTGAACGCCACAAATATATCAAAATATTTGATAAGTTCGAAAGTTCATTGAAGAACCATGGAGTGAAAAGTCCCAATTTTTATTCATATCAGAAGTCTTGTTTACAATGAAAAATAAACATATTTATACTAAAGCAATAAACCCTAAGAAATAAGAAAAATACGAAATCAAAGAGTCATAAAATAATAAACTTGTCAAAAATAAGAATTCTAGCCAAAATAAAATAATTCATGAAAAAGGAAATTTTTTTCTAATTATAGCCTATACCAGATCATATCAGGTTCACACTTCGGTCGACCGAAGTGACAGATTTTGAAAAATTAATTTTTGCATCAAAATATTCATCTTTCCAAAATCTATTTCATATCATGAATGGAAAACACTTTTATGCAAGTAATGAATAATGAAGAATAATTTGAGCTTTATGTACTTGCTAAAAATTGATGAGTTATACCTTTACATAATTGAAGTTTCGATAAACAACTTCTAAACCCTAATCTTCAAAGTTCTTGTTTTCTTCGAGTTTCTCTTGATGAATAACGGATGACGATTTGAGCTTTTGAATGCTTAAGAAGATTTTATGAAATCTCACGAAACAAGACTAATTAGAAACATAAGTGTATTGTTTGTTATAATCAAAACAAGTGGAGTTATATTGAATCATAGGTCAACACCAACGACCAGTAAATCCACGATGGTAAAAATGAAACCAACACAATGCTTGGGCAACCACATTAGGCCCATGTTACTTGTTCGGAGGAAATAGTATGCCGCAAGCGCACGAGTCGAGAACAAGTAGTAAAGTGGACCTTTTAAGTCCGAGTCGATCCCACAGAGAGTGTTGATCGCAACTACATGCATATTTGTTTCAAACTAACGAAATGGACACACACATTTAGAAACTTGATTTTTAAAATTAAAGAAAAATGACAAAAGATACGATTTTAATTAAAAAGGTAAAATGACAATTAAAAAGTGAATTTTTTTTATTTGAAAGATGTTGGAATTTATTATTTCGCTTAACCTTTATTTCATTAATATCAAGTCAATACGTGTAGATGCAAATTACCAAAATACAAAGTTAGACCCGATTTTCCAATTTTAGTCAACAACCTCTCTCGAGTGAAATTAACCCTAATTGATTAAGCTTATCCACAATATTTCTATGCCGATTAATACTTAACCAATTGCATTAAATTGTTGTGAAAATACTCAAAGGGTCACCTAAGGTAGATGTATATCTCTATACACCTAAACAAGAATAGTATACTACACAACTTAGGGCATTAATTATTTTGGTCTAGTTAGTGTAACAATTTCTCAATAATTACCCCAACCACTTAAACACATCATCTCGTGATCAAGTAAATGATAGTCAATCAAAAACAATAATTAATACACCATGAACTTGATAAAATATTCATCATTCAAAACATGTATAGATATTAATGAAATTTGGTTAAGCTAATACATAAATTCCAACACAAAATACTTAGCTCATCATAGATAAATAATAACAAAGGATATCATGTATACAATACATTACAAGTTTGGAAAATAATGAAAAGAATTCAAAAGTATAGATACAACCCATTTTAGTGTAGATTTGATTTCCCCCAATGGTTTCTCCAAGCTTTCCTTGATGAACTATCCTTGTTATACTCAATTTTGCTCCCAAAATAAGCCAAGTTTAACAATAGAAAATAAAATGGAAGAAAAGAAAGAGAGAAAAGAAAGAAAATCTAGCAAGAAGAGAAGTAGTATGAGAGTGTGAGATACATCTCATATATATATATATATATATATATATATATACATAAGTTAAGTAGAATAAAATATATTAGATAAATATTATTGGAAATTTTAAGACACAACTAAAATATCTACCAATAAACAAAGAGAAAATAATGCAAGTAGGCCAAAAACAAAAAATGGATGAAAATTAAACCGCCACAAAATATTTTGCTCTATGCGGTCGCATAGTTGAAATCTATGCGGCCGCATAGAAGGAAAAAATATAAAAGTTACGTCTCGGGTTAAGCCATGCGGTCGCATGGTTATGAGCCATGCGATCGCATGGCTTAATACAAAAATCAAGTGGCAGCTTAGTCTTTCAATATTTGCACGTCAAGTCCCTCATCTTTGATTTCGTACAATTTAGTCCTCAAATTTTGATCTTCATTACATTTAAGCTCTCCGTAAATTGCACTTTAAGTCCTTCATCTTTCTTACTTGTGCAACTTAGCCCCCATTTTCACAAATTTTAGTCCTTTTTGACTCCATTTAGCTTCGTTCTCCGTCTTGTCAGGTTTTAGCCTACAAAAGTGAAAATTACACAATTATGCATAGAATTTTACTCAATTTTATCAATAATAAAGTCCCAAAAAGTGTCAAATAAGTGTGTAAAAACACACTTATCACACCCCAAATTTGAGCTCTTGCTCATCTCGAGCAAGATTGACTTCTAAGATAATCATTCAACTGCAATAATGATCAACCTACTAGATACCTTGCCAAAAATATAAATGAGTTCAAAATTGTATATCAATTTACAATCATGCATCCAAATAATACTATCACAAATAAATTAAGCTTATCCAATATTCGATCGATGTGTGTGTGTGTGTGCATAGCCATTTTTAATTATCATCTAAACTAGGAAAATACTGTCAAGACGGAAGAAAATCTTTAAATTGGTTCCAACCCGACCCTGTGTAGTCAAATATATCCTTTCTCACTTGTGAGATTCACACACTAAAATAGATATTTCATTTCTATTCCCCAGTGTAAATCTCAAGGTTGCTCTCAAGATGAAGATAGAGTAACTAAACATGTAGAACCTCACAGATAGTATGATCACTCTACTCTCAACTGTTTAAGATTGGGTACTGTTTCGCTCAAAATCATTCCAGTGAAAATGTTCTACCATAAGCTTGCATATTTTCTCAATCGCCACCACTTAGATCACATGTACAACACAAATCATAAGGTCTTTTCAAGGTTGAAATGTGGCTAAAGGTGAAGGTGTGGAAACATTTAGATAAGTAACTAAGAAGCCTCAAATGTAAATCAGTGGAGTAAAAATATTCAACTCAGCTTAACATAGATAGGATCTGTACACAACCCTATCCCTCCAAACAATGACTTCTTACTCATCATCAATTCAGCACAATCACCCTTTTTCTTTCAAATCTCAAGAGAAATTATGAATATATCCATAAAAATCAGTCTCCTCCACATATTTTTACAACCCAATCATCAAATTTTTTTTCCAACACAATACTAATTCACCAAACATAGCTTCACCTGAGATATTGATACCCCCAACTTATTTTTCTTGCTCACCCAACATTCATAGTATTAAACAACACTCCACTAGCTTTGAGGGCTGGGTAAAAATATTATTTTTCTGGATATGAAAGCTTGTAATGTAGGTAAACCAAAGAAAAGGCAAATAGGCTCAATAGGGTTATCAAAGGAAAGATTCATTTCATGGTAAGCTATTTGGTTGAAGTGGTAACGAAAATGGCCTTAATCATATTCATGCATACATGTATCAATGTGATCTTGAAGAGAATCAACGCAAGTTCTAGAGAAGCAAAATCATGGAAGAGTGTCGCACATGAAAGAAGTAATGAGACTACAATATATGTATCAGTCTATAGGCTCAAGTCTCACCAACTTTTTGTGTTCACACTATTTAGTTACTACCATCTTCAATGAAAACAAAAAACTAGTGAATCCTAAGTTTCTCACAATATGGTAACTGAAAGAGAATAAACATAGGTTGAAATAATGTTCAAGGTAACTCACAACCTACTTTACCAATTCAAAATTTTCCAACAAACCAAAAATTTCCACATCTAGATGACAATCACTCATGACTAGTGCTCAAAGTAGCTTAGGATCTCACATGGACAAGCAATTTTCGAAAAATTTTAGGCACCAATAGCATATCTGGTCATGCATAGCTTATGAATCAATAACAATTTCAAAAATCAAGCATTCCTAAGCCGGCAAGGCCATTTAATATGTCAACACACAATCACCAATTCACGCATAAACAACAACAGCCGGCAAGGCTCATAACATCAAAAGTCAGCAAGGACAATCACCAATTCACGCATAAACAACAACAGCCAGCAATGCTCATAACATCTAATCAATAACTTCAAAAGCCGTCAAGGCTCACCCCCAAACTTAATTCACACATTGTCCTCAATGTGTAAATTATAAGATAAAGCAAAGAGAGATAACGAAACTTCCGTGAATCGCCAGTTATGAAGAGGAACTCATGTATGTATTGGACTTGTTATGCATTTGACCTCTTTGTACACCAATTGTTCCAGAACCTGAGAGATCCAATGGTGGCTGGAACATCAAAAATTTTCTACAAAAATGATTATATTAGTAAAAAAAACAATAATAAAAGCATTAAACATACCTAATAAAAAATATTTACTGAGGTAAGAAATTGGGTTGCCTCCCAACAAGCGCTTGGTTATAGTCTTTAGCTCCACTATATGGCATCATGACTCCGGATTGGCAAGAAGAACGGAGGACTTGTCATTCGCAAAATTGCCTCCCAAGTATGGTTTCAATATGTGGCCATTAACTTTGAAGTTTCCCTTTCCTTCATCAAGAAGCTCAACCGCTCCATGGGGAAAATTTTTAAGATGGTAAAGGAACCCGACCATCTAGAGCGGAGCTTTCTGGGGAACAACTGAAGTCGAGAATTGTAAAGATGAACTTATTGTCCAACAAAGAACTCCCGCTTCACAATGTTTTGATCATGCCATCTCTTTGTCTTTTCTTTGTAGAGACGAGCACTTTCATATGAATCAAGGCGGAGTTCATCAAGTTCATTTAGTTGGAGCAATCTCTTTTGATCGGCCAATTTTTCATCAAAATTCAAGGCTTTGATAGCCCAATAGGCCCGATGTTCGAGTTCGACAGGAAGGTGACATGTTTTCCCAAATAAGAGCCAATATGGAGACATACCAATCGGCGTTTTGAAAGCAGTATGGTAAGCCCATAAATCATAGTCCAATTTCTTGGACCAATCTTTTCACGAGGCATTAACCGTCAACTCAAGAATTCTCTTTAACTCCCTATTTGAAATTTCGACTTGGCCACTCATTTGGCGATGATAGGGGGTGGCTACACGGTGTTTCACTCCATATTTGGTCAAGAGTGAGTCGAAGAGGCGATTGCAAAAATGTTTACTTCCATCACTAATGATGGCTCAGGGGGTGCCATATCGTGAGAAAATATTTTTCTTCAGAAAATTTACTACCACTCGAGCACATTAGTAGGTAAAGCTACTGCTTCTACCCACTTTAACACATAATCAACTGCCACAAGGATGTATTGAGTTGAAAATGACGACGAAAATGACCCCATAAAATCAATACCCCACACATCAAATATCTCCACCTCCAATAAAGAATTCAACGGCATTTCATTTCGGTTGGAAATATTACCAGTCCGTTGACATCTATCGCATTTGGAGACAAGTGTGTGAGCATCCTTAAATAATGTGGGCCAGTAGAAACCCGATTGAAGTACCTTTGATGAAGTTTTCACAGCACCGAAGTGACCACCATATGGAGAAGAATGACAGTGCTCAAGGATTTGCTCCATCTCCACATCTGGAACACATCTCCGGATAATTTGATCCGGCCCCCTTTTGAACAACAAAGGCTCTTCCCAAAAATAATACTTGATATCAGCGAAGAACCTCTTTTTTTGTTGATAAGATAGATCCGGAGGAATGATACCACTTGTAAGAAAATTAAAATGGTCTGCATACCATGGTGCATGAGTAACTTGTAAGATATGGATCATGTGAAAAAGTTGTTCATCAGGGAACACTTCATTAATTTCCCATCCATCACTTCATCGTTTTACTCTAGTCGAGATAAATGATCAGCTACGACATTTTTAGTTCCTTTTTTATCTCAAATTTCTAAGTCGAACTCCTGTAAGAGGAGTACCCATCTAATCAACCTCTGCTTGGTATCTTTCTTTGCCAACAAATACTTGATAGCCGAGTGATCAGTATACACTATCACTTTAGAACCAATGAGGTAGGACCGAAATTTATCAAATACAAATACCACTGCGAGCATCTCCTTTTCAGTAGTAGCATAGTTTAATTGAGCATCGGTCAAGGTTCAGCTCGCGTAATAGATAACATGCAAGATTTTATCTCTTCTTTGCCCTAAAACTGTTCCCACAGAAAAATCACTAGCATCGCACATAAGCTCAAATGGAATATTCCAATCTGGAGCTACGATGATAGGAGCTGTGATGAGTTTCTCCTTAATAGTGTTGAAAGAATTGAGACACTCCTGGGAGAAATTAAAAGAAGTGTTCTTCTCAAGCAATGAGCAAAGAGGTTTTGTGATTTTTGAGAAATCTTTAATGAACCTCCTGTAAAATTCGGCATGTCCTAAGAAACTTCTAATACCCTTCACTGTGGTCGGTGGAGGCAATTTTTCAATTACTTGAATTTTTACCCTATCCACCTCTATGCCTTTTAGAGAAATTCGATGGCCAAGAACTATACCTTCCTGGACCATGAAATGACACTTTTCCCAATTTAGCACTAAATTGGTCTCTTCGCATCATCTAAGCACCATCTCTAGTTTGTTCAGGCATCCATCAAATGAGGCTCCAAAAATTGAGAAATCATCCATAAAAATCTCAATACATTTCCCCACCATGTCGGAGAAAATCGCCATCATACATTGTTGAAAAGTAGCAGGTGCATTGCAAAGACCAAAGGCCATTCTTCTGTACGCAAATGTACCGTATGGGCATGTGAATGTTGTTTTCTCTTGATCCTCAGGGGCTATTGGAATTTGATTATAGCCCGAATACCCCGCCAACCGCTCAAGCATCTGATCTATGAAAGGAAGAAGGAAGTAATCCTTTCTAGTCGCAGTGTTAAGCTTGTGGTAGTCAATACATACTCTCCAACCACTTACAGGTCTAGTGGGTATGAGTTCGTTATCCACATTTTTCACTACCGTGATACCTTCTTTCTTTGGTACGACTTCAATAGGACTTACCCAAGGACTATCTGAAATTGGATAAATGATGCCTGCATCAAGCAATTTTACAACTTCGGCTCTCACCACTTCTTTCATATTCGGGTTCAATCGCCTTTGATGCTCGACTGATGGCTTAAAGTCATTCTCCATCAGTATTTTGTGCATACAAAATGACGGACTGATTCCCCGAATATCTGCAATCGTCCACCCTATGACCTCCTTGTGTTCCCTTAAGACTTGAAGTAACTTCTCTACTTCTACCTCACTTAAGGAATTGGCAATGATAATTGGAAGTGAGGATGAGTCATCCAAATAGGTAGGGGTGGGCGTGGGTTGGGTTGAGTCGATTTTTTTTCCAACCTAAACCCAACCTAACATAATCGGTTTGATAAAAATCAATCCAACCCAACCCAAACCGATCAAGATCGGTTTGGGTTAGGTTGGTCGGTTAGGGCTTCGGCCCAATTAAAGCTAGATCCGATTTATTTGTTAAATTTGGATAATTTTTTAAAGTTTGATATTATTTGAAAACCTCCTCTTTTTAAATACACACATAAGAAATTCTTTCTAAAAATAATGTATAAATAAATTTAAAATTTTTGAAGCATTTGTTTTTTACAATTTTTTGGAATTCATTCATTTTATCATCATATCTTTAATTTTTATTTTATCGTCAAATAACATTGCATTTGTAAATAGTGTTCATGTGAATCGGTCTATGTGAAGAAAATTGACGTTTATATATTATAAGTTATTCTTTTATTTTTACTATTATATCTATTTAATTTTTTTCATTTTAGATATTAATTTTTTAATTCATCGGGTTGGGTTTTAATTCATAACCCGTGACCCAACCCAACCTCAAATTCAAATTTTCGACCCAACCCAACCCAATTGAATTTAAAAATCCAACCTAAACCAATCGGTTTGGTTTGGGTTGGTCAGGTTGAGCGAATTGGGTTGGGTTTTGCCCAGCTTTACAAATAGGCATATCTCAACTGAGGTGGAAGAGTCTTTAATTCAAGTGTGGGTGCTTTGTGAAGAGATATAGGTGGGGAAGATGTCTTTTGCAAGTCCTCAAAATATGTGCCCGCTGGTAAGAGTGGTATTGGGAAGGTACATCGCTCAAGTAATGTGCCATGCCCTCAATGTCGGGGTCCCCGTCTTTGATATGTGCAGAGCGCACCAGGCATGTTTCAAGAGGATCATTGGAATGCCCGTAAAGAGAGTCGGCAACCATTTGATCAATAACATCTACCCGACGACAAGTGTCGGGTTCCGATTTGAGTGTTTTTAAGATATTAAATGTGACTTGTTCATCTTGTACCCTCAAAATGAGTTTGCTCTTTTGTACATCGATCAAAGCTCGACCAGTGGCAAGAAATGGACGTCCCAGGATGACAGGGATATCAACGTTCTCCTCCATGTCGAGAACAATGAAATCAGCTGGAAAGATAAACTTGTTCACTTTGACTAGTACATCCTCAATAACACCCCGTGGATATGTAATTGACCGGTCCGCCAATTGTAACGATACTGTGGTGGGTTTAGCTTCTCCCATTCCCAATTTTCTAAAAATTGACAAGGGCATTAAATTAATGCTGGCTCCAAGATCACACAAATCCTTACTAAAATTCAAATCACCCATAGCACATGGAATAGTAAAGCTTCCTGGATCCTTGATCTTTGGTGGTAACTTGTTTTGAAGAATGGCGCTACACTCTCATCACCGTTTCATGATCTTCAAGTTTCTTTTTGTTTGAAAGGATATCCTTCATGAACTTGGCATAACTCGGCATTTGAGGTAGCGCGTCGGCAAACAGAATGTTTATGTGTAGCTTTTTGAACACCTCCAAAAACTTACCAAATTGAGCATTCAATTTATGCTTTTGGAGCCTTTATGGAAAGGGAATATGAGGTACATATGCCTTCACCGATGTTGGAGCATTTGATGTTGATGGCTCTTGTTCATCAGTCTTGGCTTCTTCAGCAACTACCTTTGGCTCCTGCACCACTTCTTCGGCTTCAATTGGCACTTTGTTGCCTTGAGACTTTGGGCTTCTACCATAGGTTCAAGTAATTGAATCCCACTCCTGGTAGTAATGGCTTGCACATTCTCTCTTGGGTTTGTTTCAGTGTTGCTAGGCAACGCTCCTTGTGGCCTCTCAGAGAGAAGTTTGGCAATCTGACCCACTTGCCTTTCTAAGTTTTTCAAAGAGGCATCATTACGTTCTTGGTATTGCAATTGATGATTTGCTAACTTAGCAATAGCCTCTTCCCAACCTTCTTTCTTCTCTTGTGGCTTAGGATTTAACACATTCTGGTTATTCCCATAAGAGAAGTTGGGGTGATTACACCAACCAGGGTTGTACGTTTGAACGAAGGATTGTACCCTGGGCATTAAAAATTTTGAGTGTATGCCACTTGCTTGGAGGATCCTGAACTACTGGTAGTCAATGGACAACTTGAACTTGAATGATTCGCGCCACACATTTCACAAACAGGCGGGGTTTGTACCACATGAGCAGAATGAGAGCCAGATGACGAAGTAGAAAGGCTTTCTACTTTTCGTGCTAGAGAGTCAATCTTTGACAAAACTAGTGAGTATGCTTCACTCTTATGAGCTCCACTAACTCCCACTTTAACACGTCTATCCGGCTACATGGCACTTTGCTCACTCATCACCTCAAATAACTCATAAGCCTCACGGATACTTTTGTTTTGGACTGATCCGTTTGACGATGAGTCTACATTTGAGCGGTGAGACGGAGTCAAGCCTGCATAGAAGTATTGAACTTGTTGTGCTAGAGTAATCCCATGAGTTGGGCACCTTCTAAGCATGCCCTTAAACCTCTCCCAAGCCTCATGAAAGGTTTATGAGTCAAGTTATTAGAATGTGGTTATATCGTGTTTGAGCTAGGCAACACGAGCAAGTGGAAAGAACTTGGTTGTGGATTTTTGTACTAACTCCCCCCAACTCGTGATACTACCTGACAGTAGAGTGTCAAGCCATTCTCTTGCCTTATCCTTTAAGGTATGCACGAATAACCTCATCAGAATGGCCTCCGCATTCACACTTTCATAGTTGAAATTGCTAACAATTTCCTTGAATCTTGCGATGTGAGCATGTGGGTTTTCATCTATTCTCCCATAGAATGATATGGTGTTGGAGAATAGATTAATCACATCCGGCCTCAGTTGGAAATTTGGATGTCCATAGGAGGGGTAGATGATACCCGATTGATTTTCAACCAAGGGGCGGTTTAGGAAATCCCTAAACAACATATCTTCCTCATTGACTAGGGGATTTTGAATCCTACCCGCTTGGTTATCAAAACCAGGAGGAACACCATCCCTAGGAGCATGTTCAGGTCAATTAATAGGATCAAGATGACCTCATTGTCGCTCTATTTCTCGTTGTTGTCTTCTCAACTCGATTTATTTCCTTAATCTCTTTCGAAAAGCCTCTTCGATTTTCGGATCAAATTCTAGAAGATCGAGACTTCGCGAACAATTCATACACAATCGACGAGTTTAGGGAATTGACAATAATGAAGACAACCTCACACTTGGACTAGATGGATAAAGTAAAAACAACAAATAAAGTTTGTTAAAGTGAATGACAAATAAACTAGTAATTTGGTCAAAACACTCTCCGGTAACGACGCAAAAAACTTGTTCTGAGGAAATAGTATGCAACAAGTGCACGGGTTGAGAACAAGCAGTAAAGTGGACCTTTTAAGTCCGAGTCGATCCTACAGAGAGTGTTGATCGTAACTACAGGCGTATTTGTTTCAAACTAAAGAAATGGACACACAAACATTTAGAAACTTGATTTTTAAAATTAAAGAAAAACGACAAAAGACACGATTTTAATTAAAAAGTTAAAATGACAATTAAAAAGTGAAAAGATTTTTTATTTGAAAGATGTTGGAATTTTTTATTTCGCTTAACCTCTATTTCATTAATATCAAGTCAATACGCGTAGATGCAAATTACCAAAATACAAAGTTAGACCCGATTTTCCAATTTTAGTCAATAACCTCTCTCGAGTGAAATTAACCTTAATTGATTAAGTCTATCCACGATATCTCTATGCCGATTAACACTTAACCAATTGCATTAAATTGTTGTGAAAATACTCAAAGGGTCACCTAAGGTAGATGTATATTTCTATACACCTAAACAAGCATAGTATACTACACAACTTAGGGCATTAATTATTTTGGTTAGTTAGTGTAACAATTTCTCAATAATTACCCCAACCACTTAAACACATCATCTGGTGATCAAGTAAATGATAGTCAATCAAAAACAATAATTAATACACCATGAACTTGATAAAATAGGCATCATTCAAAACATGTATAGATATTAATGAAACTTGGTTAAGCTAATACATAAATTCCAACACAAACGACTTAGCTCATTATAGATAAATAACAACAAAGGATATTATGTATACAATACATTACAAGCTTGGAAAATAATGAAAAGAATTCAAAAGTATAGATACAACCCTTTTTAGTGTAGATTTGAATCACTACAACAAAATCAGGCTTTTACGGCATTCATTTACAGCGTGCATCTATAGCACGCCGTAAAAAGGACTAATTACGGCGTGCGAGATATGTATGTCATTAAAAATCACTGACTTTAAATATTTACTGCACGCCGTATTGCATCACTATTTATAGCGTATTTTTAATGCTCGCCATGTATTGTAAAAACTAGACTTATTACGGCATGCATATATGCACGCCGTAAATGAATCGTTTCATTTTCTTTTCCTCTTCTTTTCTTTCTTTCCTTTTATTTTCCTTATCTCTCATTGTTGAGGCGGACATCTTGCTCCTGCCTTCGACTTCGACCTAAGGTGAGGACTCTTGGCTACTTCGACCCTATTCATCATCAGTGGAGACTTGGTCCCGCTTCCGCTGCCCTTCCAGTGGAGACGACCGTCGATATTCCCCCTTCGCGGCCCTTCCAGATCCGCCTCCCGCGACCACACCCGTTTCTATCATCCCGTATTTATCTCTCTCTCTCTCTCTCTCTCTCTGCTATGAATATATATTGTATACACACAGCACACTTTGATTGCTCAATTTTGTTACTCAAATCTGAAATTGGATTTTGGGTATAAACTAAAATTTAGTGAATTACTGATTTTCATCCATAGTTTGATTCTTTATGATGATTGATTTCATTCTCTTGGCACCCTTGTTCGTCCAAGTCTTTGCTGGAAATAAGGCCTAGCAATGGCATATTTGTTCATATTTTTAACGAATGATTTGCAGAATTGAAATGGTTTGATATTCAATGTAAAACAAAACTGGAATCTCTAGGGTCCTTTTTTGTTTGATTTTTGTACTTTCTAAGTGATTTTGGACAAGTTGGCCCATCAATTTATCTAAGAAGGAATATTAATTACAATGTGGAGCCTTCTTTGTTGAGGTGAAGATTTTAACTAAATCTTGAAGTGATTTTTGGAAATGACCCTGTGTTATTTCTGCCTAACTTTTTTCTTGTATTTTAGTGGTGAAGGTTGAGCTAGTCCTTGGGACTCATATGTCCTAGAGCGTTGGTGTTTTGTCCATAATATACTGGCCTTCCTCCCATTAAATTGGGTCACCATTACATGGTTGTTTGGAAATGTGTTGATTTTCTTATCTTGATCCTTCGCCCATAATAGTAATCTCCCACAAGAGTGTTGTTTTGTACTCATTGTTTCACTCAACAAATAACCAAATTGGGGGGGGGGGGGGGGATCATATAGGGTTAAAATTTATTTCTAGATTCTGGCGATAATCTTTAAAACTTTGGCTTTTATATTTAAAGAAAAAGATACTCCTATCACTAAGATGCTAACAGATTGCTTTGTGTATTTCAGGATACATTGCATGATTACATGGGGCAGATTTTAGCTGTAGGTTTGGTGTTCAAATTGTTGACATCAAAGTTTACAATTTTGGCTTGGAGTTAGAAGAGGAAGCATTGCTTGAAAGCTGTTTGTCAGGGAAGTGACAATGAAGTCTAGAGTAAAGCATGAGAATGTAGTCGAGGTCAGAGATATCATGATTTTATTTATCTTGTGCAAATGAGTATTTGATCTTCACGCTGATAACTTCAATACAATCAATAGTTGAATAAATTTTGTGTCCCTCTATAACTGCTTTTTTATTTTTGTTAATTTTTCTCCATATATGACTTTCAATCTTATGTCACTAATCATACTGCAAACATTTTCGTTGCAGTTTATTGGAGCTTGTAAGGATCCTCTAATGGTGATAGTCACAGAGTTTATACCAAGAATGACACTTCGGAAGTATTTAATCAACAAGCGTCTTGAAAAGTTAGACCTGCAAGTTGCATTAAGGTTTTCTCTCGACATTCCTCGTGCCATGGACTGTCTGCACGCGAATGGGATTATACACGTAGATTTAAAACCAGGTATTGTATGGCATGCTGAGCTTTATAATGAAGTGTTTTTGTATTACGAAACTATGCTGTGCATATGCTAAAGATTGAGATTTATATGTATTTTAACATGATTGATTTTTTCTTTTAACTAAAGATTGATTGGATGAAAAAAAAATTGTGGTACAGACAATGTGTTGCTGACAGCCGACGAGAAGTCTGTCAAGCTTGCAGATTTTGGTTGAGTAAGAGAAGAATATTTCATTGATATGAACACCACAGAAACTGGGACATAGCGTTGGATGGCTCCAGAGGTTTTATGGTTTCTCGTTTTTCTTTGTTCTGTCACACACTTTTATCTTTTGCTAGGATTCCATGAAAATAATAACTTGTTGATTTTCCTTTCTTTGTCGAACTTTTGAGTTCTGGAGTGCTTATCTAATGATCATAAATCCACATAAAAGCAAAAATATGAATGCCCAACCAGCTATAGAACTTTATTATGCTGCTTAATTTTTAAAGAACTTTTGTTTTGTAATTATAATAGGAATGCTGGTAATCAAATAAATGAATTTTTTTTTTTTTAAATTTTGTTGATATTTACGGCGTGCAAGCGCACGCCATAAAAGGTAAAAATGACTTTTTACAGCGTGCCAAAAGGTAAAATTTGACTTTTTGAATTTTTTTATGGCATTGTTTTATACTATGTGTGGCTACACGCCGTAAAGTGGTTTTTACGGCGTGCAATAAGTACAATTTGTTGTAGTGTTAATTCCCCCAATGGTTTCTCCAAGCTTTCCTTGATGAACTATCCTTGCTATACTCAATTTTGCTCCCAAAATAAGCCAAGTTTAACAATAGAAAATAAAATGGAATAAAAGAAAGAGAGAAAAGAAAGAAAATCTAGCAAGAAGAGTAGTAGTATGAGAGTGTGAGACACATCTCATATATATAAGTTAAGTAGAATAAAATATATTAGATAAATATTATGGGATATTTTAAGACACAACTAAAATATCATAAAATATCTACCAATAAACAAAGAGAAAATAATGCAAGTTGGCCAAAAACAAAAAATGGACGAAAATTAAACCACCACAAAATATTTTGCTCTATGCGGTTGCATAGTTCAAATCTATGCGGCCACATAGAAGGAAAAAAATATAAAAGTTACGTCTCGGGTTAAGCCATGCGATCACATGTCTTAATACAAAAATCAAGTGCCAGCTCAGTCTTTCAATATTTGCACGTCAGGTCCCTCATCTTTGATTTCGTACAATTTAGTCCTCAAATTTTGATATTCATTGCATTTAAGCCCTCCGTAAATTGCACTTCAAGTCCTTCATCTTTCTAACTTGTGAAACTTAGTCCCCCTCTTCACAAATTTGTACGATTTCAGTCCTTTTTTACTCCATTTAGCTTTGTTCTCCGTCTTGTCGGAGTTTTAGCCTACAAAAGTAAAAATTACACAATTATGCATAGAATTTTACTCAATTTTATCAATAATAAAGTTCCAAAATGTGCCAAATAAGTGTGTGAAAACACACTTATCATTACTCACACTATTATCATCCCTCCCACTACCACTTGCCAAGCTACTATCACGAATGACATAAGATTGCTCATCAACAAACACCACATCAAACATAGGGCATTCTCCATTCGAACACAGTGAGATACTACAAATCAGTTGATAGCGCTCGTTGCCACTTGCACATCAGCACCGACACTGTGAGCAGTGCGATGGTGGGCGACGTCGCTCTCAGATTGACGTCGTTGCAACGACGTCACAATTTCAACACTCATCGCTTGTCTTGCGGTAATTCCATCGGTGGTGGGTCGTCAAGAGAGAGCGATGAACAAAGAGATGGTTGAGAGAGAGAGAGAGAGAGAGAGAGAGAGATGAAATTTGGGGATGCCGGGAGTGAGATTGAAATTTGGGGATGGGGTGGATTTGTTATAATAAATCTGTAATGATTAAATTAATAATTCTTAATTAACACCTAATTTATTAAATTAAAACTAATCTCCCTTGTTTATGAAAATTAGTCTTTAAATGCAGGTTTCTATTTAATTTTCCCATAATTAAGTTCAACAAATTTAAGTGTTTGGTTGAGAAATAAAACAAGTTTCCTAAGTTGATTAAAATCCTTTATTGTTAGAGGTTTATGATAGTGATTTATGATGCCATGCTAATGGCATATAAGTAATGCTATTTAGTTCCATTGGAGGTTATAATTCCCATCTAGATGTGTTAATTTGATATTAAATGATAAGTAAAATTAAATGACTCGTTTAAGTCACCTTTCAGTTAGCCTATCTCTAACGCCACCTAAATTGGGGTTGAGGCTACATAACATTACTTATGGCATAAATTTTTACTCTAACAAATAAAATGTCAAGCTTGATGGTTTAGTTTCACATTTTTATTTTAAAAATAGGAACATGGCTACGAAAGGCATTTAAAACTACATTAAAACTTCGATAAATTAATAAGGTTGGGACCACGGGAAATTATTATTTAGCAGGATTATTATTTAATCGATAATTACTAAGTATTAATTTATCGATAAAATAATAAAGTAGTAATTTAAAAAGAATTTTATGTTTGATGTATATCAAAGTTAGTATGTACATACATAGCATACAAAGAGTTGAGTACATATACATGAAATCAAGACACACAAAACAATAAACAATTCCATAAAAGATCAAGTGCTTCAAAATTTGATTCCATAGAAGATGAAATGTCTCGAGATGTTATAAATTTTCAAAATCATAGCAATTTTCAAATTTTTCTTGCAACTATATTTAGAGTTGAGATCTGCTATCCAAAATTGACCGTCTAACTTGTTGTCCACAAATGATTCATTGATACTTTACTTTAAGTTATTAGTTCAACTTTTCTCTCACTGCCACTTCTACTTAAAAATAGGTGTAAAATGATGAGTTAATGAATCATTGGTGGACACTAAGTTGGACAACCAATTTTTGAGAGCAAATCTCAACTCCTATAATTGGCATCTCATTTTTAAAGGGTGAAAATTTTGACATTGACCAATAAGATGAGGAGCCTTTTGTACAAAAACGAGCATCCATTCTCTAGTTAAAAGGAACGTCAACAATGAGTTCACGAAAAGTTTCAATTCTCCATCAGTCCAGGAACAATCTCAAAGACTCTCGAATACTTGTCAGATAAGATAAAAAGTATCAATTCTAAGAAGCAAAAATCAGCAAAATATCTTATGTTAGAAAAATATTATATGATTTCTCCAAAATCAAGAGAAAACTAATATGACTGGAGAAATGATCCAGAGCTAAGCCAAAGATTTATTTATTTTTCCTAGAAAATGTACTGTAAAATTAATTCAGAGTTTAACTTCTCAATTAGTTGGCTAGATTGGTTCAAGGCAAAACATAGAATTAAGTCTTATTGAAGGTTCGGTGAAAGTGGTTCGAGTGTCATGGAATATTGAAGATGCTTTCCTGGAAATATGAGCTAAACTAGACCAAATTGATTGGAAGGGTATCTACAATATCCATGAAATAGAGTTATCAACTCTAAGAAGATCATTCGCTTGCTACAAAGAAATTGGAAGGATGCAAGAAGGATAAGGAGAGAATTGTTGTTGTTGTTGTTGTTGTTGTTGTTGTTGCAATGGCGATGGTTCACACAAAGTACCTCTTTGAATTATTGGTAAGTGTGTGAATCCTAAATGCTTTAAACATGTGAACTTGAGCAATTAAGTTGTCATTATCGAGCAAACAAGAAAGTATGAATGAATTGTCTACTTTTTCAAGAATTTATTTGTTGGTTTGACAAAAGAATCAATGGGAGAATGATCATGTGCCCATCCAAAGTTTATTGAAAGCTTAAGGAATGTTGAACTATATTTCTTGCCTCTTAATTAATACCTCGTCAAAAATTAAGCCATGTGAATATGGGATCATTCGAGCATTGAAATCTTATTATTAGGGCTGGCCTTTGCTTAAAGCAAGCAAGGCCATTGCCTTGGACCTCAGATTTTAAAGGCCCTCTAAAAAAAGTCCAAAAATCGCTCCAATCCAAAACCCCTAGAATCCCTTAAAAGGAATTGAGCAGAGAAGAAAGAAACAAACCATCTTTTTCTCTAATCATCTTCACCAAAAAAAATTCTCTCTATTCCCCACACGACGATTGAAGATTGATAATTTTCATTAAACCCTCGCTGAAAATCCGAAGTACCCGTTATCTTTTTTTCATTATCTTTTCGTCAATCTCTTTTTGTGATTTGAATTTCCTTTGCAAAAGCCTGTCGAGGTTTTAAAATCTGAGTTTACTTTGCCTGAATGTGAGAACTGAGATTGAGGAAGCACAACTTAATTTTTCATCGGAGATGTTGAAGGCAAAGACCTGTAACCTGTTGTGGTAATTCCACAGATTGATTATTCTTATTCTGACTTCATCTCTTTCCTGGATAGTTGGATAATCTTTAGAAGAAAAATTAATTGCTTCACTACCATCACAATGATCACATCACATATTCTTTATGAATGATGGCACTACCTACGGAGAAAACCCTCTTAATGTGCTGTAACCCTTGAGTGGTGAAATGTATTAACGATTCTGAGCATAAAATGGTTGGTGCTTGGCTAGTTTTTTTGTCCAAATGTCAGTTATTTTCATGCTTAAACATATGAATTATGAACAAATGTCACTTTGCTGCTTTGAATTACCAAAAAAAATGAAAGTGTTTGTCCATATTTCGAGCTTCAGTAGCATAACTATTATAACTGATGGCACATTCATGATTCATCCACCTTAAAGAAGCTAACCCCCCCTTAATGTGTTGTAACAGTTTTTTTTTTTTTATCCTTCTAGTTATTTGCTAAATGGGGACTTTTTTCTTGTCCTCTGTAACTACACATTTGCAGGTCATTTTTTATTGTTGAATTCTTTCTTTTTGGAGAAGTTTCAGGATTTTTAATTCAGAGTCATCAATCAGATTCTACTGCTCTTTGCTTATAATTATGTCTACAAGAAAATTTAAATCTAAATGTACCAAAAGAAAAATGAAGAAAAAGGTTGAAAAGTTGATTAAATCTCAAAATGGAGCATTTGATAAGTTTTTCAGTGATAGTAAATGAAAACATAAACAAGACGTAGTCATTGAAGAGAAGTTTAAATAGAATGATGATAGAATACAATTCAAGAAAAATATTGTTTGATGAATGAAGAGGTATCTACTGACATAGCTAATGAACAATTTTCCCTTGATCTTATCAGTGAAAAACTTAAAATGGATGAAGTTGTGACCACATCAATAACATAAGTAGATGGATTGAAATGAATTAAGATTTGAAAAGAGTAGAACAATTGATAAAAATGTACGAGAACAAATCAATCATATTACAAGAGCGATTGAATGAATTAGCTATGATTTCTATTAAAAAAATATGCTGAAAAATCTTGATTTTAGTAGTTTGATTACTAATTTTACACCTCAAAATGTGAGAAAGTTAAATTTTATGCTAGCCTAATCTCTCAGGTTGTGAGAGAAATTTTATTTTATTACTCTATCTTTTGAATTGTATAAAGTCTTATTTTTAATAAAAAAAATATTAATTATTTAAATATTTAAATATTCTTACACTTGCAAAACAAAAGAATTATGTTGAAAAGTCTCATAATAATTAGTCGTCTAGGGCCTGTAAATTCTTGGGACCGGCCTGTCTTACATCACTATCCAATTTTATTTATTTCCCCAAATATTATTTATTTCCTCTTTGAAACAAAAATTATATATTTTAACACTTGTAGCATGTGTTACAAACAGTGTAACATAAGCGTTAATTTTTTTTATACACATTCTATTGTCATCGCCACCGTCATCGCCGCTGCCACCACCGTGTTAAACTTGTAACATGCAATATTTATACTATTGTCCCCCACACCACCACCATCGATGCTCACCACAAACCACCACCGCTTGTGTAGAAGGAGAAAGTGAGGCGGTGGTCAGTGGCATGTGAAGTGTTACAACTAACACTTGAAGCAAATAATTGAGCAACCTTAATGTGCTCTGTCTTGTTATCTCATTTATAGGATTACATATGAATAGTTCTATAGATATGAAATTACATGTGAACCAAAATCTTACCAGAACTACACTCGTGTAGATATGATCTACTAATTTTATTTTATTTTACAAGTGATGGTATATGCTAGCACTTTGATATTGAGTTATTTGAACAATTTGAAACTTTATCATTATCTCTAATGTGCCCCCTCAAGATAGTGGTCTAGTAAGTGACACCTATCTTGGACCATAGAAGCTAAAATTAAGATGCAGACAAAGGTTTGATGAGTAAATCTACTAGTTGATCAGAAGATGCAATATATGATAAACGAAATGCTCCATATTGAACATTGTCTTGGATAAAATGAGCATCCACCTCAACATATTTCATAGGCGAATGAAACATCGAATGAGAGCACAGATATGTGGTGCTAACATTATTACAATAGAGTGCTGGATTAGTCCAATAGGTCTCCAAGATAATTAAGAAATGCCTGATCCAAAGAACTTCACAAGTAGTAAATGCATCAGCTCCATACTTGGCTTCAGTGGAAGACTAAGTCATAATTCTATTAGAATATTATAAATTTTTTTTTCCAATAGATCTATATTCTCTGGAAGATCCCCCTATATTATAAACTTGTGTTTCTATTACAAAGTAGAAGACCATATTTATAGGCTATAAATAACTCTAAAAGGAATGATCACACAATCAACTATTAAGGAAAATAATCCCACATAATTGGAAAAATATAATAGAGATTATTCCTTACAATCTGTCCATATCTTCAACACCCTCCCACAAACTCAATATGGTGTAGCGACAATCTAATTGAGTTTGAAAATTAAATTGATCCAATCAAGTCTTTCTCTTCTAAGGATCAAATGGTACTTACAAATTGCTTGCATGTCAATCAAGCCAAACAAAGAACTCAAAGTTGGTAAGAATGAAAAATCATCATCCACTAATTTAACCAAACCATCACCAATACTTGAAGGAGAAATCAACAAGTATAACGACAAGGTCAAAATAAGAACCTCAAATGATTTTAATAACCATATAGGCAAAGATAGACCATGTCTAATAATAGCACTCCAAAAAATCGTAGATAGTATCAACACCATACTAATAAATGAAGGAAATGCTGATCAAGCGGGAATCTAGCACACGAGGAGGCTAAAAAAAACAAATGTGATACGAATAAATTCGATGAAAAATAAAATGACAATTCTTTATTTTCTCGAAAACCAACTCTCCAAGAAGGAAACAACAAGAATAGCCAATATCTAAAAGGAATGAATATGTGATAGTCACACAATTAACTACTAAGGAAAATAATCTCACACAATTGGAAAAATATAATAGAGATTATTCTTCACAATCTTTCCATATCTTCAACAAGTTCTTTGCTTACGAGACAACCAAGGTATTGGATTATGAATATATACACAATATGTGCGCTAGTAGAAGTACGATGATTAACATTTCTAGCTCAATCAGAATCAAAGAAAGCATGATGGATAGATGGTGATTGTCTATGAAGACAAAAACCATAATGAATATCGCCATAGAGATAGCGCTCTAGGCATTTGCCAGAGATCTATTGTTGTATGGTAAACGTGTGTGTGAGTTGAGATAGCTTGTTGACAATATAGGCAATGTCAAGTTTTATATGAAGGAAATCTTGTAGGCTACCAATGATCGACGATATCCAATTGCATCATGTAGAGATGTACCATTAGTCAAGCGAAGACTGGTACCAGTACGAATATGTGTTTGTACTGGTTTTGACTTATGCATATTAGTCGAAGATCAATGAGATACTGGTGTTGAGATAGTCCACGAGTATGATGAACCACTTCAACACCCGAAACAAAGACAAGAAACCCAAATCTTTGATAGAAAAATAGCAACCAGATTTCCAATAAATTGATAAAGGGATCGAATCGATATTTATCCAATCGTGGATAAAATAAACCAACCTTTCGTCATTAATCTTCTCAACAAGCAAATCAGTGTTTTACTACCAATCACAAGTTTCCATAGACATATTTTAGTTAATGGGCGTATTGTAGATATACCAAGTTATTGCTGCAAGTTAGGCCAGCCTCTTTCTAGGATTCCTAATCAGTGGAATTTTTTTGAAATATTGGATATTTTCATAGAAAAGGAATTCTTTCGACATCGAGGTGCCAAACCTTCCCGTCGATGTGAGCTCTTGGGGAAGATCAACAACTCAATTCAACAACAAGTATAACAAAGTGAACTAATAGATTCAATTCATCTCCTCCTTTCTTCTAACTTGGAAAGTACCCATAGATACTGTCAAGTAACAGGTCTTTGGATTCCTATCTAATGATCCAGGATGTAATCAATGAAATATAATCGACAGTATTTCATGAATTCGATAGTATGGTAAGAAAACTATCATCCCAGTCAATCCAATTGGGATGCCCTGGACTTCTTTCTTTTTTGATTACCTTCCTCGCATCAAAGTTACCACTTAGTAGGTTTCCATAACAAGGCTCAATCCAATTAAGTCCATGGATCAACTAAGCCCTCTTGAGGACTTTCTTAAAGAGGAACCTCATTTAAATACCATGGAATAAGGTTTGATGATTGGTCAATAAAAATTGATATCAATGCTAATAATATTTCCGGTAATATTAGTAGATGCGATGTATTAATCCTTGAGCTACATGTGACTACAATATCATCCACAAAGACAAGAATAAATATTCGACAGCCACAACTATTATAAATAAGGAAGTTTCATCATGGAAATTAGTGAAACTCTGATCAAGTAATAATCTGTGATGTTCATTACACCAAGCATGAGATTCCTGTTCAAAACCTTATATTTCTTTGGTGGGATGACACACATACTAAGGTTGATTCGTATTATCGAAACCCAGGGTTTGAGACAAGCGGACATCATCAATTAGAATGCCCTATAAGAAGGTATTGTTGACATCAAGTTGACGAAGTGGCTTGTCATGAGATAAAGCAAGGTTAAGGATTTACCTGGTGGCAGTGGGTTTGATTATTAGAAAGGAAGTTTCTTAATAGTCTACCTTAGGTCTTTAATCAAAACCCTTTGATAGTCGAATTTTATAGAAATCATAGATCCATTAAAATTCCTTTTCATAAGAACTACCCATTTGCAGCCAGCTAAATTTTGGGACTAGCTGCCAAGTGCCATTACTTAACAGAGCATCAATGGTATCAAGATAAAAAGTGGCTATGAGATTTAATTTTTGAGTAGGCATATGGGTAATCGTACGATGAAAATCAGTTGACTGAGTGGATGGGGGTAATAGAAGGAGAAAAGTGAGTTCGAAAGGGTTGGGTAGAGAGTCAAAAGTAAAGGTGGAATGGACGAAGGATGAGGGGAAGGTAAGTGCATCCCTTGTAAGTGGCTCTTGTGCGCACCACTACATCTATTAAAAGTGGTTCACACGTGCATCACATGTGCATTATTTTTATTTTTTTTAATTATATATATGGGTTCGTTTGTACTTTTTTTGAAAAAAAAAAATTAGGACTACGATTTTTATTTAAAGAGAAGAGTATATTCATCATTTCACAAAGTTTCATTGAGAAAATGGAAAAAAATATTGTTTTCCACAAAGCTTAGAGGTCATTCTCTTCGTGTTTCAGTTTTGAGTTTTGAATTCATTTTGTATTTTGTATTTTGGGTGTCTGTTTTGGAATTCCTGAAAATACATTCTTTTTGTCATTTTGAAAAACTATTTCTCAAAATAGAAAACTGGAAAATGTGTTTACTTTGAAATTTTAATAATTTTTTTTTATAATATTTTATTCAAGAAATCTGATTATTCAATTAGTTTTAATAGTTTAATGTTAATTGATGGAAAAAAATATTAATGAGGTAGTATTGCTAATCCTCTCATCTAATTCAAATATTTTGTCCTAATTTTATGTTCTATCTAAAAAAATGCATATGTTGTCCTCATCACATTTTCATATAAAGATAACAGATTTTCCGAACTATTTCATTTCAGACAAGGAAATCATTTTCCACTCTATGTGTAATTAAACTAAAAAAATGATAACATAACAAGCAAACAGAGTGTTTTTACAAATAAGTAATAACCATTAAAATTAATTCAACAAATAAACAAAAAATTATAAAGCATTTTTACATGAATAAATAAAAAAGAGATAGCTCATACAAAGCCAGCTTCACAAAGTACACTATAACCACCTTGTTGGAATTGATTTTCACAATGTAAAAATTTTATGGTATTAAATCGTAGTTACCATTAAACTGGAGAAGAAAAAAAATAACATAAAAAAAATTCATTCAATTACGGCATAAAAAGATTACCCCCAGTTTGTAGGGCTTTCAATAAATACGTTATTAATGTTACAACAAAAAATTCTCCACATTTTCAAGGCACCAAAAAGCCTCGTTAGGGGTGTAAGCAGTTCTAATTCCATCATCTACCTTTTGTAAAGGATAAACAAACTAAAATCTTCTCTATCATATTGTCTAACTCATCCTTTATCGCATACCAAACATGACCTTAGGAGAATGCTTGACTGGAAGGTTGTACGTGTGAGCCAAGAAGATACCACAAGGCTTCTGCTTTCTATATTCTTTCAATGCAAATCAGGTCGTAACTGAGATAGGTGAATCCAAAACGGCCTTAACTCATGCATCAAGCCCACATGCAAAGCTCCCTATTATTGCGGCCGACTGAATTATAACAAGCTCATTGAACTCCAAATTGGAGCTGCCTCTATTCTCCGCGACAGCGGAAGAGAGGATCGAGACGACGGATGGGACGTCACCAAGCTTCAAAAAGGCAAGCTTTTTTATCCGATTGCCAATGATTTGGTTCTTGAGCTCTCTTAGAGTTTTGACGGTGGTGGTGCTGATGTGGGCATGGTGGTAGACGGCGTGGTTGGTGGCGGAAGGCGTTGATTTCATAAGCATATGGAGAGCTTCTGCACAAATAATGTTCAGAGTGGAGGCGTGGGGGAAGATGGAGGGTGGATGATGATTATTGAGGTTTCTGTAAGCACGGCATATGAGAATAAAGACGAAAGGGAGATGGAAATGGAGGGTGGATGATGATTATTGAGGTTTCTGTTTTGGATTTTTTGGCATGTTTTGTACTGAAAAAGCTCAAAACGACAATTTGTCGTTTTGAGTTTTCTTTGTAATTCTTTTTTTCAAAAATGTATTTTCGAAAATGGGGAAAGAGAATGCGTTTTCAGTGTTTTGAAAAATCGAAAATAGAAAAAAGCTTGAAAACGACAAAGAGAACGGGGCGTTAGTATCTAAGGGGTTTTCCACCAAAATGAAAGGATATGGAGAGATTCCATAATAGAGGCTAAGGTCAAGGGAATTTTGTGCCAATTACCCTTTTTTTTTTTAAGGAATGTTATGTTTTTTTGTTTTCTTTATTGAACAAAAAATCATTAAATAATTAATAATCTAAAACGAAACTAGTGACAAATAGAAAGAACTATACATATTAATATATTTTTAATCTTAAAAAGCAAAATTAGAATGTGCAACATTAGCATGAATATTACAATTTTCGTTGCTTAACTATCAGCATATTTTTAATTTCGTTGGTAAGATAAAGAATAATAATTAAACAAAAAAGTTCTTAAACAATTAAAAGTATTGATAAATCATTACCAAAAGATAATATCTTGTCAGTATATATATATATATACATATATATATATATATATATATATATATATATATTATTGGCTCAAAACCTGTGACCATTGTCTATATTTCAAAATATACCATATCCTTTCAGATTGGTGAAAACTCCCTATATGACCTTTTAAGTGAAGAGTACCTCATGATGTCCAACTCCTTTAATGTAGCCGTGAAATGCACTTGAAGAGAGCCAAAATTAAAATGGAATAATTGTAGATATGGTTCCAAACCTTTCATTTTCATCTTCTTCTTCCTCAAATACCCACCCCACCTATTGGGCTATGGTGCATTTGCTAAAGTTTATCATGCCAAACATTTCTGAATTGAACTCTGAGCTAATTATCAAACACCAGAAGATTTTTCAAGTTCGTACAATTCCCAATCTCTGATGGAATTTTTTCATTGACTTGATTAGAGTTCAATATCAAATTCTCCAAGTTTTGAAGCTTTCCAATAGCTCTTGGAATACTCTCCCACAAGATTATTTGAACTTATATCAAGGGTTTTAATAGAAATACAGTAGCCTATTTCAAGCGGGATTGTTCCACTGAGATTTGCACCAGAAATTACAAGTTTTTCAAGAGAATGAAGAGAGAGAAAAAAAAATAGAAGGGAAGGTAACTACAAACGGAACATAGAGAATGTGGAGAAATGCCACAATGATGATGGACTGGACTGTTGGCTTGTGGGCTAATTGGGCCGGATTTGAACTACTTACTGGTTGCTATTTCATTCAGTTAAAAGCGTGTTAAATGGAATTTTTTTTTTCTTAGTGGAACAGATGCATATGATATTGCCAAGTGTCACCCCACTGACCGGTGGATTAGGCGACCTTCTAGAGACTTCATATTAATCTAAACCTAGGGTTTAGATTTGGTAAACTTCTCACATTCTCATCTCTCGAACTTTCTCTTTGTGGTTTCTTCGATTCTCTTTTCTTTCACGCCTAAACTGAAAGCTCTCTCTAGATCTGAAATCCTTACAATCTTGAGTGATTAGAATAGGATTTATGGTGGTTATTCTTGAGTGAATATATGTAATGATTAGAGAGGCATATGTTGATGAATCTCGTGTGATTCTGCTAAGTGCCGTGAAGAACATGTTGTACAATTTCATGATTTCCGGTTAATATAGTGATTTCTTTCGGTGGTAGAAGCTCAAAAGGGGATTATGAACTCCGGTTCCGAACCTCTTGCCTTAGGGCGGAAATCTTGTGTTCTTGTTCTGTTTATTAATTTCTTGCACATTTTATTTTTATATTGATTGTTGAAATCTGCTAGTAGTTTGAATCTAAACCTAACAGTGGTATCAGAGCGATTTGATCGTGGCTCGTGACTTAAGTTGTTGCAGATCCAGACGTTATTTAACCCGTGTAGTGTAAAATCTTGTTATTTGTTGAAACCCTAATAAGGGGATCTGGTGAGTTCGTTCATGTTACACACCTTACTGTACTGGATATGTGTGTAGATCAATAGTTCTGAAAAAGTGTTAAAAAATTTCAAGATCTGTGATACTCTTGCCAATACCTTTGTCCAGAAACCCTAAGAGCTTTCTAGAATCTGAGGATTGACTAGATATAAGTCGAAGATCTTGATTAGTTTAACTCTCTGCATGTTTCTAGTTATTACATAAGGCATACTGTAATTACCAGTACTTGATTGTGTGATATAATACATTACTGTAACTGTATTATCTCAGGGATAAAACTGCTATGATCATTTTATGTTTGCAAAAGCTTATACATCTTATTAATTGACTGTCTTTGAGTACTTGGTCACTTGTGTGTGATATCCAATTAAATACAAGTTGTATAAATCATTTGCAATGTCTGAGTGATTTGCATAAATAATTGAATATTTTTTTATACTCATTTATCTTTTAAAAATGACTTCATCAAAATTTGAACTGGACATTTTTAATGGTAAAGGAGACTTCAGTCTCTGGCGCCAGAAAATGAGAGCTATTTTACTTCAACAAAAATGTGCTAAGTCCATTGATGAGACATGGCCTGATGGCATGGAAGAAATAAAGAAAACAGGACTTGATGAGACTGCATGGAGCTATATATTTTTACATCTATCCAATAATGTATTTAGAGAAATAGGTGAGACAAAGATTGCTGCTGAATTGTGGGAAAAATTAGAAGATACTTATTTGAGCAAATCTATTCCAAATAAAGTGTATCTTCTGAAACAATTTTTTAGTTTCAAACTAGAACCATCTCTTGATCTTGAAGTTAATATTGATAGATTTAACAGATTATCCCGTGACCTAGCCAACTGTGATGAGAAACTCTCAAAAGATCAGCTGACTGTGGTCTTATTAAATTCTATTGGTGATAAATATAAAGATGTTAAAAATGTCATAAAATATGGGAGGGAAACTTTAACTACTGATGTGATAATCAGTGCATTGAGAAATAAAGAATTAGAGTTAAGGCCTGAAAGGAAAGAATCTATCAGTGGGGAAAATTTGATGGCTAAGTCTAAATTTAATCCCAAGAATACTAACTTCAATAAGAGAATAAGATACAATAAGGGAAATTTTAAGGATAAAATGAAAGGAAAGGAAAAAGGTAAAAAATGTTTTACTGTCAAGAAGAGGGTCATTTTATCAAAAATTGTTCTAGGAGACTTAATGAAATGAGAAATAAGTCTAAGATTGATGGAGGTGCAACCTTGACTCATAATAATGAAGCCAACATTGATGAGGTTTATGTTGTCACAAACCGTCTTCCTGGTCAAGAATGGATGCTTGACTCTGGCTGCACTTTCCACATGTGTCCTGATCGCCACCAAAGGGGCGTCAAAAATAATTCCTTACTCGCCTAAAAAAATGTCATTCAAATAGTATAATGATAGTAATGGTCATTTCCTGCAAAGGATTGGTTCAATTAAATTAATCGAATAAAAGAAAGTAAAAAGGGGAAAACACTTAAATGGGGGGAGGGGTTTTGATTCATTTAACTAAAGAGGCGATATGCTAAAAATATGAAAGAAACAATACTTGAAGTTAAATTAAATTAGGCAACGGAGGCGAATAATCAACTAAAGAGAGTGTGTGATCGGGGGACAATTCTTTACCGCGAGAATGATTTTTCAATCCAATTTTACAAAAAAAAATTCGTACAAATGATTAAAAACAATTTGAGAATAATCAAAAGCTCGACTACCTCGAACTCTCCTTAATTTTAGTTCAATAAGAGAAGCTCGTTACCTAACCCTAATCATTAAACAACCTAAGATAAGATCGCTAGATTTAATTTAACGAAAGCATTAACACAAGAGAATCAAATTGAATTAAGCGCAAACTCGAAAGCCCGGTTTACTAACTTAAGTGATAATCCACCTACATTCAATTGGAAATTCCTCATAATCTATTGAAATGTAGTTGCCACTAGGGTTTGGAAAAAATAGCGATTACGTACTAAATTTCTCAAAATAGCAAATATTGAAATAACTCAATCATCTAGTTGCACCGCTAAATAACCGAGAACAACAATATAAACATTAACCACGATGGATTAATCACATTAACCACAAGAACTATCAAGCACAAATCAATTGGAAAATCATTACTCGGGTTAAAATAACCTCCAATCACATCTAAGTTTAGCCACTCATAATTTATTTACAAATGGCCAACAAAATCATAAAAGACATTGATGAAAATGAGATTAAAGATAAGAGAAAGTTTATTGAAAGGAAGATAGATGGTAGGAATCTTCAATGTCAAGAGTCTTCTCCTTCTTCTTCTTCAAGTTCTTGAAAAATTACAGATTTTTGCACCAGGTTTTTGCCCCAGATTTTTCCCTCTTTTGGTCGATTTTCACCCTCCAAAATCGTACCATGCGTATGCATGGCTTTGTCCGTGCGTACGCATGGTATAAGCAAATTAGCTTCAAAAGTTTATTTTGATAAGCGTGCGTACACACATGCTTGAGGCTATGCGTATGCATGGCTTTGCCATCTTCTAGTTATTTCAATTTTCTGGTGCTAGCTTCATTTTCTTCCTGGTTTTTGCACCCATTTCACCTCCTCAAGCCACACCTCATCAATCAAAAAGTGATGGCAAGATCGCCGAACCATGAAATCCTTGCACTTAAATTCTTTTGACTCTTTTCTCACTCAAATACTTCACATCAATACTCGACTCGGGTTTATCGCCTACAAAATAAAAATAACTAAAATAAGCGACGAACAATCAATGAAAACCTTACAATCATTTAAATTTAAAGGTATAAATAGGTGCGAATCCTGCACTTATCACACCTCAAAACTTAAATCTTTGTTAGTCATCAAACAAAGCTAAACAAACAAGCACGCAAATACACAAATTAAAACAAACAATACTATAATAATGACAAACACTTCAATGGTTTGATAACTTGCCACCTTGCTCCAATCATCACACCACACACAACTTATGAAATGTTTACAAAAATGCTACCACAAAACACTTTGAAACTCAAACCATGCTAGACTCGTGTGTGTGTTTTCAACCAATTCATCGCAATACACAAGTTGGTGGTTTCCCGACCCTCAAAATGTCAAATTTTCCTTTCTCACTCGTGGGAAGCACACTCCCCCAAACTTGATATTTTCTCTCTAACCCAAGGTGCCAAACTCAAGGTTATTCTCAAATCACACAATCTTTTCCCGTTTAAGTTTGGTTGGATCGAACCGGCAAATTAACCACTTAGTCATGCATTAATTCCCCAAAATTTAGAATGTTCAAACCACACAAAATTTCATCAAACACCAGTCTTTCAACAACAACCCTGGATGCTTATTCCTTTTTTCTTTTTTTCTTCATTTTTCCAATGTAGGTAGTTCACACACTAGTCCCTAAGGGTAGCCTTCTTCATTGGTAGATCGTCTCCCACACATTGTAATGCATGGGGCCGGATTACTCAATGTTGACTCACACTCCTTAATGTAGGCAACTTTTTCCTACAAAATTTTTTTTCAGCACAACAACCAACATCCAAAGAGGTTTGAAAGCACTCCAATAGATCCATCATAAGAGCAAGAAATTAACACACTTCTAAATGATCTCTTTCACCGATTCAACCACCCCCAAACTTATACTTATATAGGTAGTGATTGAGGAATTTTTTCATCAACGTGGTCATTTATGTTCAAATCAACCTCAAGTGCCACCCACAAGTGCATACAATGAATTTCATGACACAAGTGTTCAATAAGGAGTCCAGCATGGAATAAGTGGACGATAAATAACAAATAGCATTCATGTTCACACTTCATAAATCTGTTTAATGCAATAACTCAACACCAACTAGCAAAGTTATCAAACTCCACAAACAAGCATAAAAGCACAAATATATAACTCGGAAATTGAGTATTGGCGAAAAACTTTAGTGAAAAATTTTAGCACATAGCACAAGCACGAGCACACACTACACCCCCAAACTTAAATTGTACATTGTCCTCAATGTAAAAGCAGGAAATATACAGAGCAAGAGGTACACGTACTCCCCCAAGGTCGATTTTGACGGCGATGGTTGTGCAAATGATTGTGGTCCTTTTGCGTTCATTAATGCTCCAAGTTATGGTTTGGCGCTTGAGAATCTGTCACATAGGGAAGACAAAAATAATTAATGTGCAAAAAGATGTGATCACAAAAGAATGTCAAAAGGAATAACAATGGGTTGCCTTCCATCCAGCGCTTCTTTATAGTCTTTAGCTAGACTTTTCGCCTCCTTAGTCAACCGACATCAATTTGGTCCTCAAAGTGTTTACCAACGGTGAATTCCACTATTATCGCGTTCTTAACTGGGAAACTTGCACAGCAAAGCCTCTTTTTAGTAACAGATAATACATTATAAAAAATGTTACCTGACTACTGTAATTTCGACGATGCATTCAATGCCTCAACAATCTCCTGCAAGTCCATATTCAACGATAAATCTTGATCCTCATTCACAAGGTACTTATTAGTGGCATTGTCCAACCCATCACTCTTTTCAAGCTTGACAATATCCTATGCTAAATAATCGGTCACATCAATACAATAGACAGGATTGTTATCATTAGGGCATTTTATGGAATCATAGATATTAAATTTCGCAATTTCTTCATCAAATTCCATTGTTAGTATGCCACTATAAGCATCAATCTTAGTTTTGGATGTCCTCAAGAATGGTCTTCCTAGCAAAATAGGAGTAGTCTCATCACCCTTCCCCATATCAAGCACATAGAAATCAGCAAGAAAGATTAAATCATTGATTTTCACAAGAACATCCTCAACTATACCCTTGGGATAAGCATACGATTTATCAGCTAGTTGGATAACAATCCCCGTTTCATTTAAAGGTCCAAGTTTCAAAGAAGCATATATCGAATATGGCATGACATTGATAGAAGCTCATGAGTCTAACATGGCCTTCTCAAACCTAACATTGCCTATTGTGCAAGGGATAGTGAACATACCTGGATCTTTGTATTTTGTTTGGAGTTTCCTTTGAATGATTACCGAGACATTCTTCCCAACATTCACCATTTCACTCCCTTTAAGCTTTTGTTACCTCTTAGAAGTACACAATATCTTGAGGAACTTTGTATAATGCGTCACTTGGTAGATGGCATCCAAAAGCAGTATGTTTACTTGAACTTTTCGAAAGGTCTCCAAAATTCCCTTCTCATTTTCATCCCTCGTGGACTTTGGAAACCTAATAGGGAACGGAGGAGGATGAACAATAGTAGGAAAAGAATTTTTAACATTTGCCTTCGATCCCGAAGTTGAAGTCATGGTTTCCTCTTTCTCACCCGATGAGTCCTCTTTCTTTGACTCCTCAACAAGCTCTTTCATCTTTCTTGGGGCTTCTTCTAACATCTTCCCACTTCGGAGTGTCACCGCATTGACATTTTCTCTTGGGTTAATTGTTTGCGAAGGAAGCTTTCTCGATACTTGAGACTCCAATCTACCCACCGAACTAGCTATTTGACTCACTTGCGTCTCCAAGTTTTTTATTGAAGTTTTGGTCTCTAATTGGAATTGCAAAGCCTCTTGTTGGAGTTGCATAGTACTTTGTTGCAATTGCACAGTGTTTGAGGATTTAACCATGTCTTCGAGAGATACACTAGAGCTTGGAGGTGGAGCTTGTTGGCAAGGTTGAACTTGTTGTGGTTGCCTTTGTTGATTGAATCCCGAGGGAGGATTAAATTGAGCTTGCGGAGCTATGAAGTGATTTCCTCCATAACTAAGATTGGGATGATCTCTCAACCCGAGATTGTATGTGTTGGAGTAGGGATCATAATTTTGCCTTTGTTGCATTGGGAATCCCCCAATGACGTTTGCTTGCTCTATGGCCCCCTCTTGTAGTGTCGGGCATGTATTGGTGTGGTGACTCGCAATAGAACAAATCCCGCACACATTAGCTTGTTGCATTTTTCCAAGCTCCAATGTTGCACAATAGATGTAAGATCGGACAATTGTTTTTCAAGTTGAGAGGTTGTACCCACTTCATTCACTTGTTTAATCGACACCTCCACTCTACCACCAAATTGTTGGGAGTTGGCGGCCATATTGGCTATCAAATTCCTAGCGACTGTTGGCATTTTATCCATTAGAGTTCCACCACTAGCCACATCAATCATACTTCTTTCCATCGGGAGTAACCCTTCATAGAAATATTATAAAAGTAGTTGCTTGCTAATTTGGTGGTTCGGTCAACTAGCACAAAGTCTTTTAAATCTCTCCCAAAATTAATAGAGATTCACCCCTTGCAATTGCCGAATGCTACATATTTTCTTTCTAAAGTTTGTAGCCTTCGAAGTCGGGAAATATCTCCCCAAGAAAAGCTTTTGCATTTCGTTCCATGTGGTGACGAGACCGGAAGGTGGATAATAGAGCCATTCCTTAGCGGTGTCTGCAAGAGAGAAAGGGAATGCTCGTAATTTAACTTGTTCTTCCGATACTCCCGTTGGTTTCATACTTGAGCAAACCACATGAAATTCTTTCAAGTGTTTGTTGGGATCCTCTCTGAAAAATCTATGGAAGGTGGGGAGAAGATGAATCATCCCGGATTTTAGCTCAATTTTCCCTTCCACTGGAGGATATTGAATGCATAGCGGTTGTTGGACAATGGTTGGTGCGGCAAATTCCTTTAATGTTCGGTTAGCATCCGTCATCTTGGGTTCTGTTCATTCGGATTCACTTGAAGAATCAATACCCAAATTCCTTAGAAGTTCGGTTGGAGAGTCCTCTTCTTCACTTTTCGACGTGTCGACCTCTTTTCTTGACCTTAAATTGTAGTGTGATGTTTGTTTTTTGCTCATTCACAACCTAAGAGATCATGTAACGCCCCAACCCCTAGTGGACCGGGATGCTACTTACTTTACTTAACTTAACCGGTGGTTTAGTAACAAGTGTACATATCTTAGCGGAAGCTTAAATCTTAACAAACATTCCTTTTGAAGGATATTGAATTAAAACACTTTATAACTTTCCAAAATCATGAAATATATTTTATTTGATGAAATCATGACTTGTTCAAGATACTCAAAAGAAATAACGTTGGAAATAACATTTGAAACATTAAAGACTTTAAATCTAAATCACTTGTTCACCGGGTTCTCATAGGCTTATTGCATCTCCTTCCATCTCTTCCATCATCCAACCCGGTGCATCAACATTTAATCTGTAGATATAGGGTAGAAACCCGTGAGTTGAAAACTCAATAGGCGTCATAGGTGCAATCGTGATTAAGCTAAGTATTTCATAACAATTAACTTTAGAACTTCCATAAAACATGCCGTACCCGGAGGTGCCATTTGACATGAAAATGTATGCCGTACCAACGGAACCATTTGACATGAAAGGTGCATGCCGAACCGAATATACCATTTGACACACAACATTAACCTTTAAATATATGTCGCACCGACGGAACCATTTGACATGAAAGACACATGCCGAACCGAGGATACCATTTGACACACAACATTAGCCTTTAACATAGAACATTACTTGCTAGAAATTATAACTTAAACACATATAACAACTTTATACACCTCTACCTACCTCGATTTGATGCTTGATGAACTTTGAAAAACTTTGGATGAACTTCAAAAACTTTGACGAAGTTTGGACGTTTGAACCTTCCTTTGTTGTTTGAAAACACCTTTTGAAATCACAAAAAACCTTCTTGCAGAATATTTTTGCCCACACTTAAAACTTCTGGAAAACACTTTGAAAACCACCTTCTTTTTCTCTCACAAACTCTCTATTTTTCCCTCAACTTTGAAAGCAAATTGAAAGTGCTTTTGGTGTGAAAAATCAAATGAGTGAAGAGGGTATTTATAGGTGAGGTTTGGGATGGGTGAAAGGTCATATTAAATAGGGTAATTAAATTGTGCAAGTAGTGGCCATTAATTCTCAAAAAATCGCGGGTTTCGGCTTTTCCGGTTGACACTGCACAGCCTACAGTATTTTTATCATAACTTTTTCTTCCGATATCCGATTGAGGTGATTCAAAGTGCGTTGGAAAGCTAACTCAAAGAAATACAACTGTTCTTCAGATAAAAAATTTCAATTCGAATTTTTTCTATGTCGAAAATGGGTCTCAAAGGAGACTAAAAATATTTGAAGTATACTTTAGCCATAAAATGAAATACTTTGCATTCCGTCCAATCTTCATCAAATCATTTTTTTAAAAAAAAAAGTACTTTATAAACATCATTTTACCTTTAAATATGTATTGGACTATCTTTTGGGCTTATATTTCCTTTATTGGGCCTAATATGAAGTTAATCACACAATTATGGGTCTAACTTTATAGAAAAGATTCGGGCCTCTACAGATCAAGGAAAGCAAAAATAAGATAAAAGTAACAAAAATAAAAATAAATACAATTAACTAATTGAGAACCAATCCTCGGCGACACGGCAAAATTTGATCGCCACCAAAGGGGCGTCAAAAATAATTCCTTACTCTGCTAAAAATAAATGTCGTTCAAATAGTATAATGATAAGTAAGGGTTATTTCCCACAGAGGATTGGTTCAATTAAATTAATCGCACAAAAGAAAGTAAAAAGGGAAAAACATTTAAATTGGGGGGGGAGGGGTTTTGATTCAATTAACTAAAGAGGCGATATGCTAAAAATATGAAAGAACCAATACTTGAAGTTAAATTAAATTAGGCAACGGAGGCGAGTAATCAACTAAAGAGAGTGTGTGATCGGGGATAATTCTTTACCGCGAGAATGATTTTCCAATCCAATTTTACAAAAGATTTTCGTTCAAATGATTAACAACAATTTGAGAATAATCAAAAGCTCGACTACCTTGAACTCTCCTTAATTTTAGTTGAATAAGAGAAATTCGTTACCCAACCCTAATCATTAAACAACTTAGGATAAGATCGCTAGATTTAATTTAACGAAAGCATTAACACGAGAGAGTCAAATTGAACTAAGCGCAAACTCGAAAGCTCGGTTTACTAACTTAAGTGATAATCCACCTACATTCAATTGGAAATTTCTCATAATCTATTGAAATGCAGTTGTCACTAGGGTTTGATAAAAATAGCGATTACGTACTAAATTTCCCAAAATAGCAAATATTGAAATAACTCAATCATCTAGTTTTGTCGCTAAATAACCGAGAAGAACAATATAAACATTAACCACAATGGATTTATCACATTAACCACAATAACTATCAAGCACAAATCAATTGGAAAATCTTTACTCGGGTTAAAATCACCCTCAATCACATCTAAGTTTAGCCATTCATAATATATTTACAAATGGCCAACAGAATCATAAAATACATTGATGTGAGATTTAAAATAAGAGAAAGTTTATTGAAAGGGGGATAGATGCTAGGAATCTTCAATGTCAAGAGTCTTCTCCTTCTTCTTCTTCAAATTCTTCAAAAATCACAGATTTTCGCACTAAGTTTTTGCCCCAGATTTTTCCCTCGTTTGGTCGATTTTCACCCTCCAAAATCGTACCATGCATACGCATAGCTTTGTCCGTGTGTACGCATGGTATAACCAAATTAGTTTCAGAAGTTGATTTTGATAAGCATGCGTACACACATGCCTGTAGGCTATGCGTACGCATGGCTTTGCCATCTTCTGGTTATTTCAATTTTCTGGTGTCAGCTTCATTTTCTTCCTGGTTTTGCACCCATTTCACCTCCTCAAGCCACACCTTATCAATCAAAAAGTGATGGCAAGATCGCTGAACCATGAAATCCTTGCACTTAAATTCTTTTGACTCCTTTCTCACTCAAATACTTCACATCAATACTCGACTCGGGTTTATCGCCTACAAAATAAAAATAATTAAAATAAACGACGAACAATCAATGAAAACCTTACAATCATTTAAATTCAAAGGTATAAATATGCGCGTATCCCAAACTTATCATGTCCTAATAGAGAGCGATTCACTGAGTTTGAAAATGTTAATGGAGGCACTCATTTCTGCAATTGGACCATAGAAGCTTTGGTGAAAAAGTACAATATAACACACAAGGTGTTGACTGCCTACCATCCACAAACTAGCGGGCAAGCAGAGGTGTCGAATCGGGAAATCAAATCCATTATTGAGAAGACAGTGTGCCCAAGTCGGAAAGATTGGAGTCTACGTTTAGATGACGCGTTATGGGCATACCGGACCGCTTACAAAACACCTATTAGCATGTCACCTTTCCGGTTGGTATTTGGAAAACCATGTCACCTTCCAGTCGAGCTAGAACACAAACCCTATTAGGCTATCATTCAAGTAGTGCTAGAACACAAAGCCTATTGGGCTATCAAGAGTTTCAACATGAAGGTGGATGAGAGTGGAGAACATCGAAAATTGCAACTGCAAGAGTTGGAGGAAATTCACAATGAGGCCTATGAGAATGCAAGAATTTACAAAGAAAAAACGAAGGCTTTCCATGACAAGATGATATCGAGGAAGGAGTTCCCCATTAGTCAACAAGTCCTTCTCTATCATTCGCACCTCTGTCTATTCCCAGCTAAGTTGTGTTCTCGTTGGATTGGACCTTTTGTTGTTACTAATGTCTTTCCTCATGGCACAGTTGAAATTCAGAGTCTAGCAACATCCAAAGTGTTCAAGGTGAATGGGCACAGGCTTAAACCCTTCTATGCAGGATTCAAAGTGGAGAATTTGTCAACGTTGAATCTTGTGGGTCCAAGTTATTATGATTGAGGAAGCATTCAGTGGGGCCAACGATAGTAAACAGAGGCACTGCTTGGGAGGCAACCCAAGGGGAGTTTGTTCATTATCTTTCTACTTTAGCTTTTATATTTTAGCTTTCTATGTTCTTTTCTTTACATTTTACCTTACATTAGGGACAATGTAAGATTTAAGTGTGGGGGAGGGAATTCAGACTTGCATTGTATTGCATTTCATTTTAGGTTGGACATTTTTGCATTGAAATTTGAAATTTTTGCATGATTTTTCAACATTTCGAAGATGAGAAGTTGAGGTTGATTTTTAGTCATATGTGTTGAGTGAAAGAATTCATTGAACTTTTGAAGGCTCATAACAAAATTGAATAAATGATCTCCCAACTTAGGGCCACCTAGTTGAGTTGTTTTCATTGAAGATGGTAGAACTGAATTGTGTAGGCAAAAACTGGTGAGATTTTGAGCCTTTAGACCTATATAGACATTACAGTCTCATTATTTCTTTCATGTGTGATACTCTTCCATGATTTTGCTTCTCTAGAACTTTCCTTGATTCTCTTCAAGATCACATCGACACATGCATGCATGAATGTGATTAAGGCCATTTTTGTTGCATACGATCAACTACATTAGCCAAATAGCCTATCCTGCAATTAATTTTCCTTTTGATAAACCCCTTTGAGCCTATTTGCCTTTTCTTTAGTAAACCCACATTACAAGCTTTAAAATCCGGAAAAATAATATATTTACCCAAGCCTTAAAGCTAGTGGAATATTGTTTGCTACTATGAATGTTGGGTGCGCCAGAAAGTAAGTATGGAGGTGTCAATATCTATGGTGGCGCTATGATTGGTGAAGTGAAACATGTTCTTTATGTCAAATTCACAAAATTCGATAATTGTGGTATATTAAAAAAAAATTGGAGAGAATTGATCTTTATGCTATAAAATATCTATATTCGTTATTCCTCCTGATATTCGAAGAAAAAGATCGATTGTGTTGAATTCATGAAAATCAAGAAGTCATTGTTTGGAGTGATTAGGTCTTACATGTTCCATCTATGTTGAGCTGAGTTAATTATCTTTACTCCACTGGTTTTTAGGGCTTCTTAGTCACTTATTTGAATATTTTCCACACCTTAACCTTAAGCCACGTTACAACCTTGAAAAGACCTTATGATTTGTGTAGAGCATGTGATCTAAGTAGTGGCGAATGAGAAGATATGCAAGCTTATGGTAGAACATTTTCATTGGAATGATTTTGAGCAAAACACTCACCCTATTTTAAAAACATGAGAGTGGAGTGATCATAATATATCTGTGAGGTTCTGCCTGTTTGGTTTACTCTATCTTCATTTGGGAATGCGTGTTAGTTGATTATAGGTTGTGCGAAAGTTTGTTCATGAAATGTTATGCATTTTTGAATACCACAATTTGGTCATTTTTTTGGGAAATTGAAAATTTGAGTTTTGCCCGAGGACGAGCAAAAGCTAAGTGTGGGGAAATTTGATAGGAATGTAAAATGCACAATTTTCTCTCGTTATTTATTACGTTCGTGTGCTAAATTAATGCCAAAATGTACTCATTATGTCCATATTGTGATTTAGGTGGAAAATCAATGGAGAAAGCGTAATTTGGAAGAAAATACTGAAAATGGACCAAAATGAAAGAAGACAAAAGTTCAGGGACCAAATCGCAAATATCCAAAAGTTGACTCTGAAGGTAAAATGAAGAATTGAAAGTTTCAAAGATCAATTGGATGAAGAAATAAAGTTTTGGAGTGAAGAAAGTCGAGAAAAGAAGTAAAGAAGTGAAAAAGTGAAAAAGTGAAGAAAATTGAGAAGTTGAGGACCAAAACATCACGATCGCATAGTTGTTATAACTAAGCGGTCGCTATGCACTGCAGGGGAAGTGGTCGCTTCCACCCTGCCCGAAGCTCCAAGGCCGCAAACTGACTAACCTAAGCGACCGCATAGGTTAAGCCTAAGCGGTCACTTAGGCTTAATTCCGGAATCTGCCTATTTCTGGAAAGCAACCAATTCATCTATGGAAAGATTCTAAATGTGTTTTCTCGATCTAAAACTAGACCAGAGCACAGGAATTTAAGGGTGGATCATCCATCCAGTCTCCCCTTCATCTTCTTTAGGTTTTTAATAGTTATTCATCATGTGTAACTAACTCTTCAAGTCTTGATCGAGGAAAACGAAGCCTTGGAATCATTGAAATTGTGAGATCTACTTATTATCAGGTTTTTAATTCATATTTTCTGGTATTGAATGTTCTTCTACTCATATTTCTCGTGGTTGAATATTTGTATGCTAGATCTTGATAGTTTTCGTTTATTTCAATCTAATGCTATGTTAATTCTTAAATCCGTATTTGTTTGATGAATTTAATTTATGAAGCAACTAAGCATTGACGATTTACTACGTTAGAAATTGTTAATCCTTAGGAAGAACGTTTGACATGATTAAATATAATTTTCTATGATTATATTATTATGTTCATTGATTTCTCTATTTCCCAATGCAATTGTTGAAACAAATCTTAATGTTTGTTTAGGGTTATTTGATTACTAGGATTAATTGAATTTCTTGAAGTTTGATTAATTATAATTAAGGAGAAATAAGATTTTCAACCAACTATGAAAGCTTAGGATATGAATTAGTATTTTTCTCGTGGATCAATGATCAATTATGATATTCCAATGTTGGAGTGGACCTAGATCAAGGTTAGTCTTCTAATTATTTTCATCAATCCAATTTACATTGCTTTCAATTGATTTCTCTACAATCCTAGTAATTGCTGACAAACTTCCCCCACCATAATTGCATGCAAGTCACAACACGTTAAATTACACACTCTTCGTGGGATCAACCCTTACTCCCACTACTACATTAATTTTAGGAGTTAAGATTTTTATTTCTGGGTGTGTACGACAGCACGCCACCTACAAAGGAATCTTATCTCTTTAGGTGTCCTAGATGACCTAAAATATGACATAATGATCAATAAGGGATACATTACAATCTTGAATGACTCAAAATTGATTATTGAAGCCCCCCAAGAAACATGGACTTTACATTTTACAAACTCAAAATTATTTTGACTCCACTTCAACAGCAATCTCTGTCTCCAATCATAAGTCACAAATATGGCATAAAAGGTTAGCTCATATTAGTGACAAAGGCTTATAGATTTTGAAAAAACAAGGTGCCTTTGGTAGAGATAAAATTGAGAAACTTAGTTTTTGTGATCACTGCATTCTAGGAAAACAAAATAGACTCCCTTTTCCTACCTGGAATGCTTAAATATGTATCTATACTTGAATACCTACATGCTTAAAACTTGGGACTTAGTTAAAAGGCCTGAAGGTAAAAGAGTCATTGACTGTAAATGGATTTTCAAAATAAAGATGGGGAAAAAAGATGAGAATGATATAAGGTACAAGGCCAGACTTCTAGCAAAGGGATTTTCTCAAAAAGAGGAAATAGATTACAATGAAATTTTTCCCCAATTGTAAAATTCACAACTGTTAGAGTAATCTTAGCCTTGGCCCCAGTTTAACTGGGAATTAGACCAATTGGATGTCAAAACAGTCTTCTTAAATGGAGCCTTGATGAAACAATTTATATGGAACAACCTAAAGGCTATGAAACAAATAAAAAATCTGACCTAGTTTGCCTTCTTAAGAAATCCTTATATGGCTTAAAGCAAGTTCCAAGACAATGGTTCAAGAGGTTTGATACCTTTGTACTTGGACTTGGCTTTAAGATGAGCAATTTTGATACATGTCTTTACTGTAAAGATAATGGTGGTGAAGACTCACAATCTCTGCTCCTTTATGTTGATGATATGCTTCTAGCTAGTCACAACATAGAAGAGTTAGAGGAAATTAAAGACAAGCTAAAATCTGAATTTGAAATGAAGGACTTATGCCTTGTTAGAAAGATTTTAGGCATTGAAATCAAAAGGAACAGAAAAGAAGGCACACTATGTCTTAGCCACAATTCTTACATTTTGAAACTTTTGGAAAAATTCTCTATGTCTGATTCAAAAAGTGTAAGTTTACCTCTTGCAAATCATTTTAAACTATCAAGTGATCAAAGTCCCAAATCTGATGATGACTTTAAAAGAATGTCTAAAGTTCCATATCCAAATGTTGTTGGGTCTGTTATGTACTTAATGGTCTGTTCCAGACCTAATTTGGCTTATTCTATAAGTTTGCTAAGTAGATTTATGTCAAATCCTGGTGAGAGTCATTGGGATGCCATGAAATGGCTCCTTAGATACATCAAGGGAACCTGTGATTTAGGGATTCAGTTTATAAAACAATCTGATGGTATTATTTTAAGAGGATACACTGACTCTGATTATGCTGGTGATATAGATAATAGAAAATCAACATCTGCTTATATGTATACATTGTGAAATTCATGTATAAGCTGGAAAACCCAACTTCAAAAGATTGTTGCACTATCTTCAACTGAGGCTGAATACATTGTTGTAACTGATGCAATAAAAGAAGGAATTTGGTTAAAAGGGCTTTTAAATGAATTTGGCTTCACTAAAGATGTTTTATATTCTGACAGCCAGTCTGCTATACACTTAAGTAAAAATCTTGTCTTTCACAATAGATCTAAACATGTTGATGTTAGATTTCATTTTATTAGAGATGTTATTTTACGAGTTGTGAAACTTGAAAAAATTTCTACTCATTTTAATCCTGCTGATGCTGGTACCAAAGTGCTACCTTTAAATAAATTTCAGAATTGTTTAAGTTAGCTGAACATTAACTCTTGCAGATTTATGTATCAGGTAACCGAGCAAATGCTGTTATGTCCGGAGGAATCACTATAAATGAAACTGGGATCATTGTACCAAGGTGGAGATTGTGGAGAAATGGTACAATGATAATGGACTAGACTGTTGGCTTGTAGGCTAATTGGGCCGGATTTGAACTACTTACTGGTTGCTATTTCATTCAGTTAAAAGCGTGTTAAATGGAATGCATTTTTTTCTTAGTGGAAGAAATGCATATGATCTTGCCTAGTGTCACCCCACTGACCGGTAGATTAGGCGACCTTCTGGAGACTTCATATTAATCTAAACCTAGGGTTTAGATTTGGTTTCTTCGATTCTGTTTTCTTTCACACCTAAGCTAAAAGCTCTCTCTAGATCTGAAATCCTTACAATCTTGAGTGATTAGTATAGGATTTATGGTGGTTATTCTTGAGTGAATATCTGTAATGATTAGAGAGGCATATGTTGATGAATCTCGTGTGATTCTGCTGAGTGCCATGAAGAACATGTTGTACAGTTTCATGATTACCGGTTAATATAGTGATTTCTTCCAGTGGTAGAAGCTCAAAAGGGGATTAGGAACTCCGGTTCCGAACCTCTTGCCTTAGGGCGAAAATCATATGTTCTTGTTTTATTTATTAATTTCTTGCATGTTTTATTTTCATATTGATTGTTGAAATCTGCTAATAGTTTGAATCTAAACCTAACAGAGAATATCAATTTTTGTAACAAAATTATGAGAAGAACATTTAATGAATTTGCATTTACATTGATTTGGGTCTTGCCCATACCGATTTGAAAACACAGAAGGTGGCAAAGGAGAAGAATGAAGCCATGAAGACAGTACAAGAACTTCATTATTTGTAACATTAAGGTTGTGGGGAAAAAATTGATCAAAATGAGGAAGAAATAGTAAAAATAACGGAGAAAATATGTGGCGTTCAAGGTTAATTGTCTCGACATTGACATGTTACTGTCATTCACGCGCAGAATAGTAACAAAGAATGTCGTTTCTAGTTAGTCAATAATTTGCAAAATTTAGGGTGCATTTGATTTGCTATTTTCAAGATGTTTTTAAGGAACATTAACACGATTTTCTTCATATTAAGTTGTGCTTCTCCATGAACGCAACGAGATATATATTCTTCAAGAGTAATAAATTTTAGTTTATTTATAAACAATACAATATTCTTTTAAAATATGACGTTAACAATTCATTCTACCTTTTAAGATAACCAATACAACATTCTTTTGGAATATGGATATTACAAATTCAGTCTACTTGTCGAGTAATTTGATATTTTAAAAATCCTAATTTGGACTCTACGTGAGCAACAATGTTATATTCTTCTAGAATATTGAACGAATATAAAATCAATCTTCTTCAAGAGTAACAACACGAGATTGAAATCGATTGAGATAACTTTAACTATTCTTTAAAAAAAAATCTAAAAAAATTTGTTTCCCAGAAATTCATGATCTTTCAATCAATTCCAAATTTGTTACTATTCACATAACAATTTCTCACATATAAACCGTTTGATCTTAATATTGAATTTGAAGAACAATGAGTTGTGAATTTGCTGTCCAAATTTTACTACGATCGAACAAGTTGTAACTGAGATATCAATGTTTTGTCACAACTGCTGTAAGCTATCAAAATTTTGAGAATTTTCTTTTATAATACAATTCTTTAAAAATATATACAATCACGTCTTTTCTCGAATATTAATCCAATATTCTTCTAGAATCAAGATTCATATTTTATTTAGGAAACAAAAATATAATATTTCTTAGAATTTTAAGATGTATAAGGTTTATACTTCTTCAGGAGTATTGACACAATATTTATATAGAATATTATTTAAAAAGAATCATATATCACCAAGAACATTGATATAAAATTTGTCGAGTATAATTTTTCAAGAATAACAATATAATATTATTTTTAAATATTGTTATTGTGTAAATTTGTACTTCTTCAGGACCAATAAAATAACTTAAATAAAACATTCATTTTCAAACAATGCTATAATATTCATCTGAAATATTAATTTAAATTATTTTTTCAAGAATAATAATATTATTCTTCTGAAATATTGTACTAGAATATTGGACAAAAAATATTACATTTAAGCAAATGATTATTTATCATAAATTGGTAGAGTTAAAACAATATGATTAGATCTAATAATAGACCACTTTGTTATGCAATTAAAATTAATAAAATACTGAAATTTTAGTAGAAAAGAAGATTTTCTTAGTAAACTCAATTGGCTATAACTTCTTGACTTTCTTGGATTGACTACCTCAATTGGCTAGAGATTTGTGAGCAGAAAGAGGAACTTAATTTGACTTAACTATATTGGCTAGAGTTTCGTGCTGATAATATTTTATAAAAATAGAGAGAGAAAAAAAAATAAAAAATAGAGAAGTCAGTAGATGTTTTATTAAGAATCAAAATTATATATTCATATGGAAGAATTAGGTCTACAAGTAATACAATAGTTATAATAACTAGGATTGCAAGATTACAATGGTCATTCACAAATATTATTTCATTTAAAACATGTTCTAATATTTTTAAAAACAACTTTAAACTTATAACATAAAAGTCGAAACGCATTTGTGATGTTGTAAGTATTTTCAGTGAATACTTTGAAAACACTAGAATTTTGAAAAATAAACGTTTAATTAAAATTTTATTTATTTAAAATTCTAAAAACTATAAAAAAAAACAAAAAAAAAATTCCAGAAAAATAGTCAATCTCTTAATTTATTTACACAAGAATAAAATCTTTAAAAAAATCTAGAAATATAAAAATTATAAAATAAAAATAAAAATTGTTAAACTCTTAATGGTTATTTACACAAAATTTCTAAAAATATATATATTAATTGAACACAAATAAAAATTTACAGTACAAAGTTTGCCAACTCAATTTTATTTTTGTTTTTTTTAAACTTTTGTAGAGAAAAATAATATTATGAAATTTACCAATTTTAAAATGCATATATTATTGGATAATATTTTAACATAAAATTACTCTATCTTACTGAATAATCAAATTTCATGAAATAAAATTTCAAAAAAAATCTCAAAATTCAAAACCAATTGTAATTTCTAAATTTCCGTTTTGAGAAACAGATTTCGAAATGATAAATAAAACACATTTTTAATAATTTTAAAATAGATCTTCAAAACAGAAAATTGAAAATAAATTCAAAACTTAAAATTGAAAATTGAAACACAAATCAAACAGACTCTAAGTTATCCAAAAAAAATATTATTAAACCAACTTTTAAAATCCATTGGTAATTACCAATGAAGATAACCATTGCCAAAAGAAATAGAGAAATTTGTTGCTATTTTATCAATAGATAGATATAATTAAGCAATCTATTGGGAATTTACTTAATCATGTAAAACTGGATTTAAACAAAATTTTAAATCTCACTAAAGATCTGTTTTCTATTTAGATAGAAACTGTGATGAAAATTATACTTTTGTTAAATTCTGCAAACTCCTTTACTTTTCTTGAACTCCAACAATCACGATCTACAATTCATAGTTGTCGAATTGTCCAGCTTTCAATGAAAATTTACATAGGGAACAAAATTGAGAGAATTATGATTTTTACTTTTATCGTGCTAACAAGAATATGAACTGTATTCTCTGTAGTTTTTCAAATAGCATATTAATATAAGTCCAAACGGGTTTAGCCTATCTCTTAAACTTAACGGTCCAATATTTAATTAATCCAATTAATTAAATCTAGTATATGAATTAATTAATTCAGACATATTAATAAGAAACTCAATTAATTAATAATTCAACATTTGTTAATTAATTAATTGGTAAATCTCATTCTTCTAATTCTCATTTAGTGCGTGACCAATTATGTTATCAATCACGATGCCTAATGACGTAAATTATTATTTTGATATAATCAAAATCGATAATTAAAACACACATTTTAATTTATCACTAATTCACATCCATCGTCCCAAATTAACATCTAGTAATGTGTCAGGACAATATATGTGACGAAAAATGTCACGTGGTATGACAAAATCAAACTTGTTCGTTTACTGCTAAACTCTAATCCATTCGTCAATATAATTCGATCAATTACGAGATATGGAAGTGTGTCAATCTCGATTATCGATCAAATATTCCATTCCATTATTAAGTCAATATAAGTCGAAACTCCTTCGACTTATGAATACACATTGGCTAAGGATTTCGTTATCAACTTAACTGAATAAAATGTAAATCATAATCTCTTACTATTTAAAAGTGATGAATCATCTATTGGTCATTCACAACCTTTATATGATTCTTAACATATCTGGACAATGTCGTATTAGCGGCCATTGACAGAGCAACATCTAATATCACCAAAGTATAACTGTCCTCATATAAGGTACTATGATGACCTCAAGTTAAAGGACCAATTCCACTACCAAATGTTAGAAATTAACCACTGACACTCAGATAGTTATCCATGTAAAATCCCCCAGCAGGTCTCCAGTGTTTTGTTATATAACAAAACCATGTGTTCATTTAAGTGTCATCAAACTTTAACTTGTGAAATCAGCTACTTATTTCACAAGTAAGAAATGTCACACGTGATGGTCTATCCATAATAATAATATACGTATCTCGTTACTACTTACGATCATAGATGATTTAAGATTCAATTATATACAATTGTATCTTACAATCACAACTCTTTGTTGATGAGATCCCGGTTGGGGAATCGAATGGAACTCTCGGAATGATTTGAAAACGCCGGGAAAGTCCAAATTCAAATTATAGACGATAGGATCACGACCCGTAAATTATTGAACCAAACAACCAAACAAGACGAAACTGGAAAGACCACTTGATTACAAAACTAACGAACCTCGATTTGCGAACGCTACAAAGGGTGCATAATCCTTTGATAAGTTCGAAAGCTCATTGAAGAACCATGGAGAGAAAAATCTCAATTTTCATAATGTTAAAAGTCTTATGTTTACAATGAAAAATAAACTATTTATACTAAAGCAATAAACCCTAAAAAATATGGAAAATACGATATCAAAGAGTCCTAAAATAACAAACTTGTCAAAAATAAGAATTCTTGCCAAAATAAAATACTTTATGAAAAAGGACAGTTTCTTCTAATTATGGCATGTGTCAGATCATATCATCCCCTCTCTCTTCGAAAGGATTCGTCCTCGAATCCATGCATTGTGATCGTGTAGGGGATAACCAACCTGCCACTAGTTTTATCACTGTACCACCTGGATCAAATGGAAAACTTTTCTTTTCATGCCAGAGGATCAACACATGACACCCATCAATTTTGTAGATATGTATGTATTGCAACAGGAACTCAATCAGATCATCTTTGTTGCTCAAACCCTCGCATATGAACTCCTTCCACTGTCCTTGAAACTCCTTTGTCTCCTCAAGAATCACAAAGTCAACTTCAGGAATCAAAGTGATATCCAAGCAGAGGTAAGGCTTGTTAATTTCACCCACAAGTCGATACTCAATGCCTGGATTAGGTGGTATTCCAATAGGCTCGCTTTCATGGATGTCAATATATTCAGAAAACTGCAAAACAAAAATAGCAAAACTAGGGAGAGGATTGTTAGTTCTCACTAATACCCTCTCAACTTCACTTTTTTTTCCTACAAACTTTCTTCTAACTTTTCTTTTCTTTCTGAAGACTCACTTTCTTTTACCTCTTGTAGCTCCACTTCATTTTTTGCTACCTCTCTACTCTCATTTTCTTTTTCTATTTCTTTCTCACCCTCATTTTTACTTTCTATTTCTCTTCTTTCTGAATGCTCTCTTTCCTTACTTCTCACTTTGAGTTGATCTGCAAGGGACTGTTCTAGTGTCAAGCCAACTACAGTGATCTTTTCCCCGTTCTGAAGAAACCCATACGTGTTCCTCCCCACATCATAAACAGCCTTCTTCTCATACCTCCAACGTCTCCCAAACAAGATATGAAAATATTTCAATAGTACCACATCACACCAAATTTCATCACTATATCTCTCAAGGGTGAAGTTTACTAGAACCTGCTTAGTAACATTTACCTTTCCACACTCCTTCAACCAAGTCATCCTATAAGGCCTAGGGTGTTGTTGCAGAGGTAATCCCAATTTTTCAACTATAGTAATGCTAGCCAAGTTTGACATGTGCTCCTTATCAATAGCTAAACTACATACCGCACTACTCACAAAACACCGAGTTTGAAAAACAAATCACCAATCATAATTCATCCTTAACGTAGGCGTAATCAAGAAGATTCAAGAAAAGAATTGGATAATTGGATGAGTGAGAATTTAATTCAAGGAAGTCGTTCTTGAATTTTGGATTGGACTGAATGGAAATAGATTTTGAATTCAGAAGAGATAATAGGATAGTAACAATTTCCAGAATAAATTAAAGGAATTTTTTTCTCTCGGATGAACAGTACCGACGATGAACAGTATTTTTTTTTTTTTTACAAACTCAAGAATATGACTATGAGAACGGCAAAGAAAACGGAAGTTGATTTGGACTCAAATTGAGCACAAAAACAACTTTTGAATTTTTTTTGGGATTTTTTGGATCAAAGACTGTAAAACTGTTACTGGACACAAGAAAACAAAGAACACAAAAAAAAAAAATATTCAAAAAGAATAGAACCTGAATCTGGAGCCCAAGCTCTAATACCACTTGATGAGATCCCAGTTGGTGAAATCTAATGTAACTCGCGGAATTGATTTGAAAACGCTGGGAAAACCAAAATTCAGGTTGTAGACGATAGGATCTCGACCCACAAATTATTGAACCAAACAACCAAATAAGAACGAAACTTGAAAGACCTCTTCATTACAAAACTAACGAACCTCGATTTACGAACGCCACAAAGGGTGCCTAATCCTTTGATAAGTTCTAATTTCAAGCATATATTATGATCAATAATTAATTAAAATCAAATTTTAATTAAATACTAAATTAGAGCCATCTCCAATTTAAATTGAACTAATATTTTAATTTAGGATAAAATTTCTAAACAAATAAAATTCAATTTAGGGCTAAAGTTTAATATTTAGGTTAAAATCAAATTAACATATTGGTCAAATCCATTTAAAATACAATTTAAAAACCTTTTAATATTCAAATTCAAAATCCCTTTTAAAAATTGCAATTTGACACAAATTTAAAATTAAAAGCAGACCCTTCCTATTTAACAAATTGCAGAACAAGTCCTTGTTTTAAAATTGCAAATTGACCCTTTTATCGTAATTTCATGTGGGGGCCTACAATTTCACAAATTGCATTAGAGGCCCCCGCCACCACCTTCTTCTCAAACCCAAACCATGATTTTTTTTCTTGACGGCACTGCGGAGACACGTTGCGGCATGGATCAAGTAGCAGCAGCAGTAACGCTACCACTGAAGTTGTAGTGGCATTGCATGCCATTACAAATGTCACTGCGCCGCAAAGATACGTTGCGGCAGGGACCACCGCAGCAATGGCGCCATCGCCCTGCTGCTACCCAATCAATTTTTTGACCAAATTTTTTTCTTTTCAAAAATTAATTTTTTGAAGATAAAAATAATTTTCTAAATTGCTAGATTTAAGGAAAAAATGATCAATCAACTTTTGATTATTCTATCATGCAAAATAATTTCTAAAAAGTACAAAGTAGGCTCTGATACCGCTATTGAAAATTTATTTAATCATGCACAGCGAAATTTAAACAAAAATTCAATTCCCACCAAGGATCTGCTTTGTATTTATATAAATATAGAACTGTGATAGAAATTATACATTTGTTGAATTATGCAAACTCCTTAACTTTTCTTGAACTCCAACAATCACGATTTGCAATTTATAATCGTCCAATTGTCCAACCTCCAATGAAAATTCACACAGGGAACAAGAGTGAGAGAACTGGGGTTTTCACTTTTCTTTTGTGAGCAAGAATATGAATTGTATTCTCTGTAGTTTTTCAAACTCTAATAGCCGATTAATATAAGTTCAAACGAGGTTGGCCCGTCTTTTAAACTTAATCCGGTCTAATATTTAATTAATCCAATTAATTAAATCTGGTAAATGAATTAATTAATTCAATTAACTAATTCAGACCTACTAATAAGCAACCTAATTAATTAATTATCCAACACTTGTTAATTAATTAATTGGTGAATTTCATTCTTCTAGTTCTCCTTTAGTGTGTAACTCATTATGTTCTCAATCACGATATCTAATGACGTGAATTATTATTTTGATCTAATCAAAATCGATAAATTAAAACACCCCTTATAATTTATCACTAATTCGTATCCGTCGTCCTAGACTGGTATCTGGCAATGTGTCAGGGTAATACATGTGCTCGAAAATATTGATCATATCTTTCATTCCATTATTAGGTCAATATAAGTTGAAACTCCTTTTTGACTTAGGAATACACCTTGACTAATAATTTCGTTATCAACTTAACTAAATAAAATGTAGATCATAATCTCTTACTATTTAAGAGTGACGAATCCTCTATTGGTCATTCACAACTTTCATATGATTCTTGACATACCCCAATGATGTCGTATTAGCAGTTCTTGGCAGAGCAATATTCAACATCACCAAAGTATGATCGTCCTCAGACACCATGATGACATTAAGTCAAATGACCAATTCCACTACCGAACGTTAGAGATTAACCAACGACACTCAGATAGTTATCCATGTGGAATCTTCAAGAGGGTTTCCAATATTTTGTTCTATAACAAAACATCTACGTGTCATTTAAGTGTCACCATGCTTTAACTTGTGAGATCAGCTACTTACTTTACAAGTAAGAAATGCCACACGTGATGGTCTATTTGTAATAACAATATTCGTATCTCGTTATTACTTACGACCATAGATGATTTAAGATTCAATCATATGTAATTTGTATCTCGTAATCACAACTCTTTGTGATTAACAAATTACTAAGATTTAAATCTACGGACTATATTATTTAATTTAACAGAATATTAATTAAATAATAAATCTACCATAAAATTGCCTCAATTATATATTAAAAGTATTTATGTCCAAAGTTGATTGGATTTAGGACATAACACTTACATGGTCCACGTCGGGAATTACCCTTGCTAAATGAAAAAGGGAAAATTTATTGCTAACCTATTGGTAATCATCGACAGTTAAGGTAGTCCATTAGAAAATTACGGTTGCCAAATAGAAATGGAAAAATTCATTGCTAATATGCCGATAATTCTCGACAATTAAACTTATGATGAGATCCCAGTTAGGGGATATCATGGAACTCGCGGAATTGATTTCAAAAACGTCGGGAAAGCCCAAATTCAGGTTGTAAACGATAGGATCTCGACCCGGAGATTATTGAACCAAGCAACCAAGTAAGAACGGAACTTGAAAGACTTCTTGATCACAAAACCAACGAACCTCGATTTGCGAACGCCACAAAGGTTGCATAACATTTGATAAGTTCTAGGTTTTGGATTTGAACCTAACGAGGTGAACCAAAAAATCAAACGATAACAAAGATGCATTGAACCCCTTGATTACACAATGAAAAACCCACGATCCTATGTTTGAATGCCACAAATATAATTAAATATTTGATAAGTTCGATTTGTGTTCATTCAAGAACATTGGAGAGAAAATCTCAATTTAATTCATATCAAAGTTGTTCATACAATAAGAATAAAATTCTTATTTATACTAAATTTAGGAAATATAGAAATAACAAAATTTTAGAGTCCTAAAATATAGAAATTACCAAAAATAAGAATTATATTCAAAATAAACAATCTCGCTAAAAATAGGAAAATTCGGCTCAGTTTTGTACCAAGTGGTCGCTTGGGTATTTCCTAAGCGATCGCTTGGAAGTCCAGTTCTGCCTCTAATTGGTTTCGGTAGATAGCTGAGCGGTCGCTTGGCCTGGACAACTAAGCGATCGCTTGGTTGTCCCGGTTGCTTCTTTCTTCGGCTGCTCTAACATATTGATCCAATTGATTTCCAGCCTCGACCCAAATATGAAAGTTGTTATTTGGCTTGTTGTCTTCAACATTATGGAATCCGTTGCTCGAACATGTAATTGACCGATTTTATTAGCTCTTTGAAGTCTCGCACTTGGCTCTAGTCTCTTTTCAACAAGTTTCGGGTTCTTACTAATTTGTGGCGCATCCTAGATCATATCATCCTCTCTCTCTTCAAAAGAATTCGTCCTCGAATCCGTACCTTCGGTGCTCAGATTATACCCTTTACTCCCAATCATGGCAAGAACATGAAATGACCCATCACCTCTCGGATGCAATTTGGACCTCCTTTGACTTCGAACTCACCTCCTTTGAATGTAGACCCAATGACCATCACATAGATCAAAATGTGCTCGCCTTGACTGATTGATCTTGCAAGTTTGGAATGCTCCAATAGCAACTTCATTTGATGAATGAATATGCCTTCTCCTTGCTTTACTTGGCCCTAACACTTGTGGCAATGCCACTCCCAATGTATTAATTTTACCCCTCAACTCATCTTCCTCATTCAACCCTTTGCATATGAAGTTTCCCATCTTATCAACCTGGTATAGCAATGGTCTACAAATAAACTCCACCCAATGCCTTTGAAACTCCGTTGCCTCCTCGGGAACCACAAAGTCAATTGTCGGTATGGAATAGAAATCCAATGGATGTAGTATCAACTGTTGTTCAATTTTCAGGATGGGTGGTATTCCAATATGAGTATTTTCAGGAAACAAATCCTCGGTAACGTGTAGAACAGAAATATCCAAGATAGGGGGGAATTATTAGTCTCCACCAAGGCCTCCTCAACTTTAGGCTCTTTTTCAATTAAACTCACTTCCAACTCCTCATTCCCCTCCAAAGACCCTTCTTCAATTTCTTTTTGCAGCTCCACTTTCCCTTTTGGATGTTCACTCTCAACTTCCCTTTTATTCTCTTGTCGTATCTCTTTGTTTTTCTTACAATCAACCACCTTACTATGTTCTCTCGAGCTCTTTTGTTTCTCCATGTGACTAATTGAGTCGCGAAACTCTGAAAGGTCACGCTCATAATCCAACATAGTCATTTTGCTTGGCGTACTACAAACATGCCCCACAAACGGCATTATCTCTTCCCTCGAATACCCAACTCCACTATATCTTCTAGGCTCATTTTGAAATTCTCGATCACACCTATCCTTCCTACAAAAATGATTAGGCCCATAACGCTTCCTCATAATATTCCTCAACTTACCCCAAGTTTCAATACGCTTCTCACCATTCCTTCGCCTAAATGTTGTCAACTGATCCCACCAAGTAATTGCATAATCCACAAAAGTATTCACGGCTAACTTTAATTTTATCTTCCCGGAGTAATCATGGCAATTAAACACCAATTCTACCCTTTCTTCCCATACCAAGTATGCTTCAGGATCGTTCCTTCCCTTAAATTGTGGATTCGTCAACTTCACATTACCCAAATTACCATCAACTTCACCTCCATAATTATTTCTACCTCGTCGTTCAAACCTATCCATTCTATTATTTATACCCTTAAGCAATCTTTCCAACCGCCGGATCACACCATTTGACATTGAGATTTGTAATCAAGGAGACTCAAGAAAGAAGAAAAATGATTGGATGAAATTTCAAATAGGCACTATGAAAATTCAAGAAAATGGTTCTTGAATTTGGATTGGATTGAACACAAAGAGATTTTTGAATTTAGAAAAGAAAGTGGGATATTTGGACAATTTTCAAGAAATTAAAAAAAAAAAATTTCTCTCGGACATGAACCTCGTGAACAGTAATAATAATTTTTTTTTTTAGTAAACTCGAAAATTAACTACGAGAACAACAAAACAAACGGAAGTTGATTTGGATACTAGATTAGCAAAAAAACAACTTTTGAATTTTTTTTTTTAATTTTTGGATCAAAGATTCAAAAATTTTATTGGACACAAGAACACGAAAAACAAAACAAAATACTCAAAAAAAAAAGAAAAAAGATAGAACTTGAATCCGGAGCCCGAACTCTGATACTACTTGATGAGATCCTGGATGGGGGATATCATGGAACTCGCGGTATTGATTTCGAAAATACCGGGAAAGCTCAAATTCAGGTTGTAGACGATAGGATCTCGACCCGAAGATTATTGAACCAAGCAAGAATGGAGTTTAAAAGACCTCTTGATCACAAAACCAACGAACCTCAATTTGCAAACGTCACAAATGTTACCTAAATCATTTGATAAGTTCTAGGTTTTGGACTTGAACTCAACGAGGTGAACCAAAAAATCCAACGATAACAAAGATGTGTTGAACCCCTTGATTACACAATGAAGAACCCACGATCTGATGTTTGAACTCCACAAATATAATTAAATATTTGATAAGTTCGATTTGTGCTCATTCAAGAACATTGGAGAGAAAATCTCAATTTAATTCATATCAAAGTTGTTCATACAATGAGAATAAAATTCATATTTATACTAAACCTAGGAAATATGGAAATAACAAAATTTAAGAGTCCTAGAATATAGAAATTACCAAAAATAAGAATTATAGTCAAAATAAACAATCTAGCCAAAAATAGAAAAAAAATTCAGCTCAGTTTTGTACTAAGCGATCGCTTGAAAGTCCAGTTCTGCCTCCAATTGGTTTTGGTAGATGGCTGGGCGGTCGCTTGGCCTGGACAACTAAGCGATCATTTGGTTGTCCCGTTGCTTACTGCTTCTAACATATTGATCCAATTGATTTTCAGCCTCGACCCAAACATGAAACTTATTATTTGGCTTGTTGTCTTCAATATTTATGGACTCCATTACTCGAGCATGTAATTGTCCGACTTTATTAGCTCTTTGAAATCTCGCACTTGGCTCTAGTCTCTTTCCAATAAGTTTCGGATTCTTACTAAATTGTGGCGCATCCTGGATTATATCAACTAGTCCATCTGAAAATTACGTACCCAATTTTTAGCATCGTGATTTATCTATGGAAAATGTACATTGATAGTGAAGGTTTTCTTCTAAATTTTTAATTTTAAAATATCATCAATCAACTAACTCGGCATTCTATTAAGAATATTATCAATCAAGTAACTCAACATTATTGATCAAGTAACTCAAGAATAATATTAGTGTCTTCTAATTTTAGAATTTTATAATATTATCAGTCGAGTAACTCAACATTCCGTCAAGAATATTAGTTGTGTTGGACTTTTTCTTATTTGAGTAATAGGAATATCCGTCTTGGCCAACTTTAAATTAAGAGTAATTTTATTGAATAAAACTCCTTTTATAGAGAGGTCAACAGAAGATGTTGACATTCACTCATATGAGCATGAGTTCCGCATGAATAAAAAAGTTCAAAAAAAGTGGGCTCCCCATTGTGAGTATCATGCCAACCTCTTCTGTACGAGTAGCAAAGTTGACTTTTATTTGGATAAAATGGTAACGATCCCAATATTAGGTGACATTAAGTAATAAGATTAATAAAGTGCGATTATATTTTATGTACATAATGACTTACATAATGATTTACATACATATATATGAGAGATACGATTGTCTCAGAATTTCTTCAACCAAATAAAAAATAATAATAATCTTTTCCATTCTTTTTTTTCACATCATATCTGCATGTAAATCATTATATTATAACTTCTTATGTACAAGTAACATTATTCAATAAAGTGGGTCTCATATCCACATATTTAAATGATCTTATCATTTCGTTCCACGTTTCTTACAACATCAAATTAAGATGATACACACTTGGTACTATGGATAATGCTACATACATAATACTGTACACACAATTTTACACCCCCTCACATGGAGGGGGTCTACTTACAATAAATCTTAAGTGAGTCTCCCTTCATATGAAGAAGGTGTAATTTTGTTTGTACACCTTTTAACATTATTCTTGTATTAATAGCAGAATTCTTAAAATAATATGAATGACATTAGAAAATTTTAAAATTTCGTAATAAAATCAAAGACACTATTTTTTTTTTTTTTCTTCCACGAATATTGTATATCAATTCATACTATGGGATAAAGTAGTTTGGTGAATAAATGAAATGATTAAATTGGTGTTTGAGTATGGTTGTAAAGGCACAAGGAACCTACTAAGAAAAGTGCCTGAATTCTTAATCAGATCAACAGTGCCACACTCATTTGCACACAGACGCACAAAGCTGTCGTTCTAATAGACGGTGGTCAATAGTGACACATCATTATCGCCGGATATTTACGAGGAAAGACGGAATGCCGGCCTCCGTCTCGGGTCACCCAGTCGGAAAAATGTTTCTCTGCTTTGAGACCAAGCCAGTGGTGGGCACATTACTTGCTTTTACTCTTGTAATGGTCATTTGGAACCTTCAGCCTTACTACGAAAACCGTATCTCCACCGCTAATCGGTGCTCAGCCGCCACCTCCAGCGCGAATGAATCTTTAACCATAAGGCCCGGAAGTGCCTATGCCGGTGGCGGTGTGGGTGTACGACGCTGGTGGAGCAGAAACTCGTGAATCCCAGTCCGCCAGCAAACCCAAACAAGCGTACTTTTCAAGCTTACGGCAACGCCGCCGCGCTTTTTGTACAAATGGGTGCCTACCGCGGCGGCCCTGACCTTTGCAGTTGTCGGTTTGGCTGCGAAACCTATTCACGTTTTTGGCAAACCGTGGTACAAGTGTGAGAAGATACCCAACAACGGGAATTCTTCGGTTAAGGCTAAGGCCTACAATATGCTCCCCGACTGGGGCTGCGGCCGTGTATACACCGTAGTGGTGGTGAATTGCACATTTGCTTCAAACCCCAATGCGGATAATAGCGGTGGCAAGCTGGTGCTCTACGCCTACTACTGCGAATCACCTCGAAAGTACGAGAAATTCACCGTCATGGATGAGGCACCAGGGTCTTACGACGAGTCCCAGTACAGCCCACCGTATACTACGGGTCCTCTTTGTACGGGAACTTGAATGCGGCTAGAGTAAGGGAATGGATGGCCTATCACGCCTGGTTCTTTGAGCCCAGCTAGCATTTCGTGTTCCACGACGCCGGAGGAGTGTCGGCCGAGGTGAGGGCTGCGCTGGAGCCGTGGATAAGAGCTGGGCGGTTGACTTTACAGGACATCAGAGCTCAAGCCGAGTATGATGGGTACTATTACAACCAGTTCTTGGTGGTGAATGACTGCCTCCACCGCCACCGTTTTTCTTCGATTGGACTTTCTTTTTCGATGTTGATGAATACATTTATCTTCCTAATGGGAACACTGTGGAATCAGTGCTTAAAGAATTCTCCAATGTCACACAATTCACCATTGAGCAAAATGCCATGTCCAATGTCCTGTGCTTGAATGATTCCACTCAGAACTATTCCAGGTATGCAATAATTTTTCCTCTAATTCTTGATTCAATCCCCATTCCCCATTCATGGTTTTCCATAATTTTTTGTTATTACATCTCGAAACAGTAATTTGATTCGTATATTAGAATTCACAGTACTAATCTGCTGCCCATAATGAACAGGAGATATCTTGCCTATTGGTGAGCTGATAAAATAGAGTCTTGCCATATTTTAGACCTCACCGGATGCAAGATAGTTCCTGCTCCCTATGTACAGGAGATCAATATGTTAGAATTCGTACATATTTGTCAAGTTTCCTTTTGAACATTCTAAAAAGATAACATAGGACATGAATAGAGTTGATCTGAATAGCAAAACTTTTGTTCTTAAATGTGTGTGATTTGGCAGTGATCAATAAAGGAAAAAATGTACTTGTTTTGTTATTTTAACAGGCAATGGGGTTTTGAGAAGCTGCTATTCGGGACTTGAGGACGAAGATTAGACGAGATCGCAAGTACGCGATACAAGCAAGGAACGCCTATTCGACTGCTGTTCACATGTCCGAGAACGTAATAGGTGGTACATTGCACAAGACGGAAATGAAAATCCGGTATTACCACTACTTGCACAAGACGGAAACGAAAATCCGGTATTACCACTACCATAACTCTATCACCGTGCACGAAGAGCTCTGCCGCAAGTTGCTGCCTCCTTTTGCCAAGAAAACCACGACGTGGATCGACAAACTCCCCTTACGATGACAACTTGAATAAACTGGCCCCTACAATCAAGGCTATTGAGCAAAACACCATTGGATCCCAACACCAATTGCATTCATAATAAAATTCCAATTAATTACACCCCATTTTCATGTATAATAAAAGAAGAATTTTTCGTCCTTTTCTTTACGTTTTATCAAACGGACCACCCTCACCGACACCGTTTATGATTCCCTAGGCTCAAAAGCCAATTGCTGCCATTCATTCTCTCTGCACATGGCCTATGTGGCACAAGCTTAGGGTGCGTTCTCTTCGTCGTTTTGGGGTCGTTTTCTGTTTTCAATTTTTCAAAACGACCAAAACGCGTTTTCTTTCCCGTTTTGAAAAATGAATTTTGCAAAACAGAAAAAAAATTAAGGAACGAAATGGAAAACGGGAATTCTTCGTTTTGGACGTTTTGTCCTTTATTTTACAAAACACGCGAAATGAAAACAAAACGCGACCCGGCCCAAAAAATCCGTCTCTCATCTCACTCGCCCTCACAGATCTCTGTCTTCGCTCTCTCTCTCTCTCTCTCTCTTCGCTTTCTCTCCCCCGTCTACTGTCAACCAAAATCACCGGCCGCGTTCTCTTTAGCTGTGTGCCGTTTCTATCGTGCTCCTAACGTCGAAGAATCCCAGTCTGTCTCTCCGTTGGCTGAAATCCGACTGCTTCCGCCGTAGCTGAAGCTACTGAAATCGAACGACAACGGTATTTTTTATTCATCTAGCTTGCTGTGTATTTCATATGCTTAGACTTGTCATCGATTATTATGTTCTCGATTGAAGAAGAATTACAAAAACTGAAATGAAATGCTAGATTAAATGACGGGGATTTAGGGCTTTTTTCTCTGCTGTTTGATTTTTTGGGCAAAGCGAATGTCGGCTGTAAATTTAAGCCTAAGGGTTTATGTCTGGGGCAATTGTTGTTGGAAAGACGAATTTGGATGAGTTTGGTATGGGGAGTACTTATTGTTAAAGGCTCTGCTTATCAAGTTCGTATCTTTTTATTCTGCAATGTTCTTTTTTAAATAAATTAGTTCAATATTGGTGTGTAATTTGTTTGATAAGTAAGATGTAAGTTTCTATAAGTGAATTGAACACTGAAATGCTTGACTGTGGAGTAATTGGAATTGAATCAGATGAGTATTTAGAGGTTTCTGGTAAGTGAATTTCTGGTATGTTAAAACTTGTCAAGTGCTAGTACCATCAGACATCCTTTATTCAATCTTATTTTTTTAGTCGACCATCTTCTGGTTGCTGTTCTGCATCATATAATGCATGTTGCATCTTTCCTAAAATGAGCATAATATTGGTACATTGGGATTTTTACTCTGTTGAATTACTCTTTCTTAGTGTTCATAAACATTAAGGAAGAAAATTAATAATCAGCATTAAAGTTTATGACTTGTTACTGAATATGGTTTACTCAGGTGATAATCTTCGTATTCATTAGGTGACAGCAAATCCTTTTAAGTGGACTGCATGTAAGATTGAGTGCTTGCTTGGCTAACATTGTTAGGTCTTATATTGTGGAGTTCTTGTTGCACACAAAATTATAAAAAGAAAGTCCATTGTTACTGTATTACAGTTTCATAAGGACAGTTATCAAATATTTTAGTCTGATGTCTTCAAATTTAACAGGAATTTTAGGAAATAAATTTGTGTGGCAACCGGAAATAAGAGGTTGATAAGGCAAAGATTGTGATAGGTCTACAGATAATTTTCTTTCTCCAGAATTCAGCCCCACAAACTCCCATGAATATGTTAATTCATTTTTTGATTAATTTGATGTTTTTCGTGGATTTTGATATAATAAACATTATTATCTGCCTTCTCTATTATTCAATGAAGATTTTAGGATTAATGATATTTCGATGAAGAGTTGAAAGCAGTTCTTGATTATTTTGATGTTTTTCGTTGATTTTTGATATAATAAGACATTAATGTCTATTTCTTCTAATATTCAGTAAAGAAGTTAAAGATTACTGATATTTTGATGAAAGGTTGATTTCCTTCTTGGGATTTCTTTATTATTTTTTCTATTTTTCGATTTTGATAGAGTAAGACATTAATGTTCACTCCCTTTGTTGTTCAATGAAGATGTTAAGATTACTGATTTTCGATGAAACTATATGCAGTTGTTGGAATCTTTTGATTATTTAGAAAATGGAATTCAAACAACTTCTACTTTTATTATGACGTTCAATCATACAAATAAGAATAATATTAGCTAGAGATGTTACTAATAGAATCATTTATGGTTAGATTTTATATCAATAAGTTATCCTTAAACAGCGGGGAATCAAAATCCCCCATTAGGTCTAGTAGAGTCACAAACACCCCGCCTAGGCATTAATACTGTTCTGTTCAAGGAAAAAGGTAATCCTTAATGTTATTATGCAAATAATATTTTAAGAATGATAGAATTCAGAAGGATAAAAATTCCATAGACAACACGGAAACCAATTATCTCCTTCACAAAAACCCTTCCCCAACATTTTCCTTTCTAGCAAGGTAGGAAAATACCTGGAAATATTTTGAATGTGTATCCAGTTTCAATAAATGCCCTTTTATCTCTTCAGCAACTAATATTTAGTCTCTATATATCTTGAACATCTTAAAATATAGACATTCCTGTGTGTTCCAATAAATTGCCTTAAGAAACTTTCAAACTCAACTACCATACTTAACATAAAATAAACCACTAACTACTTAAACCTCCTCTAGTAAATATGGGTAACTGCTTAAACCATTCAATGTTATTGTTAAATATTTTCAAATATATTTCTTGATCATTTCACTTATATTCAATATAGTTTCAACATGAGTGGTCACAGAGTGAGGAATAACGTCTCAATGTCATGGTCGGATGATAATGAACGTATTTTTATCGACATTCTTTACGAGAGAGTCAAATCAAACGCATTGCAATGTTCTACATTCACTAAAGACGAATGGGGCAGGATCAATGAAACCATGAAAGTTTCAACAAAGATGGATTACGGCATAGATAGATTAAAGGGAAAGTGGAACCGCTTACGTAAGATTCATCGTATGTTCTCTGTACTTTTGGGACATACAGGAGTTACATGGGATCCAAATACAAACAAAGTTAATGCTCTAGAGGAGGTTTGGCAACACTATTATACGGTACGTACATGTTATAAATAATATATTAACTAATTATTTCATCAACTTAGTAGATATGAAACTATAATAATGTGCATTATTTTTAAAATGACAGATCAACAAGTCGGAGTACAAACTGTTAAGGAAGGAAGGATGTAAGCACTATCATACTCTTGGGGAAATATTTAGTGGGACGACTGCTACTGGAGGATTAGGAGCTGCATCCACTCAACTTCCAAACACATCAGAGGAGGAAAGGCAGATGGAAGAAGATTTTTTGAATAGAGGGGTGCATGTAAGGGTGAAAAATGATGATGACGTCCATGAGAATGAGCATACTCGTCAGCGTGACGATATTGGTACATGTGGTGGAAGCCGACGAAAGGAACCTAAGATCAGGAAAACTGACAAACTTGAAGCCTGCATGGCACAGTGGTCGGAGAATGTTAGCAGTAGGAACGAAGAAATAGAAATTCGGAAAGAGTACTTTAAAGAAAAGCTTGCAAAGATCCAAGGGAAATCAGCTGCTCATTCTGATCATGAAGTTAACAGTCCGGATCCTTATTCAACTAAGTGTTGCATGACCATTTTGAACCGTATGGATGGGTTGTCCGATAAGGCTTATACGAAAGCAATTATGGCTTTTAAGGATTTTGATTTCAGGGTGTCGTTTGTGGAGATGCCTGAAGCAAGAAGGGAACCTGTTTTGATGCTAATTTGAAGCTAATTTGTTTGTGTAATTTTCATGTGACCTGTTTTATTCAGGGTGACAGTTTGACGTACTATTTTATGTTTCATAGCTTTAAGTACTTTTTTCCTGCGTTGTTGATGTTGTAATGGTTTTTGAACTTATTAATTCGTGATGTTGAATGTAGAACTGGCGTTGAATTTAATTTTCATTTATGAACAATAGGCTTTTCGTTTTTTTGGTTAACATAAAATGATGTCAAATAAATGTTTTTTTTTTTTTTTGTTTTCTATTCAGAATATGGCAAGTTCTTCAAATGTGGACTTGTATGACGATTCTGATGATGAAGATTTGAGCGATGAGGATTTTTTACAACTTTCTGATTGTGACAGTAATAATGATGACGTAATGCTACTTAATTGCTTTATTGCCCACAAAGAAAATTACATTGGCAGAACACCTTGTAGAACATCACAGCTTACGGGACATATGTATGTGCTTGAAATTCTGAATGGACATCCAGACGTATGCTATCAGAACTTTCGTATGCAGCAACATGTGTTCATGAATTTCTGTGATATTTTGAAACAGAAAGGACTCTTACAAGATGGAAAAAAAGTAACCGTTGAGGAGGGCGTTGCTATGTTTCTAATGATTGTAGGGCAAACTACACGTTATAGTATTATTGGTGATAGGTTTCAGCATTCAAACAACACGATACACAAATGGTTTAAAAGAGTTGTAAGAGCTGTTTGTTCATTTGGCACTGAGCTAATATGTCCGCCAAATCAAGACATTACCCATGAGCGGATTTTGCACAAATATCCTTTTTTTTAAGGATTGTATAGGTGCAATTGATGGAACACATGTTGCAGCTTGGGCACCTGCATCGAGACAAACATCTTTTCGTGGAAGGAAAACCACTGTGACACAAAATGTGATGCTGACATGTGATTTTGATATGAAATTTACATTTGTGTATTCTGGGTGGGAAGGTACAGCAAATGATTTGCGCGTATTCGTTGACGCAGTTACAAGACCAGCGAACAACTTTCCAATGCCACGAGGAGGTATTTTATTACACTTAAAACAATGACTGCGAATATATGTTTAATGTATTTTCGTGTATGAATTTTTTTTTATGGTGTAGATAAATTTTATCTTGTCGATTCTGGCTATCCAAACATGCCTGAATTTCTTGCCCCGTATCGAGGTCGAAGATATCATCTGCGTGACTATATTGGGCAAGGAAGACTACGTGGAAATGAAGAGTTATTCAACTATAGACATTCCTCGTGCCGTAACATTATAGAACGTAGCATTGGAGTTTTAAAGGCGAGATTTCCTATTTTAAAGTTAATTACCAATCCACTAACTAGGCAAAGACAAATCCCTACTGCATGTTGTGCAATAAACAATTTTATTCGTCAAGAGCACGCTTTAGATAGGTTGTTCGCTGAGTATTCAGAGGAGAATATGATATTTCATGATATACCGGAGTCAAGTCAAGATCAAGAAGCCATACATTTTGATGCTAGTCAAACAGCTCAAATGGGACAAGTCAGAGATCAAATTGCTACACAAATATGGAATGACTATTCGAGACGTCGTACATGAGTCATGAGATTTATATTACATTTAATGTAGTGTTTATTTGTTTTGTCATGACACGTAAACTTGTAATTGTATCTTTTCAAATGTATTGCTAAATTTAATTTAGCAAGTGTTTTTATATTTTAAAACAAAAAATATCAACATATGCAAACTTCAAAATGTATATATTATTTAATCATATTAATAGTAAATTATTACAATTAATTGAATAATCAAATTTATTAAATACAATATTATACAAGTGTTTATTATCGAAATATATATGTTCTTTTATTAAAAGTGGAATTTTTTTTTTAAATGCATACATATTTCACATCTATATATTATTTTATACTACATTAACATTAAATTATTAAAATTAATTGAATATTCAAATTTCTAGAATAAAATCATATTACTAAAAATTTAAAAAATAATATATGTTCACACCCCTCTTTTCATAATTGAAAGATATTTCAAAATTTCAAGAAATTGCAGGTTTATTTTCATATTTAATAATATATTAACATTAAACAATTAAAGTTAATTAAATAATCATATTTCTTGAATAAAATATTATCAAATAATATTATAAAAAAGTACAAAGAGAACGCGTTTTCTGTTTTCTGTTTTGAGAAACTGTTTTTCAAAATGACAAAGAGAACGCATTTTCATTAATTTCAAAACAGACACCCAAAACAGAAAACACAAAACGAATTTCAAAACACAAAACACAAAACAGAAACACGAAGAGAACGCACCCTTAGTTTTCCAGACTCTGCTGTTATCATAGAAAGAAACAGAAAAAAAGGGAGAGGGGGGAGGGGGGGCACCCTATTTGTCTGTAAACGGCACGAGTGTCCCAATTTTCTTTGATTCATTGATTTGTATTAATGTTTAGTGTACACAGGTTACTCGTAGATAATGACAGTTAATTCTTAGATAATCTTGTTTGATAATTTATCTATGAATAATATTGCTATCTAATATCAGTGGCGCTAGAGTATCGATTTAGATGGTCACACTTTGATAAGTTCAATTAAATGAATTATATGACATTGCATTTAAATAAATTTATAATTTAATATTATATAGTTATTATTTAAACGGATACTTGATATCAGTAATACTTAGTCCCTGTTTGATTTTTTTTTTTTAACTACATGTTCTTTATTAAAATAATATTATACTAAAAAAAAAAATTTTTTTTTTAACTACACATTCTTCATTAATATATTATTTCAAAATATATTTTTTAAAAAAAATGTGGATGAAGTACCCAGTTAATAAAGTTAGTCTTTATTTATAATAAAAATAATGGCATGTGCTTCAATGATTGATGGCCGTAACAATTATTCCAGAAAATACAGAGTGGTGTCGGATGATGGAGGCACATGGATGTCCTTTTCACTTCTGTTTATTTTACCAAACTGGAAAATGAAAAGGACAATCGGAATAAATTATGGTAATTATGGGAAGACCCATTTTTTACGGGAAAATTCTATTTGTACAGAATTATTTATAATGATATTATAAGTATACTCTTGTTGATATAAAATTTGATACTCTACTCACATGTAGAGTGGTGAAACTCAATTAAAATAATCATGAACTCCACACATGTGAGAGGAGTGTCAACAATCATGTTAAAATAGAGTGTATTTGAGGCATAATTCAACTATTTATTGCCTGAAATTGTGCTAATAGTCATATGAATGTGGGTTCCATGTGATTAAAATATTATTAAAAAAGTGGACCCTACATGAATGTGTCTTGCCTGTATGGATTATGTATCTGTACCCGTAATTTCTCTCTTTTTGACGAGGGTCAAAATGTAGACGTTAGGATGATTTTACCGTTATTTGGCACAAATCAAGGCGAATGTTAAGGTTATTTATTAATATAACAAATAAAACTATATTGGTAATTGGGTCAAATTATGATTGTGGTTCTATTTTGGTCATCGAGTACCTCTTTTTCCACAAATAAAACACGTGTTTTCTTTCTTCTTTGAAAAAATTCTTATTTCGTTAGTAACTGTAATTTCACACGCTCCTCCCAAGTCTTGTTCTAAGTCCTACCAACGTATTGAAATAATTATTGTTCGTTAGGACTTCACGTTAGCCATAAAATTGCAAATTATAGGCCCACGTGTCTTTAAATATTCGTACATTGACTGTCGAGGGACAATTGAAGTGAAAGATATCTCGATCATCAAAGTACAATTTATTAAAGATATATACAGAACCCTAATAACACAATTAAAAATCTCTTCCATCAAAAAGATCAAAGGCCTCAAATTAGCCTCAGATATGGACAGAAATATTAGTACGAATTCCGACACAATGAACCTTGATTATAATGCAATAAACTCATGTGCACACGACGAACTGCTTTACAAATGTCAAAAAACACACATCTTAACAAAATCTTGAAAATTGAACACAATTATGATTTTCAATATAATGATGAGGGAATGCCAACTAATAAAAATAATCAAAAAGTCCCTAAATATGGTCATTTGCATAATTAAAAGAATATGTTGAAAATCTAACATTCAAACTTTCATTCTATCAAAAATATCTCTCGAATCAAAGCAAATTAAGGGTCGTCACTCTAAAAAATTCAAACATTCTCTAATCAAAGGGCACTTGCTGACCAAAACAACGCCTGATTCTTACTCCCTATCTTCTTACTACACAATTTGGCTCCTAAACCCTGAACTCCCAAAAGTGGGAAAACTCTGACAAAATTTTAACAGAAATTTCACCATTTGACTTAAAAATTATTTTCCATACTTTGAGGTCAAGAACTAGCCCTGCTAAAAATTAGGGTAACACCGACGTAATTTTTTGGACCAACTGAAAGTCATTGGGTTCGACCGAAAGGAATTAGAAATTAACCTTTTCGATAGTGCAAAGCTGTCTCTAATTTCCAATGGACTTCATTTTCTGTTTGAAAAATTACCGAATTGGGGTTCCCCAAGGAGTTTTTTGATCACTCATCGTAATTATGGATGCCAAAAAAAAACTCGTTAATCCTGATACTTGTAGGTCCCAGCCCAAATGGGATGGATACTTTCCGTCTAGTCGAGTACATGGAGAGAGTATGCAGTGGGGATTGTTGCCCCGAGATGGGGCGCGGGACGAGTACTGGAAACATGGTCCCCTCCCATTACCTACGCCGTTTAAAATTCATTTCAAAATACAAATTTTTATCACACAAAAAAAATTTCATAATAATTCTAAAGGAAGCATGAATTTTTCTACAATTTGAAAAAAAAAAATAATAATGATTTTTACCAACTAAAAATATTAAAGAATAAAAATAAATAAATGAAGCTAATTCTCCACCCGATAGGGAGGTGATCGGGAATGGCTGTCCAGACTCGTCCTGTTACCACCCTTAATCGAAAATTGGTCAAGTCCAATGGAAATATTGATATAATCGAAGGAAATATGTCGATGAAGAAATTTTTTTTTTTTTTTTTTTTTTTTTTTTTTTTTTTTTTTTTTTAAAGTAGTGTATATCTTTTTCTTTGAAAACTAAGAAATTGCATGTTATGAACAAGAACTCTACATGTAATTATTTCAGACATTAAGTTGGTTGCGGACACCCTTGTCTATCGACAGCTTAGGCAAGAAAATATCTATGACACATAGAGTATGAAATTCAGTATTCTCTATCACTATTTAATTGACATGTTTACGTTTGAATCCGAATTAAATAGTGGAATTAATACGTATCGTCCTTGATGAGCAAAGATAAGAATCTTAAGTGCAATTAAAACGTGGTGTAAAAAATAAAAATGGTGATGTGAATAAAATTACCAATATATAAATCAAAAGCGTTCAGTAGGTCTTATATAAAGTTGGCCTAACACCAATTGGCCGGCTTTAAGTTGGTATAGAACTTCCACGTGATGGACCAAACTTGAAGTTATATCTTTATTCACCAAGCTCCATTTTTACTTCAATGGGCTGCAAAACATTTTCTTTTTTTGTAAAAGCGCATTTGATTTTGAATAAAGTTTCTTGTGCATTCCATAAGTGACAATTTGGATGACATGGTGTGCAAATTCAAAAATGTTTTGACGAAAAAGTGTGTTGAATTAAAAAAATGTCCAATCATGTGTCGATATGTGGCACAATGTCAAATACAATGTACAAGTAACATGATTGTTTGATATTACCGTGACAGACTATTTAATATCTAGATTTATTTATTTATTTATTTGGTACACATAGTTTAGCATAGTGATTAACTGGGTAAGAACTGAGAGTTCAATGCTAATTCACCAAGAAAATTAAGTTTTGGCAATCAATTGCATTCCATGTTGATTAATTTATTGTCAACTCATCCCGATCTCGATTGAACTATCTAATTGGTCGGGTTTCATCTCAATTTCCCAGATGAATCGGGACAGGTCAATTTAAGAAAAAAAAAAAGCGTCGTACACGAATTTGAAAAGGAGATAACAATAGCGTTCGTTTGTGGGCGCGGCTCGTTGGCAGGTTGGGATGCTCAATTATGCCTAATAATGGAGAGAAGGTATGTACAATTGCAAATAATGGAGTTATGTTTTGGTGTACATGTATTCTGTATTGACCTGCATCTGCATTTTGTCTTTCCTCATTGCTTACCATAATTCAGCCTACTATTCTAAATTTGAGGCTTCCCGTGATGTCACATTAGATAAAAAAAAAAATTAAATAAATAAATAAAAATTATCTTGATGAGGCCCTTATCTTGAATATATTTAATTTTTTAAGGTTTTTTTTAATGTACAAAAAAAAAGGCACAAAGTAAGTTTAAAATATACACTTACCAGTTACAACATTTGTAATTAATGGATTTAACTAGACGGGAATTCAATTAACATCCCATGACACAGGATTTATAACAATTTGGTGTTTTACTCGTACTTTTTACTACATAAATGATAAAGAAGAGTAGCAAAAATAATGAATGAATTTCTAAACATATGATTGACGTGGCTTTGTTTGTCTACATTACGATAAATAAGGACAAGTGAGAAAAAAGAAAATGATGGATGATGTTGGGTGGGACCAAACTCACCCGCGACACCACCACGTGAAGAAAAGCTATGAGACACCCTTATGCTATAAGCACTAAGCTATGGGACATCCCTATGCTATGAAGCACTATGCTACGAGACACCCCTAAGTTATGAAGTGCTGCGCTGCTCTACCACTACGAGATCGGACCATCGATCACTATGGGTACTCTACTGCTATGCAGTCAGACCGTCAACCCCTATGTACGAGGGTGCTCTACAACTACGCGGTCGACCCCCATGCCTACCACATGAGGACGTCGACCCCACGCAGAAGCTCTACATTCATGCTAGGACGCTTATCACAACGGCGCTACGTCGACCCCATGCCTACCACATGAGGACGTCGACCCCATGCGGGAGCTCTACATTCATGATAGGACGTCTACCACAGCGCGGCGCTACGTCGACCCACATGCCTATCACATGAGGACATCAATCCCACGCGGGAACTCTATGTTCATGCTAGGTCGTCTACCACTACGAGATGCTCTATAACACTTAGTCACGAGAAATCACTAAATTAGATAGATATCGTCTAACGGTTATCACAAAGACAACCAACCAATAGATGCATAGTGGCCACCTTCTCAGAACGTGGAGAAAGTGGGAGCACGACGTGGGACACATGGCATTGCAACCGCCCAGCGGTTACGCAGCTCCAGCCGCCTATAAATACCCCTAAGGCGGGTTAGGTATAACCTAGAGAATTTTTGCTATTTGAACACTCATTTAAACATTTTCTTTCTAAGTCTATATTTCTAACTCCGGTACTAATTCTCACGCCGGAAGTACAATGGGGGAAAAAACCCCGCCCCTTACTTTGCAGGTAGTTTTTGCTTATCGGAATAGTAGAACCACCTCACGCCACCTTACGCCACCAAGGAGAGTACGGAGGTTTGTTTCACAAACATTTCAATGGAAAATAAAATATATACACTACGCAAAAAAAGACTTTTGCAACATGTAAAATGCAACATTCATTAATTAAATGTTGCTAAAAGGGTCTATTGCAACATTTTAATAAGTGAATGTTGCCATTGGTGTTAATAATTGATTTTTGGCATCTTTTTTCAAGTGAATATTGCTAATGTAGCCTTTTTGCAATATTTATCTATTGTTGCAAAAAATTGGATCTTTCGCAACTTTAAAAAATGTAGTGAAAGATAAACATTTTCGCAACATTTATCAATGTTTATCTTTCGCAACGTTATGTTTTTTAAATGTTATTAAAAATTTTAGCTTTCGTAACTTTTGATAATCGTTGATAAAGATAAACATTAAACGTTGCGAAAAAGTATATCATTCATAGCGCTCAAATATATATATATATATTAATATGAAATAAAAGGAAAATTGGATTTTTTTTCATTCATTCTTTCATTTCTTCTCCTCCTCGACACTGGACCGTGAGTCACCATAAACTGCAAGTCTGACCGGACCGACGACGACGACGAGGGCCTCATTTCCTTGGCTGGCCCTGCTTATCTTCTTCCTCCCAATGCCCTTCACTCTTCATAGGAAGCCGCCCAATTCATCTTTGATCAACTCAACAGCAATGGTAAATCCCCCCAATTCAAAACCTAGTTAGAGAAACAGAAATGTCACAATTGAACCTTCAACAATGGCAACTCCTCACTGTAACATAGCAAATGAAGTAATCCAGCTGCTGGAACAGTAACCGAATTAAGAGAAAAACAGAATGGAGAAGGAGAAAACGTGAAATAAAGAAGCAAGAGGTGAGAAGTGTTGAACGATTTCAACAATAGACCAAAATATCTGGTTTTTACAAAAAGCTTCCTGATGGTCTGATGTTCCCATTCTTCGGCTAGTGTATCAATAGATATCTCAATTACCTCATGTGCTCGTGATTCTCCCTCTACTTCAGGGTCTTTGGTTTATTGGGATTCCTCCTCCTCTTCCTCCTCATCAACTAATAAGATGTTAATGGATCTATTCTTACAAACGTGGCCTAAAGTGTACTTTTCATCACACTTATAGCACAAACCTAGGTTTCTTTTTGTTTGAAAGTCGGTGGGGGTGATGGTTTTGTACTGTTGGTGTGTTTTATTGATTTTGGGACTGGGTTAGTGGATTTCATTTCATCATGTGGTCTAGTATAATGAGGGTTCCATCTGTTTGGGTTGGATGGGAAATTCTTTGGCTTTTGAAATTTGTTAATGGCCAGAATTGTAGACTCTTGGAGGCAGGCAATTTCAAAGGCTTTAGCTAAAGTATCAGGCCTCATCATCTTAACCATAGACTTGATCTCTCCTATCAAGTCACTTGTAAATATTGAAATATAATAGGATTCAGGGTAAGAAGGGATACCATCACCTGAGCTTTCAACTCCTCAAACTTCTCCTGGTATTCGGCAATGGAGCTTACTTGCCTGATCTTACTAAAAGTTTGCATCACTTCTTCTCCCGTATTTTCTGCAAACCTTTTGCAAATCCCCTCAAAAAACCTGTTCCAATCTGCATTTGGGGACTTGCAATGAAGCCATCAAACCATATATCAGCCTTACCTTTAAGATACATCTCTGCAATTCCCATTTTCAAATCATCTAGGACCTGATGGAGTTGAAAATATTTTCTAGCTTTTCTAAGCCATTCCCTAGGTCCCTCTCCCCCAAAGTGAGGAAAATCGATTTTAGGTAGCTTAGTATCTCCTCTAGGTTCACCCCTTATACTACTTCTACTCTCCTATCCATCAGACCCTTGTAGAGTTAGCCTACTCCCAGACCTCATGTTTGTAGCAAACCCTTCTACTCCTTTGTTCTTTTTGTCTTCTTTCAAATCAGATGCCAATTGTGCCACCATATTCACTAGTTTCTCATATTTTAGGTTCATATCCAGAACTGCACTCTCCATTTTCTCCTCTATATGCCCAAATACTTGTAGATTTTGCTCAGTGGAATCTAACTTCCCCTCCAGCCTATTAACGACTGCCTTGAGTGCAGTTCCCAAATCGATTATTTCCAAATCAATTTTCTTCAGATGATCATCAACCAACTTAGCTCTAGTATCCATGATTTCACTTACCCAGTTACTCGCCTGCTTTGATACCACTTTGTCACGGTTGAACCTTCGACAATGGCAACTCCTCACTGTAACACAGCAAATGAAGTAATCCAGCTGCTGGAACAGTAACGAAATTAAGAGAAAAAAAGAATGGAGAAGGGGAAAACGTGAAATAAAGAAGCAAGAGGTGAGAAGTGTTGAACGATTTCAACAATAGACCAAAATATCTGATTTTTACGAAAAGCTTCCTGAACCATCTGAGCCCTTACTGTATAAATAGGCCCAGCAAAGAAATCGTATTACCAAAGCAATAGAGAAAACGTGTTTTAACAAAACTAATTACAATTTCACTTAATTCAAAACGGCACCGTATCATTTTGAATTCCAGTTGCTCTCTCTTTCCTTCTTCTGGTTCGAATTCCTTTCCCTCCCCAATTACTCTTCTCGTGACAAGAAATGTCGAAGACCCTGGTGCAGCCGTCTGGGCAGAAAAGATTGACAAACGTGGCAGTTGTTCGCCTCAAAAAGCAAGGAATCCGCTTCAACATCGCTTGCTACAAGAATAAAGTCCTCTCATGGCGCTCCGGCGTGTAAGTTTTTTATATTCTAATATATATTTTTTGTGTCTTCTGCACTGTATTTGTGTTATAGTCGTGTAAATTTGACCCTAATATGTGGAGTTTTGGAAAACCCATGTCCAATTTTTAATCAAATCATATTTTTTTAACACAAATTATATCATTTAATAATTAGTTATTGTAATTTTTGAGATGCCCAATTTGGTATTTTTGTTTGATATTAACCATTTTATGATGCTAAGGAGAGTCATATGTTGTATGACTTATTTTTGATAGTCATTGCATCGTTGAATCATTGACTTCTGCATTTATTCATTTGTCAACATTTTAGTTCGATAAGAAAGAAGCAATTACTATCATTGGAAGTAAAGCTAAGTATATCACATTTATAATAGTGTCAAAGGATATGCTAAGACTGTATACACGAAAAAGTGGCACTAAATTATGGGCTATTTCGGGCATGATTATCCAACCCCAAGTTTACTGGGATTTGCGAATAAAGGTTAGCTTCTTGTTTGTTGGGAAAATTTAGATACTGCTATGGTCTATTGATGGCAGTGCCAGTTCTATCTTCTAATAGTGCTTCTATATTCTCATACATAGGGTGTTTTATTCTTTAAATCTATCAATTTAATTTTCTTAAGAGCCTCTGCTTGAAGATTCAGACGATTGATTTTATTTGGTGCTCAATTATCCTGAAATGCTAATGGAGCCATGGGGCACTCACTTGGCTTCTATCACTGGGAAAGAATTCTCCTCATAGGGATGCACTTGAGTGGAGCTGAGAATAGATGAATGCTTGAAAAAACTTATTGATTGAACTCACGTGGAATTGAACCGAATGCGTTAATTGAAGTTTTAGCTAATTTAAGCAAGCCAGGGGGTAATTTGAGATCTTAGCTACATTAGCAAAGAGATCCTTTGTAGAACAGAATGTAAGATAAGTATTTATATAGTAGACTCTATTAGTCAACCCCTTGTTGATTGTGTCAAAGTCCTTAAAGGAAAAAGGACCGATTGATAGAACTTCATGCGTTTAAGAGAATACATGTTTGATTTCCAACTTTCTAAGGGAAATTTAAAGGTGGTCATCTTCACCCTTGCTTAATGGCATTTGTGTTGCCTTAGTCTATATTTTTATTTTTGTATTCCAATTTGCAGCCACGAGAAGGGATGTATGTCGTTGGTGATTTGATGACAAGAAAAGAGAATTTGCATGTTGTAAAACCTTCGACTACTGTTGTTGCAGATATCTCTCACCCTTGTTCTGAATTTGTGTACTAGTTTATTTTTTTCATTAATAAGCCTTTAGTGTGTTTGTTCAGCATTGGAGATGCTAGTGGAGAAACGAATTACAGGATTTCCTGTGATCGACGATGATTGGAAGTTGGTAACATCTCGATTTTCTTCTGTCCGCTTTCTGCTTAATATGGCTTTCGACTACTATAATGTGTCGTCATGGACCATAATGGTAGATGGATATGCTAAATCTGGAAATATCAACGAGGCAAGGCATTTATTTGACCAGATGCCTGAGAAGAATCTGGTTTCTTGGTCTGCTATAATTGGGGGTTATGCAAAGAATGGGCAACCTCATGCCGCCTTGAAGTTATTTGAATGCTTTAAAGAGACGGGTATCAAGCCAGATGAAACATTTATTTTGGGTATAATCTCAGCTTGCTCTCAGCTGGGGACTGTGGATGTATGTCGTTGGTGATTTTCTTCTCTGGATTTGTGGCAGGTCTCTATTTTTCCAAGAAACGCCAATTACCATTAGAGTATTATCCAGAAGTTTGGAGTTGCAAGTGTAGTAATAAGCTCTTCATGCATAAGCTGTATCAAAATTTTATTCCTAATTTTGTTTTATTTTGAAGCTCATTTTTATTTAGGTGGTGTTGTATCACATTCTAATGTTCAAGTGTATGGATTCAAAAATTTGTAATGAAATTATCAATTTTTATGCAATTACAAAAAATTTTCTGAATGAGTCATTTTCAATTTTGTGAGTCAATTTACATAAATTGTTGTTAAAAAAAAAAAAAGGATGCAACGTTTCCTTTTGGCAACGTTTTTAAAACGTTGTCGTATCCTTCTACTCTACGGCAACACCAAGGTTCGCAACATACGTCCAAATAGAGAATCAAATTTAGAGATGGCAAAATGCATTGCCTTGCCTTGAGGAATCAGGGACACGACTCTTATTTTTTAGTTTATTTTTCATGCCTTTAAATAAATAAATAAAGATAAACAAATAAGCGTGACAAAAAAAAAAGGCTTATTTTAATTCTTGTTCTCACTCACCTCTCGAAAACCTAAGTGGGATTGGAGACGGGGAGAGCATCCCCATTCTATTGCCATCTACAGTTGGATTAGTTGAATGGACATTTTTCTATTACATAATTTTTTAGGTTTAGAAGCATGAATTTTATTTATTTTGCATTTATTTTGTTTGCTTTGGGTATTAGATGGAAATGATTTAATGGCCGATGCTTCAGCATGTGGAACAGTAATGAAGATGTACATAGACAATGCATATGATTTTTATGAAAGAATAACAGAAAATCAAGATATGTGGTCATCCGATAGAAAGAAGTCGAGGAAAACAGTAGGACTTCATAATATAGATGCAGTATCAGCAGGCCTCTATTAAAATTTTGAAAACTCAAGTGGGACAGACAGTAGTTGCATTGTCCAATAGAACACAAAGTACCATGTCGAGCAATGCAGAAACAAACCTATGAGAATATGTGTTAGCTATCAAAGCTTTAGAGAATGATATGGTGACACATCATTAATTAAATTTGCTCCGTACAACCTTATGTATCGTCAGTTCCATTCCCTCAAAGACTCCGAAAGCAATCTAAAGAGGAACAGGTTTAGGTTATCACAACAATGATTGAAATTCAATTGTCAGAAATTAACATAAAAAGTAGAGAGACTGAGGATAATCAAGTACCTACCATGGGCAAGGAACAAGTAGTTCGATCTATAGAAACAACAAAAGTCAATTAAGAAAAATATTCAGATAGTCCATAGGTTAAGGCAACCATTCCTGTCAATTCACATAAACCACCAGTCTCGTTTTCTTTAAGGTTGCATAACAAGAAGTTTAAGAAGCGGTTCTCATAGTTCTTGGACGTCCTTAGGAAGTTTCACGTCAACATTCCTTTCATTAATGCAATTTTACAGATTTCTAGTTATGCAAAGTTTTTAATAGAGATATTGACTAAGAAAGAAAGCTATCAGAATAGGAAACAATGGCATTAGCATTGCAATCCTACAACACAAGATCCCTCTTAAGCTAAAAGATCTAAGAAATTTCGCTTTACTTTGCTTTATAGGAAAATCTCATCATATTAATGCTTTAATTGCTATCTACAGGAAATTAAATTAACTACAGTAACTCTATTGTTGACAAAAAGATCAATCAAGCACTCTCAAGGAGTGGTTGAGGATATGCTAATCAAACCTAACAATTTCATCTTCCAATCAATTTCATCATCCTTGATGTAGGGAAAAATCAAGATATGTCAGTAATATTGGGAAGACCATTTTTAACAACCATACATTGATTGATTTTGAAAAATGTGAGATTATCTTCAGGGTCAAAGACGAACAACGAAGTTTCAACATGAATACTCCATCTAAGCAACCTTCATTTCTCGAGGAATGTAAAAAGATTGGTCATGAAGAGAAGGGTGATTAAGTCAGCTTTTTTATAAAAAAAAAAAAAAAAAGAGTCGGTGGATCGGTTGGACTAGGCCTTGGCGTCGGGTGGGTTAGTCCGGATATTTAAATATCGGGAACCATTCATTATACTTTGGATATTTCGTAAATAAAACCATTTGAGTCCCTGATTTCGGTTCAATATGGTTTTGCCCATAATTTATATATATATATATATATATATGTTTAATAAATATTTTCATATAGATTATTTCAATACGCATACCTAACATGCTATTACTCGACAATATTTGTGCAATGAAGACAATCAGCTAAAAAATCTTCAAGAAACTAAGAAAGCCAATTACATGACTCAAAATAGTGGAGACTAAAAATCACAAAAAGAGGAGAAAAATTAAAACATCAAAAATTAAATTACAGGTTGAGAAGAAACAATTTTTCTTAATAAATTGTATTCGATCTATAAGTGAGGCGTGCTATGGAGCCTATATTTTGGTTATGAATAATGTGCTTATATTCTTCTACTCTTAAAACGAACTGACATAAAAATACTAATTAGATACAAAATTACATAGTATCAAGAAATTGCAGCCCATATATTGAACTTGTTCTATTTGAGTGAAAATAATAATAATAATAATAATAATAATAATAATACATGAACTTGAGATAACCAAAAAGGTACACCATAGTCTAAGTTATGAATATATAAAGTTCAATCGTCACCCATTATAAAAAAAATTTAAAGAATCACTTCAAGTTTGTAAATAATTTAAGAAAATAAAAACTCAAAAAAACAAAATGAACTCTTTTATTCATCAACCCTAGCTTGAACTTTTGATTTATCGAAAGCCCAAACTAAAAAGATTAAAATGTAATAACGTCTGGAATGCAACAATCTGATATGAAGCGAGAGACAAAAAATTAGGAGCCAATCTTGATTTCTTAGGATTAGATTCTAGAGTTTTAGACAAAATACTATACAAATTAGAGTTTTTAGATTTTGAATTTTTTTTTTTACCCAGTCTATAAATTGTAAATAAAGTATTATATAAAAAATTGATTCCATTCAGGTATCCATGATTCTAATACAGGAATCAAGAACCGACCTAGACTTAGTCGGTTCTCGATTCTAATTTATTATTTTGGAACTTGATTCGGGAGGTTCAGTTCCGATTAAAATGCACAGGCTTAGGTTGGAGCAATTAAGGATCAGTTTGGTAACTTAAAATTTTGGAGGGCCAATGATGAATCAGAAAATATCAGCAGGTACAGTCCTTGCAAGGATGAAAATTTCCTTTTCAAGCTTCCATAAATAACCAAAACAATGAAGTTAAGCTAATGACTATAAACAATATCTTATTGGGAGGCAATCTAATTTTTTTTCTTTTTTGTTTATTATGTTTTCTTAATGATAGGTTAGGTAATTTATTTGCTTTTATGTGCTAGTAGTTAGTTTATATATATATATTCATTCTTATACATATATCATGGAGGTAAAAGAAGCGCGTTTGGAAGTTATTGTTTGCAGCTGCAACCTATGGTCGTAACCCAAGTCGTGTCCCTTTTTACGATCGGAAGTTACTATTTGCAATTGCAACCTTCAATTGCAAAACCAGAACGCATCCCCTGCCTCTGTCCCCTTTGTCCCTAAATTTTCTTGTTGGTACCACTATTTCCATCCACACTTTTTATATTTACATCCCACTCTAAGTTCATCCCCATAAAATTTTAAATTTTTTTAAAAAAATATTATTTACATCCACATCATATTTCAATCTTATCCTTATTAAATTCATTCATTTAACTACTATATATCCAAATGAATTTTATATTTTCATCTCACTTTAAATACATCTTTAACATTATAAATCCACGTATTTTCTAAAATCATAAACTCTTTTAAATCAGATTAATGAAATAAGAACAAAGTTAAACTAATTGAACATTATATAAATATATCTTATTCGCTTAACCATGTTAAATTAGAAGTTTTATCGTTCTTGTTCTTAAAACTCAATTCGTCAAAGCAAACAATCATAAATTATTATTTGGTTTGGGTTGGTTTTGATCCCAACCTGATATCAAAACCAAAATAGTCGATTTGGGGAAAAAAAATCAACCCAAACAAATCCACTATAGCTCTTAAACCGAATCAAAATAGTCGGTTTGAATAATAATTTTCTCTGATCTATTAGAGTTCTAGTTAAATACAAATTCTTAAAGAAGGTAAAAAGATTTATGGTAATTTAATGAAAATAAAAATGAGAGGATGAATGTATTTTTATTTAATTTTATTTATATCTATTTCAGTAAATTTACATAGGATTTAAAATATAATAAAAATTTATTTTTAAAAGTGGATGTAAATATAAAAAGTGTGGATGGAAATAGCGGTACCCGTTGTGATATATTTGAACTTAATTTATATTGTTCCATATTATTATATCACTAATGATTAAATTTTATTCATTTTGTAGGAACATAACACCTAAACACACAAATTAACAATAGACAAAGGGAAGGACATAATAACATAGACTATCCAACTCCAATAATTTTTATCCTAAATCAGCCTCCAATATCAGATGTAAATTCGAAGAGTACTTACTTTCCTTCTTTGCCCCTTAATTTTGCTTAATTGACGATATTTTGAGATATTAATCGGGGGTGAGAAAAATATTGAATTTTTATTACTTTTGTGTGATTGTAGTTTTTTTATTGCTTATTATATGAAGAAAAAAAAAGTAGGAAAAATTGAGAATCTTTAAAAAGTTCAAAAATATTCTTTGTTTGTTGCTTTTTAGTTTGCTTGCTTATATGGGTTAGATAGTTTTGCCGACTGTAGTGTATATATTTGGAATTATGTGTTAGTGTATGAATTGTGAATATGTTATATGCTTAGATTAATTTTGCTTATTTATGTCAAATTTGATATTACTTGCGCGCATAGATGAAGTTTTACATTGTAAAGTAATGAGTTGATTCATGCTTGAAGAGGTTGAAATAGTAAAAGTTAGATGCTAAACCCGAAAACTATTACATATTACATCCTTAGACCATTTTGAATATAGTTTGAAGGTGATTGAACTGTTGTAAGAAGATATCGATATGAATGGAAATTCCATTTGTATAATTTTTTGTGTAGATTGTCTAATGTCAATAAAATGAAAATTATGTGAAAATATTAAGTTAGAGATCGATTTTTAAGAATAAATGTTTAATGAGGGGTATTACATCAATATTGCATAAAAAGGGAAAAGGTTACCATGATTCAAGAGTTAAAGCTACCTTATAAAGATCCTAGTGATGACACTTGTCAAAAAAATCTCAAAAAGAAAACTAAAAAAGGGATCAAATTAGTGCATGAAACAGAATATGCACAACAAATATGAAGAAGTAAGTGCATGAAATAAATGGCACTTTATATGCATGATTAAGTCTCAAATACTTATTTGAGAGGATTATACTTTTAGCAAGAAATTATTAGTCTAGTTGAGTTTTAGAGATTGAAACAAAAAACAAAAAAAATACAAAAGAATTCTTATTTGTTGAGATATTGACTTACAATTAGTGAAATCTATCCAAACTAGAGAGGGCGATGATTAGTATATAAATCTAGCCTTAGATTACACCTTGAAAGAGAGAAAAGAATAATTTTGGCCATGAGTATCTTATGAGTGGAGAAATGATATATTTGACCATTGATGATTAAAAATTGAAGAAACTTTTGATTTATGATGTTTTATTTAATTCTTCACACATCTATATCAATTTTAAATTGGATAAGTAGAAATTAGTTTTTGTAATGTGATTTTGAAGCTGTTCTAGATTTAATACAATAATTTCAATCATGAGACAAATTATCTGACCAAAGTTTTTGCATGCTTGCTTGTTGAGATGTATTATAGTTTTATTTTAGAAAAACAAATCTTTGAGTTTAGGGGTCTTTGATAAGTATATGTTATTTATTTATCTAATCCGTTAAATATAAACAATTAGGAGTACTTTTGATGAATCGTGCTTAATCTCTTGTATATATTATTTGCTAGGTGAAACTCGATAATTAGAAATGAATTTGTATGATTTGATTTTTTTTGGTTTGAAAATCTCAAACCGTTCGGAAAAATTGATATTTGGTTTGAAAATCATTCAAAAACCAATCAAACAGAACCGTTGACCTGTCAACCTTGTATACACATCACGTATGACTTATAAGGACTAATTAAGTAGAAGGAAACATCTTTTAGTCTAATGCAACATGTTTGTATGATATTTCTCATGCATCACTTTGTCATCTTGATGGAAGCAATCCCCCATTTGTGTAGCGTGATGTACCCTCTGATCAAGCCATGAGGATCTGTTTGGTTGTAGCATTTTGAAGAATTTATCCTTGTATTGAGCATTTGCTAACCAATAAGTCATTTTGTTTCCTTCTCCCCATATGTAAGAAAATGTCTTCTCCATTGTCTTCACACTTTGGTGGTTAGATCCAAGGTCATAATGTACTTCTCACTGACCTCTGCTGATGTGTTGAACAAGCATGAAAGCAGCGCCTTAGAATCAACATCAGAACAATCCCCCAGATTACATGCCCAGTACTGTTTCCTAATCCCCCTCGTCCAACTGTCTCCATAACCTTCTTTGGTTTCCTCCATAACACAATGGCTGCATTTAGCTTATGAGATTTGAAGCATGTTTGAGAGTTGTTTTTAATCGGTATAAATTATAAATAGATAGAAATGAGTGACGAATAAGTGGATATAATGTGTGGATCAGATAAAATATGTAGATAAAAAGTGGTTTAACTAATTATACAAAAATATAAACAGGTGCCAATCAAGGGCTTAATTGCACTCTTTCTAGGAGCCTTACTGAGCCTTACTGAGAATGTGCCAATTGTTCGTCAAAATCTTGCAAGTGTACGGGTTCATTGTATAAGTAATAATCGTGATGAGAGAGTGATCGTTCCATGGGGAATAAGGCTCAATACTAGTGTATTTGATATATTTAAATTCGTGTTTGTAGCCAAAAGATGATTGGTGGATATTTAAGTAAATTTTGTAACTAAAACTTGTAAGATCAATAGAAATTCAGTTTAAAAATCAAATGAGTGAACGTATTGGATTTCCGATTCCACTGATTAATTCTAAATTTTAATTATCAACCAGTGATAATTATCTCATTTCATGCAACTGTGATGATCAATAATTCCACTTTTATTTATTATTCGTTTATAAGATATAATAAACATATGGTTATCACGAAACGATCTTATTCCTAGTCCGAATTCATATGGCAAACATGCATTGACATTTAGGATTATTACACATGATCGCACGAGTCATAAATACTATTTCTAATATTTATTGCCCGTGTATTCCAATAACAATGTTCTACCTACCGTGAATTTTTCAACAATACGAATAAGCAACTTATAATTCTAATGGTACACAAACATTAAAATAATATAATTATGCATATTAATGGAATCACAATTCAATAATTAATATAAAAACACAAGATCTCGAATTAAAAAATAAGAATCAAATAGTTTTGTCATCCATCCAATACAAAAGATTTTAGTCTAGCATATTATGTAAGAATTACAAAGAAAATAAAATAAATTCATCACCCGAATCATTAACGATGAAGAAAATCTGAAAAACTTCAATTTGTGCCTTCAAATTCGGATCCGAGTGATGAATTCTTCGTTCTTCAATGTAAAATTCTCTATTTTTCTCTAAAAAATCGGCTTACAATAATGAAAATTCGGAACCCCGTGTTTTGGACGGCTTATGGTATAAATAGGGTGTCAAAAGATTGCATCCAAAGGTTTTCAAAACAAAGCAAGGAAACAAATTTTTTTCCGGAATTGAACCCATGTGTATGCATGGTTCATTTGATGCGTACGCATAGTACACTTAATTTGGTCTTTGAAATTAATTTTTTAAACCTTGCGTACACAATGCTTGCAGGCCCATGCATACGCATTGTACAATTTTTGGAGACCAATTTTGCAAATTGGTTCCTGAACTCTCACGTACGTGTTTTGATCATTTTCCAAAATTTCTCGTCCCGTTGACTTCTCTTCTATTCCAATTGACTTTTGGCATTCTCAAATCATCATTTTACGATCCGACTCAATTTTTGAATTATTGCATTTCAGTCCCCGAACTTTGTATTTGATGCGATTGAGTCCTTTTTCCCGCTTATTTTCGTTACTCCCACATCTTTCATCGATTGTTACCTACAAACAATATATACATAGGATTAAGCAATGCTTCATCCAATTTGTCAACAAATAAATAATTTCAATGGCCTAAATAAGTGTATAAAATACACTTATCACCAATGCATAAAGAGAAGTCTAGGAGTGTTAAATACTTCTATACTATGCAATCGAGAGTAGTAAACACATACCTCCTTTGATTTACCCATTAAAGAATACGTGATCTATAGTCTAGTGAGCTTTGCAACATTGGCACTTAGAAGCATAGAAAATACCAAGAAAATTTAGCCCCAGTTTGGGCTCCATTAAAAATGTATTTCTGGAACAAAAATGTATTTTCAAATAGTAATTTTTTGGAAAATGTGTGGTTAAAGAATAAGGAAAAGTTTTAAATTTATGTGAATATTATTTTAATGGAGAATGTGTTGTTGAACAGATTAGACAGAAAATGCATTTTCTAAGAATGAAGCCCAAACATGAGCTTATTATGTCTTTAGCTAGTATCTAGATTTTTCAAAGCCTTCATATAAACATAGAGATTTTAGGGGTTAAAGATTTGTTCCAAATATGTCTATGAGATAACTAAATTCTAGATCTTTGACAAAATAAGTTGATGAATGACTGTCTAATGAACATGCATAAGGTATTCACTACAACAAAAAACGTCTTTTGCAACGTTCGAAAAATGTTGCTAAAGACCTTTTGCAACGTTTGAACGTATGTTGCAAACCTCAGAGTTACCGTAGAGTGAAAGGATACGACAACGTTTTTAAAATGTAGCCGAAACATTGTATTTTATTAACAAATATTTTGCTGTTCTTCGCGTTATTTGTAATTATTTCACCTGCTTTTACTAATACCAATACATAGTACATGAAATCAAGCTATGTAAATTAAGCATCATTTATAAAACGGAAATTTTTTGATAGTACATGAAACTGAGATTAGAATTTCATTACATATTTTTAAACCATACAAAATATAAAATAGAAATAAATGTCTTCTTCTTGCATCTCCATTTCATCAAACTACTTGAAAGCTACTATTGTCCATTTTATACAAAATTCGTCTTGTACAAATATAGGAACTCTGCTTGATTACCTACAAGGAAAATGAGATATAATCACATCCTGTTTCTCCAAATAATCAAGCCAAACATTTTAATTCATTTCATAGAGAGTAGTATCAAGTAGACTTATACATCGGAAAAAACTACCAATTGAGTCATGCTACTGTGAACTCTATGAAATTATAGCAAAACTTGATTCATAACTCATCTCATATATGTAAATGGAACTAGAATTTATTTCGAAAATAGAAATAGATTTATACATATATGTAATTAGTCCATGAAACATACATTCATCAAATAAGTCTAATACTACTCTTTGGCTAAGCAACGGTACTTCTTATGGCTTCACTAAGAGTTCGAAATTCAGCTGTAGGTCTGTATAAGGTCAAACTACTCATATACACTTCCTCAACCCAAACCTTTCAACAGTCTCGTCCGAGTGGCAAGTGATGCACCTTTGCACTTGGGTCTATTGTTGCAATCTTCCCTTCCACTACAATTTCTTCATCCTCAAACATGTACCAATGCAATAGTTGACACCTTGCATTTTCCATATGTGCAGCACCTCCTTGGACACCACTTCCTTTGTGTGACTACAAATTCAAATTAGTATATATATATATATATATATATATATATTTTTTTTGAAATTAGTATGCTATATAATCTGGATTTATATTGAATAAACATTTAATAATGTAGGATACAAAAATCTGAGAAGCACAAGCATGTGAACTCCTATCCTCCATATTCTGTAAAATGATACAAAAATTAAAAGTAAATCTAAGTGTAATTATCTATATTAAGCATTATTATCATACTATATATAATTGTAAAAGATTATAACCTATTGAGATAGCTTAAAAAGAGTTTCAACAAATTCTTCTAACGCTCACACCCCTTCTGACTGAGTTTGTAATTACCAGCTTCCACTTTAAATTGTCATGAATTGAATATTATATGACCATTTTAATGATTTCAAATGGTTGGAATGAACTTTAGGAGGATTTATCACATTTTGTGGGATGCAAGTGTTTGCCTTTGTGACAATTGTTGATGAAATAATACTTATAGCTGTTCAAAGTCCTAATACAGTTCTCTGCTAATCATTTGTTCAAAGACTCAACATTTACAGCATTAATTCCTTAACCATCGTTGGCACAAATACTCAATAATTACATCAGTTATTCCCACAATGTGAGTGCTAAGAACTTCTTAACTATAAGACAGATCAACTAGAAGCTAAAATAACAGTCTTTTACAACTAGAAGTGTGCCTTAAGTAGAGATGTTAACATGTGTTGTAGATGTTTTAGGGGTGTAAAACTCAGTAAAACGGAGTGCTAAACTTCAAAGCTTGACTTTCAAGTTGACCAAAAAGAAATGTAGCGATATGAGTTGTGGAGTGAGCTTCTTGACCTCAAAAGTCAAATGAAATTTCTTGCATATATGCAAGCATGAGATTTTCTTGATTAGTTCGTTTTTTCTGTAAGCACATAATTCAAATCATTCATGGCACATTATGAGCCTCATTCTTGGAATAAAGTCTTTTTGCTTCGAGTTGTATGGATGATGGTTTCCTTTAATTTTTCCTTCCTCATTTTAATTACTGTGGTTAACAAGTCCTTTCTTTTCAGGACTATGCTGGACGAAACTTCTGTAAATCTTCTCTTTCCTATAACTGCAACTTTATGTGATCCTGCTCTCCCGTGTTGATAACCTATCTCTTCTCTTTGAAAATCCAATTTCAGCTCATAGTTTATGAAATGTTTAGAGAATCAATAGGACGGAAATAAATTAGCAACTATAGATGACTGCCAACTGTCTTCTGTTGGATGTTACCTGCAAAATATCCATTCATATCTACTCCTTTATTTTAAGTCAATTTAATATGAATAGTAATGTACCTTTTACTCTCCTGAAAGATGTAGTTGCCTAGGAATCAATCGCTTGCTAAATTTCATTAATCTTCTTTTCTTTTCTTTTTGGTGGGGTCGGGGGGAGGTGAAGGTTCTAATATGGCTTCTTCTTGTGGTTTTTCTTTCTTCATTGGCTACCACTACTTTCTTGTGGAACCAATTTTAGCTGTACATTTGACAACTCTCATTTGTTCTCTGCTGCTATTTTCGAACAGTTGTGACTTCAATTCAGTTTGTTGATGAGGGTTTTGATGCAATTCTTGAAAAATGAGGATTGGATGCTTTGATGAAACCGACGCTTGGCCCCAGATTAGGAAATGAGTATTTATCAGAGGTGCCAGAATGACTTTCATGTCTCTCTTACAAAATGTGCTTTAAAATTTATTTTCATTAATATACGATATGTTCCCAAACTTGACTTGTGGCATTACGCATTTTATGTATTACAGCGTGAAACGAGTACTAAAAGTTGGGGGAAAGATTATTTGTCTTACCTTAGCTGGAAGTCATGTACTAGGTATTGTTCATTCGGATTACATTTGACCTCAGTTCTATCTCAGCTTGTTCTTTGTATATATCCTATGAATGTATCGTTACCTTAGGTCAGTTCTATCTCAGCTTGTTCTTTGTATATATCCTATGAATGTATCATTACCTTTTGATGTTTACTAATGTGTTCATACTCTATACTTAACATCACTTGCATAGCGAAGAGAGTTAATGTTCTTCTTCTTTACATGAATTTCTTGCAGAACTACTTTTCCCCAAGATTCATTGTGTGGAAATTGAGTCTTCATGCTATTCTTCAAAAACCATCTAGAAACCATACACCACAACTACAAACGTTTATGGTGATTTCTGAGAAAGATAATTCTACTGTAGTTTCTCAGATGCAATCATTCATAGATCAATCATCTACTGAGTCCGAGTATTCAGGAAATCAGGTAGAATTTGTTCTAAGTCTCTCCTCTTCTCTGCTATTTCATATAAATTATAATTAGGTAATTTCCGGTGATCTCATACTTAAGCTTTTGTCTGTTACAATCCCAAAACTTATGCTTTTGTCTCATACTTTATCTAAACATTTCTCTATTAAAGTTTCATCAGTTTATCAGACTATCCAACGCTTTCTACTTCAGCAGAATCCAATTTCAATTTTTTGTAGCTTGACAAAGGCTAACAAGATATGCTCAGCCAAATTACCAGCTTCCACTTTAAATTGTAAGCGGGAAAGAAACCGTGTAAAAAATTTGCTACAACGGAGCCTGATCAAATGTAACAAAAACAGAACACACACACACACAAAATAAGAGGCCAAAACTGCTCTACTTTGCTTCACCTTAAACACAATGACAAAATTGAGTACATGTGGGATTTTCAAACAAAAAAATAAAGAAAATCAAAAGAATCCGAGTTAAAATTCATTAGCCTTAAACACCAGCAAAAAAAAATCAAACACACATGGAAAATTCGATCAAAACAAGAACAGAAAATTGAACGAGTAACAGTAGTAGAAGTGTACCTCCGAACAAGAATACGCAAGAGAAGCTCAAAAATTTCTGCGGATCGACACCTCCAAAATAGGCATTCGTTTACCCCTTTTTTAACTCAAATCTTCTGCAGGATTAAGCTACCCTTTTCAATTTCTATAGAAGGTGTATGAAAATCGAGGAAGGGTTTCCAAAGAGAGAACCAGCAAGCAAAATGAATAAAAGAGGGGAAGAATTCATTTGTCGTATTCTTTACCCAACCCCCAAATCATAGTTCAGGTCGTAAAGTTTTGAGCTGCAAAAATTAGGCTTCATTTTATTAATTAAAAATATTTATTAATTAATTATTTTAATGTTATAATTGTACAATTTTTTTATCACATTTATATAATTAAAAATTACATATTATCAAATTTTATGGTCACAGATTATTTCGAGGTCACAAATTACAAGTCACAATTTATTTGTTGGTCACAATTTTTCAAACTAACTGATCACAGAAATTTTTCAGTCACACGTCAAATTTTTAGGTCACAAATGAGTACTTAATCACAATTAAGTTATTGATCACAGATTAATAAACAATTAAGTTATTGGTCACATATTAATAAATAATTGGTTACATAGACCTAAAACCCCAAATCTCGACCTAATAATTGATCATAAATCTACCAAATAGTTGGTCACTGACACTCCTTATAACAATGGACAAGAGCTACTTGTTACTGTGTCACTTCTTGATACTGCTAACGAAATGAACCAACTTGATCTCGAATTCAGGGTAAGAATATTTGAAATTTCTTGGTTGGTCAGCGATATTAAGTGTTCACTTTATTTTTTTCAGAATTTCTTCCTTGCTGGAAATAGGAATCAGCAACAAAGTCAAGGCTAGCAACAAGAAGAGAGTCACAGCGAGGGTGAGAGCCCAATCAACAACATCTTCAATGGCTTTCCTGATAAAGTTCTGGCGCAAGTTTACAATTTAGAGACAAACAATTAAGAAATTAAAAGGTGAACAAGATCAGAGTGGCCGAATTGTGAGAGCTGAGAGGTTTAATGTTATCTTCCCAAAGGAAGGACAAGAAGAAGAGCAGCAGGGTCAGCAAGGCCAAGGAGGATGAAATGGCTTGGAGGAAACTCCGTGCACCGAGAGACATCACACCACCCCCAACGGCCATATCCACCGCCACAAAATCGTCACCACGCAAGACATCACCATCACCACCACATAAAACACCACCCAGATCTGGTCGCGGTACTTCGCCTGTTAAGGTCGCCAGAGTGGGTGGATCTACTTCGTAAATAGTGTTGCTTCTTCGCGCTGCATCAAACACAAGTCATTTCATAGATCTCACCATCACCACCGCCACCAGATCGCACCGAGAGACATTACACCACTCCCAACGGCCATATCCACCACCACACAAGACATCACCATCACCACCACACAAAACAATACCCAGATCTGGTCGCGATGTTTCGCCTGTGAAGGGTCGTCGGAGTGGGTGGATCTGCTTCGCAAATAATGTTGCTTCTTCCGCACCGAACACAAGTCATTTCATAGCCGCAAATCGCGACGATTTAAGCTCCTTCTGGTCGACGAAACTGCGGTTGCACGTGTTTAGAGAGAGAAGTTGCGCCATTCACAGGGGGAAGGGAGGGAGACGGGAGGCGAGAGATGGAGGGGAGGGAGTAGTGTGTTAAAATTAAGGTTATTAATTAGGTTTTAATATATATTACCTAATGTTTGCATAAAAAAATTTAAGACCTGACTTTTGCACTGAGTTCTTTAAACACTTGGCCCATGTAATTTCCTCACAAAAGAGTGGATAGAGTTGTGTTCATAGATGTTGGGCCCAAATCCTAGAAACCATTTGGAAATTACAAGCCAACATTTTTTAATTGGACCTGAGGCAGCCCAAAACCAGCCAAGCCTTTAGCAACGTTTATAAAACGTTGCAAAAAGATTTTTTTGCAATGTTTTATAAACGTTGCAAAAGAAGGAAAGAGATAGTCTTTTGCAACGTTTGATAAACATTGCTAAATGTTTTATTTTTTGCAATGTTTGATAAATGTTGTGAAAAACAAAGCTTTTTGCAACGTTTTATTAAACGTTGCAAAAAAATAAAAATTTCGCAACACTAAATAAACATTGCAAAAAATGTGACATTAGTAATATTCATTTGAAAAATGTTGCCAAATCTCAATTATTAACACCAATGGCAACATTCACTTATTAGAATGTTGCAATAGACTATTTTAACATTATTTAATTAGTGAATGTTGCATTTTTAGTGTTGCGAAAGAACATTTTTGTTGTAGTGATTAATGGGTGAAGAGTACAAAAAATTTATGAATTGGAAACAATCTCTTCAACCATATCTGGAGTCGAGACATGACTAAACAACTTAGATAAATCCTAACCATTTCTGTTATGAAATCTAAATCACAGGACGTGTGAATAAACCTGCATAACTTTATTGACTTTGATCATTTCTCATTCCAAAAAGAGATATTTCCTTTTCCTATCTTCCAAGCCAAGCGAATTTATTTCCTCCAAAATTTGCAAACCAAAGCAAGATTAACATTTCCAAACATGTTTAATCTCTTGCTGATAAAAGGTTTCTTTCCTACCCCCATTAATCCTTTTCTGATCTTTGAAATAAATCCATCATATAAAAAGGTTTTTTATGACTTTAAACAACGGAGTACCTAAGCCCAAAAACAAAGTTTTGATTAGTAAATTTGGAGAATGTATGGTTAAAAAGTAGAGGGAATTTTGGAGTTTACATGCAGAATATTTTATTGTGTGATTGTATGGTTGAAAATGAGGATGTAGAATAAAAAGGTTTTGAAATAATGATTGTCAAAAAGGCTATAAAAGGTAATTCTTGATGCTGAAAACCAATAACAGGGGACACAACATTCTGGAATTTCTGCTTGGCAACAGAGAAGGAAACATTTCTTTACATTAATTGCTTCACCTGATCCATTGATATATTTACAAATGAAAAATCCATCATTCTGTTTAGAAATCTTCTAAGGCCCATTAGTGATAAAATCATATCATCAAGAAAACACATGACATACAGACTAAAGGCCCCCCTACATAAAATCCATTGAAGGGTGCCTATTGGATAGCAAATTCAAACCTTTTGAAAAACTTTCAACAAGTATGATGATTATAGAAGGGGATATTGGGTCTCCTTTTCTAAGGCCACTACGAGACTTAGAGAAACAGATGACTCTATTTTATCATGATAGAGAAGCTACAATTATTCTTGCGTCTTGAGAGATGCTACACAACCCAAGTTAGGTTACAAAAGAGGAATGTCCAAGTGATGTGGCGCACCCCTATTGGACGAGGCGGTTGGTGGGCTCGTCCAATAGGGGGGCATCACATCACTTGGGTACCCCCCCCCCCTTTTTGTAACCCAACTTGGGCAAAGTAGCATTATTCTTGCGTCTTATAGTTTTATCTAACCAATCAATATTACCCTCTCAACATCACTGAAAAACCATTTCTTGAGCTAATAATTCTTTATCCCCAACTGATCTTACAAGAGTAAAACCACTCTGAGAGGGAGAAATGATATTAAGCAGCATTTTTTTATGGGAATCATATAGAAGACTTTTCATAGTGGATACATAAATAGGGTTAGATTCTCTAGTATTTTGTTAAAAAAAAAATGTTTCTTACTTAGTCCAAGTTTGGTCTTTATAATCAAATTTTTAGTAAATTTTGATAAAAGTTGACGAAATGTGTAGTTGAAAATTAGTGGATCTCGTGAATAAAATTAGTTTTTGACTTTGACTTAGATTAAAATATAGATTCTAATGTCTACCAAATAGGGGCTTAAATTTGATAAATTCTCTAATATTTTGTTAGATTCTATAGTATTTGGTTAGATGTTTCTTATCTAGATTCGAGCATTTTAAGGATGCTCTCTAAATTCAAAATATTGTCCATTTTAGAGAATCAATACTTAAAAAATAAATTCTAAGAGACTCTATATTTTAACTTTTTATAATAAAAGAGTAGGATTGACAGTTTGATTCTCTAAATTTGGAAAGTGAAACACAATCTCTATTCTTAATTAACAATTGATTACATTTAATAAGTTACAAGTTTCAATACTTTACAATTTAAATTATTCAAGTCACATTTGAATTTATTGTCCATTAACATATAAAAAAAAAATTATGTTAATAAGAGACGAGAGGAAATTAATAAATGTTCATTGGAAAACAAAAAATAAAGGGTCGAAATAGAAAGTATTATTGGAATGTATAAAAAAAATTACTTTCTAAATTTATAGATGTTTTTTCATTATGCATGAGATGTTTTTTATAAATTGAGAGTCTCTTGAAAATACTCTTAAATTAATTTAAACTATATATAAATGGGGTTTCCGCATTTAATAGAGATAATTTTGATATGAAATAAAATTTATATTAACCCCTTGAATTCTCTATATTATCTCCCCTTCATCTCTTTCATCTCTCTATTCCTCCTCCTTTTCTTAATATTTTTCTTGTTTGTTGCACCCTACGTCAATTTGTTATTAGACTAAGGGTCTGTTTGATTACAAGGGTGGAAAACGGGTGGAAAGAAAATGAATGACAGGGAATTGAATTGCCTAGAAAACGTTTTACAGGGAATTGTAATTAATGGTGTTTGATTGGTATAATTTTCCACCTGACAAATTTTTCGTTTGGTTTTGTTTTTTACACAAATTGTCAATTAAATGGATAAATTTTTTTACCATTGACTTTGGAATGTGTTCCAATTGCTAAAAAAAATTTTTTAAATTTTTTGTCAAAAAGTTGGAAAACGTTTTCCCACCACTATGGTGAAAAAACGTTTTCTAGCTTTTGTGCATCAACTGCTTGTACCTTGGAAAACGTTGGAAAACGTTTTCCCTGGAAAATTAGTGCAATCAAACAGGTGAATAGTAAAAAGCAGGAAAACGTTTTCCACCTCCCACGAAAAACTTGACCAATCAAAAGTTGTTTTCATCTGATCAAATAATTTTTGTAAAATTTTGATAGGTGTTCAAGTTCAAGAGTTTATTTTAACGACTACCAAATCACTAGCCACCGCTTCTATCAAATTTCCTTAACAGACCAAATTCAAATATAAGAAAAGTAGAGGAAGAAAACAATCAACAAGAAAAAATAATAATAATAATAATAAACTACAAAAAAAAGGTGTTCGTTATTTCTGTGCATAGGTACTATTCATCAGCAATTTTTTTTTTTTTTTTTCATCGGGACTGTCCACTGCTTAAGCAAAATAGTAGTCATTAGTTACTACTATTGTTTGTCCTTCCTTTATCAATACAAATATTCTAATCTTGGGACTATGTTGAAGCTATTTGTTGTCCATCTAAGCAAGTTAACTTACAACTGTTGGACTTGGATGTCTAGCTGGTCCCAATCATTTCTGAATTTACTCAATAATCTTGAAAAGTTCTTTGACTTTCATAACTTTAGTAACTCCAGTCGTATTTGTCATACTACTATATCATTTGTCGATTCTGCTAAATGTTATTGGAAGTTATTTTTACATGACGCTAATCGTCTAGTTCAACGTCCTACCACTATGTGTGATGAAATGAAACAATTATCAAGTAATAAATATGTCATGTGTATTATCAAGTTTATTTGTTAGATCAATATTTTGCAATGTAGACCGTGTATGCCCACTGTTAGAGAATATCTAGCACACTTTGAAAAGCTATTGCATAATTATTGACATATTCTTCTTCAAGGCTTGGTAGCTATCTTGTTGGCAAATAATGTCTAGGCACTCATTCCCTCTCGATGTTTGTTCCTTATTCAACTTCACATGTTTGGGGACGATCGACTATATTAATCCATAGGTAGAGACCCATATTGTGTGACATTGATTCTAACTAGGGTTACATATTCCTCGATTTGACACCATTTGTGCGTCATTTTTATTCACGTTTTGACTTCTAAAAAAATAGCTAACTAATCAACGGTGAAGATTGAGAGACCACAATAACCACTAGTGGGGAAGAGTCTATGATAAAATTTGTAAGAGATTTAATTAAACAAACAATAAAGACAAAATCCGAAAACTCTCTTTATTTTTTTGCCCATTCATATATCCTTAGAGAAGATATATTGACGGTGAAATTAAAGCCCCTTTGGCACGTTTCCTTCTCCATATATTAAATTTATGATCATATTATTTAGTCATTTGTAAATTTTAATAATTTAAATATAAACATTATATATTGTGACCGCCTTATAAATTTCTTCCCCGTCATTTTCCTTCTAGTCTTTACCCCTTCACCGTTTAGACCCGCCTTCTCCCATTCATTTGCAGATTAACACACACAACACACACATTATTCCACCTTCTTCTTCTATTTGGAAGAAATAAATTTTCATCTACATCAGGTTTTTGAGGTGGGTTTTATTTGATTATTTCTTGCATACTGACAGACCCCTCTATGTGTGTGTTTTTCCCCTTTTTATGGGCTTATTTGCTTTGTTCATACCAGTCAAGATTACTAATGTGGTTTGGGTTTCGACTGAACTAGATTCACCTTAGTTTTTGGGATTTGAATTTGGTATTTGAAGAGAATTCAGGGTATAATCAGTGTGTTATTGATGAACAGGGTTTAATCCATATTGATTTTTCAATTCATTTCTTGAAAATATTTTATCTGAATATGTGTTTTAGAGTGTGTGTTTTTTGCAATAACAATTGCAGATGAACTGTTTGGTGATTCGCAGGTGAGTAAAATAACAAAAAATGGGAAATGAAATGGGTCCTCCATGGTTGAAGCCAATGCTGAAAACTGATTATTTCTTTCCCTGTCCGTTTCATTCGGATTCAAATAAAAGTGAATGCAATATGTATTGCTTGGATTGCATGGGAAATGCATTTTGTTCTTACTGTTTGGTCCATCACCAGGGCCATCGCCTTGTTCAGGTGAACTTTTCGCATCGATTAAATTTGAAAATAGTGTACTCTTCGGCTGGTTTCTAATAGAATTGAGTTTTTAATTGGATTATGGATTATGAAATCGTAGATAAGGAGATCTTCATATCATAATGTGGTAAGGATTAACGAAATTCAGAAGAACATAGACATTTCTTGCATACAGCCCTACGTTATAAACAGTGCGAAAATCGTGTTCTTGAATGAGCGACCGCAGCCTAAGCCCGGAAAGGGAGTTACATACACTTGTGAAATCTGTGCACGTAGCCTCCCGGACTCCTTCCGGTTCTGCTCCCTTGGTTGCAAGGTAAATTGTAATATTCAGAGTCGGAATGAATTCTTTTTCGTCACTCTGATAGTCTAATTGGTCTCGATTATGTGATATGGCCAGTTGAATGGCATTAAGAGAGGCAACCCAGAGCTCACATTTTCACACAAGAGAGGGGCATTTGATGGGATGGATTCAGACGATGAGCCATCAACTCCAAAGAAAATTGCATTTTCATCGGGTTCGGTTAGTTCAGGAGACGAGAATGTGAACAGTATGTCCCCCAATACACCTCCTTTGTTCAATCGTCATAGAAGAAAAGGCATTCCTCATCGTGCCCCTTTCTAATATCCCGAGATCATCATCAAAGTTTAGATTTTATATAAAAAAAATGGTTTAATTGATACATGTTGCTACATAATATGTTAGTGTGAGTACATTGTCTAGATGAAAAATGTATAGGATGATAAATATGTAGTTGCGTTTTTAGTTTCCACTTTTTATGTGTACATATATACACACGCCTTGTATTGTGCTTTTACTTTGAAAAGATCAAGCAAAGGTTTGCTAAAGCTTTAGTACTTCTGAATCCTATTATAATATTGTATTCAGTATTCGTGCTATTTAAGTATTTTGTATGAATAATGCTATTTATCAGCATTGATAATCACCAACAATTTAGTTACCATAATTCAAATAAATTCTCGACATCAATATTTGTATAATCAATACTCTGTAGACGAAGGTTTACTTCCTGGAATTGCTTTTCTTTTCTCTAGCCTTTCGGCTTCTGTTCCTACTTTTAGAGCATATTTGACGGTAGCTAGACACAGGTGATAGAGAGGCCCCCCACTTTTATTCCTGAGATATTTGCATTAGCATGAGGAGGAGTGGAGAGTCCAAATTTCACATTTGATCGTTATAAAAAACCCTAAACACTACACTATTGATCACCAATTACGGAGTATGTGCTCCAACCTGGACGGTGATGAACAACATTATTTTTAAATCTCCGCAAACTGAAATTCGGGATCTTTTGAGTCAAGAGTAACCATAGGTAATGGGACGAGAATCGAGCAATATACAACTCAACTCGTAATAAAGAATTCTGAAAATTTCCAAATTGGGTCAAATGGCTATCATTTATGTACCTTTCTTCTAGTAGGGACTTCGATTAAAACTGGGGTGGAAGTTTTCTAGCAAAATGATTAAGACATTGATTTTTAATAGCCATTTAATTAACCTATCTTTGTATGAAAATGGGTGGTGTAAAATGGTGGAGATGCTTGGGGGACACGTAACGCCCCCCACAAATAGAAGTTGACATTTCTCTTCCTCCACTGTTTCCAGATGTTACAATTATCTTCCGTTTATTATTTTACTATCCAGAAAAAAAAAAATAAAAAAAAAATAAAGATTATGAGAGTGGGTGTCTATATTTTTCTCAAACAAGTGGACTAGAGAGCCGTGAGGAATCAGGAAATGCTACGTGACTTTTCTTTTTTCATCACTTTTTCATTTTTTTTCCTTCCCCATCTACATAATGCACGTTATGCCTCGTTTGGTACTCATTTTTCCTCCATAAAAATGAAAAATGTGATCATTATCAATCACGTCTAGTTATCATTTTTTACTTTCTATGTCTTGTGTGGGACCCATAACGACTATATTTTTCATTCTCATTCTACAAAGAATGAGAATCAAACGGGGCCAACCTATATAAAAATACATAATTCATTGTAATCAAATAAATTTTATAATTTTAGTCTACATCAAGACTCAAGATTAAATTATCAATTATGAAAAAATTACAATTAGAGTGCGTGTTGACACTTGAATATTTTATTGTGACCTAGTCATTTGTCAAAGATATGTGTGGAGAGTTCATTTGATTGTTAAAATGTGTCTTTAACTTCGAGAAATGATTGAGTTCAAGGCTGGATTTCAAAGTCGTCATTGATCTAAATTCTTCCTCTTGTACTTTTCTCATCCCGTCATTAAACACGACAATCACATATACATTTATTAATAATACTCTAAGAAAAATAAAAGTATGTTACTATCGTAAGCTCTTGAATGATCCCTCTTATGCATTTTAAATGTACCTATGATAATAAAATAAAAAAATGATTGACTATTCACCAATCGAATATTAGTACCTTTATCGAGATTCAAAAAAATTACGGACTCATTGACGATATTTTAGAAATTAGAATTCTTATATTAATAGTATGTTTGATTTCAATATTGAATAAATTCACCAATTAAAAATTAAATCTGGCTAGGGCAAACAAAGCATGGATTATTTCCACGTTGCCATTTCTGACCTTTGAAATATTTGCAGGACAAATGGTGATCCGATGAAACACTCAACGCACACATTTTTTTTTGTGTTCTTTCAGGTTGATTTTGGATTATTTTATAATTAGATTAAAATTTGGGGTGTCTGTCTGAAGGGTTGCCACGCTCAGACCCTCTTTTCAATTGACATTTTCTTACTTTCTATACTTAATCCACCTTTGTCTCGTGGGCCATGCATAATTTATGAAATAATATAATATTAGCAACGGATTCTTCATCCTGAAAATATGTCATGCAAACAGAGAAAAATAATAAGGGATAATTCCATTTAGGTCCCGAAACTTTTAACATTTCAACGATGGTTCCAAACTTTTCATTTTCGACACTTGAGTCCCTAAGTTATAAAATGTGAGTGGCTATCAACATATTCTAATGTAAATCGTTTATTTGAATGTTAAAAAGTTTTTTTTCCCCATTAATTGAATCATTTAGTCTTACTATAGAATGAGGGATTTCAATATCTCTTTCAAAGCCAGCGGTTTTCATGCGCCTGTTTATTCAGAGTGGCTATATTTGTAACATTGTTCCTTTGTTGACACTTTCATGCTTATGGATTGTGAGGAATGATGCGAAGCACCAGAACATTGCTATGGGGCCTCCGAAGGATCATTTGATGGGTCGATCGCACTATCTTTTTTTTCTCACATATGTCATTTATTTAGATTTTGTACGCTAGCAACGGAACTTGGATATTGCCCCTCTTTTTGGTGTCTCTCTCATACATCTACTATCACCTTCTATTTTGGTTTCCTGGCGTACTTCACTGATGGAATCTTACAAGATCAGCATCATTGGGTGTATCATTAATGACTTTGCTAGTGGTGGGGATATAATTTGGCATCAGTCTGGAAGCTATATTTGTGCATTCTCCTCGTCTAATGGTGATTGTTATTGCTCTATACTTGAGGAGGTTGGGATCCATTTTTACGTGCAGACTTGGACTTGTGGAGAGAGAAGGCCTCCTCTCTAAATGTTTATTTCATCAGCCATGATGGACGACCGTGGTCTATCTAGACTTTGGTCAAATATATCACGAATTTACTTTACTTTGATTAGGAGACTTAAAAACTTGTTTGTCACAGATATGTCACATAGCTTAATCTATAAAATTTCAGGATATTCAACATCCCCTCATTAAACATAAATTTTGCCCTTGATATTTGTTAATACACATGTTACTCCTCATATATAAAGCTCCCAATGAAAACCACATGGAAGCACTACATACAGACATCTGTCAGTTAATCAAGTAAAATAAAGAAAAGGCAAAAGTTGCTCTACAACCGAGACACTATCCCCATTCGAGGTTCCTTTGTTGAAGCGCTTGCTGCCTCCGAAGTCCATTTTGGTGGAGCACTCCCTCTTGGCCGAACTCCCCTACATCTGAAGCTCTCTCTCTAAAGTTGAAGCACTGGCTGCCTTCAAAGCGGGTCTGAATAATACTTTTAGGAATGATTGATGTAATGTTTGTATTAATAAATGTCAAAAGTTTCGGCATAAGATTATAGGATGGCTAACCTCTTGTCAATGTATTTAATGTATAGGAGAGAGTGAGATAAAGTCACGTGGTTCTGATCCAACGGTGCTCACATCGGCTTCCATTCTATAAATAGCAATTTTTGTAATATTGTAAGGGATTGGCTTGGCAAAGATATATGCTTAATATCATATGTAACTTTGTCCCTTGCTCATTTGATATCAAATTGCTTGGTTTGGATTACTTCTACTTTAGTGGAATTGTTTGTTTGCAATCATCTTTTATCTTTATTGTTGTCCGAACGTTTTCTTCTTGTGTCGATGAGCATATCCCACGTTCATAAACGTCACCCTCCGTCCGAATTTTCGATCAAAATGTGTTGGAATTTGCTCGTGTAACTGCTAGTGGGCCAGACATTTATTGACACAGTTTTTTGGGTTAGCAATACAATTCTTCTAATGCTTTCACTTGACCAATCTAACATCTTTCTTATTAGGTTTATCTTCTCTCAGTTCTCATGCCGCTTTAGTTGTTTTATAATTTTTGCTAATCATTTGCAAAGTATAGGAATATTGATTTTTTTCTGGTATTTCGACAATAGAGAAAAAAAAATCAAATAAATTCAAACAAATTTCTTTTTAACACCAAACAATTTTATTCTAAAATGCTATTCATTCTAGTTGCAGTCATAGTTATCAGACCCACCCCTCACATTGACATAGATGAACTTTCGGGTCATTGAGTTACTGGTGGATCATTATTTTGTTGAAAATTCAAATAAATAAACAAATATATATTTTAATATTTTTACCTCAACAAATTAATCTTCTTCTTCTTTATTTTTTTTCCCTTTTTTTTTTTTTTTTTTTTTTTTGAAGCTTGTAGTTGTAACCATATAATAAACTATTTGATTTGCATTGTTAATTTGTCAGACGTTTCATTAATTATAATTTTATTTTCAAAAATAAAAAACAAAAAATATGAATAACAATAATTCGATTACATCTATTATGTCATATTCACATTCTCGAAATTCAAGATTTTTCCAAAGGTATGTCTTGAACTCTTCGGAAAACACAAATTATATTGTTTCTTAATATAATTTATTTTAACTAATAAAATTTTAAAATACAATATATTATTTGGCTTTTTAAGTAATAAATTGTTTCTTAAATTATATAGCTATTCTAAGAAGCCATGCAAATTCGGTAGCATTTTGCTTAAATAATACATGGTACGTGGACCGGCTTGGAGCTTCGGGCAGATAGGTCCGGCTCTTGTTCAAACCCGTCCACTTTTATCGGATTTTGGCTAGTTATATTGGGCTTTGATCGGGTTTTATTTTTTGCAAAGGGATTCAACAGTACTTGCTTGATCTTGTATTTAAATGTTTATAAACGTTATACTTTTATGAAATGTTTAAAATTGAAAGTGAATAGTAGGTTGTGAGTTATACTGAAAATGTGTGCAAATACGGTTTCTAGTAATACAATTAGTGATATATATATATATATATATATATATATATATATATATATATATTCATAAAATGTATACTCACTCCATCTCTTTTATATAGACCGATTTTCTTTATTTTTTTTGTCTCCACTATATAGTGTTGTTTCTTTATTGTAATATTTTATTTTGTTCGTTTACTGATATACTCTTAGTTAATTTGTTTAATTATAACCAATTTTTCTCACTTAATCTTGAAACTATGCAAATAAAAATAAGGGTAAACAAGGAAAGGTTATTGAAAATTTTGTCTTTTCAATGATATTAAATAAGATTTCTTAATCCATGTGAAAAACAAAATCAACGTGTATAAATGAAACGGATGAAGTATTAAATATAGGGGTATTTCTCTTCAACTTCCTCTTCTATTTTGAAGTTCATTAATAATATTCAAAGCAAGGATATAAAGGATAAAGATAGCGACAACCACAAGAAGTTACGTACTTTCCGGGGCAAAGTTGGGAACTAAGTTCAATATAACACTTATATCCCTAATGATTTTTCATATCATTTTTATCCTCAAACTTAATATATTTTGTATTTAATAACATTTTTATATCCAAAAGTCCATTGAAATGATGTAAAACAAATTACTTTTTCATTACTTTTTTAAAAATAAAAACATGCGAAAATATATTTTTCCCTAATTTCAAGCATAAAACACAAAATATTTTGATATATATTATCATCTAGAATGAATACGTACTAATTAATGGAAGGTTAAATATAAGAATTTTCGACAAGAAAAGTTAAGAAAATAATTACTACAATGAGCAAAATTAAGAAGTGTAACTACAATTAAAATATGACGTATCATAAAAATTGTGATGGCAATATAACCACCCAAATTAATTTTATAAATTTAAATTTTTCTAAGAAAGTAATACTAAATAGTATTGAAAGTTTCAAAATATTTTATAATTATTCTTTACCTATTTCATACTTTGATAACGTCGTACAACTTGAACATGTACACATAAAAACATATGTAATAATAGTTTGCTCGAATTAAGTTTTATTTAAATTAAACACAAACATGTTAAAGAAAACTGAACAATAATCCATTTCAAATTAAGCAAGTCCAATTAGCATATTAAAGCAAACTTAACAAGATCGAACTCAAATTAAGCAATTCTATCAACAATTCACTCAAATTAAGCAAGTTCAATTCAAATTGAAAAAATATATTTTTATTATAAAATCAAATCAAATCAAAACTTGCCAAATTTCAGTTGGGGTCACCGCTCCCAACCCCTACACTGCCACATACCTGGTTTTTCTTTCTTTATTATTATTTTTTTTTTTGGATTACGCTCCATTATTGACGTCCCCACCTGCCCTACCCTGAGCCTTAGTGGAATAGTAAATCGTAGGTTATACCTCCAACGGTGCAAGATGGAAGACTGTCATTTAACTCCCACTTACCAAAAGCCTAATCCATATTTAAGGATTCAAACCCTCACCCGGCAGTTGCAAGCGAGACTAGATTTTTTTCACCCTCCCCTTTCACCACTTGAAGATGTGCCCTGGGAGCTGATTTTCCTTGATTTACTAACATCACTATTGATGAGATCCCGGTTGGGGAATCGCATGGAACTCGCGGAATAAATTGAAAACGTGGGGAAAGCCCAAATTCAGGTTGTGGACGATAGAATCTCGACCCGCAAATTATTGAACCAAGCAACCAAACAAGAACGAAGCTTAAAAAACCTCTTGATTACAAAACTAACGAACCTCGATTTGCGAACGCCACAAATAGTGCCTAATCCTTTGATAAGTTCTAGGTTTGAACGCCACAAATATATCAAAATATTTGATAAGTTCGAAAGTTCATTGAAGAACCATGAAGAGAAAAAATTCTCAATTTTTATAATGTCAAAAGTCTTATATGTTTACAACGAAAAATAAACATATTTATACTAAAGCAATAAACCCTAAGAAATATGGAAAATACGATATCAAAGAGTTCTAAAATAATAAATTTGCCAAAAATAATAATTCTAACCAAAATAAAATACTTTATAAAAAAGGACAGTTTCTTCTAATTATAGCATGTGTCAAATCATATCATCCCCTCTCTTTTCGAAAGAATTCGACCTCGAATCCATGCATTGTGATCGTGTAGGGGATGACCAACAGGTTACAAGTCTTATCACTGCACCACCTGGATCAAATGGAAAATTGTTCCTCGCATGGCATAGGATCAATACACGGTACCCATCCACTTTGCAAGTATGGATGTATTGTCCATGTATCCTCCTTGTTTTACTTGGCCCGAGCACATGAAACAATTTCAAACCCAATGCTCCTACGTTGCCCTTCAGATCATCAATTTCATTCGACCCCCTGCATATGAAGTTCCTCCAGTACCTTTGAAACTCCGTCGTCTCCTCAGGAGTCACAAAGTCAATTACCGGCAATAAACCGATATCCAAGCAGAGGTAGGGCTTGTTAATTTCACCCACAAGTCGATGCTCAATGCCCGGATTAGGTGGTATTCCAATAGGCACGCTTTCATGGATGCCAATATATTCAGAAACCTGCAAAACAGAAATATTCAAAATAGGGAGGGAATTGTTAGTTGTCACCACGGCCTCCTCAACTTCAGGCTCTTTTTCATTTAAACTCACTTCCAACTCCTTCTTTCCCTCCAAAGATTCTTCTTCAATTTCTTTTTGTAACTCCACCTTTCCTTTCTGATTTTCACTCTCTTGTGGCATCTCTCTTTTTTTTCACAACCAACCATCTTACTATGTTCTTTCGAGCTCTTTTGTTTATCCCTCTGACTAATTGAGTCACGAAACTCTGAGAGATCACGCTCATAATCCCACCTAATCTTTCTGCTTGACGTACTACCAACATGCCCCACAAACAGTACTTTCTCTTCCCTCGAATACGTAACTCCACTATATCTTCTAGGCTCATCCCAACATTCCCGATCATGCCGATCCCTTCTACAAAAATGATTAGGCGCATAACGCTTCCTCATAATACTCCTCAATTCATCTCAAGTTTCAATACTCCTCTCACCACACCTTCGCCTAGATGTTGTTAATTGATCCCACCAAATCACAGCATAGTCTACGAATGAGCTCACAATCAATCTTAATTTTCTCTCCCCGAAATAATCACCACACTCAAACCTCAATTCTACATTTTCTTCCCATGCCACGTACACCTCGAGATCATTCCTACCTTTAAATTGTGAAAATGTTATTTTTGCACCTCCCGTCCTCCTATTAACACCAGCTTCACCCAAATCTCTACATCCCCGTCTCTCCCAACTACTCACATTAAACACATCATCGCATTGATCCCTATGAGTTCTATTCAATTCTCCATCCCACTTATCTAACATTCTCCCCATATCCATCAACATCTTTTCCAATCGATCCATCCTAATACTCATATTAACTTTAGGACTCAAAAGGATTTGAACTGAACAACTTCGGACTGAAATTTATAAATTCAAGAAAGTGGTTCTTAAAATTGGAATGAACACAAATGGTTTTGGAGATAAGATAGATGATAGGATATTGGACAATTTCCAAGAAATCAAAAAAATAATTTTTTTTTTTATTCGGATGTAAACAATTTTTTTTTTACAAAAACTCGAAAATTTGACTACGAGAACGACAAAGAAAACGGAAGTTGATTTAGACTCAAATTGAGCACAAAAACAACTTTTGAATTTTTTTTGATAATTTTCTGGATCAAAGATTCAAAATAAATTACTGGACGCAAGAACAATAACAAAAGGTTCAAAACAAAATAAAAAGGATAAAACTTGAATCTGGAGCTCAAGCTCTGATGCCACTTGATGAGATCCCGGTTGGGAAATCGCATGGAACTCGCGGAATGAATTGAAAACGTCGGGAAAGCTTAAATTCAGGTTGTAGACGATAGGATCTCGACCCGCAAATTATTGAACCAAGCAACCAAATAAGAACGAAACTTGAAAGACCTCTTGATTACAAAACTAACGAATTTCGATTTGCGAACGCCACAAATGGTGCCTAATTCTTTGATAAGTTTTAGGTTTGAACGCCACAAATATATCAAAATATTTGATAAGTTCGAAAGTTCATTGAAGAACCATGGAAAGAAAAAATCTCAATTTTTATAATGTCAAAAGTCTTATGTTTACAATGAAAAATAAACTTATTTATACTAAAACAATAAATCCTAAAAAATATGGAAAATACGATATTAAAGAGTTATAAAATAATAAACTTGCCAAAAATAATAATTCTAACCAAAATAAAATACTTTATAAAAAATGATAGTTTCTTCTAATTATAGCATGTGCCAAATCATATCAAAAATTGTCTTAAAGTGGTGACATCATGAATCATAATTGACAATAAAAAGAATAAAGTGTGACAAGATCAAGTAGACACCCCACTAATAATATTTTCAAAATTTCTATGTTATAAATTTAATACGAGAAATTTTTTGTTTTTGTTTTTGTTTTTTTTTAATAACAATTGATTTTGGAACGATCAACCTTTCACAAGCCATTATTGAGATAGTTGGAATGAATCAAAAGGCCTGTTTGATTATCATTTTTTTATCCATGGAAAATGGAATTGAAATTTTGTTTTCATCTTTTGTCATGTTTGATTGCAATATTTTCTATAAAATTTCAATTCCATTTTTAGCCAACACTTACATTTTCCTTGGTTTTGATGAATTTCAATTCCTTTGGTTTTGGTGAGAATTGGTTTTCCACATTGTTTTTCGTGTTTTTTTTTTTCTTTTGGGCAATTGAAATAAAATTTATCTCCAATTGTAAAAAAAAAAATCTTTTAATTTACAATTTTCATGAAAAATAAAGTCAAACGAATACCAAAAGATAGAAAATTTCAACATTTTTCAGGTGAAAATTATACCAATCAAATACAATTAATTTACAATTCTCAGTAAAACAAGTTCTAGGCAGTTCAATTTCGTGTAATTCGTTTTCTTTCCACCCAAATTGTATATTTGAATCAAACGAACCCTAATTTTCTGAAAGATGGGTCATGCTATTTTGTACATTTTGAAGGCCGTCTCTATTAGGCTTTATAAATATTTATTTTTAAATTTTTAGACATACAATTTTAACCCGACACGTGTTTTTCAAAATTCGTCCAAAACCCAAATAAAAGAGAAGGGTTGTAATGAGTTACTGTAGCGAAAAACACTCGAGCAACCTTTGGTTCGGGTTCAAAAATCAACCAAACGAACACCAACTACCGGGGCTCGATCGAACAATTCTCTACACAATGATTGCCCTTCTCTTCCTTGTTGGTTGCCCTCTTTTTCCCCTCTGATTGCTCGCTATTTAGTACCCACAAAGGATACTGATGATGACTACAATGGAGAATAAACAAGGTGACAACAATGATGGAATCTCTCCCAATTCCCCCCCAAGTCGGCTGCCCCTTTTCTCACATTTTCTCTTCCATTTAGCACACACAAAATGGCTAGATTTCTACCATATAAATAGGCTAGGTTTAGGTCACTCATTTGGGTCAAGGCTAACTCATAAAGGGCCAAATTAATGGGCTAACGATAACCAAATCCATCTATTAACTAAACTACCAACCCAACTAAATTTAGGCAACCATTGTGTATAAATTGTTTCCAAGTCAAGCCGTCACTATTGGTGTCGATAAAATATCCAACATCGATTTTTCATTATCGCCCGGCACATTAATTGGATTACCAACTAAAATACCATACTAACCAACTAGACAATTGGGCTAAACTCTTGGGCCATCCTAAAGTGTCAATCATTTTTGAGTCGAGTCAAGTCTATGATGTCGATTAAATTCCCAACATCAATTTTTCATCATCGCCCGAATTATTGGGTATCAAAAACCCAACAGTTACATTAGAAAATGAACTAAATTAACGTTTGTTTAATCTTCACTTTAATTGGCTCATCCTTTCATCGCACGCATCGACATTTCTTAAGGTTACATTGGAAAGATGTATTAAAAATGTTTTTATAGTATTGTAAATTGGATGATTTATTTCATGAATATACTAATCATGAATAAGAGTTCAATTTTGAATCAACATATATATTTTACATTTAGGCCCCATTTGATTCTCATTTTAGGGGAAAAATGCATTTTAAATAGTTGATTAATGGAGAATGTGTTGTTGAAAATTAAGGAAAAGTTTTGGATTTGCGTGTAATATTATTTTATTGAAAAATATGTGATAGAAAAAAAGAAAGAAAAATGAATTTTGAGAAAAATGGAAATCAAACATGGGTTTAATGTCCTTACATTAGTTAACAAAGATAAATAAACAAATAAATGGACTTGCAAGATCTGTGTTGACACGAGACACGGCCTAATTTACATATCTATTTGTCCCACGTGTAATAAAACGCGATTAATGTCCAATGATACGGGGGGTTACTTTTAGGGCTCAACATTATGAGCTCGGATCGTCCCACGAGCTTACCTTTTGATAGAGCAAGCCGCTCGCTATTCGTCATAAAAATTGTGTTTTCCATTCTTTATGACTAGATGGCTCACGAGCTATACACGAGAAATTTACTATTTGACTAGCACCATCGATTCTCTTCACTTGCCACCCCTACTCATATATACTACAGTTGATTCAATTATTTTTGGACATATTATTCACTAAATTACACTTTTGCTACCATTTGAATTTTCTCATTTATAATTTATTCCAAATTGTGTACGTAACTAATATTTTGTAGATTATTTAATAATTTATGTACAAGCAATTTTTTTATTTATTTATATCCCAAATAAACAGTAGAAGTTCCTCCTGCTCTAGACTGACTTTAAAGAAAGATAGAATTGGGCAAATCCTATTTTCTGTGCATGCCTATCTAGTTAATAATGCCGCATCCGGATTTATCCGGGCAGTGAACCAAGGGAGAAGGCCGCTACTTCTCAGGATTAGTTGGACAAAATTCGAACATCTGAGTCACAAAAAATAAATAAATAAAATAAATGCCGCAACTATAGGAACTAAAGAGAAACATAGGTAGAATAGAAAAAACAAAAATTTACAAAGTTAGACAAATTATCCTACTTTAATTCTCTATATTAAATCTTCGAATTTCAGATTATTCACTCTTTCAAGATCTCTAAAAAAAAAAAAAATTGCAACACCAGCAGCTATATGCACCTTCTCTCTTTCTTCTTCACTAATTAAATCTCGAAATCAATGTTTAATTAGCTTTTAGTGGTAGGAGGGAAATCTTGATAGGTTAACGACCAGAGTTTGAATCTCGTTCGAAGTAGATAGAATGTCAATATATATATATATATATATATATATATATATATATATATATATATATCTATGGAACCCGCAGTCTAATCATTCGAGTGCGCACTGGGTAAATCCTCGAAATAACGCAATAGTCTGCAAATCACTTCAATCAGATTAACCGCATTAGGCAAGCCCGGTGTGACATGCTCAACCGAGAAAGTGTTGGTAGGGAGAATCGAACTCGTGACCAAAGATTTTCACGCTCACATACTCTACCAACTCGACCACCCATGAGGGGCTATATATATATATCGTTTCCACTTTGTATGGTCTCTTCATTATTTGTGTTTTTTTCTTTTACCGAAACGTAACCGTTACCAACTAAACTACTTAACTAAATAAAGTAAATATAAAATTACTTTTATCGACAATTTTTGGTTAAAGGTGTTGCTTTCTTCATCCCTTCCAAAAGTGGGCAGTATACTCGTTGCTTATTCCTTATCAAAATGGATTATTAAAATTGAGTGTCCATTAAATCTACTGTAATAATTACAATTTGATGAGTGGAAGGATGAATTTCAAATATTTGGACAAAACAAGAGCTTAGTATCATATTTAACCTACTGATGAATATGATTAATTACAGTAGACTGTTAGAGAATTTATATACTTCTGCAATAAAATTATCAAAGAACATTTATCATACGTTGAAATAAAACAATTAAAAACACGAAATATAAGGTGGTTTGGCACCTGCTTACATCCACCAAAGAGTAAGTAGAGGATTTAGTTTCATGTATATCATCCATTACAATAATCCACCCACATATTGTATGTCACGATATATGATGATATACCGCACGAATATAGTAATACGGTAACATATCCTAATAAGAAACCAAGTGTTATGTGTAAATAAAAGCATATTAATGACAACTGATTGACCCTTTTATAAATGTTACTAATTTACTTTTAAATAATCATCTTCGCAATAGGATATATAATAAGAGATATATCTTTGATGATTTTCAGAAGTAGGACGATTTTAAATTTGATCTACCACGATATCAACATACCATAACAGTACAAATCTCCAACCTCTAACAAAGATCCACACGACGAAAACAAATTGGAACTCCAATACCACGAATAGTCCACAGCTACCAATTGAATTTAGAGAGAATTAAGTTTAGAATTTCGCATATTTCTCTTGTTGAGCAAGGAATAATCACAGGCCTCTCAACCCTAAGTTTTCGCAAATCCTGATGGACCTAAAAACTAACTAGTGGAAATTATATTACGGTCTGTTTCAAATATTATAGAGCTAAAATAAGTTGTAAGATTTAAATAATCATAAATCGGGTGATAATTATATATTTTAATATTAATATTAATATTATAATCAATCAACAAATCAACCTCAACCCAACCCCCTTCCCCATCCCCAATCCCAATTTCAAAACCTAAATCTTCCCGTCACGATCCGACAGCGTAGCGTCGACGTGAAGCTTCGACACTTTGTTGCAACGCGAGACAATGGCATAATTGCGAGACACCACCGCGGTGACCGTTTCAATGTCATGAAGCGGTGCTCGCTTTGAGCAATGTCATCACTCAACGGTATCGTTGATGCACTGAGGTGATAATGTCGCTGCAATAGATCCAGTCCCTACGAGAGTGGTCACTACAAAAAAGTAATTGTTGCAAAAGTAATTTAGCAATGACAATGTTTTTGTTGCGGGAATTGTCGCATTATATGAGTCATGAAATGTGTTCTGCGACGACTTTCGACCATTCATCGCATTAACAAAATCGCAACGTTATTTATTTGACGTAGAAAATATGAAATGGCCACACAATATTTATAGTTATAATGTCGTCGCAATGTATATATGTTGTGAAAAATTTAAGGGGGGACAAGTCAATTTGTCGCAACAATATTCCAATAAAGTTTTTATGAGAAATATGTTTGTTGCGAATGTTAAGTCACGAAATGTATTTTGCAAAAACTTTCGACCATTCATCGCATGAACCAAGTCGCCAAACCAATTGTTTGGCACAAAAAATACAAAATAGCAATATAATATTTGTAACCATAATGTCGTCGAAATATATGTGTGTGTGTGTCACGAAAAGTTAAAATAGCGACAAGTCAGCTTGTCGCAACAATTATTCTAATAAAGTTTTTAAAAGAAAAATGATTGTCGCGAATACTATTTTAAAGGTATAACTTTGTCACCTATTTAATTTTGCAACAACACGTGTTCGTAGTAATATAACTTTAATAACAAGCAATATTTGTAACAAAATATGTTTTTGCAAAGAATTTGATATGTTGCAAAATATATTTTATGATATTCAACATTTATAGCACAATATATTATGTAACTAGTGATGCTTGGAATTAAATTTATTTCGCAACACGGAGAGTTTCGTGTCATCATTTGAGCAAAATACATAAAATAATAATAATAATAATAATAATAAAAATCATACTATTGTTAACAAAATAGATAGTTACCTCCAAAACTAAAACAAATACAAATAAACCATAATGCTAGTAATTTTAAGGTCGAACTACTTTATTTTTTTAATATTTACAAAGCTACATTATTTCAACTAATGATATGTACAAATTTAGCTCTTAAAAAATAACGTAGTCCAATCTTATGTGTCTTTTACGTTTCTCTTTGCTGAATTCTTCATATATTTGATTGTGAAAATCACAAGAAGATGACGATAGCAAATTTACAATAATTAAGAGAGACGCTATTGAATTTCAATTCAATTTTTTCAGAAGAAACGGCACTATGGTAGAATAACAGATTTCGATAAAATTTAGATCAATTTGATTAAGTTGGGCTTGAACTAAAAATTAGAAATAGGAAAATCATATTTTTGTATTAGCAAATTTATTTAGAAAATAATAAAATAATTTGACTTATTTAAAATAAATAAATTAAAAAAATTAGAGAGATACGATTTTCATTTGGTTATTCGGTTCTTAATCTAGAATCGAGAACCGAACCAAACCGAACCCGTCAGTTCTCAATTCAAATACTCGTTCGGGTATTTAACTTAACAAGAACCGCTCAGTTCGATTCAGATTGGTTCGAGTTCGATTTCATCCGATTTGATTCAGGAGTTTTGCCTAACCCTAATTATAAGTAGTTAAATTTCTTGTTATGACAAATAATGTAACCTAATTGGGATCCTTTATGTGTTTTAATTAAGATTTTTGTTTTCTAATCTTTCATGTGTAGTTTTTACTATGAATTTAATGCATTGAATAACTTGATCACTAATTTGATAATTTTGTGAATTCTTTACAAATTGAGTGGTGAGTTTAGGATTTAGACCATATAGTAAAATTCAGTAAATTGGTATAATGCATAGTGATACATATACTGATTATTGCGGTGATAAGTGAATACCTAGAACCAAGATTTCATTTAACTAAAATTGATTCGTATAAAGATATGAAATTGAATTAGTTAAATAGGCTCAATGAGAACTTGAGATGGGTGAATTGAATAAAATAGGAGGATTCAACCAAACATTACATTAGATATGAATATTGATTTAAGATGTAGAGGTGATCAATAGGTGAAATTGTTCTGCCCTAATAGTTGTTTATTATCTAATTTCTGAACCAATCTTTGCGTGTAACCGGATATTGTTATGCATCTAAATTAAAAATCAAATCATACAATTCTTGTTTGCTTTATCAAGAATAAGATTCAAACAAGGGCTTAGTATTAAATTAGGAATCCAAGTAGTTAATGAATTTGAATCCAAATACAAGTTCAAAAGTGAGGCCCATTTAATTTATTATTTTCTTCAACCCCTCAATTATTTTACAATAGTACAATTTAGTCCTTGAGTTCATCAATGTGCAACTAGTGTCCTTAAATTCTAACTTGTGAAATTTGATCCCAAAATTATAGATTTCATTCGATTTTATCATTCTTCCTTACCAATTGCTTAGATACGGGTCCATAACTTAAACAAGAGAAAATTATTCTAAGTTAAGCAAAATTCTATAATTTGACGACAAAAAAGTTTAGTAATATGACTCAAATAAGTGCACAAAACGCACTTATCACTATACAACAAAATATGTACTCTAAATTGAATTTGAAGATAAAGAAAGAAAGTACTGAAATTGAAACTTAGAGGCTAAGCTATCTATACCAGAAAATAATAATTTTGATATCAAACAATAATAGATTATCCAAATATAACACTTTCCACACTCCACTTTCTGTGTATAAAATTGAAATTTATCCTAGGTGCTCTATCTTCTAGTTAAACGAAATAAATCCTATAAAAAGTATCAAATAGTTGACAGATAAAAATTGAGGGAAAAAAAAAATTGCCCCCCGAGGCACATCCAAGTTGGCAAAGGATGGGCATTGCTAGGCTTGCAATCTCAGCATGGGGAGTTCGACTCCTTTGGGATCAGGAGTATAAAGGGTGCACGAACCCTGATCAACTTGGGCATAACCCGCGATTTACTTCTGCCAGTTACTGAGAGGCCGGTGGCTGGTGGTCCAGGATATAGTCTGACGTAAGTTGGGAAACCTGGGTATCAAAAAAAAAATTGAGAAAATTTAAGTAGATAAGGGTTCGAAGAAAACAACCGTGAGTCGTGTGAACTTTCTTAAAGGCAAAAAAGCTCCTAAGGTTAATTTGGTGCATAAGAATCAATTTGAACGACAACGAATGTTCATAGAAATTGAGCAATTGACACACCTGAGTAGGGAAAAAAGGAGGGGTAGGTTTAGAGTTGCCAAATTTTATTATAAATCATTTCACGAAGTAGTATGAAATTAGTAGTAGTAGTTGATCGCTACAAGGATTTACTTTATATTTTCCAATTCAACAGGCCACCTAAACTGATACCTAAACTGATACCTAACACTAGTGATGATGAATAACATTACTCTTTTGCTAATATGATGTCGAAGAGTAGACTCATGGACGCGGGAGAGAATGGTATCAATTTACTTTGAAAATAGTTTGACAAAATTTTGATAAATGAAGTCTTACGATGAAAAAAAAAAAAAAATTGACTGCCCATGGTAACCATATTTGATCCAAAAACTTGGGCCATGAGAAAAATGACCCATTTTAGCAATACCCAAAAATATATAATGAATGATAATTGAATTATGCTATTTGTACAACCGGGGTTGACAACCCCGGTTGACAACCCTCTCACAGGAAGAGGGGCCCACGATTTTTTTATTCATCGTGGGACCCCTCCCATGTGAGTGATTGTCAACCGGGGTTGTCAACCCCGGTTGTACAAGTAGCATGGTCCATGATAATTAGTGAATAATTTTTCTAATAATGAACTACATTCGTATATTAAATTTATTTTTCACACACAATCTATGAATCTTTATTAGTATCAACGTATGACAAACAATACTTTAGGCATGATTTTATGCATTCTTAATAATTGTTTACGCTTCAACAAAATATTCTAATGTTTAGGTTCGATAATACTTTCAATTTCTCAATTCATGATCGATGTCTTAATAGTATATTTACATTGAATGAAATGAAATATAACCAAATCGATATTTTTTTCAATAGTATATTTTCAAGTAATGTTATTCATAGTAAAGACTGTCGATAATCGCTCTATGTAGCATGCATGTATCGCTTTATTATTTGATACAGGAGGCAATAAAAAAGCTGCCACATTAATACATCAAATAACAAAGCAACACATATATGTCACGTAGGACGACTACAAATAGTCTTCATTGTGAATAGCATTGTGATTCTATTATTTAATTAACTTGAGTTTTGTATCTAAAAGTCTGAAATTCGTTATATTATCATGTGGATTATTGGAAAATTTAATGAATATTTAAACGATTTTTGCTGTTGACAACTAATTGTACAAGTTATAAAGAAAGGTTGGCGACTTACATGAATAGAACAATAGATTGTGCGCTTAGGATGCAATTTTCCCTATCTGAATTCATCAAATATTTGAAAACCTTTGCAAATAGTCGTTGGTTGGCCACACATTGATTGGTAACATGTAAATCGAGAAATTATTACAAACTGAGGCAATAAAATTTCTACTATTGAAGTATTACAACTTTTGAAAAGTCGCATTAATTTTCTCTATTTCTAATCTTGAGTAATTTTTTTCGTAATGACATTTTAGATATATCAATCTTGTTTTAAAATATATGTCTCAAAAAGTGGCCAGATTATGTATGTGATACTTAAAACTAAAATATGAAAGGTTAATGTGAATTTTTAAACATAAAATGCCTCTTATATTCTCTAAGAGATAATAATCGTATAATTGGCAAAACTTTAATATTTTGAAGTGTTATAAGTTGTAGGTCATGTAGAAATAATAGATACATTATGACTAATATCTAATCACCTCCTACGTTGTACATTGTCTGAGTGATCCAAAATGGAAAACCAATTTTATTGTTTAATATTTATAATATCAAGAAAATTATCCATAATTGCATAATCAGAGATTAAGTAAAGAGCCAAATTGAAATAGCTCCTTCCCATAACTAATAACTGGGATAATCACACTAGTTTAATAGACTTTGCGATAAATTTCACTTGGGTAGTACAAATTTAAATTCATAAATAGAGTTTTCCAAAATTTACTTATATTCCATCCGAGTCACTTGAAATGAGAAAAAATGTGCTCCAAAATAACGTCCAGAACAAATAAATGCACGCAATTGTCCATATTTGTTCTAGGGAGTAGTTATGATTCTTGAGAAGTAGTTGCAACAATGCCAGAATTGGTAGCGAACTCAGTGGCAGATGATGGGGGATACTGGTAATATTCAAAATTACACATTAACATTATTGTGCTTGTCCTAGTCAACTTGTATTGAGAAATAATTGAATTTTGGAACGTTGAAATGGGCCCATTTTTGTCATTTGCCCATGTCTAGTGTGACTTTTATAAAACAAATCTATAGTATTTTGATAGAATTGGTCAGAATTTTCTTAAAGGCTGTTTGGTACCAATTAAAATCTGATTTTAATCTAAGTCAAAGTCAAACAATCAATATCAACCACATCTTTCATGGGTCCCACAACTTTTTAACCACATATTTCAAAAACTTCAATCACAATCTACTAAAAAATCTAATTTTAATCTCCATCAAACACTCTCTTAATAAAATAAAAGGACAATGTATTATAAACAATACAGTGATTTTTTGACTAGGTATAGTAGATTAGGAGTGCTTTATCGGACTATTTCACCATCCGAATTTTTAAGAAAATAACGTGACTATCCCTCTTAATTAAGTCCTCGTTTGGCCCATATTATTCTCTATTAAATTATAATTCATTTTTCTCCCTCTTGTTATCAATCATACATTTTTAAATAAAATAATATTACATATAAATCCAAATTTTTTTAATCACACATTTTTCAAAAAATTATTAATCTTTCTATTAGAACGTGGAATAACGAGAGAAAATGGACGCCGAAAGCAACAAACCAACGCTCGCTCCACTGCTCTGCTCCACCATTTGATCCTATACTTGGCCAACAATAAAGGGCAAAAAAAAAGCATTTGGAACAAAACGCAATTGCATTTGAATTAGTCAACTATTGTGGGCATGTAAAGTGATGGAAAGTTTTCAATCAAAATGATAATAGTGGGGCCCATTTCAATGCTCCAAAAATCAATTATTTTGAAAACAAACACATCAGACAAACTTAATTATTTTGAAGTGTACTCACATAATTGTCTTATTGAACGGACATTTAGATTCCTCATTTGACACTGACTTGAGCCGCGTTGGAGAACCTCCACTAAGAAGTTGTCAAAATTGTAACAAAGTTCTCAAATTTTGATTTTAGTACATTATCACCGAAAATTGTTTCACTCAATCAAAGTGGAATCACCATGTAGTTAATTCATGAAAATATTCTTATGGCTTAGGAAATAATTTAGCCTCTCTCGGTAGCCATCTTTCTAGAAAAAAAAAAGTTGTTTTGAGTAGTAAATTTGTGAAGAATGTGCAGTTTACAAGTAGAGAAAATTTTTGAATTTACGTGTAAAATGGTTTATTATGTGAATGTGTGATTGAAAATGAGTAGGAAAAATCAATTTTACTGTTTAATATTTATAATATCAAGAAAATTTATCCATAATTGCCTAAGCAGAGATTACGTAAAGAGCCAAATTGAAATAGCTCTTTCCCATAACTAATAATTGGGAAAATCACACTAGTTTACTGGACTTCGCGATAACTCAATTTTTCATGGGACCCCCTATTTATAGGATTCGGTTAGGAAGGCTGTCAGCCTGCCTATTTTGATAGCAAAACCCATTCTGAAAACAAGCACTATCAGACAAGCTTATTATTATTTTAAAGTGTATTCACATAATTGTCTTATTGAACGGATGTTTAGATTCCTCATTTGACACGCTAACTTGAGCTGCGTTGAAGAACCTCCACTAGGAAATTGACAAAATTGTAACAAAGTTCTTATATTTTGATTTAAGTACATTATTACCGAAAATTGTTTCACTCAATCAAAGTGGAATCACCATGTAGTTAATTCACGAAAATATTCTTATGGCTGAGGAGCCTATCTTTGGCCATCTTTCTAGAAAAACATTGTTTTGAATAGTGAATTTGTGATTAATGTGTGGTTAAAAATTAGAGAATAATTTTGAGTTTATGTGTAAAATATTTTATTGAATCAATTGTAAACATACTGAAGGTAATGTCTCTATAAACTTGACATGGTAGTTTGTGATTTTCTATGTTGTCTTTAATCTCACTTTACACGCTCGGGATTAAAAAAGCCTCCAAAGAACATTATTAAGAATATTAAAGGGTTATTTGTAAAATTCGTGTAAGGAGATGCCCTAAATCAGGTGATCGAGAATACAAAGTGTTTACTTGCCTATGGATAGAGGATTGGGACTCCGTTTAATATGGTTTCAGTCTTTATAGTATGAAACTTTGGTGGAGATTTCATTTGAATAATTCTTGATGGGCTCATTTTCTTGTGGATAGATATTATAACGATGATCTTCCTTTATTTATTATTTAACCGTTTACTATCATAGTAGTTTTTGCGACTTTGGGATAAATTTCACTCATAAATTGAGTGTCCCAAATTTTCCTTATATTCCATCCGTGTCACTTGATCAAAATGAGAAAAAATGTGCACCGAAACGACTAGTACAAATAAATACTCGTGATTGCGCATGTTTGTTATACGCAATAGTTGTGATGCTCGAGAAGTAGTTGCAACAATGACAAAGTTGGTAGCTGGCTCGGTGGCGGATGATGGGACATTGGCAATGCTCAAAATTGCACTTTAAAAATTAACCACATTTTTTGCCCATGTTTAGAGATTATTTGCCTGTTGCACAAAACAGTCCAATTTCAATTGATTGAAGGTTCTGACAACAAAGGTCGGTTATTTGATGGAGATTAAAATTAGATTTTTATATAAGTTTTTAAAATGTGTGATTGAAAAGTTGTGAATTCCATGAAATATGTGGTTAAAATCTAATGTTGACTTTGAATTGAAATTTTAAGAGGAAATTGCATTGGGTGACACATTTTTCATTTGCATTAACAAAAATGTCACTTTTTTGTAGTGTTTACAAGAATGACATTTTGATATATTTTTTACATATTTGCCCATGTTTATAAATTTAAATACCTTACATGTCCTTCATTAAAATGTGATTTGACTGGATAAAAAATTGCACAAAAATTGATAAATTTAAATACCTTACATGTCCTTCATTAAATGTGATTTTGACTAGATAAAAAATTATACAAAAATTGTGAAATGTCATGGTACCTATCTTATTAACTTCAAATTCAAACCCTAAAATTTTCATTTTCACTCTATATTCTTTCATCTCTCTCTCAACACCTCAATATTCTTTCCTCTCTCTCTCAACACCTCCGGCCGCCGCCCATTGCCGGAAACCACCGCGAACTCACAATGACGATAATTAATGATGCAGGTGATTATTTCCCTAATCCCGTCTCTCTCTCTCTCTCTCTCTCTCTCTTCCTCCAATCCCGTTTATTTTGGGCCATGGTTTTGAGGTGGTCTTCAACCATAAATTTGATTTTGTGGTAGTTGTAGAGTAATTTTGGGGTGTGTTTTGTTAGTGGTAATGGTACTATTGTGGAGGTAAGGTTGTAATGGTGATCATGGTGCCAATTTTGGGCGGCGTGAGCGTCGGTGCTATAGTGGTGGTGGTGTTTTTGGTGGAATCGCGGTTGTGGTGTGGTTGATGGAAGGATGTTGTGTCACTCGGACCAACTATCGAGAATAACAAAAACTATCTGTCGGGAGCGACAAATGAACTATCGGGATGTTATGCAATATTTTGTCTATCGATATGTATTTTACATGTGAACTTAAACACGTTTTCTTCTGTCTGAAAATTATAATGGAATGATAACGATATTTTATGCCTGGAAATAATAATGTATCGTATTTTTGGAGAAGTGAAATTTTTTACTTTGCAACCATCTATCTAGAATGACACAAACCATCTCTCAAAATCGATAGTTGAACTGTCGAGATGTTATGCAATACTTGGACATAAGGATTCGTACTTTGCTTGCGAACGCCAAAAGCACTAATGTCTGAAAATGATAATGAAAACAAAAGTATAAGGATCTCAAATGATTGTTCATACTTGAAATGTTGAGATTGCAACGATAAGAATTCTACACAATCAATATGTCGATATGTAATAGCATGGAATTAGCACTTTCAAATATTTAAATTCATACAATAGCAAAAGGTGAAATTAAGGATGTCAACAGTTAAATTGTCTATCCCGACAGTTTCAAAATGTCGAGTTCGACAGTTCAGATGTCTAACTCGACAGCTTTGAAATGTCAAGTTCGACAGTTGAACTGTTGGAACTGCCGGAAAGTTTGAAAGCATGTATTTGGTACCTTGGAAGAAATTGTTGGAAACATTAATGATCATAATTAATTCTCAATTACAACATCACAACATTTTCCCAAAAATAAATAACTTAATACTTCATTAAATATGAAAATTTTCACAATATTCGTATCTTTTTTTTTTCAAAAAGTATTTCAAAAATCAAACACATCATCATTAGTAGTAGTTTAAAAAAATTCAAATAAATATGATCATGTTGTATTTAACATTTAAAAAAGAGTAAGTTATTAGATAAAAATATAAACAATTTATAATAACTATTCTCTCAATATTTTGTACAATTTTTTATCTAGTCAAATCACATTTAATGAAGGAAATGTAGAGTATTTAAATTTATCAATTTTTGTGCAATTTTTTTCTAGTCAAAACACATGTAATAAATGACATGTAAGGTATTTAAAAATTAAATTATCACATCATAACATTAATGAGCATTAAATGCTCCTATAAATGTGAGTCTAATGTTAATTTGGACATTTTACACCAAAAAAGTGATATTTTTGAACAAATCTAGTGTCAATGAATTTTTTTGTGTATTTTTAAAAACAATGACATTTCTGAAAATTCCTCAAATTTTAATTGGATTTTAATTCAAAACAAATAGCTACTTAACTTTTTTAATTGGATTTTAATCAAGGGCTTGTCCGTCTAAGAAAACCCATTTGCAATGGTCAGATAATATCTTAAAATAATGGGAAATTGCTTGTCTTTGGAAATAATTGATTTTTGGAACGTTGAAACGGGCCCCCAGTAATGTCATTTGCCTAATGTCACATCTGTAATTACATTCGAATTAGTCAACTATTGTAGGCGTGTAATGTGATGACAAGTTTTCAATCAAAATGACAATAGTGGGACTCATTCTAGATGCTCCAAAAATTAATTAATTTTTCAAAATAAGCGGACTCAAACCAGCACAATAATGCTAAAATTGTTCGCATAATTGTCTAGTTGAATGATGTTCTGATTCCTCATTTGACACTTTGACTTGAGCGTTGGAGACCGTCGTTAGGAAACTCCAACATTGCCTTAAATGTTTATTCTTTTGCAAGTAAATTTTCAGCACATGGAGATTGGGAAAAAATTTCCCTCGATTTTGAGTCAAAGCAAACATAAGATTTTTTACATCTAAGCTTTTGGTCGTTTTGGACTCTAATGCCAACCTTATCAATGAATCTCAGAAATTCTGTTTGGGAAGATATCAATTAAATACGAAATAGAATATAACTGTAAGAGATCACAAACTTGTATACTCAATGTGAACGATCAAGAAATGACGCTAATGACTATAATTATGTTGAGATATAAATCAAATTTAAAGAAATATTTAGAGAGTCAGTATTTTCATCCACCATTCTTATATATTTATCCACTTATTGAAATTTTTCTATATTACAATGTTAACATTATGTAAGTTTACTTAAATAAACAAGAATAAAACCAAATATAAAACTTATCACTCTAAATTCATCCATTAGTATTTATGTTCATTAAATGCTTTTTTTGGACCTTTTATATTATTTTGAACTTTACATTAACTAAATCCTAAATTTCATGAAATTCCTTCTTCAACCAAAGTCATCAATCATAATTTTCATAAAACACCTTGTGCAACAAAAGTCATTTATGTTTTAATAAAAAAAATTCCAAGCACAAAGAACAATAGCAGAACGTTGTGTTTTTACTAAACATTAGAAAATGAGACCTCTAATTACTGGTTCATGCCTTTTAAACTACGTGGAGTTAAACGAATAAATAATTTAAGAATGATGCTATTAGTAGTCGCTCACCATCGCAGTCGTTCTATGTGGCATACATGTGACGATTAGTGATTTATTGCATAAGGTAATAAAAAAACTACCACGTTAATGTATCAAATCACTAACCGTCACATGTATACCACGTAAGACGACTACGATAGTGAACGACTGCATATAACATTACTCATAACCTAAATATGCATTATCTTTAGATTAAATAAACCATTAACATGCAATCATGTAGTAGCAACCCCAGGTACTCGATAAATTTCTCGCCCTCTTTGTGTAGTTAATATTAGATTTATTTTATTCAAATCAAGTAGTTATTATTAATAATCATTAAGATATTCAACGTATTCAAATTAGTCCTCATTAGAATATTCAAAACATTCAAAATTAGTTATAATTAGGGAATTTATGCTCACTTAGACACGAGGTTCAGGCAAAACATCACACCTTGGTAATGCACGTCTAATGGTGCTTTTCTAATTTCTTTATTTTTTTTTAAATTTAAAGTATGATTTGTCTAGTTGAAAGTTAAAACTATGAAAAATAGTTTAATTTTTGCATTTCATAAACTTAAAAATCGTATAATTGACTAATTGTAGAGATTTAGTAAGTAAATATAGTATTTTATAATTTTAGATGTTTGGTATGTATTAGTTTAATTACTAAATTATTAAAATGATTAAAATTTTGAAATAATAATATTAAAAATAAGAAAATATTTTTCTATGCTTTGGTCTCGCCTGAGGGCATAAGTTCTTCTTATCAACTAGACATTCTCCAATAAAATAATATTACACGTAAATTTTTAAAAAATTCATTTATATTTAATTATATATTTTTCAAAAAATTACTATTCATTTCATTATGACCCCATTTGATTCCCATTTTTCTTTCATAAAAATGAAAAATATGATCGTTATCAATCACAATTAGCCATCATTTTTTTACTTTCTATCTCTTATGTGAGGTTAATAACAGTTATATTTTTCATTCTCATTTTATTAATAATGTAGATCAAATGGGACCTATAATTTGAAATAATTGAGCCAAATAATGTAAAGTAATTTAAGCATATCCATTTGGCCCATTAAAAATCTTTTTCAACTTTTTCAAACAAGTCTGAGCCCCATGTCTGAATAATAGCAGACAGTACAATTACGTGGTTCACATGGGTTTGACTACTAAATTGTTTTATGCGGGAAAATGACATTTGTGTCCCTAGTTTTGCCATTTGGTTGAGTGATGTCAAGGGTAAGAATGGCATTGCACAAGCAAACTGGAGGGTATATATGTCAATGGGTTCCAACGGTTCACAATGTGTTTTCATTGGATTCTCTGATATTTGAAATGATATGAACAGAAGTGGATTACAGTTGTGTCCACCAAGTTGGGTTGAATAATGAGCCAAAATGTGAAATAACAAGAGATAATGGGTGCCAACATTTGAATATGTGGAGCAGCAGCAGCAGCATCGTGGAACATATAAGGCCAAGCGACGATGTGATATTTTGTCACTATTAATTACAACATTTCTATTAGTTAAATAATATTTTCTACTTGGAAATCTATAATATAATTGGCACTATTTTTTTCAGAAAATAGTAAGGACCTATTTGATTCCTATTTTGGGGAAAATAATGCATTTTGAATAGTTAATTGATGAAAAATGTATGATTAAAAATTAAGGAAAAATTTTGTGTTTGCGTGTAATATTATTTTATTGAATGATGTGTGGTTGAAAAGAAGAGAGAGAAAAATAAATTTTGGAAAAAATGAAAATCAAACAGGGACTTTATTGTCAATACTCTAATCAAGAAAAGATTATTTACTTTAAACTTTTTTTTTTTAATTTACTTTCAAATAGACTATGCTCCGCTTGAGCCACATTATTCATCCATAAAAATGAAAAATATAACCGTTATTCATCAAATTCAGCCACCATTTTTTACTTTACATTTCTTGTATGAATCCATAACGACTATATTTTTCATTCTCATTTTACAAATATTGTGGCTTAAATGGGAGCTATATAAGCTCAGCTCTAAAATGTTTTTTCAATAAATTTGTTGATGACTATATGAAACTTCTTTGCTCACTCAATTTGATTCAATGTTAGATATATCGAACTATTCCTAACTTAAAAAAAAAATAACCAATTAAATTCAGAATAACAAAAATTAAGTGCAAATACAAATCGCAAAAATTTAGCATGGCATAATAATCTTGCCTATACACTTTTATAGAGATCAACGAAAGGAAAAATAATACAAAAATAAACCCTTGTAATTTTCCTTGCCTAAGCAGAGGTTACGAGTTTGTCTAGTTTTCTTCGTTTAATTATGTGAATTTTGCTAATAGATTTGTACATAAGTACTGTTTGGTCCCACTATTGGTTACAATATTCAATTTCCCATCCGCAAACACTATTAGCATTTGTTTACAGTAATCTTGCTAGAAACTAAGGCTGCGTTCTCTTTGTCGTTTTGGGGTCGTTTTCTGTTTTCTGTTTTTCAAAACGACGAAAACGCGTTCTCTTTGTCGTTTTGGAAAACGAGTTTTTCAAAACACCAAAAAAAATTACACACAAAACCCAAAACGAGTTTTTTTCGTTTTGGACGTTTTCTGTGCAAAACTCGAAAAAATTGAAAACACGCGAAACACTCCATTTTTCAACAGTGTTCCTTCTTCCATCAAAAAAAAAAAAAAAGTCTTCCTTCATCTCTGTCTTCTCTCTCTTCTATTTTCTATGTTTATTTTGTATGGAAAAATAAACTTATTATCGATTTCATGCAATCCCAAAAAATATATTTAATTTTATACAAGTGTTTATTATTGAAATGTATATGTTATTTTATTAAAAGTGAATTTTTTTTTTTAAAATGTATAAATATTTTACACTTATATGTTATTTTATACTACATTAGCATTAAACTATTAAAATTAATTGAATAATCATATTTTTAGAATAAAATAATATTAATAAAAAATTTCACAAATTTATATGTTATTTTAATATATGAACAAATATTTCATGATTCAAAGATATTTCAAAATTCAAAGAAATTTCAGGTTTATAATATATTTAATAATATATTAACATTAAACAATTAAAGTTAATTGAATAATCAAATTTATTGAATAAAATATTATCAAATAATATTCTAAAAAAGTGCAAAGAGAACGCGTTTTCTGTTTTCTGTTTTGAGAAACTGTTTTTCAAAATGACAAAGAGAACGCATTTTCAATAATCTCAAAACAGACACTAAAAACACAAAATACAAAACGAATTTCAAAACTCAAAACACAAAACAGAAACACGAAGAGAACGCACCCTAAGGGACTTCAATCATCGATCTCTTCTGTACCAGACTTTATTTTTCAACATGAAAAAATTTTATTCTATTTGTATAAAGTTGAATTATAAAAATGATCGACAAAATATCAAGTGATGACCCATTTTGGAAAGACGATCAATTATTTTGTAATCCAATTTTCTACACATAGCGCAACTCACTTTTTGAAATTACATATAGAAAGTAGAGAGAGAAAAAGAGAAAAGAAAGTGCATATCACGGGTGAGCCACTTTTATTGATAAAAAGAGAAAAAGTGAAAAAACTGGCGTTATCATTGCAGCGACTAATGCAAATGTGGATTTCGCAATTATGCAGATACTATCAGTTTTAAAAAAAAATGATATTTTGGAACATTAGAGCCCCGTAACATTGCAAATGTGATATTTTGTCACTGTAACATTGCTTTTTTCGTCTGCAAAAACTATTAGCATTGATAATTTTTGGAAATCCATAATTAGCGCATCTGTGATGAATAATTATATTATCCCTCAGTATTAACACCAAACCACAAACACCTACCTGCATTCTGCATCTCTCTCTCTCTCTCCAAAATCAATCAATCACACACAACACTATTCCAAAGCAAGAAAATGAATTCTGTCATTAGTACTCCCGTTCAATTTACACTGCAGAAGTTGCTTGGTCTCGCCGATGCAGATCTGAGTCTGGTGTGGAATTTCAAGAAAGACTTGAGAAAGTTAGACGGATTGTTGAAAATGATGAATAGTGTCTTACAAGATGCTGAGAAACGCGAACTCCAAGATGCTGTCGAACTTTGGCTCAAGGACTTTCGAAATGTTACTTACGATGCCGATCATGTCTTGGATGAGATCAACTATGAAAATATGCGTCATATGGTGGAGATCCAAGACCGGACTAAGATATGGGCGTGCTTAAACATCTTTTGCTTTATCCCCCGTTTGGTGTTCCGATGCACAATGGCTCGCAGGATCAAGGAGATAAATGTCAACTTCGATGATATAAACAAACGAGCTAGGGACCTTGGCCTCCAGACAGTTGAGAATTATGCTCTCATTGTGCCCCGGGTCAGGGAAACCGATTGCCGAACTTTTGATTCAAATGTCTTCGGAAGACAAGATGATGAAGCAAAAATTTTGGAGCTGATAACCAACACAAACGACGCAGTTGTTTCAGTCCTTCCCATAGTTGGAATGGGAGGGCTTGGCAAGACAACTCTAGCTCGGTCGGTCTTCAATCACCAGCACACAGAGAGTCATTTCGCCCATAGGATTTGGGTATGTATTTCTGAAAATTTTGATGTGATGACGCTTTTTAAAAGGATTCTGGAATCCTTCCAAGAAAGATCTGATGGAGCCAGCAGGCAAGCTGTTGTGGATAAGCTTCGAGAGAAATTGGAGGGCAAAAGATACTTGCTTGTTCTTGACGATCTTTGGAATGAAGATGGACTAGCTTGGGATGATTTCAAAAGCACTATGGCTGGAGTTAACCCCAATAAAGGAAATGTTATCATGGTGACTACACGTCTTCAAAGTGTGGCATCAATTGTGAACACTTACAGAGATCCATACAGCTTGGAATTATTAACAGATGTTGAATGCTGGTCTATAATCAAAGCAATAACCTTTCCCAATAAAGTACCAGAACAATTTGAGAAAGTTGGACAGGAGATTGCACGCAAATGTGAAGGTCTACCATTAGCAGCAAAAACGGTCGGCGGAACTTTGCAAGGAAAGAAAGTACTTGAGTGGGTTTCAGTTCTAGAGACCAGGCTTTCAAAACTTGAAAAAAATCAGGACACTGTAAGGCAAGTCTTAAAGATAAGCTTTGATCGTTTATCTCATCCTTTATATAAAAAATGTTTTGCCTATTGTTCAATATTTGCCAAGGATTCAAAAATAGAGAGAGAAGATTTAATCCAACTCTGGATGGCAGAAGGATTTCTTCAAGATAATCTAGAAGATAATATGGAGACTTTGGGCGATACATGTTTTAACATTCTATTGCAAAATTCCTTCTTTCAAGAGGTTGAAGAGGATGAGTATGGCTATATCAATAACTGCAAGATGCATGATCTAGTGCACGATCTCGCATGCTATGTTTCAAATTCACAAAGCTTTATTGCAAAGAATCGATCTACTGATGTCATCCCTGAAGTTAGATACCTTTTAATGGAATCGTTTCAACAGGAAACACAAGCGATTACAGAAGAGAAAGCAAGTTATCTGCGCACATTATTCTCCGGCAGCAGCTTACCTGACAAAATTTTGCAATGGTCCAAGCACCTGCACATTCTAAAGTTATGTGGCATAGGCATTGAATTTCTTCCTTCCGCAATTGGAAAGCTGATACATTTGAGATATCTTGATGCATCCGAAAATTGGAAAATGAAAACTTTGCCAGATTCTATTTGCGAGCTCTACAATTTGCAAACATTAAGGCTTATGTATTGCTTCGACCTTCAACGGCTTCCAGAAAGGCTATGCGACTTGAGTAATTTGAGACATCTCTGCTTTAATCCTTATGACGAGTCTGATTTCCAGATGCCGCCTAAAATTGGAAAATTGTCTCGTCTTCAAACATTACGGTTTTTCAGAGTGGGTGACAAGGAAGGCTACCGAATCGAAGAGCTAAGGCTTTTGAAGAATCTTACAGACGAACTGGAGATACACAATCTTGAACTAGTGAATGGCATACACGAAGCTAAGGAGGCGGATTTGGTTGGAAAGCCAAAGATATATAAATTAAGTTTTATGTGGAGGAGAGACGATGATGAGAATGTCTCAGAAGGCAACAACAACGATGAAAGGGTCCTGGAAGGTCTCCAACCTCACCCGAATTTGAAGATCATAACAATTAAAAGGTTCAGAGGTACAAACTTCCCATCGTGGACTATGAGAATGGAAGTATTCCTTGATACACTGATTGAGGTCAACTTAATAGATTGCAGGAATTGTGAAGAAATTCCCATGTTTGGCCACCTGCCACTCCTCAAAGATCTTACGTTGGACGGTTTGACTAACATAAGATCCATAGGTCGTTCATCCTACGGCTCTAGCAACAGTGGCCAAGAGACAAGAGTAATGTTCCCAGCACTTGAAAGTCTCATTCTAAGAAACATGCCAAACCTAACAGAGTGGACGGAAGCTGAGGTGATGCCGGTGGCCGAAACAAGAACAAGCAGAGAGCAGGCATTTCCTTGCCTTGAAGTTTTGGTGATGGGAAATTGCCCCAAATTGAATACTTTTCCAAGTCATTTCCCTTGCTTGGAAGAATTGAGGATTGATACCATGGATAGTGATTTTCCATTGACAAAGATTTTGAGTAGCAGCAACCTAACTTCTTTGGAACGTCTCCGGATCAGGAATATATCAACGCTCACTTGTCTTCCCCACTTGAAAGGATGCCAAAAATATCTTTATAACTTGGTTATTGAAGATTGTGACAAATTGAGAGAATTACCTGATGATCTACTTAGCTGCCGGTCTCTTGTGTCTTTGAGAATAATTAAATGTCGAAGTCTGCAATCAATTTCATATCAAAGTGGACAAAAAGATCCCCCTTCTCTTCGACAGTTGGAAATTGTGAATTGCTCTGAGCTGATGGCGGAAACACGAACAAGCAGAGAGCAGGCATTTCCATCACCAGTGGCGGAAACAGGAACAAGCAGAGAGCAGGCATTTCCTTGCCCTGAAGTTTTGGAGAATGAATATTGCCACAAATTGAATACTTCTCCAAGTCATTTCCCTTGCTTGGAAATATTGGAGATTGATACTATGGATAGTGATTTTCTATTGACAAAGATTTTGAGTAGCAGCAACCTAACTTCTTTGACAGATCTCTCGATCAGGAATATATCAACGCTCACTTGTCTTCCCCACTTGAAAGGATGCCAAAAATATCTTCGACACTTGGTTATTGAAGATTGTGACAAATTGAGAGAATTACCTGATGATCTACTCAGCTGCCGGTCTCTTGTGTCTTTGAGAATAATTAGATGTCGAAGTCTGCAATCAATTTCATATCAAAGTGGACAAAAAGATCCCCCTTCTCTTCGACCGTTGGAAATTGTGAATTGCTCTGAGCTGATGGCGGAAACACGAACAAGCAGAGAGCAGGCATTTCCATCACCAGTGGCGGAAACAGGAACAAGCAGAGAGCAGGCATTTCCTTGCCCTGAAGTTTTGGAGAATGAATATTGCCACAAATTGAATACTTCTCCAAGTCATTTCCCTTGCTTGGAAATATTGGAGATTGATACTATGGATGGTGATTTTCTATTGACAAAGATTTTGAGTAGCAGCAACCTAACTTCTTTGAGAGATCTCTCGATCAGGAATATATCAACGCTCACTTGTCTTCCCCATTCGAAAGGATGCCAAAAATATCTTCGAAACTTGTTTATTTCAGATTGTGACAAATTGAGAGAATTACCTGATGATCTACTTAGCTGGCGTCTTGTGGATTTGACAATAATTAGATGTCGAAGTCTGCAATCAATTTCATATCAAAGTGGACAAAAAGGTCCCCATTCTCTTCGATCGTTGTACATTAGTGGTTGCTGTGAGCTGAGCAGCCTACCAATTGAAATGATTGAGTCCAGCAGGTGTCTAGAGGTTCTACTGGTCGGCGGATGCGACAAACTCGTTTCTTTTCCAATGGATTTGGGGGAATTGCCTTGTCTCACACGGTTATGTATAGAAGATTATCCTAAATTGAGGAGTTTGCCCAAGGGAATTGGCCGTCTTAGCAACTTAATAGAATTGGTCATTGGTCGATTCTCAGAATCAATTGATTTCATCTCATTCCAAGCTGCTCTCGACGGCATCCAACAATCCAAATCTCTCAAGCAGTTGACTTTATATGGATGGGAACATTGGGACTCGTTGCCGTATCAGCTTCAGCATCTCACTTCGCTCCGCATATTTGAATTGCATGGTTTTGGAATTGAAGCATTACCAGAGTGGTTTGGGGGTCTGTCATCTCTGATATTCATATATCTGTATGACTTAAAAAAGCTTAGGCATATGCCCTCTAAGGAAGCGATGCAACGCCTCACCAAGCTTGGAAATTTAGCTGTTACAGACTGTCCATTGTTGGAGGAGAGGTGCCGGGAAGAAAGAGGCCCTGATTCTGAGTGGTCAAAGATTTCACACATTCCTCTCATAGTGGGAGTGGGCCCATGTGGTTAAAAAGGCATGATATGCTGATATAGTTGGGGTAAGTGTTGGAGCTCAACCACTTAAGTTTTCATTATTTGTTTTTATTATACATTATAATGATTTACTGAATGTTGTAAATATAAAATAAATATGTCTAAACAGTGTTATTAAATATGCGTATTTTGCTATTTCGACTCGTTATTATAATTATTTTCATTTGGTAAATTGAAAATCAGATTAAAGACTATGGATTTGTTAACCAGAGTGGGCCCAAATGGTTAAAGAGGCCTGATATGCTGATATAGCTGGGGTAAGTATTTGATAAGGTACTCTATTTGCTAGTGCCTTAACCTAGTATCTATACTAAAGACTAAAGTACATTAAAGTTATTTTCTAGATTTTGCTCATATATCTATATGCAAAATTAATTTATTTTTCTTTGACTGTTGTCAGTGGACGTGAATATTGATTAGTCAAATGTTCGAGGTGAAAGACGCGATTTGAATTTTGGATGGAGTTTGAGCAAAAATAAACTTCTCCAATATTTATTTTTGGGGGAGCTCTCTTTCTCTCTCTCTTCAAATTGTAAATTTTTAATACTCCATATGTCCAGTTTGTTAAATTCATTTTTAAACACTATTGTGCTTTTAATTACTTCTTAGTGTTTATTAAAATACTATTTTCTTGAATTATTTCTAAGGTCCAGGGATTTCTAGTTCTTAAGCTATTTCATCGTATTAAAATTTGTAATGCTTTACGTGATTTTATAGAATTTTGCATGGTGAATCCTTAGTTTCTCTTTTTCCCCATTGATGGGACTTTCGTATTAGGAAGCAATTTGATATGCCTAATTTTTTGTATTTGAATTTATGCATTAATTGTTCTTCAACAAATTTTACGTCTATTTTGGACATAATGAGAATAAGAACTCAAGTACAACAAGAATGGAAGGTTTGGGACCAAACCCAAAATTCTAGGCAACTGTATGTGTATTACTTTTATGTATGCTATGATTATATCAGGAGTAGGCCATCCTTTTAATTCCAAGTAGCAGACCAGAGAAAGTATGAATTAAAAACACGGTTTGTATTCACATTTGAGGAACCTAATAAAAATATAAAATTGTAAGCTATTAAGAGTAATTATAGTTAAACATTTCATCTTATTTTAGAATGATCAATTTTTAAACTAGGGTTTTGTGTAATTTCCACTATAATTAATTGGTTTTGACACGTTATTCGAAGCCCCGAAGCAGCCAAGTGGCAAACTATTTTGCCTTAAAATATGATTTTTCTTTGGCCAAAATGATTGACAGATAATTATAAAATCAACATACATAAAATTTTTAGAACAATTTAATAGCATTTTTTTGAAATTAATATTTTTTCAAAACTTGACAAAATAGAAATAATCAAATAACATTTTTGATTAATTTGACATATGAAGTCTTTGGAGGGAGAAAAAATTTGTTTTTTGTGAGGCTTACGCCTCAATTTGCCTCGAGGCTTCCGCCTCGCCTCATAATAAAAAATCGCTTCAGTACCCGTTTACGTTTTTTCAAAACATGGATACAATTGTTTTGTCAATGGAGAAATATGAAAGTGTATTACATTTCTGCACATGGAAACCAACCCATCATATTAAGTATTTGCATGACATTCCTACAATGACAATTAGAATTTGCAATTTTAACAAACCACTTTACTCAGCATAGAGATTAGCAAAAGAATAGTACTACAAGTAAAGCACAAAGTTTTAAATATGTATTAGCTAAACCAAGTTTATTTACGTAATAACATCCTTTGTTAAGTGACATTAATTTCTACTACTAGAAAATCAAACTTACCCAATGTACAAGATAACCGAATCGTCAATTTGAAGTTATTCTTACATCACGAGAGAATTTTTAATTGAGTTCATATAACCTGCTACACTGGAGAATTTGAACATAAATAAACCTACTAGGTAAGACCTACTAAGTAAGAGAATTCAGATAGTGGTTTGGACCAACTCCTATCCATCAAGTATATCACTGTATTCACATAGATCATACAAAAAAAGAGAATATGTAGTTAGTAATTTTTATTGAAAACAACAAAAAATATTGACAAAAAAATGCTCCTAGAATGGATATTCTTAAGTTAGATTCTTTAGAACACATCTGGTTTAGTGCCATTAGTTAACTACCATTTTCATCAAGGCTTCCTCGTAATGTAAACAAGTGACTACTATCCATCATAATTTATGCACATATAAGATAATGAAAACTGTTATGGAGGGGATTTCATAAGAATGGGATTACACACTAAAATCTAATAATTGGATCAGACTGGAAGATAAATCAAACAATGCCTTGATTCCAATTAATATATGTCAGCTATTTGAATCATTTTCACCACTACATTCAATACAATGCATTTACCTTAGGTCAGTGGATTTTAACATTATCATATATCATTTTGCATCCAAATGCATACATTACATATAAAAACCAAGATGATGCATTGAGAATTGGAACATTTCGCTTTCATCAGTAACATTCTCAAACAACATGTATCAATATCTAACAAGATGATGAATGAACAATTACCTTCAACACAATGCAAGTTTAAGATACGCAATACAAGGTCACTCAAATATGCGATAAAATCAAACCTGGATATTTCTTCATAGTCGGCGTGTCTGACATCAAATATGTCTGCATCAGAATTAGCTGTATAACCAGAAGATGTAAAAGGACCAAACTTGACTTTGGTGACTAATATAATACGGTTCTGTTCTTTCACAAAAAAAAGGTTCAAAAAATGAGGAATAAGCCAGATTTATAGCGAATATGCTTGAATTTTAATTTGTTAAATCCATTGAAGATACTTAATCAAAGTATAAAGCATTTTAAAACATTTTAAATATTTTCATGTCAGATTTGTGCAGGAAAATGGTGAAAGTTACATAAATTAACTTCAAGCTTCCTGGTTATAGGAGGAATAAATAAAATTACATATTTGATTCACCAAAAGTGGAACCAACACCCATTAATTGCGGGAATTCAAACAGAAACTGAAAACAGATACACAGGTTGTGTTAGATCAAGAACAAACAAGAAGAGAAGCTACAAACACTAGACAGACATAATCCATAAGATCTTACAAAAGAGAATATGTATATCATGTATATCACTTTATTCACATAGATCATACAAAAGAGAATATGTAGTTAGTAATTTTTAGTGAAAACAACGAACAATGTTTAAAAAAAAGGCTACTAGAATGGATATTCTTAAGTTAGATTCTTTGGAACACATTTGGTCTAGTGCCATTAGTTAACTAGCATGTTCACTTCATCAAGGTATACTCATGAAACAAATTCTAATAGTCAACCTAAATACAACAAAGAATTTAACAAATGAGGATCTTGTGATGAAGATTAAAGCAACCAAGGGTGGAAAGAGGTGATTCTCATGAAACCGGCCGCAACAAAATACATCTGCATTATTTACTACAATAGGTCAGTTCTAGAATACAAGTTTACTATACATACATACATTGTAGAATAAGTACTTTCCTTGAGCAAGTAACAATTAATAACTCAAATGGGAAAACTGCTTGCAATTAGAGGGACTAATAACTCTTGGACAGTACAATTCAATAATGTTCCAGTAAAATTATATACAGTCAATGAAATAAATAAACTTGCAAAGTTCAAATTGGCTCCCATCCTAACAGGGTTCAAAAACCTCACCATTTTAGTGCTGTCAAAAAACTTTTACAATGAACCCAACCACTGCCTGAAGATGAAAACTTGATAAGACCTAGCCAGTTCCAAAATCTTCAAACATTAATCCTAATTGTTGCCCATTTAGTCAAACATTATCTCCAATAAACCCAGAACCTCGAAATATTTGTGTGAAATTCAATATTTGAGTATATATTTATCCTTCAATTTCCAAACAAAAATACAAATCAAGGTAATAAAATGCTCTGTATTGCTAAAATTGCACAAATATTAAAAAAAAAAAAAATTTATGCATATCAATTTGAATGAATTTAGGTCCTAAAATAAGATGACCTTCACTATGACTGCAAAAATAAATTTCGAAACATCTCAACGAAGAAGAAATTCAAAGAAAATGAGGTGAAAAAGCCTAAAACCCAACGTTTGCTTCGCATCTCTCGAGAATAAGGAAAAACGAAGGACATGAGTATTGATAGCTTGCCTTCGACATAGAAAAACTGAAATTGGATCTTCAGACGCCAAATCCACGGGAGAGAAGAGAAAATTGTAGCTTTAATTAAAGAGATATGAGATTACAACATATAGGGTTTTGGTGGGAGACGAATTCTATTGAAACCCTGAATCTAAAAATGGTGGAGAACAGATTTGCTTCAAACGTGATTGTGATATGAATTAATCAACTTGTAGAATTATAGTTGTCAATAATGAATGAAAACGTTAATGTTGTCAAAATTCGATCAATTAACTTTAAAAGCAGTTTTTGAAATGGATAAATGTGATGTTGACATGTGGAATTATCAATCAATATTATAAAAAATGATTATACACGTAACATCACTGTTGTTATATTGCGTGGGAAATTGAATTTTGGTACAAAATGAAGAAAATAAATTAAAAGGAAATAAATTTACATATTTGTCCCTTCTATTTAAATTGGTCCTCACCTTTCCTCTTTTGTAAAGACTAGTGTGGATCGTGCGTTGCACGATAATCATTATAATTTTCTTGCATCAAAGTTAAAATGTAATATAATTCTTTTATAACTTGTATGTAATTAGTAGCAGGAATAATTCCATTAGTATTGGAATATTCAAGTCATTGAATTGAAGATTAGATGACAATATCAAATTCATTTAAGTACTTTACTGTGGTGTGATTTTTTGTTTGTTTTGCCTCATTTTATCCCCAATTCTAATTGTAAGGTAGGAGTGTTATAATTGGTAATGTGCAGGTGTACATAAACGCAAAAATGGAGCTTTAAAATTTCTAATATCTTTGCCTTAAAAAATTTCACTTGCTGCTAGAGCTTCGGCTTCCTGATTTTACATACACAAGCACAAATGCATCATCACATTGGTGGCAACTCAGCTTTACTGCCATATATACAAAAATCAGAATTGAGCGACCCTTTATTGAGTCGCCAATCTTCGAATCAGTAAAAAGAAATTTATCAGCAGTCGTGGAACATTTTTTACCTCTCTAAATTATTTTTTATGACAGAGAATAACATTAAAACCCAACCAGGGATGGAATTATTAACTATTCAGTAATTACCAGTAATTAATTTCAAAATGCATCTTTGTCCCAGGGGAAAAAGAATCTGACCTGCCATTGTCTTCGACGCTGCAACATACTGATGGCCCAAGCCATAATGTAGCAGGGAAGAAGGAAGCCGGCAGCACAAAGCAAGAAACGCTGTTAAGTGTCAATCACAACATTGAGTGAGCAACCATGCTTATACAAGTCTAACGCACGTAGGCATGCATATAACAGAAAGAAACAGAAAATTCAACTCACAGAAAAAAAGGTTGATACATCATCATCACTGTCCCCATTTCCCATTGTTAAAGCATGCCTCAAGAGTAGAAGAGCCATTAGCTGGCACAGAAGATAGATTAAAAAGCAATCAAAGATAAAATATAAGATTTACTGAGCTATAAATAAGAGAAACCCAAAAAACGTAGGCAGCAGAGACAAACAAAGATCCAGTCGTTAGGCCGCCTTCGCCCCTAATTGGTGAAATGACCATTAAATAAAATTGAGTGACAGGGCTATACCATGGAATGATTGTTGAATCTCATTTTTCATAAACCCAGAGGAGAGATGACTGTTCTAAAAATATCTTATCAATGTGACAAAATAGCAACCAGATTAGCACAATGGTTCTCACCTATTTACCTTCCGTCTTCCGGCCTTTGTTGTTATTGTTGACCTATGGTTGACTTTATCCTTAATGTTTTGATCATAACACACAAGATTAATATTGTTTCTAACAATTGATTTTGAGTGATGATAGTTCAGTGTTAAAATCAATCAAGCATAATAAATCGGACTCGAAATAAAGATCAAAGTGAAAGTTAAGCATTTAAGTCAAATCATTCGAGACGAGAGCTTGAAAGATTAACGCCAAGAAAGATCAAGATCAAGAGCATGAAAGACGATATCAAAGAATGATCAAGATCAAAAGCATGTGAGACGACATCGACAAAAGATCAAGATGAGAAGTTAAGAGCCAAACACCGAACCAAGATCAAAGACTATACATTCTAGATCATATGTAAAGGTATAATACTTTGATCTTTAGTAATGAATGACAATAGCTAAAAAATTATTTTGTGCACGAAAAGTTATTTTTATTATCATTTACATAAAATGTTTTAATCAAAAGTAAGATTAATTTATAAAATGAAAACATCTTTCATAAGCCTACATTTTTCAAATCAATCAAAAAGGAAATTCTTAATAAAAAATAAAAAATAAATAAAAAGGTCAACGGTCAACGGTCAACCGGACGTCCGGTTCGCCAGCGGTCAAATTTTTAACCGTTCTGACTTCTGACTCACAACGGCTAGTTGGTCATCCAGTTCAGATCCGATCGTCCGGTTGGACATCTGGATGGGCAGAACTTTTTCGTTTTGATGGCTATAAATACCATTTCACTTTGCATTCATTACAACAACTATGAAGAGAGCTTCCTTGTGAAATATATTTGTAAGAAATCTTCTTTGAGCTTAATTTTTGTTTTCATTTCATTTATTTCTTCATAACAAAAACTTTGAGAATTAATTTCTTGAATCATTTCTCCCATCAAAGTTTTTCTTCTCTCTTTGTACTTAAATTATTTATATCAAATCTTAAAAGAGAGATAATTTTTGAAGAAGATTTTTGCATTTATATTGCATAAATCTTTCTAATTCTTCATATTCAAAACTTTGATTGTTGAATCAAACTTGTAAAATCATCATATTTATCAAAGTTTCTCATTTCTCTCTTAGTGCTTAATTTATTACAATCATTCATTAAAAAGATATATATATATATATATATATATATATATATATATATATATATTGAGAAGATTCTTTGAACTTACATTTGATTTATCTCTTCATCATCTTCTCATTGAAACACTTTGATTGATTAAATATAATCTTTAATTATCATATTCATCAAAGTTTTTCATCTAACACTTGAGCTATCATTTATTACTATTCATTGAAGTGTTAGCCTCTCTTAGTACTTAACTTGATTGTATTATTTATCAAGAGAGGAATTTCATTGTAAAATCATTTTGATAAAGTGTGGGTCATATTGAGGTCCCGTAAAGCTCAATAGTGTGGGTCGTGTTGAGGTCCCGTAAAGCTCAACATTGTATAAGGATCGGTGCTTCTTGTTTGTAAGTCACCGGAAGCGTTGTAAAGGGTTTGATTGCACCATAAGTCAATCAATATAGTGAAAAGGCCTTGCTCGTGCTGGAGAGTTTGGTAACGGAGGACGTAGATCATTGCTTTGGATCGAACCTCCACAATTATATCGTTTGCATCATCTCTTCCTTTTACTTATCGCTTTTATATTTGGGCTTATTATTTAAATTAATCAATTTAGTTTTTACTTGCTTGAATTTAGATTAATTTACCGCTTTTACATTGTGCTCATTACTTGTTCTTAATTGGTTTTGTACTTGTGCGTATTTGTTTAATTGTTTCATTGGTTATTACATTAAAACGTGAGTTAATTTTCAAAATTTTTTTAATAACCAATTCATCCCCCCCTCTTGGTTAGTCACTCTTGGGCTGTCAATTGGTATCAAAGCTTGGTACTCATTTTTAAAGATTTTACAATCTTGAGTAATGGCTAACCCAATTTTTCAAAATCCTGAGGGGTATTCTACAAACCGACCTCCTCTATTTGATGGTACAAATTATAACTATTGGAGGACTAGAATGACAATATTTATTCAATCAATAGATTATAATATTTGGGAAGTTATTGAATTTGGTCCCTTTGTGCGTACAAAGATTATTAAAGTTGATGGTAAGCCGGATCAAATTATTCCTAAACCTAGAGAAGAATATAATGAAGAAGATAAAAGAAAATTATCTTTAAATGTTAGAGCCAAAAATATACTTTATTGTGCTTTAAATATAAATGAATTTAACCGTATTAGTACATGTGATTCCGCTTATGATATTTGGCAAGCTTTAGAAATTACTCATGTTGGAACTAGTAAAGTGAAAGAAACAAAGATAAATCTCTTAGTTAAGGATTTTGAAAATTTCTTTATGAAAGAGAATGAACCGATTGTTGACATGATCACTCGTTTTACCGATATTGTTAATGGTCTCAAATGGTTTGATCGAAAATTTACTAACGGTGAACTTGTGAGTAAAGTGCTTAGGTCACTCTCGGAAGAATGGAGCCCATTGAGAATGTTGATAGAAAACACCAAAGATATCAACACATATCCATTGGAGGAGTTCTATGGAACATTGATGACATATGAACTAAATCGCACCGAGACAAAGGAGAAAACAATGAAAAGCATAGAAGAAGAAAAACGTCAAATTGCTTTTAAGATGGAAATAGATGAAAGCACTTCAAGCAAAAATGTGAATGGTGAAGAACTTGATGATCTAGTTCTTCTTGTTAAGAAATGGAAAGGTTTTCACAACAATCATCAATTCCAAAAGAAAGAAGAAAAGTGCGAAGAGAAGAATAGATTTATCAAAAAGAAAGCACTTCAATCAACATATGATGAAAGTGATGATGAAGACCATGAAGAATATGGAAGTCAAGAGGAAATTGCCAACATGTGCTTCATGGCTATTGATGATGAGGTAAATTCAAATGAAAATTGCTCATATGATGAATTATCTATCTCTTATGATGAAATTCTTGAAGAATTTGAAAAGCTTACTTTAAATCATTCGATGCTTAAAAGTAAGAATTTGTTTTTGGAAAATGAGGTAAAGAAACTTTTGAAAACTCAAAATGATTTTGAAAAAGAAAAAGTCAATTATGATTCTTTAATTAAGGAAAATTCCTCTGTACAAGATAAGATTTTAGATTTGACTAAAATTGTTCACAAATTTACACAAGGCAAGAAAATTTTTGATTTAATGCTTGGTGAACAAAAATGTGTTTTTGATAAAGGAGGAATTGGATACAAACCATTTTTAAAACAAAAGTCTCTTGAAAATTTATTTGTTAAAGTCTCTAATTCTCCCATTCCAAATGTCACGTGTAATTTTTGCAATAAAAATGGGCATGTATCTTTTATACTAACAATCAAGGACCCAAAGTTGTATGGGTACCAAAGAACAAAATTAAATTACTTTTGTAGGTACCAAAGAAAACAAATAGCAAACGGGCTTGAGATAGTGGATGTTTGAGCACATGACTGGGAAACAAAGCTCTTGAAAGACTTTCACATATTTAAAGAGGTTTGGATACTCTAGATGAAATTGTAATTTGTGACTAATGTGCTTATGTGTTGCATTATGCCTCCATAATCAAATTTTATGCCCAATTGTGCATGAAACTAGTTTTATGTTTTTGAAATGTGCTATGAAATTTGTTGTGGTCTATTATGTTTTGATTGCTCAATCTTTTTCAAAAGAATGATGTTGGTCTTGATACTTTTAAAAAATAGTGCCAAAAGAAAAATCATTGTAATTGTTGGTATTTACCCATCTCCCCTTTTTGAAAATGTTCTCTTAATAGATAATATTAAACATAATAGGTTTTAGTCAATTATATGATAAATGTTATCATATCTAATTTGATTCTTCTGTATTAAGAGTACTACATCAAAATGAGTGATGTTTATAGGAAGCCAAAATAAGGATGTTTATGTCACAAACATTGTGGTTGAAGTGAAGAAAAATGTCTTCACATTTGAAAGATACTTGATTGTGGCATAGAAGATTAGATCATGTTCGCATGAGCCTACTTTCAAATATTTTCAAAAATTGCTAAAGATATGCCACATTTGAAATTTAAGAAAATTTGTGATGCATGTGAATTTGGAAAAACAAGTGAAGAGTTCTTTCTAAGTTAAACAATACTCTTCGACTACAAAATATGCTCAACTTCTTCACATGAATCATTTTGGACCATATCGAATCATAAGCTCAAACTCGTTGATTACTTTTCTTGATTCATTTAAGTCCTATTTTGGAGCCTAAATTATATGCTTGAAGTGATCATGATGAAGAATTTGATAATATTGATTTTGGTGATTTTTGCTATGAACCTTATTTCTTGACTCCTAGAACTCCTCAACAAAATGGTGTTGTAGAAAGGAAGAATCACACATCGCAAGAAATGACTAAGACTATTCTAAATGAAAATAGTTTGGTTTCAAATGCTAAAATTTGGGAGTTATCAATGAATTTGAAGTATGTTGCTAAATTGAATTTATACTAAATATTCTCGTATGATTGATTCTATGTGCATAATTGGTTGGAATGTATACAGATTTTGTCCAAATGATCATGCTTTCATAATTTGATCACTTATGCTTTGATTATTATATTTACTATAAATATGATGATTATCCTCTTATTGAAACTTGCATATATGTGGCATCTTGTGCATAATTAAGGGGGAATATACTACTATGGTTGACTTAAAGTTTTGATCTTATATACCATACTATTCCTTTCATATGTGCTACCTTTTTGTTACGCTAAACGGGGAAGATATATAGATTATTATGCATAAAAGGTGGAATGTTGAAAGCATGAATATATAAGTTACATGCATGTTGATAGGGGGAATATAAGTGAAAATGATAGAGGAAAATCTTTCGTTGTCTCCTATGGTTGTGTTTTGATCTTAAAAGCTATACCTTTTTGCTTATGCCAAAAGGGGGAAATGAAATGAGATGATTATGCATGCTTTGATTGGAAAATCATTAATATGCTTTGAATATATGATTATTGATTTGTAAAAGTTAGGGGGAATATGAATTACATGATAAATTTATAAATGTATATTCCCTAATCAATTGTTTAATCTTACCTTGCAAATCATCTTGTTTGTCATAATCAAAAAGGGAGAAATTGTTGACCTATGGTTGACTTTATCCTTAATGTTTTGATCATAACAAACAAGATTAATATTGTTTCTAACAATTGATTTTGAGTGATGATAGTTCAGTGTTAAAATCAATCAAGTATTATAAATCGGACTCGAAATAAAGATCAAAGTGAAAGTTAAGCATTTAAGTCAAATCATTCGAGACGAGAGCTTGAAAGATTAACGCCGAGAAAGATCAAGATCAAGAGCATGAAAGACGACATCAAAGAATAATCAAGATCAAAAGCATGTGAAACGACATCGACGAAAGATCAAGATGAGAAGTTAAGAGCCAAACACCGAACCGAGATCAAAGACTATACATTCTAGATCATATGTAAAAGTATAATACTTTGATCTTTAGTAATGAATGACAATAGCTAAAAAATCATTTTGTGCACGAAAAGTTATTTTTATTATCATTTACATAAAATGTTTTAATCAAAAGTAAGATTGATTTTTAAAATGAAAACATCTTTCATAAGCCTACATTTTTCAAATCAATCAAAAAGGAAATTCTTAATAAAAAAAAAAAAAAAAGGTCAACGGTCAACGGTCAACAGGACGTCCGGTTGACCAGGCGGACGTCCGGTTCGCCAGCGGTCAAATTTTTAACCGTTCTGACTTCTGACTCACAACGGCTAGTTGGTCATCCAGTTCAGATCCGGTCATCCGGTTGGTCATCCGGATGGGCAAAACTTTTTCGTTTTGATGGCTATAAATACCATTTCACTTTGCATTCATTACAACAACTATGAAGAGAGCTTCCTTGTGAAATATATTTGTAAGAAATCTTCTTTGAGCTTAATTTTTGTTTTCATTTCATTTATTTTTTCATAACAAAAACTTTGATTGTTGAATTAATTTCTTGAATCATTTTTCTCATCAAAGTTTTTCTTCTCTCTTTGTACTTAAATTATTTATATCAAATCTTAAAAGAGAGATAATTTTTGAAGAAGATTTTTGCATTTATATTGCATAAATCTTTCTAATTCTTCATATTCAAAACTTTGATTGTTGAATCAAACTTGTAAAATCATCATATTTATCAAAGTTTCTCATTTCTCTCTTAGTGCTTAATTTATTACAATCATTCATTAAAAGATATATATATATATATATATATATATATATATATATATATATATATATATATATTGAGAAGATTCTTTGAACTTACATTTGATTTATCTCTTCATCATCTTCTCATTGAAACACTTTGATTGATTAAATATAATCTTTAATTATCATATTCATCAAAGTTTTTCATCTAACACTTGAGCTATCATTTATTACTATTCATTGAAGTGTTAGCCTCTCTTAGTACTTAACTTGATTGTATTATTTATCAAGAGAGGAATTTCATTGTAAAATCATTTTGATAAAGTGTGGGTCATATTGAGGTCCCGTAAAGCTCAATAGTGTGGGTCGTGTTGAGGTCCCGTAAAGCTCAACATTGTATAAGGATCGGTGCTTCTTGTTTGTAAGTCACCGGAAGCGTTGTAAAGGGTTTGATTGCACCATAAGTCAATCAATAAAGTGAAAAGGCCTTGCTCGTGCCGGAGAGTTTGGTAACGGAGGACGTAGATCATTGCTTTGGATCGAACCTCCACAATTATATCGTTTGCATCATCTCTCCCTTTTACTTATCGCTTTTATATTTGAGCTTATTATTTAAATTAATCTATTTAGTTTTTACTTGCTTGAATTTAGATTAATTTACCGCTTTTACATTGTGCTCATTACTTGTTCTTAATTGGTTTTGTACTTGTGCGTATTTGTTTAATTGTTTCATTGGATATTACATTAAAACGTGAGTTAATTTTCGAAAAAGTTTTAATAACCAATTCACCTCCCCTCTTGGTTAGTCACTCTTGGGCTTTCAGTTAAGGGGGTGGGTGTGGGTGTGGGTGTGGGGCTGGGATGGGAGTTTTTGTGCACGGGGACTGGCATGTGTTTATCTTTGTATTCTTACATGTATGTGCCAGACAAAAAGAGAGTGAAAGGGAGGGAACAAAGGCTTTTAATTCAGTGCACTGGATGCTTACGAAAGAATAAAGATAGCAAGCAACAAGAACATAACATTTAGAACTTACAATTAGCAGTATACAAATATTTAAAAGGATAAAGTCATCAGATAAATATTATAATCCTATGTGAATGTGAGTAGACTAGGTAGCAGTTCCTTACAATTAAAGCAGCAGAACGACAAAATGCAGCTCCACTAGCATTTGAGTCAGCATATTCATCATAATCAGCCTCGAGAAGACGACGTTCAGCTGCCGCCATAGCCAGAAGTCGTGGGTCACGCAAATCCAAAGGAGAACCAACAATGGTCCAGCCCCCACTGTAAATGTATAATTTCAAAGTTCATTAGTTCAAACGACTTAAACTGATGCAACTTAGTACATTAACTAACTAATGTAACGAAGAATTAGTGGAAGTAATTTGTCACTCAAAAACAAAATTTTACGCTTCACAAGAAGCCTAATAGATTAGAGTGAGAGTAAATGTTAAATAGTTTAAGCTGTTGTCTACTTCTTTATCTCTTCTGCCTAGCTTTTTTGAGTCCTCGACTGATGTGGAACGATTTAAACCTGGTATTGTGTATGAACGGCATCGTGTGAGATCAGATATATACTGCAAAGACATCTGCAAATAATCATCGAATTAAATTTAAATCCTGTGATTAGCATTAACAATTTCAACGCATAATGCCTATCATTTCTTTTCATTAAATAAAATGTTAATATTAGACTTGGATTTCGATTAATACATTAAAATTATTCTATCAAATCAAACATGACAGTTAGCACTTCTGTGGAATTCACCACAAACTTTCAATTGTAGTTTTTAATTTCCAAGATTTGCTTCCATTTCTTTATTCAGCTCAACAATCATAAACCCAACACTACCTAATCCCGTACTCCATTTAGTACTCCATTCAAGTTTTACCTGGTTGATAAAGATACAAAAAACCCGGCCTGCACGAATTAATTCCAATACGAAGAATTCTGCGAAACTAATGCAATGTTAAGACCAAAGAATTTATTTAAAAATAAAAATGCTAAGAAAGGCAGGTGCTTGAAATACTAAAGATTATTACCCAATCTGTTGTGTGTTAAATCGAGGATGCGTACAGTGTTTTCTAGGTCAATAACTTTAACCGGAAATGTCTATAACCACAAAAATGAAAAATTCAAAGACACAATCAGTAAGTATACTGGCATAAACTAAATAGAGATACAATTCATCGCTATCTAACTTGTTTTCCACAACTGAAACTGTTCTTTGAATTTAATCAAGAGCAATTAAGATTCAAAATACTAAATTGTAATGCAAACTAAAAAAAAAATTATAAACTCAGCAAGAGTTTTAAATAATAAAGGCAATGAAAAGAAATGATGCCTTAAACTTGTAGTTACGTAGAGAAATAATTCGAGTGGAGTTTAGAATGGCCGGTTTTGCTGCTGCAACAACCTATCCCCCTTTGGTTTTAATTCAAATCTTCTGTTCTGCAATTATTTACACAATAAATACCAATAGGGATTGTTTGTAATGACGAATTAAAAATGAATCGAGAAAATGTTGAATCTACGAAAAGAAGAGATGCGTTGTTTGAGGGCGGGCAAACTTTGAACAAGAAACAAGTGGAAAATGAAGGAAGGTAGGTGAATGGAGTTAAGAGGAATGAGACGTTTTAACCATGCGAGATGTAAGCGTGCGAGACACATGGGGCCTCTCGCATGGCATCGTGCATCTCGCACGGTGCGACATGTGCACCGTTATCTGTGACACGAAGAAGGTTTAGATCTCGCACCATGCGAGAGGCACAGTTATTCTTGCAAGGCAACGTGCGTCTCGCAAGGTGCGAGATTTGCACCGTTCTGCGTAGGTGCAGATCTCGCACCATGCGAGACGCACGGTGCTTCTTGCAAGGCACCGTGCGTCTCGCACGGTGCGAGATCTGCACCTTCTCTGTGACACGGAGAAGGTTTAGATCTCGCACCGTGTGAGAGGCACGGTTATTCTCGCAAGGCAACGTGTCTCGCACGGTGCGAGATTTGCACCATTCTGCGTGACATGGAGAACGAACTATTTTAAAAAGGAAGTAAAGTGTTGTACGTTTAATAAAAAAACAAGGAAATGATTTTCTTATGTTGCTCCTGGAAATTTTTATGTTTGCACCTTTAGTATATTTTTCTGCCGAATTGTAGATTTATTATGTATTAGATATTTTTATTAGCGTGAAGATTTTAATTTTTTAAAAATGATCTTAATTTAGTTTCGGCGTTGTTATGATTGAATATTTAGGAAATATTTAATAATTTTTTTGCCGAATTGTATATTTATTATATATTAGATATTTTTATTAGCGCGAAGATTTTAATTTTTTTTAAAATCATCTTAATTTAGTTTTCAGCGTTGTTATAATTAAATATTTAGGAAATATTTGATTTTTTTTGTCGAATTGTATATTTATTATATATAGATATTTTTATTAGCGCGAAGATTTTAATTTTTTTTAAATCATATTAATTTAGTTTTCGGCGTTGTTATAATTGAATATTTAGGAAATATTTGATATTTTTTTGCCGAATTGTATATTTTATATATTAGATATTTTTATTAGCGCGAAGATTTTAATTTTTTTAAAATCATCTTAATTTAGTTTTCGGCGTTGTTATAATTGAATATTTAGGAAATATTTAATAATTTTTTTGCCGAATTGTATATTTATTATATATTAGATATTTTTATTAGCACGAAGATTTTAATTTTTTTAAAATTATCTTAATTTAGTTTTCGGCGTTGTTATAATTGAATATTTAGGAAATATTTGATATTTTTTGCCGAATTGTATATTTATTATATATTAGATATTTTTATTAGGGCAAAGATTTTAATTTTTTTTAAATTATCTTAATTTATTTTTCGGCGTTGTTATAATTGAATATTTAGGAAATATTTGATATTTTTTTGTCGAATTGTATATTTATTATATATTAGATATTTTTATTAGCGTGAATAGAATTGGATTCTTATTTTCATAAGTTATATGGTAATAAAATCATTAGTTTTGTCGATGTTACCGGATTTAAATCATACTTATCGCATTTGATATGTTACTGGAATCATTCTTACCGTATTTTGGTTGGAGCCAATTTTTGATCAAGATATTGATGTAATGGTAGAGTGAAAAAAATATTCAGAGCTTCATATATAGAGTTAGTAAGTTTAATTTATTGAAATCGGATGTAAAACGAATTCGTTAAAGCTTAAAATCTGTACTCCTATTTGCATATAAGATTCCATCATTTTTTTGGCTATTTACATTTTTTTGTCAAAAAGTATCAGCAGAAAAATGAATAGAAAGTGGCAAAAAGATAAAGTTTATTGTAAGTGATTGTAGATATATATATTTACTGAGTGCATTTAATGTATGTGATTGTAGATAAATACATTTATTGGGTTAGATGGAGTGGTTGTAAATATTGCATTTATTGTGTATGTATATATTTTAGTGTATATTTACATACTTCAAGAGTAATTCTCATCTCATTGTAGAGAGTAATTTTTATCTCAAATTGGAGCTATTTTTCTCTTTGATATTTCATATTTCGTATTCAAGGTAATTCTGCTTTAACTTTCTACAAATTTTGTATTGGAGACTCGTGATTGTATTTAGATGTCTCACCGTGTCACGAAGATGGGCTATTTTGGTGACACGGTAATGGCGATCGTGACATGGTGATAGCGTCCCCGTGCCTCCGTGACACGGTCACGGTGATGACCATGCCATCACTGTGACACGGTCACGGAGATGGCATAGCCATCACCGTGACCGTGTCACGGAGAATGCCAGGCCATCTCCGTGGCCATGTCACGGTGATGGCATAGCCATCTCGGTGAGCGTGTCACGAGTGGGCATGCCATCTCCGTGACACGGAGATTTTTATTTTTATTTATATAAAATTTGGTTTTTTTTTTTTAATATTGATAGATTTACTTATAAATATTTTCGGAGATGGCTTTAGAGTACATAATCTCTCCAGACCAATGGTTTTCTGCCACTATTGTTCAATATCCAAATAGTAAATATGTGCAAGATTTTATAAGATTTATAGGTTCAAATGATCAAGCTTCTGTGTTATGTAGTAATTTTAATGGATTTATTTATAGAAGAGAAGAAGAAGAAAAAGAAAAAGAAGAACAATTTAGTAGTAAATTAGTACATGAGTTTATAATGAGACTTATAAATTCTGAAAATGAAAATGAAATTTGGGTACGGTTAGATGACCATGTTGCTAGGTTTGGCATGCAAGAATTTTGCCTTATTACAGGATTACCATGCCATGAATCATCAATGAATATTGACCATAATAACAATCGTCTTAGGAATAATTATTTTAACGATAACAAAAAAATTATGAAAATGAAGAAGATAAATTTAAACTGGGATTAGTTATGTTGGTGGAGTGTGTTTTGAAACCAACCTCCAGACAAATTGATTATAGAATTCTTGGCATGGTTGATCATTTGGATGAATTTCTTGTGTATCCTTGGGGCCGTAAGGCATATTTTACTTTTTTAAATTCGTTGAAAGAGTCACAAATGGAAAGAATACTGAGGACGCAGCGAACTCAACAAATTCCTAAGTATGCATTGCGAGGGTATCCACTTGCATTTCAAGTAAGTTAGAAATGTTTAATGCAATTTTGTTTTTTCGGTGCATGGAGGCACGGCATGCTTCCATGGCGCACGGAGACACGGGCGTGCCTCCATGGCGCACGGAGGCACGCCCGTCTCTCCATGGCGCACGGAGGCATGCCCGTGTCTCCAGACGCATGGCGTGTCTATGATGGAGGCACGGCGTAGTGTCTGTCATCCTGTCACCGTTTGTTCCATATAGCAATCAAGTAGTTTAACATATTTATTACTCCCACTTCCCAAATGTCTTAAACTTGTGTGAGAAGAAGTATGATAACCTGCTTTGAAAACAAACTGTTCTAATAACTAAAAATATTAAAACTTTAACTCATTTCCACATGAAACACATAAAAAAGCATAAATGAAATATATTAAAACTTTAACTCATTTCCACATGAAACACATAAAAAAGCATAAAAGAAATGGCTTTATCTCTGCTTTGAACACTTGGCTGAGCTAATAACAGGAAGTTATTATTGATTTAGAAATTATAAATAACATATGGCGGCTACAGGTTGAGAAAGCTATTGAAGAATTTCAGTCTGTCATCATTCCTGCTAACTTGGACAGCATTTGGCCTGAGCTAATAGCTAATAAAGGAGCCACATTGTAATGTAAGGTTGTATCAACAGTAGACTTGAATTTCCATGTTATTCATTTAACTTCATTTTCACTATCACTATTAAAAAAATGAAAATCAAGTCTTTGGTTCCCACTTCATCAAGAGAAACTTAAGAAATTCAACAATTTTGTATTAAATAAAATATGACATAGAAATAGATAAAATTGAATTGAAAAGAGGCTGAAATGAAAACAACCTTATTTATTATATTTACAAAAAAAGGTGAAGATAGACATCCAGTTCAAGACAGAAATCAGAAATCAGTACTAACAACCAAGCTGAAATTCTTCACACTACCATACACACTACCATTCATTTTTGTTTTCAACAAAATATCAAAAGAACTTGATTTCTAATTTGAACTGGTTGATGTCTGGCAATCTATTTTTGGGTTGGATCGACAATGGTGTCACGGCTGTCTCCAACAATTTCTCCCACAATTTCTTCTTCAGTAGGTTCGCTGGTTGCTACCATCTTTTGTTTCTTTAGCTCAATGCTTTCTTTTTCAAACACTAAGTTTCTTCGTGTATTAGGATTGGTGTGAAGCGAGACATTCTTTGTCTTTGGCTTTGGTGGAGACATGATTGGAGATCCCTTTCTAGGCCTACAATTGTTATCAAGAATGTAGACAACATCAAACCTTGGTTGGTTTGTTCTGGGATCCAAATTTCCATATTTTAAATAAATGAAATGGTCTTCATTTGCACAATTCAAACTGTGAATATGTTCTGACTGCATAAAAAAGTAATGAATATACTATCAGTATGTTTAAGTAGGAAATATTAGCAAATGTAATAGAAATAGTGAGTAGTATACCGTTATACAATCATTCATCAAAGTTTCAGCTGACAGTTGCAGAAATTTTTCAGCCAATTCACCAAATAATGATGCAGAAATAGATCCACTATCATCTGCAATATGGACATTACATCTTGCTCTGGAAGAAAAATTGAAATAACTGTCATACACATTTTAAATTTACTATAATTCACTATTTGTATTACAATAGGACTATTTGTATTAAAATAGAAGTTATTACCTTGGAATTGCTCATGCACGCATGTATTTGCAATAATTGCAAAAAAAACATTTCATTCAAGTGAGCAAATGACATCCAACCACATGTGTCACAAGCCATATACCAAAGTGACTGAGGTTCTACATTCAATTCTAACCGACCTTTTATCCAGAATGTCTTGCGCTGCGAACAAATGTAAATATATGTGGTAGATAATAGAAGAAATTTTAAAGAAAATAAGCAATGGTTTTAGTTTTACTTGTAGTAGTTAATATACCGTCAATGAGTAGTCTGTAATGTCATTGATGTTTTGTTCTTTGGGGGGGGGGTAACATACTGGATGTGTTCGGTAAATCATAAGTCTTTTTGGTAATCATTTCTGTCAGTATGTCTTTGTTTCTTTGAATCCTTGTATACCATAAAAAATGAATGAAGTTAAAAGATAAAGAAAAATTGCAAAGCGAAGTTAATTTTTGCACTGGAAAATATGCATAAACTCACCATTCTCTAAGTTCAGCAAGTTTTTCAAATTTCGAATTAATAAGGATGGAACTGTTTGCTTTAGTGGATAATGATATCCCTAATGAAGCAGAGGAAGCATATAGAGGAAGCATATACGGAAGTTAGGTATTCCAAGTTTAAAAAAATGATGAATGTAGGTAGGTTTTCTTAATAGAAGTTTTAAAAAAATGATGAATATTACCTTTGAATGATGTGACTTTTAGATGGTTGCCAACAATCATTGGTTTTTTCATAAGGCAGTCACTTATTTCAACGCCTTCATGCTCAATAAAGTTATCCCATATAGTGAGAATAATTGCTTGCAATCTGTAAATGGAGATTTCAATTTTCAGATTAATAATAATTAACATAATAGATAAAAAGTATCAGGAAGATTTATAGTCATCTATATTTATACATAACTTTCATTGACAAGGACAATGTCTTGGACAGTTGCATCTGCATCTTGTTACTTGGAATTTTCCGTTTTGGCTTAACATTAATAGCAATGCCAACAAATGCTGCAAAAAGATTTTGAAAAAGCTGGTGCATGAAGTACAGCTCGAAAATATGTACTTCATTTAGGAAAATGACGAAACTCATATTAACTATTACCTATTTCAACATCAGTGTCTATGTAGTTGTGAAGTTCATCAAATGGTGTAAACTGAAAGCATGACTCTACAAGAGGACTATGGTCTTCATCTGATTCTTCAATTCGTGTTGAACCACTGATTGTCCATTGTGTATCTCCGCAAGTTGACTTGAAGCGATCATCTGTGTGTTTGACGTGTGCGTTGGAAATGAAGTAAGTCTTTGATGGCACTAAGGTGTTTTCCAAAGCTTTGATATTCTGAGCAAATATAGTTGCTTGGACTTTGTTTTCCTACATTAAATGATAGGACATATAACATAAGTACAGAAATACAAATATAGAATGTCCATTATTAACACCGAAAAAGTATGGGCAAAAATATTACCGCCGTATCCATTAACCAAAGGTGCTAATATGCCCCCATTTCCTTTTTGTGATGTTCGGGAAGTTGTTTTTTCTACAACCACCACTTTACATGTCCATCCGATTTCTCTTGGTGCAATATCTGGAATTAGTTTTATTTTGGATGCCATTCTATGACAGGAAAACTAAATTAGTTAGAAACACATTAGTTAGAAAGAAAAATTAAACATTACTTAATTTAATAATAATGTAAAAGAAGAAAAAACTATCTAAAATCTCCCCTCTTATTTTTTTTTTCCAGGAAAACTGGAACTACATTACAAACAAGCATCCAACATTAATCAATACATCAATATCAATATCAATACAAGAAGAAGTTAATCAAAATAGAGGAAGAAAACTCACATAAGATGTCAATACATGAGTATCATATCATATCAATACAAGACAAGAAAAAGTTAATCAAAATAGAGGAAGAAAACTCACATCAAAGCACTATCTATTTATCTTTCTTAGTTAAAATTTGTGTTGGGTTTTCTGGTATATATAGGCTAGGGATGTATGTATATATGTAGAGATAAGGTGATTGGCATCAGGAAAGTTGTAGGAAAGTGGTATGTGGTATGATTAACTACAGAGGTAGTATGGTTCAGATTCATTGCAGTCTGCAGAGACCATACTGTCCATTTTTTAGCACTAAAATAAAGTACACTGTGATTTGTAAAAAAAATTACGTGTACATAATGTAATGTAAAAGAAAAAGAAGTTCATGAAAATAGAGGAAGAACACTCACATCAGATCATAAATGTAAATAAATAAACGAAATATTTCTTGCATTTGGTTTTCTGGTGTATATATATATATATAGGGAATAATATTATGTGTAGATATAAAAATATGCATATAGGTATGCATGTATATGCAGAGATAAAGTGATTGGCACAGTAAGTAGATGGCACGAAAGTGGTATGTGGTATGGTTGAGATTGACTACAGACTGTGGTATGGTTCAAACTGCAGACTGTAGAAACCATGACCATACTGTCCATTTGTCAGCAGTAAAATAAAGTACACTGATGATTTATATATTTAACTTTACAATATATAACAGAAAAAATTAAAGTATTGTTACAGTAAGAGGTAAGTCACCAAACTAACCAAATAATTTGTATCTACATTAAAACATTTGTGTAAAATATATTCAAAAAATGTGAGAAAAACAATACCAACGTGTAAGTGAAATCTTGGGTGTGGGGGGATTTGGACGTGTGTACAAGGCTAAGTCTAATGTTTCATGTTTCCTTTGCGCATTGCGCATGGAGACACACCTTTGTCTCTGTCTCCGTGTGGCACTCCGTGTCACACAACCGTGTCTCCATGTGTCTCTATGGGTGATTTAGTTTTGATGTGTCTCTATGGGTGATTTAGTTTTGATGTTTACCTCCCTTCGTGAAAAAAAAAATACCCCAGACACAATTTCAGTACAAATAAATCCCGAGGAGCTCCTCGTTCTCATATAAGACATTCATCCCTACCTATTCTCACATGCAGAGTGTAGAAAGCCAGCCATCACTTTGCACGAAAATAAAATACACACTTGCAATTCAATTTATGGGAGCTCTGGTTTTTTTCAGGTCATGATAGAGAAAAAGTAGTTTAAATACCCAACACAGCAATGGCAATAACACGGCAATTACAGTCATCCAAAACTACAATGTAAGATAATCATTGAATCTGAACAAGCGATAAATGTATTAACCATAAGATCTGAAAAACAGTTGTAGAGGTGTAATTGCGTAATTGCACAAGCAAAATTATCATGTCAAAGACAAGATATGTTCCAATTTTTCAATTTCAAACTTTTTTATACATTTAATACTACCTTGAATGTTTGAAGGCTTAATCAAATGTCATCGCAGTTTTTTCTTCCTAATTCCCAAAAATCATAGAAAAGTGTAATTTGCCAAACATTGGAGCTTCTTGAAGAATATTATGAAAGAATGGTACTCAAGCATTCTTTAGTTTAAAAACTGGAAAAAAATATAAAGTCAAAGGTGGTACCTCTATTATTCCAGTATCAACTCAATAAAGACTCAAAGAATACTGCTTTCCCAATTATATCCAATGTCAAGCGTGAGAAAATGGACTCCATCTCCACGTCCTCAGCATCTAATGCAGCATTGTCAAGCTTTTTACAAAGCTTATTGTTGCTTCTTCGAAACGGCTAATCATTGCCAACATAAACTACAACATGCAATTTTGTAGACATGTCAGTAATGGAAGAGAAAGAATGTTGATTGGGAGGTCAAGCATTTTAAGTTTAACTTTCTCTCTCGTGGATAAAGATTGTAGTCCAAGTCAGAAAACTAGCAATTAAATCAGAAAGATGAATGAAGTCTTGCAATGGTCAAAATACTACCTTTTGATGCAATGCTGGGACTACAGCGTCTTACGCCACCATATTTCTCCATCAGCAGGGATAAGCCCCTTCCCCATTACAAAATCCAAAATTTCAGCTAAAATACCCTGTCACGATTTTAAAAAATTAACTCCACTAATATTGACTACATAGAGGACAATTGTAGTGATCCTTTTCACTATTAGTAATATTTGATCCATATATCTCATCAATGCTGATTTATTAATTTTCTTATAACTACAACTTGAAAAAACACCACAAGGATAGTTACCATGACCTGTTATAAAGTTTTTTTTATTACAAAATAAATAATAAAAAACATAGATTGTTATATGATTTTAGCACACAAAATAAATAAACATAAAACATAAAATAGTGTGAGAGGTTTAGGAACCTTGATGAGAAGTTGGAGGTAAATATCATTGGATTTAGGGCGGCGCTTGGTCTTCTTGCTCTTGCTCCTACGATCAAATCAATACCCTAAACCATAAGCACAATAAGTATTAAAGAGAACACCCTGAAAACTTTACAAGCACATACCATTCACGATATAGTCATCAAACACTATACAATGACCCAGTCTCGTTGCCCGGTGTGACATACATTTACCTTAAACAAACCACTTCAGTTGTAATGGATCAAAAACATAAGATGATAAACAATAAAAGTTTAAAAAGCTAAAGCAACAGATTAAAAATTAAATATGCTGGAAAACAAAGATCAGATAAAAACTCGGCAAAAAAAGGGCAATTTCTTCAGCCTAAAAGTTTTACTTATTTAGGGCATTTGTTTAAGATTAAAATTTGATTTTTATGTAAGTCAAAGTCAAACAATCAATATCAACCACATTTTTTTTGGTCCATAACTTTTTAACCACACATTTCAAAACCTTCTATCACAATCTACTAAAAATCTAATTGTAATCTCCACCAAACACCCTTCCTCCTTTAACACAAACCAAAAAATAAAAATTAAAGTAAGAAGATACAATAGCTCTTAGAATTGCTTACATTCTCAGCTATTTCTTGGGAAGAAGCAATGAAAAATCAACAACAATGTTTCGCCAGAGATGTAAAATTAAATTAAACCTAAATCATTAGCCAACTCAAATCATATTTAAATTAATTATTGATAAAAACTATAAAAAAATTCAATTCTAAGAGTCATAATTTACATTTTTGACAACCAATTAAGATGAACTTCGCAAAAGTAGCATACTAAATTAGACACATTCCACCGCAACATCAACATCACTCAAAACATCAGCTTCAAAAAATCAGCTTTCCAACGTAAGTGTAAAAAATTATTTAGACTAATAATTTCGACTCTATTTTCAGTCACTAAAGTAAAATATTACCAAATTTATTATCTATGTCAACAACACACAACAAACAACAAATGAAAATCAAAATAAAGAAAGTTGAATGTTATGAATGCCTTTGAATATCTAACATTATCCTTAACCTGGCTCGTTGTACAAAGCTTTTGCTCTTCGTTTGCTTGCTATTTAATGACTATAATTTGTTATAATGAATTCTAAGAGTCACAAGAGTATTGTTGCATCAATAAGTCCTTTCTTGTTAATTAGCACTCCATAAGACATTCATACATGTTTCTTAGAAATAAGGTTTCCTCAAAGCCTCCATAACTAAATCTTTGATTCCTTCAATCAAAAATAGTGTGCAATAAATTAAGAACATAAGAAGATAACTTGCATTATTGTTCAAAAACTGCAGATAGAACTTCTTTATATACAACATTCCTGGTACAGGTGGTGTGATGTCTTTCTTTATTTTCATTTGGTTTCATAAGAACTTTCACATATTTACTACTTTGTTCTCTTGATAATGCGACATAAAGTTGTCCATGTGCAAATACAGGTTCAGGTAAATACAATCCAACAAAATCAAGAGTTTGACCTTGAGCTTTATTTATAGTCATGGCGAAGCATACACGAACTGGGAATTGAGTTCTTTTGAATCGAATTGGACTCATATCATTTTCACAAGGCACAAATGGTATCCGGGGTAGAAAACCTCTCTTGTTTTTATATTGTCCAACAGCAATTTCAGCATCAATTATATTTAGATCAAATCTTTTACAAATTAGCCTAGTTCCATTGCATAAACCTTCAGATGGATTTATATACCTCAATAAAATTATAGGACAATTTTTTTTTCAAAATTAATTCATGAGGCGAAACACCGTTAGGAGTTAAAGTATTGAAGAAATCTTCATCACATAATTGTGCATTAATATTTATTGCTTCATCAAAACTATAGTATTTAATAGAATCGTCGGGAAATTGTTCTATTAACATCATATTTATAAAATCAACATTCTCATTTTTTGGACTTAATATAATTCTATTAATCATACCTTCACTATTATCTGGGTAAGCATTTAAGTCAGGAAACACAACATCCATCAACTTTCTTACTGACGTCGTTTGATTATCATAAGGAATAATCATTTCGTCTGGAAATTTAATCATATTGCATGAATGTAAAGGTTCAATCCCATTTCCAATTCGCAGTAAATATTCAGAAAAAGGGAAATCTATTTGAGCTCTCATATTCTGAACTAATTTGATTTTTTTAATAAATGCTCAATAAAAAGAACTTACTTCGACTGGATGATCTAACTGATTGCCCACGCCCACAATTTTGTGAATAAATATTTTCTTCCATAAACTCTTTGCAATTATCATATAAAAAATGGGTATTTAGCTCCTTAATAAACAATGTGTTGAAGAGAATGTGTTTGTGCAACAAAAGGTAATTTCTGAATGAAACATGTAATCCTTTAACTTCCCCTTCGTGTCCATGTTCAAATTTTACAGGTCACATTGAGAGTTACAAGGTTTTTTAACTGCTTAATAAACAATGTGTTGAAGAGAACTGTGCAACAAAAGGTAAAGTAATTTCTGAATAAAACATGTAGTCCTTTAACTTGCTCTTCATGTTCATCATGTTCATGTTCAAATTTTACAGGTCACATTGAGAATTACAAGGTTTTTCGTTAATTTCAAGACCATGAAGCTGAAGTTCAATGCAAACTGCAGCATATTACACTCCAAAATAAAATCTAAAAGTATACACAACATCTAAAAGTTTTTAGTCTCGTTTCAAAAGGTAATTTGCTGTCAACTACAAGGTTTTCCTCATTTTCATTTCAAATCCGATTTGAGTTAATTCCGTATCGCGATACATGATGGGGAGACACGGTGCCTCCATGCTTGATGGAGACACAGCACACAAAGCATGAAGAGTCCATGCTTCCTGGAGACACAGGCCTCTCCATGCTTCATGGAGACATGGCGGTGTCTCCATGAAGCATGGAGGCACGACGGTGTCTCCATGGTTGATGGAGACGGCACCATGCGTGTCTCACTTTGACACGGCTAACACGACTATAGCCACCCAATTTCCCATTTCTCCTTTACCAAAAACACAACGATTCACACATTCATCATGAAAAAATTAACTCAACACAATTTTAGTGAGAAAATTCAAGAAGGACAACAGTGAAATCTTAAGACATTTGGTGTCTCCATGGTTGATGGAAACACCGTGTCTCATTTATTCACTTTGACATGGCTAACAAGACTATAGCCCACCCGATCTCCCATTTCTACTTTACCAAAAACACAACGATTCACACATTCATCATGAAAAAATTAACTCAACAAAATTTTAGTGTCACATAGCAGAAAATTTAAGAAGGACAGCAGCGAAACCTTAAGACACTTGAGGAATCTAATGAACAACAATAAATTGCACGCAGCCAATCCTATCCTGGGAAGAAAGAGCAGAATGGGTTGAGAAGAAAGATCACAACGTTTCGCTAGAGAACAAAAACAGAGAAAAAAAAGGAGAGAATTTATGCTAAACAAACTTTCTAATGCACGATCGACGTCGTTGCAACACCAGCACCAAATCTCCACTAAGGTTCACCCCCTCCTTTTTTCGTGATACATTGTTGATTTTACAACGTATTATGGAAGAAAGCTATGGAATTTGTTAGAGTTTCAAAAGGGGAGAGGCGAGAGAAAGGACAGAGAAAATATGTAAACTTTGCCCAGATTTAGGGAAAGCGAAATCGCGACAGGGAGGAGGGAAACTACCCGTCGAATTCTTTAGGCTTGAAAACGAAGGCGATTGTTAGGGTTTCAAAAGAGGGGACGTTGAGAGGGAGAAAGTGAATGAATGAATGAATAAGAGAACAATAAGACTGGGGAAAAGGGGAAAAGAGAAAAAAAAATTAATATGTCAACATACGTCACCATGACGCCTTATGAATAGGAGAGAATTCTCCTCTTTTATATATTGTAGAGGATAATATCTTTTCTAAATTTTATTAAAAGTCTTCCATCTTTTCAATTTTGACATTTTTATCCTCATATTCCATGATTTGCTCGATTCAAGTCGTTATGTATTTTATGTTCATTTTCAAATAATCTAATATCAGGTTTCTACTAAATTAAAGAATATACATACAAACAAAAGTAAGTATCAATTCAGTAAAACACTCCAAAACATCAATTATTGACGATCCAAATAATTGTAGAATTAAACTTATCATTTCCCGCCCGAATTTCTCATTCCCATCATGAATCTTTTTATTTATTTTCTTTTTTATATTTTTAAACTTTAATCTTATTTCAAAAAAATAAAGTTATATTAAAATTAATTAAATGAGATATTTTATCCCAGTTTCACCTTTCGAAAATCTCCGAAGAGACAAGGAGTGGGAAGGACTATGACAAACTATATGAAATAAATGTCAAACATTACTTGCTTTAATCTTTAAACACGAAATTCTCAACAAAATGGATGTCGTACAATTGGTAAACTACTTTGTCTATGCATTTTTCACACTTGATTAGATTCACTGTTGGTGAAGAGGTTAAAACAATTTTATTTTATTTTTTTAAAAATGATTTACTTCACCTACGAAATATTCGTAGGTGAAAGATAGAAATGTTAAATGAACACATTAGGCACGAAATATTTGTTTATAAATAGTTACCGACTTTACCAACAAAAATATCCTTGTACTACAACATACAATATTAGTTAATGACTCAAACACTTAATGATAGGTAAAGCTTGGCTCTATAAAATGGGCTTATTCAATCTTATTGACAATGGGGTGGATTCGGTGCTGGCCGACCATTTTGCGTTCCACCCTGCTAGGAATTTTCCTCTACGTTGCATAAAGAAGTTAAAATAACAAACAAGTGCAAAATATAATAAAAGCAACGAACGAGGCACGTCGTAAAAACTTAATAACAACGTATAATTGAGGATTTTTGCAACGTGCACTGCTCATTGTCGTATCCTTCGACTCTACAACATTAGAGCCTACAATATACGGACAAGCGTTGTAAAAAAAAACTATTGCAACATTTTTGTCCGTTTCAAAAAATAGTTTTTTTTGTAGTGAATTTTTTCTCCAACTACAAAATTTTTAGCAACAAATATTTCTTGTCTCAAAAAGTATACCCTATTGCATCACAAACATTTTGTTGCAAAAAATAAAAGTTTTTCGCCATAAGTTTCCTACCAAAAGTATTTTAACGCCTTCATTTCCTCATATTTTTGGCAACCTTCTTTATTATTTGCCGCAACTTTTCACATTTCACGACAACTTTTTATGTCGTCTTATATTTTTGGGTATTTATTTTTTTATCACAATCTTTGTGACAAACTTGAAAAAAAAATGTCGTGTTAAATCACTTATTGCGACAACTTTTTGTATGTCGCGAAATAATTTCGCATAATTTTGTTGTAGTGGGTCATGGGAGGACCAAGAGGCCAATGAATGTGTATTGAAGTGGGACAGGAGGGCCTCTGCTTTTTCAATCATTCAGGCACGAAAGCTCTTCGTGTGGTGGGCATGGTCTACATGGAACATAAGTGGTATGACTACTACAGTGATAGTGGTTGTTCAATGTATGTGAAGAAGGTAGGAGGGATGAGAAGGTCGATGGACCTGGCTAAGGTGAAAATGGAGCTGAAGATGGTGGAGTTTGGTTTGTTTAGGCAGCCATGGTTGTCATTGTACAGGTGGAGGAGGATCTGTGTGATTTTCTTATTCAATGGTGGTGGTGGTTGTTGTTGTTGGGTTAGGTTGGACTTGAGGTTGTATAAAGAGTGCTTGTGATCAATTATTTAGGTGATTGTGACCACATGTCATTGTGCATAGGTCACAGATAAAATAGTACAAGTTGTAAGGTTACACTTCACAGATCACATGTCATATTGTATATGTCACAGATAAATGTCAATAGGTTACATATAAAAATGATATGGTGACAAATCAAATAGCATAGGTCATGGGTCACAAAATAAAGTGCATATGTCACATGTCAGGGTTAATCCCCCAAATAGTCACTGAACTTTGTCAAAAGCCTCAAGAGCTCACTGAACTTCAAATATTTCCTAAATAGTCACTGAACTTTGAAATAAGTCACCAGGAGGTCACCGAACTTAAAAACTCCCCTAAATAGTCACTGAACTTTGCAAAACGGCCCTAGAATGTCACTCAACTTTACAAATCATGTTAATAAAAGAGTTTATATAGCTGAAACTACGCACTACATAGACCCACTTTGGTGCATGCATAAAAAAATTATTGCTTTAAAATTATTGAATTCCCTCACAATGCTAATAGTTTATTTAATGCTATTATGACCATTATTAGAGAATATAATTGCTAGAGTAAAACTCATTTTTTTGCATTCGATAATGCTAATGTTAATAAATCAGTCATCCATAAATTGTTAAGGATATTGTAACCTGAATTTGGTAGTTATTTGTTTCATATTTGTTGTGTGTCATATTTTAAATTTAATTGTGTAAGATGACTTGAAACATATCAAAGATGAAATGCAAAGAATTCAAAATGCATTAATATATGTCACAATCTCACCTAGTAAAAAACAAGCATTTGAGGATTTTTGTACTGAAAATTGGGTGATGAATTCGAAACATTTGTTACTTACTATTTAGGGTACACATATTTAGAGTAACCCCTAGGGCCGTTTTGCAAAGTTCAATGACTATTTAGGGATGTTTTTAAGTTCGACCTCCTGGAAACTTTTGTCCAAGTTCAGTGACTATTTTGGGAATATTTGAAGTTCAGTGACATCTTGGGGACTTTTGACAAAGTTCGGTGACCATTTGGGGGATTAACCCGTCACATGTAAGTAGGGCGGTAAATGGATCAGATCTGCCCACATCTGATTCGATTTGATAAGAATAATTATCTGATCTGATCGATAATCTAATGAATATTTGGTTATTAAATCCATATCCGATTTGCTATGTTATTAAATATTCGATTCGATAATCCAATTCAAATTTGAAGAAATTAGGAAGATAAAAAATTTATATTAGTCAACTTCTAAACCTTATAATTAAAAGGCCCAAATAGATTTTACCCAATTCTTGGCCCACTTATTTATAGATTACAAATCATGTGATATTCTAGTGAGTATCCGATGTGGAAAGTGGGATTTTTGGAACAATAAAGCGACTACAATTGTTGGCCCCTCGGTTATTTAATTTATAAAAATAAATTAATTATTTTTTTCTTATTTTAATTAATAAAAATTAAAAACTCTTCAAATATTTCAATTAACAATATTATGCTATTATCTAATATTATTTATTATTTGAAAATTATGTGTAAAGTATAATACAGGTTTCAAATTGAGAAAATTATGTTTTATAAATTATGCGATAATATATAAAATACAGCACCGTTCTCCTATCCCTAGTGGGTAGGAGAAACTTTACCCACTGCTTATGTGGCATTTGCCACATAAGCAGTGGTCAAAATGAAATTCAAAAAGTAGGAGACATGCCCCCTCCTCCTCCCAAGCGCACCTACCATTTCTTCAAATAGCGATACATACTTTATTTATTCAAAAAGTTTATTAATAAAATATTAGAGAAAATTATATGTTTCTTTAAATAGCGATAACTCGAGCTTAACTAGTTAGAAAATATATTTTTTCGAGCCTAACATACTTTATTTAACGTGGGCTTTAAAATGAGACCAATATCGATATACTTTTGACTTCTTTAAAAATACTTAAATATTTGACTCAACTAAAGTGGACAATAAAAAATTAATAGAAAATCCTTTTAAATTTAATTTAAAAGAAAAAAAAAAAATGACGTGCGGACACCACGCACAAGTGTGCGTGGTGTCCGCACCACACCATTTCTTAGAGGAGCACAATGCTCCCCCCATTTCTTAGGAAATGGTGTGCGGACACCACACACAAGTGTGCGTGGTGTCCGCACAATAATTTTTTTTTTTGTTTTTTTAATTTACCTTTTAAATTAGTCAATATAAGTTTTTTAGGAAAAAAAAGGAAAAAGCAAAGGAAAATTTGATTTTTTTTTTTTTAAAAAAAAGACGAGTTACACGTCTTTTTTAACATACACGTTTGACGTTCGTTTAACTATTTTTTAACTATAGCAAACATATTTAAATGACCAAACAACATTCATAACAACCGAAATAGAAAATTAATAGTCTTACATCAACATAACACAAATTTAATTTAACTACTTCAGTTAAGTTAAATTTAAGTTGTTTACTTAATTTTACTTATTTAATTTAATTACTTCAATAATTTGTTAAAAATCCTTTTAAATTTAAATAAGTAGATAATCCTTTTAAATTTAGATAATTTAATTACGTGGGCAATAGAGCATTCTTGAAGTTGTTTATGCTATTTGAAGAAATGGTAGGTGCACTTGGGAGGGGGTGGGGGGCATGTCTCCTACTTTTTGAATTTCATTTTGACCACTGTTTATGTGGCAAATGTCACATAAGCAGTGGGTAAAGTTTCTCCTACCCACTGGGGGTAGGAGAACGGTGCTGATATAAAATATATTATATTATTATAAAAAATCGGATTGGTTTGTTACTTTGTTATCAGATCAAATTGCCTTATATTCATATTTTCTTCATTTAATTAATAGATTATCGAATTCGAATTTTGATCGAGTTACTAGACTGAGACCCTAAATTCATCTCTCATTAATTTCATTGAATTCAGATCAAAATTCAATTCATTGACAGCCTTACATGTAATGGGCCATATGTCAAAGTGCAAATGTCATATGTCACAGATTAAAGTGTATAGATCACAGGCCACATTAATCTTTTCCGTGCTTATCGTCATTAGCATCTCATCTATGCTTGTTGATTGGGACATTCGAAACAACCTCTTAAATCTATCTCTATAGATCTTGGTTCCCAGAATACACTATATTTCCCATATCCATCATGAAGAAGCTTTATAAAATTGCACATCTACTAATTGTGGTACGGGAAGATGAATTTTGATCATTATCGAAATATTAAGTATACACCCAATAACCTTTTATACACACATGATTTTGGAGAAAACCAAATATTTGATTATTTCATCAAAACATACTGTCAAAATCAACTATTTGTCTTTGATTGTAGACATTTTGCTACCACTCCAGCCCTTGTAAATATAAACATTACTATTGACCTTTTTACATATAAACTTATTTACATTCCATATATCAGGTGGGTTAACCGAAGTACAAACTTTATGATATGATCCAGGATGAGGGAGTCATGAATGCAAGTCCAAACCAAGACTCGGTGATTATCGAAGAAGGGGTAATGACGTGATCGAGAGCAAAACGAGTCAAAGAGGCGTTAGGGATGCTCGTCAAACCCACTATTGATGAAACCATGTTCGGGACGCAAAATGAAGTAAGTTTTATGTTGGGGTCGAAGGTCGAAAAGACTTGGATCAACGTAATAAAGCTGGCCGAAGGAAGTTCTAGCCAACCGGACGCGCCCACCGGACTTCCGGTAGCCAAAGTTATGAAATCTCTGCCAAACCGAATGCGAGCCACTCAACCGGGCGCACTCTACTGGACGTCCGGTAGAGAACTTCTGTCCATCCGGACGGACATACGGACGTCTGGAAGGGTCGTCCGATACGACCTATTTTTACGCGATTTTATTCCTTTTGACTAGGATTCTAATTCCTTTCCATATTTTGTAATATTTATTTCCTTATGCACATTTTTAACTAAGTTTAGGGGTCTAGTATAAATACTTAACTCTTTTGTTACATTAGAAACTTTTGACATTATTGAATTGCAAGGCTATTACTTTATCTTGTTCTTCCATTGAACAACAAATCGAACTTCCAAGATCTAATTCTTGTGGTGTTCAAACATCGGATCGTGGGTTCTTCATTGTGTAATCAAGGGGTTCAGTGCATCTTGTTATCGTTGGATTTTTTGGTTCACTTCGTTGGGTTCAAATCCAAAACCGGGTTATCAATTGGCGTTCTTGGATTCCACATCAATCTAGTTGCAGGTTTCGTAGTCACCGTTGCTACGGGGTTCGCATCACTTTAGTTTCAAAGCTTTGACTCCAATTTAATCAGGTTATATCCCTTATTTTTCTTGTCGAATCTTAAATTTCATTTTTTTTTCTTTTTTTCTTAGTTTCTTCGTGATCCTTGAGTCGCTCTTCGTTTTAGTGTCCTAGATTCGTATTTGCTTGGTTGGTAGTACAATCTTGTGTTAAAAAAATTATTGGTCATCTAAAAATAAAAATGACTGTTCACGTACGGTACTGTTCATCCGTACAATGTAAAAAAATTATTATTTTCTTGAGTTTTTGTTTGATTTGCTACCAACACTCTTACAACCTTGTTTCATCACTTAGATCTAGTCATCCAAGTTGTGTCAAAATTCAACTCGAAATTTCTCTTGGGTTCCTTAATTCTTCATTCCAAAATTTCAATTTCTATAATTCTCTTGATTCACATTCCTTCTCATATTCGATTTTTGAATTCGCAAGTTTGATCCGGTAAGTTCTTTGTTGTCTTTGGAAGCACTTGATGAAAGTATTCAGTGGTAAAAGGCAGATGGTGAGATTATTAGAGGGTAAAAGCCAATTGAGTGATTTAGAGCGAACATGGTGAGACAGAAACTGAGAGAATGTCCGATATGGAAGGCTCGAATTCCAGCAGGTACGGTAATCAGACCAACAAGCAGAATGATAGGATGAATTGGTTTGAGCGTTTATTGTTGGATATGGGAAAAAGATGGAAAAATTGAGTACTTCGATGACAAATATTAGTAGGGGACAACCGATAGATGTACCTTATGATAGGTGGATGTGTAGGCGAGTTCCTAGGATGGATGAGCATGAGATTGGTAGTGAATGGGGGTGAAGATGAGTATAAAGGAGTTGAGATGGGACGAATGAGGCATAGAAGAGATAAGTTTGAACGACGGGGTAGAAATAATCATGGAGGTGAAGTTAATGGTAAGTTGGGTAATGTAAAAATGACAATTCCACAATTTAAGGGTAGAAGTGATTCTGAGGCATATTTAGATTGGGAGAAGAAGTTGGAGTTGATTTTTGATTGCCATAACTATTCGGAGGATAAGAAGGTGAAAGTTGCGATGTTGGAATTCACTTATTACACCATCACTTCGTGGGATCAAGTGGTTACTTCACGGAGTCGAAATCGGGAGATTCCTATCAATACTTGGGATGAATTAAAGGCAGTGATGAGGAAATGGTTTGTACCTAGTCATTATTACATAGAACTCCATCAGAAACTGCAAAGTTTGTATCAAAGGTCGAAGAGCGTAGAAAACTATCATAAGAAGATGGAGATTTTGATGATTAGGGCAAGTGTAGAGGAAGATCGAGAAGTTACTATAGCTAGATTCTTGAATGAATTACACAAGGAGGTCACTAATGTGGCGAAATTGCAACATTATGTGGAGTTGGAAGACATGTAGCATGTGGTCATGAAAGTTGAGAAACAGTTAAAGAGAAAGGGAACAACTAGGCAACCAATGGGTACTTCGGGTTCTAACTAAAATTGAAAATCGAGGTGGGATAACAAGGGAGATGAAGCTGATTCAAAAGGGAGAACTGAAGTACCAAAAGGAAGGGATGAAAATACTAGTAGGACAGCACCAAAGGCATAATCACAACCAACCAGAAATTGGAATATCCAGTGCTTTAGGTGTTTGGAAAAATGACACATCTCTTCTCAGTGTCCAAACAAAAGGACCATGATTCTGCGCAATGAAGAAGTGATGACTGACAGTGAGGATGAATTTGAAGGCATGTCGGCATTGGAAGAGGTTAGTGATCATGGAGACACGGTGAAATTTGCTACTGTTGGGGACCTGCTGGTCAAATGAGAGCTCTTAACACTCAAGTCAAGGCGGATGATACGGAGTAGTTGTGGGAGAACATATTCCATACACGATGCCACATCAACGATAAGGTATGTAGTATGATAATTGATGGAGGTAGTTGTACAAATGTAGCTAGCACGACCTTACTTGAGAAATTGGGATTGGTATTACTTAAACACCCTAGGCCTTATAAATTACAATGGTTAAATGATAGTGGAGAAGTTAGGGTGAATAAACAAGTAATGATTGCTTTCTCGATTGAGAGTTATAGTGATAATGTTGTATGCGATGTGGTGCCTATGCAAGCGGGTCATATCTTGTTGGGAAGACCATGGCAGTATGATAGAAAAGTTACCCATAATGGATATAGAAATCGGTATAGCTTTGTTAAGGGGGGGAAGGTCTATTACTCTTGTGCCACTAACACCGACACAAGTTTATGAAGACCAAATTAGATTGAGAAATGAGGAAGAGAGTTTGGAAACAGGAGAGAAACAGTGTGCTAGTGAGTAAGAGAGAAAATAGTGAGATGGTCGAGAGTAGGGAAAAGAAAGAGAGGCCACATGAGAGGAGAGAAAAAGAGCCAGTTGAGAGGAGAGAAATGCCGGAAGCGAACTTCTTTGCTAGTGGGAGTGAATTAAAAAAAGGCTATAGTTGATAAAAAAAAATAGGTGTTATTGTTGATATACAATGAGTTACTCCTCAACTTTGAGGAATCTAACACACCCCTCCCTAATTTGGTTTAGTCTTTGTTACAGGAATTCGAAGACGTGTTTTCAGAGGACGTGCCAAGTGGATTACCACCAATTCGAGGCATCGAACACCACATTGACTTCATACATAGAGCTGTCCTTCCAAATCGACCAGCTTACCGAAGCAATCTCGAGGAGACATATGAGCTTCAAAGGCAAGTGGAGGAGTTGATGAGCAAAAGTTATGTGAGGGAGAGCATGAGTTCATGTGTTGTACCTGTCCTATTAGTACCCAAGAAGCATAGAACGTGGAAGATGTGTATGGATTGCAAGGCTATCAACAACATCACGGTAAAGTATCGTCATCCCATACCTAGGTTAGATGATATGCTTGATAAATTACATGGTACTTGTATTTTTAGTAAGATTGATCTTAAAAGTGGGTACCATCAAATTCGTATGCGGGAGGGTGATGAATGGAAAACGGCGTTTAAAACTAAATATGGATTGTATGAGTGGTTGGTTATGCCGTTTGGCCTCACTAATGCACTGAGTACTTTTATGCGTTTGATTAATCATGTTTTGCGTGCTTTTATAGGAAATTTGTTGTCGTCTATTTTAATGATATTTTAATCTATAGCAAAACCTTAGATGAGCATTGGAAACATTTGAATTGTGTGCTTGTGGTGCTTAGGAAAGAACAGTTATATGTTAATTTCAAGAAATGTACATTTTACATGGAAAAACTTGTCTTTCTAGGATTTGTGTTGGTGTCAATGGGGTAGAAGTAGATGAAGAGAAAATTAAAGCTATTAAGGATTGGCCAACACCTAAGAGCATAATTGAAGTTAAGAGTTTCCATGGATTGACTAGTTTTTATAGGCGGTTTGAAAGGATTTTAGCACAATCACTACACCACTCACTGAGATTGTTAAGAAGAGCGTAGGTTTTCATTGGGGTGATGCACAAGAACATGCATTTAATACTATTAAGGACAGGTTGTGTAAAACACCTATTTTGGCATTACCTAACTTTGACAAAACCTTCGAGATTGAGTGTGATGCATCAGGAATAGGTATTGGAGCAGTGTTGATGCAGGATCACAGGCCCATAGCTTACTTCAGTGAAAAGCTTAGTGGAGCTACTTTGAACTATCCTACATATGACAAGGAGCTGTACGCACTTGTTCGGGCGTTGGAAACTTGGCCACACTTACTTCAGCGAAAAGCTTAGTGGAGCTGCTTTGAACTATCCTACATATGACAAGGAGTTGTACGCACTTGTTCGGGCGTTGGAAACTTGGCCACATTACTTGTGGCCTAAGGGGTTCATGATCCACACCGATCACGAGTCATTGAAACACTTGCGGGGTTAAGGTAAGTTGAACAAAAGACACGCAAGGTGGATGTAATTTATAGAGTCGTTTCTCTACGTCATCCGGTATAAACAAGGTAAGGAAAATGTGGTTGCGGATGCGTTGTCAGAAGGTATGGACTTCTAAATTCCTTATATGTACCGTTACTTGGCTTTAAACACATTAAGAGCATGTATGTGAGTGATCCTGATTTCTCTGACATTTATAAAGCATGCAATAAGGGGGCTATTGATAAATTTTATAAGTATGAAGATTATTTGTTTAGAGAAAATAAGTTGTGTATTCCTAATTACTCTATACGTTAATTGTTGGTAAGAGAAGCACACGGTGGGGGTTTAATGGGTCATTTTGGGGTACAAAAGACTTTAGATATGTTAGGGGAACATTTTTACTAGCCTAAAATGAAAAGTGATGTAGAACAAATTTGTGGAAAATGCATAACTTGTAAAAAGGCCAAGTCTAAGGTTTTACTTCATGGTTTGTATACTCCTTTGTCTGTACCTAGTGAACCTTGGGTGGATATTTCAATAGATTTCGTGTTGGGTTTACCTATGACAAAAAAAAGGTCGGGATTCAATATTTGTTGTGGTGGATAGGTTTAGTAAAATGACACACTTTATACCATGTCACAAAACTGATGATGTCACCAATATTGCAAATTTGTTCTTTAGGGATATAGTACGTTTGCATGGGGTCCCTAAGATCATATTGTCAGATCGAGATGTTAAGTTTTTGAGTCATTTTTGACTTGTTCTGTGGAATAAGTTAGGCTCTAAATTGCTGTTTTCTATGACTTGTAATCCACAAACCGATGGGCAAACTGAGGTAGTCAATAGAACTATGACTTAATTGCTCCGTATGGTGATAAATAAGAACTTGAAGAGTTGGGAAGAGTGTTTACCCTTTATTGAATTTGCTTATAATAAAGCTGTACACTCTACTACTTTGTTTTCACCGTTTAAAATTGTTTATGGGTTTAATCCACTAACACCTTTCGATTTGTTACCGTTGCCTGTAAATAAACAAGGTAGCTTGGATGGTAAAAGGAAATCTGAATTGGTCAAGTCACTACACGAGAAGGTCAAGATGCAAATTGAAGAGAAGAGTAAGCTCGTTGCACAGAAAGCAAACAAAGAGAGAAGGTGCGTGACATTTGAACCAGGAGATTAGGTCTGGGTACACCTCAGAAAATAGCATTTTTCAAAGCAGAGGAAGTCTAAGTTGCAACCGCGTGGAGACGGTCCATTTCAAATCATCAAGAAGATTAATGAAAATGCATACAAAGTGGATCTCCCAGGTGAGTATAATGTTTCAGCTACATTTAATGTTGCTGATCTCTCTCCGTTTGATACAGGTACAAATTCGAGGACGAATCCTTTTGAAAAGGGAGGGGATGATATGATCCAGGATGGCGGAGTCACGAATGTAAGTCCAAATCGAGACCCGCTGATTATCGAAGAAGGGACAATAACGCGATCGAGAGCAAAACGAGTCAAAGAGGCGTTAGGGATGCTCGTCAAAGCCACTATTGATAAAATCATGTTCGGGACGCAAAATGGAGCAAGTTTCATGTTGGGGTCGAAAGCCGAAAAGATTGGATCAACGTAATAAAGCTGGTTGAAGGAAGTTCTGGCCAACCGAACGCAAAGGAGCCAACCGGACGCGCCCATCGGACGTCCGGTAGCCAAAGTTATGAAATCTCTGCCAAACCAAACACGAGCCACTCAACCGGACGTCCGATAGAGAACTTTTGTCCATTCGGACGCACATATCGGACGTTCAGAAAGGTCATCCGGTACGACCTGTTTTTACGCGATTTTATTCCTTTTGACTAGGATTCTAATTCTTTTCCATATTTTGTAATATTTATTTCCTTATGCACGTTTTAAACTAGGTTTAGGGGTCTAGTATAAATACTTAACTCTTTTGTTACATTAGAAACTTTTGACATTATTGAATTGAAAAGCTATTGCTTTCTCTTGTTCTTCCATTAAACAACAAATCGAACTTCGAAGATCTAATTCTTGTGGTGTTCAAACATCAGATCGTGGGTTCTTCATTGTGTAATCAAGGGGTTCAGGGCATCTTGTTATCGTTGGGTTTTTTTGGTTCACTTTGTTGGGTTCAAATCTAAAATCGGGTTATCAATTGACGTTCTTGGGTTCTGCATCAATCTAGTTGCTGGTTTCGTAGTCACCGTTGCTACGGGGTTCACATCACTTTAGTTTCAAACCCATAAAAGTTCGTTTTGGTTTCATTAACTTTTTGTCATCTGTTTAAGTCCACATTTGACTTAGCTTTTGCGCAGATATTAAGGATCATCTTCTATTAGTATATATTATCAAGAATCAAGAATGTGTATCTTCGAGAAGAACAAATGATCCTAATAATTTTATACGGATCCGATGCGTCCTCAAGAGTTACCAAATCCTGAATAGCTGGCATCCTATGTAAGCTCGAACTCCAGCTCATCATTTTTGTCCATTATATCTGTAGGATCATAAACTCCTTCACATTATACTAATTTTACACTCACTACCTTCTCTTAAAATTAACTATTTCCACATCTCATAAGTAAATTTATCAATCGAATTAGATGGAACATGATTTAGCATATAGCACAAAGTATTCAATGCATAGCCCCAAAATAATTTTGAAGATTCTGCATGGCTTCATCATTAATTGCATCATTTGCGTTTTCTCTTTTCAGATACAATATTGTGCGCAGTGTACGTGGTCGAGTTCCCTATGAGAGAATCAAGTTTTCTTAACATGATCTTAAGATCATCACTTAAAATATTCAATATTCCTCATTTTGATTAGATTAAGGTGTTAGAATATTTTTCCATTTCTTCTATTTCATTTCTGAATTATTTGAACTTTTCAAAAACTTTAAATGTGAACTTCATCATAATATATAATCATGACTATCATATCATCTATAAATATGATATAACAAGAAATATCACTTCTAACATGTGGTCACTTACACCGAATATAACAAACTTAGTGGATCTGTAAAATTGCTAATAAGGAATATTCACATGTCTCTCAACCCTAAACATGAACTATGTATTTAAGAGTGTTGAGAAATGTTGTTCGAAACCAACAAAGAAACAAAAGAAATGAAAGAAGGAGAAAAGAAAATGAATGGCCGAAAATGCCATGCGGTCGCATGGGCTTCACAGAGACTTCAAATCTCCGGGTGAACATAACTATGCGGTCGCATAGTACAAATTTAGTAACCATTGGAAACGATTTCGTGCCGTTGGTCACTTGAATTTGGTACCTTTTCAACATATTTTTGGCACAAATTCGTGTATTTTCTTGAGGCCTATATATAGAGGAGCCATGTTCTTTGTGATTAACATTGAATAACATATGCTTTCAATATTCTTTCTTCAAATCAAGATCAAATCCCTATTCTACCCACATTCATAAATTTCTTATTGTGTTATTAAGTCTTAGGTAGAAATACTTGTGCTTTGGTATTTCTACAACAAGACTTGATTAATCCTTCAAATCATTTGCCGGAAAACCTTTTAGCATCTCAATTTACCTGAGAATGGGCAGATATTATTTGAGGACAACGATCACGTGTTTGAGCCTTTGTTCTTGAAGTTTTGTTTCTAGAATTGTTGTTTTTTTGTGTTGTTTCTCTCCTTCTCTGATTGAAGTTTTCCAACAATCTCAAACAATATTATTCCTGCGATGGAGAGTGAAACAACAATGGCTACCATAAGTTGATGAATCAAGACTTAGTGCGGTTGGATCGTTTTGATGGCACGAACTTCACTAGGTGGCAAGACAAACTGAAATTCCTCCTTACGGCGTTGAAGATTTTCTATGTACTTGATCCAAAATTGGAAGATCTACCCGAACCATCTAACAAAGACACCGAACAATCAAGGGTGGATAGAAAAAGCGTAAAGATGATGAATTGATATGCCGCGGTCATATACTCAACTCGTTGTCGGATCGTTTGTATGATCTATACACCAACATAACGTCGCCAAAAGAAATATGGGAAACATTAGAAAGTAAGTACAAAGTGGAGGAAGAAAGTACCAAGAAATTTTTAATTTCTAAGTACTTTGATTTTAAATTTCTAGAAAGTATCATCTTGCTTCCCCAAATTCATAAATTGCAAGTACTAGTCAACAAGTCGGAGGCGGTGAAAATTGAAATCCCGGAGACCTTTCAAGTGGGGGCAATTATTGCAAAACTCCCTAATACTTGGAAAGGATACAGGAAGAAAATCATGCATAGTTCCGAAGACTACTCTTTGGAACAATTGCAAAAACATTTGCGCATTGAAGAAGAGTCAAGAGTGCGTGATAAGAGTGAAAACTCTTATGAAGGCACTTCCAAAGTAAATGCAGTAGAGAAAACTGAACCGCCAACAAAATCCAACAAAATTAAGCCTTCAACGAACTTCAACAAGTTCAAGAAGAAGACAAAAGGAGGTTGTTTTGTGTGTGGCAAACCGGGTCACTATGCAAAAGATTGTAGACACCGAAAAAAAAAACTTCGAGGGCAAAGTGAACTCCATCAAAGAAGATAAAATTGTGGCCACTGTTAGTGAAATAAATGCAATCAAGGGAAAAGTTCTCGGATGGTGGTATGATACTTATGCTACGGTACATGTATCATATGATAAATCTTCTTTCAAGACATGTCATGAAGTTGATGGAGACCAAGAGATTCAAATGGGTAACGAGGTTCGATCTTAAGTGATTGGAAAGGGAAATGTAGATATCATCTTCACTTCTGGCAAGACCGTTACTTTAACCAATGTACTACATGTTCCCGACATGACTAGGAATTTGGTTAGTAGAAATCTCTTAGGAAAATCGGGTATCAAAAGTGTGTATGAATCTGGAAAACTTGTATTATCTCTTAATGTGAAATTTGTTAGAAAATGCCATTCTAGTGAAGGAATGGTCAAGCTATGTACTATTGACAATTTGAATGATAATAAAACAAACTTTGCTTATGTTGTTGATTTATTTTCATTATGGTATGTTAGATTAGGATATATTAGAAAAAGTACCATGAAACGTATGATGAAATGTGATTTAATTTCATATGATGAAAATGATGTTTATAAGTGTAAAACTTGTATAGAAGCAAAAATGGTTAAAAAGCTTTATCAAAGTGTAAAAAGGACTTCTAAAATCTTAGAATTAATTCATACGGATATTTGTGAATTAAATAACATGTTAACTAGAGGTGAAAATAAGTATTTTATTACCTTTATTGATGATTGCACTAGATATACCTATGTTTACTTAATGAAACATAAAAGCGAGGCTTTTAATATATTTAAGGTATATAAAAATGAGGTTGAAAATCACCTAAACAAGAAAATAAAAACTTTAAGAAGTGATAGAGGTGGTGAATATTTTTCTAGTGATTTTAACCTTTTTTGTGAACAACATGGCATAATTCACCGATGTTCGACACCTAGAACACCGGAACAAAATGGTTTGGCTGAAAGAAAAAATAGAACTTTAGTTGAAATGATAAATGCCATGCTTACCTATGCTAAGTTGCCATTTAATTTGTGGGGTGAAGCCTTATTAAGTGCATGTAGGATACTAAATAGAATTCCTTCCAAACAAACTAAGGTTTCTCCTTATGAATCATGGAAATAAAGAAAATCTAATATTGGATACTTCAAAATGTGGAGGTGTCTTGCTTATTGTAAGAACACGAACCCTAATAGGACCAAGTTGGGTCTAAGAGGCATTAAATGTGCCTTTGTTGGATATGATAGTCATAGCCAATCATACAGATTATTAAAATTGGAGACCAATGTGATTATTGAATCAAGTGATGTGGAGTTTTTTGAGGATTCGCTATCTTCGGATAATGAATTGAGGGAAAATCTTTTAGATATCCCTAGCTCAAGTGGAACACAAGATGAAATATCTACTAAAGATGTTGATGAGTCAAGTGAGCCACGAAGAAGCAAAAGAACTCGAATTGAGAAGTCTTTGGGACCGGATGAAATTGATTCTCAACTCATTTCTTTTTACTTAGTAGAAGGAAATGAATTGAATGTCGTAAGAACAATTTCATTTGTTCTACATGTTGAAACCGATCCTAAAACTTATAGAGATCTATGACTTCTCATGATAGCATGTTTTGAAAAGATGCAATCAAAGATGAAATGGATTCAATAATGTCAAATAATACTTGGGAACTTGTCGATTTACCACCCGGATCCAAACCTATTGGATGTAAATGGGTATTTAGGAGAAAATACAATGTTGATGGTTCTCTAAACACCTTTAAGGCTAGATTAGTAGCCAAAGGATATCGACAAAGAGAAGGAATAGATTATTTTGATACATATACACCGGTAGCTAGAATAACATCGATAAGGATATTATTTACACTAGCTTCGATACATGACTTACATGTTCACCAAATGGATGTCAAGACGGCATTCTTGAATGGGGATCTCGATGAGGAGGTTTATATGGAGCAACCTGAAAGATTTGCTCTACCCGAAAATGAACATAAAGTGTACAAGTTAGTAAAATCGTTATACGGTTTAAAACAGATACCTAAAAAGTGGCATGAGAAATTTGACTTAACTATAATTTCATTTGGTTTTAAACATAATAGCGTAGATAAATGTTTATATTAAAAAGTGTGTGATGATTATGTGATATTTATATGCCTATATGTTGATGACATGTTGATTATGAGTAATCACATGGACGGAATAAAAGAAACAAAGAAGTTTCTATCTTTCACATTCAAGATGAAGGATCTTGGACAAGTGGATACCATTTTGAGTATCAAAGTCACAAAGATTAGTGGGGGTTACCATCTAAGTCAATCACATTATATTGAGAACGTGATAAACAAGTTCAAACACTTGAACATAAAGGAAGCGAGTACCCCAATTGATCCAAGTTCAAAACTTGTAAAGAATGATGGAAGGGCAATTGCTCAATTGGAATATGCAAATGTTATTAGAAGTCTTATGTATGCAGTTCAATGCACAAGACCAAACATAGCATTCGCAATTAATAAACTAAGTAGCTTTACTAGTAATCCAGGCAATGACCATTGGAAGGGTTCTTGGGTATTTAAAGAAGACCAAGAGCTTAGGCCTACAATATACTAAATTCTCGGTTGTATTAGAAGGGTTTACCGATGCTAGTTGGATATTTAGCACGGGTTAAAATTGAGGGAATTCTGGTTGGGTGTTCACTCTTGGAGGAGGAGCTGTTTCTTGGAAATCAAAGAAACAGACATATATAACGCACTCGACCATGGAATCCAAATTCTTAGCATTATCGGATACTGGGAAAGAAGCTAAGTGGCTTAAGGATTTCTTTTATGAGATATCTTTGGGACCGAAGAATACATCTTTAATATCTATCTTGTGTGATAGTCAAGACACGCTAGCAAAAGCATACAACGAGATATACAACGAAAAGTCTAGACATATGAGTCTTAGATATGACTACATAAGGAAATTAATCAAAAATGGAATAATTTTCCTAAATTATGTTAAGTCTATCGAGAATCTAGCGGATCATTTAACTAAACCTCTAAATCGAGATTTAGTAACATCTACATCGAGTAGAATGAGGTTGAAACTCTTAAAATAGAAAGATCCACCAATGATGGCAACCCTACCTGTCATTACTCAAAAAGTAATCCACAGGTTCAAAGGGTAACAACAAATCATTTGTTATGTGGATAGTTTCAGCATTATTCAAATCCGCGATAACACTATTCTAGTTAAATAATGCTGGTTGTTACTGAAGTGAGGGTTGAGCTTCAAGCTCTTAATGAAGTTTAGTACAAAAGCACAAGTATCTCTAAAAGTAATAAAGATGCTGGAAGAACTTCACCGAGACGAACTTCGAGGTGGTGTCGCCTCTATAGAGAGTTAGAGTTTCTCTCTTAAAAGTTTGTCGAAAATGATGAGCGCAAGGCCATAAAAGCGCTAAGCGAGTTTTAAGAACTTGAGAACACGTGGTACTTGTGTGTGTGTTTTTACCGGTATTGTCACATGGAATAACTGGTTCAAAGCTTCACGCTACCTTTGATTCCGACTTTACTTTGTTAAAATTACACTATGGTTAGATTCAAATCGAAAGATATCTAATTCTTAGGCATGAGTATCGTTTACGTTGAATGTGAGACTTGTTAATTTTGAACAAGTGGTGGATTGTTGAGAAATGTTGTTCAAAACCAACAAAGGAATAAAAGAAATGAAAGAAGGAGAAAAGAAAATCAATGACCGAGGCCGCATGGGCAAAATGTCATGCGGTCGCATGGGCTTCACAGAGATTTCAAGTCTCCGGGTGAACATAACTATGCTGCCGCATAGACCGCATAGTACAAATTCAGTGACAGTTGGAGATAGTTTCATACGGTTGGTCACTTGAATTTGGTGCATTTTCAACATATTTTTGGAACCAATTCGTGTATTTTCTTGAGGCCTATATGTAGAGGAGCCATGTTCTTTGTGATTAACATTGAATAACATATGCTTTTAATATTTTTTCTTCAAATCAAGATCAAATCCCTATTCTACTCACATTTATAAATTTCTTATTGTGTTCTTAAGTTCTGGGTAGAAATACTTGTGCTTTGGTATTTCTACAACAAAGTTTGATTAATCCTTCAAACCATTTGCCGTAAAACGTTTCAGCATCTCAATTTATCGGAGAATGGGCAAATATTGTTTGAGGACAACGATCACGTGTTTGGGCCTTTGTTCTTGAAGTTTTGTTTCTAGAATTGTTGTTGTTTTGTGTTGTTTCTCTCCTCCTCCGATTGAAGTTTTCCAACAAAGAGTTCTCACAAACCCTGATGGGTCTAAGAACTTATTAATCTTATTAATTAATATTAACCCAATTAACGACGAGCTCAATATTAATTATAGTAAAAGAAACAGTTAAATTAGAGAAAACACAGATTTACAAAGTTTTTCTACGTTCACAAACAATGGAGAATTTATTTCTTTAAATTACAAACTATTTGCACTATTTCAACATCTCTACACAAAATATGGTGATTAATGAAATCCCAATTCTTGATTTGTGCCCTTGTAATGTATATATAAAACTAGTCTTCTAACATTATGATAATATTCTTTCACTTTTTATGGTCTCTTCATTAGTTGTTTTCTTCGCCTTACAGTACGAATTTTCGTTTTCATTGCTTTCATTTCAGCCAGAATGTAACCAACTGAATTAAGAGTAATGTTATGTAGCTCAACTGAGATTGCAACTCTAGTTTATATGGTACTAGATGATAAACTGAATGAAATAAGAAATTTAATTTCACTTATCATTTAATGTCACGTTAGCGTCACATAGATTGAGATTGTAACCTCAATGAGGCTAAATAGTATTACTCCTAAATTAACTATTGATAAAAATCATTACTAAATAAAGTTACGAAACAAAAAAATTTCATTCCTTGTCAAAATGGGGGATTAAAAATGAGCACCATTAGGTCAACTATAATTAATTACATTTTAATAAGTAGAGAGATTGGAATATTATAGGATTTAACATTGATTGTTTCCTAAAACCATCATCCACTCCCAACTTCAATTTTTTCCCCTAAAAGTATTGTATGATGGTATACGCCTGTCATTTCTCTTATCATATGGAAGAGCAGTGGCAGATCTAAGATTTCGAGTGAACAAGGGGTCGTTGACCATTGATCATTAATAGTGATAATGAAAACAAATACCGAAATGAAATTACTTGTATCGTAATTTGAATTGCAAGTGTAGATGAATGTTATCTAACAGACTAATAATATTTATCGAGTAAGAATTTCAAGTTTGAAAATTGGTCAAATTACTTACTTTTTTAGTTAACTTTGTTAATAATCTCAGTTTAGCAAAAAAAAAAAAAAAAGACTATTTCATAATTTTAGACAAATATTTTGACATTAAATGTGTGAAGAAAAAATTGTGTCAATGCTTATCCGAATTGCTAAAAAAATTTGCCGATTAAATATCTTCTAATGACAAGATTAAAACAAATAAATTTTGGGCTTTAATAAATGTCAATTGTCAATTTAATTTTCTTCTTCGTTATTCTTTTATTCTTCAAAACATAGTTATCATATCCAATCCGATCGTTGACCCGGACAAATGATCAAGTCATCGAGTCGGTCATTTAATCGTTGTGTCATTAAAAGGTCGATTTTTTATTTTTTTTAAAAATTAAAACGAATAGACAATATATCAATTACTTTGCTAAAGCCTAAAACTGAACATATATATTTTTGTTACATTGGACTTCAAAATCAATTAAATGCTATGGTCGTCAAGCTTCCAATAATTGCATTGGAGAGCGCAACTTCGAATCTCTGTTGTTGCACTATTTCTAATAAGTAATTTTTTATAATGTTGAAAAATATTAAACGAAAGCATAAAAGATTGATCAAGTGAAGAGTCAAACTCTAGACCTCCATTTATTGGATGGGTCCTCTAACCAATTGGACTACAAGAATTGGTTGGAAAAAAAATTGAGATTATGTATATACATTGACACCAAAATAAATAAATAAATAAATAAATATATATATATCAGCTGATCTAGCACGGGCAACCATCGAAGCCCTCCGAGTGCCGAATCCATTACTGTGTGAGAGTGTAGACAAACTGTATAAGATGTTTAGTATGTTGAATTGATTATTCTCATTTAGAGACAAATCTAGGACTGGACTAAAAAGGGAAAAAAAATTAAGTCGGACTAATTTTTTTTAAAAAAAGAACAAAAAATAAATTTTACATAATTTTTTTTAGAAACTAAAAATTTGATGGCTGGAGGTTGGCTCCCTCCCAAATGCGCCAGCGCCACTGCTGTCACTCGGGTTGGAGCGTGAAATTTTTGAACTCTAAATTTGCACGAGATTGCATGAAATGTGAAGACTGCTAGCGGCTTTGTAAAACAATTGAAAAATTTGCACTTTTCTTTTCCAAAATTTACGAATTGTTATTAATTTACCATAAACCTTTTTAAGCATCAGACGTAGGCCTGAATATGGTCTAGTTCAGTTCAATTCGATTCTAAAGAGAATTGAACCGAATCAAATCGAACCAAAATTTTTGGGTATTTAGTAAGCCGAACCATATGATCCAAATTTAATTATGAAACCGAACTGATTCAATTTCTTTCGGTTCGACTTCGTGTCATAATTAAATTCTTTAACATTGAAAATAATACTACATTAATCAAACCAATAATATGTACAATCTTAATTCTTACAAAATAATATAGCCCAATTTAAAATATACAAATAACAAGTTGTCTAATAAGTTCTATTCATCAAATATACAAATTATCTATATAATAAGAAAGAGCTATTATGCTTTCCTGAATTAGCCTGCCCACGAAAATTGGGTTTAAATATGAAGAATGATGTAGAAATGCTTATGAATATGGGATTTTATGGAGTGGTCCGTGTGGATCTTGAGGAGTAAAGATAAAATCATGACTTGTGAGAGGGGAGCAGCTGAAAACGAAGAGCAACAGATGAAACTAAATGACAGAATGAATGAGTGAGTGAGGTGAATTGTTAAGTGAAGTTGGGTTTGAACAAAAATTTGTAGCAAAAAAAATATTTTTGGGTTCAAGTTGGACTTGGCCTTTGGGAGTTGGAGTCTTGGACACTTATCGTTAGTCATTTAATTAGTAAATTAGAAAATTTATTTAGAATAATTAAAATAATTTAGCTTATTTAATATAAAAAAAAATTAAAAAATTAGAGAAATTCAATTCTTATGCTTTTCTTCGGTTATGGTCTAGATCGAGAATCGAATCAAACCCGTCGATTCTCGATTCTAGTACCCATTTGGATATTTAACCTATAAAGAATGGAATCGGATCGCTCGATCTGGTTCAAGTTTGGCTTGAATCGAAAGTTTTGTCCAGCTCTAATATTACATCCTCAGTTTTTCACTTAATTGCAAATTGCGTCCTTCACCATTAAATCCACATAAATGACGAATTTACCAATTTATTTTATGTTTTAAGGTGATTTCACGTGGAAGGTGAATTAGGTTGATTTGAGGCTGTTATACTGTAAAAAAAAAAGGTAAGTCGGTGGTGTCTAGATGAGAAGAACTGATGTTATTGGCAATGGAATGAGGAAGGTTTTTCTCATCTTCAACTTTTGGATACAAAAGGGCCTAACCCTTCTTTTACGTCAAGAAGGTGAATAGAAACCCTTGAGAGTGTCTTATACGTTAAAGAAAGATTTTATGAAATAACTAGCGACTTCACAATTGAGAAATTATTTTTAGTCAACAATGACTGAGTCAATGCATACTTTTGCGCGATCGCTTTCTTGATTAGATCTCTCACTTGAGGAAAGAGAGCTAAATTTATCGTTTATCTCCTGTCTGACAACCATTAAAATCAAGAATAATATTATCGAGTATTACTGGCACTAGAGCCCCAGTCTAGATATCATGCAAGTAATAGAATGTCTTAAATGTAATTTACTTCCTACATTATAGATGATCTATTAATTAATAACGCTTATTCGTTATCTAAACTAATGTTTAGCAACAGTAGTACTAAATAGCATTACTCTAAAATAATAATAATAATAATTTTTCAAACTCATTTTCAATCACATTGACACAATAAAACATTTCTACATAAACTCAAATTATTTTTCTACTTTTTAACAACACAATCTCCAAAAAATTACTATTCAAAAACTCTTCTTTTTTATTTTATTTTTTTTCAAAAAAATTCATTTTGGTTTAATAAGCAATCACAAGTGTTCTTGTTGTAACATTAATATCGACAAGACCCTAAACTAGAAAATTAGAAAACATGGCCAAATCACAAGTCATTTTCTCTCGTCGTAGATTGTCGTAACAAACTGGAAACATGAACATGTTTGACCATAGATCCGATCAAATATCTTGTTTTCGTGTACAAGATATATAATATATTAATCGTTTACGAAAGTTTACACGCGTGACGAAAAATACCAGTTCCTTCTTGTTCGGTCCAGTGTATATTATATACATGGGTGGTGGGTGGGGTGAGTGGAGTGGAAGGGGAGACAGGAACGAACCCTCGGTCGCAGGTCATAATCATGTTTTCTGATAATTGCTTTTACTTCTTTCAATCTTTCCCTTTCCACCCCTCACCTAATCAATCTTTTTTGTTTCCTTTTTTCTTTTTGGGTTTTTTTGTCGTCAGTTCACCTGCTTCTTCCACAGTGTATGTATTCTATTCAATTCCTTCTAGACAAAAAAATCAAATAATAAACAATTGAATTCACATCCCCCACCATGCGTTTAATATTTACTACAAATTATTATTACAGTTCCATGCTGTTGAGTGCTGACCCATTTCGATTTTCAATATATGCCACTGATTTTTAATGAACCCCTTAAATTATTTATGTTATGGGTAGAGCTTTACTGAATGAATCTGTGTATCATTTATTGTTTATCTGGTCACCCACTCCATTTCTTGTATTGGGTTATCTGCATTTAATTGCTTATGCCCCTTTACAGATTTTGTTGCTACAGATTTCAGACAAACTGCCTCTACCTTGAGTTTTATTGGAGGATTTTTTGATCTTAGTATTATGAATCTCTTCGAAATGGGATCATAGAGCAATGGGATTTCTCGAATACTTGTGTACAAATACACTGTCGGTGGTGCTGGTGCGTGATTTTTGTTGTTTTTAAGAGCTGCAGTGCCAATGGAGTGGCCCTATACTCCACCCCCTCTTCACCCTCTTCCTCTTGAACAAAGTTTACAGAGGTGAGTTCAGAGTTTTACACAGTTTTATCTTCATTTTTGTTAATTTGATCAATCTACAGTTTGTGTTCATCAGCTGTTTTCATTAACTAATCTATGATTGAGTGACGAAAAAGGATTCATGTAACGAACTACGAAGATTCCACAAATTTTCAGGGCTTATAACAGTCAGCTGCGGAAGGATGATCTTCTTAATGTATCGCCGAGACCTTCCAACCATATAAATCCAGTGAGTATTTTGTCCCTATTAGCTCACTCTTCAATTTATTTTGATTTTTACTTAATTTATTTAATTTCTTTTCTTTTGTAGAAAGACAATTTGTCACTTAGTTCTTAAATTTCTTTGCCAGGAAATCAGGAATTTCCCATGTTCTCTTGCATGTTGCTTGTTTTGGAAAAAGGAAAAAGAAATATATTTGCAAACATTTTGCAATGTGTGAATATTCTTTAAATAGATTAAACAGCATTTAAGGTTTAGCACTTTAGAAGTAAAGGGTTATAATTTTCATTTCAAAACACATATCTTTACAAATAATTAAATTGTTCTTCGGGCTAAAACCGAAAATCCTAAAAAAATTCTTGTACCCAATTGTTTATAGCTTTTCTTAAGAAAAAGTCCGAGTTTAGCTGTTGAACGAATTTGTTAACTTACAATCAGAAAAATGATTTCTGTGATTGTTTCTCAATTCTAATTCAATATTATGTTTATTTCTGACACAAGAGTTTACATATGGGGAGGACATTCCATGATAAGTCATCCATTTGCTGGGACTCACAGAAGGAACAGTGCTTTGAATCAACCACTGCTCGTCTTTCAGATAGCATGTTGGCATCTAAGGTTATGGCCTTGGATATCTCTTTTACTCAGCTCTTAAATTTCATGTATGAATTTGGTATTTTAGGATGTGTTCTCGTAGAAATGCACAGTGTTTGGTGATTACAGTAGTTCATGAATTGTGTATTTTTCAATTACGGTAAACCACTTTTACGTTTGGAATTAGTAATAATCATTTGGCTAATTTTTTTCCTGAGCTGAAAAAATGGTTATCCTTTACAATGAATGATGTTAGATTAAATAACTGTTAGGAAACGAACAACAGTATCAGTAAGATCGATATCTACTGGATATCGTTAACTGATCTGTGAACATTGATAATAAGAATAATGTTGCAGATTGCATCACTTTGACTGTGATTTTTCTTTTTTTAAATTTATCACACTTAAGCTGAACTAATATAGTTACTTGGATGTCCACTGCAGTCCTCAGCAGAGCTGGTTAAAGAAATTGCCACACTGGAGTTTGAAATCGTGCAATTGGAACGTTGTCTTCTTTCTCTTTATCGGACAACTTTTCGGCAGCAACCCCCAGGTACATGGGGAAACTATGGAACACGTTTATTGCAAGTGAGTGGAACTCCACAGGTTAAGGCTGAAAAATCATCTCCGAAAATGGAACTCAACATGTTAAAGGGCAATAGTGATAATCACGGTCAAATTTTTCCTTCGAGTGATCTGGTGACAGAGGCTACTCCAAAGTCATCATCTAGAAGGGTTAATTAAAACCACCACTTATATGTTTTAAATACATCTGTTTTGTTCACATGGTCTAATTTGTCCCTATCAAATGTGTTAAAAAACACTGTTACACTCAACCGGTAGCAAAGTTTCATCTTAGTCACCTAAGTTTATTTTGTTCCAAAGTAAAAATCTCAAGTTTTTTTTTTTTTGTTTCAGGTTTGTCACTCATCTAAAATACTTTAATTTATCTGATGAAATGTCTGATGTAGAAGACAACAATAGACGTGGCATCAGCATGGAAGTCTTTCACATCGAACATTATTTAGAAAATCTAATGAATTCTAACCAAGTGAACAAACCAAAACACAAGGCAAACTTCACTGACTACTTTGCAACAAGAAAAAGCATGAAACTTTGCTATAATTTAAGTGCCTAACAATATTTTTTACATTATAAATTCACATATTTTGCAGCAATTACATGCGTGTTTATGCTTTTCTTTTCTGAAGGCATTCATTGACTCTAAGAAAGTGTCTGTGATATACAATTTCAGGAGAAGAATAATGCTTACTCTCCACACCGTAGCCTTGCATATCATCTCGGAAATAAAGGGATTAATATCCACACATGTCCAACTGATGGTTCTGATCCAGCTGGTGATTATGATATAGATGGCACAAATCAATAGAAGGCAATTATATGGACAAAATGTAAATTTACCTTATACATTACTTCTGTGCATTGTATAAATATAGTGAAGTATTGTCAATAATACATCAGTGAAATCACTGGAATTCCTCATTTCCTTCATGGTATCAGAGCCATAACAGGCCAACGCCAACTTCTCATCTCTTTTCAATGGCGCAAACACCACAATCCAGTGAGTCTAGCACCATAGATCTGACAAAATTGATCACAGAAATGTCTAAACTCACCAACTCATCCAACTCTTCTCTCCCTCTCACCTATAACATCACATCTCAGTTCCCGATTTCCATGGATCGGAACAATTATCTCAGTTGGAAATCTCAATTTACCAACATTCTGGACATACACGGACTTGGAGATGTCATCGAAAACACAGTGGATCCACCCAAAGTAATGGCAGATGGCACCGTTCACCCAGCTTTCGCTCGGGACAAATTAGTTCTCAGTTGGATCAAGGCTACATCCTCACCTTCCACTAAATCACTTCTCATCTCATGTTCTACTGCTTCTCAGGCATGGAATCTATTGGCTAAGCGACTCTCACCATTAGCGGGCAGCCGTATGCGGCTCCTCCGAGATGAAATTTGAACCCTTAAATGGGACAGTAGCACATCAATCTCTGACTATCTCAATCGAGCAAAATCACTCTTTGATTCTTTGAAACTTGCTGGTGGTTCTATGGATGATGATGAACTCATCACCTACACTCTAGACGGACTGGGACTCGAATTCAGAAATTTGGCTACGACACTTCATATGCATCCCGATCTGGAGTTTGATCAATTCTACGATTTAGTGTTGAAAGAGGAACACTTACAGAGGAGAGTCAATCTTACCACTGCATCTGGGGCTGCGATGATTGCTGATCGGAGACCCACTGATCGGAATCAAAATCCTTTTTCCCATCACAGTAGCGGCAGGAGACTTGGCAGAGGTAACCGAGGTCGTGGAGGTCAATTCTCTCCTTCTGGTTATCATCCACCGGCGTGGAATCGAGACCGCCAGCCTCACAATCAGTAACCACCGTCTCTCTCCGATGGACTCCCACCTCTTCTTCCCACACCCACAGTAGCTCCTCCACGCAAGAACCCAATTTGCTTCAAATGTGACAAATTGGGGCATATAGCCCGTTATTGTCCAGAACGTGGGCCTCCGACATTTATGGCCCAAACCACTCCCTCAACCACCACAGCCCAGAACTCCACTTGGTGCTTTGATTCCGGGGCAACTCATCATATAACACCCACTCCAGATACTATTTCGAACTCTCGCCCTTATACAGGTACGGACACTATAGTCGTTGGTAATGGGGACGAACTAAAAATTACTCATTCTGGGAATGCAACAATAACCGGACCCCATAAATTACTGCATCTTAATGAGGTTCTATGTGTTTCTTCTATTCAAAAAAATTTAATATCCATTCGATAATGCCTGCTTTCTTGAATTTGACTCTACTGGTTTTCGTGTAAAGGACAACAGGACGGGGATTATCCTTCTCACTAGGAATAGCTCAAATGGACTCTATCATATTCAACCATCTCTACCCACCACCAATCGGATGGCTTTCTATGGTGCTCGTACAACTCCAGACATATGGCATTCCCGCCTTGGTCACCCTGCACAATCTGTCTTTAATATTCTATTATATTCATGCAATTTACCTGTTCGTGGTGCAATTAATTCTATTAAGAATTGTCATATTTGTCCGTTGGGTAAATCGTGTCAACATCCTTTTGAATATCGTAATTTTCATGCACAATCTCCACTGGAATTATTACATCTTGATTTATGGGGTCCCTCACATATTCCATCGAATCACGGATTTCGCTATTATTTATCCATTGTTGATGATCACACCCGATTCACTTGGCTCTATCCGTTAGGACAAAAATCTGAGGCTCTATCCACTTTCATTACTTTTACTAAAATGGTTGAAAATCGATTCACATCCACTATTAAACAAATTCAAATCGATGGTGGCGGTGAATTCACGAGCAATCTTTTTATCTCATTTCTTCGTGATCACGGGATTTCTCACCAAATCTCTTGCCCATACACCCCTCAACAAAATGGGGTGGTGGAATGGAAACACCGTCACATTGTGAGTATGGGTCTTTGTCTCTTAGTCCAATCTCACCTTCCATTCAAATTTTGGGTTGAAGCTTACTCTACCGCAGTATTCCTGATTAATCGATTGCCAACACCTCTCCTTGGCTCCAAGTCTCCATTTGAACGGCTTTTCTCTCGCGTCCCAGGTTATACTATGCTTAAGAGTTTCGGGTGTGCTTGCTTTCCTCATTTAGTACCATACAACAAACATAAACTTGCTTTTAAATCCACCCCATGCGTGCTTCTTGGTTACTCGGCTCACTATAAGGGATATCGTTGCCTTGACATGACAAGTGGTCGAGTCTATATTTCACAGAATGTTATTTTTGATGAAACCACCTTTTCATATGCTACGAACTCTTCTCCAAGCACAACATCTGAGCCAACTGGGCCTTTCTTTCCTACCGCATCGAGTGAGAATTTACTTGGCCCTCGTGATATTCATCTTCCAACCACTAGCCCATCCGAAATTCAACCAATTTCCTCCTCCCCATCGAGCCCAGTGGATACCTCTAGTGGGCTCTCCTCACCTAGGTTCCTCTTCCGCACATGCCCTTGGGCCCTCTCGTTCCTGAGTCAAGTATACCCTCTCCTCCCCAACACTCTTCTTTGGACCTGTCCTCTCCTCCCACAGCAACCATCCAAGCTTCTCCATCTTCTTCCCCCGACTCTCCGAACCCCCCAAAAACAATTTTGCTCTCTCTCATCCTTGTACTCTTAAACCAGTCCTCACCCCTTGCCCCTTGCACTCTCTGCTATACTGTCTGGTCCTTTAACTAATGAACCCACCAGCTTTACATTTGCTGCTCGGTATCCTCATTGGAAATCTGCTATGAACGATGAGTATGATGCTCTCATGCGTAATACCACTTGGTCGCTGGTTCCAGCATCCCCTTCTATGAATATTGTGGGTTGTAAATGGGTTTTTAAAGTCAAGCGAAAATCGGATGGGTCCATCGATCGCTACAAGGCACGCCTTGTGGCCAAGGGATTTAATCAGAAGGCAGGTCTTGATTTTGACGAAACCTTTAGTCCAGTGGTTAAACCAGCCACAATCCGTACCATCCTTACACTTGCGACTTCCTATGGCTGGCCACTCCAACAACTTGATGTTCGAAATGCCTTTTTAAATGGGGTCCTACATGAAGAGGTCTACATGAAGCAACCCCCGGGTTATCATGATCCCTCTCGACCTCACCATGTTTGTCGCCTCCATAAAGCTCTCTACAGCCTTAAGCAGGCTCCTCGTGCTTGGTTTCAACGCCTTTGCTCCTTCCTATTAGACCATAAGTTCACTCACAGCCGCTCTGATGCTTCTCTATTTTTTTCCCACTCTCCCGTCAGTTCCATCTTCATTCTTGTCTATGTTGATGACATTATAGTCACTGGCTCTGCTACTCAGGATATTGACTCTTTTCTGGATCTCTTATGCTCTACCTTTGATAGTCGTCGGATGGGTGATCTCTCATTTTTCCTCGGTATGGAAATATCCCACACTTCTTCCTCACATTTTTTGGCACAAACAAGATATGCCGTTGAACTCCTCAAACGGTTTAATATGACAGAGTGTAAACCATGTCCCACTCCACTTCCATCAGACACTCGACTCACTGACGGCGACCCCCTCTCAGACCCCACTCTTTTTCGGAGCATGGTTGGTGGTCTTCAGTATCTTAGCTTCTCTCGCCCTGATCTTTCCTTTGCGGTCAATCAAGTTTGTCAGTTAATGCATAGTCCCCGCACTACTCATTTACAAGTTGTCAAACGCATCTTTCGCTATGTGAAAGGCACTTTTGAACATGGCCTAGTATTTCATCGTTCTTCCAATCACTTCCTACATGGGTTTTCTGATTCTGATTGGGCTGGTTCCATTGATGATCGTAGATCTACAACTGGGGCATGCATCCTTTTAGGGCCCAACCTTTTTACTTGGACTGCCAAGAAGCAGACCACCGTCTCTCGCTCCAGTACAGAAGCTGAATATCAAGCCCTTGCTTATGTTGCTGCGGAGTTTCATTGGTTCGGGTATTTATTTCGGGAACTTGGCATTCCAGTCTCATCTGCTCCGTGCATCTATGTTGACAATATCTCAGCCATTCACTTGGCTACCAATCCCGTGTTCCATGCTAGAACTCGCCACATTGAGATCGATTATCATTTTGTTCGGGAACTCATCGCCTGCAAATCTCTAGCAACTCGCTATGTTCCATCCTCTCATCAACTTGCTGATATCTTTACTAAAGCCCTCTCTCGCGATTGGTTTGCATTTCTCAAATCCAAGCTCAATCTCCGCGTTGCTCCGTTAAGCTTGAAGGAGGGTAAAGGGATTAATAACCACACATGTCCAACTGATGATTCTGATCCAGCTGGTGATTATGATATATATGGCACAAATCAATAGAAGGCAATTATATGGACAAAATGTAAATTTACCTTATACATTACTTCTGTGCATTGTATAAATATAGTGAAGTATTGTCAATAATACATCAGTGAAATCACTGGAATTCCTCATTTCCTTCAGGAAATTCTCACATGGATGATACCCTCAATTGTCCTGATAGACTATCAGAGGAAATTATAAGATGCATATCTTCGATTTACTGTAAATTGGCCAACACCACACCGACTCAGAAAGGATATTCAGTTTCTTCAACTTCGTCATTCTGCTCCTCTAGCACATTTTCTCCAAGAAATCTTTCTGGCAGTTGGAGTCCTCAATGTAATAATGAAGTTTTAGAGCATTGCAATTTTGAAGGCGTAAAACAAGAGAATGGACCTTATGCTGCAATAATAGAAGTCCGAAAGATATGTTTAGATGATGAAAGCTACAATTATGCTGCTACAATGCTACAAAAATTCAGGTGTCAATATTTACCCGTATATTTCAATTTCAGAGCTGGGGCTTACCTTTCTCTCTCCCCCCCCCCCCCCCCCCTTCCCCCTCCTCCTCTCTCAACGTTTCTCTTATTAGCATTATACATTCTACAAGACCAGTCAATCTTCTAGATGAACTAATGGCTCTATATTATTAGGAAAATGGTTCCTCAAAACACTTTCTAGTAGCAAAGCAGCTTTATCCTTGTGGAAGTTCCCATTTGTTTTTAATTAAAACTGTGCAGATCTCTAGTTAAGGTTCTTGAGAAGGTCGACCCAAATAAAATGAGAAGGGAAGAGAAGCTTGCCTTTTGGATCAATATTCACAATGCTTTGGTGATGCTTGTATGTCTTGCAGAACTTTTATCTAGTTTTACTGCAAAAGCATTCAGGCTATGAGTCTATAACTCAAAACTTCTATTTATCCTGTGCAATTTTTTATCTGTCTTGCAGGCTTATTTGGCATATGGAACTCAAAACTACATAAAAAGTACTTCCATAATGAAGGTAAAAATGAGTCTTATTTCTCCAATCTTTTTGTAGTGGATTTTATTATGTAGATCTGATTGTTCCAAGTGCAAAGCTTTCTCTCAGGCAGCTTATAATGTGGGTGGACATTGCATAAATGCTTACGACATACAAAGCTCCATTTTGGGAATCCGACCTCACTATTCGCCACCGGTATATACTGTCACTTAACATGCCTTCTCATAAATTATAGTACATGCATAAATGTGTACTGATATAAAGACCGTTTACCATAGTTCTATCTGCTTATTGTTTTGATCACTATATTAAGTTGGATGATCGTGATAGAAAACTGATTCTGCATATTACATATTTAGCGTCTTCACTAACAAACTAAAAATTCTTGAATTCAGTGGTTTCAGACGCTTCTCTCTCCCAAAAAAGTTCGAGACGGGGAGTGGCAAACATCCTTATTTCATTGAATACCCTGAATTACTTGTCCATTTTGCGCTTTGTTCAGGGGCAGACTCAGATCCTGTGGTAATGCATTTATTCGTGCTTTTTCATTCTGGCGAGTGTCAGCTCATTTGTGAAATATTTGGACTTGACTGGATGTAGGTTCGGGTTTACACGGCAAACAATGTATTTTATGATCTTAAAGTCGCTAAGGAGGAGTTTATAAAAGCTACAGTATACCTTCACAAAGAAACAAAATTATACCTGCCAAAAATCCTTTCATATTATGCAAAGGGCATGTCACTTAGCATGACCGCACTTTTGGAAATGGTCAGTGAGTGTCTATCTGGAGTTCAACAGAATCCTATTCGAAAGTGTGCCAAAAATAGACCTGAGAAGTACGTATACTGGTTAGAGCAGAGTTCAGCTTTTCGATATTTAATCCATAAAGAAGTTTCTGAAGGAAGATGGGCTACTTGATTTGTTTAATTTCCAATGTATTATGGATTAGAAACAGTTTTCTCCCTGTGATTGTGAAGCGTAGGTGTTCCTGGAGTAATAGATTCTCATAAGTTATCATACAATGTATATAGATACCAAGTGAGAAGCAGGTTTCGTTTGCCACTGGTTCTTCTAAGCCTGAAAACTGCTTCACTTTTGCACTTTTTCGTCTTCTTTTCTTTGTTATATATGCTGCCTGGACGTGTATAAAAGGATCATCCATTGAGAGAGAGTGAAGCTGTGTCGTTCATTTATATGCATGTTTATTGAATCTTTGTTAGGAACTCAACAAGTATGCTCTCTTAAAGGGCATTTCGCAGTCTTGTGCTTACGGCATTAAGTTGATCGAGGGTCAAGTGACGATTTTCATTTGTAATATTGATTACTTGTAAATTCTTTACTTTATCGATTGGTGATATTGACTATTGAGGATCAAAGTACTATTTTTCATTCGCAAGCTTGTTGTAGAGAGTTACTTGACAAGAATATGTGGGGGTTGGTGTAGTATTTTTCACTTTAATTCTCTTTGGCAAGAATATTGCAGGTATACACGAGCTCGAGGGCAGAGCCGAGCTCTAGAGCTCAAGCTCGTGGGCAATAGCCGGCTCAGCCCATTGCCACCCTATGTTTAGATCCCAATTCTTCCACTATAAATAGAAATAAAAAGAGTAATGTTATTTAGTGTCGTTAATTTTTAACACTAGTTTATGTGAGAACATTTGGAACATTAAATTACATGTTCAATTAGATACAATGATTTATGATCTAATTAATAGAACATATAATATGCAGACATTAGTTCAACATCACTGGTGTTAAATAACATTATTCAAAAAGAAAACATGATAGTAGAGTGTCTTGGCTCCTTCAACCATCTTTTTCAATTGCGTTGCTTTAGTCATGTGTGATGGTGTAGTTTATGTTGTTATTGCTAGAATATAAACATTTTGTGACTCAATCAAAAATTAGTGGGTATGAAGATCGAAAATATCTTTACAAAAAGTCCTTAAAAAGGAACCCTACTTTGAACATCTCATACATATATACTCTATTTAATTAACAATATGCTCAACCTAATGGATCTCATCATTCACTTGCGACTCGAGTCATTGCAAATGATTAGGGCAAAAGTTATCCAGTTATTGTCTCCTAACTATAGTATCTCGATAGCATAAAAGCTAGAATTGGTTGTCACTACTACTATGTCCTATGCTTCCCAAATTAGATGCTCAACATTCTCCAAGGTGTCATGTTGGGATTACTAGAAGTGCTTTACATGCTAACTCCTTCACTAGAGTGTGGATCGTTATTATATCTTTACACTGTTCTAGTAAACTTTACTGAATTCAATTGTCGTGTTATAAATTCAACGTTTGGGTTTCAACTGAACTAGATTCACCTTAGTTTTTGGGATTTGAATTTGGTATTTGAAGAGAATTCAGGGTATAATCAGTGTGTTATTGATGAACAGGGTTTAATCCATATTGATTTTTCAATTTATTTTTTGAAATATTTGATCTGAATATGTGTATTAGAGTGTGTGTTTTTTGCAATAACAATTGCAGATGAACTTTTTGATGATTCGCAGGTGAGTAAAATAACAAAAAATTGGAAATGAAATGGGTCCTCCATGGTTGAAGCCAATGCTGAAATCTGATTATTTCTTTCCCTGTCCGTTTCATTCGGATTCAAATAAAAGTGAATGCAATATGTATTGCTTGGATTGCATGGGAAATGCATTTTGTTCTTACTGTTTGATCCATCACCAGGGCCATCGCCTTGTTCAGGTGAACTTTTCGCATCGATTAAATTTGAAAATAGTGTGTTCTTGGGCTGGTTTCTAATAGAATTGAGTTTTTAATTGGATTATGGATTATGAAATTGTAGATAAGAAGATCTTCATATCATAATGTGGTAAGGATTAATGAAATTCAGAAGTACATAGACATTTCTTGCGTACAGCCCTACGTTATAAACAGTGCGAAAATCGTGTTCTTGAATGAGCGACCGCAGCCTAAGCCCGGAAAGGGAGTTACATACACTTGTGAAATCTGTGCACGTAGCCTCCCGGACTCCTTCCGGTTCTGTTCCCTTGGTTGCAAGGTAAATTGTAATATTCAGAGTCGGAATGAATTCTTTTTCGTCACTCTGATAGTCTAATTGATCTCGATTATGTGATATGGCCAGTTGAATGGCATTAAGCGAGGCAACCCGGAGCTCACATTTTCACACAAGAGAGGGTCATTTGATGGGATGGATTCAGACGATGGGCCATCAACTCCAAAGAAAATTGCATTTTCATCGTGTTCGGTTAGTTCAGGAGACGAGAATGTGAACGGTATGTCCCCCGATACACCTCCTTTGTTCAATCGTCATAGAAGAAAAGGCATTCCTCATCGTGCCCCTTTCTAATATCCCAAGATCATCATCAAAGTTTAGATTTTATAAAAAAAAAATTGTTTAATTGATAAATGTTGCTACATAATATGTTAGTGTGGGTACATTGTCTAGATGAAAAATGTATAGGACGATAAATATGTAATTGGGTTTTTAGTTTCCACTTTTTATGTGTACATATATACACACGCCTTGTATTGTGCTTTTACTTTGAAAAGATTATGCAAAGGTTTGCTAAAGCTTTAGTACTTCTGAGTCCTATTATAATATTGTATTCGGTATTCGTGCTATTTAAGTATTTTGTATGAATAATGCTATTTATCAGCATTGATAATCTCCAACAATTTAGGTACCATAATTCAAATAAATTCTCGACATCAATATTTATATAATCAACTCTGTAGACGGAGGGTTACTTCCTGGAATTGCCTTTCTTTTCTCTAGCCTTTCGGCTTCTGTTCCTACTTTTAGAGCATATTTGATGGTAGCTAGACACAGGTGATAGAGAGGCCCCCCACTTTGATTCCCAAGATATTTGCATTAGCATGAGGAGGAGTGGAGAGTCCAAACTTCGCATTTGATCGTTATAAAAAACCCTAAACACTTCGTTATTGATCACCAATTATGGAGTATGTGCTCCAGTACTATACCTAGACGGTGATGAACAACATTATTTTCAAATCTCCGCTAACTGAAATTCGGGATCTTTTGAGTCAAGAGTAACCATAGGTAATGGGACGAAAATCGAGCAATACACAACTCAACTCGTAATAAAGAATTCTGAAGATTTCCAAATTGGGTCAAATGGCTATCATTTATGTACCTTTCTTCTAGTAGGGACTTCGATTAAAACTGGGGTGGAAGTTTTCTAGCAAAATGATTAAGACATTGATTTTTAATAGCCATTTAATTAACCTATCTTTGTATGAAAATGGGTGGTGTAAAATGGTGGAGATGCTTGGGGGACACGTAACGCCCCCCACAAATAGAAGTTGACATTTCTCTTCCTCCACTGTTTCCAGATGTTACAATTATCTTCCGTTTATTATTTTACTATCCATAAAAAAAAAATTAAAAAAAAAATAAAGATTATGAGAGTGGGTGTCTATATTTTTCTCAAACAAGTGGACTAGAGAGCCGTGAGGAATCAGGAAATGCTACGTGACTTTTCTTTTTTCATCACTTTTTCATTTTTTTTCCTTCCCCATCTACGTAATGCACATTATACCCCGTTTGGTACTCATTTTTCCTCCTTAAAAATGAAAAATATGACCATTATCAATCACGTCCAGCCATTATTTTTTACTTTCTATGTCTTGTGTGGGGCTCATAACGACTATATTTTTCATTCTCATTCTACAAAAAATGAGAATTAAACGGGGCCAATCTATATAAAAATACATAATCCATCGTAATCAAATAAATTTTATAATTTTAGTCTACGTCAAGATTAAATTATCAACAATGAAAAAATTACAATTAGAGTGCGTGTTGACACTTGAATATTTTATTGTGACTTAGTCATTTGTTAGATATTTGTGTAGAGAGTTCATCAGATTGTTAAAATGTGTCTTTAAATTCGAGAAATGATCGAGTTCAAGGCTGGATTTCAAAGTCGTCATTGATCTAAATTCTTTCTCTTGTACTTTTCTCATCCCGTCATTAAACACGACAATCACATATACATTTATTAATAATACTCTAAGAAAAATAAAAGTATGTTACTATCGTAACCTCTTGAATGATCCCTCTTATACATTTTAAATGTACCTATGATAATTAAATAAAAAATGATTGACTATTCACCAATCGAATATTAGTACCTTTATCGAGATTCAAAAAAATTACGGACTCATTGACGATATTCTAGAAATTAGAATTCTTATATTAATAGTATGTTTGATTTCAATATTGAATAAATTCGAAGATTATAAGAAAGAAAAATAATAGTATGTTTGATTTCAATATTGAATAAATTCACCAATTAAAAATTAAATCTGGCTAGGGCAAACAAAGTGATAAGTGCGTTTTACGCACTTATTTAGATCACAAAATATGAATAATTGATTGTAATTATGTTGAAATATGGCTTAATTCTATGTAAATTGTGTTTGCAGGACAACATTGATGGATATAACGAGAAGTATGTGAAAACGAGCGAAAAATGACCAAAATGAAAGAAAATGAAAGTTCGGGGATCAAAATGAACAACATGAAAACAATCCGTAGATGTGACGGATGATGGAATGAAGATTCAAGAGTACTAGGATTCAATTGGTTGAAAGAAGACATCAAAGGGATGAAATATCGTCAAAGTATGATCATACATCAATTTCTAATCGAAAAGTTACACACCGATTTTTAGTCACATATTACGACCCATATTTTACATGGTAAACGATCGAATTGGAAGATGATATCTGAAGCAAAGTTGTAGATCTTTGAGTTGTCTTTCTAACTCACTTTGAATCACTTCAATCGGATATCGGTAGAGAAAGTTATGACTAGACTACTGAAAGTTGTCCAGTGGAGAAACAATTGAACCATGCGGTCGCATGGAAGAAACCGAGAGCTCCGGGTGCCAATTTCAGTTAACCAAGCGGTTGCATTGATTATAACCATGCGATCGCATGGTACAATCCCGGCGTGAAAATTCTGGTTTCCTTATTTGATTCAACTTTTTATGGAAACCAATCTTTGACCTCTTTTTAACCCTAAACTCGACCAGAAAAAGGGGGGCTACGCATATTTTGACATATTCTACATATTGGAGAGGAAGACAACAAGGAAGGAGAAGAAGATTCATCCCAAAATTCAAGATTTAACTCAAGAATTAACAGGGTGATGTCGTCTCCAACCTATTTCTTTTGTTTTCTTACTTCTATCATGTTAGGCTAGTTTTTCAAGTACTAGGTGAACGATAAACCTCACAATGTGATCTTGTAATTTCTATTTTGCAATTTGATATTTAAACACGTTTGATGGATGTTGAATGATTTATATACAATTTATTTTCTCCATAATTAAATGCATGTGATTATGTGAGTTTAGGTGGTCTATTTTATGCATTCGAAAGAAGGGAAATAGATTTTACAAGGTATAAATTATCGTAAGGTCCGATAGGGGATAGAAATATACCGCTATGCTTTGCGTGAATCTCTAAGTGTTTACAAAACGTTATGCATTCTTGTATATCGCATTTGTCATAGAAATATAGTCAAATGGTGTGCTAGAATAGGTTCAATTCTACTCGAAAGAGATTGTTGGATAAGTGAGAAACATTGATTCTTCAATCAATTCATCGTGTCATCAATTTGTGAAATAGGAGTTAAAAGTGAACTTGTTTGATGATTCGGGATCCTAGTGCGTTTTTATTATATTAATTTCATAAAATTTGCATTCGACTTTCATATTGCATTCTAGGATAATTTGCATTTAGTTTACCAAACTCATTCACAGTAGTTTTTATAATTTAGGTTGGTTAGCCTTTAGTATAAAAACACATTAAAAACTCATCTTGTTTCGGTTAAGGTCGAGATAATTAATATTAAACTACTCAATCTCTGTGGGATCGACAATCCGGACTCTAAAAGTCCACTTTATTACTTGTAACGAACTGTACACTTGCGGTGATTTTAAATCGAACGGTATTTTCGTGAACAGCATGGATTATTTCCACGTTGCCATTTCTGACCTTTGAAATATTTGTAGGACAAATGGTGATCCGATGAAACACCCAACGCACACATTTTTTTTTGTGTTCTTTCAGGTTGATTTTGGATTATTTTATAATTAGATTAAAATTTGGGGTGTCTGTCTGAATGGTTGCCACGCTCAGACCCTCTTTTCAATTGACATTTTCTTACTTTCTATACTTAATCCACCTTTGTCTCGTGGGCCATGCATAATGTATGAAATAATATAATATTAGCAACGGATTCTTCATCCTGAAAATATGTCATGCAAACAGAGAAAAATAATAAGGGATAATTCCATTTAGGTCCCGAAACTTTTAACATTTCAACGATGGTTCCAAACTTTTCATTTTCAACACTTGAGTCCCTAAGTTATAAAATGTGAGTGGCTATCAACATATTCTAATGTAAATCGTTTATTTGAATGTTAAAAAGGTTTTTTTTTTTCATGTTAAATGAACCATTTTATCTTAGATTAAATATATAGAGAAAAGAAAATTAAAAAATAACGTCGTGCTTCAGTTATAGATTGGGTGCCATTTGGCCTCGGATGTTAGTGTTGCTCAAGATTAAGACCACTTCTCACTTGTTAACAGGAAGTGGTATTTTAGAACAGGTTTGGTGTCATTTCTCAAATATATTTTAGGTCCTTTTACTATAGAATGAGGGATTTCAATCTCTCTTTCAAAGCCAGCGGTTTTCATGCGCCTGTTTATTCGGAGTGGCTATATTTGTAACATTGTTCCTCTGATTACACTTTCATGCTTATGGATTGTAAGGAATGATGCGAAGCACCAGAACATTGCTATGGGGCCTCCGAAGGATCATTTGATGGGTCGATCGCACTATCTTTTTTTTCTCACATATGTCATTTATTTAGATTTTGTACGCTAGCAAAGGAACTTGGATATTGCCCCTCTTTTTGGTGTTTCTCTCACACATCTACTATCACCTTCTATTTTGGTTTCCTGGCGTACTTCACTGATGGAATCTTACAAGATCAGCATCATTGGGTGCGTCATGAATGACTCTGCTAGTGGTGGGCAGGCGCGGAGCCAATACCCAGCCAGCTCGCGCGGCCGCGCGTGCTGATTTCGCCAAAATCTGCTGCCGCCGGGAGCTGGAGTCTGGAGAGCTGGCGAGGCGTGACTCCGTTCCACCGTTCCAAGGAAGAAGACGACCGGAGTTCAGGAGTTGGGTCATTGCCATTGGGCCAAGTTTTTTTTTTTGTGTTTTGGGTTACAATAAAAAGGCCCAATTAAAAAGGCCCAAATCAATTCAAAACGGTATATCCAATTTTGATTAACCAAATCCCTAATTCGAAAATTCATAATTCCTTGCATTTCGTTTCGAGTTGGGCTTCGCGAGGTGATTGGCGACTTGGGCGAGTGGCGGACTGGCGGTGGACTGGTGTTGCCGTGTTGGTGGATTGGTGGAGTGACCGGAGTCTGGACACTGACTGGAGAGTGGAGACTGGAGTTAATCGTTTGGAGTTTGGAACGGCGACTGGCGATTGCAATTTGCGAGGCTGCGAGTGGGAGGAGTGGAGTGTGGTCTGTGGGAGAGGAGACTGGCTTTGGATTTGCCACTGCAGTGCAACCGGCGACGGCTTCTTCAGTTCTTCCGGTCACTGCTGCCGGAGTGCGACTGTGCGAGACTACGAGGGAGGGAGGGAGCTCAGGGAGGTGCGCACTGCTCTCTGCCGACTGCCGGTGAGTTGGTGACTGACTGTGTCTGTGAGAGAGGTAATGTTTGGCTATCCTTTTTATTTTATTTTTTGGATTATGGTTTTAATTTAATTAGTGTGAAATTGAAATATGATTTATGAATTATTGTATATGAATTATGCATTGGCTAATTTGATTTATGAATTAGGGTTTTTTGAATTATATTTTATGAATTATGATTTATTTATGAATTATGATTTATTTATGAATTATGTTTTATGAATTATGAATTGTGGTTTGTGGATTGGTTTATGAGTTATGGTCCTTATGGATTGATTTATGAACTAGGATGTTTTTATTTTTGATTTGCTGTTTGGAAATTGGGAATCGGGATGCTCGGAATTTAAGTTTAGCAAATTAAGGAATTGAGAATTTGTGAAATTTGGGGAATTAGGAAATTGGGGATGTTTTAATAGAGAAGGTGTTTGACTCAACTGAACTATGCTCTTTTTTTAATCTATGTTAATTGAAAAATAAATTGGGTTATTTTGCAGACTATGGAACGATTTTTTCATCCAAAACGAAAGTCTATACCTAATACTTCGACTTCGAGTTGTGCATCTAGTCCCGCTACTGATTCGAGTCGAGCACAAGAGTTATTAAATAACACAAAGAAGTCTCGAGCTCAATTCAATGCGGATGATCTCGTATCTGATCCAGGAAAACGCCCACCTATTGAGTCATATGATCCTAATATCAGAGATGATGTTAGGATGTCATACTTGGAGAAAGGTCCTTGTCAACCTTATGAACATGACTTTCCAAGAAGATCAATGGGAAATGGTACAAGGGTTTTTCGGAAAGAATGGTTCTCTGAATTTTATTGGTTGGAGTATAGCATAGAAAAGGATGCGGCGTATTGTTTGTATTGTTACTTGTTCAAACCCGATAGAGGGGGTCAAGGGGGTGGACATGCATTCACTAAGACCGGCTTTAGGGATTGGAAGCACAAAAAGACGTTGAAAGATCATGTCGGTCTCTTTGATAGTACTCATAATCAAACTTTTGCGAAGTGTACTAACTTGATGAATCAAAAACAGAGTATCTCCTATGTTATTTCTAGCCAAAGTAGTAGTCAACAAAAAAATTATAGGACGAGGTTGACTGCGGTGCTAGATTGTACTAGATACCTCTTGATGCAAGGATTGGCATTTCGTGGTCACAATGAATCGAAAGACTCCCTTAATAAAGGAAATCTAATTGAGCTACTACAATGGTATGCGTCTCGTTGTAAGGAAGTTGAAGAAGTAGTATTTAGTAATGCTCCTGGAAATGACCAAATGACTTCACCAAATATTCAAAAGGATTTGATTAATTGTTGTGCTGTAGAGACGACAATGGGAATTATCAATGAGATAGGTGATTCGTTGTTTTCAATTTTGGTTGATGAGGCTCGTGATAATTCTATAAAAGAACAAATGGCAGTTGTTGTGAGATTTGTTGACAAAAGTGGTCAAGTGAAGGAGCGTTTCTTGGGCATTTCTCATGTAGCTAATACTTGCGCCCAATCACTGAAGGATGCCATTGATGCAATGTTTTCTACATATGGGTTGAGCATATCTAGCCTGAGAGGTCAAGGTTATGATGGTGCAAGCAATATGTCAGGTGAGTTTAATGGTTTAAAAGCTTTAATTCTAAGAGAGAATCCATATGCTATGTATATTCATTGCTTTGCTCACCAGTTTCAGTTGGCAGTTGTTTCTGTGGTACGTAGGAACCATTTGCTTGGTGATTTTTTTCAACATGCTTGCTGTTGTTGTAAATTTGGTTGGTGCATCATGTAAGCATGTAGATGCTCTTCGAGCAAGTTATCATTCTAATATTCTTGAGAAGCTGAATATCGGGGAACTTTCTGGTGGAACGGGTCAGTATCAAGAAATGAATTTGGCTCGTCCAGGTGATACTAGATGGGGCTCACATCTACTGACAATCACTCGTTTCATTAGTATGTTTAATGCTATCATAGATGTTCTTGAGAACATATCAGAAGATGGCGTAAATTCAGATCAAACAGCAATGGCTGTAAGACAGATGAACACTATGCAAGATTTTGAGTTTGTGTTCAGTCGCCACTTTATGTTTGAAATTCTTGCAATTACAGACGACTTTTCACAAGCCTTACAGAAAAAGGATCAGGATATTCAAAATGCTATGAGTTTATTGAATGTGTGTAAGAGTGCATTGCAGAACATGAGGGACAATGGTTGGGATACTTTGTTGAGTAGGGTGATTGAGTTTTGTGTTGATAGGCATATTGTAGTGCCTAATATGGAGGATATTGTAGTAGTGAAAGGTCGACCTAGGCGTGCAGCTCAGCAGGTGACTTATTTTCATCGCTTTTACGTTGATTTGTATTGTTATGTGATAGATTCAATCTTGCAAGAATTGAATGATCTTTTTCAGAAACAACTACTGAGCTTTTGACTTGCATTTTGTGTTTAAGTCCAAGAGATTCATTTGCAGCTTTTGATAATGCCAAATTGATGCGCCTTGCTCAGTTATATCCTTTGGACTTCAATAGTGAAGAGCTTTTGTTACTTAGACCTCAACTTGACAACTTTATTATATTTGTGAGAATGAAGGAAGATTTCTTTAATCTCAATAGCATATCCTGTGTAGCTAAGAAGTTGGTTGAAATTAGAAGTTCCTGCTATTTTCCATTGGTTTATAGGCTGATCACATTGGTTTTGATATTACCGGTCGCAACTGCTAGTGTTGAAAGGGTATTTTCTGCTATGAATCTTATCAAGAGTGACTTGCGCAACAAAATGGGAGATGACTAGTTGAACGACAATTTGGTGGTTTACGTGGAGAAAGATATTTTTAAAAAACTTGAGAACGAGGCAATATTGCAACGTTTTCAAAAAATGAGGCCTCGTAGAATGCAGTTGTCTAAGCTTACTATTACAGAGTAATGTTGTATCGTATATATTTTTAGTACTTTTTATTGTATTGACTTATATTTTCTTATGAACATAATTTTTACGTTTCAGTGCATTTACACATATATCGAATAATATTTAATATTATTTAATCAACGATCGATCGGACCGGACTATTACGATCGTTGACCGTCGAGGGTCAACGGTCAAAGTCAACTCGCCCTAGCTGACTTGGCGTCCTGGATTCGCCACTGTTCATAGCAGAAAATACCCTTTCAACACTAGCAGTTGCGACCGGTAATATCAAAACCAATGTGATCAGCCTATAAACCAATGGAAAATAGCAGGAACTTCTAATTTCAACCAACTTCTTAGCTACACAGGATATGCTATTGAGATTAAAGAAATCTTCCTTCATTCTCACAAATATAATAAAGTTGTCAAGTTGAGGTCTAAGTAACAAAAGCTCTTCACTATTGAAGTCCAAAGGATATAACTGAGCAAGGCGCATCAATTTGGCATTATCAAAAGCTGCAAATGAATCTCTTGGACTTAAACACGAAATGCAAGTCAAAAGCTCAGTAGTTGTTTCTGAAAAACGATCATTCAATTCTTGCAAGATTGAATCTATCACATAACAATACAAATCAACGTAAAAGCGATGAAAATAAGTCACCTGCTGAGCTGCACGCCTAGGTCGACCTTTCACTACTACAATATCCTCCATATTAGGCACTACAATATGCCTATCAACACAAAACTCAATCACCCTACTCAACAAAGTATCCCAACCATTGTCCCTCATGTTCTGCAATGCACTCTTACACACATTCAATAAACTCATAGCATTTTGAATATCCTGATCCTTTTTCTGTAAGGCTTGTGAAAAGTCGTCTGTAATTGCAAGAATTTCAAACATAAAGTGGCGACTGAACACAAACTCAAAATCTTGCATAGTGTTCATCTGTCTTACAGCCATTGCTGTTTGATCTGAATTTACGCCATCTTCTGATATGTTCTCAAGAACATCTATGATAGCATTAAACATACTAATGAAACGAGTGATTGTCAGTAGATGTGAGCCCCATCTAGTATCACCTGGACGAGCCAAATTCATTTCTTGATACTGACCCGTTCCACCAGAAAGTTCCCCGATATTCAGCTTCTCAAGAATATTAGAATGATAACTTGCTCGAAGAGCATCTACATGCTTACATGATGCACCAACCAAATTTACAACAACAGCAAGCATGTTGAAAATAATCACCAAGCAAATGGTTCCTACGTGCCACAGAAACAACTGCCAACTGAAGCTGGTGAGCAAAGCAATGAATATACATAGCATATGGATTCTCTCTTAGAATTAAAGCTTTTAAACCATTAAACTCACCTGACATATTGCTTGCACCATCATAACCTTGACCTCTCAGGCTAGATATGCTCAACCCATATGTAGAAAACATTGCATCAATGGCATCCTTCAGTGATTGGGCGCAAGTATTAGCTACATGAGAAATGCCCAAGAAACGCTCCTTCACTTGACCACTTTTGTCAACAAATCTCACAACAACTGCCATTTGTTCTTTTATAGAATTATCACGAGCCTCATCAACCAAAATTGAAAACAACGAATCACCTATTTCATTGATAATTCCCATTGTCGTCTCTACAGCACAACAATTAATCAAATCCTTTTGAATATTTGGTGAAGTCATTTGGTCATTTCCAGGAGCATTACTAAATACTACTTCTTCAACTTCCTTACAACGAGACGCATACCATTGTAGTAGCTCAATTAGATTTCCTTTATTAAGGGAGTCTTTCGATTCATTGTGACCACGAAATGCCAATCCTTGCATCAAGAGGTATCTAGTACAATCTAGCACCGCAGTCAACCTCGTCCTATAATTTTTTTGTTGACTACTACTTTGGCTAGAAATAACATAGGAGATACTCTGTTTTTGATTCATCAAGTTAGTACACTTCGCAAAAGTTTGATTATGAGTACTATCAAAGAGACCGACATGATCTTTCAACGTCTTTTTGTGCTTCCAATCCCTAAAGCCGGTCTTAGTGAATGCATGTCCACCCCCTTGACCCCCTCTATCGGGTTTGAACAAGTAACAATACAAACAATATGCCGCATCCTTTTCTATGCTATACTCCAACCAATAAAATTCAGAGAACCATTCTTTCCGAAAAACCCTTGTACCATTTCCCATTGATCTTCTTGGAAAGTCATGTTCATATGGTTGACAAGGACCTTTCTCCAAGTATGACATCCTAACATCATCTCTGATATTAGGATCATATGACTCAATAGGTGGGCGTTTCCCTGGATCAGATACGAGATCATCCGCATTGAATTGAGCTCGAGACTTCTTTGTGTTATTTAATAACTCTTGTGCTCGACTCGAATCAGTAGCGGGACTAGATGCACAACTCGAAGTCGAAGTATTAGGTATAGACTTTCGTTTTGGATGAAAAAATCGTTCCATAATCTGCAAAATAACCCAATTTATTTTTCAATTAACATAGATTAAAAAAAAAAAGCATAGTTCAGTTGAGTCAAACACCTTCTCTATTAAAACTTCCCCAATTTCCTAATTCCCCAAATTTCACAAATTCTCAATTCCCTAATTTGCTAAACCTAAATTCCGAGCATCCCGATTCCCAATTCCCAAACAGCAAATCAAAAATAAAAACATCCTAATTCATAAATCAATCCATAAGGACCATAACTCATAAACCAATCCACAAACCACAATTCATAATTCATAATTCATAAAACATAATTCATAAAATATAATTCAAAAAACCCTAATTCATAAATCAAATTAGCCAATGCATAATTCATATACAATAATTCATAAATCATATTTCAATTTCACACTAATTAAATTAAAACCATAATCCAAAAAATAAAATAAAAAGGATAGCCAAACATTACCTCTCTCACAGACACAGTCAGTCACCAACTCACCGGCAGTCGGCAGAGAGCAGTGCGCACCTCCCTGAGCTCCCTCCCTCCCTCACAGTCTCGCACAGTCGCACTCCGGCAGCAGTGACCGGAAGAACTGAAAAAGCCGTCGTCGGTCGCACTGCAGTGGCAAATCCAAAGCCAGTCTCCTCTCCCACAGACCACACTCCACTCCTCCCACTCGCAGCCTCGCAGCCTCGCAAATTGCAATCGCCAGTCGCCGTTCCAAACTCCAAACGATTAACTCCAGTCTCCACTCTCCAGTCAGTGTCCAGACTCCGTCACTCCACCAATCCACCAACACGGCAACACCAGTCCACCGCCAGTCCGCCACTCGCCCAAGTCGCCAATCACCTCGCGAAGCCCAACTCGAAACGAAATGCAAGGAATTATGAATTTTCGAATTAGGGATTTGGTTAATCGAAATTGGATATACCGTTTTGAATTGATTTGGGCCTTTTTAATTGGGCCTTGTAACCCAAAACACAAAAAAAAATAAAAAACTTGGCCCAATGGCAATGACCCAACTCCTGAACTCCGGTCGTCTTCTTCCTTGGAACGGTGGAACGGAGTCACGCCTCGCCAGCTCTCCAGACTCCAGCTCCCGGCGGCAGCAGATTTTGGCGAAGTCAACACGCGCAGCCGCGCGAGCTGGCCGGGTATTGGCTCCGCGCCTGGCTATGAATCTTATCAAGAGTGACTTGCGCAACAAAATGGGAGATGACTGGTTGAACGACAATTTGGTGGTTTACGTGGAGAAAGATATTTTTAAAAAACTTGAGAACGAGGCAATATTGCAACGTTTTCAAAAAATGAGGCCTCGTAGAATGCAGTTGTCTAAGCTTACTATTACAGAGTAATGTTGTATCGTATATATTTTTAGTACTTTTTATTGTATTGAATTATATTTTCTTATGAATATAATTTTTACGTTTCAGTGCATTTACACATATATCGAATAATATTTAATATTATTTAATCAACGATCGATCGGACCGGACTATTACGATCGTTGACCGTCGAGGGTCAACGGTCAAAGTCAACTCGCCCTAGCTGACTTGGCGTCCTGGATTCGCCACTGGTGGTGGGGATATAATTTGGCATCAGTCTGGAAGCTATATTTGTGCATTCTCCTCATCTAATGGTGATTGTTATTGCTCTATACCTGAGGCTAGGTTGGGATCCATTTTTACGCGCAGACTTGGACTTGTGGAGAGAGACGACCTCCTCTCTAGATGTTTATTTCATCAGCCATGGTGGACGACCGTGGTCTATCTAGACTATGGTCAAATATATCACGAATTTACTTTACTTTGATTAGGAGACTTAAAAACTTGTTTGTCACAGATACGTCACATAGCTTAATCTATAAAATTTCATAATATTCAACATACCCTCATTAAACATAAATTTTGTCCTCGATATTTGTTAATATACATGTTACTTCTTATATATAAAGCTCCCAATGGAAACCACATGGAAGCACTACATACAGACATCTGTCAGTCAATCAAGTAAAATAAAGAAAAGGCAAAAGTTGCTCTACAACCGAGACACTATCCCCATTCGAGGTTCCTTTGCTGAAGCGCTTGCTGCCTCCGAAGTCCATTTTGGTGGAGCACTCCCTCTTGGCCGAACTCCCCTACATCTGAAGCTCTCTCTCTCTCTAAAGTCAAAGCACTAGCTGCCTTCAAAGCAAGTCTGAATAATACTTTTAGGAATGATTGATGTAATGCTTGTATTAATAAATGTCAAAAGTTTCAGCATAAGATTATAGGATGGCTAACCTCTTGTCAATGTATTTAATGTATAGGAGAGAGTGAGATAAAGTCACGTGGTTCTGATCCAACGGTGCCCACGTCGGCTTCCATTCTATAAATAGCCATTTTTGTAATATTGTAAGGGATTGGCTTGGCAAAGATATATGCTTAATATCATATGTCACTTTGTCCCTTGCTCATTTGATATCAAATTGCTTGGTTTGGATTACTTCTACTTTAGTGGAATTGTTTGTTTGCAATCATCTTTTATCTTTGTTGTTGTCCGGACGTTTTCTTCTTGTGTCGATGAGCATATCCCACGTTCATAAACGTCACCCTCCGTCCGAATTTTCGATCAAAATGTGTTGGAATTTGCTCGTGTAATTGCTAGTGGGCCAGACATTTGTTGACACATTTTTTTGGGTTAGCAATACAATTCTTCTAATGCTTTCACTTGACCAATCTAACATCTTTCTTATTAGGTTTGTCATTATTCTAATTTTTTAGGTTTATCTTCTCTCAGTTCTCATGCCGTTTTAGTTGTTTTATAATTTTTGTTAATCATTTGCAAAGTATAGGAATATTGATTTTTTTTCTAGTATTTCGACAATAGAGAAAAAAAAAATCAAATAAATTCAAACAAATTTCTGTTTAACACCAAACAAATTTATTCTAAAATGCTATTCATTCTAGTTGCAGTCATAGTTATCAGACCCACCCCTGACATTGACATAGATAAACCTTCGGGTCATTGAGTTACTGCTGGATCATTATTTTGTTGAAAATTCAAATAAATAAACAAATATATATTTTAATATTTTTACCTCAACAAATTAATCTTCTTTTTCTTTATTTTTTTTCCTTTTTTTTTTTTTTTGAAGCTTGTAGTTGTAACCATATAATAAACTATTTGATTTGTATTGTTAATTTGTCAGACGTTTCATTAATTATAATTTTATTTTCAAAAATAAAAAACAAAAAATATGAATAACAATAATTTGATTACATCTATTATGTCATATTCACATTCTCGAAATTCAAGATTTGTCCAAAGGTATGTCTTGAACTCTTCGGAAAACACAAATTATATTGTTTCTTAATATAATTTATTTTAACTAATAAAATTTTTAAAATACAATATATTATTTGGCTTTTTAAGTAATAAATTGTTTCTTAAATTATATAGCTATTCTAAGAAGCCATGCAAATTCGGTAGCATTTTGCTTAAATAATACATGGTACGTGGACCGGCTTGGAGCTTCGGGCAAATAGGTCCGGCTCTTGTTCAAACCCGTCCACTTTTATCGGATTTTAGCTAGTTATATTGGGCTTTGATCGGGTTTTATGCAAAGGGATTCAACAGTACTTGCTTGATCTTGTATTTAAATGTTTATAAACGGTAGACTTTTATGAAATGTTTAAAATTGAAAGTGAATAGTAGGTTGTGAGTTATACTGAAAATGTGTGCAAATACGGTTTCTAGTAATACAATTAGTGATATATATATATATATATTCATAAAATGTATACTCACTCCATCCCATTTATATAGACCGACTTTCTTTATTTGTTTTGTCTCAATTATATAGTGTTGTTTCTTTATTGGTAATATTTTATTTTGTTCGTTTACTGATATACTCTTAGTTAATTTGTTTAATTATAATCAATTTTTCTCACTTAATCTTAAAACTATGCAAATAAAAATAAGGGTAAACTAGGAAAGGTTATTGAAAATTTTGTATTTTCAATGATATTAAATAAGATTTCTTAATCCGTGTGAAAAACAAAATCAGCGTGTATAAATGAAACGGAGGAAGTATTCAATATAGGGGTATTTCTCTTCAACTTCCTCTTCCATTTTGAAGTTCATTATTAATATTCAAAACGAGGATATTAAGGATAAAGATAGCGACAACCACAAGAAGTTACGTACTTTTCGGGGCAAAGTTGGGAACAAAGTTCAATATAACACTTACATCCCTAATGATTTTTCATATCATTTTTATCCTCAAACTTAATATATTTTGTTTTTAAATACATTTTTATATCCAAAAGTCAATTGAAACGATGTAAAACAAATTACTTTTTCATTAATTTTTTTAAAAATAAAAAATAAAACGTGCGAAAAGATATTTTTCCCTAATTTCAAGCATAAAACACAAAATATTTTGATATATATCATCATCTAGAATGAATATGTACTAATTAATGGAAGGTTAAATATAAGAATTTTCGACGAAAAAAGTTAAGAAAATAATTACTACAATGAGCAAAATTGAAAAGTTTAACTACAATTAAAATATGACGTATCAAATAAAAATTGTGGTGGCAATATAACCACCCAAATTAATTTTATAAATTTATATTTTTCTAACAAAGTAAGTTAGAAAAATAGTATTGAAAGTTTCAAAATATTTTATAATTATTCTCTACATATTTCATACTTTGATAACGTCGTTCAACTTGAACATGTACACATCAAAACATATGTAATAATAGTTTGCTCGAATTAAGTAAGTTTTATTTAAATTAAACACAAACATGTTAAAGAAAACTGAACAATAATCCATTTCAAATCAAGCAAGTCCAATTAGCATATTAAAGCAAGCTTACCAAGATCGAAATCAAATTAAGCAATTCTATCAACAATTCACTCAAATTAAGCAAGTTCAATTCAAATTGAAAAAAGATATTTTTATTATAAAATAAAATAAAATAAAAATTTGCCAAATTTCAGTTGGGGCCACCGCTCCCAACACCGCCACAAACCTGGTTTTCCTTGATTGACTAACATCACTATTGTCTTAAAGTGGTGACATCATGAATCACAATTGACAATAAAAAGAATAAAGCGTCACAAGATCGAGTAGACACCCCACTAATAATATTTTCAAAATTTCTATATTATAAATTTAATACGAGAAATTTTTTGTTTTTTTTTTTTAATAACAATTGATTTTGGAATGATCAACCTTTCACAAGCCATTATTGAGATAGTTGGAATGAATCAAAGGGCCTGTTTGATTGTTCATTTTTTTTCATGGAAAATGGAATTAAAATTTCGTTTCCATCTTTTGTCATGTTTGATTGCAATATTTTCTATAAAATTTCAATTCCATCTTTAGCCAACACTTACATTTTCCTTGGTTTTGTTGAATTTCAATTCCTTTGGTTTTGGTGGGAATTGGTCTTCCACCTTTTTTTCGTTTTTTTTTTTTTTTTTTTTTTTTGTAATTGAAATAAAATTTATCTCTAATTGTAATTAAAAAAAATCCTTTAATTTACAATTTCCATGAAAAACAAAGTCAAACGAACACCAAAAAATAGAAAATTTCAACATTTTTCAGGTGAAAAATTATATTAATCAAATACAATTAATTGACAATTCTCAGTAAAACAAGTTCTAGGTAATTCAATTCCGTGCAATTCGTTTTCTTTCCACCCAAATTGTATCTTTGAATCATACGGACCCTGATTTTCTGAAAGATGGGCCATGCTATTTTGGACATTTTTTAAGGCCGTTTCTATTAGGCTTTATAAAGATTTATTTCTAAATTTTTAGACATACAATTTAACCCTACACGTGTTTTTCAGAATTCGTCCAAAACCCAAATAAAAGAGAAGGGTTGTAATGAGAAAACACTCGAGAAACCTTTTATTCGAGCTCAGAAATCAACCAAATGAACACCAACTATCGAGCCTCGACCCAACAATTCTCTACACAATAGTTGCCTTTCTCTTCCTTGTTGGTTGCGCTCTTTTCCCCCTCTGATTGCTCTCTGTTTAGTACTCACAAAGGACATTAGATGGTGAGTACAATAGAAAATAAACAAGGTGACAACAATGGTGGAATATCTTCCAATTCCCCCCAAGTCAGCTGTCCTCTTATAATGGGCCAAGTTAATGGGCTAACGATAACCAAATCCATCCATTAACTAAACTACCAACCCAACTAAATTTAGGCAAACCATTGTGTATTAATTGTTTCCAAGTCAAGCCGTCACTATTGATGTCGTTAAAATATCCAACATTGATTTTTCATCATCGCCCAACACATTAATTGGATCACCAACTAAAATACCAAACTAACCAACTAGACAATTGGGCTAAACTCTTGGGCCATCCTAAAACGTCGATCATTTTCGAGTCGAGCCAAGTCTATGATGTCGATTAAATTCCCGACTTCGTTTTTTCATCATCGCTCGGGTTATTGGATATCAAAAACCCAACAATTACATTAGCAAATGAACTAAATTAACGTTTGTTTAATCTCCACTTTAATTGGCTCATCCTTTCATCGCACGCATCGACATTTCTTAAGGTTACATTGGAAAGATGTATTAAAAGTGTTTTTATAGTATTGTAAATTGGATGATTTGTTTCATGAATATACTAATCATGAATAAGAGTTCAATTTTGAATCAACATATATATTTTACATTTAATGTCCTTACATTAGTTAACAAAGATAAATAAACAAATAAATGGACTTGCAAGATGTGTGTTGACACGAGACACGGCCTAATTTACATATCTATTTGTCCCACATGTAATAAAACATGATTAATGTCCAATGATACGGCGGGATACTTTTAGGGCTCAACATTATGAGCTCGAATCGTCCCACGAGCTCACCTTTTGATAGAGCAAGCCGCTCGTCAAGGGCGGACCCACCTTTGAACTTTGTGGGTCCTGGGACCAATCAATTTTTATTTTTTTTTCTCATTTAAAATGGGTATAATTTTGGGTATACTTATCAACATATACAAACAGAAGCAATGAAAACGAAGCTCACTGGTCTCTCAAGTCCGGAGAATATACAATTTAAGTGAAATGATAAAACAAAAGTTTCTATTGAGTAAAAATGACATAAAAAATTGAAATGGTTATTCAATACCACCATCAAAATCAATTATAAGCAGGCGTTTCAATTGATGCTCGTGTGAATTACGCTTGAAGTTGAACATGAATTCAATGCGTACAAATATTCACTATATCGAATTTCCAAAATTATTATCTACGAATCATTGACAACATAAGAATAATATAGAAAGGCAATCATATAATTACCACAAAGTGCTGTGAGCATACTGACATTCGTGTGGTTTGCCCTTCTCTAGCCAGAACCAAACAATATCATGTTCGTCCTCTGTCAAATATCGGAGCAGAGAAATGAGCATCTATCCAATCATTGTCGGCGTTGTTTGATCAATTGTTCTGTTGGTTTGGATATCTTGTCGCCTTGTCGGCGTTGCTTGTTGGTTTGGATATCGAATAGTTAAATTTTTTGTCAGCTTTTTGACATGTTTGAGTATTATCCACTAATATAAAATCTCTGCGTCCGCCACTACCGCTCGCTATTCGTCATAAAAATTGCGTTTTCCATTCTATATGACTAGATGGCTCACGAGCTATACACGAGAAATTTACTATTTGACTAGCACTATCGGTTCTCTTCACTTACCACCCCTACTCATATATACTACAGTTGATTCAATTATTTTTGGACATATTATTAACTAAATTACACTTTTGCTACCATTTGAATTTTCTCATTTATAATTTATTCCAAATTGTGCACGTAACTAATATTTTGTAGATTATTTAATAATTTATGTACAAGCAAATTTTTATTTTTTTTTATATCCCAAATAAATAGTGGAAGTTCCTCCTGCTCCAGATTGACTTTAAAGAAAGATAGAATTGGACAAATCCTATTTTCCATGCATGCCTATCTAGTTAATAATGCCGCATTCGGATTTACCCAGGCGGTGAGCCAAGGGAGAAGGCCGCTACATTTCAAGATTAGTTGAACAAAAATCGGATATCTGAGTCACAAAAAATAAATAAATAAAATAAATGCCGCAACTATAGGAACTAAAGAGAAACATAGGTAGAATAGAAAAAACAAAAATTTACAAAGTTAGACAAATTATCCTACTTTAATTCTCTATATTAAATCTTCGAATTTCAGATTATTCACTCTTTCAAGATCTCTAAAAAAAAAAAATTGCAACACCAGAAGCTATATGCACCTTCTCTCTTTCTTCTTCACTAATTAAATCTCGAAATCAATGTTTAATTAGCTTTTAGTGGTAGGAGGGAAATCTTGATAGGTTAACGACCAGAGTTTAAATCTCGTTCGAAGTAGATAGAATGTCAATATATATATATCTATGGAACCCGCAGCCTAATCATTCGAGTGCACACTGGGTAAATCCTCGAAATGACGCAATAGTCTGCAAATCACGTTAATCAGATTAACCGCATTAGGCAAGTCCGGTGTGACAGGCTCAACCGAAAAAGTGTTGGCAGGGAGAATCGAACTCGTGACCAAAGATTTTCGCGCTCACATACTCTACCAACTCGACCACCCATGAAGGGCTATATATATATATATATATATATATATCGTTTCCACTTTGTATGGTCTCTTCATTATTTGTGTTTTTTTCTTTTACCGAAACGTAACCGTTACCAACTAAACTACTAAACTAAATAAAGTAAATATAAAATTACTTTTATCTACAATTTTTGGTTAAAGGTGTTGCTTTCTTCTTCCCTTCCAAAAGTGGGCAGTATACTCGTTGCTTATTCCTTATCAAAATGGATTATTAAAATTGAGTGTCCATTAAATCTACTGTAATAATTACAATTTGATGAGTGGAAGGATGAATTTTAAATATTTGGACAAAACAAGAGCTTAGTATCATATTTAACCTACTGAACTGGATTCAAGTGGACACAATAAAGAAAAAAGTTAAATGTGAATATGATTAATTAACAGTAGACTGTTAGAGAATTTATATACTTCTGCAATAAAATTATCAAAGAACATTTACCATACGTTGAAATAAAACAATTAAAAACACGAAATATAAGGTGGTTTGGCACCTGCTTACATCCACCAAAGAGAAGTAGAGGATTTAGTTTCATGTATATCATCCATTACAATAATCCACCCACATATTGTATGTCACGATATATGATGATATACCGTACGAATATAGCAATACGGTAACATATCCTAATAAGAAACCAAGTGTTATGTGAAAATAAAAGCATATTAATGACAACTGATTGACCCTTTTATAAATGTTACTAATTTAAATTTACTTTTAAATAATCATCTTCGCAATAGGATATATAATAAGAGATATATCTTTGATGATTTTCAGAAGTAGGACGATTTTAAATTTGATCTACCACGATATCAACATACCATAACAGTACAAATCTCCAACCTCTAACAAAGATCCACACGACGAAAACAAATTGGAACTCCAATACCACGAATAGTCCACAGCTACCAATTGAATTTAGAGAGAATTAAGTTTAGAATTTCGCATATTTCTCTTGTTGAGCAAGGAATAATCACAGGCCTTTCAACCCTAAGTTTTCGCAAATCCTGATGAACCTAAAAACTAACTAGTGGAAATTATATTACGGTCTGTTTCAAATATTATAGAGCTAAAATAAGGTGTAAGATTTAAATAATCATAAATCGGGTGATAATTATATATTTTAATATTAATATTAATATTATAATCAATCAACAAATCAACCTCAACCCAACCCCCTTCCCCATCCCCAATCTCAATTTCAAAACCTAAATCTTCCCGTCACGATCCGACAGCGTAGCATCGACGTGAAGCTTCGACACTTTGTCGCAACGTTAGACAATGACATAATTGCGAGACACCACCGCGGTGACCGTTGCAATGTCATGAAGCGGTGCTCGCTTTGAGCAATGTCATCACTCAACGGTATCGTTGATGCACTGAGCTGATAATGTCGCTGCAATAGATCCAGTCCCTACGAGAGTGGTCACTACAAAAAAGTAATTGTTGCAAAAGTAATTTAGCAATGACAATGTTTTTGTTGCGGGAATTGTCTCATTATATGAGTCATGAAATGTGTTCTGCGACCACTTTCGACCATTCATCGCATTAACAAAATCGCAACGTTATTTGTTTGACGTAGAAAATATGAAATGGCCACACAATATTTATAGTCATAATGTCGTCGCAATGTATATATGTTGTGAAAAATTTAAGGGGCGACAAGTCAATTTGTCGCAACAATATTCCAATAAAGTTTTTATGAGAAATATGTTTGTTGCGAATGTTAAGTCACGAAATGTATTTTGCAAAAATTTTTGACCATTCATCGCATGAACCAAGTCGCCAAACCAATTGTTTGGCACAAAAAATACAAAATACCAATATGATATTTGTAACCATAATGTTGTCGAAATATATGTGTGTGTGTGTGTGTCGCGAAAAGTTAAAATAGCGACAAGTCAGTTTGTCGCAACGATTATTCTAATAAAGTTTTTAAAAGAAAAATGATTGTCGCGAATACTATTTTAAAGGTATAACTTTGTCACCTATTTAATTTTGCAACAACACGTGTTCGTAGTAATATAACTTTAATAACAAGCAATATTTATAACAAAATATGTTTTGCAAAGCATTTGATATGTTGCATAATATATTTTATGATATTCAACATTTATAGCACAATATATTATGTAACCAGTGATGTTTGGAATTAAATTTATTTCGCAACACGGAGAGTTTCGTGTCATCATTTGAGCAAAATAGCTAAAAAAAAAAAAAAAAAAAAAAAAAATCATACTATTGTTAACAAAATAGATAGTTACCTCCAAAACTAAAACAAATACAAAAAAAACCATAATGCTAGTAATTTTAAGGTCGAACTACTTTATTTTTTTAATATTTACAAAGCTACATTAATTCAACTAATGACATGTACAAATTTAGCTCTTAAAAAATAACGTAGTCCAATCTTATGTGTCTTTTACGTTTCTCTTTGCTGAATTCTTCATATATTTGATTGTGAAAATCACAAGAACATGACAATAGCAAGTTTGCAATAATTAAGAGAGGCGCTATTGAATTTCAATTCAATTTTTTCAGAAGAAACGGCACTATGGTAGAATAACAGATTTCGATAAAATTTAGGTCAATTTGATTAAGTTGGGCCTGAACTGAAAATTAGAAATAGGAAAATCATATTTTTGTATTAGCAAATTTATTTAGAAAATAATAAAATAATTTGACTCATTTAAAGTAAATAAATTAAAAAAAATTAGAGAGATACGATTTTCATTTGGTTATTCGGTTCTTAATCTAGAATCGAGAACCGAACCGAACCCGTCAGTTCTCAAATTTAAATACTCGTTCGGGTATTTAACTTAACAAGAACAGTTCGATTCAGATTGGTTCGAGTCCGATTTGATCCGATTCGATTCAGGAGTTTTGCCTAACCCTAATTATAAGTAGTTAAATTTCTTGTTATGACAAATAATGTAACCTAATTGGGATCCTTTATGTGTTTTAATTAAGATTTTTGTTTTCTAATCTTTCATGTGTAGTTTTTACTATGAATTTAATGCATTGAATAACTTGGTCACTAATTTGATAATTTTGTGAATTCTTTACAAATCGAGTGGTGAGTTTAGGATTTATACCATATAGTAAAATTCAGTAAATTGCTATAATGCGTAGTGATACATATACTGATTATTGTGGTCATAAGTGAATACCTAGAACCAAGATTTCATTTAACTAAAATTGATTCGTATAAAGATATGAAATTGAATTAGTTAAATAGGCTCAATGAGAACTTGAGATGGGTAAATTGAATAAAATAGGAGGATTCAACCAAACATTACATTAGATATGAATATTGATTTAAGATGTAGAGGTGATCAATAGGTGAAATTGTTCTGCCCTAATAGTTGTTAATTATCTAATTTCTGAACCAATCTTTGCGTGTAACCGGATATTGTTATGCATCTAAATTAAAAATCAAATCATACAATTCTTGTTTGCTTTATCAAGAATAAGATCCAAGCAAGGGCTTAGTATTAAATTAGGAATCCAAGTAGTTAATGAATTTGAATCCAAATACAAGTTCAAAAGTGAGGCCCATTTAATTTATTATTTTCTTCAACCCCTCAATTATTTTACAATAGTACAATTTAGTCCTTGAGTTCATCAATGTGCAACTAGTGTCCTTAAATTCTAACTTGTGAAATTTGATCCCAAAATTATAGATTTCATTCGATTTTATCATTCTTCCTTACCAATTGCTTAGATACGAGTCCATAACTTAAACAAGAGAAAATTATTCTAAGTTAAGCAAAATTCTATAATTTGACGACATAAAAGTTTAGTAATATGACTCAAATAAGTGCACAAAACGCACTTATCACTATACAACAAAATATGTACTCTAGATTGAATTTGAAGATAAAGAAAGAAAGTACTGAAATTGAAACTTAGAGGCTAAGCTATCTATACTAGAAAATAATAATTTTGATATCAAACAATAATAGATTATCCAAATATAACACTTCCACACTCCACTTTGTGTATAAAATTGAAATTTATCCTAGGTGCTCTATCTTCTAGTTAAACGAAATAAATCCTATAAAAAGTATCAAATAGTTGACAGATAAAAATTGAGAAAAAAAAAATTGCCCCCCGGGACACATCTAAGTTGGCAAAGGATGGGCATTGCTGGGCTTGCAATCTCAACATGAGGAATTCGATTCCTTGTTGGAGCAGCTGAGTGACATAATAACCATTTCTTGGTTGGAGCAGTTTGGTGATGTAATAATCATGAAGGATGCTCCTTTGGGATCAGGAGTATAAAGGGTGCACGGACCCTGATCAACTTGGACATAACCTGCGGTTTACTTCCGCCAGTTACTGAGGGCCCGGTGGCTTGTGGTCCAGGATATAGTCTGGCGTAAGCTGGGAAATCTAGGTATCCAAAAAAAAAAATTGAGAAAATTTAAGTAGATAAGGGTTCGAAGAAAACAACCGTGAGTCGTGTGAACTTTCTTAAAGGCAAAACAGCTCCTGAGGTTAATTTGGTGCATAAGAATCAATTTGAACGACAACGAATGTTCATAGAAATTGAGCAATTGACACACCTTAGTAGGGAAAAAAGGAGGGGTAGGTTTAGAGTTGCCAAATTTTATTATAAATCATTTCACGAAGTAGTATGAAATTAGTAGTAGTAGTTGATCGCTACAAGGATTTACTTTATATTTTCCAATTCAACAAGCCACCTAAACTGATACCTAACACTAGTGATGATGAATAACATTACTCTTTTGCTAATATGATGTCGAAGAGTAGACTCATGGACGCGGGAGAGAATTGTATCAATTTACTTTGAAAATAGTTTGACAAAATTTTGATAAATGAAGTCTTACGATGAAGAAAAAAAAAATTAGACTGCCCATGGTAACCATATTTGATCCAAAAACTTGGGCCATGAGAAAAATGACCCATTTTAGCAATACCCAAAAATATATAATGAATGATAATTAGTGAATAATTTTTCCAATAATAAACTACATTCGTATATTAAATTTATTTTTCACACACAATCTATGAATCTTTATTAGTATCAACGTATGACAAACAATACTTTAAGCATGATTTTATGCATTCTTAATAATTGTTTACGCTTCTACAAAATATTCTAATGTTTAGGTTCGATAATACTTTCAATTTCTCAATTCATGATCGATGTCTTAATAGTATATTTACATTGAATGAAATGAAATATAACCAAATCGATATTTTTTCAATAGTATATTTTCAAGTAATATTATTCATAGTAAAGACTATCAATAATCGCTCTATGTAGCATACATGTATCGCTTTATTATTTGATACAGGAGGCAATAAAAAAGCTGCCACATTAATACATCAAATAACAAAGCAACACATATATGTCACGTAGGACGACTACAGATATTCTTCATTGTGAATAGCATTATTCTTCTAGATAGTATATTTTCAACTTCTCAACTCCTGATTGATGCTTTAAGAGTATATTTACATTGACACGTCGACCCATTTAAAACACACCTTGAAGAACTATGAATGAAATCAATATTTTTTTCAATAATTAACTACATTATAAATTAAATTTATTTCTCATTCCCAGATTTTCATTAATACTTCAAGTACGACTATTAATGTAGCATTTTTTTCACATTGATAATTTCTTTGGTATAGAGGCTGATCGACCATCAATATTAGTGAGGGTTAAAAGGTTCAAAGTACTATAGTTCTCATATCACATGTGAAGAGAAATCAAATTGACAGAATTTGATATAAATTTTCTCAATATTTATTCCATGCAATTTTAGGTGCATCTTTACTTTGAATGGAATAAAGCCCAATAACTATTAGGAAATGATCAATATAATTATAAATTTTAGTACTCAATGATTATATCTTATACAAAAATCTCAAAACATCTCAACTTATTATGAAATTATATCTTATAAATATTTTTTTAAAAAAATTGAGAAAAATATGATTTTAGCCCACCCTAATATTTATCTCTAGTTCCGCCCCTATTAGAGCTATATTCAACAATCCTCCATGCTAGGGGTTTCTCCTCTACTTCCATAGTATTTATTTCTAAGTTCCATACTGCTTCATCTCGGTCACTATATTGTCCAATTACCTTATGTACTATGTTGAACAAGATTGTACAATTAAATACATTATTACCTCATAAAAGTTGATGAAATATGTCATCAAAAAGTTGATAAAATTTGTGAGTTCCATGAAATGTATGGTCAAAAATGAATTTGAAGAAAAAAATGAGACTAAACAAGACTTCATCAACAAGTTTTTTGAACACGTTGGACCTTGTTTTTTCTGAAAAGGAGGTTGGCTTTACCAAGCGTGATTCTATTATTTAATTAACTTGAGTTTTGTATCTAAAAGTCTGAAATTCGTTATATTATCATGTGGATTATTGGAAAATTTAATGAATATTTAAACGATTTTTGCAGTTGACAACTAATTGTACAAGTTATAAAGAAAGGTTGGCGACTTACATGAATAGAACAATAGATTGTGCGCTTAGGATGCAATTTTCCCTATCTGAATTCATCAAATATTTGAAAACCTTTGCAAATAGTCGTTGGTTGGCCACACATTGATTGGTAACATGTAAATCGAGAAATTATTACAAACTGAGGCAATAAAATTTCTACTATTGAAGTATTACAACTTTTGAAAAATCGCATTAATTTTCTCTATTTCTAATCTTGAGTAATTTTTTTCGTAATGACATTTTAGATATATCAATCTTGTTTTAAAATATATGTCTCAAAAAGTGGCCAGATTATGCATGTGATACTTAAAACTAAAATATGAAAGGTTCATGTGAATTTTTAAACATGAAAATGCCTCTTATATTCTCTAAGAGATAATAATCGTATAATTGGCAAAACTTTAATATTTTGAAGTGTTATAAGTTGTAGGTCATGTAGAAATAATAGATACATTATGACTAATATCTAATCACCCCTACGTTGTACGTTGTCTGAGTGATCCAAAATGGAAAACCAATTTTATTGTTTAATATTTATAATATCAAGAAAATTATCCATAATTGCATAATCAGAGATTAAGTAAAGAGCCAAATTGAAATAGCTCCTTCCCATAACTAATAACTGGGATAATCACACTAGTTTAATAGACTTTGCGATAAATTTCACTTGGGTAGTACAAATTTAAATTCATAAATAGAGTTTTCCAAAATTTTACTTATATTCCATCAGAGTCACTTGAAATGAGAAAAAATGTGCTCCAAAATAACGTCCAGAACAAATAAATGCACGCAATTGTCCATATTTGTTCTAGGGAGTAGTTATGATTCTTGAGAAGTAGTTGCAACAATGCCAGAATTGGTAGCGAACTCAGTGGCAGATGATGGGGGATACTGGTAATATTCAAAATTACACATTAACATTATTGTGCTTGTCCTAGTCAACTTGTATTGAGAAATAATTGAATTTTGGAACGTTGAAATGGGCCCATTTTTGTCATTTGCCCATGTCTAGTGTGACTTTTATAAAAAAAAAAATTCTATAGTATTTTGATAGAATTGGTCAGAATTTTCGTAAAGCATGTTTGGTACCAATTAAAATCTGATTTTAATCTAAGTCAAAGTCAAACAATCAATATCAACCACATCTTTCATGGGTTCCACAACTTTTTAACCACACATTTCAAAAACTTCTATCACAATCTACTAAAAAATCTAATTTTAATTTCCATCAAACACTCTCTTAATAAAATAAAAGGCCAATGTATTATAAACAATACAGTAATTGTTTGACTAGGTATAGTAGATTAGGAGTGCTTTATCAGACTATATCACCATCCGAATTTTTAAGAAAATAACGTGACTATCCCTCTTAATTAAGTCCTCGTTTGGCCCATATTATTCTCTATTAAATTATAATTCATTTTTCTCCCTCTTGTTATCAATCATACATTTTTTAATAAAATAATATTACATATAAATCCAAATTTTTTTTAATCACACATTTTTCAAAAAATTATTAATCTTTTTATTAGAACGTGGAATAACGAGAGAAAATGGACGCCTAAAGCAACAAACCAACGCTCGCTCCACTGCTCTGCTCCACCATTTGATCCTATACTTGGCCAACAATAAAGGGCGAAAAAAGCATTTGGAACAAAATGCAATTGCATTTGAATTAGTCAACCATTGTGGGCATGTAAAGTGATGGAAAGTTTTCAATCAAAATGATAATAGTGGGGCCCATTTCAATGCTCTAAAAATCAATTATTCTGGAAACAAACACATCAGACAAACTTAATTATTTTGAAGTGTACTCACATAATTGTCTTATTGAACAGACATTTAGATTCCTCATTTGACACTGACTTGAGCCGCGTTGGAGAACCTCCACTAAGAAGTTGTCAAAATTGTAACAAAGTTCTCAAATTTTGATTTTAGGACATTATCACCAAAAATTGTTTCACTCAATCAAAGTGGAATCACCATGTAGTTAATTCGTGAAAATATTCTTATGGCTTAGGAAATAATTTAGCCTCTCTCGGTAGCCATCTTTCTAGAAAAAAAAAAGTTGTTTTGAGTAGTAAATTTGTGAAGAATGTGCAGTTTACAAGTAGAGAAAAATTTTGAATTTACGTGTAAAATAGTTTATTATGTGAATGTGTGATTGAAAATGAGTAGGAAAAATCAATTTTACTATTAAATATAATATCAAGAAAATTTATCCATAATTGCCTAAGCAGAGATTAAGTAAAGAGCAAAATTGAAATAGCTCCTTCCCGTAACTAATAATTGGGATAATCACACTAGTTTACTGGACTTCGCGATAACTCAATTTTTCATGGGACCCCCTCTTTATAGGATTCGGTTAGGAAGGCTGTCAGCCTGCCTATTTTGATAGCAAAACCCATTCTGAAAACAAGCACTATCAGACAAGTTTATTATTATTTTAAAGTGTATTCACATAATTGTCTTATTGAACGGATGTTTAGATTCCTCATTTGACACGCTAACTTGAGCTGTGTTGAAGAACCTCCACTAGGAAATTGACAAAATTGTAACGAAGTTCTTATATTTTGATTTAAGTACATTATTACCGAAAATTGTTTCACTCAATCAAAGTGGAATCACCATGTAGTTAATTCACGAAAATATTCTTATGGCTGAGGAGCCTGTCTTTTGGCCATCTTTCTAGAAAAACATTGTTTTGAATAGTGAATTTGTGATTAATGTGTGGTTAAAAATTAGAGAATAATTTTGAGTTTATGTGTAAAATATTTTATTGAATCAATTGTAAACATACTGAAGGTAATGTCTCTATAAACTTGACATAATAGTTTGTGATTTTCTATGTTGTCTTTAATCTCACTTTACACGCTCGGGATTAAAAAAGCCTCCAAAGAACATTATTAAGAATATTAAAGGGTTATTTGTAAAATTCGTACAAGGAGATGCCCTAAATCAGGTGGTCGAGAATACAAAGTGTTTACTTGCCTATGGATAGAGGATTGGGACTCCGTTTAATATGGTTCAGTCTTTATAGTATGAAACTTTGGTGGAGATTTCATTTGAATAATTCTTGATGGGCTCATTTTCTTGTGGATAGATATTATAACGATGATCTTCCTTTATTTATTATTTAACCGTTTACTATCATAGTAGTTTTTGCGACTTTGGGATAAATTTCACTCATAAATTGAGTGTCCCAAATTTTCCTAATATTCCATCCGTGTCACTTGATCAAAATGAGAAAAAATGTGCATCGAAACGACTAGTACAAATAAATACTCGTGATTGCGCATGTTTGTCATAGGCAATAGTTGTGATGCTCGAGAAGTAGTTGCAACAATGACAAAGTTGGTAGCGGGCTCGGTGGCGGATGATGGGACATTGGCAATGCTCAAAACTGCACTTTAAAAATTAACCACATTTTTTGCCCATGTTTAGAGATTATTTGCCTGTTGCACAAAACAGTCCAATTTCAATTGATTGAAGGTTCTGACAACAAAGGTCGGTTGTTTGATGGAGATTAAAATTAGATTTTTATATAAGTTTTTAAAATGTGTGATTGAAAAGTTGTGAATTCCATGAAATATGTGGTTAAAATCTAATGTTGACTTTGAATTGAAAATTTAAGAGGAAATTGCATTGGGTGACACATTTTTCATTTGCATTAACAAAAATGTCACTTTTTTGAAGTGTTTACAAGAATGATATTTTGATATATATTTTTACATATTTGCCCATGTTTATAAATTTAAATACCTTACATGTCCTTCATTAAAATGTGATTTGACTGGATAAAAAATTGCACAAAAATTGATAAATTTAAATACCTTACATGTCCTTCATTAAATTGATTTTGACTAGATAAAAAATTATACAAAAATTGTGAAATGTCATGGTACATATCTTATTAACTTCAAATTCAAACCCTAAAATTTTCATTTTCACTCCATATTCTTTCCTCTCTCTCTCAACACCTCCGGCCGCCGCCCACTGCCGGAAACCACCACGAACTCATAATGACGATAATTAATGATGCAGGTGATTATTTCCCCAATCCCGTCTCTCTCTCTCTCTCTCTTTCCCCAATCCCGTTTATTTTAGGCCATGATTTTGGGGTGGTCTTCAACCATAAATTTGATTTTGTGGTGGTTGTAGAGTAATTTGGGGTGTGTTTTGTTAGTGGTAATGGTACTATTGTGGAGGTAAGGTTGTAATGGTGATCATGGTGCCAATTTTGGGCGGCGTGAGCTCCGGTGTTGTAGTGGTGGTAGTGTTTTTGGTGGAATTGCGGTTGTGGTGTAGTTGATGGAAGGCTGTTGTGTCACTCGGACCAACTATCGAGAATAACAAAAACTATCTGTCGGGAACGACAAATGAACTATCGGGATGTTATGCAATATTTTGTCTATCGATATGTATTTTACATGTGAACTTAAACACGTTTTCTTCTGTTTGAAAATTATAATGGAATGATAACGATATTTTATGCCTGGAAATAATAATGTATCGTATTTTTGGAGAAGTGAAATTTTTTACTTTGCAACAATCTATCGAGAATGATACAAACCATCTTTCAAAATCGATAGTTGAACTATCGGGATGTTATGCAATACTTGAACATAAGGATTCGTACTTTATTTGCGAACGCCAAATGCACTAATGTCTGAAAATGATAATGAAAACAAAAGTATAAGGATCTCAAATGATTGTTCATACTCGAAATGTTGAGATTGCAACGATAAGAATTATACACAATCAATATGTCGATATGTAATAGCATGGAATTAGCACTTTCAAATATTTAAATTCATACAATAACAAAAGGTGAAATTAAGGATGTCAACAGTTAAATTGTCTATCCCGACAGTTTCAAAATATCGAGTTCGACAGTTCAGATGTCTAACCCGACAGCTTTAAAATGTCAAGTTCGACAGTTGAACTGTTGGAACTGCCGAAAAGTTTGAAAACATGTATTTGGTACCTTGGAAGAAATTGTTGGAAACATTAATGATCATAATTAATTCTCAATTACAACATCACAACATCTTCCCAAAAATAAATAACTTAATACTTCATTAAATATGAAAATTTTCACAATATTCGTATATTTTCTTTTCAAAAAGTATTTCAAAAATCAAACACATCATCATTAGTAGTAGTTTAAAAAATTTCAAATAAATATGATCATATTGTATTTAACATTTAAAAAAGAGTAAGTTATTAGATAAAAATATAAACAATTTATAATAACTATTCTCTCAATATTTTGTACAATTTTTTATTTAGTCAAATCACATTTAATGAAGGACATGTAGAGTATTTAAATTTATCAATTTTTGTGCAATTTTTTCTCTAGTCAAAACACATGTAATGAATGACATGTAAGGTATTTAAAAATTAAATTATCATATCATAACATTAATGAGCATTAAATGCTCCTATAAATGTGAGCCTAATGTTAATTTGGACATTTTACACCAAAAAAGTGATATTTTTGAACAAATCTAGTGTCAATGAATTTTTTTGTGTATTTTTAAAAACAGTGACATTTCTGAAAATTCCCCAAATTTTAATTGGATTTTAATTCAAAACAAATAGCTACTTAACTTTTTTAATTGGATTTTAATCCAAGGGCTTGTCCGTCTAGGAAAACCCATTTGCAATGGTCAGATAATATCTTAAAATAATGGGAAATTGCTTGTCTTTGGAAATAATTGATTTTTGGAACGTTGAAATGGGCCCCCCACTAATGTCATTTGCCTAATGTCACATCTGTAATTACATTCGAATTAGTCAACTATTGTAGGCGTGTAATGTGATGACAGGTTTTCAATCAAAAGGACAATAGTGGGACTCATTCTAGATGCTCCAAAAATTAATTAATTTTTCAAAATAAGCGGACTCAAACTAGCACAATAATGCTAAAATTGTTCGCATAATTGTCTAGTTGAATGATGTTCTGATTCCTCATTTGACACTTTGACTTGAGCGTTGGAGGACAGTCGTTAGGAAACTACAACATTGCCTTAAATGTTTATTCTTTTGCAAGTAAATCTTCAGCACATGGAGATTGGGAAAAAAAATTCCCTCGATTTTGAGTCAAAACAAACATAAGATTTTTTACATCTAAGCTTTTGGTCGTTTTGGACTCTAACGCCAACCTTATCAATGAATCTCAGCAATTCTGTTTGGGAAGATATCAATTAAATACGAAATAGAATATAACTGTAAGAGATCACAAACTTGTGTACTCAATGTGAACGATCAAGAAATGACTCTAATGACTATAATTATGTTGAGATATAAATCAAATTTAAAGAAATATTTAGAGAGTCAGTATTTTCATCCACCATTCTTATATATTTACTCCACTTATTGAAATTTTTCTATATTACAATGTTAACATTATGTAAGTTTACTTAAATAAACAAGAATAAAACCAAATATAAAACTTATCACTCTAAATTCATCCATTAGTATTTATGTTCATTAAATGCTTTTTTGGACCTTTTATATTATTTTGAACTTTACATTAACTAAATCCTAAATTTCATGAAATTCCTTCTTCAACCAAAGTCATCAATCATAATTTTCATAAAACACCTTGTGCAACAAAAGTCATTTATGTTTTAATAAAAAAAAAATTCCAAGCACAAAGAACAATAGCAGAACGTTGTGTTTTTACTAAACATTAGAAAATGAGACCTCTAATTACTGGTTCATGCCTTTTAAACTACGTGGAGTTAAACGAATAAATAATTTAAGAATGATGTTATTAGTAGTCGCTCACTATCGCAGTCGTTCTATGTGGCATATATGTGACGATTAGTGATTTATTGCATAAGGTAATAAAAAAACTACCACGTTAATGTATCAAATCACTAACCGTCACATATATGCCACGTAAGACGACTACGATAGTGAACGACTGCAAATAACATTACTCATAACCTGAATATGCATTATCTTTAGATTAAATAAACCATTAACAGGCAATCATGTAGTAGCAACCCCAGGTACTCTATAAATTTCTCGCCCTCTTTATGTAGTTAATATTAGATTTATTTTATTCAAATCAAGTAGTTATTATTAATAATCATTAAGATATTCAACGTATTCAAATTAGTCCTCATTAGAATATTCAAAACATTCAAAATTAGTTATAATTAGGATATTCAAAATTAGGGAATTTATGCTCACTTAGACACGAGGTTCACGCAAAACATCACACCTTGGTAATGCACGTCTAATGGTGCTTTTCTAATTTCTTTTATTTTTTTATTTTTTAAAATTTAAAGTATGATTTGTCTAGTTGAAAGTTAAAACTATGAAAAATAGTTTAATTTTTGCATTTCATAAACTTAAAAATCGTATAATTGACTAATTGTAGAGATTTAGTAAGTAAATATAGTATTTTATAATTTTAAATGTTTGGTATGTATTAGTTTAATTACTAAATTATTAAAATGATTAAAATTTTGAAATAATAATATTAAAAATAAGAAAATGTTTTTCTACGCCTTGGTCTCGTCTGAGGGCATAAGTTCTTCTTATCAACTAGACATTCTCCAATAAAATAATATTACACGTAAATTTAAAAAAAAATTCATTTCTATTTAATTATATATTTTTCAAAAAATTACTATTCATTTCATTATGACCCCATTTGATTCCCATTTTTCTTTCATAAAAATGAAAAATATGACCGTTATCAATCACAATTGACCATCATTTTTTATTTTCTATCTCTTATGTGAGGCTAATAACAGTTATATTTTTCATTCTCATTTTATTAATAATGTAGATCAAATGGGACCTATAATTTGAAATAATTGAGCCGAATAATGTAAAGTAATTTAAGCATATCCATTTGGCCCATTAAAAATCTTTTACAACTTTTTCAAACAAGCCTGAGCCCCACATCTGAATAATAGCAGACAGTACAATTACGTGGTTCACATGGGTTTGACTACTAAATTGTTTAATGCGGGAAAATGACATTTGTGCCCCTAGTTTTGCCATTTGGTTGAGTGATGTCAAGGGTAAGAATGGCATTGCACAAGTAAAATGGAGGGTATATATGTCAATGGGTTCCAACGGTTCACAATGTGTTTTCTTTGGATTCTCTAATATTTGAAATGATATGAACAAAAGTGGATTACAGTTGTGTCCACCAAGTTGGGTTGAATAATGAGCCAAAATGTGAAATAACAAGAGATAATGGGCGCCACAGGGCCTATATTTATTAGTGAAAAAGTTAGGTATCTCTTGATTTATTGATGCATTTTACACCTTTACTCATTTGAATATGTGGAGCAGCAGCAGCATCGTGGAACACATAAGGCCCAGCGACGATGTGATATTTTGTCACTATTAATTACAACATTTCTATTAGTTAAATAATATTTTCTACTTGGAAATCTATAATATAATTGGCATTTTTTTTTTTCAGAAAATAGTATGGACCTGTTTGATTCCTATTTTGGAGAAAATAATGCATTTTGAATAGTTGATTGATGAAGAATGTGTGGTTAAAAATTAAGGAAGAATTTTGGATTTGCGTGTAATATTATTTTATTAAATAATGTGTGAGTGAAATGAAAAAAGAGAAAAATGAATTTTGAAAAAAAATGGAAATCAAACAGGGACTTTATTGTCAAAACTCTAACGACTATATTTTTCATTCTCATTTTACAAATATTGTGACTCAAATGGGAGCTATATAAGCTCAGCTCTAAAATGGTTTTTCAATAAATTTGTTGACGACTATATGAAACTTCTTTACTCACTCAATTTGATTCAATATTAGATATATCGAACTATTCCTAACTTAAAAAAAAAATAACCAATTAAATTCAGAATAACAAAAATTAAGTGCAAATACAAATCGCAAAAATTTAACATGGCATAATAATTTTGCCTATACACTTTTATAGAGATCAACGAAAGGAAAAATAATACAAAAATAAACCCTTGTAATTTTCCTTGCCTAAGCAGAGGTTACGAAAAGTACTGTTTGGTCCCACTATTGGTTACAATATTCAATGTCCCATCCGCAAACACTATTAGCATTTAGTGTTTACAGTAATCTTCCTAGAAACTAAGGGACTTCAATCATCAGTCTCTTCTGTACAGACTTTACTTTTCAACATGAAAAGAATTTATTTTATTTTGTTCAAAATTGAGTTAAAAAATGATTGATAAAATATCAAATGACGATCTCCTATTGAAGGAATGATCAACCATTTTTGTAATCCAATTTTATACACATAGCACAACTCACTTTTTGAAATTACATATACAGTTAAATTTCGATAAAATAATGTTCGATAATACTTTGATTAGTGTTTTTTGATTTTTTTTACTACATACAATATACATATTTTATATTGAAAAGCTTTTTAAAATAATAAATATTTATTTATCGATAAATGAATAATTTATTCATTTATCGATAAATAAATAATATCGCTAAATGAATATTTTTTTCGATATTGAAGATATTACTTTATCGAAGTTCAACCGTAGAAAGTAGAGAAAAATTGAAAAGAAAATAGAGAATTAAAAATTGGGACAATCATTTTCTCCAATGTTAGAGAGATAAAGTAATAAGAAGAGAAAAAGAGAAAAGAAAGTGCACATCACGGGTGAGCCACTTTTCATGATAAAAAGAGAACAAGTGGCCCCCCGGGGCACATTCAAGTTGGCAAAGGACGGACATTGCGGGGCTTGCAATCTCAGCGTGAGGAGTTCGATTCCTGGTTGGAGCAGCTGAGTGATGTAATAACCATTTATTGGTTGGAGCAGCTTGGTGATGTAATAATCATGGAGGAGGCTCCTTTGGGGTCAGGAGTATAAAGGGTGTACAGACCCTGGTCAATTTGGGCATAACTCGCGGTTTATTTCTGCCAATTACTGAGGGGCCGGTGACTGGTGGTCCAGGATATAGTCTGGCGTAAGTTGGGAAACCTGGGTATAAAAAAAAAAAAAAAGAGAACAAGTGACCAAACTGGCGTTATCATCGCAGCGACTAATGCAAATGTGGATTTCGCATACATTCAGATACTATAAGTTTTAAAAAATGATATTCAGTAGGGCCCAGTTACCATGTGATATTTTGTCAATAGTAATTATAACATTGGTTTTTTCCATCTGCAAAAACTATTAGCATTGTTAATTATAATATATTTTCTCTGTGATGAATAATTACAAAAAAGCTGGGGAGCCACCAATAGGGGGCCATCTGGATCCAAACCCGGGATTTATCCCTGGATCTGAAGCGTTGCTCGAATGATTATATGATCCCTCAGTACTAATACCAAACCACAAACACCTGCATTCTGCATCTCTCTCTTTTCTCTTTCTCCAAAATCAATCAATCACACACAACACTATTCCAAAGCAAGAAAATGGATGCTGCAATTAGTGCTCCCGTTCGATCTACCCTGAAGAAGTTGCTTGATCTCGCCGATGCAGAACTGACTCTGGTGTGGAATTTCAAGAAAGACTTAACAAAGTTAGACGGATTGTTGAAAATGATGGATAGTTTCTTACAAGATGCTGAGAAACGCGAAGTTACCGATCAGTCTGTCACACTCTGGCTCAAGAACCTTCGAGATGTTTATTACGATGCCGATCATGTCTTGGATGAGATCAACTATGAAGATATGCGTCATATGGTGGAGATCCAAGACCGGACTAAGATATGGGCGTGCTTAAACATCTTTTGCTTTACCCCCCGTTTGGTGTTCCGATGGAGAATGACTCGCAGGATCAAGGAGATAAATGTCAACTTGAAAATGATCGAAGATGAAGCTAATACCTATATGTTCCAAAAAGTTGAGAATTATGCTCTCACTGTGCCTCGGGTCATGGAAACTGATTGCATAACTGTTGATTCAAATGTTGTCGGAAGACGAGATGATGAAGCAGAAATTTTGAAGCTGATAACCAACACAAACGAAGGAGTTGTTTCAGTCCTTCCCATAGTTGGAATGGGAGGGCTTGGCAAGACAACTCTAGCTCGGTCGGTCTTCAATCATCAGAGAACAAAGAGTCTTTTTGGTGAAACGATTTGGGTATGTGTTTCTGAAAATTTTGATGTAATTACGCTTTTTAAAATGATTCTGGAATTCTTAGGAGAAGAAAGTTCTCATGGAGCCAGCAGGCAATCTGTTGTGAATAAGCTTCGACAGAAATTGGGAGGCAAAAGATACTTACTTGTTCTTGACGATCTTTGGAATGAAGATAGACTAGCTTGGGAAGATTTCGAAAGCACTATGGCTGGAGTTAACCCAAATAAAGGAAATGTCATCATGGTGACTACACGTCTTCAAAATGTGGCATCAATTGTGAAAACTGACAGAGATCCATACACCTTGAAATTATTAACAGATGATGAATGCTGGTCTATAATCAAAGCAAGGGCCTTTCCAAATGAAGTAGTAGGAAAAGAATTTGAGAAAGTTGGAAAGGAAGTCGCACGCAAATGTGGAGGTCTACCATTAGCAGCAAAGACGGTCGGCGGAACTTTGCGAGGAAATGGAGTAGATGAGTGGGTTAAAGTTCTAGAGACCAGCCTTTCAAAACTTGAACCAAATCAGGACAATATAGGGCAAATCTTAAAGATAAGCTTTGATCGTTTATCTTCTCCTTTACTTAAAAAATGTTTTGCCTATTGTTCAATATTTGCCAAGGATTCAGAAATAGAGAGAGAAGATTTAATCCAACTCTGGATGGCAGAAGGATTTCTTCCAGATAATCCAGAAAATAATATGGAGACTTTGGGCAATACATGTTTTAACATTCTGTTGCAAAATTCCTTCTTCCAAGAGGTTGTAAAGGATAAGAAGTATGGCAATATCAAATACTGCAAGATGCATGATCTAGTGCACGATCTCGCATGCTCTGTTTCAAATTCACAAAGCTTTAATACAGAGGATCGATCTACTGATGTCATCCCTAAAGTTGTATACCTTGCAATGGAATCGTTTGAAAATGAAACACAAGCGATTACAGAAGAGAAAGCAAGTTATCTGCGCACATTATTCTCCGGCAGCAGCTTACCTGACAAAATTTTGCAATGGTCCAAGCACCTGCACATTCTAAAGTTATGTGGCATAGGCATTGAAGTTCTTCCTTCCGCAATTGGAAAGCTGATACATTTGAGATATCTTGATGCATCCAAAAATAGGAAAATGAAAACTTTGCCAGATTCTATTTGCGAGCTCTACAATTTGCAAACATTAAGGCTTGTGTGTTGCGACGACCTTCAACGGCTTCCAGAAAGGCTATCCGACTTGAGTAATTTGAGACATCTCTACTTTATTCCTGAGTACCCACACTTCTTCGAGTACTCTGATTTCCAGATGCCGCCTAAAATTGGAAAATTGTCTCGTCTTCAAACATTACGGTTTTTTAGAGTGGGTGACAAGGAAGGCTACCGAATCGAAGAGCTAAGACTTTTGAAGAATCTTACAGGCGAACTGGAGATACACAATCTTGAACTAGTGAATGGCATACACGAAGCTAAGGAGGCGGATTTGGTTGGAAAGCCAAAGATATATAAATTAAGTTTTATGTGGACAAGAGACGATGATGCGAACAACAACGATGAAAGTGTCCTCGAAGGCCTCCAACCTCACCCGAATTTGAAGATCATAACAATTAAAGGGTTCAGAGGTACAAACTTCCCATCATGGACTATGAGAATGGAAGTATTCCTTGATGGCCGTGGTCGGTTGGAACTTGATAAATTGATCGAGGTCAAGTTTGAAAATTGCAAAAATTGTGAAGAAATTCCCATGTTTGGCCAGCTGCCACTCCTCAAATATCTTACCTTGGACGGTTTGACTAACATAAGATCCATAGGTCGTTCATTCTACGGCTCTAGCAACAGTGGCCAAGAGACGAGAGTAATGTTCCCAGCACTTGAAAGTCTCATTCTAAGAAACATGCCAAACCTAACAGAGTGGACGGAAGCTGAGGCGATGCCGGTGGCCGAAACAAGAACAAGCAGAGAGCAGGCATTTCCTTGCCTTGAAGTTTTGGAGATGGAAAATTGCTTCAAATTGAATACTTCTCCAAGTCATTTCCCTTGCTTGAAAATATTGAAGATTGATACTATGGATAGTGATTTTCCATTGACAAAGATTTTGAGTAGCAGCAACCTAACTTCTTTGAGAGATCTCTCGATCAGGAATATATCAACGCTCACTTGTCTTCCCCATTTGAAAGGATGCCAAAAATATCTTCGAAAATTGGTTATTGAAGATTGTGACAAATTGAGAGAATTACCTGATGATCTACTTACCTGCCGTCTTGATGATTTGAGTATAATTAGATGTCGAAGTCTGCAATCAATTTCATATCAAAGTGGACAAAAAGATCCCCCTTCTCTTGAATGGTTGAAGATTAGTGATTGCTGGGAGCTGAGCAGCCTACCAATTGAAATGATTGAGTCCAGCAGGTGTCTAGTGGGTCTAGAGGTCGGCAGATGCGACAAACTCGTTTCTTTTCCAATGGATTTGGGGGAATTGCCTTGTATCAGAGAGTTACATATAATTGATAATCCTAAATTGAGGAGTTTGCCCAAGGGAATTGGCCGTCTTAGCAACTTAGCAGTTTTGAGAATTGGTCGATTCTCAGAATCAATTGATTTCAACTCATTCCAAGCTACTCTCGATGGCATCCAACAATCCAAATCTCTCTGGCAGTTGACTTTAGATGGATGGGAACATTGGGACTCGTTGCCGTATCAGCTTCAGCATCTCACTTCGCTCCGCCAATTATTTTTGCGTGGTTTTGGAATTGAAGCATTGCCAGAGTGGTTTGGGGGTCTGTCAGCTCTGACAGAATTATATCTGTATGACTTAAAAAAGCTGAGGCATATGCCCTCTAAGGAAGAGATGCAACGTCGCACCAAGCTAAAATTTTTAAGTGTTGGAGAATGTCCATTGTTGAAGGAGAGGTGCCGGGAAGAGTGGTCAAAGGTTTCACACATATATATTCACTGGCCCTACGTGGTTAAGAGGTTGGATATGCTGATATAGTTGGGGTAAGTGCTGGAGCTCAACCACTTAAGTTTTCATTATTTGTTTTTATTATAGATTATAATGATTTACTGAATGTTGTAAATATAAATTAAATATGCCTAAATAGTGTTATTAAATATACGTATTTTGCTATTTTGACTCGTTATTATAATTATTTTCATTTGGTAAATTGAAAATCAGATTAAAGAGTATGGATTTGTTAACCAGATGGTTAAAGAGGCCTGATATGTTGATATAGCTGGGGTAAGTATTTAAGCTCAACCACACAATTTTTCATTATTTGTTTTTATTATACATTATAATAATTTACTGTGTATGTTGTAAATCTGTCATTAATTGGTAAAAATTCAATGAACGTGCACCCAACAATTATATTAATCACTACTACTTATTATTATTTTCAGATTGAGGAAGTCTTAAGGATTTGTTAATAGTGAATATTTTCACTTTGTTGTAATTATTATTGCTATCTAAATTTGATAAGGTACTCTATTTCCTAGTGTCTATACTAAAGACTGAAGTACATTAAAGTTATTTTCTAGATTTCGCTCATATATCTATATGCAAAATTAATTTATTTTTCTTTGACTGTTGTCAGTGGACGTGGATATTGATTAGTCAAATGTTCGAGGTGAAAGACGCAATTTGACTTTTTGATGGAGTTTGAGCAAAAATAAACTTCTCCAATATTGATTCTTGGGGGAGCTCTCTCTCTCTCTCTCTCTTAATTGTTAATTTTTAATTTTTTAGTACTCTATATGTCCAGTTTGTTAAATTCATTTTTAAACACTATTGTGCTTTTAATTACTTCTTAGTGTTTATTAAAATACTATTTTTCTTGAATTATTTCTTAGGTCCAGGGATTTCTAGTTCTTAAGCCATTTCATCGTATTAAATTTTGTATTGCTTTATGTGATTTTATAGAATTTTGCACGGTGACTCCTTAGTTTCTCTTTTTCCCATTGATGGGATTTTCGTATTAGGAAGTAATTTGATATACGCAATTTTCCGTATTTGAATTTATGCATTAATTGTTCTTCAACAAATTTTACGTCTATTTTGGACATAATGAGAATAAGAACAAGAATGAAAGGTTTGGGACCAAACCCAAAATTCTAGGCAACTGTATGTGTATTACTTTTATGTATTCTATGATTATATCAGGAGTAGGCCATCATTTTAATTTGAAGTAGCAGACCAGAGAAAGTATGAACTAAAAACACGGTTTGTATTCACATTTGAGGAACCTAATAAAAATATAAAATTGTAAGCTATTAAGAGTAATTATAAAAGTGTAGCTTTTCCTATAGTGATGCAATTGTGGTTCCAAGTTTTATGTTCTAAAAGACGTAATGTGTAACAATATGTGAAAGTCAAACTTGAGCTAGAAGAGCTTAGACGAGGCAAAAGAGTAAAAAAAAAAATGTAAAATTACATTTTCTTATTTAAATATTATTTTAATTTTTAATCAATCTAAAAATTAGTTAATAATTAAAAATAATATCTACCAAACATTTAAAATAAATTTATAAGAACTTTATACATTTTTTTCAAAATTTCCAACAAAATGATAAGTTTCAAAAGTAAATACTAAATGATAAATAGATAGAAGTTTTTAGAAATTTTCCTTTGTTCAAAATTTCAAAAAGTTGTTTTGAATTTGAGGTAGACAAAGTGAAAAAATTAACATTTAAATTTTAGCTTTAAAAAATTGTAAAACATTTTTTTAAAAAAAAAAATTAATAATGCGCGCCTAAGCCCGCATCAGCGGTCAACGATTATCGTTGACCGCTAAATAAGGTGTCAAACCACTAGACTTGATATTTCCGTCATGCATTGCACCTATGCACACCTTTTAGAACAATGCCTAATAGACAATAGATGGCGTAATTCAAAGCTGACTTCCAAGAAAACAAATTGATGGAGATCAATATTAAGCATCATTGGAAAGAAAATTTTATTTTATGCGTCAAACTGCAAAAATCGTTTGTAAAATCTCATGAATTGAAAATGAACGATGGGTCTCAAGAATTTTTCATTATAAACTCAAGGTAACTAACTCACACTCTTTCATACACATAGCAGATACGAGGGCCAAACGAAAACAAAGAATGAATGCTGGCCTTTTCAATGATCAGATATCTTAATCAAATCAATCATGCTACATGTACAATAATGGTTGGCAAAGTTTGTTGAAAAATTAAAATAGCGACACGTTAGTTTGTCACAATGATTATTCTAATAAATTTTTTAAAAGAAAAATGTTTGTTGCAAATTGTGGAAACCGAGTCCTCTTTATTAGCAAATTGATTCACATTCCATAATTTATTGTATTGTAATATTTGTATTGATTTCTTACCTGTTTTAGGAGATTAGATTTTCTTACCTTATTCCAGATTCTGGTGTAGTATAAATTGTATTATTTCCTTTGGGTTAAACAGTGAAATATAAATATAATTTTCATCTCTCTCTTTCTACATGGTATCAGAGTTAGGTTAACTTCTAAACCTATACATGGCTGAATCAGCCACAAACGACAGAGGCTCTATGACCTCAGACTCAGAAGTAGAAGTCACGCCTACCATGAACACAGGAGGGATTGAAAACTCAACCTTCCAACACACGATAGAAAAACTGAATGGGAAGAATTATAGAGAATGGGCACAGTCGATAAAATTAATAGTCGACGGAAAAGGGAAACTTGGATACCTAACTGGAGAAACCAAGAAGCCGACCTCAACCAACGCAACTCTCCTACAGAAGTGGAAGTCGGAGAACTCGATGGTGACTGCCTGGCTTGTCAACTCCATGAAGCCTACCATCGAGAAAACCTACCTATTCCTCCCAACTGCAAAAGACGTCTGGGAGGCAGTCAAGGAGATGTATTCAGACTCAGAAAACTTCTCCAGAATCTTTGAAATCAAGTCAAAATTATGGCAAACAAAACAAGGGGACCGAGACGTGATTGATTATTACCTGGAGATGACGGGATTGTGGCAAGAACTGGACCAAAGTTCGGAGGAAGAATGGAAATGTGCGGATGATAGCGTGCGGTACTTGAAGAAACTGGAAACAGAAAGGGTATTCGAATTTCTCGCAGGCCTCCGTCGCGACCTCGACGATGTTCGCGGCCGAATTCTTGGCCGGCAACCCCTTCCCTCACCGCGGGAAGTCTTTGCAGAGGTACGACGGGAAGAGGATCGACGGAAAATCATGTTGAGCGAAGCGGGAGCGCCGGCAATCGAAGCGTCTGGACTCGTCTCCAACCGATTTGGGCCTCCAAGCTACGGGCTGCAATCTAAAGAGATGGGAGTAACGTATAATGGGTCGGGTCATGGTGGAATTGGACCGGGTCATGGTGGAATTGGGCCGGCTAGGTCTAATAATGGATTGGGCTCATATAATGGCCAAAATAACTTAATTGAAGGTTCTTTGATGACGGGCCTATATTCTAAAGTTGCCCCAACCGGGCCGGGCCCAAAACAACGAGGACGACCATGTGTGAGCATTGCCGTAAATCAGGACACAAAGAAGATACATGTTGGGATCTACATGGAAAATCGAGTGACTGGAAGCCGAGACAAAATAACAAAAATCGCGAATATCAAGCATCTGTTGATTACCAAACAGGAAAATCCGAGTCGAGCAGTGCATTTAATATTGAACGGATGGAGCAACTCCACAGAATGTTTTCTAGCCTCCAATCGTCAAGTCAAACATCCACAAAAAACCTCTCTAGCTCACTAGCCCACAAAGGTAATTTTTTAAAGGCTTTGCAATCGATCACTCAATCTAAAACTCCCTGGATTATTGACTCAGGAGCATCTGACCACATGACGGACTCCTACCATTTGTTCTCTACATACTCCACATGTGCCGGCAATCTAAAAGTTAAAATTGCAGACGGCTCACTGTCGTCGGTCGCGGGAAAAGGGAGTATTAGAATTTCTGATTCCATCATTTTAGAATCTGTCCTTCACATTCCAAAGTTGTCGTGTAATTTACTCTATAAGCCAAATAACAAAAAACTCAAACTGCTCTGCTAAATTTTTTCCATCTTATTGTATTTTTCAGGATCTATCATCTGGGAAGACGATTGGCAGTGCTAAGGAAAGTGAAGGACTCTATTATTTTGACGAGGCTGATGTGAGTAAACAATGTCAAATTACAATTTGTGATTCTGCATCAGTTCCTAGAAATAGTGAGATTTTGTTATGGCATTTTAGAATGGGACATCCGAACTTTCAGTACCTTAAACATGTATTTCCATCAATTTTTATGAATAAAAAATATGTTGACATTCAATGCGAAATATGTGAGTTTGCTAAACACCAACGTACTTCATTCCCGACCTCCACATACAAACCATCCAAACCATTCACCATGATACATAGTGATTTATGGGGTCCCTCACGGATCCCCAATCGTACTCACGCAAAGTGGTTTGTGACGTTCATCGACGATCACACTCGAATTTGCTGGGTATACCTACTAAAAGAAAAATCAGATGTTCACTCTGTTTTTATCAACTTTCACTCCATGATCCAAACACAATTCCAAACACAAATTCAAATTTTACGCACCGATAACGGCACTGAATACTTCAATACCACAATGAGGAATTTTCTCCAAACACAGGGAATAGTTCATCAAAGCTCTTGCGTCGACTCTCCCCAACAAAATGGGATTGCCGAACGTAAGAATAGACACATTTTAGAAGTTGCTCGTGCATTGATATTCACTACCAATATGCCAAAAATGTTCTGGGGAGATGCGATCCTGACGGCTACCTACCTAATTAACAGAATGCCTAGTCGTCTCTTCAACTTCGAATCTCCTCTCCAAAAACTTCAAAAACTGTTTCCTAACTCCCGCCTCAACTCAAATCTATCCTTACGGGTGTTTGGTTGTACTACTTTTGTTCACATTCATTCTCATCGCAGGGGTAAACTAGATCCTCGAGCTGTTAAATGCGTTCTGATAGGATACTCTCCTACTCAGAAGGGCTACAAATGCTATGATCCCCTCACAAAAAGAACATTTGTAAGTCTTGATGTCACTTTCTTTGAAAATACTCCATATTTCCAAAAAACCTCTCTTCAGGGGGAGACACAACATGAAGATCGGTTCCTAGATCTCGACCTCGATCTTAATTCTCCTGAATCCATATCCACCAACAATCCCATACTACCATCCAGTATGCCATTAACAAAAGAAAACTCAGACGCAGGGGAAGATGCAGAAGAACAAAATAGCAAAGAGATACTAGTTTACTCACGGAAGCCAAAATCAAAGTATAAAGAAGTCATCGCATCCGAAGCACCAAAAGAGTCAGAACCGATGATGGCTCCTCATGAACCATCAGAAATTCCTGACTTACCAATTGCTCTCAGAAAATCAACTCGGTCATGTACTCTTCACCCTATTTCAAAATTCATGTCATATAATGCTCTATCTGCAGGATTTCGTGCCTTTACATCTCACCTTGACAGCTCAGGGGTCCCCAAAAATATTGAAGAAGCCTTGAAAATTCCTAAATGGAGGGAAGCCGTGTTGGAGGAAATGAAAGCACTAGAAACAAATGAGACTTGGGAGGTGTTGGACCTACCGAAAGGAAAGAAACCAGTTGGATGCAAATGGGTTTTTACTTTGAAATACAAAGCTGATGGGACAATAGAACGGTATAAAGCTCGGTTAGTTGCAAAAGGATACACACAAACATATGGCATCGACTACACAGAAACATTTGCTCCAGTAGCAAAATTGAATACAATTCGAGTTCTCCTGTCCTTAGCAGTCAATTTCGATTGGCCACTACAACAATTCGACATTAAAAATGCCTTTTTGAACGGAGAATTAGAAGAGGAAGTATTCATGACCTTACCACCTGGGTTCGACAAGGTAAATGGAGGAAATAGAGTATGCAGACTCAAGAAATCTCTATATGGGCTCAAACAGTCACCGAGAGCATGGTTTGACAGGTTTTCAAAGGTGTTAAAAGGCCAAGGATATCGACAGGGACAGTCAGATCATACAATGTTTCATCAACAATTTAACGATGGGACTAAGACAATCTTAATTGTATATGTTGATGACATCATTCTGACAGGAGACAATGGAGCAGAGATTGAAAGACTAAAGAAGTGCCTCGCTACCGAATTCGAGGTGAAAGAGACAAATGCGATACTTCTTGGGAATGGAAGTGGCAAGATCAAAACATGGGATCAGTGTTTCACAACGAAAATATATTATTGATCTCTTAACTGAAACCGGCATGCTAGGCTGTAAGCCAAGTGATACACCCGTTGAAGCAGGAAAAAGGCCTGAAGAGGTGGGAAATGAAGTGGAAATAGATAGATACCAAAGACTAGTTGGAAAGTTAATATATCTATCACACACCAGACCTGATATCGCTTTCGCAGTGAGTCGTGTAAGTCAACATATGCACTCTCCAAAGGAAAGCCACCTAGAAGCAGTCTACAAAATACTAAGATACCTCAAGGGATCCCCAGGAAGAGGACTATTGTTCAAGAAGAGTGAAATGAAGAAGATCGAAGTCTTCACAGATGCAGATTGGGCAGGATCAATAGAAGACAGAAGATCAACTACTGGTTATTGTACCTATGTGTGGGGAAATCTTGTAACTTGGAGAAGCAAAAAATAGAATGTTGTCGCCAGAAGCAGTGCTGAGGCGGAATTCAGAGCTGTAGCACAAGGAATATGTGAAGGATTGTGGCTGAGAAAACTTATGGAAGAACTGCAAGTTGAAGTAAAGAATCCAATCAAAATCTACTGTGATAACAAAGCAGCGATCAGTATCTCACTTAATCCAGTGCAACATGATCGTACCAAGCAAGTAGAAGTTGACAGGCATTTCATAAAAGAAAAGGTTGAGGAAGGAACTATTTGCATGACTTATGTTCCTACAAAAGAGCAAGTTGCAGATATCTTTACCAAGGGTTTACCTCGGCCAAGCTTCATCGAATTCATACGCAAGTTGGACATGATTAACATCTATGATCCAACTTGAGGGGGAGTGTGGAAACCGAGTCCTCTTTATTAGCAAATTGATTCACATTCCATAATTTATTGTATTGTAATATTTGTATTGATTTCTTACCTGTTTTAGGAGATTAGATTTTCTTACCTTATTCCAGATTCTGGTGTAGTATAAATTGTATTATTTCCTTTGGGTTAAACAGTGAAATATAAATATAATTTTCATCTCTCTCTTTCTACACAAATACTATTTTAAAGGTATAACTTTGTCACCTATTTAATTTTGCGTAACTTTAATAACAAGCAATATTTGAAACAAAATATGTTTTGCAAAGCATTTGATATGTTGCATAATATATTTTATGATATTCAACATTTATAGCACAATATATTATGTAATGAGTGATGTTTTGAATTAAATTTATTTCGCAACACGGAGAGTTTCGTGTCATCATTTGAGCAAAATACGTAAAAAAAAAATCATATTATTGTTAACAAAATAGATAGTTACCTCCAAAACTAAAACAAATACAAATAAAGCATAATGCTAGTAATTTCAAGGTCGAACTAATTAGAATGATTCACCAAACTTGAAAAGTGGAAAATAATATTTAAAAAATGTAAGAAATAACAAAAAACTTATGGGACACCCAAATAATATTCTTGACTCTAAGATATGCTTACAACTCACCATCAATGTGTTCTTTGGTTAAATAAGCATTCCTGTAAGGAAAACCCCCACAATTTTAGTCACACACAAACATATGAGAAGTAGTTAAAGTTAGCTATAAGAACAATATATCAGTCAGAAAGAAAGCCTTTGCCTTCAAACACCCTAAAGCTACAAGGCCAATTGGCCGCTATTCAAATAATGTAAAAAGAAAGAAAAGACACTCCAGCACCACCTAGCATCCAGCTGATCGTTCAAAGAAACATGAAACCCCAATTACTTCAGTGAGATCATATAAAGCAGGAGGGAACACACTATGAGGAGTAGATATAATTGTTTTGTCAATGGAGAAATATGAAAGTGTATTACATTTCGGCACATGGAAACCAACCCATCATATTAAGTATTTGCATGACATTCCTACAATGACAATTAGAATTTGCAATTTTAACAAACCACTTTACTCAGCATAGAGATTAGCAAAAGAATAGTACTACAAGTAAAGCACAAAGTTATAAATATGTATTAGCTAAACCAAGTTTATTTACGTAATAAGTACATCCTTTGTTAAGTGACATTAATTTCTGCTACTAGAAAATCAAACTTTACCCAATGTACAAGATAACCGAATTATCAATTTGAAGTTATTCTTACATCACGAGAGAATTTTTAATTGAGTTCATATAACCTACTACACTGGAGAATTTGAACATAAATAAACCTACTAGGTAAGACCTACGAAGTAAAAGAATTCAGATAGTGGTTTGGACCAACTCCTATCCATCAAGTATATCACTGTATTCACATAGATCATACAAAAAAAAGAGAATATGTAGTTAGTAATTTTTATTGAAAACAACAAAAAATATTGACAAAAAAATGCTCCTAGAATGGATACTCTTAAGTTAGATTCTTTAGAACACATCTGGTTTAGTGCCATTAGTTAACTACCATTTTCATCAAGGCTTCCTCGTAATGTAAACGAGTGACTACTATCCATCATAATTTATGCACATATAAGATAATGAAAACTGTTATGGAGGGGATTTCATAAGAATGGGATTACACACTAAAATCTAATAATTGGAACAGACTGGAAGATAAATCAAACAATGCCTTGATTCCAATTAATATATGTCAGCTATTTGAATCATTTTCACCACTACATTCAATACAATGCATTTACCTTAGGTCAGTGGATTTTAACATTATCATATATCATTTTGCATCCAAATGCATACATTACATATAAAAACCAAGACGATGCATTGAGAATTGGAACATTTCGCTTTCATCAGTACCATTCTCAAACAACATGTATCAATATCTAACAAGATGATGAATGAACAATTACCTTCAACACAATGCAAGTTTAAGATATGCAATACAAGGTCACTCAAATATGCGACAAAATCAAACCTGGATATTTCTTCATAGTCGGCGTGTCTGACATCAAATACGTCTGCATCAGAATTAGCTGTATAACCAGAAGATGTAAAAGGACCAAACTTGACTTTGGTGACTAATATAATACGGTTCTGTTCTTTCACAAAAAAAAGGTTCAAAAAATGAGGAATAAGCCAGATTTATAGCGAATATGCTTGAATTTTAATTTGTTAAATCCATTGAAGATACTTAATCCAAGTATAAAGCATTTTAAAACATTTTAAATATTTTCATGTCAGATTTGTGCAGGAAAATGGTGAAAGTTACATAAATTAACTTCAAGCTTCCTGGTTATAGGAGGAATAAATAAAATTACATATTTGATTCACCAAAAGTGGAACCAACACCCATTAATTGCGGGAATTCAAACAGAAACTGAAAACAGATACACAGGTTGTGTTAGATCAAGAACAAACAAGAAGAGAAGCTACAAATACTAGACAGACATAATCCATAAGATCTTACAAAAGAGAATATGTATATCATGTATATCACTTTATTCACATAGATCATACAAAAGAGAATATGTAGTTAGTAATTTTTAGTGAAAACAATGAACAATGTTTAAAAAAAAAAAAAAAAAAAAAAAGCTACTAGAATGGATATTCTTAAGTTAGATTCTTTGGAACACATTTGGTCTAGTGCCATTAGTTAACTAGCATGTTCACTTCATCAAGGTATACTCATGAAACAAATTCTAATAGTCAACCTAAATACAACAAAGAATTTAACAAATGAGGATCTTGTGATGAAGATTAAAGCAACCAAGGGTGGAAAGAGGTGATTCTCATGAAACCGGCCGCGACAAAATACATCTGCATTATTTACTATAATAGGTCAGTTCTAGAAACATTGTAGAATAAGTACTTTCCTTGAGCAAGTAACAATTAATAACTCAAATAGGAAAACTGCTTGCAATTAGAGGGACTAATAACTCTTGGACAGTACAATTCAATAATGTTCCAGTAAAATTATATACAGTCAATGAAATAAATAAACTTGCAAAGTTCAAATTGGCTCCCATCCTAACAGGGTTCAAAAACCTCACCATTTTAGTGCTGTCAAAAAACTTTTACAATGAACCACTGCCTGAAGATGAAAACTTGATAAGAGCTAGCCAGTTCCAAAATCTTCAAACATTAATCCTATTAGTTGCCCATTTAGTCAAACATTATCTCCAATAAACCCAGAACCTCGAAATATTTGTGTGAAATTCAATATTTGAGTATATATTTATCCTTCAATTTCCAAACAAAAATACAAATCAAGGTAATAAAATGCTCTGTATTGCTAAAATTGCAAAAATATTATAAAAAAAAAAAAAAAAATTATACATATCAATTTTATTGAATTTAGGTCCTGAAAATAAGATGACCTTCACTATGACTGCAAAAATAAATTTCGAAACATCTCAACGAAGAAGAAATTCAAAGAAAATGAGGTGAAAAAGCCTAAAGCCCAACGATTTGCTTCGCATCTCTCGAGAATAAGGAAAAACGAAGGACATGCAAGTATTGATAGCTTGCCTTCGATATAGAAAAACTGAAATTGGATCTTCAGACGCCAAATCCACGGGAGAGAAGAGAAAACTGTAGCTTTATTAATTAAAGAGATATGAGATTACAACATATAGGGTTTTGCCGTTTTGGTGGGAGACGAATTCTATTGAAACCCTGAATCTAAAAAGGGCGGAGAACAGATTTGTTTGACTGCGATATGATCTAATCTACTTGTACAATTATTGTTCATAATAATGAATGACAAGTTGTCAAAATTTGATCCATTAACTTTTAAAGCAATCTTTGAAATGGATAAATGTGATGTTAACATTTAGAATTATCAATCAATATTGTAAAAAATAATTGTACACATAGCATCACTGTTGTGATATTGTGTGGGAAATTGAATTTTGGTACAAAATGAAGAAAATAAATTAAAAGGAAATAAATTTACATATTTGTCCCTTCTATTTAAATTTGTCCTCGCCTTTTCTCTTTTGTATTTAGGGGTGGGCAAAAAATCGATCAATCCGATCAACCCGACCAACCCAACCCAAATCGATCGGTTTGGGTTGATTTTTTAAATTCAATTGGATTGGATTGGGTTGAAAAATTGAATTTAAGATTGGGTTAGGTTGGGTCTTGGATTATGAATTAAAATCCAACCCAACCCGACCCGACCCAATCTGATCCAACCCAACCCGATGAATTAAAAAAATTAATATCTAAAATAAAAAAATAAATTAAATAGACATAATAGTAAAAATAAGATAATGACTTATAATATATAAATGTCAATTTTCTTCACATAGACCGATTTACATGAACACTATTTAAAATGCAATGTCATTTGACGTTAAAATAAAAATTAAAGACATGATAATGAAGTGATTGAATTTCAAAAAATTGTAAAAAAAAAAATGTTTCTTAAATTTTAAACTTATTTATACATTATTTTTAGAAAGAATTCCTTATATATGTGTTTAAAAAGCGTAGATTTTCAAGTAATTTCAAATTCTAAAAAATTATCCAAATTTAACAAATAAATCGAATCTAACTTTGATTGGGCCGAAGCCCAAACCGACCAACCCAACCCAACTCAATCCAACCCAACCCAACCCAACCCAACCCAAACCGATTTTGATTGGTTTGGTTTGGGTTGGGTTGGGTTTAAATCAATAATTGGGTTGGGTTGGGTTGGGTTGGGTTGGGTTGAGTTGAGTTGATTTTTTATCAAACCGACCAAATTGGATTGGATTTGGGTTGGATAAAAAATCGACCCAACCCAACCCACGCCCACCCCTATTTGTACTGATAATATCTTTTCTAAATTTTATTAAAAGTCTTCCATCTTTTCAATTTTGACATTTTTATCCTCATATTCCATGATTTGCTCGATTCAAGTCCTTATGTATTTTACGTTCATTTTCAAATAATCTAATTCGGGTTTCTACTAAATTAAAGAATATACATACAAACAAAAGTAAGTATCAATTCAGTAAAACACTCCAAAACATCAATTATTAGTGATCCAAATAATTTTAGAATTAAACTTATCATTTCCCGCCCGAATTTCTCATTCCCATCATGAATCTTTTTATTTATTTTCTTTTTATATTTTCAAACTTTAATCTTATTTCAAAAAAATAAAGTTATATTAAAATTAATTAAATGAGATATTTTATGGGAACAATACACAAACCCTATATATAAGAATCACTTTTCAAAACTAACAAACTTGTTAAATTATTTCAAAAATCAGATGGTAAATAAGTTTATTAAATATTAAATTATAATATAATATTAATTAATTATTTTCATCTCATGTCATCTTACCCATCCCATCCATTCACCCCACTACACCACCTTCCCTCCACCTCTCCATCGGTTCAGGCTACCACTCCGGTGACTTGTCCGACGACACTCCGGCGACTGCTCCGACAAATTTTATTTTTTTTTAAATATGAGCTTCATTTCAAAAGCTTGGAAAAGTAAAAAAGGCAAAAATACACATCATCATTTCAGATTTATAACTGTGTTATCCGTGACCATACATGTATTATAGGTGATCAATTCACTGACTTTGTTTTCACAACCAACTTTGTTTTCGGTGTGACTAACTGTGAGCAATTGTGACTAACTGCGACTAATTGTGACCAAATGGTGTATTCAATGTGACCATCTGTGACTAGGTCAATCTCAAGTCACAATCAATAATAATCAACATAAAATTAGTCATAAATAGTCACAACAAGCACATATTCGATCGCATAGAATCACCACAAACAAATATGCACACCGCATACAAGTATTACAATTCACTACCACCATCAACACAATAAACACACACTTGGTCACAGAAAGTTACAATTAACATACAAAACTACAACATATGATTTGCAATTTCAAAAATTAGGTTCTAATTTGATATATTATATATATTTTTATTATATATAGAATATATATAAATTAGGAATGATTAACTACATCCTGAAATTGAGGAATTGGTTACAATTTGAAAACCGGATTCTTCTCAAGCATGCCATCTTCAATTCTGTAACAACACAAGAAATCCTGGACGCCATTGTTGTCTTGTTAAAGCTACGATTTGAAAATAGTGTTTTCCGGCGGTCACAATTAATCGGATACATATATCACAATCATGTGACCTGGATACATAAATCACAATCACAGAACTCCAAAATAGAATTTGATATAGGAACACAGAAATGTGATCATGTGATGACTGTAGACAAAGGTGTGACCACAGAGCAAACCCATCACCAAAGCACCCACAAACACCGCCACGCCAAACTCCAGCAACACCACACAACCAAGTAACGGCAGCTCCACCAACAGAAAGACCATCAGCCACCCACCACACAACCCAGGGACGGAAGCTCCACCGCCAGATATGAACACAGATATGTGACCCACCCACCACACACGATACATGCCGCCAAGACCACTCCACCACCACCATTGCCAAGGTCTTTAGAGCCCTACCACCATCACCCTCACACCAAACTACCACTACCATCAATCCCAATAGCTTCCACAAGACAACGCAAATGTTCCAATTCACAGTCACAAATCTGTGTCCAAAATAGAATTTGAAATAGGAACACAGATATGTGACTCAGTTTTGCACTAACAGCAGATTCGAACCACCACAACCAACATTTTCCAACCCACACCAAATCATTGCCGATCTGCAGAAACGACAGGGGCGAAATCGGTTTGACCTAACAGCAAATTCGAACCACCACAACCAACATTTTCCAACAGCGACGGGTGAATTCAACCAACAGCGACAGGGGCGAAATCGGTTTCCAACCAACGCCAAATCATCGCCGATCTGCAGCAGCGGCAGGTGTTGCTTCAGCCGCTGGGTTCGTGCCGTGGATCTGCTTCGCCCTCTGAAGATAAGATTGACTATGTGAGGGATAGAGAGTGATTAGAGAGAGAGATGGGAGTGTAATTCGATTTAGGGAGGCCGGCGAAATGGTGCGTGATTCCAGTGGTAGAGAGAGAATGAAATTCCTTATGAACTGTTGCAAGATTCTAGTGAATTTACTAATGAAATCAAGGTATAATCAATTTAAAAATTAGTATTTACCACCTGATTATTGAAATTTAATCTTTCACCCACTTATTTTTTAAATGTAATCTTAATAAGAAGGGTTCTAGGTAATTTTCCCATATTTTATCCCAGTTTCACCTTTCGAAAATCTTTGAAGAGACAAGGAGTGGGAAGGACTATGACAAACTATATGAAATAAATGTCAAACATTACTTGCTTTAATCTTTAAACACGAAATTCTCAACAAAATGGATGTCGTACAATTGGTAAACTACTTTGTCTATGCATTTTTCACACTTGATTAGATTCACTGTTGGTGAAGAGGTTAAAACAATTTTATTTTATTTTTTTAAAAATGATTTACTTCACCTACGAAATATTCGTATGTGAAAGATAGAAATGTTAAATGAACACATTAGGCACAAAATATCTGTTTATAAATAGTTACCGACTTTACCAACAAAAATATCCTTGTACTACAACATACAATATTAGTTAATGACTCAAACACTTAATGATAGGTAAAGCTTGGCTCTATAAAATGGGCTTATTCAATCTTATTGACAATGGCGTGGATTCGGTGCTGGCCGACCATTTTGCGTTCCGTCCTGCTAGGAATTTTCCTCTACGTTGCATAAAGAAGTTAAAATAACAAACAAGTGCAAAATATAATAAAAGCAACGAACGAGACACGTCGCAAAAAACTTAATAACAACGTACAATTGAGGATTTTTGCAACGTGCACTGCTCATTGTTGTATCCTTCGACTCTACAACATTAGAGCCTACAATATACGGACAAGCGTTGTAAAAAAACCTATTGCAACATTTTTATCCATTTCAAAAAATAGTTTTTTTTGTAGTGAATTTTTTCTCCAACTACAAAATTTTTAGCAACAAATATTTCTTGTCTCAAAAAGTATACCCTATTGCATCACAAACATTTTGTTGCAAAAAATAAAACTTTTTCGCCATAAGTTTCCTACCAAAAGTATTTTAACGCCTTCATTTCCTCATATTTTTGGCAACATTCTTTATTATTTGACGTAACTTTTCACATTTCACGACAACTTTTTATGTCGTCTTATATTTTTGAGTATTTATTTTTTTTATCACAATCTTTGTGACAAACTTGAAAAAAAAATGTCGTGTTAAATCACTTATTGCGACAACTTTTTGTATGTTGCGAAATAATTTTGCATAATTTTGTTGTAGTGGGTCATGGGAGGACCAAGAGGCCAATGAATGTGTATTGAAGTGGGACAGGAGGGCCTCTGCTTTTCAATCATTCAGGCACGAAACCTCTTCGTGTGGTGGGCATGGTCTACATGGAACATAAGTGGTATGACTACTACAGTGATAGTGGTTGTTCAATGTATGTGAAGAAGGTAGGAGGGATGAGAAGGTCGATGGACCTGGCTAAGGTGAAAATGGAGCTGAAGATGGTGGAGTTTGGTTTGTTTAGGCAGCCATGGTTGTCATTGTACAGGTGGAGGAGGATATGGGTGATTTTCTTATTCAATGGGGGTGGTGGTTGTTGTTGTTGGGTTAGGTTGGACTTGAGGTTGTATAAAGAGTGCTTGTGATCAATTATTTAGGTGATTGTGACCACATGTCATTGTGCATAGGTCACAGATAAAATAGTACAAGTTGTAAGGTTACATTTCACAGATCGCATGTCATATTGTATATGTCACAGATAAATGTCAATAGGTTACACATGAAAATGATATGGTCACAAATCAAATAGCATAGGTCATGGGTCACAAAATAAAGTGCATATGTCACATGTCAGGGTTAATCCCCCAAATAGTCACTGAACATTGTCAAAAGTCTTCAAGAGGTCACCGAACTTCAAATATTCCCTAAATAGTCACTGAACTTTGAAAAAAGTGCCCAGGAGGTCACCGAACTTAAAAACTCCCCTAAATAGTCACTGAACTTTGCAAAACGGCCCTAGAATGTCACCCAACTTTACAAATCATGTTAATAAAAGAGCTTATATAGCTGAAACTACGCACTACATAGACCCACTTTTGTGCATGCATAAAAAAATTATTGTTTTAAAATTATTGAATTCCCTCACAATGCTAATAATATATTTAATGCTATTATGACCATTATTAGAGAATATAATTGCTAGAGTAAAACTCAATTTTTTTCATTCGATAATGCTAATGTTAATAAATCAGTCATCGATAAATTGTTAAGGATATTGTAACCTGAATTTGGTAGTTATTTGTTTCATATTCGTTGTGTGTCATATTTTAAATTTAATTGTGTAAGATGGCTTGAAACATATCAAAGATGAAATGCAAAGAATTCAAAATACATTCATATATGTCACAATCTCACCTAGTAAAAAACAAGCATTTAAGGATTTTTGTACTGAAAATTGGGTGATGAATTCGAAACATTTGTTTCTGACTATTTAGGGTACACTTATTTAGAGTAACCCATGGGGCCGTTTTGCAAAGTTCAGTGACTATTTAGGGAAGTTTTTAAGTTCGACCTCCTGGGAACTTTTGTCCAAGTTCAATGACTATTTTGGGAATATTTGAAGTTCGGTGACCTCTTGAGGACTTTTGACAAAGTTCGGTGACCATTGGTGGGATTAACCCGTTGCATGTCACATGTAAGTAGGGCGGTGAATGGATCAGATTTGTCCACATCTGATTCGATTTGATAAGAATAATTATCCGATCTGATCGATAATCTAATGAATATTTGGTTATTAAATCCATATCCGATTTGCTATGTTATTAAATATTCGATTCGATAATCCAATTCGAATTTGAAGAAATTAGGAAGATAAAAAAATTTATATTAGTCAACTTCTAAACCTTATAATTAAAAGGCCCGGATAGATTTTACCCAATTCTTGGCCCACTTATTTATAGATTACAAATCATGCGATATTCTAGTGAGTATCCGATGTGGAAAGTGGGATTTTTGGAACAATAAAGCAACTACGATTGTTGGCCCCTCGGTTATTTAATTTAAAAATAAATTAATTATTTTTTTCTTATAATTAATAAAAATTAAAAACTCTTCAAATATTTCAATTAACAATATTATGTTATTATCTAATATTATTTATTATTTGAAAATTATGTGTAAAGTATAATACAGGTTTCAAATTGAGAAAATTATGTTTTATAAATTATGCGATAATATATAAAATATATTATATTATTATAAAAAAATCAATTGGTTTGTTACTTTGTTATCAGATCAAATTGCCTTATATTCATATTTGCTTCATTTAATTAACAGATTATCGAATTCGAATTTTGATCGAGTTACTAGACTGAGACTCTAAATTCATCTCCTATTAATTTCATTGAATTCAGATCAAAATTCAATTCATTGACAACCTTACATGTAATGGGTCATATGCCAAAGTGCAAAGGTCATATGTCACAGATTAAAGTGTATAGATCACAGGCCACGTTAATCTTTTCGGTGCTTATCGTCATTAGCATCTCATCTATGCTTGTTGATTGGGACATTTGAAACAACCTCTTAAATCTATCTCTATAGATCTTAGTTCCCAGAATACACTATATTTCCCATATCCATCATGAAGAAGCTTTATAAAATTGCACATCTACTAATTGTGGTACGGAAATATGAATTTTGATCATTATCGAAATATTAAGTATACACCCAAAAACCTTTTATACACACATGATTTTGGAGAAAACCAAATATTTTATTATTTCATCAAAACATACTATCAAAATCAACTATTTGTCTTTGATTGTAGACGTTTTGCTACCACTCTAGCCCTTGTAAATATAAACATTACTATTGACCTTTTTTACATATAAACTTATTTACATTCCATATATCAGGTGGGTTAACCAAAGTACAAACTTTATGATATGATTCAGGATGCGGGAGTCATGAATGCAAGTCCAAACCAAGACTCGATGATTATCGAAAAAGGGGTAATGACGCGATCGAGAGAAAAACGAGTCAAAGAGGCGTTAGGGATGCTCGTTAAACCCACTAGTGATGAATCCATGTTCGGGACGCAAAATGGAGCAAATTTCATATTGGGGTCGAAGGCCGAAAAAACTTGGATCAACATAATAAAGCTGGCCGAAGGAAGTTCTAGCCAACCGGACGTGCCCACTGGACTTTCGGTAGCCAAAGTTATGAAATCTCTACCAAACCAAATGCGAGCCACTCAACCGGGCGCACTCTACTGGACGTTCGGTAGAGAACTTTTGTCCATTCGGACTGACATACCGGACGTCTGGAAGGGTCGTTCGGTACGACCTATTTTTACGTGATTTTATTCCTTTTGACTAGGATTCTAATTCCTTTCCATATTTTGTAATATTTATTTCTTTATGCACATTTTTAACTAAGTTTAGGGGTCTAGTATAAATACTTCACTCTTTTGTTACATTAGAAACTTTTGACATTATTGAATTGCAAGGCTATTGCTTTATCTTGTTCTTCCATTGAACAACAAATCGAACTTTCAAGATCTAATTCTTGTGGTATTCAAATATCGGATCGTGTGTTCTTCATTGTGTAATCAAGGGGTTTAGTGCATCTTGTTATCGTTGAATTTTTTGGTTCACTTCGTTGGGTTCAAATCTAAAACCGGGTTATCAATTGGCGTTCTTGGATTTCGCATCACTCTAGTTGCAGGTTTTGTAGTCACCGTTGCTACGGGGTTCGCATCACTTTAGTTTCAAAGCTTTGGCTCCAATTTAATCAGGTTATATCCTTTATTTTTCTTGTCGAATCTTAAATTTCATCTTTTTTTTTCTTTTTTTCTTAGTTTCTTCGTAATCCTTGAGTCGTTCTTCGTTTTGTTTCCTAGATTCGTATTTTCTTGGTTGGTAGTACAATGTTGTGTTAAAAAAGTTATTGGTCATCTAAAAATAAAAATGATTGTTCATGTACGGTATTGTTCATCCGTACAATGTAAAAAAATTATTATTTTATTGAGTTTTTGTTTGATTTGCTACCAACACTCTTACAACCTTGTTTCATCACTTAGATCTAGTCATCCAAGTTATGTCAAAATTCAACTTGAAATTTCTCTTGGATTCCTTAATTCTTCATTCCAAAATTTCAATTTCTGTAATTCTCTTGATTCACATTCCTTCTCATATTCAATTTTTGAATTCACAAGTTTGATCCGGTAAATTTTTTGTTGTCTTTGGAAGCACTTAATGAAGGTATTGAGTGATAAAAGGCAGATGGTGAGATTATTAGAGGGTAAAAGCCAATTGAGTGATTCCGAGCGAACTTGGTAAGACATAAATTGAGAGAATGTCCGATATGGAAGGCTTGAATTCCAGCAAGTACGGTAATCAGACCAACAAGCAGAATGATAGGATGAATCGGTTTGAGCGTTTATTGTTGGATATGGGGAAAAGATGGAGAAATTGAGTACTTTGATGACAAATATTAGTATGGGACAACCGATAGATGTACCTCATGATAGGGGGATGGGTAGGTGAGTTCCTAGGATGGATGAGCATGAGATCGGTAGTGAATGAGGGTGAAGATGAGTATGAAGGAGTTGAGATGGGACGAATGAGGCATAGAAGAGATATGTTTAAACGACGGGGTAGAAATAATCATGGAGGTGAAGTTAATGGTAATTTGGGTAATGTAAAAATGACAATTCCACAATTTAAGGGTAGAAGTGATTCCGAGGCATATTTAGATTGGGAGAAGAAGTTGGAGTTGATTTTTGATTGCCATAACTATTCGGAGGATAAGAAGGTGAAAGTTGCGATGTTGGAATTCACTTATTACACCATCATTTGGTGGGATCAAGTGGTTACTTCACGGAGTCGAAATCGGGAGATTCCTATCAATACTTGGGATGAATTAAAGGCGGTGATGAGGAAATGGTTTGTACCTAGTCATTATTACATGGAACTCCATCAAAAACTGCAAAGTTTGTATCAAAGGTCGAAGAGCGTAGAAAACTATCATAAGAAGATGGAGATTTTGATGATTAGGGCAAGTGTAGAGAAAGATCGAGAAGTTACTATGGCTAGATTCTTGAATGAAATACACAAGGAGGTCACTAATGTGGTGAAATTGCAGCATTATGTGGAGTTGGAAGACATGTAGCATGTGGTCATGAGGGTTGAGAAACAGTTAAAGAGAAAAAGGAACAACTAGGCAATCAATGGGTACTTTGGGTTCTAACTCAAATTGAAAATCGATGTGGGATAACAAGGGAGATGAAGCTGATTCAAAAGGGAGAACTGAAGTGCCATAAGGAAGGGATGAAAATACTAGTAGGACAACACCAAATGCATAATCACAACCAACCAAAAATTGGAATATCCAGTGCTTTAGGTGTTTGGGAAAATGACACATCTCTTCTCAGTGTCCAAACAAAAGGACCATGATTCTGCGCAACGAAGAAGTGGTGACTGAGAGTGAGGATGAATTTGAAGGCATGTCGGCATTGGAAGAGGTTAGTGATCATGGAGAAACGGTGGAATTTGCTAATGTTGGAGACCTGGTGGTCAAATGAGAGCTCTTAACACTCAAGTCAAGGCGATGATACGGAGCAGCAGCAGGAGAACATATTCCATACACGATGTCACATCAACGATAAGGTATGTAGTATGATAATTAATGGAGGTAGTTGTACAAATGTAGCTACCGTAAATTGAAATGCATTTACTACTAGGTTTTGGAATAAATAGCAATTACGGACTATAAATCCCAAAATAGCAAATATTGTAAACAACTCAATCATCTAGTTGGCCCGCTAAATAACCGAGAAGAACAATAAACACATAACACAATGAATTAATCACATCAATCTCAAGAACATAATAAAGCACAAATTGATTAGAAAAATCATTCTAGGGTTCCAAAATAACCCACAATCACATAGGTTTATCTATCCATAGAGTATTTACATAAACCCAACAAAATAATACAACAAATGGATAAAAATGAAGATAAAGAAAGGAAGATCTTATTGATGAAGAGATGGAAAGATGATGTCTTCTATATCAATGGAGTTCTCTTCTTCTTCTTCCCCAAAATCACCCAATGTAGTAGAAGGAGCTCCCAAGTTTTTCTCTTGTAGTGGTTGGCTCCTCCCTCTCTTGCTTGCCCTAGAAATGAGCCCCAAAATGGTATTTAAAAATGTGTAGAAGAGGAAAAACGGGTTTGGAATAAAATGGGTGAGATTAGAATTTAAAATCGGGTTTCGCGTGTTTTCCCGGGTTCTGCTCCAGATTTGTACTATGCGTACGCATGGGTTTATCTGTGCTTACGCATAGTGCAATCAAATAAGCTTCAGTTGTTGGTTTTGCCAATCTCGCGTACGCACACCCTGCAGGCCTATGCGTACGCATAGGCCAAACCTGTGCCAACTTCATTTTCTTCCTGATTTTTCACCCATTTCACCTCCCTTCCAACCACCATTCAACCACCATTTCTTCATGGTTTAGATCGCCGAATCTTGGAATATTTCATCTTCAATTTTTTTGGCTCAATTTACGCTTAAAAACCTCTCAAATCATCCAACAACTCGGGTTTGAACCTATATGACAAAAATGACAAAAATAAGGTATAAACTAACATGTGAAAACTAACAAGTAGATAAGTTTAACGGCCTAAATGAGTGCAAAATCCGCAGTTATCAGCTTTGTTAAGGGGAGAAGGTCTATTACTATAGCGCCACTAACACCGACACAAGTTTATGAAGACCAAATTAGATTGAGAAATGAGGAAGAGATTTTGGAAAAAGGAGAGAAAATAGTGTGCTAGTGAGTAAGAGAGAAAATAGTGCAATGGTCGAGAGTGGGGAAAAGAAAGAGAGGCCACATGAGAGGAGAGAAATGCCGGAAGCGAACTTCTTTGCTAGTGAGGGTGAATTAAAAAAAAGGCTATAGTTGATAAAAAAAAAAAAAAAAAAGGTGTTATTGTTGATATACAAGGAGTCACTCCTCAACTTTGAGGAATCTAACATACCCCTTTCTAATTTGGTTGAGTCTTTGTTGCAGAAATTCGAAGACGTGTTTTCGGAGGACGTGCCAAGTGGATTATCACGAATTCGAGGCATCGATCACCATATTGACTTCATACATAGAGCTATCCTTCCAAGTCGACCAGCTTACCGAAGCAATCTCGAGGAGACATATGAGCTTCAAAGGCAAGTGGAGGAGTTGATGAGCAAAGGTTATGTGAGGGAGAGCATGAGCTCATGTGTTGTACCTGTCCTATTAGTACCCAAGAAAAATGGAACATGGAAGATGTGTGTGGATTGCAAGGCTATCAACAACATCACGGTATAGTATCGTCATCCCATACCTAGGTTAGATGATATGCTTGATGAATTACATGGTACTTGTAGTTTTAGTAAGATTGATCTTAAAAGTGGGTATCATCAAATTCGTATACGGGAGGGTGATGAATGGAAAATGGCGTTTAAAACTAAATATGGATTGTATGAGTGGTTGGTTATGCCGTTTGGCCTCACTAATGCACCGAGCACTTTTATGCGTTTGATTAATCATGTTTTGCGTGCCTTTATAGGAAAATTTGTTGTCGTCTATTTTAATGATATTTTAATCTATAGCAAAACCTTAGATGAGCATCGGAAACATTTAAATTGTGTGCTTGTGGTGCTTAGGAAAGAACAGTTATATGTTAATTTCAAGAAATGTACATTTTGCATGGAAAAACTTGTCTTTCTAGGATTTGTGGTTGATGTCAATGGGGTAGAAGTAGATGAAGAGAAAATTAAAGCTATTAAGGATTGGCCAACACCTAAGAGTATAATTGAAGTTAGGAGTTTCCATGGATTGACTAGTTTTTATAGGCAGATTGTAAAGGATTTTAGCACAATCACTACATCACTCACTGAGATTGTTAAGAAGAGCATAGGTTTTCATTGGGGTGATGCACAAGAACATGCATTTAATACTATTAAGGACAGGTTGTGTAAAACACATTTTTTGGCATTACCTAACTTTGACAAAACCTTCGAGATTGAGTGTGATGCATCAGGAATAGGTATTAGAGCAGTGTTGATGTAGGACCACAGGCCCACAGCTTACTTCAGTGAAAAGCTTAGTTGAGCTGCTTTGAACTATCCTACATAGGACAAGGAGCTGTACGCACTTGTTCGGGCGTTGGAAACTTGGCCACATTACTTGTAGCCTAGGGGGTTCATGATACACACCGATCACGAGTCGTTGAAACACTTGCGGGGTTAAGGTAAGTTGAACAAAAGACACGCAAGGTGGATGTAATTTATAGAGTCATTTCTCTACGCTATCCTGTATAAACAAGGTAAGGAAAATGTGGTTGCGGATGCGTTGTTAGAAGGTATGGACTTCTAAATTTCTTATATACACGGTTACTTAGCTTTGAACACATTAAGAGCATGTATGTGAGTGATCCTGATTTCTCTGACATTTATGAAGCATGCAATAAGGGGGCTATTGATAAATTTTATAAGTATGAAGATTATTTGTTTAGAGAAAATAAGTTGTATATTCCTAATTACTTTATACGTGAATTATTGGTAAGGAAAGCACACATTGGGGGTTTAATGGGTCATTTTGGGGTACAAAAGACTTTAGATATGTTAGGGGAACATTTTTACTAGCCTAAAATGAAAAGTGATATAGAACAAATTTGTGGAAAATGCATAACTTGTAAAAAGGCCAAGTCTAAGGTTTTACTTCATGGTTTGTATACTCCTTTGCCTATACCTAGTGAACCTTGGGTAGATATTTCAATGAATTTCGTGTTGGGTTTACCTATGACAAAAAAAAAAGGTCGGGATTCAATATTTGTTGTGGTGGATAGATTTAGTAAAATGACACACTTTATACCATGTCACAAAACTGATGATGTCACCAATATTGCAAATTTGTTCTTTAGGGATATAGTACGTTTGCATGGGTCCCTAAGAGCATATTGTCAAATCGAGATGTTAAGTTTTTGAGTCATTTTTGACGTGTTCTGTGGAATAAGTTAGGCACTAAATTGTTGTTTTCTATGACTTGTCATCCACAAACCGATGGGCAAACTGAGGTAGTCAATAGAACTATGACTTAGTTGCTCCGTACGGTGATAAATAAGAACTTGAAGAGTTGGGAATAGTGTTTATCATTTATTGAATTTGCTTATAATAGAGCTGTACACTCTACTACTTTGTTTTCACCGTTTAAAATTGTTTATGGGTTTAATCCACTAACACCTTTGGATTTGATACCGTCGCCTGTAAATAAACAAGGTAGCTTGGATGGTAAAAGAAAAGCTGAATTGGTCAAGTCACTACACGAGAAGGTCAAGATGAAAATTGAAGAGAAGAGTAAGCTCGTTACACAGAAAGTAAACAAAGGGAGAAGGTGCGTGACATTTGAACTAGGAGATTAGGTCTGGGTACACCTCAGAAAGGAGCATTTTTCAAAGCAGAGGAAGTCTAAGTTGCAACCGTGTGGAGACAGTCCATTCCAAATCATCAAGAAAATCAATGAAAATGCATACAAAGTGGATTTCTCAGGTGAGTATAATGTTTCAGCTACATTTAATGTTGTTGATCTCTCTCCGTTTGATACAGGTACAAATTCAAGGACGAATCATTTTGAAAAGTGAGGGGATGATATGATCCAGGATGGCAGAGTCACGAATGCAAGTCCAAATCGAGACCCGCTGATTATCGAAGAAGGGACAATGAGACGATCGAGAGTAAAACGAGTCAAAGAGGCATTAGGGATGCTCGTCAAAGCCACTATTGATGAAACCATGTTTGGGACGTAAAATGGAGCAAGTTTCATGTTGGGGTCGAAAGCCGAAAAGATTGGATCAACGTAATAAAGCTGGTCGAAGGAAGTTTTGGCCAACCGAACGCAAAGGGGCCAACCGGACACGCCCACCGGACGTCCGATAGCCAAAGTTATGAAATCTCTGCCAAACCGGACACGAGCCACTCAACCGGACGTCCGGTAGAGAACTTTTGTCCATTCAGACGCACATACCGGACGTCCGGAAGGGTCATCCGGTACAACCTGTTTTTACACGATTTTATTACTTTTGACTAGGATTCTAATTCTTTTCCACATTTTTTAATATTTATTTCCTTATGCACGTTTTAAACTAGGTTTAGGGGTCTAGTATAAATACTTAACTCTTTTGTTACATTAGAAACTTTTGACATTATTGAATTGAAAAACTATTATTTTCTCTTGTTCTTCCATTAAACAACAAATCGAACTTCCAAGATCTAATTCTTGTGGTGTTCAAACATCAGATCGTGGATTCTTCATTGTGTAATCAAGGGGTTCAGCGCATCTTGTTATCTTTGGATTTTTTTTGTTCACTTCGTTGGGTTCAAATCCAAAACCGGGTTATCAATTGACGTCTTGGGTTCTACATCAATCTAGTTGCTGTTTTCGTAGTCACCGTTGTTACGAGGTTCGCATCACTTTAGTTTCAAACCCATAAAAGTTCGTTTTGGTTTCATTGACTTTTTGTCATCTGTTTAAGTCCACATTTGACTTAGCTTTTGCGCAGATATTAGGGATCTTCTTCTATTAGTATATATTATCAAGAATCAAGAATGTGTATCTTCAAGAAGAACAAATGATCCTAATAATTTTATACGGATCCGATGCATCCTCAAGAGTTACCAAATCCTGAATAGCTGGCATCCTATGTAGGCTCGAACTCCAGCTCATCATTTCTGTCCATTATATATGTAGGATCATAAACTCTTTCACATTATACTAATTTTACACTCACTACCTTCTCTTAAAATGAACTATTTCCACATCTCATACATAAATTTATCAATCGAATTAGATGGAACATGATTTAGCATATAGCACAAAGTATTCAATGCATAGCCCCAAAATAATTTTGAAGATTCTGCATCGCTTCATCATTAATCGCATCATTTGCGATTTCTCTTTTCAAAAACAATATTGTGCGCAGTGTACTTGGTCGAGTTCCATATGAGAGAATCAAGTTTTCTTAACATAATCTTGAGATCATCTCTTAAAATGTTCAATATTCCTCATTTTGATTAGATTAAGGTGTTAGAATATTTTTCCATTTCTTCTATTTCATTTCTGAATTATTTGAACTTGTCAAAAACTTTAAATGTGAACTTCATCATAATATATAATCATGACTATCATATCATCTATAAATATGATATAACAAGAAATATCACTTCTAACATGTGGTCACTTACACCGAATATAACAAACTTAGTGGATATGTAAAATTGCTAATAAGGAATATTTACACATCTCTCAACCTTAAACATGAACTATGTATTTAAGAGTGTTGAGAAATGTTGTTCAAAACCAACAAAGAAACAAAATAAATGAAAGAAGGAGAAAAGAAAATGAATGGCCGAAAATGCCATGCGGTCACATGGGCTTCACATAGACTTCAAATCTCTGGGTGAACATAACTATGCGGTCGCATAATACAAATTCAGTGACTGTTGGAAAAGGTTTCGTACCGTTGGTCACTTGAATTTGGTGCCTTTTCAACATATTTTTTGCACCAATTCGTGTATTTTCTTGAGGCCTATATATAGAGGAGCCATGTTCTTTATGATTAACATTGAATAACATATGCTTTCAATGTTCTTTCTTCAAATCAAGATCAAATCCCTATTCTACCCACATTCATAAATTTCTTATTGTGTTCTTAAGTCTTGGGTAAAAATACTTGTGCTTTGGTATTTCTACAACAAGACTTGATTAATCCTTCAAATCATTTGCCGGAAAACCTTTTAGCATCTCAATTTACCGGAAAATGGGCAAATATTATTTGAGGACAACGATCACGTGTTTGGGCCTTTGTTCTTGAAGTTTTGTTTCTAGAATTGTTGCTGTTTTGTGTTGTTTCTCTCCTCCTCCGATTGAAGTTTTCCAACAATCTCAAACAATATTATTCCTGCGATGGAGAGTGAAACAACAATGGCTACCATAAGTTGATAAATCAAGACTTAGTGCGGTTTGATCGTTTTGATGGCACGAACTTCACTGGGTGGCAAGATAAACTGAAATTCCTCCTTACGACGTTGAAGATTTTCTATGTACTTGATCCAAAATTGGAAGATCTACCCGAACCATCCAACAAAGACACCGAACAATCAAGGGTGGACAGAAAAAGCATGAAGATGATGAATTGATATACCGCGGTCATATACTCAACTCGTTGTCGGATCGTTTGTATGATCTATACACCAACACAATGTCGCCAAAAGAAATATGGGAAGCATTAGAAAGTAAGTACAAAGTGGAGGAAGAAAGTACTAAGAAATTTTTGATTTTTAAGTACTTTGATTTTAAATTTCTAGAAAGTATCCTCTTGCTTCCCCAAATTCATGAATTGCAAGTACTAGTCAACAAGTTGGAGGCGATGAAAATTGAAATCCCGGAGACCTTTCAAGTAGGGGCAATTATTGCAAAACTCCCCGGTATTTGGAAAGGATACTGGAAGAAAATCATGCATAGTTTCGAAGACTACTCTTTGGAACAATTGCAAAAATATTTGCGCATTGAAAAAGAGTCAAGAGTGCGTGATAAGAGTGAAAACTCTTATGAAGGCACTTCCAAAGTAAATGCAGTAGAGAAAACTGAACCGCCAACAAAATCCAACAAAATGAAGCCTTCAACGAACTTCAACAAGTTCAAGAAGAAGACAAAATGAGGTTGTTTTGTGTGTGGCAAACCGGGTCACTATGCAAAATATTGTAGACACTGAAAAAAAAAACTTCGAGGGTAGAGTGAACTCCATCAAAGAAGATAAAATTGTAGCCACCGTTAGTGAAATAAATGCAATCAAGGGAAAAGTTCCCGGATGGTGGTATGATACTTATGCTACGGTACATGTATCATATGATAAATCTTCTTTCAAGACATATCATGAAGTTGATGGAGACCAAGAGATTCAAATGGGTAACGAGGTTCGATCTTAAGTGATTGGAAAGGGAAATGTGGATATCATCTTCACTTCCGGCAAGACCGTTACTTTAACCAATGTACTACATGTTCCCGACATGACTAGGAATTTGGTTAGTAGAAATCTCTTAGGAAAATCGAGTATCAAAAGTGTGTATGAATCTGAAAAACTTGTATTATCCCTTAATGTGAAATTTGTTGGAAAATGTTATTCTAGTGAAGGAATGGTCAAGCTATGTACTATTGACAATTTGAATGATAATAAAACAAACTTTGCTTATGTTATTGATTTATTTTCATTATGATATGCTAGATTAGGACATATTGGAAAAAGTACCATGAAACGTATGATGAAATGTGATTTAATTTCATATGATGAAAATGATGTTTATAAGTGTAAAATTTGTGTAGAAGCAAAAAATGGTTAAAAAGCTTTATCAAAGTGTAAAAAGGACTTCTAAAATCTTAGAATTAATTTATACGGATATTTGTGAAGTAAATGACATATTAACTAGAGGTGAAAATAGGTATTTTATTACCTTTATTGATAATTGCACTAGATATACCTATGTTTACTTAATGAAACATAAAAGTGAGGCTTTTAATTTATTTAAGGTATATAAAAATGAGGTTGAAAATCACCTAAACAAGAAAATAAAAACTTTAAGAAGTAATAGAGGTGGTGAATATTTCTCTAGTGATTTTAACCTTTTTTGTGAACAACATGGCCTAATTCACCAATGTTCGACACCTAGAACACTGGAACAAAATGGTTTGGTTGAAAGAAAAAATAGAACTTTAGTTGAAATGATAAATGACATGCTTACCTATGCTAAGTTGTCATTTAATTTGTGGGGTGAAGTCTTGTTAAGTGCATGTAGGATACTAGATAGAATTCCTTCTAAACAAACTATGGTTTCTCCTTATGAATCATGGAAAGAAAGAAAACCTAATATTGGATACTTCAAAATGTGGAGGTGTCTTGCTTATTGTAAGAATATGAACCTTAATAGGACCAAGTTGGGTCCAAGAGGCATTAAATGTGTCTTTGTTGGATATAATAGTCATAGCCAATCATACAGATTATTAAAATTGGAGACCAATGTGATTATTGAATCAAGTGATGTGGAGTTTTTTGAGGATTCGCTATCTTAGGATAATGAATGAGGGAAAATCTTTTAGATATCCCTAGCTCAAGTGGAACACAAAATGAAATATCTATTAAAGATGTTGATGAGTCAAGTGAGCTACAAAGAAGCAAAAGAACTCGAATTGAGAAGTCTTTGGAACCGGATGAAATTGATTCTCAACTCATTTCTTTTTACTTAGTAAAAGGAAATGAATTGAATGTCGTAAGAACAATTCCATTTGTTCTACATGTTGAAACCGATCCTAAAATTTATAGAGAAGTTATGACTTCTCATGATAGCATGTTTTGGAAAGATGCAATCAAAGATGAAATGAATTCAATAATGTCAAATAATACTTGGGAACTTGTCGATTTACCACTCGGATCCAAACCTATTGGATGTAAATGGGTATTAGGAGAAAATACAATATTGATGGTTCTCTAAACATCTTTAAGGCTAGATTAGTAGCCAAATGATATCGACAAAGAGAAGGAATAGATTATTTTGATACATATACAGCGGTATCTAAAATAACATCGATAAAGATATTATTTGCACTAACTTCGATACATGACTTACATGTTCACCAAATGGATGTCAAGACGGCATTCTTGAATGGGGATCTCGATGAGGAGGTTTATATGGAGCAACCTGAAAGATTTGCTCTACCCGGAAATGAACATAAAGTGTGCAAGTTAGTAAAATCGTTATACGGTTTAAAACAGGTACCTAAAAAGTGGTATGAGAAATTTGTCTTAGCTATAATTTCATTTGGTTTTAAACATAATAGCGTAGATAAATGTTTATATTAAAAAATATGTGATGATTATGTGATATTTATATGCCTATATGTTGATGACATGTTGATTATGAGTAATCACATGGATGGAATAAAATAAACAAAGAAGTTTCTATCTTTCACATTCAAGATGAAGGATCTTGGACAAGTGGATACCATTTTGGATATCAAAGTCACAAAGATTAGTGGGGGTTACCATCTAAGTCAATCACATTATATTGAGAATGTGATAAACAAGTTCAAACACTTGAACATAAAGGAAGCGAGTACCCTAATTGATCCAAGTTCAAAACTTGTAAAGAATGATGGAAGGGCAATTGCTCAATTGGAATATGCAAGTGTTATTGGAAGTCTTATGTATGCAGTTCAATGCACAAGACCAGACATAGCATTCGCAATTAGTAAACTAAGTAGGTTTACTAGTAATCCAGGCAATGACCATTGGAAGGCCATTGGAAGGGTTCTTAGGTATTTAAAGAAGACCAAGAGCTTAAGCCTACAATATACTAAATTCTCGACTGTATTAGAAGGGTTTACCGATGCTAGTTGGATATCTAGCACGGGTTAAAATAAATCCACTTCCGATTGGGTGTTCACTCTTGGAGGAGGAGCTGTTTCTTGGAAATCAAAGAAACAGACATATATAACGCACTCAACAATGGAATCCGAATTCTTAGCATTATCGGATATCGGAAAAGAAGCTAAGTGGCTTAAGGATCTCTTTTATGAGATACCTTTGGGACCGAAGAATACATTTTCAATATCTATCTTGTGTGATAGTCAAGACACGCTAGCAAAAGCATACAACGAGGTATACAACGAAAAGTCTAGACATATGTGTAACGCCCCAATTTCACTAATAACTCGAGGCGCTACTTAAGTCAAAATAACCTGTAAATAAATATTTTCAAAAGTCGCCACAATACGAAAGCAAACATATACTTTAAACCCATAGCAATTTAACACAAAACGCGGAAACATCATTTTAACGATTTTCTCAAATCCAAAAGTTAATGCCAAATATAATAAACAAATACTAACATTTCAAAGATACTAAAATTCGGTATTAAAATATCAATGGAAACCAACTATTTAAAATTCTTGTTTCAAAATTAATAATTCAAAAGTTCTACTATTAAATCAAATTGTCCCGCTCGTTGCCTTGCCCTGCCAAACTCCTTAACCTGAAAGGGTGGAAAAATAGTGGGGTGAGCATAACGAATTATACTCAGTGGACATACAGCAATCAGTCCAAATTAAGTCAAAATATGCAATCAAGTGGTGAATATAATATCAATACAACATACTATAGAATTATGTACTGTGGGCATTCCCAAGGACCCAATTTCGATCCCGGACCTATTTACGGTCCCTGACAACATGGTATAAGCTTAGCAAATTTTTGCACTGTGGGCATTCCCAAGGACCCAATTTCGATTCCGGACCTATTTACGGTCCCTGGCAACATTTTAATAGGTATAAACATTATATCACAATCAAAATCGCACAACAAGCATTAACATGGACAAATAACCACAATTGCTTAAAAGTAAACCCCAGCTGGAAGTCTTGAAAGTTTTCTTGGAAATTGAACAATTGAAATGTTACCGTGCTTCACACTTTGCCCGCGATCTCGTCTAGCAAACATAAAATTAATATTATTTAAGATACTAAGTTTAATTAAGACTTTAAAACTTTTAGGGACTAAATTGAAAAGTATTAAAACTGAAATTTAAAAGTTTAAAGGCTGAATGTAAACTTTTTGGAAATTGTGGGCTAATTTAAAAGTTATTAAAATATAGGGACTGAATTAAACAAATTTGTAAAACTTCGGAATTAAAATAATAACCTTTTAAAAGCTTTGGGGCTAAATTGAATAACCTTTAAAAACTAGGGCTTAAGGAATAAATTCTCAAAAAATCAATTATATACAAAACTTATCTCTCTCTCTCTCTCACAAAACGCACGATCAAGGCAGGGAGAAGAGGAGGAGCCGGCGACGGGAAGGTGAGGTGAAGTGGGTGAACTCCGGCCAAAAATCAATGGTGTCGCCGTCGCAAGGTAGCGCCGGCGGTGGGGGTCGATTGGGGGTCCTTTTTGGGCGTCGACCGAGGCCAAAACCGAGGCCAACGGTCCGATTTTCTTGGCTGTTCTAGGCGAGAAATCCGGCCAACAGGGAGTTAGGGTTGAGGTAAGTGGTTGGCTTTATTATCTTTTGGTTTTGTGGTTGGATTCTGGGTTGATTTTGGATGAAGTGGAAATTCGGACTAGGTAGAACGGGGCTGCCGTTTTGGGTGGCTGCAGGCGACGGTTCGTGGTGGTGATGGCATGTTGGTGGTTCGACTGTGGAATGGTTGGGGTGGCTGCTTGCAGGTTCAGTGAGGGTGGTGATTCGACGATGGGAAGGTTGAAACCGATTTCTGTGGTTGCGAAAACAGTTTGGGGTTGGAGGATTTCGACATTGGTGTATGGTGATGCTTCTGTGAAATTTTTCGTCGATTATTGAGCAGAAATTGAAGGGAAGAGATGGTGAATTCTTACATGAGTGTTGGCTTTGTGTTTGGAGGAAGCCGTGGAGTCGAGAGGTCGAGAGAACAGTGGTGAATGAACAGTAGGGCACAAAAAACGAGGCAATAAATTGGGCCAAGAGTTTGGGCTGGAAAATAATTCTTTGGCTAACAGGATTTAATAAAATTGGATTAAAATGTAAAATTTGGACTTAATGAAATTGGATTCTAAATAGAATATCGGACATAAAAATTGGATTTAAATTGATAAGAATTTGATACTTTTAAAAAGGTTCGAGATTGAACTCGATAAGTAAATATTGAAATTTTAAGATTAAAATCGTTTCGAAATTCTTAAATTAATTGTTTGCTAGACAATTCGACGGGCACAAGATAATTTCTAAAATTTGACGGAATGTCGTAGCGACACAATTTAAGTTATGAAATTTGTATTTTGAAAATTCGAGTCGCTACAACCTTCCCCACTTAAATAAATTTCGTTCTCGAAATTAAACTTAATTGATTTGAGAATGTCTGGATATTTAGCTAAAATTTCATCTTCTCTTTCCCAAGTTGCCTCTTCTCTACCATGTCTATTCCATTGGACTTTAACTAAAGGAATATCTTTGTTCCTTAAGGTATGAACTTTCCTCTCAAGTATAACTGCAGGAGTTTCCTCATATGTCATATCCTTATTAACATCCAATGATGCATAATTAACAATGTGGTCCGGATCATGGACATATTTCCTTAACATCGAGATGTGAAAAACATTATGTACTGTTGTTAACTCTGACGGTAAAGCCAACTATAGGCTACGTTTCCAACTCTTTCCAAAATTTCAAAAGGTCCAATAAATCTTGGTCTAAGTTTCCCTTTCTGTCCAAACCTTACCACTCCTCTCATGGGAGCCACTTTAAGGAACACTTTCTCACCAATTTCAAACTGTAGTTCCTTTCGTCGCTTGTCAGCATAAGACTTCTGTCTGTCTTGTGCTGTTTTAATCCTTTCTCTGATCTTCTCTACAGCCTTTACAGTCTGTTCCACTATTTCTGGACCCAAAACTTTCCTTTCACCAACTTCATCCCAATGGATTGGTGATCTGCACTTTCTGCCATAAAGAGCTTCATACGGTGCCATGCCAATGGTAGACTGGAAACTATTGTTATATGCAAACTCAACCAAAGGTAAATGCGTTTCCCAGTTACCACCAAGGTCTAAAGCGCAAGCTCTCAACATATCCTCTAAAGTCTGTATAGTTCTCTCGATTGTCCATCTGTCTGTGGATGATATGCTGTACTGAATTTCAATCTAGTTCCCATAGCTGTTTGCAAGCTTTCCCAAAACTTGGATGTAAATCTGGAATCCCTGTCTGACACTATAGAAACTGGTACACCATGCAATCTTACAATTTCTCTTATGTACAACTGAGCATACTGGTCTAAACTGAAAGTCATTTTCACTGGTAGAAAATGAGCAGCTTTTGTCAAACGATCAACTATGACCCATATAGCTTGATGACCTTTAACTGATCTAGGAAGTCCCACGACAAAATCCATTGTTATATGTTCCCACTTCCATTCTGGGATTTCAAGTGGGTTCAACATTCCAGACGGACGTTGATGTTCAGCTTTAACTTGTTGGCAAGTCATGCACTTCTCAACAAACAAGCCAATTGACTTCTTCATGTTTCTCCACCAATAAATTATTCGTAGATCTTGGTACATCTTCGTACCTCCTGGGTGTGCAGTATAAGGTGAATAATGTGCTTCTTCTAAAATCTCCTTCCTTAAGGCTTCATCATTCGGTACACACAATCTTCCCTTTGAACATAAAAGTGTCATCAGTTGATACTTCAAAACCTTTAACACTGCCAGCGAGTACTCGGTCCTTAATCTTGCACAAAAACTTATCCTTACCCTGAGCTTCTTTAATTCTGTCTCTGAGGGTCGGTCGAACAATCAAAGTAGCTATAATTGCAGTTGTGTGATGTGGAGGAGCTACCACTTCAAGTCTCATGTTGGCAAAATCCTTGATCAATTATTCTTGACTGGTTAAGGCAGCTAACTGCCCTTTACCTTTCCGGCTAAGTGCATCAGCAACAACATTGGCCTTGCCAGGATGGTAATGGATAGTACAGTCATAATCTTTAACTAACTCCAACCACCTTCTCTGTCTCATATTCAATTCTTTCTAAGTGAAGAAATACTTTAAACTCTTATGGTCTGTGTATATCCCGCACTTACTACCATATAGATAGTGTCGCCATATTTTTAAAGCATGAACTACAGCAACCAATTCCAAGTCATGTGTGGGGTAGTTCTGCTCATGTGGCTTCAACTGCCTAGAGGCATATGCAATCACTTTTCCATACTGCATCAATACGCATCCCAAACCTTGTTTCGATGCATCACTGTAGATTACAAAACCTTCTGACCCTTCTGGAATAGCCAAAACTGGTGCAGATACTAGTTTCTGTTTCAATTCTTGAAAACTATTCTCGCACTTTTCTGTCAACTGAAACTTCACTCCCTTCTTGGTCAACTGGGTCATCGGTCCAGCAATTTTTGAAAATCCTTCGATAAACCTTCGATAATAGCCAGCCAATCCCAAGAAGCTACGAACTTCATTTATATTGGTTGGTGCCCACCAATTAGTGACAGTATCAACCTTGGCTGGATCAACTTCGATACCATCTGCGGTAACCACATGTCCAAGAAAACCAATTCGGTCAAACCAGAATTCCCACTTCTTGAATTTTGCATACAACCTTTCCTGTCGAAGTGTCTGTAATACAATGTTGAGATGCTCCTCATGTTGTTCTTTGTCCTTTGAATAAATCAGAATGTCATCAATAAAGACAATTACAAACCGATCCAAGTATTGATGAAATACTCGATTCATTAAGTCCATGAAAACAGCTGGTGCATTAGTTAACCCAAACGGCATCACAGTGAATTCGTAATGTCCGTATCGAGTCCTAAATGCAGTTTTTGGTATATCACCGTTCTTAACCTTCAACTGATGATAACCTGATCTCAAGTCAATTTTGGAGAATACAACGGCACCCTTTAACTGATCGAACAAATCTTCTATTCGTGGTAAAGGATACTTATTCTTGACTGTGAGGCGATTCAACTCCCTGTAGTCAATGCACATCCTCATTGATCCATCTTTCTTTTTCACAAACAGAACCGGTGCTCCCCAAGGTGATACACTCGGTCGAATAAATCCTTTATCCAACAGTTCTTGCAGTTGCACCTTCAACTCCTGAAGTTCCTTCGGTGCCATCCTGTAGGGTGCTTTAGATATGGGTGCAGCTTCCGGTACCAAGTCAATCATGAATTCCACTTGTCTATCTGGTAGAATACCAACTAGGTCTTCTGGAAATACATCCACAAAATCACGCACAACTGGTACATCTGTAACAGTTAACTCAGTTGCTTGAACACTAGTGATGCTCACTAGATATCCTTGATTTGTGCTCTTTCTCAACATCTTTTGTGCTTTCAATGCTGATATGACACGGGAGATGGTTTTGACTTTTGTCCCGAAGAAGGTAAATTCACATTCTCCTAGTTTCTGAAAGAGTACCTCCCTCTCATGACATTTAATTGTAGCGTGATTGCGACTAAGCCAGTCCATGCCTAAAATAATATCAAAGTCCCTCATGTCTATTAAGTACAAGTCAGCTTCTAAGTTCTTCCCATCTATTTCAAACTTAACAGCTTTCGACATCATATTAGTGATAATAGTTTCACCTGAAGGGATACTAACTTCTAAGGCATCATTCACACTTTCACACACATTTCCAATCTTAGCATGAAAACTAGCAGAGATGAAAGAATTCGTAGCACCGGAATCAATCAAAACAATAGCAGGTATATTGAATACTGATAGAATACCTGTCATCGCGTCTGGATCTTTCTCTGCCTCTTTCTGAGTTAAAGCGAAAACTCGAGCCTTTCCCTTCCTGGCATCTTCCTTACCCTTGAATTCAGGACATTCACCAGCAAAGTGACCGGGTTTCTTACATCTGAAACGCATCCCCTTCCCAAGTAAGCACTCTCCATGGTAACGCTTATCACACTTCGGGCATATAGGTTTCTCAGTGCTAGCCTTTTCCTCCATTTTTCCCCATGATTTTCCCTTCTTGTTCTGATATTTGCCTTTGCCCATATTCTGACTGTCCCACTTCCTTTTCACTGGTACCTCTGCGGGTTTCTGAGTAGTATTTTCCAGATTTAAGCGAGAGGATATAGCTTGTGCTCGCTCAATTGCTTCGGCATAGGTAGTGAGTCCCAATCCTGCCATGATTCCTCCAATTTCTGGGCGTAAGCCCCTTTCGAATCTTCTAGCCTTCTTGATATCCGTGTCAACCAGATGGATAGCATACCTAGACAGCTGGTTGAATTTCGTTTCATATTCCACCACTGACATACTTCCCTTTCTAAGTTCAAGGAACTTTGTTTCTTTCTGATCCCGGAAAGATTGGGGAAAATACCTCTGTATTATTAATTCCTTGAATCCATTCCATGTCAATTCAAGTTGCTGTGCCTCAGTTCTGGTGCGCTGATATGATTCCCACCAATGATCTGCATCCTCTTCGAGCTAAAATACAGCACATGACACTTTCTGAGTGTCTGAGCATGCTATATGTTTAAATATCCTCTCTAATGCCCTTAGCCATTCCTCTGCAGCTAGGGGTCCTGTTCGACCATTGAATGTTGGTGGCTTATATCGGCGAAACTGTTCAACAACCATGCTAGTGTTATCTGCATTAGCTGGTGGATTAGGGGCATTTCGTGGAGCTCTTGGGGCTTGTTGCTGAATGAGCCCCTGGAGAGCATTCACGAGGTCCCTTAATGAATTATTTCCCGCATCGCCAGTGGCAGCCTGGCCTGGGGTAGCTTCTCTTGCAGCAGCCCGATTCGCAGGAACTCGATTTGTTCTACGAGACATTTCCCTAAATCACAACAACATTTGTCTCAGCATCCACTAAGTTGGGAAATTCACAATAGCCATTTAGGAATAATAAAATCTAAAAAGGAAAAATCCTGGAAAAGCACAGTAGAGCTAAAAGCAATTTTTATTATTATCTCAAATTTTCCAAAAGGAAAACAAATAATAAAATTGCAACCAATATCTATAATCCAAAATATGTTCTCCTACTGAATTTCCACAAACAGTTCTTCCCACATCTCTATCTCATACGTTCCTTTTGGCATATCAATTCTGAAGGTAAATTCTACTGAAATGGATTACTTCATGTTTTAGCCTAATTCAAAGGACTAAATTTATAATTTCCAAATATTTTTTAAATACTTCACATCACAAGTTCAATTCCCAAACATAATAGCTCATGGAAAATTTTTATAACATGTACTGGATACAAACTTTCAAACATTTCAAACTGCATCAACCATAGCAAAATTTCATTCTCATGTAACTTTCCATTATAACAATCAATTTCAGATGCAGTTATATAATAAATTCATGGTATCCAGTAGATGAAAATTTTCAGACTTCATCAAATAAAATTTGCAAAACATTTTACCTTTTCGGAGTAGGCGTGGCGCGACAAGAGCGGGTAGCATTTAAATTAAATACTAAACACATTTTTTTTTTTGTAAAATTTTAACAAGTCTACAGAAAGGTAGACCTGCGCTCTGATACCACACTGTAACGCCCCAATTTCACTAATAACTCGAGGCGCTACTTAAGTCAAAATAACCTGTAAATAAATATTTTCAAAAGTCGCCACAATACGAAAGCAAACATATACTTTAAAAACTCATAGCAATTTAGCACAAAACGCGGAAACATCATTTTAACGATTTTCTCAAATCCAAAAGTTAATGTCAAATATAATAAACAAATACTAACATTTCAAAGATACTAAAATTCGGTATTAAAATATCAATGGAAACCAACTATTTAAAATTCTTGTTTCAAAATTAATAATTCAAAAGTTCTACTATTAAATCAAATTGTCCCGCTCGTTGCCTTGCCCTGCCAAACTCCTTAACCTGAAAGGGTGGAAAAATAGTGGGGTGAGCATAACGAATTATACTCAGTGGAGATACAGCAATCAGTCCAAATTAAGTCAAAATATGCAATCAAGTGGTGAATATAATATCAATACAACATACTATAGAATTATGTACTATGGGCATTCCCAAGGACCCAATTTCGATCCCGGACCTATTTACGGTCCCTGACAACATGGTATAAGCTTAGCAAATTTTTGCACTGTAGGCATTCCCAAGGACCCAATTTCGATTCCGGACCTATTTACGGTCCCTGGCAACATTTTAATAGGTATAAACATTATATCACAATCAAAATCGCACAAAAAGCATTAACATGGACAAATAACCACAATTGCTTAAAAGTAAACCCCACCTCGAAGTCTTGAAAGTTTTCTTGGAAATTGAACAATTGAAATGTTACCGTGCTTCACATTTTGCCCGCGATCTCGTCTAGCAAACATAAAATTAATATTATTTAAGATACTAAGTTTAATTAAGAGTTTAAAACTTTTAGGGACTAAATTGAAAAGTATTAAAACTGAAATTTAAAAGTTTAAAGGCTGAATGTAAACTTTTTGGAAATTGTGGGCTAATTTAAAAGTTATTAAAATATAGGGACTGAATTAAACAAATTTGTAAAACTTCGGAATTAAAATAATAACCTTTTAAAAGCTTTGGGGCTAAATTGAATAACCTTTAAAAACTAGGGCTTAAGGAATAAATTCTCAAAAAATCAATTATATACAAAACTTATCTCTCTCTCTCACAAAACGCACGATCAAGGCAGGGAGAAGAGGAGGAGCCGGCGACGGGAAGGTGAGGTGAAGTGGGTGAACTCCGGCCAAAAATCAATGGTGTCGCCGTCGCAAGGTAGCGCCGGCGGTGGGGGTCGATTGGGGGTCCTTTTTGGGCGTCGACCGAGGCCAAAACCGAGGCCAACGGTCCGATTTTCTTGGCTGTTCTAGGCGAGAAATCCGGCCAAAAGGGAGTTAGGGTTGAGGTAAGTGGTTGGCTTTATTATCTTTTGGTTTTGTGGTTGGATTCTGGGTTGATTTTGGATGAAGTGGAAATTCGGACTAGGTAGAACGGGGCTGCCGTTTTGGGTGGCTGCAGGCGGCGGTTCGTGGTGGTGATGGCATGTTGGTGGTTCGACTGTGGAATGGTTGGGGTGGCTGCTTGCAGGTTCAGTGAGGGTGGTGATTCGACGATGGGAAGGTTGAAACCGATTTCTGTGGTTGCGAAAACAGTTTGGGGTTGGAGGATTTCGACATTGGTGTATGGTGATGCTTCTGTGAAATTTTCCGTCGATTATTGAGCAGAAATTGAAGGGAAGAGATGGTGAATTCTTACATGAGTGTTGGCTTTGTGTTTGGAGGAAGCCGTGGAGTCGAGAGGTCGAGAGAACAGTGGTGAATGAACAGTAGGGCACGAAAAACGAGGCAATAAATTGGGCCAAGAGTTTGGGCTGGAAAATAAATTTTTGGCTAACAGGATTTAATAAAATTGGATTAAAAGGTAAAATTTGGACTTAATGAAATTGGATTCTAAATAGAATATCGGACATAAAAATTGGATTTAAATTGATAAGAATTTGATACTTTTAAACGGTTCGAGATTGAACTCGATAAATAAATATTGAAATTTTAAGATTAAAATCGTTTCGAAATTCTTAAATTAATTGTTTGCTAAACAATTCGACGGGCACAAGATAATTTCTAAAATTTGACGGAATGTCGTAGCGACACAATTTAAGTTATGAAATTTGTATTTTTAAAATTCGGGTCGCTACAATATGAGTCTTAGATATGACTACATAAGGAAATTAATCAAAGATGGAATAATTTCCCTAAATTATGTTAAGTCTATCGAGAATCTAGCGGATCCTTTAACTAAACCTCTAAATCGAGATTTAGTAACATCTACATTGAGTAGAATGAGATTGAAACTCTTCAAATAGAAAGATCCACCAATGATGGCAGCCCTACCTTCATTACTCAAAAAGTAATCCACAGGTTCAAAGGGTAACAACAAATCATTTGATATGTGGATAGTTTCAGCATTATTCAAATCCACGATAACCCTATCCTAGTTAAATAATGCTGGTTGTTACTGAAGTGAGGGTTGAGCTTTAAGCTCTTAATGGAGTTTAGTGCAAAAGTACAAGCATCTCTAAAAGTAATAAAGATGCTGGAAGAACTTCACCGAGACGAACTTCGAGGTGGTGTCGCCTCTATAGAGAGTTAGAGTTTCTCTCTTAAAAGTTTGTTGAAAAGGATGAGCGCAAGGCTATAAAAGTGCTAAGCGAGTTTTAAGAACTTGAGAACACGTGGTACTTGTGTGTGTGTTTTTACCGGTATTGTCACATGGAATAACTGGTTCAAAGCTTCACGCTACCTTTGATTCCGACTTTACTTTGTTAAAATTACACTATGGTTAGATTCAAATCGAAAGATATCTAATCCTTAGGCATGAGTATCGTTTACGTTGCATGTAAGACTTGTTAATTTTGAACGAGTGGGGGATTGTTGAGAAATGTTGTTCAAAACCAACAAAAGAATAAAAGAAATGAAAGAAGGAGAAAAGAAAATGAATGGCGGAGGCCGCATGGGCAAAATGCCATGCGGTCGTATGGGCTTCACAGAGATTTCAAGTCTCCGGGTGAACATAACTATGCAGCCGCATAGACCGCATAGTATAAATTCAGTGACCGTTGGAGACAGTTTCGTACCGTTGGTCACTTGAATTTGGTGTCTTTTCAACATATTTTTTGCACCAATTCGTGTATTTTCTTGAGATCTATATATAGAGGAGTCATATTCTTTGTGATTAACATTGAATAACATATGCTTTCAATATTTTTTCTTCAAATCAAGATAAAATCCCTATTCTACTCACATTCATAAATTTCTTATTGTGTTCTTAAGTTTTGGGTAGAAATACTTGTGTTTTGGTATTTCTACAACAAGGCTTGATTAATTCTTCAAACCATTTGCCATAAAATCTTTTAGCATCTCAATTTATCAGAGAATGGGCAAATATTGTTTGAGGACAACGATCACGTGTTTGGGCCTTTGTTCTTGAAGTTTTGTTTCTAGAATTGTTGCTGTTTTGTGTTGTTTCTCTCCTCCTCCGATTGAAGTTTTCCAACAAAGAGTTCTCACAAACTCTGATGGGTCTAAGAACTTATTAATCTTATTAATTAATATTAACCCAATTAACGACGAGCTCAATATTAATTATAGTAAAAGAAACAGTTAAATTAGAGAAAACACAGATTTACAAAGTTTTTCTACGTTCACAAACAATGGAGAATTTATTTCTTTAAATTACAAACTATTTGCACTATTTCAACATCTCTACACAAAATATGGTGATTAATGAAATCCCAATTCTTGATTTGTGCCCTTGTAATGTATATATAAAACTAGTCTTCTAACATTATGATAATATTCTTTCACTTTTTATGCTCTCTTCATTAGTTGTTTTCTTCGCCTTACAGTACGAATTTTTGTTTTCATTGCTTTCATTTCAGCCAGAATGTAACCGACTAAATTAAGAGTAATGTTATGTAGCCCAACTAAGATTGCAACTCCAGTTTATATGGTACTAGATGATAAACTGAATGAAAGAAAAAATTTAATTTCACTTATCATTTAATGTCACGTTAGCGTCACATAGATTGAGATTGTAACATCAATGAGGCTAAATAGTATTACTCCTAAATTAACTATTGATAAAAATCATTACTAAATAAAGTTACGAAACAAATATTTTCCATTCCTCGTCAAAATGGGGGATTAAAAATGAGCACCGTTATGTCAACTATAATTAATTACATTTTAATAAGTAGAGAGATTGGAATATTATAGGATTTAACATTGATTGTTTCCAAAAATCATCATCCACTCCCAACTTCAATTTTTTCCCCTAAAAGTATTGTATGATGGTATACACCTGTCATTTCTCTTATCATATGGAAGAGCAGTGGCAGATCTAAAATTTCGAGTGAACAAGGGATTGTTGACCATTGATCATTAATAGTGATAATGAAAACCAATACCGAATTGAAATTACTTGTATCGTAATTTGAATTGCAAGTGTAGATGTATGTTATCTAACAGACTAATAATATTTATCGAGTAAGAATTTCAAGTTTGAAAATTAGTCAAATTACTTACTTTTTTAGTTAACTTTGTTAATAATCTCAGTCTACCAAAAAAAAAGACTATTTCATAATTTTAGACAAAGATTTTGACGTTAAATGTGTGAAGAAAAAATTGTGTCAATGCTTATCTTAATTGCTAAAAAAATTTGCCGATTAAATATCTTCTAATGACAAGATTAAAACAAATAAATTTTGGGCTTTAATAAATGTCAATTGTCAATTTAATTTTCTTCTTCATTATTCTTTCACTCTTCAAAGCATAGTTATCATATCCAATCCGATCGTTGACCCGGACAAATGATCAGGTCATCGAGTCGGTCATTTAATCATTGTGTCATTAAAAGGTCGATTTTTTATTTTTTTAAAAATTAAAACGAATAGACAATATATCAATTACTTTGCTAAAGCCTAAAACTGAACATATATATTTTTGTTACATTGGACTTCAAAATCAATTAAATGCTATGGTCGTCAAGCTTCCAATAATTGCATTGGAGAGTGCAACTTCGATGAAGAATGATGTAGAAATGCTTATGAATATAGGATTTTATGGTGTGATCCGTGTGGATCTTGGGGAGTAAAGATAAAATTATGACTTGTGAGAGGGGAGCAGATGAAACTAAATGACAGAATGAGTGAGTGAGGTGAATTGTTAAGTGAAGTTGGGTTTGAACTAAAATTTGTAGCAAAAAAAATATTTTTGGGTTCAAGTTGGACTTGGCCCTTGGGAGTTGGAGTCTTGGACTTACTGTTAGTCATTTAATTAGTAAATTAGCAAAATTATTTAGAATAAATAAAATAATTTGACTTATTTAATAAAAAAAATTAAAAATTAGGAAAATTCAATTCTTAATCTTTTCTTCGGTTATGGTCTAGACTGAGAATTGAGTCAAACCCGTCGATTCTTGATTCTAATATCCATTTGTGTATTTAACCTATAAAGAATGGAATCAAATCACTCGATCTGGTTCAAGTTTGGCTCGATTCGAAAGTTTTGTCCTGCTCTAATATGACATCCTCAGTTTTTCACTTAATTGCAAATTACGTCCTTCACCGTTAAATTCACATAAATGACAAATTTACCAATTTATTTTATGTTTTAAGGTAATCTTTCATATGGAAGGTGAATAAGGTTGATTTGAGGCTGTTATACTATAAAGAAAGTAAGTCGGTGGTGTTTAGATGAGAAGAACTGATATTTTTGGCAATGGAATGAGGAAGGTTTTTCTCATCTTAAACTTTTGAATACAATAAGGGCCTAACCCTTCTTCTTTTACGTCAAGGAGGTGAATAGAAACCCCTGAGAGTGACTTCATGGAATCAAGAACAGTTGGTGAACCACGGTATGGATCCTGATCCCCAGCTAGCTTCCACGAAGAATCGGTACCAGTTGGTTGGAATGAGTTCTTTTTGGTACAAATGGTGTGGATTTGAGGAGAATCGTAGGTGGATGGTGGTGGCAATTAGCTGGTGGTGGTTTTGGCGGGAGTTGTAGGGTTGTTGGAAAAGATTTAATTTGGGGGAATGAGTTGGGATTTCTGCCACTCAAAATGTTTTTTTTATTGAAATGGCATTTGACCAAATTCTTTAAAAGATAAGAAAACTAAATTATTTAAAATTATTAAATATCTACTTTACCATTTTCTTGTATAACCAAATAAATGATGAATTTTGAATCAAACTTATTAAACCTGACTCAGTCAAACCCCGTTGATCAGGTCTGAAAATTTTTTTAAAAAATTCAAGGTTCAAGGATTTGAACCTTCAACCTCTAAGAAAAAAATATTCCCATCACCACTAAGACATTGAACAATACTGTTTATTTTATTGTAATAACCTATATATATCTTACAAAATTATAGTCAAAATTTCAAAGTCCAAAGATTTGAACAATCAACCTCTAAGAAAATTGATACTTCCCTCACCACTAGGACATTGAACAATGTTGTTTATTTTATTGCAATAACCTATATATATTTTGAAAAATTATAGTCAAATTTTCAATGTCCGAGAATTTGAACTTTCAACCTCTAAGAAAAATGATGCTTCTCTCACCATTAGGACATTGAACAATATTGTTTATTTTAATGCAATAACTTATATATACTCCTATAGTTCTGAATATCTTGAAAAATTATAGTAAAAAATTTCACTTTATTCTATATACGTATTATGTATTGAAATATTAATTTTAATTAAGATGAATTGAATGTCTAACTAAATTCATGACTTCGAAATATATAAATAATTATATTGTTCTGGCTAAAAATAACGATTCGACGGTCTTCAACATATGTAGGACGATCGAAAGAGGTCTTCAAGCGGATCGATACCACTCGAATGACTTAGAAAAAGTGAACGAAAATACTTTCTGTTAGAATAGTTCAAAGGTGGTATGCAAGTATGAGAACACAAATGTTCACATAAATTCTTTTGAATGAGATCGAACCCACTTGATGACCTATTTCGATCACCCTACATATGTCAAATGCATGTCTGATGATCGTGGGCGGTCGAATCGTTGTTTTTAGAAAAAAAAAAAAAAAAAAAGATATATATATATATATCGTTTTAGTTAAAATTAAAACTGAAACGATATCAATATCGTCAAAATGGTACTAAAACGATAATGACATCGTTATGTATCAAATTCACGAAATAACATAACGATTTTCATATCATTTTAGTACAAATTTGACGAGTTTGAAATCGTTCCAATTTAAATCATAACTACAGCGACATAGATATCGTTTCTTTTTATAGAAAACGATAATTATATCGTTCTAGTTAAAAACAACGATTCGACCGTCTACAGTCACCTGTCATGCCTTCAACATACGTAGGACGATCGAAAGAGGTCATCAATGAGTTGATACCACTCGAATGGCTTAGAAAGAGCGAACGGAGATACTTTCTTTCGGTGAGAATAGTTCAAAAGTTATATACAATCATGGTAACATAAATGTTCTCATAGTTTCTTTTGAGTAAGATCGAACCCATTTGATGATCTATTTCGATCGTCCTATATATGTCGAATGCATGTCGGGTGGTCGTGGAAGGTCGAATCATCGTTTTCAGCAGAAACGATATAATTATTGTTATATATAAACTAAAACGATATATATGTAGTTTTAGTTATGGTTAAAACTAAAATGATATCAACGTCGTCAAAATTGTAGTGAAACGATAATAATATTGTTATGTATAAAACCCAAGAAATAACATAACCACAACCATATCGTTTCAATACAAATTTGACAAGTTCGAAATCGTTACAGTTCAAATAATACTACAATGACATTGATATCGTTTATTCTCATATACAAAGACATTGATTTTTTTTTGGATAAAACGGACAATTCGACCCTCCACGACTACCCGACATACCTCCGTCGACGTAGGACGACAAAAATAGGTCATCGACCTGGTTCGATCTCACTCAAAAGAAACTATGAGAACATTTGTGTTTCCATAGTTCTATATCACCTTTGAGTTATTTTGATAGAAAGAATATATATCCGTTCACTCTTTCTAAGCCATTCGAGTTCTATCGACCACTCGATGCCCTCTTTCGGTCATCACACATAAGTCGAAGATATGTCGGGTGGTCATGGACAGTCGAATCGTCCGTTTTAGGAAAAATGATATCAATGTCGTTGTAGTTATTATTTGAACTGTAACGATTTCGAACTTGTCAAATTTGTATTGAAACGATAATTATGTCATTACTGCTAAAAAAGACGATTCGACCGTCCACGACCACTAGACATGCATCCGACATATATAGGACGATCAAAATAGGTCATCAAGTGGGTTCGATCTCATTCAAAAGAAACTATGAGAACATTTATATTACCTTGATTGTATACAACATTCGAATTATTCCCACCGAAAGAAAATATCTTCATTCGCTCTTTCTAAACCATTCGAGTGGTATCAACCCACTTGATGATCTCTTTCGATCGTCTTACGAATGTTGAAGGCATGACGGGTGGCCATGGATAGTTGAATTGTCATTTTTATGCATAACGACATAATTGTCGTTGTATATAAGAAGAAATAACATAAATATCGTTTTAGCGTGGGTTTCAATTGAAACGAGTTCGAGCTCGAAAAATTTGTACTGAAACGATATAGATGTTATTACGTTAGTTCGTGTGTTTAACACTACAACGACATAATTGTCGTTGCATGTGAGAAGAAACGACATCTATTTCATTTTAGTTACGATTCAATTGAAACGAGTTCGAACTCGTCACATTTGTACTGAAACGATATGAATGTCGTTACGTTAGTTCATGATTTGACACTCCAACGACATAATTGTCGTTGTATGTGAGAATAAACGACATCTATGTCGTTTTAGTTACGATTTCAATTGAAACGAGTTCGAACTCGCCACATTTGTACTAAAACGACATGGTTGTCGTGATGTTGTTTCGTGAGTTCTATTTATAAAAAACTGACAAAACCCTATTCTAAACAGAATTAATGTCTAAAATTTACAAAAGTTACTATAAATTAGAGTTTTAACTTAAACAAAAAATTACCCAACAATTGGAAAAAAATGCGTCACGAAATGAACTATGCAGTCACAGAGTTATGCTGAATGCAGTCGCATTGAAGCTGCAAAATCTCAGGTTGAAGTCCTGTAAATGGATATACGTTCCCATATATTTTATAACTATGTGATCGCATAATTGTTCGATTCAGTCCCTTTGTCCTTTGCCCATATTGGATGCGCTCCCAGTTTACAGAACGACTTCAATGTCGTTATGTATACACATAACGACTTAGATGTCGTTACGAAAATCAATGAAGCAGCATGTATTTCATATTAGAATGATGTCTAGATCGTTTTTGTTACAGGAACGATTTCAATATCGTTATGTTAATCAGTGTACTTTTCGTATTAGAACGACATCTATATCGTTTTATTTTTTAGGAACAATTTCAATGTTATTATTAGAATGAGTGCATTTTTGTACTACAACGACATTAAGTACAACATCATGCCTTTAACATACATCATTTTATGTATGCATTTCTGTCAGAATAGTTCGAAGGTGGTAAGCAATTATAGGAATACAAATGTCCCTATAATTTCTTTTGAGTGGGATCGAACCTACTTGATGACTTATTTTGATCGTCCTACATATGTCGGATGCATATCATCATCATTAGGAATGAAATGAAACGACATTTATGTCGTTTTAGTTATGATTTGAACTGAAACGATATCAATATTATCAAAATTATTGTAACAATATTGTTTCAAAAAAATAATACGATATAAATGTTGTTGGTCTGTAATGTAAAGAATAAATATATCAACGTAAAATAACTTTGATGTCGTTCCAATAGCACAAAGCAATAACATAAAAAAACTAACATAATGATTTTAGCATTGTTTCCATACCATGCAATCAATAGAAGAATGACTACAAAATAATAAAACTAAATCATTTGGACAATTGTTGATATCTCAATTTTTGTATAATGTTGTATTAACCTTCAACACATCTTTGACTTTATCATACAAGTCCATATAAGAAATTATTTTCACACAAAAAATATAAGTTTTTCTTTTATCATTCTCTCCATATTTTCATTTCCATGTACCTTTAACTTCCTGCTTATGAATTAACTAGATAACAAACTGATGTTCATACCATATCTATAGTGTCCATAACTTCATTTCAACATAATAAAATTTTATCAAATATCAAACTTTGCATAGTGCTAATAATGAGGTGTATGTCGTTATAGATTGCAGAAAAAAAAATTTAATTCGTTATGGACACCATGAAATGAAATGTATATTTTACAATAGAACAACAAATAGAATAATCACACATCTGTTTACCAACGTACATTTCACTTTAAATGATATGGATATGATATAATAAGATCAGGTTGGGAAACAACCCATATCAAAACTTTAATCCAATGATAAAATGAATTCAAAATCATTATTGAAAAATGAACACCGTAAACACAAATCACAATAATATGAAGAAATGATTCAGAAAAATGGGGAAAAAATAGTTCAAATATGAAAATTTGACAATACATTCTCTTCTTCTCAAAATACCCAACAATAATGTTGCAAGTTTTGATTACCCATGAATCAAATGAGTTTTCAAGAGAATGAGATGTAGATTTTAGGGTCCTACGAAGGAAAGAAGATGATGATAAGGAAATGAGAATATTTGTATAGAGATTAGAGAAATCAACCTCGACTATGGAATGAATGAAAGTCAAAATTGAATTAGGACTAAATGAAAATTGAAAGGGAAAATATGGTATTATGTCCATTTATATACAATGATATTTTAGTGATTTATAAATTGTATTTCCTTTTCTTTATATCTTTAGACTCTCTAGCTAAAAAATAGTTTTTTGGTTTTTTTAAACTAATATTTATAGTTTGACTTGGCCTTTTAAATGAAAGCCCCATTTATTTCCCCTTTTTTCTATTTTTTTTTTGTCAATTATTTTTTTATCCCCATTAAATTAAATTTCATTACATTCCATTTTTCTATCTTCTATTTTCAACTATATAATTTTCCATAAAATAATATTACACATAAATCGAAAACTTTTCCTTCCTTTTCAACCATTCATTTTTCAAAAATACAATATTCCTCTCATTTTCATTCCAAAAAATAGGGCCAAACGGGGGTTTAATTGTTTTGCAATCTATTTGTTCATTTTGAAAAGATTTATGACTCACTACAATTTTTCCTTTATTTTGTCATTTAGTTGCTATCTTTTTTTGTTTATTTAATTATGAAGGTAAATTCGTTATCTTACGTGGATTTAAAAATGAAAAGAGAACTTGCAATTAACTAAAAGATTGGGAAAGTCTGACGTGAAAAACAAGTTGATCATAGATTAGTAATAATTTGCAAAGATCGGAAGCGAAACTGCACCAAAAAAAAAAAAAAAAAAAAAAAAACAACTTGATATATTAGAAATGTAGGAAGTTTACTTTTGAATCATATCATAAATATCTTGACATGTGTCAATGCGTCTTATACGTTAAATAAAGATTTTATAAAATAACTAGCGACTTCACAATTGAGAAATTATTTCTAGTCAACAATGACCGACTCAATGCATACTTTTGTGCAATCGCTTTCTCGATTAGATCTCTCACTTGAGGAAAGAGAGCTAAATTTATCGTTTATCTCGTGTTTGACAACCATTAAAACAAAGAATAATATTATCGAGTATCACTGGCACTAGAGCCCTAATCTAGATATCATGCAAGTGATTGAATGTTTTAAATGTAATTTATTTTCCTACTTTAAAGGTGATCTATTAATTAATAACATGTACTCGTTACCAAACTAATGCTTAGCACTAGTGGTACTAAATATCATTACTCTAAAACAAAAATATTTTTCTTTCAAACTCATTTTTAATCATATTGTCTCAATAAAATATTTGCACATAAACTCAAAAAAAAAATTCTACTTTTTAACAACACAATTTCTAAAAATCTACTATTCAAAAGCTCTTCTTCTTTATTTTTAGTTTTTTTTTTTTAAAAATTCATTTTGGTTTAATAAGCACAAGTGTTCTTGTTGTAACATTAATATCGACAAGACTCTAAGCTAGAAAATTAGAAAACATGGCCAAATCACAAGTCATTTTCTCTCGTTGTAGATTGCCGTAACAAACTGGAAACATGAACATGTTTGACCATAGATCCGATCAAATATCTTGTTTTCGTGTACAAGATATATAATATATTAATCGTTTACGAAAGTTTACTGAACAATACAATAACAATTTGCATTCTTTGATTTGGAGTACGCGTCATACCAGTTCCTTCTTGTTCGGTCCGGTGTATATTATATACATGGGGGCGTGGGTGGGGTCAGGTGGGGTGAGTGGAGTGGAAGGGGAAACAGGAACGAACCCTCGGTTGCAGGTCATAATCATGTTTTCTGATAATTGCTTTTACTTCTTTCAATCTTTCCCTTTCCATCCCTCACCTAATCAATCTTTTTTGTTTCCTTTTCTTTTTGGGTTTTTTTGTCGTCAGTTCACCTGCTTCTTCCACAGTGTATGTATTCTATTCAATTCCTTCTAGACAAAAAATCAAATAATAAACAATTGAATTCACATCCCCCACCATGCGTTTAATATTTACTACAAATTATTATTACAGTTCAATGCTGTTGAGTGCTGACCCATTTCGATTTTCAATAGATGCCACTGATTTTTAATGAACCCCTTAAATTATTTATGTTATGGGTAGAGCTTTACTGAATGAATCTGTGTATCATTTATTGTTTATCTGGTCACCCACTCCATTTCTTTTATTGGGTTATCTGCATTTAATTGCTTATGCCCCTTTACAGATTTTGTTGCTACAGATTTCAGACAAACTGCCTCTACCTTGAGTTTTGTTGGAGGATTTTTTGATCTTAGTATTATGAATCTCTTCGAAATGGGATCATAGAGCAATGGGATTTCTCGAATACTTGTGTACAAATACACTGTCGGTGGTGCTGGTGCTTGATTTTTGTTGTTTTTAAGAGCTGCAGTGCCAATGGAGTGGCCCTATACTCCACCCCCTCTTCACCCTCTTCCTCTTGAACAAAGTTTACAGAGGTGAGTTCAGAATTTTACACAGTTTTATCTTCATTTTTGTTAATTTGATCAATCTACAGTTTGTGTTCATCAGCTGTTTTCATTAACTAATCTATGATTGAGTGACGAAAAAGGATTCATGTAACGAACTACGAAGATTCTACAATTTTTCAGGGCTTATAACAGTCAGCTGCGGAAGGATGATGTTCTTAATGTATCGCCGAGACCTTCCAACCATATAAATCCAGTGAGTATTTTGTCCCTATTAGCTCACTCTTCAATTTATTTTGATTTTTACTTAATTTATTTAATTTCTTTTCTTTTGTAGAAAGACAATTTGTCAGTTAGGGTCCGTTTGATAAAAAATATGGAATTTAGTTGGAAAGAAAATGAATTGTAGGGAATTAAATTGTTTAGAATTTGTTTTATTGGGAATTGTAATTAATGGTATTTGATTGGTATAATTTTTTACCTGACAAATTTTTACGTTTGGCTTTGTTTTTACGCAAATTGTCAATTAAATGGATAAATTTTTTCACCATTGACTTTGAAATGTGTTCCAATTGGTAAAAAAAAATGTCGGTCCAGTTTTTGTGCATCAACAACTTGTACCTTGGAAAATGGTGGAAAACGTTTTCCCTATAAAAAAAATGCCAATCAAATACGTGAAGTTTGAAAAGTAGGAAAACGTTTTCCATTTTCCCTGGAATTTGAGCGCAATCAAACGAACCCTTAGTTCTTAAATTTCTTTGCCAGGAAATCAGGAATTTCCCATGTTCTCTTGCATGTTGCTTGTTTTGGAAAAAGGAAAAAGAAATATATTTGGAAACATTTTGCAATGTGTGAATATTCTTTAAATAGATTAAACAGCATTTAACGTTTAGCACTTTAGAAGTAAAGGGTTATAATTTTCATTTAAAAACACATATCTTTATAGTGCAAATACCAAATAATTAAATTGTTCTTCGGGCTAAAACCGAAAATCCTAAAAAAATTCTTAATCCCAATTGTTTATAGCTTTTCTTAAGAAAAAGTCCGAGTTTAGCTGTTGAACGAATTTTTTAACTTACAATCAGAAAAATGATTTCTGTGATTGTTTCTCAATTCTAATTCAATATTATGTTTATTTCTGACACAAGAGTTTACATATGGGGAGGACATTCCATGATAAGTCATCCATTTGCTGGGACTCACAGAAGGAACAGTGCTTTGAATCAGCCGCTGCTCGTCTTTCAGATAGCATGTCGACATCTAAGGTTATGGCCTTGGATATCTCTTTTACTCAGCTCTTAAATTTCATGTATGAATTTGGTATTTTAGGATGTGTTCTCGTAGAAATGCAGTGTTTGGTGATTACAGTAGTTCATGAATTGTGTATTTTTCAATTACGGTAAACCACTTTTATGTTTGGAATTAGTAATAATCATTTGGTTAATTTTTTTTCCCTGAGCTGAAAAAATGGTTATCCTTTACAATGAATGATGTTAGATTAAATAACTGTTAGGAAACGAACAACAGTATCAGTAAGATCGATATCTACTGGATATCGTTAACTGATCTGTGAACATTGATAATAAGAATAATGTTGCAGATTGCATCACTTTGACTGTGATTTTTCTTTTTTAAAATTTATCACACTTAAGCTGAACTAATTTAGTTACTTGGATGTCCACTGCAGTCCTCAGCAGAGCTGGTTAAAGAAATTGCCACACTTGAGTTTGAAATCGTGCAATTGGAACTTTGTCTTCTTTCTCTTTATCGGACAACTTTTCGGCAGCAACCCCCAGGTACATGGGGAAACTATGGAACACGTTTATGGCAAGTGAGTGGAACTCCACAGGTTAAGGCTGAAAAATCATCTCCAAAAATGGAACTCGACATGTTAAAGGGCAATAGTGATAATCACGGTCAAATTTCTCCTTCAAGTGATCTGGTGACAGAGGCTACTCCAAAGTCATCATCTAGAAGGGTTAATTAAAATCACCACTTATATGTTTTAAATACATCTGTTGGGTTCACATGGTCTAATTTGTCCCTATCAAATGTGTTAAAAAACACTGTTACACTCAACCGGTAGCAAAGTTTCATCTTAGTCACCTAAGTTTATTTTGTTCCAAAGTAAAAATCTCAAGTTTATTTTTTTGTTTCAGGTTTGTCACTCATCTAAAATACTTTAATTTATCTGATGAAATGTTTGATGTAGAAGACAACAATAGACGTGGCATCAGCATGGAAGTCTTTCACATCGAACATTATTTAGAAAAACTAATGAATTCTAACCAAGTGACCAAACCAAAACACAAGGCAAACTTCACTGACTACTTTGCAACAAGAAAAAGCATGAAACTTTGCTATAATTTAAGTGACTAACAATATTTTTTACATTATAAATTCACATATTTTGCAGCAATTACATGCGTGTTTATGCTTTTCTTTTCTGAAGGCATTCATTGACTCAAAGAAAGTGTCTGTGATATACAATTTCAGGAGAAGAATAATGCTTACTCTCCACACCGTAGCCTTGCATATCATCTCGGAAATTCTCACATGGATGATACCCTCAATTGTCCTGATAGACTATCAGAGGAAATTATAAGATGCATATCTTCGATTTACTGTAAATTGGCCAACACCACACCGACTCAGAAAGGATATTCAGTTTCTTCGACTTCGTCATTCTGCTCCTCTAGCACATTTTCTCCAAGAAATCTTTCTGGCAGTTGGAGTCCTCAATGTAATAATGAAGTTTTAGAGCATTGCAATTTTGAAGGCGTAAAACAAGAGAATGGACCTTATGCTGCAATAATAGAAGTCCGAAAGATATGTTTAGATGATGAAAGTTACAATTATGCTGCTACAATGCTACAAAAATTCAGGTGTCAATATTTACCCATATATTTCAATTTCAGAGCTGGGGCTTACCTTTCTCTCTACCCCCCCCCCCCCCCCCCCCCCCCCCCCCCCTCCCCCTCCTCCTCCTCTCTCAACGTTTTCTCTTATTAGCATTATACATTCTACAAGACCAGTCAATCTTCTAGATGAACTAATGGCTTTATATTATTGAGAAAATGGTTCCTCAAAACACTTTCTAGTAGCACATCAGCTTTATCCTTGTGGAAGTTCCCATTTGTTTTTAATTAAAACTGTGCAGATCTCTAGTTAAGGTTCTTGAGAAGGTCGACCCAAATAAAATGAGAAGGGAAGAGAAGCTTGCCTTTTGGATCAATATTCACAATGCTTTGGTGATGCATGTATGTCTTGCAGAACTTTTATCTAGTTTTACTGCAAAAGCATTCGGGCTATGAGTCTATAACTCAAAACTTCTATTTATCCTGTGCAATTTTTTATCTGTCTTGCAGGCTTATTTGGCATATGGAACTCAAAACTACATAAAAAGTACTTCCATAATGAAGGTAAAAATGAGTCTTATTTCTCCAATCTTTTTGTAGTGGATTTTATTATGTAGATCTGATTGTTCCAAGTGCAAAGCTTTCTCTCAGGCAGCTTATAATGTGGGTGGACATTGCATAAATGCTTACGACATACAAAGCTCCATTTTGGGAATCCGACCTCACTATTCGGCACCGGTATATACTGTCACTTAACATGCCTTCTCATAAATTATAGTACATGCATAAATGTGTACTGATATAAAGACCGTTTACCATAGTTCTATCTGCTTATTGTTTTGATCACTATATTAAGTTGGATGATCGTGATAGAAAACTGATTCTGCATATTACATATTTAGCGTCTTCACTAACAAACTAAAAATTCTTGAATTCAGTGGTTTCAGACACTTCTCTCTCCCAAAAAAAAGTTCGAGACAGGGAGTGGCAAACATCCTTATTTCATTGAATACCCTGAATTACTTGTCCATTTTGCGCTTTGTTCAGGGGCAGACTCAGATCCTGTGGTAATGCATTTATTCGTACTTTTTTATTCTGGCGAGTGTCAGTTCATTTGTGAAATATTTGGACTTGACTGGATGTAGGTTCGGGTTTACACGGCAAACAATGTATTTCATGATCTTAAAGTCGCTAAGGAGGAGTTTATAAAAGCTACAGTATACCTTCACAAAGAAACAAAATTATACCTGCCAAAAATCCTTTCATATTATGCAAAGGGCATGTCACTTAGCATGACCGCGCTTTTGGAAATGGTCAGTGAGTGTCTATCTGGAGTTCAACAGAATGCTATTCGAAAGTGTGCCAAAAATAGACCTGAGAAGTACGTATACTGGTTAGAGCAGAGTTCAGCTTTTCGATATTTAATCCATAAAGAAGTTTCTGAAGGAAGATGGGCTACTTGATTTGTTTAATTTCCAATGTATTATGGATTAGAAATCAGTTTTCTCCCTGTGATTGTGAAGCATAGGTGTTCCTGGAGTAATAGATTCTCATAAGTTATCATACAATGTATATAGATACCAAGTGAGAAGCAGGTTTCGTTTGCCACTGGTTCTTCTAAGCCTGAAAACTGCTTCACTTTTGCACTTTTTCGTCTTCTTTTCTTTGTTATATATGCATATGCTGCCTGGACGTGTATAAAAGGATCATCCATTGAGAGAGAGTGAAGCTGTGTCGTTCATTTATATGCATGTTTATTGAATCTTTGTTAGGAACTCAACAAGTATGCTCTCTTAAAGGGCATTTCGCAGTCTTGTGCTTACGGCATTAAGTTGATCGAGGGTCAAGTGACGAGTTTCATTTGTAATATTGATTACTTGTAAATTCTTTACTTTATCGATTGGTGATATTGACTATTGAGGATCAAAGTGCTATTTTTCATTCACAAGCTTGTTGTAGAGAGTTACTTGACAAGAATATGTGGGGGTTGGAGTAGTATTTTTCACTTTAATTCTCTTTGGCAAGATACAGGAGCTCGAGGGTAGAGCCGAGCTCTAGAGCTCAAGCTCATGGGCAATAGCCGGCTCAGCCCATTGCCACCCTATGTTCAACCAATGTTTAGATCCCAATTCTTCCACTATAAATAGAAATAGAAAGAGTAATGTTTTTTAGTGTCGTTGATGTTTAACACTAGTTTATGTGACAGCATTTGTAACATTAAGGTCCCGTTTGACCCACATTCTCATTTTCATTCTAATTATTCTACTCATTTTCAACCACACATTCTTCAATAAAATAATATTTTTCATCACATCAATAACTTTTCCTTTTTTTTCAACCACACATTTCCCATCATATCGCTATTTCCAAATTTATTTTCCCCAATAATCTCTATCAAACACACTCTAAATTACATGTTCAATTAGATACAATGATTTATGATCTAATTAATAGAACATATAATATGCAGACATTAGTTCAACATCACTAGTGTTAAATAACATTATTCAAAAAGAAAACATGATAGTTGAGTGTCTTGGCTCCTTCAACCATCTTTTTCAATTGCGTTGCTTTAGTCATGCGTGATGGTGTAGTTTATGTTGTTATTGCTAGAATATAAACGTTTTGTGACTCAATCAAAAATTAGTGGGTATGAAGATCGAAAATATCTTTACAAAAAGTCCTTAAAAAGGAACCCTACTTTGAACATCTCGTACATATATACTCTATTTAAATAACAATATGCTCAACCTAATGGATCTCATCATTCACTTGCGACTCGAGTCATTGCAAATGACTAGGGCAAAAGTTATCCACTTATTGTCTCCTAACTATAGTATCTCGATAGCATAAAAGCTAGAATTGGTTGTCACTACTACTATGTCCTATGCTTCCCAAATTAGATGCTCAACATTCTCCAAGGTGTCATGTTGGGATTACTAGAAGTGTTTTACATGCTAACTCCTTCACTAGAGTGTGGATCGTTATTATATCTTTACAATGTTCTAGTAAACTTTACTGAATTCAATTGTCGTGTTATAAATTTGTGTTAGTGCATTGGATTGTCGAGCTAGTTTATTCCACGAGGACCAATCTGTTACTAAGGGAACTGAGAAAGTCGTGAAATGTATGCTAAAATAGAATTAAACAAAAAGAATATTACCTTTCAATTATTCTCTTCTTTATGCATTTTATAGTCCCTTCACGGGGCAAAAATCCCCATTCCCCACTTGGCAGGGAAGACAATCCATTCCCCACTCTATTTTAAATATTACAAACCACCATTGCCATAACCACAACCATACCATTACCCACTACTCCTCGCACAATCGCTGCCATCACCATCGCCAAATTGTATATAACACCTAGATCCGAAAAAAATTAAGACCTAGATTTAAAATTTTCAGATCTAGATGTCAATGGGGGGGGGGGGGGGGGGATATGTAATATGAGATGATGGTGTTGATCGTGATGATTATGGGGGTGGAAATTCTTGTTTCTTCTCCAATAAATCATATTTGCTTTGAAGTGAGCAGAGTCCGATTAGATCCGGTTTCCAAGGGAATAAAACCGAATTGAATATTAATGGAAAACTTATAAAAGAAATCATTTGCTCTATATCTAACTATGAAACCGATTTGGTTCGATTCTTTGCATTGAAAATGCGAAAACAAAATGACAGAACTCCAACTATTATACAAACATGCCAATAAACGAGAATTTCCGTTAAGTGCCTTGAAGTTGCAGTTTTTTACTAAGGGTGTGTTTGATAGAAAGATGAAAAATGAATGTCAAATAAAATGCTTGACAGGGAAGTGATTTGCCTAGAATTTGTTTTAGAGGAAATTGTATTAATGGTGTTTGATTGGTATAATTTTTCACCTAATCTGTTTGGCTTTGTTTTTCATGCAAATGGTTACTTTTTGGGATAATTTTTTTATAATCTGTATTAAAATTTGTTTGGATTGCCAAAAAATAAAAAATTAAAAATTTCATAAAATTTTTATGTTCGTTTGGCTTCATTTTTCATGCAAATTGTCAATTAAATGGATAAAAAATTTTACCATTGAGTTTAGAATATGTTTTCATTGTCAAAAAGTAAAAAAAAAAAAAAAAAAGAAATAAAACATCCAACAAGGTGGAAAATAATTTCCCACCAAAATCATAAGAAAATATTTTCCTACTTTTGTGCTTCAAAGGATTGTACATTAGAAATTGGTGGCAAACATTTTCCAGGGCAAATTTGGCTAATCAAACAGCCAAAAGTAGGAACTAGGAAAATATTTTCCTAGTTCCATGGCAAATGTGACGAATCAAACACAGCCTAAATATGCTTTCAATTGCAAATTTCCTAGTGAACAATGTAATGAGTCTAAATTCGAAACAATAAGTTTGCAGAATTTTTTCTATGATTTGTACTTTGCATCTTGGGAATGAAATTATATAGTCTTTATAAAATTATTTAGGTATAGATTTAAAAAGAAAGAATCAAAAAAATTGAAAAGATGAAGAAAATCGGAATGAAGAAGGGAACTAAACAAAGAAGGAAAACGTGATTATCTAATATAGGTTTGATAAAAATAATAAAAAATTCAGTTTTTCATATTAAAAAAAAAAGGAAAAAAAATTAAAAAAAAAAAAAAAAACACTTGTGAGAACCAAGTGGTTCTCATACAAGAATCAGGAACCAAACTAGAATTGGTTAGCTCTCAATAATATGTTATAAAATCAAATTGTTTCTTAGATAATCAGGCGTTGAACCGACCGATTCTAACCAATTCCAGTTCGATTCCACTGCTTCCGAGAAAAAATGCCCACTCTTGTATTTGCTTTATTGGTTTGAAATTTGGTTAAAGTTTGGAATGATGACAATGAATAAAGTTGACGATGATGGTGCAGCAGCATTGTGGTGGGTTTGGAGGTGGTGGTGACGGCAGCAACGGGTGGGGATGGATGGGAGTAGCAACTTTATTGAGGTAGAGTTTGAGAATGAAAATTGAATTTCTAATTTGGATAGTAGGTTTAGAATATAAAAAAAAAAAATAAGGATAATTGTAGTTACAATCTCAAACTTTTCATTTTTTTACAAACTTTATCCAAATCTTTAATTTTCATTTTATTACAGCAGAATGATAGATGAATGGATTCCCGTTAATTTTAATTAACTGTGACTAAATATAAAAATGACAAAATGATAACTTTGTTGTAAAAAGAAAGTTTATTAGGGTTTGTAGTGAATGACAATTACACCCCTGTAGCCCTAGAAATTATTACCATTGTATCTCTGATTCTTACCTATAAATATAGAGTTTTGATCATTAATAAAACACACACAAGTCTATTGACTTAATTCTCTCTTCTTCTTCTTCTCTAGTTTATAACACGTTATTAGCACGAAAACTTAATTCTTTAAAATCTCGTGAAGGTAGTAATTTTTTTTTTTTTAAACATAATTGTCTATCATATGTGCCAAAATCAATTTGGGGGCGTATGAATTTTTTTTAATACATGTGCATTATAAACGAAGTGGCTACCTTTTATCTCTTATGTTATTTTTTTCCTTGTGCATGTACTGTGTGATGACTGTGTGAAATAATTCTGCCACAGTTATATTCAACTACAATGACTATGTAAAATAATTATGCCACAATGATTGCATGATAATCTTTTGTCACAATTTGTTTCTTGCTTTTCGTAACTCAATTCCAAATTATTCTCTATCAAAGTATTTGATTTTCTCTTTTGATATTTGTTTTCTAATTCTCTACAAATAAATGATAATCATAATTACTTTTTACATGAATTCATCTTTGCCACACGTCATTGCTTTGTCCTTTATATATAAAATACTATTTAACCTATATTTAACCTATATTGCTTTGGATTACTGGGTATCTTTTATAACACGTTAAATTCATTATTCTTGATTATAGTTTGCCCCCCGATCATTATTCTTCCCACGCATTTTTTTAATTACTAAATTCATCCTTAATTATTGTTGCTCTCGAAGTAGTACAATATTATAATTAATATTCCTGAAAAATATTATTTACTCCTGAAGAGTATAAATTATAATTTTCAATATTCCAGAAGAATATTGATATATTACTCTTGAAGAACAATAATAAAATACAATGTGCTCCCGAAGTAGCACGTGTTTCGAAGAACATGTTATTTTAAATTATTGTTTATTCCCTGAAGGAAAGCACGTAACTTATGTTGATATTACTTAATTAACTATTATGCATTCTTCGAAACTAATTGTATTTTTACTTATTGTGTAGTTAATCAAATGGCAAATATCACAAAACTTGAGTTTGTTGCACTTGACATATCTGGTAAAAATTATCTGTCATGGGTACTCGATACTGATATCCACCTTATCTCAAAGGGTCTGGGAGAGACAATAAAAGAAGGAAACAAAGAATCCCTGCAGGATCGTGCAAAAGCACTCATCTTCCTTCGCCATCATCTTCACGATAGGTTGAAAATTGAATATCTCACTGAGAAAAATCCACATGCTCTTTGGAAAAAATTAACTGAAAGATTTGATCATCAAAGGACTATAGTCCTCCCCAAAGCCCGCTATGAGTGTATGCACCTTCGTTTGCAAGATTTCAAAACTGTAAGTGAGTACAATTCTGAACTCTTTAGAATATCTTCAAAATTGATCTTGTGTGGAGAAAAAATCACTGATGAAGGTATGTTGGAGAAAACTTTCTCTACCTTTCACGCCTCAAATGTGCTCCTGCAGCAGCAATATCGTGAGCGTGGTTTTAAAAAGTACTCAGAACTTATATCTTGTTTGCTTATTGTTAAACAAAATAATGAACTTCTAATGAAAAATCATGGGTTACGTCCAACTGGTTCTGTACTATTGCCTGAAGCAAATGGTACTGCATTTCCTGAAACAAATGCAATATCAAGATAAGGACGTGGACGTGGACACGGATTTGGACGTGCACGTGGAATAAATTATGGACGAAATAATCAACAAAGTTATCATCAGCAAGACAACAATTTCAAAAGGCACAAAGCAAACGAAAGTAGCACATCCAAAAAGGTGCATGAAAAAAATTGTTTTATATGTGGAATGAAAGGGCATTGGACAAGTACCTGTCGTACGGCAAAACACCTTGTAGATCTTTATCAAAAATCAATCAAGGGAAAAGGAAAAGTTGAGACAAATTTCGCTAATTATGATGGTCCGATTGATGTGACTCATTTGGATGTCTCTAATTTCTTTGCCGATCCAAATGGAAATATTGACCATTTGATTGGGGGTGGTGTGATGGAAGATGTAGATTAGTTTATTTTCTATGCTTCGAGTATTTCCCTTTATTTTAAATTTTTAGTTACAAACATGTTTCTTTTACTTTTCACAAAAAAAAAAAAAGAGAGAAAACTTTATTATGTATCGTCAATTTCATATTATTGAATTATGTTTACTTCTTTAAATTCATAAATTCAAGTTTTTATTAAAACATATATATTTTGTTGTATTTATAGATTGATGATGGATTGTCAAGATACTTGTTTAATTGATAGTGCAACTACACATACAATTCTTCAAGACAAAAAATATTTTTTGGACTTAACATTAGCAAAAAATAATGTTAATGCAATATCTGGTGCATCGAATATCGTTGAAGGTTCCGGAAGAGCTTGTATTATTTTACCAAATAATACAAAATTATATATTAACGATGCACTTTACTCTAGCAAATTCAGAAGAAATTTGCTTAGTTTTAAAGATATCCGCTACAATGGATATCACATTGAGACGATGCAAGAAAATAGTGTTGAATATCTTTGCATAATTTGTTTTGTATCTGGCAAGAAGCAGATAAAAGAAAATTTTCATGCACTCTCATCTGGCATGTATTATACATTTATAAAAATGGTTGAATCAAATAATGTCACGAACCAGAAGTTCGTTGACCCAAAAAGTTTGGCATGATAGACTTGAACATCCAGGAGCTATAATAATGTGTCGAATAATAAACAACTCACACGGACATCATTTAAAGAACCAGAAGATTCTTTTATCTAATGATTATCCATGTGTAGTTTGTTCACAAGGCAAGTTAATCATTAGACCTTCGACTATAAAGGTCAATGTTGAATCTCCAACTTCTTGGAAAGAATTCATGGAGATATATGTGGGCCAATACACCCACCATGTGGACCATTTCGTTATTTTATGGTATTAATTGATTCTTCTACTAGATGATCACATGTTTGCCTACTTTCCACTAGGAATGTAGCATTTGCTAGACTACTTGCCCAAATCATAAAATTACGAGCACAATTCCCTGATTACTCATTCAAGACTATTCGTCTTGACAATGCTTGTGAATTTAGATCACAAGTGTTCGACGATTATTGTATGTCAATTGGGATTGTAATTGAGCATTCAGTTGCGCATGTCCATACACAAAATGGTTTAGCAGAGTCATTTACTAAACGTTTACAACTTATTGTTAGACCATTACTTATGAAAACAAAGCTACCAGCTTCTGTTTGGGGACATGTCATATTACATGCTGCATCATTGGTTCGTATTAAACCAACTGCTTATTATCAATATTCACCCCTGCAACTTGTATTTGGTTATGAACTTAATATTTCTCACTTACGAGTTTTTGGTTGTGCTGTCCAAGTCCCTATTTCACCCCCACAACGTACTAAAATGGGTCCCCAAAGAAGATTTGGGATTTACGTGGGTTTTGATTCACCATCCATTATTAGGTACCTTGAACCTTTAACGGGTGATTTATTTACTGCATGTTTTGCAGACTGTCATTTTGATGAAATGACTTTCCCGACTTTGGAAGGGGAAAAACTACATCTTGAAAAACAAGATAAAATTTCTTGGAATGAAATAACTCTATCTCACTTTGATCCCCGCAGTAATCAATGTGAGCAAGAGATTGAAAAAATCATTTATTTGCAAAGAGTTGCAAATCAATTACCCGATGTATTTGTTGACACGAAAAAAGTAACAAAGTCATATATACCAGAAGAAAATATTCCAGCAAAAATTGATGTCCCTGCAGGACAATCTGCTGTAGCAAACGAATCTAACATACGCTAGAAACGTGGTCGACCAGTTGGTTCAAAAGACTCTGTACCTCGAAAAAGAAAAGTACAAGAGAAAAATCAACCAAAAACTTCGGAAGAAGTAACATTAGAAAATATTGATCAATCAAATATTGAAAATATGGTTCCTGAAGAATCACAAGTGTTCGAAAATAATGAGATTTCAATAAATTATATGTTATCTCATAAATTATGGGAACGAAAAAATGTTGTTATAGACAATATTTTCGCCTTTAATGTGGCTCTTGATATTATGCAAAATGAGGATCCTGAACCACAGTCAGTTAAAGACTGTCAAAATAGAAATGATTGGCCAAAATGGAAAGAAGCCATACAGGCGGAATTGAATTCCTTAGAGAAACGAAAAGTGTTTGGACCTGTAGTTCGAACACCTGAAAATGTAATCCTTGTAGGATACAAATGGGTTTTTGTACGAAAGAGAAATGAAAATAATGAAATTATAAGATACAAAACCCGACTGGTAGCTCAAGGTTTCTCACAAAAACCAGGAATTGACTACGAGGAAACATATTCTCCCGTAATGGACACCATCACTTTTAGATTTTTGATTAGTTTGACTGTGTCACAAAAACTTGATATGCGCCTTATGGATGTAGTAAGTGTATATTTAATATGGTTCACTTGATAGTGACATATATATGAAAGTCCCCGAAGGACTTAAAGTGCCAAAACAAACAATACATGCCCGAGAACCATGTTCTCAATTAAATTGCAAAGATCATTATATGGATTGAAACAATCCGGACGCATGTGGTATAATCGTCTTAGCGAATATTTGTTGAAGGAGTGTTATAAAAATGACGATGTCTGCCCATGTGTTTTCATAAAGAAAACAAATATTGGATTTGCAATTGTCGCAGTTTATGTTGATGATCTAAACTTAATTGGAACTCCTGAAGAGCTCAACAAAACTACTAATTATTTGAAAAATGAATTTGAGATGAAGGATTTAGGAAAAATCAAATTTTGTCTCGAGTTACAAATCGAACACTTCCCAAAAGGATTGTTTGTTCATCAATCTACATATACAGAAAAAGTTTTAAAACGATTTTATATGGATAATGCACATCCATTGGCATCACCTATGATTGTTCGATCACTTGATGTGAAAAAGGACCCATTTCGTCCACTTGAAGATGGAGAAAAGGTTCTTAGTCCTAAAGTACCATATCTTAGTGCAATTTGAGCATTAACATATCTTGCAAATTGCACTCGACCTGACATAGCTTTTTTTGTAAATCTCCTTGCAAGATATAGCTCTACACCAAGTCAAAGACATTGGAATGGTGTTAAACACATTTTTCGTTACCTAAAGGGTACGATTGATTTGGGATATTTTACTCCCAAAAGTCGGGATCTACTTTAGTGGGATATGCAGATGCAGGTTATCTGTCTGACCCACATAAAGCTAAATCACAAACAGTATATGTGTTTACACGGGGAGAAACAGCTATATCATGGAGATCTGTGAAGCAATCCTTGACGGCAACATCCTCAAATCATTCTGAAATTATTGCAATCCATGAAGCAGGGCGAGAATGTGTATGGTTGAGGAACATAACCCATCATATCCAAGCATCATGCGGGTTAACTTCAACAAAAGATAGTCCAACAATTTTGTATGAAGACAATGCAGCTTGTATTGCACAACTCAAAGGAGGCTATATCAAAGGCGACAGGACGAAGCATATTTCTCCAAAATTCTTTCATACACACGAGCTTCAGAAGAATGGAGACATCAATGTTCAACAAATTCGCTCAAGTGACAATCTGGCCGATTTATTCACAAAAGCACTGCCAACATCTACATTCAAGAAGTTAGTCCATGGGATTGGAATGCGTCAACTCAAAAAATTTTAGTGATCAATATCAGGGTGAAGTAGCTGTACTCTTTTTCCTTCGCATATGTTTTATTCCACTGGATTTTCCTAGCAAGGTTTTAATGAGGCAGCATTTATTTTTAATACTCCAAAATAACTGTATTCTTTTTCCTTCGTTTGATTTTTTTGTCCTATTAGATTTTTATCAAACAAGGTTTTAACGAGGCAGATATTTTGTAATGTGTCATTCAAGGGAGAGTGTTGTAAAAGGAAAATTTATTAGGGTTTGTAGTGAATGACAATTACACCCCTGTAGCCCTAGAAATTATTACCATTGTATCTCTGATTCTTACCTATAAATATAGAGCTTTGGTCATTAATAAAACACACACAAGTCTATTGACTTAATTCTCTCTTCTTCTTCTTCTTCTCTAGTTTATAAGAAACTTTACAATTTTAACATAAAATAATTTTAAAAATTAAATAAATAAGAAAAGAAATAGAAGGAATTCTAACTAAACTAAACCAAAACAACCTACCACCACAACTCTGTCGTCGCCGCCACCACCAATGGCCACACCCACCAGCATTCATTGTCGCTCTCATCCATTACTCCTCCACCTTTGCTATTGACTTCACAATAGTTAGATTTAAATTAATCACATAAATTTGAATCAATTTAATGCAAAAACTCTCATATTTCCTAAAAATTTCACAATTCGGATTATTCTCAATACCCTTAACTTCTCCTTTTGGGGAATTTCAACTTAATTCATTTCTCTGATCGTACAAATCACCGCCAATCACCAATAATTTATGTAAAAGTCAAATGGCAATTTCGCAAAAAAATCCTCCAGTGGACTCGGATGAAAAGTTTGAGGCGGAGCCGAAGCCTTTTGTCGAGTCATATTGGGGACTCACACGAAATTTAGGGCAAATCTGTTCGAGAATTGACATAAGCAATCTTGAAATTTGGGGAGTCCCATGAACAAGCAAAGAACTTAAAAATGCAATAGTTTGTTGAGATGGAAAAGTAGAGGATGAAATGAAGGAGATGGAATTGTAGAGGATGTAGGTCTTCATGAAAATAGGATTGGAGCTTCCACAATTGAGGAATAAAAGGAATGAAAACAACAATATTCATCATACCACTAATAACACTGACAGGAGTAATTGATAATGCTGTTGAAACTGTATTTGTATTTTAGATTTAGTAGTATAGAATCTTGATTGATCCATTGAATGGAAAGATGAGGGAAATGGTAGTAGTTGAGGTAGGCGATGACGACGACGAATGGTGGTGGTTGTGGCAGGAGACCACGATGACGGGGTGTGGTGGTGGGTTGATTTGATTTGGTTTGGTTTAGTTCAGTAGGAAGGTGAGGTGGGGTGGCGTGGTGTGTGAACAGTCACTTCTATTTCTTTTCTTTTCTTTTTTCATTTAATTTTAAAATTATTTTACGTTAAAAATTTAAAATTATAAAGTTACCATTTTGCCCTTTTATATTTGGTCAAAATCAATTTTTTTCGTCAACTAACAGTCAATCCATCCATTTGTCCTTGTGCTGCAACGCAATAAAATACTGAGGACTATAGTTGGAACAAATGAGAATTTTGAATAAAGTCTGCAAAAAAAAAAAAAAAAAAAGTTTGAAACCTCAACTGCAATTATTCCTAAAAATATATTGATACTACAAAAAAAATATAAAAAAAATAATAATTTAATCTCGCAATGTCGTTCCTGTCCATGTATTCTCAAATATGTTATGTTGCATGTACATAATATGTTTATATAATGATTTACATATACATGATATGATGATATATGATTAGATCGAAATTTCTTCAACTAAATTAAAAACAAAAATTCTTTTTTACTCTCTTTTTAACACATTATCTATATATAAATCATTATGCTATTGTTTATTTATAAGTAATATTATTCTTGGAAAAATTAGACCAATTACCTTCCAAAATTAAAGAAATTGAATAATACTCTATTAACTTATTAGAACCTTTAACCACGTATTTAGCCCCTATTTGGTAGCCATTTTGGGGGAGAAAATGCATTTTTGAATAGTTGATTGATAGAGAATGTGTGGTTAAAAATTAAGGAAAAGTTTTGGATTTGCGTATATTATTATTTTATTGAATAATGTGTGATTGAAAAGAAGAGAGAGAAAAATGTATTTTGAGAAAAATGACTACTAAACAGAGGCTTATTATGTTCTAAACCCCCAAAACTCCAAAGCCCAAATCAAACCCCCGATTGCCGATTCTAGATAACTCCCCAACGATTACAAGGAAGAGAAATCCTCAACCATGTGACGACTCCACTCCTGATCCTCAACCACGACGTCGCTCATCCTCACCCATTACAGATTTTGAATTTATTTTATTTTGCTGAATTAAATGAATATATAATTCATTCTGGTTCTATAATTAGAACAAGGAATGGGTTTAAAATCTTCGATTAAAATACAAGAAGTCTCCCTTATGGATGAGGCACGTATATGTATGCATTTGATTGTCAATTGAAATTCATTTTTTTTGGCTTAATTTTTTATTTTTTAAAATCGTCTATTGAAATTAGATTTCTTTGAAGTATATCTACTACAATTACCGGGTTCTTGTTAATTTACTGATGTTTATATGAGTTTTTGTTGCTCTTGTTATTTTTTAAATACTATGATTTGCTAGTTCTTACGTTTTACCCGCATTCATCAGCCATCTTTATCACCATGGTGTTTATGTTTGTTCGGTATCGTTCCTTCTACTTATGAATTTGACACACTTATTTGACAAATAATCGTGACATTTAATTTAAGTCAATCTAACGCTCAATATGTATTGTAGCGGAAACTTGCTTCAAGGGTCGTCAAAACGGTGTTTTCCGGGCTCAGTTCAACGTACATTTCTCTACCAACAACCAATCCAATCCGACTCCAATCCGCAACCAATATATTCACCTCGGTTGCTTTACAATCTCACCCACAAAGGAAGAGATTATGGTGATAATTTGTAGCAACAAAGGCAAGGAAAAAACACCACAAAGTATGGCAAAGAAGAGACCAAACAATCCACCAAGGAAGACACCAAGTTTTGCACCACAAAGAAGCTATTTTCTTCACTCAAGGGCTGCTGGTTTTCACTCACAAAGGGGGCCACGTTTTTCACTCCTAATTCACACAAATCACACACAAGTGGCTAGGGTTAAAGACACCATATATATATAGGTTAAGTTAGGGCTTATTTGGACCAATAAAATGGCTAAACGGGCCAAGATTCAAGCCATCCTAAAGGGAATACAATTTGGGCCGAATAGAGCTCTTGGATTTGGTTGTTGGTACTATTTCATTCATCGGCCAAAGCTTATGAAATTACAATCCCACGTTTACATCATAACCCGAGATTATTGGGTATCAAAACTCAACAATCTCCACCTTGATTCCCAATAAACCTGTAAGTAAATAAAACACACAGTTTATACTTGTACAATCAAGGTAACCAATAATATTGGTTTCACAGACCTTACCTCGTGTTTCCAACCTGAAATACATACCATACCTGCTCTATATACTCACCAGGGCTAAGGTAAAAAAAACCCAAGTAGAAGCAGATAATCACAGTGACAATCAAGAGCAAATAAAACATGCGATGCCAATATACTATAGGATAACACATACAGAACCTTTTCAAACACGTTCACACAGAACAACAGATTAACACCAAGTTAATCAACACACGGTCAACACATGCAATAAATGCATAAATGACCCCACGAAAAGATCTCACCACATTTATCCTATCACATTCCGTGTTACTCCCACCTCGAGAACACATATCTCCACTCATCGCTCCACCATGCTCACTAGACTAATCACTCAACACATGTATAACTGGTAAGTCACAATACATCCTAAGTTCTTGGGATAATCCTTTATGACCTCATCACTTCTCCCAAACTACGTGGATAATGGGGCTACACCTAACATAATGATAGAAGTGTCCTCTCTCACACTCCACCTGATCAGGGTCTCTTTCTGATAAAGGATTCTAGACATTTGATCACATCTCCACTCGTGATCCAAATATCACTCTCCACATCCCCCCGGTACAAACCACAATATACCCATAGACATCTATACTCCACCTTACCAATAGACATCCAACACACACACACACTTACTGCTAATGCATCACAAACTCACTAGCATGCAAACACATACACCAAGTATTCGAGTCACATTGATTCATGCAATTACACACATCAAACACATTGAAAGCATAACATACAACATGCAACAGGATCAAGCACTCACACATATGCAAAAATGATTACACACAGATGCAATGCAGTAATTAGGTTTACACTCAATAAACCTCACTAGGGTCATCACTCGACCCCATAGCCATATTCGCCTCATCTCTCATCCTACCCCTATGATTATCCTTCTTCTTGGAACAATCCCTAATAAAGTATCCAGACTTACCACAGTTGTAACACCGTCTAACACTAGACTTGTCCTATCCTTTGCCCTTCTTCTTACCACCCTCATCACTCGAGTCACTACTCGAATCACTATTGTTTTGAGCTCTACCCAAATTTATTTGCTTAAATTTCATTCTACTCCTCATCACATGTAACTCATCATTCCTATTATCTTATTTTTCAGCTTTGATCTCCATCTCCTTACTCCTAAGTGAGTCTATGACAATCTCGGGTGTTAAGGTGTCCCTACCGTACTTAATAGCATTCTTAACCTCTCTATATGATTCATGCATAGAATTGAACAGGATTATAACTTTATAGGCAGACACATTTTCATCACTATTAACAATATCTTGCACAAGTTTGTTAAAGACATCCAAATTGTCATCAAGATCCTTTGAAAGATCCATTTTAAAACTGAATTTTTTTTCAAGCAAGTACAACTTATTAGGAGTAAACTTAAACAAATATAAACTCTCCAACTTTTCTCAAAGTTCTTTTGTAGAGTCGAGTTTTCCAACTTTCCTCAAAACTGCGTTAGATAAGTGTAAAATAATTGAAGTGTAAGCAAGTTCATCATATTCTTCTTTTTGTGCTTCTGTCAAATTTGTAGGAAATTTGCCGTCTATGACTTTTGAAACCTTTTGTTGAACTAAGATCCCCTTCATCTTTTGTTGCCAAATTGAAAAATCTCATTTCCCATTGAAAATTCCAACTTCAAAATGCGAAGTCATTTTTAGAAAATAGAACGACAAAAGTATACAATTAGGTCACACAAAGCAATCCTAAGGTCACAGTATACACCGTTCTAAATTCACGGAATTTCATAAGATTCACGATCTTAGATCAAGGGAATGTTCGAACGGGTCAGGTCCAGATGTTCTAACAAGATAATTAATGCAACAGAAGATATGATAACAAAAAATTTCAATTTCCAATACAATACAGTCTCACACAGTAACTAGATGACAATTAGAGCACAAAATCAATAATTAACTTGCAATTAAATTCAACACTTCAAATAGAGCAAATAATTCCTAAATTTCTAACACAAGTAATGTTACCCCTTCACGGTAACCACAATCCTATTGTCACCCCACACGATGACGCGCTAATTATGAAATTTAACGGGATAAGTAAATTTACCAGAGCGGACCTATCTGAGTCCGTAAATTACGAGAGATACGAATGTGCTGCTTTAGGGCCACCACTATTCGCCCTAAAGATTCAGCAAATATGCAGCAATTCCAATCAACGATCGACCAAGGGCAAAATCGTCTAACTTTTTCTGCAGTACCTGAAACAGAAAACTAAAAATACAGAAATGTCAGAAATAACGTTAGCAACAATCTGTCTTTAAACCCCGTGGCCTGAAAACGCTGCACACGCCCTCACGTCCCGTGTCGAAATCTCCACGCGCCTCTGGTCGTCAGCGCCGGAGCTCAGACGCGCCTGACCACCGGAACCGTCTCCACCTGCACATTACACCAGTGGTTTCCGTTTCACCAAACTCCTTCTGGATTGGCCCGAAAACGCGAAAACAGGGGCTGATTTTAGGCAGTTTTCTGGACAACTTTCAGATCTGTTTTCTGCCCCGTTTCTGTCGATTTTCTGATCGGTGTTTGGTCAATTTTTCATCCCAAATCCACCACCATGAAGCTCTGATACCATTTGTAGCGGAAGCTTGCTTCAAGGGTCGTCAAAACGGTGTTTTTCGGGCTCAGTTCAACGTACCTTTCTCTACCAACAACCAATCCAATCCGGCTCCGATCCGCAACCAATATATTCACCTCGGTTGCTTTACAATCTCACCCACAAAGGAAGAGATTATGGTGATGATTTGTAGCCACAAAGGCAATGAGAAAATACCACAAAAATATGGCAAAGAAGAGACCAAACAATCCACCAAGGAAAACACCAAATTTGCACCACAAAGAAGCTATTTTTTTCACTCAAGGGCTGCTGGTTTTCACTCACAAAGGGGGCCACGTTTTTCACTCCTAATTCACACAAATCACACACAAGTGGCTAGGGTTAAGGACACCATATATATATAGGTTAAGTTAGGGCTTTAGTTGAACCGATAAAATGGCTAAACGGGCAAAAATTCAAGCCATCCAAAAGGAAATACAATTTGGGCCGAATAGAGCTCTTGGATTTGATTGTTGGCACTATTTCATTCATCGGCCAAAGCCTATGAAATTACAATCCCACGTTTACATCATAGCCCGAGATTATTGGGTATCAAAACCCAACATGTATTTCACTAAAATCAATGAAGAGTTTGTTATAACCACTTGAGATCCATAAGATATTCAGCATTGCATTGACTTAAATTAAATGTCATATTTGTCAAATAAGCGTGTCAAATTTATGAGTAGGAGGAACGTCCCGATATTTGTTTAAACCACGAGTGAAACTGCTTTCTGAGAACTCAACTTTTTGACTTTCATTCTTGGTGTTAGAATAAATCACGCGTAGCCTCGCATTTTCTCTGTGTTCGTAAAAAGAGTATATGCAATGCTCTTCTTCTTCGGTTATAGCTATTTGTGAACAATGAAGTTGTATTTGTGTTTTGTGATGATTAAACGTGAGTGTTGTACCCTGTATTTTTAGAGGAATCCATTTTCTGTGTTCTTAAAAAGAGCATATTCATATGCTTTTTTTCTAGTGTTATGACTATTTGTGAGAAACTACATAGTTATCCTTATCTCCATTCCATAGCAATTAGATAGTAGAGCCATTTTCGATGTTGTTTCCCTTCAAAATTATAGTAGGTTAGTGAAGCAATTATTCAATGTTGGGAAAAGGAGATAACATGATGTACAAGGTTGGGCATGATACCTCCTCTATTAAGCATTTTGACATGAAAATATGAATCTACAGTTGTCACTTTTTTTAGATTTTGTCAACTTTTTGGAATATTTGTCACTTTTTTTTAGTTTTCGTCACTTTTCTCTATAGATGATTTATCAACCATTCATTGGATTTATTCTAATGCTTTGATTTATTTCACTTTTTGAGTTTTGTCACTTTTTTCAGTGTTCGTCACTTTTTTTTTGTTTTTGTCATTTTTTTTAATTTCTATCACTTTATTGAATTGCTTCCATATTTAATGCCACAGGAAGAAAGATGGATAGAGATGATGAGAATTATGATAAAGACAATGATTGAGTGTCAAATAAAGGCACATGTGATATGTTGATGGAGGTAGAGATGAAGACGTATTTGATGATGCAAAGATAACCTATAAATTGCATTGAAAATGTTCAATGATAGCTTATTTGTATAGGATTAACAAGCTCTAATGAAGAGTAATGGTGTTTATACATCAATTTTTGACTAAGTTTTTAATTTGTCAATAAAAATTTCTTTTGACATGCTACTTCTTTGCCGAAGAAGCATTTGAAGCACAAAGAAAAGCTTTGATAAAGGTTCAAAGCTGAATGTGCAGGGAGTTTAGTTTTCCAACTATTTGCACCAGGGCTTTGTTTTGAATCCTAAACTCTAAATTATGATCTCGGGGCTGTTGGAAACATGGATTATGGTGTTGAACTTGAGGATCGAAAAGATATTGAGCGCAATTTTAGAGATTTGGATTGTGAATTGATGGAAGAAAATATGGAGGTCGTTGAACCAATAAAAGTTAGTCATGAGAAGGATCTTGGCAAAAAAAAAAAAATTATGGGGAGTCAAGCTAGTAAAAGTAAACAAGAAGTGGTAAAGTTGACAATTGAATTACTTGCAACAAGAGCATTTACATCCATGGAGATGAAGAATAAACTCTTAGGAAAGAGGTTTTCACTTGGTAGTGTTGATTCAATGGTTATAGACTTCCAAAGTAGTGTGATCTTGTTTTTTTGCACGCTAATGGCAAATAATTTTACATGTGAGTTTGTAATGTGGCTTGTGAGTAACATGTTTATGTCACTTTTTGAATGTAAGTCACTTTTTTATTGTTGCATGTTATAAACATGTTTTTAATCATTATCACATGTTTAATGAATATTGGGGAATTCTAAATCTACTTTGGAACAATCCACTCAACTTTAGAAAAAGACTTAGTGAATCCCTCTTCCTGCTAGCTGCAAAGTGGAGGGTGATTGCCACTTTAGTCCTTGAAAATTTTAGTCTTTTTATATATCTTTTAATTTGTGTAAACTATTGATGGCATTAACATGCTGCTTGTTGGAGGCTTTCTTACATGTATTGTTGGTAATTGCACAAGAACAAAGTGGAAAATCATTATCATGGTTTGTATTTGTGTTGATTTTTTAAAGCTCTACCATGATGGTGTTGTGTGTACAAGTACTAATACTAGGAAACAATAATGCTTCAAAATGAGTTGATTAGCTATTATAACATGAGAATAAACTTTCAGAGTAGTGTTTGTTACTTTTTTTATTTTGTCACCTTTTTTTAATGTCACTTTTTTTTTTTTAAATTTGTAACTTTTTTTAGTTTGTCACTATTTTTTTTGTCACTTTTTGAATTTGTCTCTTTTTTATTGTCATTTTTTTTAATATGTGTAACTTTTTTGAATTCGTCGTTTTTTTTAAAAATTTCTATCATTTTTTTTTGGAATTTTTATCACTTTTTTTAATGTTTGTCATTTTTTTCAACCACCTTCTTGATTTCTATCACTTTTTTTAGTAACATTCATTACTTTTTTATAAAAGTGACATTGTATGTCATTTTTTACTTAAAAAAATGATATTTAACTTTTATATAAAAAAAAGTGATTTTTAAGAATATGATTACTTGTGTTGCACAAATGAATGATGTTATTTTGACATTTGTCACTTTTTTTGAGTTTGTGTCACTTTATTTTTTTTAATTTTGTCACTTATTTTGAGTTTGTCACTTTTTTTTAAAACAATTCAAAAAATAGTTACATTGTGTCACTTTTTAATTTTATATAGTATTTTTTACTTAAAATTTTTTTTTATATGATTTTTTAAAATACTCATAATTTTAAGGGTATTTTTGTAAGTTCATCTCAAATTAGGCCCAGCCACAATTACAAATTGGGTTTAACCTTGCACAATTTGACCCAATATATTAGAAAGACTCCAACCAATCAAAAAAAGGATTATTAATGGAGACATAAGAAAAAATAAATTATAATTCTATTTCTACTTATACAGCAGTACATACGTTTTTCTCCTATAAAGAGGTTGAAACATTAACATACTGGTACAAAAGGAGGAGGAACAAGAAGAGGAATTTTTGTGTCAATTGTTAAAGTGCACTGGTGGATTTGGATCAGCTGAGGACATGGTAACATTTTTTTTTTTTTTCAGTTCTTCGCTTTCAATTTATTCTTCTGATTACTGATTTCTGTAGTATTTTCTCGTTTGAAACTTTGTAATTGATTACGGATTTCGGGAAAGATTTCGTAATTTTGTTTAACATCTAACTCGTTTCAAACTTTGGATCTATAAGCTCGTGATTCTGACGGATTAGCATCCTTGAGATCCTTTCTGGATCTACATATGCTTTATTCATGTTTGAAATCGGGCCTTCAAGGAAATCCGTGCTGATGGAAGAACACATTTTTCCAACAAAAGCAATAAGAATTAAGAGTAGGTTGAACAATTTTCTCGATAGTTTACAAAGAATTCTAAGTGCAAAATTTTGTGGTATTATGGAGATTAAGATATGATCAACATCTAGTCGAATTGTGATTTTATACTCCAGTCACAGGATAACCCCAACAGAACTTTAAGATGGGATAATCAGAAAGCTTCCTTCCAATAATCGCCTAATGTAGTAAGGAGTTTCAGCGGGTGACTGTCATGTTTATGCTAGTGAAAGAATGCATCTAAAAAAAAAAAAAGGACCTTGGGATAATCTGAAAGCTTCCTTCCAATAATCGGTTAATGTAGTAAGGAGTTTCAGCCGGGTACTGTCATGTTTATGCTAGTGGAAGAATGCATCTAAAGTATACTTACATGATGGTTTTGCTTATGTTTGCTTTTGATTAGTACATCATTTCCATTTCATCTAACAGATCCTAATATCGTAGCTATTCTATTCGATTATTCCCTGTAGATAAAACCTAGATTAACATTACTAGAAGTACTCAAAATGCATCATGTCCTTGATAAAATAATTTAGTATCTCATTTGTATTCAGAAGCAAAATTGTCATTTTTCATTCCCTTTTTATTACAGTTGAAGAGTGAGTTAGCTTCTTGTCTTATTTCAGATCCACTTTGTTCTTCTTATTAGCCGGCAGGGAAAAGTGAGGTTAACAAAATGGTATTCACCTTATTCTCAAAAGGAAAGAACCAAGGTATTCACCTTATTCTTGTGAAATGTGAAAATGATATTGTTGTTGTAGTAGATCATTCCTTTCACACTAGATCTAAAACGATGCAAAAGGCTTCACTTGCACTATACTGACTCTATTTAGAAAATAAATTTTCTTAATTAATTTGCATTTTTCAATGACCCTAACAGCACTGCATATTCGATTGTACTTTCTAAAGGTTATTCGGGAGCTTAGTGGTATGATTCTCAGTCGAGGCCCTAAACTGTGTAATTTTGTGGAGTGGAGGGGATATAAAGTTGTCTATAAAAGGTGTTGTGTCATCTGTATTTAGTTCAAAGTTCATTTCTGCTACCATAATTTTTCAACAGCATATATTTTCATTTCTTGATTTCCTCTTGATAATGGCGTGCACAAGTAATCATTCTTTGCTTTTTCTGTACTAATACAGATATGCCAGCCTTTATTTCTGCATGTGTATTGATCAGGATGACAATGAGTTGGAGGTCCTCGAAATTATCCACCACTTTGTTGAAATACTAGACCGCTACTTTGGAAGTGTGAGTCCTGAGACACTGTGAAGCACTGAAGCATTATTAGTGTAGGGATAGGTTTAAATCATGTTCATATTCTAAATTGAATCTTCTGCTTTGTCCATTAGGTGTGTGAGCTGGATTTGATCTTTAATTTCCATAAGGTACAACTCTTTATCCTGGGCTGATTTTTATATTTTGAGGAGTCTTAATAGTCTGTTGCTGGATTAATATTTTTACAAAAAACTTGTCTCCATATATTCGAGAAGTAAAATTATAGAGATTGCAAAGAAAGGAAAGATGGTGGAATTATATGGGCTGGTTTCTTTTGAGTGTTTATGTATTTCCATACTTGTGCTCATGGAATGATCGATGTGCATTGTTGACTTTCATTATCCCTTTCTGGGTCAAAAATTCCAGTAGCTAGATTCTTTGTTCAACGATATGAACTTGGATCCTTATAAAATGCCTAGAAAAGGCAAGACAAAAAAGCACACACCTTAGCTAACCTAAGGGCCAAGGCATAAGCATTAATAGAGGCACTCAAGGCATAAGCTTCAGGGCAATTAATGCAAGCCTCACTTGAGGTGTGCCTTATCGCGTAAGCCTTAGGCAACATTTTTTTTTCTTACAATGATTTAGTGCTATCTTTAAGCTAAGATAGTAGTGGCATCTTTAATAAGACGTGCGAATTCCACTTCATTGTACAAATGTCACATAATTTGCTTCCCATCTCTACATGCTAGGTTGTGTGCATGTGCATCTCTTTACATATGCCGTTATGTTACCTTTTGCTTATCATTAGGTAATGAACATCATTTTCATCTTTATCATTTGATAATGCTGTGCGTAATGCTTAAATAGGTTAACTTGTCTTTTGCTTCCATAGTTTCATTCTGCTAATCAATATAGCTGATGGGGAGATGCATCTTGAGGCAAGATGAATTCTTTATTAGGTTGAGTATTTTAGTGAAAATATGATTTGTCTGATAATTATTTCTCTTCAAAAATTTAAAACTTAATTCTCGTCATAAAGGAATTACTCTATTCTTATTGGAAAAATTGTTGGCATATCACTCAATTTATTCTGACATTAAATGTATAGTTGGCCTTAGGAAAGGTTGAAATTTGCAATCTAATATGTAAGTAGATGTAGGTTAGTGTCACCTAGTGGAGCTTATCTAGCACAAACTGCTCAGCAATAACTGATACATTTTGGGATATGCAGTGACAATAGATTTACCATAATTAGGTGACTAACTATTGATAGTTTGCAGTTGTACTTGTGCAGTTGTAGAATGTATTGGCAGTATTGCAATGTCGGCAAGTTGTAAGATGACTATTAGTTACATTTTCTGGACATATATAGCCATAGTTAAGATTACAAGCACATAATTAAGGAGTAAATGTAATCTGCTTACCCATATTAAATCCCTTCCCACAACCAGTGTTTTAAAAGCAATGGGGTAAGCAAGGCAATTTTACCTCTTCTTGTGGTGGAGTGTGTGCTTCCACGAACCCTCAATTTTAGGCTTTTAGCCCCTGTTTGACAACCATTATTGCAAAACTTTTTTTTTCTCATACTCATTTTCAACCACACATTCTCACAATAAAATATTTTTCACATAAACCTAAAAAAAAATTTCTACTTTTTAACCATACATTCTCTAAAAATATACTATTCAAACACTCATTTTTCCCCAAAAAAATGGTTGTCAAACAGGGTCTTAAATATCATATAAAAATGAAGTAACTAATATTCGAAAGAAGTGCAGGAAAGATTGTGGAAATTGTTAGTGGAAAGAAAATCTTAATAAGGATATGCAATGCTGTCCATGAAAACAGTTCTAACTTCTAATTAGAGATATAAATCACTTAAACCAATTCCTACAACAAGCATATTGTAACAAAATTGACGTCAGATAGTAGTTTAACTTGGTTGCTAAATGAAAATTCATGGTTCACTCCCTCAAATATTTCATCGTGCAAGTCTACACCAGATGCTCTCTTTTTCCTTGAAATAGAACAAGTATTCTATATTTTCATATAATTTCTCTTGTTAGCCACATTTGCTTATATAAAGAGTTTGGAAGTGTGAACGTAGGCAAATGTTAATATGTTATTTATCTTTTTGATAAGAATATTTTGAATATCCTTGAAATTAATGGACTTGTCAATCATGGATAATCGAACACTCTTTGTCGGTGATAGGAGATTAGAGTTTGTTGTTCTTCTGTGATTTTTATTAACCTTGGGCCATGAAACATTAGTTTTATTAGAAGTGTTAACTCCTGTGGGGGCCTGTGTCTCAATGTTGTGGGCATAGAAGGTGTGTCTCAACACTTTGAAATGCTCCAATTAAAAAATGTGTTCCTCATAGGACATTTTTCTTCCTCAAATATCCGAGGCAATCTTATGAGCCTTAGCCACAAAGTGGCTTGTGATGCCTTTAGAACACCTCTAGCAAGAGATGCATTGTTATTTTGTAAAAGTGCTGCAGAAATTTTGTTTTCTCTTATGTGGCTTTTAGGAATTTCAAATTATCTTTGTTGGGTATTTTGCTTCCTTTGATACTTAGGGTCCATTTGATTCAAAAATGAAATTGGGGTGGAAAGAAAATAAATTGCAGGAAATTGAATTGCCTAGAACTTGTTTTACTGAGAATTGTCAATTAATTGTGTTTTATTGGTATAATTTTTCACTTGTAAAATGTTGAAATTTTCTATCTTTTGGTGTTTGTTTGGCTTTGTTTTTCATAAAAATTGTCAATTAAAGGTATATAATTTTTTACAATTGGGGATAGAATTTGTTTGGATTGCACAAAAAAATAAATAAATAAAAATTGGAATATCGAGTACCATTAGTTTGACTTTGTTTTCAATGAAAATTGTCAATGAAAGGAATATATTTTTTTACAATTGGGGATAAATTTTGTTTCAATTGCCCAAAAAAAAAAAAAAAAAAAAAGGAAAAAGGAAAAAAAGAAGAAGGTGGAAGACCAATTCCCACCAAAACCAAAGGAATTGGAATTCATCAAAACCAAGGAAAATGTGAAGTGTGTGGGCTACAAGTGGGATTGAAATTCTATGGAAAATATTGCAATTAAACATGACAAAAGATGAAAATCCATGGAAAAAAGGGGCAATCAAACAGGCCCTTAAAGCATTTCCATGTGTGCAAACTGAGATTAATTTATTTGGAAAAGAAACTATATTATTTTGGTTGGAGCATGTCCAGTGATCAAACAAAACCCACAATCTCTTCGTGATAGAATTTCATAAGATATTATTTTGGTCGCCGCTTGTTTTTCTTTCCAAGCAATTTTATCGTTGTTTCAGTTTCAACTACTTGCAAGTTGCTCTGAAATTCTTTAGAACACCTCTAGCAAGAGATGCATTGTTATTTTGTAAAAGTGCTACAGAAATTTTGTTTTCTTTGTGTGGCTTTTTGGAATTTCAAATTATCTGTGTTGGGTATTTTCCTTCCTCTAACACTTAAAGCATTTCCATGCGTGCAAACTGAGATTAAGGGCCTGTTTGATTCGTTAAATTTGCCATGGAACTAGGAAAATATTTTCTTAGTTTCTACTTTTGGCTGTTTGATTAGCCAAATTTGCTCTGAAAAATGTTTGCCACCAATTTCTAATGTACAATCTCTTGAAGCACAAAAGTAGGAAAATATTTTCTTATGATTTTGGTGGGAAATTATTTTCCACCTTGTTGGGTGTTTTTTTTTTTTTTCTTTTTGTCAATGGAAACATATTCTAAACTCAATGGTAAAAAAAATTTATCTATTTAATTGACAATTTGCAGGAAAAACGAAGCCAAACGAACATAAAAAATTTATGAAAATATTTATTTTTTAATTTTTTTTTTAACTTTTTGGCAATCTAAACAAATTTTAATACAGATTGTAAAAAAATTATCCCAAAAAGTAACCATTTGCATGAAAAACAAAGCCAAATGGATTAGTTGGAAAATTATACCAATCAAACACCATTAATTACAATTCCCTCTAAAACAAATTCTAGACAAATCACTTCCCTTCCAAACATTTTATTTACCATCAATTTTCCATCTTTCTATCAAACGGACCCTAAGTTACTTGGAAAAGAAAATATATTATGTTGGTTGGAGCATGTCCAGTGATCACCCACAATCTCTTCGTGATAGAATTTGATAAGATATTATTTTGTTCGCCGCTTGTTTCTTTCCAAGCAATTTTATCGTTGTTCCAGTTTCAACTACTTGCAAGTTGCTCTGAATTTCTTGGGTGGCTAAGTGAGTTGAGAACAGAGTTTTAAATCTGAAGCAGGCATTTTTGTACCTACTGTATCCTCCATATTTGTTGTGTACCCACTAGGTGTTCTTTGTTTTGCCATTTGAATTGTTTCTGATTAACAGGCTTATTATATACTGGATGAAGTTCTAATCGCTGGTGAACTACAAGAGTCAAGCAAGAAAACAGTTGCACGTTTAATAGCTGCGCAGGTTTGGCTGTTTTACAGTTTTTATTATGCAATACGGCTATATAAGAATTTATAGCTGAATTTCATTACGATTCGTTTGTAGGATTCTTTGGTGGAGCAGGCCAAGGAACAAGCTAGTCCTATTAGTAATATGATTGCTCAGGCAACAAAATGACAGAGAAGTTTGAAAGTTTAGCCTTTATGTGTGTGTGTGTGTGTGTGTGTGTCAAATTCATGGATTTGGTTCAATTTAATTACTCTTGCACCAAATGTAGCTCAAAGGTTGACAATCATATTACCTTTCCTCCTTTTCTTTTTTTAACAGTGAAATTATGCATTCATACTTGGTGTTTTTTCTTCTGTTATACACTTCGTGCCTATAGCTGTAATGCTCGTGTAGTTCTATGGTTGAGAAAGTTTCAACTGTTGTTACCACATACCCGAACTGACAGTTGACCAAACCTAATCCTGAGTCGCTGGGTTATTGGTTCAATCGCAGGTCATTGCTAATGCAATTTGATAAAATGAAAAATTTCTGTTAAAATATAATAATGACTTTTAGAAGTTAAGTAATTATAAGAGAAAATGCTCTCTTTTTTGCCTAATCAAATTCGAATATATTAAGAGTTTTTTTCCTTTGTCATATTTCTTTTATCATTTGTCACCATTTATTTGTTTTTTTTTTTTTTTTTAATATAGAATTTATTTAAAAGATTGATAATGAGCAATATTGATATAACAGAACAAGTCAATTTATTTATATTTTATATTTTTCTTTATGGTTGAATATGATGATTACGTTGGAAAATATGATTTCAATACATTTACTTCGAGTGTTTGAAGTGTAATAATTCAAATATTGTACTGAACATATTTCAAATTTTTTATTGACTTTGTGTAATAAAATGTTGATATTCTATTTATTGAGTGAACATTAATATAACAGCAAAAAATCATAGTGACTACTAATATAAAAACGGTAATTTTAAGATCATTAACATGATTATTTTGAGAGCATTTTTAAAAGACTTTTTATTTGTAAAGAGTATATTTTACAATCTAAAGGGCATTTTATAAATTTGGATAGCCAAACTCATTCTCTAAATAAAAATGTTAATTTAAAAAATCTCTTAAAACATAATTTTAAGGATTGATTTTTTTAAAATAGAGAGCATTTATTTTAAGCCCATGTTTAGCGCTCATTATTTGAAATTTTAATTGTTAGAATAATATTTTCTGAAAAATGTGTGGTTAAAAAAAGAAGAAATGTTTTTGGAATTATGTGTAATATTAAATTTTATTGGAGAATGTGTGATTGATAAGAAAAGAGAAATTAATTATAATTTAACTAGGCCAAACAGGTGCTTAAAGAGTCTCTTAGATATACTCCGAGTCATAGTCGTCGTAATTAAACCTAATCTTAAATTAGGTCTCAGAGTATCTCCAAGAGATTCTCGATTTTTAAAGAGTATATTTTATAACTTAGAGAGTACCTATAAATTTTGAAAGTAATTTTTTTTTAAGTATTTCAATATGCTCTTTATATTTAACACTTAATTTTACTACTACCAAAAAAATATTTATTATTTTTCCTATATTTTATTTTCGATAGTTTCACTCTAAATTATTATATTATTTTCTTCCGTTGAAAATTGAAATATTTTGATGTATTTAATTATAGAGGATAGATTTGGCTCTCCAAACTCACTCACTAAATTAAATTGTTAATTTAAAGAGTCTCTTGAAGCACAATTTTAATAATTGACTCTTTAAAATAGAGATAATCTTTTGTTTAAAGAATCTCTTGTAGATCTTCAAAGCATCTTGGTCATACTAGAGAGTATAGAGTAAGCTTGGACACTGTTTAGGTTGAGTCGATTTTGGATCCAACCTAAAATCGAAAATCAATATGATTCATTTGGATGAGTACTTACTCAATCCAGGTGTTGAAATCAAGTCGAACCAAATCAAATTGATTTGGGTTGATTTTGTTTGATTAAGTAGTTTGAACATTGGTCCGAGCTGAAAATTTTGTCTACCTACATAATTTCTGCATGTGAAAGTTTTTTTTTCGTTATTTTTCAAAAATTACAAGTGTTTTTCCCTCCTGTCAACAAATAAATGGTAGAATTTGCATATAAGGACGATAATGAAGAGAGAGCGGACAAGTTCACAATGATGTAACAATGTTTATGATGTTTAGCTTAAGGGTTATTAGCACAAAACATCCCTACGTATTAAGTTTATTGTGTAAAATGTCTCAATGTTACATTTTTTTAATTTTTAATTTTTGTTTTTTTGCATTTTCACCCATATTTACACTATTCATTGCGGAAATCATAATTTTCATCCAATTTTGAAATAAAAAGTTGTAAAATGATGAATATATCTTTCTATTTAAATAAAACAAAAGAAAATTAAAGAACTAATTGTAATCATACTCCCAAATTTAAAAAATATATATAAATGAGTCCTAAATAAATTATTTAAATTCAAAAACAAGGACAAAAATTAAAAATAAAATCATCTTCTTCATTCTCATCCCCCTCTCTGCAACCCCCTTTCTTACCCTCAAACCCCAAACCAAAGCAAAAATCGTCCATTTTTTAAGAAACCTAATTTTAACCCCTTTGTGGCGAGAAACCTAATTTTAACCCCTTTCCATAAAAGTAATATCAGTATGAAGTTGGCCCCCGGGCACATCCAAGTTAGCAAAAGACAGGCATTGCGCAACTTGCAATCTCAGCGTGGGAAGTTCGATTCCTGGTTGGAGCAGTTGAGTGTTGTAATAACCATTATTGGTTGGAGCAACTTGGTGATGTAATAATAATGGAGGAGACTCCTTTGGGGTTAGGAGTATAAAGGGTGTACGAACCCTATCAACTTAGGTATAACTCGCGGTTTACTTCCGCCAGTTACTGATGGGCCGGTGGCTGGTGGTCCAGGATATAATTTGGCGTAAGTTGGGAAACCTGGGTATCAAAAAAAAAATATCAGTATGAAGTTGGGGGTCGTGGGTAGGTGGGCTAGAATAGAGCTCACTGTAAAACACAAGAAGATTCTACTTGACGCAGCGACGTAAAATTCTTACAAATTATGTTTGGTGCACAGGTTCGATGACATCCAGAAACATAGAGATTTGAATTGTCTGACGTGGCAACCAAAGGAAAGTTGATAAGTGTATTTTTGTACACTTATTTAATACCTAAACAAATTTATTATTGGTTCAAATGAGCCAATTTCTACTTATAATTATGTAATTATTGTTTTTGTAGGTCAAAAATAACCCAAGGACACAAGCAAAATAAGGAGAAATGGGCTTAAAACGTACAAAATTGTGAAGTTGGGAACCAAAGTAAACAAGCCAAAAAGTTGGAGGATCTGAAATGCAATTTATGGAGGGCAAAATTGAAATGAAAGTTAAAATTCGAGGACCAAAATGTACAAGTTCAAAGTTGAGGGACCTAATGTGCAATTATCCTAGGGACTAAGCTGCAAATTACACAAAATCCTATTTTCTTGGCCTGTAACAAAGAATGGGCGCTGCAGCGCCACTGTTCCGGCGCTGTGGCTCCATTTTTAATAAAAAAATAGGTGAGGGACTGTTTTGTAACTTTCCAAAATTTCAGGGACTTAGGCTGCAATTTTCACTAGATTTTGATTTAAAAACCAATTTTCTCGGCACATTCTGCTGATTCTCTTCCTGTTGGGACGGTTCTCAGGTTTCTTTCTTTTTCTTTTCATTTTCTTTCCCTTTTTTTTTTTTTTTTTTTTTTTTTTTTTTTACTTAGATATTTTGGAGCACAATCAAGAGCACAAAGAGGAGACACTCAGGTGGAGAAATAGTAGGAGAAAATCAAAATCAAGCTTAAAATAGGATTTTATCCACAACTTTGCATTTTCTTAATTATTTTGCCATATTTGTAATGAATTGTATAAAATATTCTTCTTTCCATCATTTGTATAAAATGAGCTAGTTATTTGTATTGAGATTTATGGTATTAATTTAACCTAACTTTTAATTAATTTTAATATTTGCTCTTTGATATTACATTGCTTATTTTCACGTGTTTCTATTGTTGTTATTATCGCATTTTCATTTATGTTACCAATAGATAATTGTGTTTAGTGATTTGTACATCATTCCAGAGAAGATTGTGCATTTTAGACCAAATAGTAGAAACTCTAGGTTTGTGTAGTGAATAGAAATATATCACTAGCCCTAGGTGACAATGAGCTATTTTCACAAAAATTAAATGCAGTTGTTTGGTAGTAATCGACATAGAAATATAGTAGATTGAACCAATCAATTAGGGTTAATTTCGCTCGAGAGTTGTAATTAGCTAAAATTGGAAGAAATCTACATCGAAATTGAGTAATTTGTTAATTGACTTTTAAAAAAAATTAATTAGGCGACGGTTTAAGCGAAACCATGAATCACAACCACGTTTTCCTCCAAAATACCAAGCATTTATGTTTTCTTATTTTATAGATTTTTAGTTTTTTTTTTCCAAAACCAAATTTTATTGTATGTTTGTTTCTTTTCGTTGTTAGAATTAAGTTGATTAAAATTGCATAATTTAAAGTAGACATTCCTCGAGAGATCGACAATCCAAACTCTAAAGGTCCACTTAATTACTTGAACGCGATCCGCGCGCTTGCGATTTAATATTATTATGTAGATCTGTACGGAACCAGCCATATGGCTAAATATCATAAGTGGAGATTGAGAATGAGTATGACATAAATGAGAATGAGACGATCATGTTTCTATCTAATTAGAAAATTATGTTATGTACGTACTTGCTTTTATATTAAATTGTGAAAATACTGGCATGAAATCTGTATGTGTATTCATATGCTCAAAATTAGATAAAAATAATGATTTTTTCAATGAAATGTGTAGATAGAAGTGAAAATGCAAAAAAATAAAAATAAAAATGCAATGTTGAGATATTTTGCACAATAAACTTTGACGTTTTATGCTAATAAGCCTTTAGCTTAATCCATTGCCATAATGTCCAAATAACTACATTTATTTTTATTCTTCTTTTAATATTACAAATTTACAATAACTATTCACCTACACTAGGTTTTATGTTTTAATCTTTTTATTTTTTAAATTAAAAATTTTTAAATGAAAATCGTATAATGAAAAAATATATCAATGAGTTGGATTTGTTCACATACAGGTTGGTTGCTTAAATTGTAAATGACCCGACTTTTTAATGGTTAAAGATTAGTTGATCGAAAATGAGTTTTTGATTCAAATTGATCTGATTTTTTTGTCACCCCTAAAAGAGAAAATCTTTAAATTTAAAGTGTATAATAATTTATTAACCCATCTTTTGACAATCATTTTTATAATTTTTTTTTTCAAACTCAATTTCAACCACACATTCTCATAATAAAATATTTAAACTCAATTTTTTTCATACTTTTTAACTGCACCCTCTACAAGTATCACTATTTCAAAATTCATTTTTCTTTAACATCTCTTGTCAATCAAGAGAGATACTTCATTTTTGCTCTTATTTAATTGAAATCTAATTTTTAGGTTTGAATCTTCAAAACAATTAAGGATTATTTCAATTTTATCAACCTTTGCATATGCTATAACTTGTCAAAAATAATTTACTCTATCCAAGAACCTTTGAAGAAGTGGATGGATAGCAGCAATGGAAAGAAAGACACACTGCTTTTGTATCAGCAAAGTGAATTTAATCATTGAAACGTATCAGTTAAAAGGTTCCATCTTCCAAGAGAAGGCGCTGGTCTTCTTTCTCCTCATCTTGTTTCTTAAAGGTAACCTCTCCCAATCATAATTTAAAAATTAATTTTGCTGTTTTCGCTACAATTCAGATTGAAAATAGGATCTGTGGGGTTTTAGAACCTAACATTTTATTTGCATCATGTAATAGATTTGATTCCAGACAGGGCAACGGTGAGTATCTTATTAGGTTTTGAAAATTGTTATATGTTTATTTACCTTAAAATTTAGATTTCAAGTTTTGCATACACATTTTTCAATAAAATAATATTAAACGTAAACTCAAAACTTTTTCTTAATTTTTAACCACACATTCTCCATCAATCAACTATTCAAAATGCATTCTTTCTCCAAAATGGGAATCAAACAGACCATAAATATCAAAATTTACTTAACCAGATTATGCATTTTATAGAATATTGGTTTTTAACTTTTATTCAAATTAATAAAGTTAGGATTTGAAGTATAAAATAAGATACTACATGTAACTTTTAAAGGATTAAACGTGGGAGATAGTTTAGGGCAAAATATCCTTATTTAGATTTTAGTCAATAAAAATCAGCCATTTTTTAGGTTTGTGGGGGTTTCCGAATAATTGGAACTTGAATTGAATGAAATATTGAATAATAGGTGTATTAGAATTTATATCTTTATGGATTTTATAGGGCAACTTTTTTCGACATATCAGATTTAAGACTTGCAATGCATCGATGATATTAGTATTTTTAGTATTTCAGTTCTGTTTTATGATCTCCACTACGTAAAATTATTAAAAAAAATTATAAATATATATCGAGGAGAAAGACTACGAGTAAATTGATACTCCTTTAAATGAAGCCAAAACCCAAAAAAAAAAGATCTATTGCAATGAAACTTACTCTTTACGACATTGATCAGAGATGGTACTCGAACAATGAAGTCTATGAACAAGCGATTATCTACATCACTTTCCACGTGCTAGATCAATTTGGTTTAGGATACACAGGAAAATCTCTTGCATTCACCTACATTGGAATATGAAAGAAAATCAGAGGATGACAACAAGAAGGTAAGTGAATATATATTTTTGGGTTCTCTGCTGGGATGGAGATATTGTATTTCATATTGCACATGCTTCTTCATCCTAATGTATCATGCGTATTACCAGGGATGGATCCAGGATTGGATCTAAGATCGGACTAATACGCGGAAAAAAAAAATTTACACATAAAAAAATTTTTTTACATAATTTTTTTACATAATTTTTTTTTTTGCTTTCAAAAATTTAAATGGGCTGGGAGAGGGACTGGACTAAAGCCCTGCCCAGTCCCCCCTCCATCCGTCCTTGCTTATTACGACAGACGTTGGTGACTAGTTGCGACGTGTGATGAATGTAATCTTTTTGTGTTGGATGTGAATGTGTAATGTACTACTCGTGCTTTACTATGCTTCCTCAAAAAACCTATAATTTATGAATTTTGTTTCTACATTTTTTGTTATAAGTTAGAATCTAAATTTAAAAATCAACACAAATTAATTACTCATTTCGACAATTAGTAAGAAATATACATTTTACAGTGTTTTCAAAATGTAGAATAATATAATTACAACTTGGCACGAAAAATTTGCTCATCCATTATGAAGGTTACTAATAAATCCGACATTGTGTACAAAATATACATTTCCTGTAATATCCGAATTGTAGAATTCTATATTCAACACTTGGTTGAATTCTACAAATTCTTTTATTTTTGAAAATTCAATAATTATTTGTATAAATTACTCAAAATTATATTTTGAGGCCTACAAATATAGTACACCTATAAATTAACCGAAAAATGCTATTTTGCCCACTTGGTTGACACTCCCCTCATATGTGTGTGGGTCCCGCGTGATTTAAATAATATTTTTCCCATTGTGAGAGGGTCTGTCAATCAAGTGGGCACAATAACATGATTCAAATTAACCTACATAGAAGAATAAAGTCAAGTGTGCATGATAATTTCAAATTACTGACGTGTAGTCAATAAAAAAAAGGAGAGAGAGGGAGAGAGAGATGGGAAACTACGTACAAGACCAATTGAACCCCAAAATAGTAAAACCCAGGCATCACTTTTTCATTTTTCCCCAAGCTTTTAATCCGGCAACTCCTCTGAATACTGTCGCCCGCTCTACTGCCGTCCGACCAGCCATCTTCTCCACCTCCAACTACTTTCCACGTGAGCCAAATTACCGGCAACCGCTCTTAGTGCACCCATTTCATCGAATCGAGAAATCCAACAATTCCTCCGGCGAATGGGATCCTCCAAGATATCTTCTCTACCTATAACTATTTCCCAAGTGAGGTAAACTTCTGGAAACGGTTCAAAAGGCAGAAAACCCTCCAAGCTGTGACTTAGTTCGTCAGTCCATTAATCTCCATCTCCATGGCTTTTACAGGCCCATTGCATAGGAAGGTATTATCGATATTCTCGTTTTGTATTGACAATGTGATTAATTTTTTGTGATTTTTTTTTTTTTTATCAATCTGTGATTATTTGGCAGAAATGAAATGGGTTAATATGTATATGAAACTTAATTTTTTTTTTTTTTTTTTTTGTAATGTGTGTTATTGTAGTGTGATTGATTTAAGTTTCGCTTACTGTTACCGATTATTTTATCCCAAAATAAAAATTATGGAAGATGTGCATGATAATTTTTTGGCTGATTCCGAAAATGAGAATGTTGTTGAATTTTGGGACTAAGCCGATGAAAAACTTCTTCATTTTGACAGGCTGCCGCTGATGCCAAGCATTATGGAAACGGAGGACTTGTTCAAAGCCATGCTAAGCATTTTGGTACCGAGTCAATATCCTGTGATGCCACGAATTTAGACAGGAATGTCTAGATTTTGGGAGTGAATGAAATTGTTGTAATTTCCATTTTGATGTGATCTAGGAACTATATGATAATTTATTATCTAGAGTCCATCTTCACTTCGCATGATTGGCCTTTTCCTTTTGTTTCTGTATGAATTCTTCAAGTTCTGATTAGTATTAAAGTGAAATATTTGCATATTTCCTATGTAATTAGCCCTTAAACTTATTGACACTTATGGACTTCAAACACTTCTAGTCTCTCTGTATGCATGCTGCAATTATTGTATGTTCAGGGAATACATATTCTAAGCAGGGGTCCGACTGGTCTGCCTGCGGCCTCGACTGGTCTGCCTGCGGCCTCGACTGGTCTGCCTGTGGCCTATGATCGAGAAGATTGTGGTGGCGAATTTGGCTTAATCGAAACACTGGCTTCGGAGATGCACAAATTTGTGGAAAGCTAACCCAATGAGGATGGGTTGTGAGATGCTGCCAGAGGTGGAGTTGAGTCTGCCGGTGTTTGGTCGACGTTGTGAAGTGAAGGGAGGATATGGTTTTGGAGAGGAACTACACAGTTTCAATTTGGGAGTTTTTGGGGGTAGAAGAGTGAAGATGCTTTGGCTGTTGACTAACGTTTTCTTTTCTTTTTCTTTTTTTGTATAAAGCTGCACATACAGGTGCAGCGTTTATAGGGGCCTTACATGCCCCTCACTGTAGCAGCGGGACCACTTGTATTAAAAAAAAATTGTACGAACCCCCACCGCTCTGTCTGCGCCTAGCAGGGACCTGTGAACCAGGTCCCTGTACGTGCATAGAGGTCCTATTTTTTCCCTTTTCCATGTTGGCCCTGTAAAGGACCTGTAAGAGGTCACCGTGTACGCCAAGCACAATTGCCAATTAAAAGTCTTGTCTTGTAAGGAAAAATGTACCATAGAGATTTGTGCACCTAAAAGGTACTAGGGGTGAACATGGTTCGATTTGAGCGGTTTGTGTTATATTTTAAACTCAAACCATTTCAAGCGGTTTGAAATTTTTTCAAACTAAACCAAACTATTTTATTTTTCAAACCAAACCATTATTTGCAGTTTGGTTCGATTTTAATCTGCGATTTACCTATCGATACAAACATTGCTTTGGATTTGATATGAATTTATAGTTTAAAGTTTGTCCTATTTTCCCGCCTTAACATATATTTGTAGAATAATGTATATTTCTCTATGCATTTCATATCATTTTGTTGAGGAAAAGTGATTTATCAGGTAAACAAGAATTCTTGTCAAGATAAACTATGTCCTTTATGGTCATGTTCTGATATTATCTATATGACTGCTGAAATAATGTTGGTTTCGATATAATTTTACACGTACTGTAAGTAACCTCTTGCATGAATTGATAAAATATGTATAATTTATCCATTATTATCTTGTAGGAACTTATATTCCGCTTTGTCATTATTTTTTTTATATCACTAGACAATAGCAAACATATGATGTAGATTGCTGCCACATTTACCCTATTTCTTTCTATATTTAGGAAACTTGGGTGCAATGGTGAAAACAATTGTATTGTTATAGTCCTCCTGATTATTAAATATAAATGTGTCATTCAACAATATGGTAGCAAAGCCCACGTGTGATTTGTAATGTAGCTCCCCTATCTTTGGTTTCTCTAGGAGATAGAGAATATATAGAATCATTGAAGAGCTGTCAGAGTTGTAATCGATCCAGTTGATGGGATTAGAGTAATTATTTTTAGATCATTGAATTCTTCTCCCATCACAGTAGTTCATATAAAAATTTACCGTATGAGATGCAAATCCAAGTGCCCAAAAATTCTTTTACCTTTACTTTAGACACGACATCATTTATTATCTTTATTAAACCCTGCTTACACTTCAGCTCATGACTTAGTGGTAAAGGTTGCTTCCCATTTTGTTATTTGTATTGACACTCTATCTACATTAGTGGCGTATTCAATTTTGAGACATGAACCAGTTATGTCCATCCCTTTATCATGTGCACAAGTTCAACATATTTACAACCAAAAGACACAAGTAATCCAAACGTTATGTCCAAGATTTAATGATTTTTCAATGTGAAGAAGATACCAAAAATACGTCAATGAAGTCAAATGAATAGAGAGGAGAATTCAAATTTTGTTGCAGTGTTTATTTTCCCAATTTGATTTCAGCACTATTTCTGCATCGACATTTAATGATAAGCGTGATGTTTGCATTGTTTAAATTTTAGTCACAATTGATAATTATGGAAATTATATAGGTGAGTAATTTTGGGATATATATCATGGAAATGTAGTATTTAATACGTTTATATATGAGAATTTATAATTTCATAAAAATATTTTTTAAAATTAAAAAAGTGCGGTTCGGTTTAATTTTGTGCGATTTTTGAAAATCGAAACTTAAACTAAACCATTTTGAAACGGTTTGATTTAATTTGAGGGAAAAATTCGAGGGTCCAAGTCTAATGGTTTCAAACCAATGGTTACGATTCGATTTGTGATTTCACGATTTTTTTGTATAGCCATAAAAGGTACTATGAAATCTCAATCATACAAGTGAAAACTGGGTCAATATCCTCTTTAATAATACAATCCTCTTCAATACCCTCATTCAACAACACGAAAAAATTTCCTTTCCTGTTTCCCAAATCGATTGAAACCCTTCCAACCCGAAATCCCTCTTTTCTCTCTCAAACTCTACAATCGTTTCTTCCCATTTTGAATGACCAGTCTAACATCCTTCGTCTTCGCTTTATACTATTTTGTATCTTCTTCCTTTAATATGTTTAATGTGTAATTATTATCCCATTACAAACGTTACCACCATAGGGAACAACCACCATCACGAATAGCTCCGCCGTCGAGAACAACGTATTCAAAGAACCAATTTCTCAATGGTATATCTTCAATTTTATGGTTCTTCTATAGTTTATTGATATGAAGGTTTATGAAGACTAAGATTTAAGATTTTTGGATATTTGAACATAATTATAAGTCAAATTTTGTTACTGAAGGAAAATCTCAATATAGCCCATATTTGTTCAAGCAACTCAGTCGAATCAAGCCAATATAGTTAAGCTTACTATTCCTAAAAGTATTACTAAATTCATCGAGTTTTGCCAAAGAATAAAAACTGCTACTTACTTTGTCAAGCACTGACACATGGAATCACAGAGTATAATCCATTCGAACATCAATTACTTCAGACCTAAGTGCTACTTTATTTATTTAAGACACAATGCGCTCACTTGATTATCATTTATTCCTTACAGCAATGAAAATATTTTATGAGAAAGGCTCGAAAATAAGATTTTTGCTGCTTTGATTTCAAACTTGTCGAGACAATTAGATACATTGCTTCATTGTGACCCTGTCTTTTCCAAGTGAAAATGTACGAGTAACTGAGATGTCTTCTTAAGTCAGAATCCATTTATTCAAAGAACGGTAGTGAACTTAAAAGTGGGTCGTAGAATTCATTTATTTGTTATTGTCAATCGTTACGATATACTATTCTGTAGAGCTTGAAACATGTGAACTTTTTTGAATTTCAAAAATTCTGCATTGTTAGTGGTCATAATATTGTAATGGATTCCTTTAAAATGTGCTTGAGACCAAAAGTTATACCCAAATTTCTTTTCTAGGTGTTTTTTTTTTTATAACTTTTATGGTATGTATTTTCCATTAAATTTATCAAACTATACTCATTTCATTGTTGCTATAAACAATGGCAAAATATAGTCCTATAATATTTGGACTTTATGTTTAGTAGATGTTACGAGCAACATCCATGATGGGCAGAAGTGTAAACAATCTCTATAACTTTACCTATACTTTCGTTGTGATTAGAAATAAAAATAAGTCATTCCAGCATACATATTACCTGAAATTAGGGGTGAATATGGTTACATTTGATTCTAATTCCAAGAGAACCAAATCGAACCATGAACCAATAATTTTTCTTATAATGGAACCAAACGATTTTTTTAAGATATGGAACCGAACTAAATCAAACCGAACAGTTCGGTTCTGGTTTGGTTTGGTTTGGTTTTACTTTCATTTCTTAGATTTTCATATTTGCACCATATAAGTTAGTAATTTATACCTAAATAAAAATAAATAAACATCAAGCATTCAACAAGTTCAAATTTCAATTATCAAGATAAAAAAAAGTCCAAACTAACAAACAAAATATAGTCATAATTTGAATACACAAATCAGTTTTCATTCTATACAAAAAACTGTTTAATAAATAATAGCAATGATTCACTAAATTAATTGCCGCAGTTTTGAAAAATGAATTATGCAAAAAATTTAGTGAAAAATGAATAATGCAAAAAATTTAGAGTCTACTTTTACATGCAACATTAACCGTTTAATATTCCATGAATGTTTATTGAATTTTTCTCTATTTGTGAAGAACATAAATAACTCATCAAACAATCAAGGTAAAAAAAAATGGTTTAAAAACTTTTTAAGTAACTGATCAATTTCATTTTTCGATCTTAAAAGAGATTCAACTGACTTGATGAAATGCGGGTCTAGATTGCCCAATTGGTACCAAAATTCAACTTAAATCTCTCATATGATAGAAGTCTTGAGTTTGAATTTTGGGGAAAGCGATAAAAAGTCGTGAGGGATAAGTGGGCACATGCTCACCCAAAGCAGATAATACGTAAGCTAGCCGCTTGGGTACAAACCCGGGTCGTTAAAAAACATGCTTTTTTTGTAACTATCCGACGTCTACGTTGAAACCGTTATATTATACGTACTGTCCGCTTTAGGATGGGCATAACCCACTTATCCCCTCACGGCTTTCTGTCACGTCTTGCAGGATTCGAACCCAAGACTTCCATCCAATTGGTACCAGGAGAGGTTGGATCGTTACATTAACTACTTTTTGAATTTCATCATAAAGGTTCACATATGAAATATTTTTTTTAATACAAAATATTTATTAAAGTATCTTGACCATTTCCTATCTATTTTCAAATTCATCCGCTATGGTCACCATTTTCAAATTCAACAAAATTACAAACGATATTCATTACACCAGAGTTCATATCTGCAGTTCAACAAAAATACGTAATATGTTAGTCCATTAATTGTAAAAGTGAAGATTATAAAATACAGCTTCATTTATGAACAAAGGGCAATGCATATTATTATAGAACAGGTTTTAAGCAGACATAAAACAACATTTTGTAGTTTAAAATGTGTGTTTGTCATTTAAATTTGTTTAAAAGGTATAATGCTGTAAAAGAATGTAGGAATGATTAATTTGCAAACAACTAAATCAACAACATGATTAACAACTTAAAACGACACTACAAAAGAAGGGCACTCAAAAGGCGTACAAATACATAAAAACAACACCATTATGTAATATTTCATTACTATTTTTGTTTACCTAATTGATTTTTAAACTGCATGCAGTATACAATTAGAAAATAATAAAAAAATCATTCATTTTAAACTTATAATGCATATCTTCAACTATTTGGATTCGATTCTTGCTGATTGACTTCCAAAATTCGTACCGTTTGATTTATTTTTTGATTCTAGTAAAGTAGCTTTAAATATTTAATCACTAATTGCAACAAAAGATAATGCATATGAAGAATAAGAAAGTGTCATTTGAAGGTAGGTTTAATATATGAAATTAGGTTTGGAAATATGAGAATCAAGGGGAATTTAGGGTTGGGAAATTTGTAAATTTTGATTTTAAATTGAATATTTTAGATATTTCAAATGAAGGCATTTAAAACTTTTAACACGTTATCAATTATGCGACGGGTAATAATGGTTGAACAGGTTGAGATAATTAAGAATTGGACAGACACACTTGACAGCATGTGGCTGAATTTTTTTCTCCAAATTGTACAATTCAATCGATAAGTGTTCTACCTATTTTTTAGCCGGTTCCTGATTGTGTAGCGTAATTGTTATCTATTTAACCAAAAAAATATTTATCGTGGGCACTTTTTCATTTTCACTCTATAGTCGAGACTTGGCCTTCCCAAAATTCCCTCAAAGAGGAAAGTGAAATATCACGGCTGTACGTAGCTTATGCTAATTTCGGGCATCCTTTTCACCGGAATTCCGAACTGAGCCGCAGTTTTAGTTGTTTGTAGGAAAAGAGTAGCAGGAGGCAGAAAACCATGGTCCTGATTTTACTATGTTTAAATCTCCTTTTTTACTGCGTATAATAAAATTTATGTTTTTAATTACTGTTATGGTTAACAATTTCATTGCAGGCCCCGGAAGAAGAAGACGAAGTTACTGTAAAGCAATTGCAAGAATCAATAGATTCCGACCCTGATGACCCATCTCTTCATTTTAATTTGGTAAAAATGCTACCTTGATTGTTCGTTCTTGGGTTTCTTCTCTTTGTTTTAATTAGTGCATGGTGAAATTGAAGGGAGTATTTACTTTTGAAATGTAGGGCGTTTTGTTATGGGAAAAAGGGGAGAATCAGCAAGAAAGTAGGGAGAAAGCAGTGGAGCATTTGGTGATAGCAGCCAAGCTCAATCCGCAAAACGGGGCTGCCTTTAGATACCTGGGTCATTATTATACGCAGGTTTCATCGGATCCTCAGCGGGCTTTGAAGTGTTATCAGAGAGCCATCATTCTCAATCCTGATGATTCCGAAGCTGGGGTTTGTTTTATGATTGTTTATTTGAATATGTTATGCTATTATATTACAATGTAGAAGTTAAATTTGAGTTCCTAAATTACAGGAAGCGATTTGTGATTTGTTGGACAAAGGTGGGAAAGAAAGCTTGGAGGTTGCCGTCTGCAGAGAAGCTTCTGAGAAGTCAGCCAGGGCCTTTTGGGCTTTCCGTAGACTAGGTTACCTTCAGGTTTTGTATCATTATCGACACCTTATTTTCATGTAGACTCCTTTGCTGGTTGTGTTTATTGATTGAAGCTGAATGGCAATTCCTTGCAGGCTCATCAAGGTAAATGGTCTGAAGCTGTACAGAGCCTTCAGCATGCCATCCGTGGCTTTCCCACCTGTGCAGATTTGTGGGAGGTACTTTGCTGATGTTTACCTTCTAGGTTCTTGATGGGCTGTTGTTTTCTAGTTCTTAAACCTTTTTTTCCTTCTCCTGTTGCATTTGCAGGCCTTGGGTCTTGCCTACGAGCGAATGGGCATGTTTACTGCTGCTCTCAAGGTCATTTTGTTCCTCCTCCAGTGTTTATAAATGGTCATTATTTGTTCAAACGGGAATTAATCTTTTTCTCATCTGGTACTTTATGTTAGAAAGTGATCTAATCTTTTTGCAACACAATATTAATGTTCAAACCGTTGACAAAGTGGAAGGGGATTATCAGATCTGGATAAACCTTGATTTGAGACCATGAAACTAAAGTTATTGAATCAGCCTTTGTGAGCTTCAAACGCATGTATGGAATTTCACTTGATTTCCATTTTTCCAATTTTCAGAGCTTCCATGTATTGACTGTGTAATATTATTATTAATCTCCATTGCTCCATGCTCGGCCTCATAATTATAAATAATGCTTTTTAATTTTCCACTTACATTTATATTGCCATTACCATGACCATAGCATCACTTGATTACTGTCATTTTAGATTTAGGTGACTCATATGACATTGCTTTGCTGAGTGACTAAACTCATTTGCGTTTCAAATAGTCATATGGAAGAGCTGTTGAGTTGGAGAACTCAAGGGTCTTTGCTTTGATTGAAAGCGGAAATATATCTTTGATGCTCGGCTCTTTTAGAAAGGTAAATCAGTGTTCTTGTCACTTGCTTTTTCCTACCAATTTAATGAATTTAGTTAATGAGTTAAACTGCTTTCATTACTCTTCTGGGTTGGGGAGTGTGTGGGAGAAGGGGGGGGGAAGGGGGGGGGGGGGGGGATTGGGGGTGATATGCAGAAGTCAAATCTTCCACCTTTGTTCTTGGCTGGGGGTATTTGTCAACTGCTTGAGATGAACATTGGCTAAGGCATGGCGCTGCCTTGTTCCGTGCCAAGGCCATAGTGGTTTTCTTATGAAGGGTGAATTCCAAGCAACGGGAGCAAGATAGCATGTGCTATCTGCTAGTTTATTTGTGCCATCTTTTACTTAAGTTCAAACCTTAGTGTATAGTTGGGCAAACTGAGTGAGATAAATGATTATAATGCTTCTAAACTACTGGAGCGAAGCCGTGTTTTTCTCGAGCTTTGCTTTATGATCATTAGAATCTTGAACTCGAGTTCGAACTGGAAACAAGCTTTAAGTCATTCTGTAAAAAGTAAGCAAGCTTGTGGTTGATCTTGAATTGTTTCTGGAACATGGATTGTATAGATGGAATCTGGAGCTTTATCTCAAATTATCTTTGAAGTCCACCTGCAGTGATCTTAATATGACAGTGATATGATCAGAGGTTTAACAGTGAATGAGATGTTCATGAGTTTGTCAACCCAAACTGTACTTACGCTCCCCCCACCCCTCCAATAAAGGTTTGACCTCGAAGAACTGTAGCAAGTTAAAAGTGACATCTTTGTGGGTTCGGCTCTAATGTGTGGATCATCGGGATTGTATGTAAAAACAGAATCCTACTGTTGCTTGAACCAATTTCATTTTTAAAGAAATAAGTTATACTCGAACTTGTAAGTTCTGAGCCCAGAGATTCTCGTAAAATAGCTTCAATGTCCTACACAGTATTGGATCAATGTTAAAATTTATTATTTGAATGTTTTAACTGTATATTTTTGTATCTGGGAATCTGGGATTAGGACAATTTGGAACATTAACTTTAAAACCAAGACTGTTTGAAGTCTTACAGTTAACGTTTCTTCATTATCACTGTCATAATTATGTGCTATTTATTTCTAAACTGAAGGGAGTGGAACAATTTCAAGAAGCTTTGAAGATTTCACCTCTTAATGTGTCCGCTCATTATGGGCTCGGATCTGCATTTCTCGGTTTTGCAAAGGAATGTATAAATTCAGGTGCATTTAGATGGGGAGCTTCACTCTTGGAGGTTGGCAAAGACTCGCTATGTTCTCCAGTGTTTTAAATATCTGTAATCCATCTTTCTGAAGTACATTAAACTGAACATTGCAGGAAGCATCTAAAGTGGCAGCTGATGGTACACAATTATCTGGTAACATTTCGTGTTTGTGGAAGCTACATGGAGATATTCAGGTATAATTGTGTGTAAGAGCTTTCCTCTTAAACAATTATTTCAACACCATTAACATATCTCAGTCCATTTTTTTCGCTGCATGATTCATTGTGCTCTTTTCTTTGCCTCTAATGGACTTGATGAGAATAGTATCCGTTTCCTTTCTTGTTAGCTTATGTATGCAAGATGTTTTCCATGGATGGAGGAATTCAGGCTTTCAGAAATTGATGAGAAAACTTTCAGTTCTTCAATCAATTCATGGAAAAGAACCTGCTGCCTGGCCGCTACATCTGCCAGTCGCTCTTATCAACGTGCTTTGCACTTGACCCCTTGGCAAGCAAATATATATGTTGATATTGCTATTGCATCAGATATCAATTTCTCTTTGAAGGAGGATCCTAATGGGGACCTGAACGCTTGGTAACTGTTAGTTTCCCTCAAATGATCTCCTTGTTATTTAGATTATCATCTTACTTTACCATCTTATCATCAGGTCCTTAGCTGAGAAGATGTGTTTGGGGGGTCTATTACTTGAGGGCCACAATTATGATTTTTGGGTGGCACTGGGATGTTTATCAAATCATACTGAATTGAAACAACACTCTTTAATACGTGGATTGCACTTGGATGTATCTCTAGCTGTTGCATGGGCATACCTTGGAAAGGTAATTGATACATTACTATAAAAAATGTTTAAGACTCATGATTATGACTAGTTTGGGTTATGAGAAAAAGAGAGAACCTCTACTTCTCAATTTCAACAAAACAAAAATCAAAGGAAAACACAAGGACATTACCTTTTTTTTTTTTTTTTTTTTTTCATGAATTGATTGATACCTTCCAATATATAGGAAAAGGGAATTTAGACTTCCACGTTCAATTGCATTGCATCTTTTTAAATTATATTATCGTTGTCTCTGGAACTATAGGGATACAATTCTTGGATTCATGTCAAGCCACTTGCATGATTGAACCTTAATTTGTCAGACAGTGACCTTGGTTAACTTTTTATAATTGCATGTTGATTTCTCACAAGGAACAAGAAAGAATTGGATAGGATATTAGGTCTATGAGAAAGTGCTTTTTCCATGATAGAAGGGCAGTCATCGTGATGAGGTCATCTAAGGTGTGGGTTTAGTAAATATGAAAAGATAGAAGCGAGCTTTACTTCTTCCTTGGTTGAGTTGGTTATTTCAGTAATGTGTGTATCATTACTCTGTGTGTGTTTTTGTATACTAAGTTAAAGAGATTGTAAATATGCTATTGGGTTGCCCTCCAGCATTGAAACAAATTTGAATATTTTAGTAGGTGCAGAATTGCTATAGTATCAGGAACCAGCCTGTGCTCTCTCTATGTGGGTAACCTTTTATATGGTTCTTGTTTGGGTCAATAACTTCACATAACTTGAATTTTGGTTTGACTAGTAGTTCCATTAAAGTAAGTTAACCCTCTCTATTGCGAGCCATTATAAACTCTCTTAAGCAATTGAGATACAATCAGACAATCCCCTTTTCTCTTGAGGAATGAGGAAAAGAGAGGGAAATAACTGTTAAAATGTTGCATTGTTATTGTATTTTACATAAAGAAGCAACTTTTATTGCAGACTTGCCAATTAACAAGTGTTTCTGAATTCAGCTTTTCATCTATTTTTAAAATTTTAACATAGTTGTCAATCACTTCCTTCCATTTAATTTACTACTTTCATCCCTGAACAACAGAATTAAAAGTTACAAGAGCCATTTCAGTAGTCAAAGTTAAAAACAACCCAATTACAAAATTATCTGTTTGAAAGCCTTCTTTCCACCTCACACGTCTAATTTAGACTTATTAAAAAGAGGCTTCACCATTTTTTACACCTCCTCCCACTCTCCCTGACACCCCGTCCCCGTCCCCTCGCCATCTCACCCTCTGCCACCCATGCCTCCCCTCCACTATCACTCCTGTGGCCCTCCCACTACCCTCTGTTTCCCCCACTGTCCCGTCTTGGTCCCTGTCTTCCTCCTGTTTTGACCTTAGTCAGGGGACTTAGGAGTTGCTTTTCAGTAGGAACTCGGGAAAGTCCCTAGTGAGGACTGAGGAATAAAAAGGGAAGGGGTACAACATGGAGGGAGCGGAAGAGGAGACTAGGAGCAGAGCACTCAGGGTGAGGTGGGGGTCGAAGGGAGAGGGAAAATATAGAAAAGGGAAAGGGGAGGGTTGCATAGAGCAGAGAGTTGGAACGAGATAAATGAGGTGAGGGAGACAAATGTGTATTGGGTTTTAGGCCAAAAATTGAAGCTTTTCCTGAAAATTTTGTAGAAAGAAGCTGGTTTTCATTTTTTCCCTCCCAATTGGTCCTTCCCATACAATTTCAAGCAATTTATGGACTACAGATTCATGAAAATCTGAACTTGGCAATGATGTAGTTCAGCCGAGGTTAATTTAGTCCTACTTTCCCCTCTATCAGTATGTTCTGACGATTTACCCAAAGTTTTGGAGTGAGCAATCAAACAAATTTACTTTCTTATACATAGTTCAAAGTAAATTGACCAAAATTCTGTCATATAAATCTCTATTTACATCCGTTGTTCAATTGTTACTTCAAAAAACCTTCTTGTAAGCTGAGTGTAGTTTTAATGTTGTCCTGACATTCTTATGATATTCTATTAACATAGAGATCTTCAAAGACTTCTTGTTCTTCTTTTGTTTGGGGAAAATCCTCCAATCTTCTTAAGAGGGTCTAAATGTTGACCATTTGTAGCTTTATCGGCAAGAGGGTGAAAAGCAATTGGCCCAACAAGCATTCGATCGTGCCAGAAGTATAGATCCTTCACTTGCATTACCATGGGGGGGCATGTCAGCTGATGCTGATTCTAGGTAAATTTACATTCCTGGGGACAATATTATGGATAATTCCCTTTATCATCTTTAAGATAAAACCTATCATGATTTGTTCTATTATCAGAAAGCTCAAGCCAGATGAAGCATATGAGTGTTGTCTACTGGCTGTACAGATATTTCCGGTAAGGTAGCTTCTCTTTTTAATTGACTTATTTGGACTTCTGTCATGCATTTTCTTGTTATAGAGACATAGCATTGAGGTAATTTATAACGTGCAATCTATCGGAGATTCAGAGCTATCCGTAATAATTATTGCTTGGAATTCTGAACTAATTGCATAAATCTGATTATTTGATAAGTCTTTCTGTCATTGATGTAAATGGGAAGTAATAAATATGAGTTGGAAACACATTTGTAAAAGGAAGGCTTTTTGAATCTTAAGTAGTATCACATGCTTGTGCAGTTTCTTTATTGACATTATACATTAGATTGTTATCTGCTGGTGTCCTTAAAGATTTTTTTGGACTACTGATTGAATCACTATGCATGTCTGAGTGCACTTACAGCTTTTTGCTTGAGCAGCTTGCAGAATTCCAAATTGGTCTTGCAAAGCTTGCTCTTCAATCTGGTTACCTGCAATCTTCAGAGGTAGAGTGCAATAGGACGTTTTTTATGGAATACGTCAATAGTTCATTGTAATGATGTTGCAGCAGTTGATAAAATTTGTTGAGTAATTAATGCAGGTCTTCGGAGCCATCCAGCATGCCCTGCAGCATGCGCCACATTATCCTGAATCTCACAATTTAAATGGACTAGTTTGTGAATCAAGAGGTGATTATCAAAGTGCCATTACCTCTTACAGGCTAGCACGCTGTGCAATTGGATATTTTGCGGTTGAATTATCAGAGTCCTTCCTCAAAGATATATCAATTAATTTGGCTAGGTCACTTTGCAGGGTAAATATCTTTTGAGTATGAATTCTTTAACTGCAATACTTCTTGAATCAATTTAATATTTCATGCATTGATACAAACCTTATCCATTGCCTTCACTTTCTTTTTTCTTAGGCAGGGAATGTTAATGATGCGGTTGAAGAATGTGAATCTCTAAAGCAAAAAGGTTTGGGTTACTACTGGATCAGCTTCCATATCTTCTTATTTCATTTTATTCTTTTACTTAAGGCTGAGAGAAGAATCTCTTTGTTGGAGAAAGGGAGACCAGAGAACTCATAAAATATTAACTGAATCTTTGTCCCTTATTGAAAGCTTTAAATTGATAGTGAAAAAGTTCAAGATAATGGAAGTTCATAGAGAAAAGGTACCTAATCCCACTAAAATTACTTGCAAAACTATGGCTGGTATGATGGTATCAATTTAGACTTATTTCAAGTTCCAAATAATTATCATGTTTTGTGAAATTTGCTTCTCTCTGACTTGTAACTGACTTATGACCCCATCCGAACACGCTTCGTATATATTGCGGAAGATCCAGAACATATATGTTGTACAAGATTTCTGCTTTGTTTTACTTAAGTGATTAGTGAAGTCCTGAAGACCTTGTTGGATATGTGGATCTGATTTTAATGATAACATGACAAAAATGAAAAAATAAAGAAAAAAATTAAATCTAAGTTGCAATTGATATTCTCTCTCTTGTAATTAGTTACATGGGAGATGGATATTTATTATATTGGTATTGTAACTTCATATGAAGAGTCGTCATCATGGTCATTTCCAACTTTAGCCTCAATTCCATGACCAAGCAATTCTTTGTAGGACGGCATTTTATGAATAATTATTTAATTACTTGGATTAATCAACTTTTTGTAAGCTGAGATCATGATAGTCAGGCGTCTAAAGTCCCTTATTTGAAATTTCATCACCCTAAATAAGAAATATGAATATTCTTGGTCAACATATATGAGGTGTGTAATCAATTGAATACACACTACTTAGAAACTCTTAACTCTTAAAATATTTACTATTTCTCTTTACAAGGGATATGCTTCACATGTACATGTACATGTTAGTTTAGGGCTTGCAAAGAGATTTTTTTAGCTTATGGGAAGATGTATAAATAAACTTCTCTTATTGTTGGTGTCTATGACATGACAAAAAATGATATTTATCATGATAATGTAAGGTGCAGTTTAAAGATTTCATCAAGTGTAGGTAAGGAACGTTAAATCAATTATAAACCTAAATAGCAGACACAAACATAGTAATATCTCTATATTGTTGAATAGTGGATACTGTAACCGTGCTGTGAGGATTGCCCTTTTGTATTTTTTCTTTGCTTTTTTCACTTGATACTTCTCGTTGGTGACTTCTCAACCAGGGACAAATTGCCAGTGTGTCTGTACATGCACACACAACTGTATAAATATATGCACATGTATGTACGTTTGTAAATTTCTTTCAGAATATTTTATCTTACAGTTGATAAATTAAGGAAGTTTCAAGAAGAATATTTTAATTATTCGTTATAGAAATACCAACTTTTGGACTTGTAAAAAAGTTGGTTCATACTTATTTTGTTAATTTTGACAGTTTATTAACATAGAATATTCAGTACGAGAGGTTGACTTTACCTACTGAAAAATATTTAGCTCATTATTTTTCCCTGAAATGATTCTCTGATTATAAAGCTCTCATTTTTAGGTTATTTGGTGTGGTTTTTCCCAAATGAGGAGTCTATCAATTGAATACTACAATGATTAAACACCCAAAGTCTTGAATCTTCTAAAATTTTGCTTATCCAAGGGAATATGCTTCACGTGGATATTGACTGTGGTGCTTTAGTGTCTCTAAGGGGGGCTGAGATTTTTATATCATTTTGGGAGGATGGATAATTCTGTAATTGTTGACATCTATGACATGATGAATAAAGATATTTAGCATGATAATGGAAGTTGTATTTTGAACCATTTCATCAAGTGTAGGTAATGGATGCTAAATGAATTATAAACCTATAAATGCACACGTAGACGGACGTACTATTGAAGATAATATACAAGTAAATATATTCGTACCATATATGATAGCTTGAGCTTCTAGATAAGGTAGTTCAACTTAGTATTAATATATCTATCATCTTAAATTTTTAGATGAGGCAGTTGAACAATCATCATAGTATTAGAGTAGCCAAAGAACCTAGAATTAAGTTTCAGTCATCCATTTATGAAAATTCTACAGTTCAGGCCTTTTAACTAAAAATGGATACAGCCTATTATATAATACCAATAAAATAAATCCCTTCCCAAATAGCTTAAGCTTTTGGATGAGGTGGTTCAACACATACAAGCATTTCTATAATATATGTATCTAGTGTTTATTGATAGTGTAGTGTGCAGACTGCTCCCTGCTCCTTGATACTTTGTGAGCATTTTTTTACCAGGTGCTAGTGTGCTTGTATGTACATACGTGTATGCATATTTTTAATCAAATAATCTGTTACAAAATTGATATATTAAGAAAGTCTTTAGAAGAAATATTAGTTATTGGTTATAACAATATTCAATTTTGGACTAAGAACAATGTTCGTTCCTATACATTGAAATTAGAATTGAAGTTTCTATATTTCTTGAATGAATTGTACAACCTATTGAACACTATTTATAATGCAACAAAGGGAATAAACTGGGAAAGATGATCTCCTAAGTTAGGACAAAAGAATCTGCCTAAATAAGCTAATGCCTAATTAAGGAAGAAAGACCAATTACAATCATCCCATATATTCTCGGGATTTCAACATACATTATGTTAATTATGAGAGTTATTAACATACGATATTATTAAGGGTGACTTACAGTTTGGAAAACTTTTTGCTTGCTATTTCAAGGAAATGATTAATGAAGTTGTGAAATGGATCATCTGCTTTTATTGATTTGGTTTTTATTCTATACGGATCGACTTTTCAATTGGTCATTTCTCCACACATGTTTGCTTGAAACTGTATATATACTTACTTTTCAATTGGTTATTTCTCCACACAACATGTTTGCCTGGAACTGTACATATACTTACACCAGTCCTTTCTTAATGTTCTAGGCTTGCTTGATACCGAAGGCCTGCATATATATGCTCTAAGTTTATGGCAACTTGGCAAGAATGATTTGGCTCTTTCAGTGACAAGAGCACTGGCTGCAGGCATTTTATCCATGGAACAAAAACTTGCTGCTGCTTCTGTTAGTTTAATATGTAGGTTGCTGTATTACATTTCTGGGCAGGAATCAGCGATCACAAGCATTTTGAAAATGCCCAAGGAATTGTTTCAGAGTTCAAAAATAAGTTTTGTTGTGTCTGCCATTCATGTTTTGGATCAAAATGATCGGCTCGAACTTGTTGTCTCAAGCAGTCGTTCCTCTCTTACATCTCATGAAGAGATCACTGCAATGCACATTTTAATTGCAGTTGGTAAACTAGTAAGCCTCACGATTTTATGGGTTGTTCTTGTAGACTTCATTATCATTTATTTTAGTAGCTTATCTGGTCCTGCTTTTCTCAGGTCAAGCATGGATCAAAGGACTGCCTTGCAATTCAGAAGGGAGTAGATCACCTTAGGAAAGCTCTTCACAAGTACCCTAACAGTAGTGTCTTAAGGTAATTACATGTTTGGCCTTCTTATTCCAGCATGAATTTGAGCTGTTTAGTGTTCTTGTTCTGAACACTTATTCCATTTTTACTCAACTTTCAGTGTGTGGCTTGTTCTGTGTCTTCTCTAAAGTTAGGTCCATAAGACAAGTGAGATAGAGGGGCCTGCTAATGATTATTTACTTTTATCTTAATTTATTAAAGGTAACTTGTAGGCAGAACTAGTTCATATGTATTGTAGTTGAACTCTTGAAGGAAACTAAAGTTTAATGGCATTTATTGATCTAAATTTTAGATTTTTGATGGAAATGCACCTTTAACTGTGCCAGGCAAATTTGTTTCTCTTGGTTGACCAATCAAGACTTCAAATAACATAATTAAGTGGTATTCCTAACACCAACAGGTCGAAGGGCAAAGTTAAGTAGTTGGCCATGTTTCCTCTTGCCTTCTTGTAAACTCTATATCGCCTAGACTGATAAATCAACGAAAATTTTTATGACTATTTAGGGAAAAAAATCTTTGAGAGCACCTTCTGTTCTATAAAAGAAATTACCAAACTATGACCTCAGATTCTTAAATCTCACCTTGCAGATAAATTTAATCTGTTCTCTGCTAAAGATATATAGGTTCACCATGCTTTATCTTTCTCTGAAGTTTTCTATTCCAGCCGTATCTTTTGTTACACATGCATTGCCATCTCTTAGTTGCTCTTATATTCTTCCCTTTTATGGAGGGATGGGGGTGGGAGGATCCGTTTAGCTTAGTGTCTCAGTCTTAATTATTGTTCTCCTTTCTTCTGGTCTTACAGAACATATCTGTGTATCTTCATCTCATATCAACCGTTTATTGAGCTCCAAGTTCAATTTGTGTAGTAATTTCATTAAGTATCTGGACCCATTCTTATTTTGATTAGTCTTCATTGCTGTAACAATTACAATGTTGCTAATATTCTTCTGGAATTATTTTCTTATGTTCTATTATCATGCCCATGCTTCCTCTGACGTCATTTGCTGCCATCAGAAATCTTCTGGGTTATATCTTACTATCTAGCAAAGAACAGAGAGATCTTTATCTTGCAACTAGATGCTCCTTCATAGACTTGTCTGACCATAAAAAGGAAGAGGGAATAAAATCTGCATCTGAGATTGTTGGTGCTGGAACAGTTGCTTGTTATTCAACTGGAAGCTATAATGGGAGATTCTCCTTCCCCACCTGCAGACCCCAGTGGCCTTCTGGATCTGGAGCCATACAACTTTTGCAAAAGTAAGCTACTTTACCTTTTATGCTTCAAAAATTAATATTACCGGTGATCATGTCATCTAAAAGCTTAAATTCCTAGAGAGACGCAAATTTATTTAAAAAATGTCTTCAACATGGAAAACTTGCATATTTTTTTCCCCATCAAAGGCTTAACATATGCACAATTTTAAATAAATGGATGAAGACAAGACTTGTACCCAGATCCTTTGCCATACCATGTTAACCATCTCACTTAATAGCAATGTTATTAAAATCGGCCCGGCCCGGCCGGTTGAACCGGGAACCGGACACAAAGCCGGGCCGGTCATATGTTATTAACCGGACACTACAAAACCGCTTAAAAACCCATTGAACCGGTCATTGAACCGTTTACCGGTGAACCGGAACCGGTTTTTCTGGTTTTTAAATTTTAATCTCACTTTTTAACTACAATTTGGGCTCATGAATTAAAAGTCAAAGCCCATTAATAAAATTTAGATGTTTGCTACCTACTAGTTTGCTTTTATAGACACCCTTGCTTTGAATTACAAGAAAAAGTTTCAATGTGGGATTGGGATCCCTGCTGGTTTTGTCCTTTCCCTTTCAATTTTCATTTCATTTTGGTTTCCAAATAAAATAAAATTATAATGCCCACCTCAGTTTTTTCATTTATTATAAAAAAAAATTAATTTAATTTAAATTAACTTCATTAGTAATAATGTTAGACATCATTTTCTATAAACTCTAAAGATTTTGATTTTAACAAAGTAAATTATTTTTAATATATTAATTGTTAATTTTTGAAGCGTCTAAACTAATTATATAATAATAAATATAAATAACACAAATGAATTTGTATTTACTCTGAATCCGGTTCGACCCCGGTTCGACCCTTTGACCCTTGACCCTTTATCCTTTCCGGATTGATGCCCGGGTCGATTTTTAAAACATTGCTTAATAGCTTAAACTGTTAGAGAAGGGCGCATGTATTCATTTAAATTATGCCTTCAACAATTACCATATCCGTTTTTAGTTATTATTTTCCCTGATGATGTTGCACTTCTGGATTTGATTGTCTTATGTGACTGAAAAGATAGTTGCTGATGCAGGCATTTATAATAAGTTTGGTTACAAAAGATTATGAAAAATATTTTCTGCCTAAATTTTGCGCTGTTGCAGGAATTTGCATCAAGAGCCGTGGAACCTTAACATGAGGTATTTGCTTATTTTAAACTATCTACAGAAGGCACGTGAAGAGAGATTTCCTCGACATATTTGCCTTGTTTTAGAGCGGCTAGTAGCTGTGGCTCTTCCTAATCAGTTGTACTCGAGGAAAGACATGTCTTTACAGTACAATATGTTCCAACTTCTGCTTTGTGCTGCTGAGGTTAGCTTGCAGCAAGGGAATCATAGCGAGTGCCTTAAGCATGCTAGACTTGCTATGGGGCTTTCAGTTCACAATAGCTCTCTCTTTTTTGTGCACTTGCTACTGTGTCGGGCATATGCTGCCGAAAATGATATTGTGAATTTGAGCGAAGAGTACGGAAGATGCATGGAGCTTAGAACAGATTCTCATATTGGTTGGATTTGTCTCAAGTTTATTGAATTCCGATACAGGCTTCAAAATGATTCCACTATATTAGCATTGAACTTTGAGGAGTGCTCCAAAGACATAAAAAATTCATGGAATATGTGGAAGGCTGTATTTGATTTGGTACAGGGTCTTATTGCTATTTGGTCTGGGGATCTCATTGGTGCAGAAGAGTTTCTCATGCAAGCTTGTTCTGCAGCCAGTGGTGAAAGTTGCTTCTTTCTTTGTCATGGTAAAATATAAAGCCTGCCTTTGGCAAATTTTATAAATCATCTATAAATTGTTGAAATTCAATTTCAACGACACATTCCAATGGACCCACAAGTACTATCCACTTATCCACCACTCATTTTTATTTATTTACAAAGTAAACCATTTAAAAAAATCTTCCCAAACAGATCTAAAATATTTGTGCAATTTGATTCATTGTTTCAAATAATTTGTGCCCTGAAAGATAATCATTTAGATTTTTAGCAACTGAATGCTTAAAGGTGGTGGCTTTCGAAGAGAAATGTGACCAATGATGTCTTAGTATTCCCATTGTGGTGCGCATTGCTGAAGTTATCTTTTGATGGATTCAGGTGCCATCTGCATGGAGCTCGCCAGACTGCAGTGTGATTCGAAGTATATCTCACTAGCTATAAGAAGTCTCAAGAAAGCAAAAGAAACTTCTCCAACTCCCTTGCCTATTATGTCCCTCTTGCTGGCGCAAGCAGAAGCAAGCCTTGGCTCCATAGCAAAGTGGAAGGACAACCTTCAAGATGAATGGTTTTCCTGGCCTCCAGGTTTTACTTTTTCTTAAATAATACCTCTATTTTTCTGTGTACCCATAATGTGAACCGGATTATTGAAAATCGAGAAAGATTGAGTTTCAACCATTTTGACAATACTATGGACCTATGCCTACTCGATCACTTTCTCTTAGAAGGAATTTTGGTAGGGAGCGGTGGCCCAAGTTGGATGCACTGGGTTTAGAGATGTAATGGACTTAGCATTTAGCAATGGACAAAATTTCCATAATGTTATTCACCAACATTTTGAGGAATAATCAATTTTTAAATGGGACTTATATCCTTAATGAAACCTGGTTATGACATAAATTCCAAATTTTCTTACTCTGTTTCTTCTCCGTTGACATCTATATCAACATGACCTATCATTGGAAGCAGAACACTAAGTGGTTGCAAGACAGTAGAAGTGTAGCTTTTTTCATACTTATTAATTTAAATAGAAACACCTGGAAGGCAGGCTACTTGCCCTTGAACCATCATAACTCGTGATTACCTGTCTTTCATAAGTGTTTTGCATGTTCCAGCTAAACCTAATAAATGAAGGATAATTAGCTATGAGTTTGTGCAAGACCACCATTGCCTACCCCATCAACTCAACTCCAACCACTTACACTGATCTCTTGTTGTTTCAATATCATGACCAACCATGCTCATATTCAAGTCCAAACTGTTCTTTTACTGTTAAAGCTTCAGAAGAGTAACTCCATATTCTTTCTTGGAATGCTTATAATTGTTATAATATTAAAAAATAAACAGCCAACTCATCTTCGGTTGTTTCACATGAGCAATTACCTTACTTAGCTATTCATAACGATTTTATTAAAGTATCCTGAGCTGCAATTTGTTTCTTGCAGAGACAAGGCCTGCTGAACTCTTATTTCAAATGCATTTGCTTTTTAAACAGCTGAAAGAATCATCACCCAATCCGGATTCTTGTCAGAATCCTCTAAGATGGATTCTTCAAGCAATTCATACGAACCCTTCGTGTCTGAGATATTGGAAGTTTTTGCAGAAGAATACAGAATGATACAAACGGTCAGGTAATGAGGATTTGTGAGATGATGGTCTTAGCCACACCATGTAACTTTTTCCTCTCTTTTTATATTTTTCTATCTTGGCAACTGGGAGTTACTAGCAATCGGGAGACAATTTCTTATCGAGTGAGGGTTGATGCCTCAATGATCTCGCCTTCTGTACAATATGATTTCTACCAACATATTTTACATGCAAATTGGAGAACTTGTAATTTACACCCTTTAAGAAAGAAAACTGGGACGCCAACGTTTATCTCTCTTTTACGTTTGTAGTCCGTGGATGGTTACCTGCAGTTTCAGGCTGTAAAGAGTTTTCAAATTCCGAAAAGATATTTACTCCTGATCATTTATAATTTGGCTGGTCATATATGGATTATGCTCGTTTCAATGCTGCAATGGTGATTGTTGAACTGTTGATAATTTTTTGTTGTGTATCCTGTGTGAATTCACTTCAATATTAATCCTATCGTTTTCTCAGTTCTGGTGTGATTTATTGGTTGATCTTCCCTAAATTGAGAAGAGCACGTGATTATTATTGAAATGGCAAGGGCTTCGATGAAATAGAATAACTGGATTCTCATTCGTATTCTATTCTGGAATAAGAAAGGGCTTCTGATGGGAAGGAGCCAGATGACGGAGACTGTCAAAAGGCTTAGAAAGACCTCCAGAATACCTGATAATCTGTTAAGAGGAGACGTGGATTGCAATGGTGTTATCAGCATGAAGTGGTGTGGGAGACTCTAGATATACTCCCAAGCTGAAAATTCGTATATCCAGCTCCAGCAGTTATTTGCAACTTAACTGTTGTACTTCTTGATGAGGGCTGGTTTTAATAATTTGTTGTGTCGCTGTGTCCAGTTCATTGCTTCATCAACACAGGAAGATGTAAAGCAACCAAATGTTTGTGCAAGAACAGATCAAGATATTGCACATTTATGAAATCACTGGTTCATAGTATAAAATTTACTGCAAATTTTCCAGCATAAAGCACACAATCAGACAGAAAAGATTGGGTTTTCATGTGATAGGGCTGAGAATTCTTCAAACTCTTAATCAAATCAAACGGTAAGCAACGGAGAAATCCATAATGGAATTTAGATGTGATTGGTCTGAAAATTGTGGAGGGAATGAACAACATTGACATATGATTAGTTGGGTCTAATTTTCAAACTGGGTGTCTGCATTGACCAATTGACTCTCTTCTACATGCCAATCCACACTCCAGACTTCATATGGTCCCATGCTCCCATCAATGGTATGGAAACTAATAAATTAAAAGGCAATAACTTCTGGATCTCCTTCAAGCAGTGAGCCAGAGGATGTAAAACAAGAAAAAAGAGTACTTGTAGCAAAAGACAGTGCCAGCAAACCCCCCAAAAAGAACACAAATTAATTAATAAAAATAAAATTTCTGAATTAAATGACTCCCTCAAAATCAGTTCTTAAAGCAATCAACTTCTACATGAAAGAATGAACTGCTAACAGAAATAAATCAAGTAGATCACCAGAACATAGACGATTGAAAGAGGAAAATCATCTTCTGGGCTTGCCTTGTTTAGGCTTGGACTCACAGATCTACATTCAAATTGAGGGAAACCCCGTTTTCTTTCCAGAATAAATTCTAAATTCGTAGTATCCATTTATTTGATCTAATTGTGTTCTTCACCAAGAATGCACAAAAGAATCAAAACTTACTAACATACCGCAGCCCTCAAAATTTTGGTGTGAAACTCCCCTTGTCTACCAAACGTTGTTGTCCATCAAGTGATCCACTTGTTGCCATCTCTGCCAGCAAGAAGGTACATGCTCCAAATGCCTGTGCTGACTGTAAATAGGAATGCTTTGAGAATATTATGTACCAAGATATTCCCATGTCCTGAATAGGCAAGGCAAAGCTGGCAAAATTTAATTTATTCAAGTATAGGAAAAGACTTACAAAATTGGAAAAGGAAATCATCTTTTGCAGGTATTGAAGGAACAACAGGGATTTAGAAAATCAAGAAAATCATTATGGAACTTTAAATGTACAAAGAATCACAACGCCTTGAATTCTTGTGCAAAAAAGGAAAAGTAGGAAAAAGTCTTAATTTTTCAACTTTTGGCTGCCATTGAATTGATGCAGTAATCTTTAAGGCTATATGGCAAAGCTGAACTAAAAAATTACTCCACCCACAATAAAAGTACGAAGATAATATTGAAATGGCAAGGGCATTCCTTATTTGCTACTTAATATTGTACTTCTAACTGAGAGTAGAATCATAAGTATATGACTATTGGCTAATCTCCAGTGCCAATGTCACGAGTAAAACAATAGATTTGTTAGAGCTTGTATTTTGCATCCCCTCGTTTGTGCCAAATTCTTTAGGGTGCGCTTGGTTTGCGTTTCTATTTCAGTTTTGAATTCATTTTCTATTTTGTGGGATTATTTTAAGATAGCAAAAAACGCGTTTGATTTGTCATTCTCAAAAACTGTTTTTCAAAAAAAAAAAAAAAAAAAAAATTAGAAAACGCGCTTGGTTTAAGAACTTTAAAAATAATTTTATGACATTTTGAAGGGGGGAGAGAGAGATGTGTATTTGTATTTGGGTAAATTAAATTGAGTAATTTTATTAATTATTTTAATTTGAAATTTTTTTAAGTTCATTTTGAGTTTTTTTAAGTGTTTTCATTGAAAACACTCAAAACGTCAAAAAATCATTTTGAGTTTTGTATTATAAATTTTTCCTTATTTTCAAAAAAAAGTTTTTTTAAAATAATGTACCAAACACATTTGGAGTGTTTTAGAAAACTAAACTGAAAATAACCTCAAAATGGCAAACAAACACACTCTGGACATGATTACACAGAAAGATGTAAAGCAACTAAATCTTTGTGTAAGAATAGATCAATAAAAGAAATTACACACTTTTATGAAATCATTGGTGTATAATACAAAATTTATTGACTGTATTTTTCTATTTAATACGGACAACACACAACTTTATTGAAACGGACCAAAAAAATTTAGGACAGTACTTCTAGAGATGAGCAGATTGCAAATGCAATACCAGGGTAGGATAAAGCTACTTTCAGCTGAATAGCTGGCTCAGGGATAGTAATCAGTGAACCTATTATCTGCCATCGCCAAATGATCTGGAGTGTTGAAGGTCATCTGAAGGATCCCAGTCCAAGGAGGATGAAAGCAGCTTGGAAAGAACCATGAAAACATCAGCCACCGCAGGTCGTGAATTGAGATCATGAGCTACACAATTCTTCGCCAGTTGAGCCATGGAGTATGCCAATTCTGTTGGATACTCTTTCCCTAGACGAGGATCCATGAATTGTTGCAGTTTCTCTCTAACATTCTCCCCCTCGAGTACCTCATTTATGCAAGCGGATAACAATTCGCCTTCTTTATCGCAGCTTTTAGAAGCAACGGCTTCCCTTCCAGACATGAGCTCCAACAGCACCACCCCAAATGCAAAGACATCTAGTTTTGGAGTGATCAATCCACTCTCGATGTATTCGGGAGCCATATACCCGTACGTGCCCACCACGTGCCGAGTCATTACAGGTGCGCTATGATCTGTGTCTGAACTCCTGGCCAAACCAAAATTGGCAACTTTAGCCCTCATGTTACTGTCCAGAAAGACGTTGCTGCTCTTCAAGTTCTTGTGGATATATGGCGGATAGGTGAAGTTGTGCAGGTAATTCAAGGCGTCAACAATGTCATAAGCAATCTGAACTCTCTGTTTCCAATCAAGAAAGCCAGTCGAATGGGAATTAAAAGAATCTTGGTTCTGTATCTTGTTATTTTGTAGCCAATCACTGAGGGAACCTTTCTCGGCATACTCATAAACAAGGTAGGTGATTCCCTGGTGCAAGCAGAAACCAGAAAGCCTAATGATGTGGGAATGATTGATTTGCCGTAGAACATCTATTTCACGCGATACATCTCCCTTCATTACCTTCACGGCGGCTTCATCGCCCTTAAATGAACCCCGGTACACTGATCCATTGATTCTATTGGCTTCTGCAAATGATCCCGTGGCCGTTTGCAGGTCTTCAAATTTGTACACTGTAAGAGTTTCAACTGCATTCCGTATTCCTTCGGATGATACCGACGAAAATGGCTGCGCCTCTACAGATTCATCGTTAAGTTTCTTAATCAGGGATGGTGGCGTTGGCGAAGATTGGTGACGGCGGGCACGGCGGCGGAGGAAGAACCAAGCCCCGGATATTAAGACTAGGAGGAACACAGCAGCACCAATCCCGACTCCTACGAAAACCCACTTGAGGGCAAAGCCACCTTCGTCAGAGGAGGTGGTGGGCAGGCTCGGTGGAGGAGGAGGAGGCGGCGGCGGCGGCGGGGGTATAGCATTGATATTTTCCTTGGTGGGTTCTTTAGTGAGGGGTACTAAAATAGGAGTAAAGAAAAAGATGAGGTCCATGTCAGAGAGCTTGTTGGCGTTGAGGATCCCTTGGACATCAGCACCGGCGCCGGAAAATGCATCGGCGATAGAATTGTAGTTATTCCCCTGCCGAATTAGGTAAGTGAGCAGGTACTTGAAGCCGGCTGCCGTCTGGTTTGCAGTGGGACAAGCACACCAAAGCGGAACATTGAGTCTCATATTCACAAGCAAAGATCGAAAATCGTAAGGATTATTAGCTTCCATAGCTTGGCAGGTGGTTAAAGACTGGTAGGTATCGTTCGCTACCGAGAAATACGTCTCCCCTTGTACCTTGAGCGTGTATGACGCGTTGTGCTGGTACCTTGATTCGGCGGCGGAGCAGGAGCAATTGACGGGCACGACGACCAGAGTATCAACAGGGAACTCGCCCACATCGGAAATATTATTGATTCCCGCAATTTCCGATGCATCGGCGGCGAGAAGGTAGGCAATGGTGACGGGGCTGTTGTAAGTAGTGGTGGATCGGAAAGTGAGATAAGAGCGACAGGAGGTGGCGGCGCCGTTGCAAACATAGCCGCGAGTAATGGTGTCGTTCTGCCCGCAGTCAAGCTGTTTGTTGTTTACGTAGCTTTGTTGGCCCTGCAATTCAGGGAACTGAACAAGAAGAAGAAGAAGCAGCAAGAATACAAATGAACACCAATTGGCCGCCATTGTTGAAGAATAAGCACTGCAATTTTTCAAGTATATAAATACACAATCAGACAGGAAAAAAAAAAAAGAAATCACTAATGGTAAGCAAAAGAGAAATCCACAAATGTGAAAGGAACGGAGCAACAGGTTTTCTGCGTTGACCATTGACTCACCAGCTTCAAGTCGGTCCACTCTAGAAACTTATAGGGTTAATATCACTAATGGCCACTGAAGTTAGCACTTAGTGTTAGTTTGATCACTGAACTTTAATTTATTAAAACATATTACTAGATTTTACAAAAGATTAATGTTATTCATCATCACTCTTAATGTCAAAGATATATCATTACACGAGGTGTTTGGGGGTCACGTTTGGTATAAAGTCCTGTTTGATATTAATTAAAATTAAAATTTTAATAGAAATCAAAATTAACAATTAATTTTAATAACATATTTCATGAGACTCACTAATTTTCAACTTTTAAAATTTAATAGAAATTTGATTTTAATCTCTATCAAACAGGGACAAAATCAAAATAGATTTGAACTTTTTCAATCTCTCTCTCTTTCTTTCTCTTTCCCTCCTTTTATCAAAGTTTTAACTCTTCTAATTTTTTAAATTTTGTGTATAATTTCTCTACAAATTATAAAATTTGCTACAAATCTTTACTTCCTAACAATATTCTGAACCTAAATTTGTATTTTCTCCTATAAAATCGTATATATAGAATGAGCCTAATTGTCTATATAGGATAAGCTTGAAATGATTATATCAAGTTTGACTTATATTTAATAAATTGTGTTTATTTGATTGAATATTAGTTATATTTTTCTCCCTTTTATTACTTGAATTGATTGTTTGTATTAGATACACCATAAATTTTTTAAACGTAAATATGCATTTTCTTATGATGAGCAAAATATTAATAAATTGATTGTTTGAAATCAAATGGATAAAAATGATGAACAAAATATTAATGAAAGAATATTTTTTAAACGTAAATATGCATTTTTTTGAGTCAAGTATGAATCATTCAAAAAATCAAGAACAAAATATTCGATCTATAGAAGGTTTGATTGTGCCCTCTAACTCAAAATGTTAGAATTCGCCCTTGACACTATTCAATAAATATTGTGGCAGTAGCTCTTACGACTACGTTGATTGGATGAATATATTATCACTCTTACAATATATTTCAATAAGACCCAAAATTTGACATTCATTTTTATAATTTAGTGTTTTACGTATTTTTTGTGTCTAGTCAACAAATAATATTTTATAATCAAGACAGTTTCATCGTGAAACTATCCTCATTTATTTTCCTTCATACGCATGTGACTTATCATGTCCCTTGCTCCTTAGTGGCATCCCCACTAGTGACAGGATACAGAAGAACGAGCTGGATTGAACATTTTCATCCTAAGTCAACTTCTTTCATCCCTTGCTCCTCTCAAATGGCACGTTCCCTCTTCTTCATCAAGTCAGTTCAAATGAGTTAGTACTTATAATTATAAATTAAGTATTTATAAAATGAATCTCAAATTGAGTTGGTACGTATAAATTAAAATTTAGTGACCACAATAACATAAAGTTCAAAGTTTAGTGACCATTAGTGAAATTAGCCCAACTATATATGGCCACTTGCCCCCGTTAATGCGGTTGGCAAAAATTGAAAAATGAGAAAAAAAAAAAAAAAAATCCAGTGACTAGTTGTTGCTGGCTAATTATGAATTTGACGGGACGTGATGAATGAGGTGATAGCATACGGAATTTCGTTGCAAATTCCGATTCCTAATTTGGGCTGACTTCAAATTGACTTTTGAACACGCGTAATGTATAGTAGAAAATATCAAAATAGCGTCCTTAATGAGGTACCAGATTTGATGGAGTAGACGAGCGCAAAAATTTTTGATCACGAGTTCGATTTTCTATTATCAATATTTTCTCGATCGGACCTGTAGTACCGAACTTGCCTAGTGTGGTTAACTTGACTGACGTGATTTTCAAACTATTGCGTCAACTCGAAAATTTAACTAATGCGCACTCGAAGGCCAGCGGCAGCGAATTCTCGTCATAAAAAATATATATATATATCAAAATAGCTGCACTTTCTACTATGTTATTTCATTATCTTATGTTCATATAAAATGTTTTTAGATAAAATTTTCTGTTTTCATTTTTTTAGCTAATTAAATTAATTGTGTATGTTTTAAAATTAACTCAACTCTAAATTAAGTTATGTTGTAAAAGGAAAGTTTATTAGGGTTTGTAGTGAATGACAATTATACCCCTGCAGTCCTAGAAATTATTACCATTGTATCCCCGATTCTTACCTATAAATATAGGGCTTTGGTCATTAATAAAATACACACAAGTCTATTGACTTAATTCTCTCTTCTTCTTTTTCTCTATTTTATAACACGTTATCAGCACGAAAGCTTAATTTTTCAAAGTCCATTGAAGGTAGTATTTTTTTTCTTTTCACGTGTACTAAAATTAATTTAGTCACATGTGATTTTTTTTTACAATATACACAGGCAGTCACGTTGATGGCTTGTTCTTCCAACATAATTTTTTTAAAACATTAAATTGTATGGCTTTCATTTCTCAGCCACCGCCTTCTTCCATCAATGAGAATTTTTTTAAAGCATTAAAATGCACGGTTTTCAATTCTCAGCCGCCGCCAATATACGTGTCTTTTGATTTCTGTATGATAATACCAAATTACTTAGTTGCTCATGTGAAATATATTAGTTAATGTCAAATTCACTTAGATGCTCGTTTGAACCATCACAGACTCTTGTTTGTTTTCTAATTCAACTCTAATCTTTAATTAATTATATATATACATCATACATGATTTTGCTCATCTGCTTTACATAATGATTGTCAACATATATATTAATTCATGATTTAATTTTTTTTAATTGCAAATTATACATTCATGATTACTTAATTCATGTTTGGTAATTTATATTCATGTTTGTATGGCTGATTAAATTTTTTAGATGTTCTTTCGTAAATTCAAATTTATAAATTATTATGCTGTTGCTCCTGAAGTGGCACAACATTATAATTAATATTCTAGAAGAATATTAATTGTAAACCTATCTATTACAAATAATTTGTTGCTCTTGAAATAGTACAATATTATAATCAATATTTCAGAAAAATATTACTTGCTCCTGAAGAGCATAAATTATAATTTTTAATATTCCTGAAGAATATTGATATATCGCTCTTGAAGAAGCAATATTAGAATACAATGTGCTCCCGAAGTAGCACATATTTCGAAAAATATATTATTTTAAATTAGTGTTTATCTTTGAAAGAAAACACGTAACTTATGTTGATATTGACTTAAAAAAAAAAGGTGTTATCTAGTATAGATTTGTCTTCAACAACCAGAATCAATGGAAGGTCAATATCATAAATATTGTCATGTTATGTTGTGCCTAGCATACACTAATCAGCAGTCACCTGATAATCATTGATAAATTGATGGGAAGAAATCAAAGTAATTGTCTGTGATAAATCAACGTCATCATCTGTTTCACGTGTCATACCACATATCAGGTTTAATTTCTTTTCTTTCTCCATATCTATGTAGCTAGTAGACTTTATATTCTATTCATATTATTATGTTATCCAAATAAAGCGCACATCTATACTTATTAATGTCTATGAAGAATATTTTGTCATTCTTGAAGAATTCAAAATTTATGCATATTAAATTTCATATGATATTAATATTCTAGGAGAATATTACTTGCGCTAGAATATCGAATTCTATGAGATCTAGTTTATTTCATGATTTGAGAAATTTTCTAGATCAATATCATAAATGAATATAATATTATTGCTCCTGAAGAAACTCATCTCTACAAATAATACACGACTCCTGAAGAGTTAATATTTTCTAAATAATAATTCGTTGCTCCTGAAGTAGCACACTATTATTTATGTTTTAATAATATTTTACTTACTCTCGAAGATGATAATTAAAAATTATCTCTTTACTCTCGAAGAGTAAATTCTTATACAATTTATTATTTCAAACAATAATACGTTATTGCTCCTGAAGAGCAAAACACTCTGATTCAATAGTCCAGAAGAATGTTATTTATATCTGTATATTACAAATATTTTGTGGCTCATGAAGTAGCACAACATTATATTGATATTATAAAATAATATTATTTGCTCCAGAAGAGCATGATATTACAATTTCAATATTCCAGAAGAATATTAATTGATTTCTATGTGAAATCACGAACTAAATTATTCAATTTTTTTACGTGTTCATTCTTCTGCATACGTATTTACATTATAGTTAAAATTTATTTGCTCCAGAAGAGTATGATAAATACGATCTAATATAAGTTATGTTTTTACTCCTCAAGAGTAAATTCTTACCTAATTTATTATTTTAAATAATAATATATTATTTGCTCCCGAAGAGCATAATATTTTAATTTTCAATATTTCAGAAGAATATTGATTTATTACTCTTTGAAGAAGCAATAATTAAATATAATATTCTCTCGACATAGCACTTGTTCGAAGAATATTTATGAATTCATGTTTATCCTTGAAGGAAAACATATAACTCATGTTATACTGATATTGATTAGTTTGTCTTCTTAATTGAGTATTATACGAGCATATAATGTTTATTCATATTCTTCGAAATTAAATAATTGGAATGTATCTTATATTGAACCAGAAGTTCAATTTGATTGGCATGACTAGTTGGACCATCGCTGGATCAATAATGATGCGAAATTTAAAATTCAAATGGATATTCAATGAAGAACTAGAAGATTCTTCAATCCAATAAATTCATATATATCATTTGTTCTCTTTATCGACAATTGATCATTAAACGCCACTAGTTAAAATAGGATTCAATTCACTACATTTTTGAAAATTAATTAGGGTGATATATGGGGCCCCGTCACCCACCACGTTGATCATCTAAATATTATTCGTATCTAATAGTTTTGATACAAATATTAGATGATTGCATGGTGTTCGCAACCTGAAGTTTGCGAAATTATTGCTCAAGTTATGAGCATAATTTTCAAATTATATAATCAAGACTGTATTTTATTAATGCTAGTGGGCATAAATCTCAATATTTGAATAAGTGTTAGTTGAGATGTCGATAAGTTATTTAACACTATTGTTTGTTAAATGCCTCCAATTAATTTAATTGAGAACAAAGTGTTTTTCCCTTTTTGTTTGGGTAATTCTATTACGCATCATTGTCAACATCATAGTTCTCCCTATTACAATTGGCTTATGGTCAGAGCCTAATTTTTCATCTAATTATTTTGGTAGTGCAGTATACGCAAAATCAACCCATCACAATGCACTGAGATGAAAAATAAAGAATGTTGAGAATAAATGCATAGATTGAACCCTTATCCCAAATATGTGATATTTTATAATGCTGAAAAAAAAATTATTGTCAAATTGACTGGACAATTCTTTCAGCATTAAGGGGAGGAATTAAGAAGTTGAAAATAATATACAAAATGCTAATTATCTAAATTCTCGCAAAAGATCACTCGAACCAAAAGTTCGAAAGATAATTTATTTAGATGCATTTACTGATCAAAATGATCAAAGTGCTCTTATACGAATTGATGTCCTAAGAGGACAATTTGATATCATTATATTTGATATATCTATGGCACGCCTGAAGCGTAATGTGTTCGATTCTAATACAAAAATCTTTGAACAAATATGGAGCAATTAGCAAAGATGGTTTCATTAAGGAGGCATATACTCTTAATGAGTATTTAGACATAACAAATTATAAAACCCCTGAAGAGGTTCAGGTACCTGATATATTGAAATTTGAGATATCTCAATAAGTTATGTCGTTATAGAGTAAGAAATAGAATCGAAAAACGAAAAGTTGTCGACAACAATTTTGTACATGATGTGCTGCATCATATATGAATCGCGATGAATGAAAATAAATGCGTCAAAATATATCGATCGAAGTAATGTTCGGCCAAATAAAATGGATGCAATCATAAATTGATTTTACTAGAGAAACATGATGTTTTTGGACCTGTAGTCCAATAATCTAAAGATATATACTTATGCGAAAAGAAAATGAGAAAAATGAAGTCATAATCTGTAATGTACGACTCTCAACATAGTAAATTTCGCAAAGATCGTCGTTGATGAAATCACGAATCTATATCATGTTATCTTGACAATATATGAAATTTGAAATACGTGATAGTCAACTCATCTGACATGACTATTAATATTATCTTTGAAATATTTAATATGCCTGAAGCATAACTCAAATGATGCATGTCTGAGAACCATGTTTCAAATTAAATTGCAAAGATTATTATATGGATTGAAACAATCTGGACGCATATAGTATAATCGCCTAAGCGAATATTTGTTGAATGAGGGCTATAAGAATGACGATGTCTGTCCATGTGTTTTCATAAAGAAAACAAACATTGGATTTACAATTGTGGCAATTTATGTTGATGATTTAAATTTAATTGAAACTCCTGAAGAGCTCAACAAAACTGCTAATTATTTGAAAAATGAGTTTGAGATGAAGGATTTAGGAAAAATCAAATTTTGTCTCGGGCTGCAAATTGAACACTTCCCAGAAGGATTATTTGTTCATCAATCTACATATACAGAAAAAGTTTTAAAACGATTTTATATGGATAATGCACATCCATTGGCATCACCTATGATTGTTCGATCACTTGATGTGAAAAAGAACCCATTTCGTCCACTTGAAGATGGAGAAAAAGTTCTTGGTCCTGAAGTACCATATCTTAGTGCAATTGGAGCATTAACATATCTTGCAAATTGCACTCGATCCGACATAGCTTTTTCTGTAAATCTCCTTGCAAGATATAGCTCTACACCAAGTCAAAGACATTGGAGTGGTGTTAAACACATTTTTTCGTTACCTAAAGGGTACGATTGATTTGTAATTATTTTACTCGCAAAAGTCGGGATCAACTTTAGTGGGATATGCAGATGCAGGTTATTAGACCCACATAAAGTTAAATCACAAACAGGATATGTGTTTACACGTGGAGGAACAACTACATCATGGAGATTTGTGAAGCAATTCTTGACAGCAACATCTTCAAATCATTCCGAAATTATTGTAATCCATGAAGCAATGCGAGAATGTGTATGGTTGAGGAACATGACTCATCATATCCAAACATCATGCGGATTAACTTCAACAAAAGATAGTCCAACAAATTTGTATGAAGACAATGCAGCTTGTATTACAAAACCTATATCAATGGTGATAGGACGAAGTATATGAGTTTCAGAAGAATGACGATATCGACGTTCAACAAATTCGCTCAAGTGACTAAGTGACCGACTTATTCACAAAAGCACTGCCAACATCTGCATTCAAGAAATTAGTCAATGGGATTGGAATGCATCGACTCAAAGATTTGCAGTGATCAACATCAGGGGGAGTAGCTGTACTCTTTTTCCTTCGCTTAGGTTTTATCCCACTGGGTTTTCCTAGCAAGGTTTTAATGAGGCAGCATTTATTTTTAATACTCCAAAATAACTGTACTCTTTTTCCTTCGTTTGATTTTTTGGTCCCATTGGGTTTTTATCAAACAAGGTTTTAACGAGGCAGATTTTTTGTAATGTGTCATTCAAGGGGGAGTGTTGTAAAAGGAAAGTTTATTAGGGTTTGTAGTGAATGACAATTATACCCCTGCAGCCCTAGAAATTATTACCATTGTATCCCCGATTCTTACCTATAAATATAGGGTTTTGGTCATTAATAAAATACACACAAGTCTATTGACTTAATTCTCTCTTCTTCTTTTTCTCTATTTTATAACAAGTTAGAGCTTATAACAATTTTTCTCCATATCGTAACAAATCAAGATGCAGAAAGTTGTATTGCACGCAAGTGAAAAATTAGGCAATGGGAGGAGGGAGAGGCGGCGATGCAATTGGGAGGCATGGGGAGAGGACGGGATTGAGAGAAAGAATTACAAGGTCAAAAGGGTCTTCATCAGATTTTTAATAAATTTTGATGAGAGTGATGCTTGGGGTACAGGGGGTGGTTCACAGGGGCGTACATGCCCCTCACAGTGGTAGGGCCCACACAATTTTTTTTAATTCACTGTGGGGCCTGCGAACCACCCCCTGTACATGGAGCTTTACAGTTTTGATGAAATATATTAAAGTTGAACAGTTAATAAAAATTATAAATCTCATGAAATGAATAGTCAAAAAAAATTTAAAAATGAAAGCTAAACATGACTAAAAAATTGGCAGTCTTCTATACTACAAAGGAGTGAGGATACTTGAAGGTGCGGAAAAATGAAAATCGTTGCTTCCTCATGCACCTTGGGTTTTTTTTAATATATTATTGGAGTTAATGACTGAAATCGGATTCATTTCTCTTTTACCATGAGTGCGTGGTATGAGGTTTTAGCATAAAATATGGAGATGTCGAATAGGGGCAAATCACTTGCCAACTCGTCTCTTCCCAGACATGAATCGAGCTATCTTGACCCGCCCTAAAAATAATTTATAATATATAAAACTTGAAGGGAAGTTTTGGTTGATTCAAAGTCACCTATTCATGAGAATAAATAAATAATATATGCATCAAATTCTTTAGCCCCATGTATGTCCTACGTTTCCACAAGACCATCTTCTTTTTCCATTTTTTTCTTCCCAAGAAGTCATAACAATTGTCAAAGACGCTAGTCAAAGAAGAAAAATCTGATATAAGTGTAATCGGGGCAATTATTCAATGGTCTGAATAAAATTATTTCCTAGCAGTTGATGAAGAACTCTAAACGTTTATTGACCGTTATTGGGATTGAATGAAAGTTTCAAATGATTTATGGCGATTAATAATTATGAATTTATTCTTAGGTGCAGAATGAGAAATACTTGAGCGGAGTGTCAACAATCTACAGTAAGATATCATATTCATCCCAGACACAAAAAGGGACAGATTTTTGGTCTTGCTGTGAATTACTAAAATTTCGAACGGATCAGATGATCAGTAGATAACTTTCTGATGTAGAGGATCAATTCATATACATATATTTTAGTGGGAGCTGTAGACAACTAATTATGTACCTATTAACTAATAAAATTTGAAAAACTTGCCATCGTGACCAAAGTCGTCTTCTTCGAACATTTTGCACAATTTTCTCTGTAATGGCCTTACATTTTGATTAGATTTGTGTATAAACAAGAAAAATAATGTTCTTATAGATTTTGAAATTGAAGATGAAGAAATCATTTAAGTATGATGAAAAATTAGTATCTCTCAAGAGAGGAAAGTAATTCTGAAATTGACGGATTATATATATAGAAATGAAATTGTGAGGACTGAGAACTCAGAGTTTGAAGGTTGAGGACGAATTTGTTGGAGTTGCTAGCTATGAAACTAAAGGGAAGATATAAGGAATAACAATTACAAGCATTCTGCCAAGCTTCAAACAAGTTGGCTTGACTAGAAACAGAAGAAAACAGTTTCCTTAATTAAAAACAGAGAATATATTTTTGCTTGAACTTTTTTCTTGAAATTTCTTTGTAGATTTTTTTTTTTAATTTCCTTTTTTTTGCACAAATTAATGGAAAGATAGAACAAAACCTAAAATTTTAGAGTCAAATTTCTGATACTACCTGATGTGAACTTCGTTGCACGATGTACTTTGGATGAGAAACCTTAACTCAATCATTTCTTGAATCAAGAATCAAAGTTGGATAGTTTGAACACCACAAAGATTGAAAATCTTTTATAAGTTCTAGATAGTTTAATTAATAACAAAATAGAAAGCGGAAAAAAAACACTTTATGATTAATCTCTCAAATTATGTCTATTTTGTACAATAAATATGCCTTGTATAGGCAAATATAAAATAATCCTTAGCAAAACAAACTTATTTTAGAGACAAATCCAAATCAACTATAAAACTATAAAACAAATCTGAATAAAATTAAAAATATGACAGAAATAATGAAAATATCCTTAAACTAACTCAAAATAGAAAAATGTTAAAACGGACCCCTAAACAACAAAATTTGACCCTAAAAGTTTGACAACGTCATTTGAAAACATATGCAAAATCGAATACGCTTCCGAATTGTACTCATGGATGAAAATTCGATAATCGAGCTAAAAGTTGTGCATATTTTTGTACATCCTTCTTATCCTTTGCTTTTCTAATTGGTTTAGAATTTTTTTCTTCTAATTGTTCTGCAACACTATCATTGTAGAAGTTTGATACCTTTTTCAAATGCCAAGGTGTGCAATGGTTCTAGGTCTACAGATCATAGTAAGAGAAGCATAAGCATACCTTTGGGGCTAATACCCCGAATAGTCACTGAACTTTGTCAAAAGTACCTATGAAGGTCATTGAATTTCAAAACGTCCTTAAATAGTTATCGAACTTTGTCAAAAGTTCACAGGAGATCACTGAACTTCAAAACTTTCCTAAATAATCACTGAACTATGCAAAAAAATTACTAAGAGGTCACTGGTATTGGCAAAGTTCAGTGATATATGGAGTCAAAATTTGCAAAGCTCAGTGACTATTTAGGGAAGTTTTTGAAAAGTTGAGTGACTATTTAGAGAAGTTTTGAAGTTCAGTGACCTCCTGAGAACTTTTGGAAAAGTTTAGTGACTATTTAGGGACGTTTTGAAGTTTAGTGACTATTTGAGGCATTAACCCCATACCTTTGGCTTATTTTTCTTTTGAATCTCTACCATTCTTCTTTAAGTTTTCACAACTGTGCTCATCCAAGACATTGTCAGCTTCATAAGTAACACCTTCAAGTTTCTTGAGCCAAAGTTTGACACTGCCATCAGTAACTTGGCGCATGTCTGTATCTTCCAACAGTTGCTTGATCATGTGTCGAGATGTTCTTTGCTTTGTTAAGCCTTGCTCGAATTCCCTCGCCAGACTCAACTCTGAAGTGACAATTGGGAGCAGATTATCCACTACAATTTACTCGATTGCATCCTCTTCTATAGCTTTTGATCAAATATTCTTGAAAAAAAAAATCGGTAAGCCTTCGACAATCTCAATTCTTGAAACAAGAATTAACACACTTCATCCTACGAGAATAATCACTTAGAATGAACAACAAATTCAAAAAGATTCATCGGTTCTTGTCGAAACAAACCTACTTAAAATCATGGTTTAACCCTCCCTCGTGCTTAAACATCAATTCCATCATGAACCCACACACCCTGCGTCAATGTCAGGCTAATGCTCGTGTGCAAATATGTGGATTTGTCAACAATAACAACATCCCCTATCATGACAACTGGCACGTTCCATGATAATGTAAATCTTCCTCAAGCGACTTCATAATTGTCTCACACAAAGAGAGACGATTGTCCGAGAACAGGTAGCTGAGCCTGCTCTCGCTCCACCTTTTGGACAATATTTCCTGACTGACCAGTTTGTCCAAAGTTCCAACAAATTACATTCTTCTTCATGAAGTTACTCTTCTTACGCTATTCAACGATAAATAACGAGTTCACATATGAAATATTACTTTCATCCACCCTTCTTTCTTCAAAATCTATGTACTTGTAACTTTTGCAGTTTCTTTCTCGTAATCAAAATAGGTTTGATGTGTTCATAAGAAGATAGAAGAGATTCGATGGGTTTTAACTCTTTATCCTCAACATCAATTTTAGCTCCAATAATCTCCAGTTCAGAAATAACGATTACACTGAAAACGCTCAAATTTATGAGATTTTTGTACATATATCCATTTGCATAGAATTAGGTCATGTTTGATTCCCATTTTGGAGTAAATAATACATTTTGAATAGTTGATTGATGGAGAATGTATGGTTAAAAATTTTAAATTTTTTTTTTGGATTTGCGTGTAATATTATTTTATTGAAAAATGTGTAGTTGAAAAGAAGAGAGATAAAAAATGAAATTTGGGAAAAATAAGAATAAGTCAGGGGCTTAAATTGTTCCTTCACATCAATTTGAAAGAATCTTTGTCTAATATAATTCTTCAAGTTTTTTAAAGCTCCTTTGCAGTAGGACATTTTTCACGAGACAGAGATATGTCATGCCTGCAATTTTCAAAATTCAAATCCAAAATTTCTCAATCCTTATTGCTATTTTTTGGATTTTTCAGCAACTTTATGAGAACGGGGAGTTGATTTTCCTTCCAAAGCCTTGTGTAGCCCAGCATGAATCGAGATATCCCCAACTTGTACTTGTCACAAGTAAAAATTGAGCATCTTATCAGATTTCTACGGGGCCATATTTTCACTTTGTTCCAATCAGCGACGAATCCAGCATAAAAGTTCAGCTAGAGCGAAAGTTGACTTTGACCGTTGACGATTAAACGATCGTAATAGCCCGATCACACCACCTACGTGACTACGACACTACGTCGGTCCACTACCACCGACCACCGTGATGAATTTATCCAAAACGTATATTTGCGAAAAAAATATTCGATGTGTATATCATTTTTCTTGTAATGGGAGTATCCTCTCAAAAATCAATTACCCACAAATCACCATTCACCAATATACACACCATCTATCCAATAATCCAAAAAAACTCACAATTCACAAATCACAATTCACAACTCACAAGTCACAACACACAAGTCACAAGACAAGTAGAAAATCGCACATGACACGGCACGAGCACAACCGCACAACACTGTCAACACAGACACACAGTCAAGACTCAAAATGAAACTGAACTTACCAAGTCGAAGTAACGAAACGGAGGCGGTCACTGGTTTCAGGCGGAGTAATCGTTGCAACTACACCGACTCCAACTGTTCCAACACCAACACACCATTGAACACGACACTCGAAAACCTCCTAGTGACTACAGCATAAAAAAGGCAGTGATTTTGATCAAACTCCTAATAAATGACCAAATTCAGGCAATGAAGCTGGATATAAATCGTTGTAACTTGTAACACCAATTTGATATTTCAAGAAGCTCAAACAAATTTGTATTTGTATCCACATTCCAAATTTCCACAGAATTGCAAATTGCAATCTTCTTCCTCACACATAAACAAACACAAAGAAATCGAAGACTAGAGACAGAAAATGATTAAAATAGTTAAGCATACTAAAATTATAAACCAACTGGGCAAAGATGAATGTCCGAATAACGAGTCATAAGCAGCAAGAAGAATAAAAAATCAAATTTGAATAACTAACATGAGGCAAAATAATGAGGTGGGTACGAGAATTTTACAGATTAATGGTGAAAAGAAAAAGGCGTTTGACTCCAACAGGCAACAGTCCAACAACGCCGGTTATTGCTTCTACAGGTCTACCTTCAAGGCTTCGACTTCTTCTGTTCTTCAGTTCTTCCTGAAAATTTCGAATGGAAGTTCAAATTTGGGAGTTGGGAGTTAGGGACTTAGCTTAGGGTTTGCGAAGAAATCATGCTATCGCCTCGGTCTCTCCTCCCTTCCTCAAAATCAGCCACTGGAAGTGTGGTGGAATTGCGGAAACGGTATTAATGAATCAGTGATATAATTTGGGTCACTTACGGGCTGGATTCAGGGCCCAAATGATTTGGGCCTATTTTTTTTTTTTTTTTTTTTTTAAAACCGCCCAGCAACAGCAAGGCAGAACTCCTGTCCAGACTCCATAGTCGGCGCAGCTCCACTACTCCACTGCTCCAGCCTCCACTTGGAAATTTCAAACTTTCGGCAGATCCAGCTAGAGCGACCGCTCTAACTCGCCGCTAGTTGGATCCGCCCCTGGTTCCAATGCTCGAACCACCTTCGCTTAGATATCACTTGTTGGGAATTAAGATCAATTTCTTTATTGTCCACAAAAAACTTATTGTTGAGAAAAATAGTGAACAAGAAAAAAAAAACAAACGCAAAATTTAATGACAGTCACAAATTTCACTATATGAAAATTTTCTACAGTCATATTGAATTTCACTCACAAAAACCCCGAGTATTGTATGAAAAATACCTTAAGCTTTATCACACTCACCAATTTCTACTATTTGAACAACTTGCAAAGAGAAAAAATGAAAAAAAAAAAATTAGAAAGCTAGACTTACAATTTTTCCCCCCACGAAAACTCTCTAGTTAGGTACCAAAAAATAAAAAGAATTACAAGTTATTTATAGGGAAAAAAAATCTAATTCCAAACTTGAAGTAATTCGGTTGAGGCAGGATCATTCTGCCAATTGCTTTCGTTTCAAATTGGACTCTGCCATCTTTCACTCCCATCCATTTACGAATGAGAACAATAATAAACAATAATCATATCAAAACATGATTTCTTATTTGCCAAAGAAGTCTTCTTGAGTTGGAAGGCAGTAATACCAACAATAAAAGCATTCACATGTAAGTAAAGAGGAAATTTCTTTGACACTTCTAGAGCATGAAATTGATTTTGTCCACTGCTTTTTTGATTTATGAAAAATGCATATACCTAAAAACAATTTAATAATTATATATATATATATATATTTGAGAAAATCCCTCGAAAAATCTTGATCCGGGCTCAGTAAAACATAACAAACGAACGCCAATCGAGCTGGGCTCCGACACACACTCCGGTTGCCACAAGTTTGCCCACAAAGGACAGACTTTGGTGGTAATTAAATACACCCACGAAGGAAGAAGAGAATAGAGATAACAATGGTTGAATTTCTCCTCCGAGATGGCTGTCCTCACGTTTTCTCTCCACTGTTCAAATGCACACACGAACCTAGGTTGGGAATGGAATGCATATATAATGGATTAGCTCAGGTCAACAAATGGGCCAAAGGATAATTGGGCCAACAATCCAAAACCACAAATAACCAAGTAATTGGGCTATTAATATCGGGAAAAATTCTTAGGGAAAATTACATAGCTCAGGCGTTTGCAAATTACCAATGCAAAAGTAAGGCTCAAAAGTTTTTTTATACAAAAATCAGGTATGAAATTAATAATGAATTAATTATATATTTTCCACAACCCTAATTCAATTGAAAACATTCGTCTCTCTCTCCCAGCACCCCAGCCCCGACATCCACTCCATTTATCTTCTCCCTCTCCATTTCCCTCTGCTACGCCGCCGTTGGACCACCCACGGCCGGAGACTTACCCATATCACCTCAAACTGGTGGCTTGTGCGAATCACAGCAAGTTACCACCGCGAAGCACCGCAACCAGAAGCAGGCGAAGCAGAAGAACTGCAACTCGTGGCGACGTTGCTGCCCAGACACCACCGACTGCGCCGCCGCTGCCAGACGCCGATGTTCTGCACAGATCGACGTCGCTATTCCTCCAGATCGACGTCGCGCTGCTGCTGCCCGATTTGCGACGCCGCCTCGACTTTTTGGGAGTTTTTTTTCTTTTTATTCGATCCATGTGTGATCGGCAGTGTAGTGAGTTTTTTTGTTTTTGCTTCGCGATCTGATGCGGTGGTTGGGAGTGGTGCGAAAATCTGAGGTGTGCTGTTTGACGGTGGCTCTAGCGGTGGGTTTTGGTGGCAGCGCTCTAGCGGTTCTTTGTTTGTTGGTGGACACGGTTGTGGTGGTTTGATGTGTTTTCGTGGTGGTTTTCGTGGTGTTGGCGGCGGATGTGATGGTGTTGTGGCGGCAGGTGGTGGATCTGGTATAACGGTGGTGGATGTGGCGGTGGTGGTTTCTGCTTGTGGTGGTGGTATGACGGTGGTGGATGTGTGGTGTCTGTGACCAAGAATTAGATGTCCGTGACCAATTATTTGACTGATCTGTGACTAAATATTAGGTTTATGTGACTAAAATTAATCTGTGACCAACAAATTGTGACTTACGTGACCTATAGATAAAATGTGACCTATAAATTAAATGATGTGACGTCGAAAATAATATGTGACCTACAAAATTTTTGATCTGTGACCACGAAATAATCTGCGACTAATTAATTTGACGATATGTGACTAGTACATAAATATGTAACCTATAATTATGAATCTGTGACCATTAATCATAATAATTTTATTATTTTTATTTAATAAATATTTTTAATTAATTAAATTTATATCTGATTTTTGAATTTTCAAACTATTTACCTTACTTTTGAATTGAAGTAAAGAATACACCTTAGATATGAATTTTTCCCAAATTCTTATTTCAGGTTTGAAGTTTATCCCAATTCAAAAAGTGAAAATTACACATTACCCCTACTTTTCAAAATCCTATTTTCTAAATCAGAATTTAAGTTTATAATTCCTAAATCAGAATTTAAATTTATAAATTCAGAAATCAAAAATTTTATTTAATATTTTAATTAAAATAAATATTAGAAATTCCAAACCCTAGAAATTCATTTTCCCCTTCTCTCCCCGCCCCTTCTCTCTACAAATTTCCACCCAAACCGTATCCTCCCTCTCATTTCTCTCTCTTCAATCTCGTCGCCGTCTCTCTCTTCATACTCGCCGCCGTGACTATCAGCCAAACCATCACCGGCCAGAATAACAATCGCCTATTTTTCTGATCTACTGCTTTACTGAAATTTGGGTGTATTTTTTGTTGATGATTTTGCGGTTGGGGGTTTTTGTCGGTGCGGTGGTGTGCTAGCGGTTGGGGGGTTTTTGTTGGTACGGTGGTGTGCGATGGGTGGTTGGGTGTGGTGCCGTTGACCAGTGGGTGGGATATGATGGTGTGTGCGGTGGACCAGTGGTTGTGTGCAGTGTTTTGTGTGGTTGTTGGCGATGTTGGATCTGGTGGTGGAGGTGAGTTTTTGTCGTGGCGATTGTTGGCGATGGTGGCTGGCTGGGATGGTGGTGTGTGCGGTGTTTTGTGTGGTTGTTGGAGATGGTGGATCTAGCGATGGAGGTGAGTTTTGTGGTGGCGTTTGCTGGCGATGGTGGTGGTGGTGGTGGTGGTTGGCGGTGATTTTGTTGATACAGGCTGGTGGTGGTCGTGTGGTGGTGGTACAGGCTGGTGATGGCGACGTCAAGGTGGCGGGGTTGCAAGCTGTAAGGTGGAGTGGTGTTGGTGGTTGTCTAGTGGTGGTGCAGGTTGGTGGTTGCGATGGCGGCGATGGTGGTGGTGCTGGCGGTGGCGACGGCGATGGTATGTTTGAGAATTTTTTGGTTGGTTGTGGTGGTGTGGTACGATGGAGGTGGTGGTCACAGATTATTTGGTTGACTGTGATCACTAAATTGGTTAATTTGTGACCAATAAAAAATGTGAACTGTGACTAAGAAATAACGAGTGACCTAATCTGTGACCAATAAATAATATGTGACTAATGAAAAATATGAACTCTGACTAAAAAATAACATGTTGTGACCGATTATAAGTTGTGACTTATAATGTTCGTGATCTGTGACTGATAAAGAAATTGTGACTTATAAATTTTTTATCTGTGACCAAGGAAAAAATTGTGACTTTTAAAATTTTTGAATTGTGACCGTAAAAAAATTTGTGACATATAAAAATTTTGATTTGTGAACGAAAAATAATATGTGACTAATTAAATTGTGAATCTGTGATCGATAAACAAATTGTGACCTATAAAATTTTTGAATTGTGACGTAAAATAATTTTTGACATTTAAAAATTCTGATTTGTGATCGAAAATAATATGTAACTAGTTAAATTGTGAATCTGTGACCAAATTATATAGATCTGCGACTTTAATATATTTAATTAATTAAATTATAAATAATAAATAATAAAAATATGATTTTTGAAAGTTGAAACTTATTTTCTTATTATTGAAATGGGTCAAAATTATACCCTTATGACAATTACCCATTCAAAAATTAGGTACAAAGTTTAAAAATTCAAAAATTAGGTATATATACAATTAATTAAATATAATAAAGTCATATTATTCGATTAATGGTCACAGATACACAATTAAGGTAACAATTTATTTATTGGTCACATATTATTAAATTGATTAGTCACAAATTATTTGGAAGTCACAATTCAAAAATTTTACAGATCAAAGTTTATTTCGAGGTCATAAATTATCGGTTACACTTTATTTCGAGGTCATAGATTTTCAAATTAGTTAGTCACAATCTTTTTTCAGTCAAATATTATCAAATTTTTAGGTCACATTTGAGTTTTTGATCACATATAACCGAATAATTGGTCACAGACACTCTTCGTCTCATCCCGTCACTGCGACAATTGTCGCCACCTCCATCGTCACAGCCACCTCCACCTCCACTGCCAATAACAACACAACACCACGGCCACCACTATTGCGGCCACCACTATTGCCACCACCACTACCACCGCATCCAACCATACCACCATCTCACATCCATCGATCTGAAAAGAGCCCCCAACTCCAGCACCACCAACAGATCGGCTATCTGCACCACCTGCACCAACGACCTAGATCCTAGATCCACCAACACCTCACCAGTTTTTGGTTGCTGGCTCATGCCCAATTGCAAAAAACAAGCCCGGAACATTCAAATCAAAAACCTCATTATTGACAACAATCTTCACCTTCAAGCCCCCCCAACGACCTTTCCCCATATGCCTCCACAACCACAGAATTCCACAAGACTTCAATCTTGGGGTTTGAGAATGTCCTGTTTTGCATAACTTTGAAGCCCGAAATTCATCTCTTCGGTGAATAATGTATACCTCAGAGCCATATTTGGTTAAGAAAGTGGATTCTTCCATAGCAGAGTGACCACCACCAATAATGACAGGGGGTTTATTATGGAATATGGGGCAACACCATTGCAGATGGCGCAGGCAGATATCCCGAGGTTCCAAAAGGGCCTCTGAACCTGGGAAACTTAGGCGTGGTCTCCGTCTTGCAATTCGTGGTGTTGCAGTCATCGTTGACGTGGCGGTAAGAGAGGAGAGAGTGTAGAGAGAGAACGACGAGCGGAGAGAGAGAACAACGATAGGAGAATAATTAGGGTTTGGGTTTGGGGTGGGGGTGGGCGTGGGGCCACGTGGGACGGTTGGGGTTGGCGGTTTTATAATTAGGTTGATACCTGATGTTTGAATAAATAAACTTCCTACCTGATGTTTGAATTGTGAATTTTAACACCTAGGTTCATGTAATTTCCTCATATCACAACCAATTCAAAGCCAAACAATAACTTGGATCATCCACAAGTATTGGGTCACGAGTAACATTAACTTAATCAAGCTGTTTCTAGTTGTCTCAAGTTGTTTTTGGGGTTGAGCTATCAGTATAGTGTCGACATAAATTATCCAACATCGGTTTAATATCATCGTCCAAGATTTATTGGGTATCAAAAACTCAACAAATCTCCACCTTAATAATACTCAATCAATCTGCAAGCAATCAAAACATGAAGTTAAAACTTGAACAAGCAGGGTAACCAATAAATAATCCGGACATTTTCATCAACTTTTTTCGACAACCTGCATTTAATCATGCATTTACCAATTTCTCATTCCTTTTTTTGCTCAAATTTTAAATAATCTGGACATTTTCATCAACTTTTTTCGACACTCTCATCAAATTAAACAAAGTTGAAGAGAATCTACAATTAATCTAGACACATCTATGCTGTCTAATATTTTTTTCATGAATTTCGAACATCTAGATTTTCTCGCCAAATTAAGCCATTGTTTGATACATATTCTTTAAAACTCATTTTAGTCCAAACTCATTTTTAATCATGCTTTTTGCACGTGAAAACATAATTTTCGTTTACTTCTTAACTGCACATTCTTTAAAATATTACTTTTCATAAAATTTATTTAAAAAAAAACTTTAAACATGTCATAAGTAAAATTGGAAATTTACACCCACATATATTTTTAAACTTTCCAATCCAAAAATCAAGTTTAAAAGTTCTTTTTATTAAAAAATTAGATGATAATTCAAATTTTAAAAATTATATATTATTATTAAATTAAATTAATCTACATATTCCACCTCGCCTTGCGTCACCTCAACCCTTCCAATCTTATCCCATCCATCCCACCAATTTTCACTCAAACGTTAAAGGGGCATTCTCTTTGCTGTTTTCGGGCCTTTTTTGTTTTCGATTTTCCAAAAATTGAAAACGCGTTTTTTTTCCCATTTTCGAAAACGAGTTTTTGAAAACAGCTGAAAATTTTGTGAAGAAAACAAAAAACAGCTTTTTTTACGTTTTAGCTGTTTTCTTCACAAATCTGCCAAAACTTAAAAAATACGGATTGGAAAATATTTTTTCAAAACGACGAAAAGAACGAGTTTTCAACAATCTCAAAATGGACACCCAAAACACAAAATACAAAATGAATTCAAAACTTAAAATACAAAACTGAAATACGAAGAGAACGCCCCCTAATCATTTCCCTTCTTTCTTCTCTCTCTTCCTTTCCCTTTTCTCTATCCTCTCACTCACACACGGAAGCTGCCAGAAGATCTTCCTCTGCCGAGTGCCACAGTACTCGATTCATCTCTTCCTCTCTTTATACTCTCCCTCACACATGGGTGCCACCAGAAGATCTTTTACCGTCAGTCGCTGATGTACGGGGCAAGAGCCGCCTTGAGGCGGTGCTTACAGAGGTATGAGCGCCATTGCGCATTGATCATGAAGTTTTTGGGGGTAGTTTCTTCCTACTTCAATCTACTATTTAGCCGGAGTTTTGGGATGATTTTTTGGTATTTTACAAATGGTGGTGATAGTGATGGTAAGGTGGTGCACGCAATGGTGGTGAGGTTGTGGTGGTGGCGCTAATGGCGACGGTGCAAGTGGTGGTGAGGTGGTACGATGGTTGTTTGATGTCGATGGGGGTGGGATGTGAGTGTTTGTCACCAATAAATTGATTAATTTATGAACAATAAAACAGATAATTGTAATCAATAAATAATATGTGATCTAAAAAAATAGGAGTATAGACTAAATTTGTAATTGTCACTCATATTTTGTTAAATTGTGATCTATTAATTTGAAAATGTATTATTGTGAAATAAATTGTGAAGTATAAATTTTGTGATAAAAATATAATAATTTATGATCGATAAATAAGTTACGACATATAAAGTTTGTGATATATAATCGAGAAATAATATGTGACATATTAATTTGATAATTTGTGATCGAGAAATAAATTGTGATCTTTGAAATTTGTGATTTAGGATCGAAAAAATCGTGATCAATTAATTTGATATTTTATCATCGATAAATAAGTTGTGATCTATAAATTTTGTAATTTATGATTATGACATTCTGTGGTTTGATTAGTACATAACTGTGACCATAAATTGTATAATATTGTGACCTTAAATTAATAAAATATTTTAAATTATATATTTAATTAATTTTAATTAAGACCTGATATCTGATATTTTAAAATAATTTTCTTAATTTTGAAATTATATCTTTCAAACACCTTAGTAATGTTCTCTAAGAAAAATTTACGAGAGTTTGAGTCGATTTAGATACTCAACTTCGCCTACAATCATTTTTAATGATAAAATGAACCCGTTTGATAAAATTTGTGAAGAAAGTCCAATTCATAATAAATAAATAATTCTAATTTGAAAAATATTTCTACATTAAACTTAGTGACATTGTAGAGTAACTTTGATAAAACTTTTTGTAAGTTATAGACAATGAGTTCTAGAGGTGTTTACAAAAAATATATTTTACAAATTTCATTAGGGCTGGACAAAACTCTTAAATCAAATCGGATCAAACTATTCGATTTGGGTATTCTTAGGTTAAATACCCTTATGGGTACTAGAATCGGGAATAAAAATCGAGAAACGAAGAATAAAATCTACCTAATTTTTTTTCGGATAAGCCAAATTATTTTTTCCTAAATAGAATTTTCAATTAACTAATTAAGTGATTGACTATATGCTATTTTTTTTTTCTAAATCGATCAATGGGATGGAATCATCGATGTTTTAGCAGTATTATTTATTTTTTAATAATTTGTAAACATTGATAAATAAATCTTATTAGACAACTTGTTGTTTGTATATTTTTGAATTGGACTATGTTATTTAGTAATAGTTAAGATTGAACATATTATTGATTGAATTAATGAACAGTTTGATTACATAATTAAATTTGGATTTGACGATTCCATTTATTAAATAACCAAAAATTTTGGTTGAAATCGATTCTCTTTAGAGCTGAACCATGTCTAAGCCTAAACTTCTTGTAAAGTTTAAAAAACTTAACCAAACATACTTCAAACTCGAAAAAAAAAAATGAAAGCATCATGACAACGTTAAATTAAGAATTTTGTTGGACAAGCCAAAGCCACTAAAACTTCAACTACACGAACGCAAATGGCCCAATTGAACTAGATCCTTGAGTCATGTCGGATGATCGCGGATGGTTAAATCGACAGTTTGAGTCAAAAAGAGATAAGTATCATTACATATGAACAAAAATGACATCAATATCTCTATTGTTTGTTTGGAACATGAACGACATCAATGTCGAAATGTTTGTATTGAAACAAACCCAACATTGTGATGTTAGTTCAACTATTGTTTCACGCTCCAAACAACTCGGAGCATTGTTACTGAGTACAAGCATCACTTTCAAGCGAAATTGATGAGAATCATGGAGGGCAAGCTAACAAAGATCCATTCCATGTTCCAGATTGATACAGATCAATTAGAAGAAAAGATCCTAAGCTAAGAAGAAAATGGAAGGATATAAAGTATATGCAAAAACGTACAAGATGTACAAAAATGCATATAACTTTCAGTTCGGTAGTTGGATTTTCGCCATGAGTACAATCCGAAAACGTCTTTCGATTCTACACAAGCTTGTTGGATGACTTAATCAAATTTTGAGGGTCAAATTCAGTTGTTTAGGGGTCCATTTTTGCGTTTTCATGTTTTAAATTAGTTTTAGGATATTTTAGTTATTTGTAGTATTTTAGTCTTATTAAGATTTGTTTTGTAGTTTTCTAATTTATTTGAATTTGTCTTTAGAATTATAGTTTTATTTTGATTAGGAGTTTATTTCATGCATATAAAAGACACATTCATAATATAACTAAGACATTAATTTTCGAGAATTAACAATAATGTGAAATTTTTCTCTTTCTATCTTGTTCTTAATTGAACAGAACTTATCAAATATTTTTAATATTTGTGACGTTCAAACTATCTAAACTTATCAAAGATTCATACTCTTTATGACATTCAACAAATTCATAGCAATGTTCTTAGTTTTTGTAATTAACGGGTCAAGTTATTCCGAAACTTTGGTTATTTGATTCAATAAATTATTGGGTCAAGTTTCGAACCGAGATTTTAGTTTTTTTTTTTTTTTGAGTTGTGATTAAATCTTTTGTAGGTTTCGGAGCTACTATTGATATTCAATTCAACTTAGGAGACGGTCTTGTATCAACCACCTTTGAAGTTCTCAAAATTGTCCACCACCTTCAACGTTCTTCAGTGAAAAGAAAGTATCTTCATTCGCTCATTTTCACCGTTCGAGTGGGATCATCCCTTTTGATAATCTTTTTTCTGTCCTCTAGGCATGTCTCAGACATGCCGAGTGACCGTGGACAATCGAATCGATTTTTGAGCCAGAATGAGATAAGTGTCGATACTCGTTACATATAAACGGAATTGAAATCAATATCGCTATAGTTGTGCTTTGGATAGTAATGGTATCAATATCGATATGTTTGTAGTGGAACAAAGTCAATATCATTACGTTAGTTCAACTATCCTTTCACATTTCGATTTACTGGAGCATCATTATTGGGTGCAAGCATCACTCCCAAGCATTCCATTGATTCGACTTCGAAGATGGTCTCGTATTGAGCACCTTTGAAGTTCCCAGAGTTGTACCACCTTCAAAGTTCTCCATGGAAAAAAAGTATATTCGTTTGTCCTTTCTTCGTTGTTTAAATGGGATCAACCTGCTTGATACTTGACGTTTAGAGCGAGAACGAGATAAGGGATAGATGAATTTTTTCTTTCTCTAGGATTTTTATTAAGACATAATCTTTGTTTAGTGAATGTTTATATACATTTACCATCAACACAACTCTATAATTTTACTGTTATACGTTATGAATTGTATATGTGACTCTTGAAGAAAGTAGCAACACTTGAAGAAAGTAGCAACACGCTCTATTTTTAACATAATTACGTCAACATCGTGTTAACTACAGTCAATAAGGGATATATAATTTTTTTATATAAAAATTGTATTGCTTGAAGGCTACAATAGACAATATGAAACATGTTTTTATCATAATTGTGACATTGAAGAAATTGGCTCACGGGATATGAATGTCTCGATACAAGGATTTTCATGAATTGAAATAAAAAAGATAGTTTTACTATTTATCATATGTTTAAGTTTTGTTCCATTAAATTATCTTGACAAGATTTTAACGAGATAATTTTTTTTTTTTTTACTTATTTTATTCATTTGGTATTTTTGTCACATTGATATTTTTTCAAACATAGTCTTGGCGAAAATAGTTATTACGTAATCATTCATTCAAGGAAGAATGTAATAAATTAAATATTTATAAATGACAATTGTATCATTATAAATATAGGCTTTATTGCTCAATAAATTAACTCGGATTTTGGCTCTCCTTATTTTTTTTCGTCTTTATATTCTATTACTCTCAGTTTTATAACAAATTTCAACTTAAAAGAATTTGTCCATTTTCTTTTCAACTTATGCAGTAAATTGTTTATGGGAAAATTTCATAAGTAAGAGCATAAGTATGATCCATTTCAATAATAAAAAAACTAGTTTCAAATTTCAAAAATCAGATTTTTATTAATTTTTATTTATGATTTAGTTAATTAATTAAATATATAAAGGTAACAGATATATACAATTTGGTCACACATTGTCAAATAAGTTAGTCACAAATTATTTTGAAGACACCTATCAAATATTTTATAGGTCACAGATTATTTTAGAGGTTACAAATCAGAATTTTAATATGTCACAAATTATTTTACGGTCACGATTAAAAAATTTCATAGGCCACAATTTGTTCATCGGTCACAAATCACAATAATTATAAGTCACAACTTATTATACGGTACAAATTATCAAATTATTGGCCACAGATTAACAATTTCTTAGATCACATTATTTTTCAGTCACGAATTAAAAATTTTATGTCACAAATTATTTTACGGTCACAATTCAAAAATTTTATGGGTAACAATTTATTCATCGGTAACAAGTCAAAAATTTATAATTCACAGTTTATTTTTCGGTCAAAAATCACCAATGTAATAAGTCACAACTAATTATATAGTTACAAATTATCAAGTTATCGATCACAAAATAACAATTTTTTAAGTCACACGTTATTTTTTAGTCACGAATTATCTTTTTTATTGGTTACGTATAATTTATTGGTCACAGATTAACCTGATTACAGTCAAACAAAAATATGGAATCATTCCAACCCCACCGCACCAGCACACCCACCAGAGCCACCATTACTGCACATCACCACTGCACTGCACAACAACCACCCATAGCACACCAACCACCGATCGCAGACCACCACTGCACCACACTTCACACCAACCCCCGATCTGTAGTGCCCATTGAGAAACGCCAACCAGTGCCTCGTTGCATGCACCGTCGTCAAACACCACCACCTAGCACCTCACTGCGTGCACCGCATCACCACACACCACCACCAACACCTCACCACCGTACCGCACCGCACCGCACCATCGCCGCTGCCACAGCAACATCGCGAACCACACCAAAACCTCCATCGACCACCACAAATCACAACTCCATAGATCTGTGCGAAGAAATCAAACTAAGAAAAAAATGATCGCGAACCACACCAAAACCTCTGCCACAACCACCAAAAATCACAGCTCCACAGATCTATACGAAGAAATCACACTAAGAAAAGAAACTGATTCCCTCCGCCTCTGCCTCACACCAGCACCACCACCCATTCTCTTCTCCTACTCGATTGCAGTGCCGATGACGACGGGGGCTTGTAGTGTGGTGTCGCCCAGAGCAACTCCTTCATCGCCAGTTGCCGGAGTTTGAATGGGTAGCCGACATTCGAAGAGAGAGAAATGAAGAGAGATATAGAGAGGAGAGAAATGAAAATAATTAGGATTGAATGAAATTTGTATTATAATATTTAATAATTAAATATGAAATATCTTATTTTTGAACAATGAAACATCCCATCTGATTTTAGAATTCTGAATTTTTAAAGTAGGGTATGGTGTAATTTCCACATTGTTTATATTAAAAAAAAAAAATTTAATGTGGAAAGTTCAAAGGAAACTTTAAAGATTAATGCAAGTTTATTCAATTTTTATATTATTATTATTATTTATTTTTTTTGAAACACCCCATTTTACTCGATGACGGTTATGATAATAATTTTCTTTTTTTACTAGTTCCAATTTCTTAATTAGAGATTAATAAAAAATATTAAGTGAGAAATCCAGATAATTAACATTTGACAGGTTGTCAAATCTTCAAATACAAATTTTTAATTGGACCACAGGAAAAAACTGTATTAAAAATATGGAAAGTTAAAGACTATCGTAACTAATGAAACTATGAATTCGATCAGGAGTTTCAATTATTCGTTTATTCATTCACTTCGATTACTTGGTAAAGATGTAACACTTAAAAGGAATGTTTTCAAATACTTATCAGAAACAATAAGGAAACAATCTGAAAATAACGGATAGTTCCACTCATACAATTCCAATCAGATTATTTCCTATTTCCTAGTTCTAGGCTTCTAGCGGGAGTCATTTCTTATGAAGGAGAGGGGAAATTAACTATAAAACCCAAACTTTCGTTCATTTTTTCCCTATATACTTTGTTTCAATCTCTGGTCAAGGAAAAGAAAATTAATGGGTTTCTGGAGTAAATATCGCATTCTTGGTGCAGGTACATATGGAACGGTACATTTAGCAGCAAAGGTCGATCCTCCTCTTTTAGTTTCTACCGCCGCCGTGAAGTCCGCCGTTTTTCCGTTTTCGAACTGGGTGAAGAAGGAGGGAGAAATTCTGTTCGAATTGAGAGGTTGTCGTGAAATCATCCAGTGTTTTGGGGAAGATATAAGTTTTGAAAACAATAGAGAGGTCTATAATCTTCTCCTTGAATATGCATCCGGTGGATGCCTCACTGATCTGATCATCAAAACTAGAGGCAATATGCCAGAATCTGTCGTTGCGTGTTACAGTTATATGCTGCTTAAGGGTCTCTCTCACGTCCACGAGAAAGGGTTTGTTCATTGTGACATAAAACCCGCCAATATTCTTGTCTTTCCTAGCGAAGATGGTTCTTCTTTACACAATCTCAAGATAGCAGATTTTGGACAGGCCAAGAAAATCGGAGAGGGAGGTGAAAATCTTTAATCCTGGGCGATCGATTCACAACAGAGGGGCACTAATCTATTCGTCTCCAGAATCGATAGCTTTGGGGATTCACAAGCCAGTTACTGATATATGGTCTCTTGGTTGCATCATAGTGGAGATGATCACAGGGAAACGCATTTGGTCGACTGCACGGAGTGACGCAGAATTGTTTCAGCAGATTGGATTTGGTAATCCAATACCCGAAAATATTTCCGACACTGCGAAAGATTTCTTGAACAAATGCTTGGCCAAGGAACACGAACAGAGATGGACGGCCGACATGCTATTGAGTCATCCATTTATTGTCAAGAATTTGGCAACATTGCCTCCAAATTTTGACGATCGAGAGCTGTTCTCTCAGACTAATCCCTTTTCGACTGGTATATGGGCTTCCACATTGAACCTGTTTACCATTCCACCTAAGCTTCATCTTCCATATCCTTACCAACTTTGTGCACCACCCGGCAAGATTAATCAGAATGTTCGTGTTCGCTACCTGTTACCTTAGAAGATATATCAACCCTGCCAGAAGGTTCAAAATGCCGATTGGTACTTGGTGGAAACCATCTGAGAAAAAGTTGCTATCTAGTTTAGAAATTGTAATATTTTGAATTTTCTAGGTTTTTTTGTAGTTTGCAAGAAAGTTTAGGTGGATATGTAGATTTTGTTTAGTCATATTATAATTCCAGGTACTATTTTCTTCAATTAGGTTGTGTCCAGTTTGCACATTCAGTAGAGTGCTTGAGATTCACGTTTAATTTTGGAATAAATTTCAATTTTAATATTCTCATTCAATGCAGTTATAGTTGTGAATAACGATTTCATTGCCGTTATTTTTTTTTTATTTTTTTTTGCATAAAACGATGAGATTCAATGTGAAAATATTTTAGCCCCTGTTTGAGCTACATTATTTGAGAAAGAATGCATTTTTATTATTGATGTGATGAGGAATATGTGGTTGAAAAATGAGGAAAAGTTATTGATGTGATGAAAAATATTATTTTATTGAAAAATGTGTGATTGAAAATGAGTAGAAGAATGAGAATGAGAAAAATCATGTGGCTCAAACAAGGGCTCAATCTCATTTGTACTTGCTTTCATCTAAACACTTTAATCACCCACGTTACTCCACTTCAATACTCCATTGCAACCGGTAACATTAATAAAATGAAGACAAAAGAAGATGTCGGAAATCATAGAGTCAATTACATCTACATGACTAATTGTTAATATGAATGCGCTGTAAATTTCACAATTATACAAGTGACGGTCTAAGGCTCAAAATGCCGTGCTAACACCATAGCTAAATTTTTCCCTCCACATAAGTATACAATCCAAGCGAATTGCATTTGCATCCATCATTGATTGTAAAAATTCTATGTACTTCAAAGTGAATATCTCATAATTAGACTACAAATTCGCTGTACAGTTACGTTAATTCTCACAAAAAATAATGCAATACCTAACAAGTATAATAGTGATCGATATGGGATTACAAATTAAAAAGCATTCTTCAAATGACAAAAAGTCAAAAGTATCGAATCTCTTTATTTGCTATCATTTTAAGGATTAGACTTGGTTTTACCTTAAACTTTATTCCAGGGCCATGAAGTTAAAAGAGGAAAGACTACACAAGCTATAAATTCATTATTTGAAATGTTACAATGGCTTTGTGTAACGCCCCGACCCCTAGTGGACTGGAACGCTACTTACTTTACTTAACTTAACCGGTGGTTTAGCAACAAGTGTACATATCTTAGCGGAAGCTTAAATCTTAACAACATTCTTTTTTGTAGAATATTGAATTAAAACACTTTATAACTTTCCAAAATAACGAAATATAATTTATTTGATGAAATCATGACTTGTTCAAGATACTCAAAACAAATAACGTTGGAAATAACATTTGAAACGTTAAAGACTTTAAATCTAAATCACTTGTTCACCGGGTTCCCATAGGCTTATTGCATCTCCTTCCATCTCTTCCATCATCCAACCCGGTGCATCAACATTTGATCTGTAGATATAGGGTAGAAACCCGTGAGTTGAAAACTCAATAGGCTTCATAGGTGCAATCGTGATTAAGCTAAGCATTTCATAACAATTAACATTAGAACTTCCATAAAACATGCCGTACCCGGAGGTACCATTTGACATGAAAATGTATGCCGTACCAACGGAACCATTTGACATGAAAGGTGCATGCCGAACCGAAGATACCATTTGACACACAACATTAACCTTTAAATGTATGCCGCACCGACGGAACCATTTGACATGAAAGGCACATGCCGAACCGACGATACCATTTGACACACAACATTAGCCTTTAACATATAACATTACTTGCTAGAAATTATAACTTAAACACGTATAACAACTTTATGCACCTCTACCTACCTCAATTTGATGCTTGATGAACTTTGAAAAGAACTTTGAAAAACTTTGGATGAACTTCAAAACTTTGACGAAGCTTGGACGTTTGGACCTTCCTTTATTGTTTGAAAACACCTTTTGAAATCATAAACCTTCTTGCATAATATTTTTGCCCACCCTTAAAACTTCTGGAAAACACTTTGAAAAACCACCTTCCTTTTCTCTCCCAAACTCTCTATTTTTTTCTCTCAACTTTGAAAGCAAATTGAAAATGCTTTTGGTGTGAAAAATCAAATGAGTGAAGAGGATATTTATAGGTGAGGTTTGGGGTGGGTGAAATGTCATATTAAATAGGGTAATTAAGTAGTGCAAGTAGTGGCCATTAATTCAAAAAAATCGTGGGTTTTTCTGCTTTTCCGGTCGACCGGTTAGTTTCTCCGGTCGACCGGTTGTCCGGTTGTCACTGCACAGCTTTTGGTATTTTTATCATAACGTTTTCTCCCGATATCCAATTGCGGTGATTCAAAGTGCGTTGGAAAGATAACTCAAAGAGCTACAACTTTTATTCAGATATCATTTTCAAATTCAAATGCTTTCTAAGTCGAAAATGGGTCTCAAAGGAGACTAAAAATATTTGAAGTGTACTTTTAGCCATAAAATGAAATACTTTGCATTCCGTCCAATCTTCATCAAATTATTTTTAAGAAAATATTTTATAAACATCATTTTACCTTTAAACATGTATTGGACTATCTTTTGGGCTTATATTTCCTTTATTGGGCCTAATGTGAAGTTAATCACACAATTATGGGTCTAGCTTTATAGAAAGATTTGAGCCTCTACATCCCTCCTCCCTTATATAAATTTTGTCCTCGAAATTTACCTTACAATTGGGCAAGGAGTGCGGGATACTTGACTTTAACTTCTTCTTCCTTTTCCCACGTAGCTTCTTCCATTCCGTGATTATTCCACTGTATCTTAACCAGTTGAATCTCTTTATTCCTTAGCTTATGCACTTTTCGATCCAGTATCTTAATTGGTGATTCCTCATAAGATAAATCATTTTGTACTTCTAGGGTCTGATAACTTATCACATGATTAGGATCGTGCACGTATTTCTTTATCATTGATACGTGGAACACATTGTGTACCGCTGACAATTCAGGTGGCAAAGCTAATCGGTAAGCCACGTTCCCAACCTTATCAAGTATCCAATATACCTGGGTCGTAGCTTGCCTTTCTTTCCAAATCTAAGTACACCTTTCATTGGTGCTACCTTTAGAAAGACTTTGTCTCCCACTTGAAACTCTAAATCCTTTCTTCTTGTGTCAGCATAGCTCTTCTGCCGATCCTGTGCTGCCTTTATCCTTGCTCGGATCTGATCGATCGCTTCAACTGTCCTTTCAACTATTTCTGGTCCCAAAATTCTCTTCTCCCCGACTTCGTCCCAATGAATAGGGGATCTACATCTTCTTCCATAGAGAGCTTCATACGGTGCCATTCCAATAGTTGTTTGAAAACTATTGTTATACGCAAATTCTACTAGGGGTAAGTATGACTCCCAACTACCACCTAGATCCAAAACACATGCTCTCAACATGTCCTCTAAAGTCTGGATGGTCCTTTCAGACTGTCCGTCAGACTGCGGGTGATATGCTGTACTGAAATTTAGCTTCGTTCCCATAGCTGCTTGTAGGCTTTTCCAGAATTTAGATGTAAACCTTGGGTCTCTATCAGACACAATAGACACAGGTACACCGTGTATCCTTACTATTTCTTTTATGTACAATTGTGCCAACTGGTCCATACTGAAAGTCATTTTCATTGGAAGAAAATGAGCTGCCTTCGTCAATCGGTCTACTATAACCCATATAGCATTGTGTCCTTTTGCTGACTTGGAAAATCCAACCACAAAATCCATTGTGATGTTTTCCCATTTCCATTCAGGTATCTCTAAAGGATTCAGCAATCCTGCTGGTCTTTGGTGTTCCGCCTTAACCTGCTGACATACTATGCATTTATGCACGTACAGTCCGATACTCCTTTTCATGTTTCTCCACCAGAATGTATCTCGAAGGTCTCGATACATTTTCGTACCACCGGGATGTGCGGTGTACAGGGTGGAATGAGCTTCTTTTAATATCTCGTTCCTCAAATCCTCATTCTTAGGCACGCAGATTCTTCCTTTAAACATCAGTGCTTGGTCTGTGGCTATTCCAAAATCTTTCCTCTTATCTGTTCCAACTTCTTCCTTGATCTTCATCAAGAACAGGTCATTACCTTGTGCTTCTATAATTCGCTCTCGAAGTGTAGGTCGAATTGTCAAAGCTGTTAATTTCCCTGTGACTTGTCTTGGTGTGGTAACCACCTCAATCTTCATTCTTTCCAAGTCCTTGTCTAACTCCATTTGACAAGTGAGTAGTGACGTCAACTGTCCCGTCAATTTCCTACTCAAGGCGTTGGCCACCACATTTGCCTTACCTGGATGGTAGTGAATGGTACAGTCGTAATCATTCACTAACTCTAACCATCGTCTCTGTCTCATGTTTAGTTCCTTCTGTGTGAAGAAATATTTTAAGCTCTTATGATCCGTATAAATTTCACACTTATTTCCGTACAAGTAGTGTTGCCATATTTTCAATGCGTGTACTACCGCCGCAAGCTCTAAATCATGTGTCGGGTAGTTCTGCTCATGCTTCTTCAATTGCCTTGAAGCGTAGGCTACTACCTTTCCATTCTGCATCAGTACACATCCTAACCCTTGCTTGGACGCATCACTGTATATAACAAACCCTTCTGTTCCCTCAGGTATTGTTAACACAGGCGCAGATATCAGCCTCTGCTTAAGTTCTTGAAAACTCTTCTCACAGATATCCGTCCATTGAAATTTGACTCCCTTTCTCGTAAGTTGCGTCATTGGGCCAGCTATCTTGGAAAATCCTTCAATAAACCTTCGATAATACCCGGCCAATCCTAGAAAGCTCCGTACTTCACCAGCATTAGTCGGCGCCTTCCAGTTAGTTACTGCTTCCACTTTTGCTGGATCTACTTCAATCCCTTGGGCAGTGACTACATGTCCAAGAAATCCAACTCGTTCAAGCCAGAATTCACACTTTTTGAATTTGGCATAAAGTTTCTCCTTGCGTAGTACCTCTAGGGCTACTCTTAGATGCTCTTCATGTTGCTCCTTACTCTTGGAGTATATCAAAATGTCGTCAATAAAGACTATGATAAATTGATCTAAATACTGATGAAATACTCGATTCATCAGATCCATGAATACTGCTGGTGCATTGGTTAATCCAAATGGCATCACCATAAACTCGTAGTGTCCATAACGAGTCCTGAAAGCTGTCTTAGGTATATCCTCTGTTTTCACTTTTAATTGATGGTACCCAGATCGTAAATCGATCTTGGAAAATACCTTAGCTCCTTTCAGTTGATCTAACAGATCCTCGATTCTAGGGAGTGGGTACTTATTCTTGATAGTTAATCGATTCAACTCCCTGTAATCGATACACATCCTCATGCTTCCATCTTTCTTCTTCACGAACAACACTGGCGCACCCCATGGAGATACGCTGGGTCGTACGAATCCCATATCAAGGAGTTCCTGTATTTGCTTCCTTAACTCTTGTAGTTCCTTTGGAGCCATTCTATATGGGGCTTTCGACATTGGTGCCGCTCCAGGAATTAGCTCTATGGTGAATTCCACTTGCCTATCTGGTGAAATACCAGATAGCTCTTCTGGAAACACATCTTCGAACTCCCGTACTACTGGTACGTCCTCAATCTTTACTGTCTCCTGTTTTCCTCCTAGGATATTTACCAAATATCCTTGACAAGCTCCTTTTCTCAACATCTTCTCAGCTTGTAAAGCCGATACTAGTCGAATAAAAGGTTTCGTCTTGATTCCAAAGAAAGAAAATGGTTCCTCTCCTGGTTTCTGAAATAATATTTCCTTTTCCTTACATCGGATGGTCGCATAATTACTACCCAACCAATCCATGCCTAGTATTACATCGAAGTCATTCATCTCTATCATGTATAAGTCTGCTTCCATAGGTTTTTCCTCAACTTCAATACTAACAGATTTGGCTATCTTATCAGTACTCAAAGGGTTACCTGTAGGGATACTAACTTCTAATATACCTTCCGATTTATCACAGGTAATACTAGACCTAGCCATAAAAATCGTTGATGCAAAGGAGTGCGTAGCTCCTGAATCAAACAGTACATAAGCAGGCATATTGCCTATCAATAAAGTACCTGCTATGACGTTCGAGTTCTCCTCTGCCTCCTTTTGAGTCAGTGCAAAAACTCGTGCTTTTCCCTTCTGATCTTGATCCTTGCTGTCATCCTTTTTCGGTGCAGACATAGGACAATCCCTGACGATATGTCCTGACTTCCCGCATCGGTAACAAACATTCTTCCCTTGCAGACATTCGCCACGATGCATCCTTCCACACTTAGCACATGGCGCAATGATTGGCACTATGCTCTTATTGGCATTGGCTCCGCCATTAGCCCTCTTGTTCTGCCATTTGCTTTTTCCTTTATCTTGGTCGTTCCACCTTCGTTTCCTGAACTGCCCTTTATCCTGGTTGTCCAATTGAACCGATTTCTCCGCATTGGCCTTCTGATACCAGATTGCATGAGCTCGTTCCAACATTCCACGGTAAGACGTGAAATCGTGGGACATAAGGATCATACTCATGTCCGAGTTCAGCCCTTGCCCGAACCTTCGTATTTTCTTAGGCTCCGTGTCTACCAAATGTGTAGCATACCTTGAGAGTTGGTCAAACTTCCGTTCATACTCCATCAAGGTCATGGTTCCCTGTTTGAGTTGAAGAAATTCTCCCTCCTTGAAATCCCTTAGAGATTGGGGAAAGTACTTATCCATCACTTCCTCCTTGAACTGTTCCCATGTTAGCGCCAATTGTTGCTCCGGAGTCCTAGTTCGAGACATTGATTCCCACCAGTGACTTGCATCACCGGAGAACATAAACTCAGCACACTGGACTTTTTGAGCGTCCGTGCACCCTATCAATCGGAATATTCTCTCCAACTTGCGAAGCCACTCCTCGACTGCAAGTGGATCAGTTGCTCCATTGAAAGTAGGGGGCTTGTGCCTTCGAAATTGCTCGACCACTGAAGCATGGGTTTGAAGAGCATTAGGAGCTGGTGCTAGGGGTTGAGCTTGGTTCGGGTTCTGTCTGCCTAGGTCTTGGACTGCTTGGAGGAGATCTCTTATCAGGTTGTTCTGGTTGGCTCGCGACATTTTCCTACGGATAAGATGTAAGGTTTCTTATTAACTTTTTTTTTTTTATAAGGAAGAAAGATAAGATCTTTATTTCTCATACTTCTTGAAATCAGGATACATCATAGTTTGATAAACTTAGCATGAAAGAAGACATCATAAGGAAATGGGAATATCTAGATCTCTAATCCCTATGAGTTTTACGAAGCTTCCTTGGTGGAGCTTCATCTTCGGAAGAATCTTCCGCCTCAGGCCCGGACTCTATATCTATCACCACTTGTGGTTCTAGTTCAGGCTCCTGCTCATCCTCGGGTTCCTCTTCAGGGTCTTCTTCCTCAGCCACAGGTTCTTCCTCAGGCTCCTCATGGATTACATCATCCCATAAGTCTATCAGGGCATGGCAATATCTCTCGAACTCGAACAAGTTTGGGTTGCCTTCTAACATCTCATCTCTAACTGTGACTCCCATATCTCCCCATTGAGGTGGGAGGGAATGTATTAGGTTATTTATGGCTTCAATATGGGTGATCTCCATACCAGCATTAACCGCCCTCATGCATCGCTCATAGATGTCATGTACATGATCGCTAAGCGGTCGGTTAGGATCCATTACATAGTTCTCATAAGCATGGATAGCAATTCTACGGTTTAAATCTGCCCTATAAGCCCTAGCCGTAGTCTTCCTTGCCGTTTGTAAATATCTAACCATTCTGTCACATAAATGCTCAATTATGCCTTTTATCACATAACATCATCACATACATTTCCTTTATGCCCATAACTTTAAGTTTTAGCCCAAGTCCAATACATATCTTTGAAACAACACATTTAACTTTAACATAAACATATACTTGAAAATGTGTCATAACTTATCAAAGCATCAAATCATAACTTCCATAACTTTAAACTTTGCACATACCTGGGCTGTAGGATGAGATTCGATGGATGAATGCAATATGCCATGGAATACCTTAAACTTTCAATTTTTTGTTTTTTTGTTTTGAAAACATACTTGGTCTACAGAACCGGTTTAAAAATCATTGCTCTGATACCACGCTGTAACGCCCCGACCCCTAGTGGACTGGAACGCTACTTACTTTACTTAACTTAACCGGTGGTTTAGCAACAAGTGTACATATCTTAGCGGAAGCTTAAATCTTAACAACATTCTTTTTTGTAGGATATTGAATTAAAACACTTTATAACTTTCCAAAATAACGAAATATAATTTATTTGATGAAATCATGACTTGTTCAAGATACTCAAAACAAATAACGTTGGAAATAACATTTGAAACGTTAAAGACTTTAAATCTAAATCACTTGTTCACCGGGTTCCCATAGGCTTATTGCATCTCCTTCCATCTCTTCCATCATCCAACCCGGTGCATCAACATTTGATCTGTAGATATAGGGTAGAAACCCGTGAGTTGAAAACTCAATAGGCTTCATAGGTGCAATCGTGATTAAGCTATGCATTTCATAACAATTAACATTAGAACTTCCATAAAACATGCCGTACCCGGAGGTACCATTTGACATGAAAATGTATGCCGTACCAACGGAACCATTTGACATGAAAGGTGCATGCCGAACCGAAGATACCATTTGACACACAACATTAACCTTTAAATGTATGCCGCACCGATGGAACCATTTGACATGAAAGGCACATGCCGAATCGACGATACCATTTGACACACAACATTAGCCTTTAACATATAACATTACTTGCTAGAAATTATAACTTAAACACGTATAACAACTTTATGCACCTCTACCTACCTCAATTTGATGCTTGATGAACTTTGAAAAGAACTTTGAAAAACTTTGGATGAACTTCAAAACTTTGACGAAGCTTGGACGTTTGGACCTTCCTTTGTTGTTTGAAAACACCTTTTGAAATCATAAACCTTCTTGCATAATATTTTTGCCCACCCTTAAAACTTCTGGAAAACACTTTGAAAAACCACCTTCCTTTTCTCTCCCAAACTCTCTATTTTTTTCTCTCAACTTTGAAAGCAAATTGAAAATGCTTTTGGTGTGAAAAATCAAATGAGTGAAGAGGGTATTTATAGGTGAGGTTTGGGGTGGGTGAAAGGTCATATTAAATAGGGTAATTAAGTAGTGCAAGTAGTGGCCATTAATTCAAAAAAATCGTGGGTTTTTCTGCTTTTCCGGTCGACCGGTTAGTTTCTCCGGTCGACCGGTTGTCCGGTTGTCACTGCACAGCTTTTGGTATTTTTATCATAACTTTTTCTCCCGATATCCAATTGAGGTGATTCAAAGTGCGTTGGAAAGATAACCCAAAGTACTACAACTTTTATTCAGATATCATTTTCAAATTCAAATTTTTTCTAAGTCGAAAATGGGTCTCAAAGGAGACTAAAAATATTTGAAGTGTACTTTTAGCCATAAAATGAAATACTTTGCATTCCGTCCAATCTTCATCAAATTATTTTTAAGAAAATATTTTATAAACATCATTTTACCTTTAAACATGTATTGGACTATCTTTTGGGCTTATATTTCCTTTATTGGGCCTAATGTGAAGTTAATCACACAATTATGGGTCTAGCTTTATAGAAAGATTTGGGCCTCTACACTTTGTCCTGAGCTTCTAATTAGCTTAATTCTTTGAAACTCACATCCCATCGTTACAGTAATGTCAAGTTTGTTATAGAAAATTGCAGCCACACTTTGTTATTCTTTTTCTTGTGACACTTATTTTCCAGTATTTTCGATTTATTCTATCAGCATTTAAACTAAATTCAAATGTTTAAGTTCACCATAAATTTATTCACCAATGGATTTATATAACATGTCATCGATGCTTAGTATAAGATGAACAACGGTGCTTGCTCTCTCTCTCTCTCTCTCTCTGTGTGTGCATGCGCGCGCATATAGAGAAATAATTTAATGAGCACCGGTGCCTTCTTAGACTAAAATTGTCATTTCACATTTATTAAGGTTTCATATTTATTTTTATTTTCTTTTACATGATCAAAGGCCTCTTAGCTAAATACAATATTAGATGATGCCATTGGTCCTAATTCCCCAATCAAAATGGCCTTGAACACACCCCAATCCAAAGTTAAGAGCTTTTGAACCCATTTGATTAATTTATGAAAATACTTTTGGTAATTAGGAGAATTTTTAGAAGAAGTTGACTCAACGTGACTTCCTCTAAAAATCATTTTCGAAATAGAAAATATTTTTAAAAATTATTTTTCAAACAAAAATTAAAGTAACTTCCTCTGAAATCTCTCCTAAAATTATACAAACGGATACTAATTTATCCTAGTACTGAGTGTAGCTCTATAGCAGAAATCTTTTTCAAGTGATGGATTATGGGCTTAGTTCACTTACCAATCAATCAACCCACAACACCAATTCACCTAGGTTGCTTTCTTCTTCTCACACCCACAAAGGGAACACAAAGAGATGGCGATTTGCAAGAGCCACAAAAGGCAAAGAGAAGAACAAGGAGGAATCCGTTTTTCTCTCAAAAAGGGGGAGGAAATCACATGTGAATTATAAAGAGAAAGATAATATATATAGCTTAGGTTAGGTTTCTAGAATTGGGCCAAAAGTCCAACAATTGGGCTAACTCAAAGTAAATGGGTCAAGACACAAGAAAACCGTCCTATAGGCGAATTTGGGCCAATGCAACATTAATACAATTAAGTTACAACTAGTGGCCCACGTTGCTTTCGGGTTGATCATATGGATTGATTGATTGATATTTATTTCACTCATTGGCCGAAACCTATGAAATATAATTCAACACTATTTAACATCATTGCCCTAGATTATTGGGTATCAAAACTCAACAATCTCCACCTTAATTCCCAATCAACCTGCAAGCAAACAAAACACACAATTTATACTTGCATAATCAAGGTAACCAATAAAATTAATATCACAAACCTTACCTCGTGTTTCCATCATGAAACACATACCATACCTGCTCTATATACTTACTAGGGCTAAGGTCAAGAACACCCAAGTAGAAGCAGATAATTACAGTGATCAGTCAAGAGTAAATAAACTCGCGATGAAGATATAACTTAGGATAATACATATAGATCTTTTCAAACACGTTCACACAGAACCACAGATTAACACTAAGCTAATCAACGGGCCAACACATATGCAACAATGTATAAATGACCCCACAAAAAGATCTCACCACACTTATCCTATCACATTCCGTGTTATTCCCACCTCGAGAACACATATCTCCTCTCATTGCCCACCATGCTCACTAGACTGATCACTCAACTCATGTCTAACAAGTAAGTCACAATAGATCCTAAGTTCTTGGGATAATCCTCTATCACCACATCATTTCTCCCAACCTACGTAGATAATAGGTCTCCACCTTATAGAAGTGATAGAAGTGCATCACTCACACTTCACCTGATCAGGGTCTCTTTCAGATAAAGGATTCCAGACATTTGATCACATCTCTACTCGTGATCCAAATGTCACACTCCACATCCCCCGGTACAAACCACAATGTACCCCTAGGCATCTATACTCCATCTCACCAATAGACATCCAACACACTTACTACTAATGCATCACAAACCTACTATGCATGCAAACACATACACCAAGTAATCAGGTCACTTTAATTCATACAATTACACACATCAAACACATTGAAAGTGCAACATAATTAAGCAATCACACATGCATAAAAGATTACACACAGATGCAATGCATTTACTCTCAATAAACCTCACTAGGGTCATCACTCGACCCTATAGCCAAATTTGCATCACCCCTCATCTTACCCTTCTGCTTATCCTTCTTCTTGGGATAGTCCCTAATAAAGTGTCCAGACTTACCACAACTGTAACATCGTCTACCACTAGACTTGTCATCCCTTGCCCTTCTTACCACATTTTTCACTCGAGTTACTACTTGAATCGCTACTGTCTTGAGCTCTACCCAAATTCATTTGCTTAAATTTCATTCTATTCCTCATCATATACAACGCACCACTCCTCTTATATTCTTTTTCAACTTTAATCTCTATTTCCTTACTCTTAAGGGAATCTATAATAATCTCGGGAGTTTAGGTGTCTCTACCGTACTTAATAGCATTCTTAACCTCTCTATATGATTCATGTATAGAATTAAGCAGGATTATAGATTTAGGTTTCAGAGACCTTTTCATCACAATTAACAATATCTTGCACAAGTTTGTTAAAGACATCCAAATTGTCATCAAGATCCTTTGAAAGATCCATTTTAAAACTGAAAAATCGTTCGAGTAAATATAATTTATTAGGAGTAGAATTAAGCAAATATAAGCCCTTCGACTTTTGCCAAAGTTCTTTTGTAGGGTCTAGTTTTCCAACTTTTCTCAAAACAGTGTCAGATAAATGTAAAATAATTGAAATGTAAGCAAGTTCATCATACTCTTCTTTTTGTGCTTCTATTAAATTTGCGTGAAATTTGTCATCTATGGCTTTTGATACCTTTTGTTGACCAAAATTCCCTTCATCTTTTGTTGCCAAATTGAAAAATCTTCTTTCCCATTAAAAATTTCAACTTCAAAATGTGAAGACGTTTTTAAGAAAAATAAAACAATCAAAGTATACAATTAGGTCACACAAAGCAATCATAAGGTCACAGTATGCACCGTTCTAAATTCTCAGAGTTTCGTAAGATTTTCTATCTTAGATCAAGAGAATGTTCGAACGGATCAAGTCAAGGTGTTCTAACAGGATAATTAATACAACACGATAAAAATTTAAAATTTCCACACAATGCAGTCTCACACAGTGACTAGATGACAATTAAAGCACAAAATCAATAACCAACTTGCAATCAAAATTCAATACTTCAAATAGGGCAAAAATTCCTAAATTTCTAGCAAAATCAATGTTACTCATTCACGATAACCACAATCATGTTGTCATCCCACACAATGACGCACTAATGTTAAAATTTAACGGGATAAGCCAATTTACCAGAGCGGACCTATCTGAGTTCATAAATTATGAGAGATGCGAATCTGCTGCTTTGGGGCCACCACTATTCACTTAAAGATTCAGCAAATATACAACAGTTTCAACCGCGACCCACCAAGGGCAAAATCATCCAAATTTTCTGCAGTACCTGAAGCGAAAAACTAAAAACATAAAAATGTTAGAAATCATGTTAGGAACAAACTATCTTCGGAAACGCCTGAAAATCAGCCACGCACTGCCGCCGCCGTCGGTGACGCGCACCCACCTAGGTGCTCCTTGGTCTATTGAACATGTCAATGGTCTTGGTTTCTCCAGTAGGCCAGTCGTTTGGCCGAAAAACGGGTTTGAAGCTCTAGTTTTCCTAGAAAAATTTGGGCAGATTGCTGTCTTTGTTTCTGCTGCGATTCTGGGAGATTTCTGATCAGATTTTGGCCGAAAATCCACCACCAACCTTGCTCTGATACCAAATGTAGCGGAAATCTTCTTCAATTGATGGATTTTGGGCTCAGTTCACTTACCAATCAATCAACCCACAACACCAATTCACCTAGGTTGTTTTCTTCTTCTCACACCCACAAAGGAAACACTAAGAGTGGTGATTTGCAAGAGCCACAAATGCAAAGAGAAGAACAACAAGGATGAAGCCATTTTTCTCTCAAAAGGGGGGAGGAAATCACGCGTGAATTGTAAAGAGAAAGAGAATATATATAGCTTAGGTTAGGTTTCTAGAATTGGGCCAAAGTCCAACAATTGGGCTAACACAAACTAAATGGGTCAAGACACAAGAAAATCATCCTATAGGTAAATTTGGGTCAAGACAACATTAATACAATTAAGTTGCAACTAGTGGCCCACGTTGCTTTTGGGTCGACCATATGGATTGTTTGATATTTATTTTACTCATCGATCGAAGTCTATGAAATATAATCCGACACTGTTTAACATCATTGCCCAGGATTATTGGGTATTAAAACCCAATCGTCTGTGCAGTGCCTGTGGGATCCAATTATCAGGACTGAAACGCAGACACTAAGGGTCCGTTTGATTGCAATGGTGAAAAATGGGTAGAAAGAAAATGAATGACAGGGAATTGAATTGCCTAGAATTTGTTTTACAGGGAATTATAATTAATGGTGTTTGATTGGTATAATTTTTCACCTAATCCATTTGACTTTATTTTTCATGCAAATTGTTACTTTTTGGATGAATTTTTTTACAATCTATATTAAAATTTGTTTGGATTGTAAAAAAGTAAAAAAAAAAATTAAAAAATTAATTTTTTAAATTTTTTTTTGTTCGTTTGGCTTTGTTTTTTTATGCAAATTTTCAATTAAATGGATAAAATTTTTTGCCATTGATTTTGAAATGTGTTCCAATTGCTAAAAAAAGGCTGGAAAATATATTCTCACCAATATGGTGGAAAAACGTTTTCTAGTTTTTGTGCATTAACAGTTTGTACCTTGGAAAAGGGTGGAAAACGTTTTCCCTAGAAAACAAGCCCAATCAAACACGTGAATAATAAAAAATAGGAAAATGTTTTCCATTTTCCCAGGAAAACAAGCCCAATCAAACGGACCCTGATATCACCCGCATCACCGTCATTTATATCCGTGCGTAAAACTGCTACACCGAAACCTTTGTCTAGCCTAATTGCAATAAACCTTTCGCACAATTCGTCTCCCAGTAGAACTATCAAGAATCAGCCTTTCGTGAATTCAATTTCTATGGCATCTGGTTCGACTGTTGAAACTGCCACAGCTCCCAAATGGGCTCAGAAGGCTGTAACCATTCCTGCCCAGTGACGAGGCTGTCATCTCATTACTTCCAAGGTTTGTTTTTGATATTCTGCTTTTCATTTTTTTCCCTGCAATTAATTTCTGGTCTAGGATCCCCCTGATTTCTTCTTCTACCCTTGTAGACTTGTAGTTATTGAAACCTAGTTTATATGTTGTGCACTTGGAAAATTATTGATGCGAAAATTGATGGGTTTTGTTTTTAATTTCTTAATCCAAAGAAAGACGTGGGTTTACTCTATGATCAGAGTTTATGATTGTGGTTTAATTTAAAGGGTCATATGATGGTCTATATTCTTAACAGCAATCTAGAGGAGGAACTTATCTAACTTGGGATTTTTTCATGCGCAATAGCTTGGCTCAAATTAGGACTCCGATATATAGAGGCTGCTTGAGTAGTTTGGCACTTTTCTATATATTTTGTCGATGATAGCTGATCAAGCTGAACATGATTCAAGCTTGAAATTTTTACTGAGTGAATGCGGTTGTTGGTACTAGGTATTGTTGTTACGGGCATTCCTGAAAGGGCCCCAGCATGCGACGTGTGGCTGAACCCACGATCTACATGATGGTATTGATGGACCTGTTCTATCCGAACCCACTATATCGAACCGGCAGTGATGAACCCCTTGTCTCCGAACCCACGTGTCGTACCGAACTCTTATCACATGAATAGTAGATAGTATGACTGTCTTATGGAAGATCTCATGGAACGATCTTCTGACAGATGGTTGATGCGACAACACGCTGCAATGACGGCCACATCAATCCCGTATGTCAGAGTTCAAATGTAGGGAGTCAGAGCATTAAATGCATTGAAGTCTATGACAAGAGGCACAGCCGCTAGGATGAGGCCACGTGTCTCTTCATCCAATGGTTCTTACTCACCATCTTTTACTATAAAAGCTCACACATTGTTTCATTTGAAGGTAATGCTAAATTGGACTCTCAATACCACTTATCAATTCTCTCTATATTTTACTATTCTATTTATCTCCCCAAGGCCAACCCCCTTATATATCTTGGAGGCTCACACTTTAGCCTTCCCATACTCATATATATTTCCACGTCAACTGACTTGATTGTCGGAGTGCGTGCGGCTGGCTCCCCCCTCTTTGGAGAAGGCCACGTGCAACTGACGGTTTGTCCTAGTGTATAGGAGTAAAGGCTAAACCGGACGTGAGAGGTCCTGGGATCTATTGACAGCTCATAGGTACGCTTTTTGAGGTAAACAGATTGGCGCGTCTGTGGGAAGCCTCACATTACAACCACGAAGATCCTAGTGGTAGAAGCCGGTAGGAAGGAAGCAAGCGAAACCTGACCTTGAAGAAAGGTTGAAGTTCTTGAAAAAGAACGGAGGAAAAAAGCACCCCATCAAACTTTACCATCAGTTTAGAGCTTACCATTGCAATGAGCTCTAGCAACTATGGCTCCCATAGCCGAAGCCATCAGCAGGAAGGCTCCCACAGCAGGAGCCACCGACAGGAGACCTCTGAAGAGGAAGTCCGCCGGATCAATGTCAACATGCGCAGACCCCATCATCTTCACAAGCGAGGCGGCACAACGGTGCACCTAGCTAGAGAAGTAGGAGAAATGGCAGCAAACATGAGGAACTTGGCTGAACAAAACGCTTTCATGCAGCAATTGCTTTTGCAAATGCACGGGCAAGCCGGATACCAACCGCCCCACCATGAAACTTATCAGGAGGATGAAGAAGCCAGAATCTCCTCCCAACATGTTAGGGAGCCGAGCCCCCTAGAAAGGGAAGTGGGCATGGACACATCTTCAACTCACGTCCGTACCAATCTCGGCGGAGACCCGCCTCGGGGGGGACTTCCCCTCGAATATACGCGAGATCCGGAACCAAGGAGGTCTACTATGTGTTTGACCGAATCGGAACGTTCGCGACCCCCTCCAAATGTAAGGCAGCAGGAACAACGAGAGCCCTAGGAGGTTCGTCAGCCTAGGAATAGGCGAGAAAGAAGGGATGCCGCGAACCAGCAGAACATGGCAGAAATCACCCAACCACCCCGGTATTAGGCAGAAGAGGGGGAATCCAATAGCCTATGCCGGTAATTTGAACTAGATGACGACGATGACAGCTTGCCATTCTCGCGGGAGTTAAGGAATGCGCATCTCCCCTGCCACTTTGTGCCCCCAAAGATCCCAAAATACGAAGGCAAAGGAGACCCGGCAAAGTACCTCAACAACTACAAAACACACATGGCTCTCAGAGGAACCTCGCCGGCATTAAAATGCAGAGCATTCTACCTCACCCTCATAGGCGCTGCAGAAATATGGTACAATCGCATACATGCGGGAAGCATCAGGAGCTGGCCTGACCTCAAGAAGGCCTTTCTAAACCAATATTTGTCTAGTAAGGAAGGAGAGGCCCCCATACAAAGGCTTCAGGACATGAGGCAGCAAGTGGGTGAAACATTGAAGAGCTATTTGGCTCGTTTCACTGATGAAATGATCTATTGCGAACAAGTAACTGATAGAGAGGCCCTATCAGCACTCATGGGTGGTCTCAATATGAATACCCTATTCTAGGGAGACGTGCGGAATCGAAACCCAGCCACTTATGATGCTCTTGTAGAAATGATGAGGAGCGAGATAGTCAATGAGGAATTAATTGACCATTGCAACAGGACCTCGCTGGGACTGCTGATAAGTGCAGGTTTCGCACTTATTTTACCTTTTAACTTTCAATATTTGTTTGGTTTCCTAATTTATTTCGTTTCTTAATTTTGCTAATTTTTATTTTTAGGCGAAAACCCGAGTCGAGTATTAATGTGAAACATTTGAGCGAGAAAAGAGGCAAAACAATTGGGATGCAAAAACGCCTAAGTTCGGCGAGCGAATCCAGGAGTGTTCATACGAAGAAATGTAGATTGCGGGTTGAAGTCGAGTGAAAACCAGAAAAAATTGAAGATAGCCCAGAATTTGCCTGTGCGTACGCACAGGCCTGCAGGTCGTGCGTACACACACCTGTCAAAACCAGCGACTGAAGACATATTGGTTCCATTATGCGTACGCACATAAAACCCTATGCGTACGCATAGTGTATTTCTGGAGCAGAACCCGGGAAAATCTCGCGAATTCCTAATTTAAAATCTATCGACCCGTCTTCAACCTGACCCGTCTCATTACCTCTCTACACTATAAACCACACCTTGGAGACCATTTCTAGGGCAAGTTTTTGGGGAAAAGTCGACCAAAGAGGGAGTAGAAAATCTGGTTTGAAGACTTGCGAATTTGAAACTTTGGAGAAGAAGAAGTGGAAGGCCCCTTGTTATTGAAGATTCAATCTTTTGTTCTTCCCATCAATAAGCTTTCTACCCTCTTTAATCTACATGTTTTCCATATTTTGTAAGATTTCAATGGTTGTTTGTAGCTATACTATGAATAACTAACTTAGATGTGATTGGGGGTATTTTCTAACCCTTGAATGAGATTCCAATAGTTTTGTGCCTCATTGTTCTTATGATTAATGCGATGAATCCATTGAGTTTATTGTTTATATTGTTCTTCTTGATTGTTTAGGAGCGCTACTAGATGATTGGGTTGTTTCGATATTTGCTAATTTGAGATTTTTAGTCCGTAATTGCTAATTTGAGATTTTTAGTCCGTAGCAACTATATTTGGTGGATTATGTGGAATTTTCTATTAAATGTAGGTGGATTATCGCTTAAGTTAACAAACCGAGCTTGTGTGTTTGTACTTAATTCAATTCGACTCTCTTGTTTTAATGCTTTCGTTAAATTTAATCTAGCGATCTTATCCTAGGTTGTTTGATGATTAGGGTTGGGTAAAGAGCTTATTTTATTAAACTATAATCTAAGGAGAGTTTGAGGTAATCGGGCTTGTGATTATTCTCGAATTGTTGTTAATCGTTTGAACGAAAATCTTTTGTGAAAATGCATTGGAAAGTCATTCTTGCGGTGAAAAAATATCCCCCGATCACACTCTCTCTTTTATTGACCTTTCGCCTTCGTTATTTAATTTTTATTGCATTTCAAGTATTTCGCCTTTCCATTTTTAATTTGTTGTATTCTTTGTTTATCCAAATCAAACCCCCCCATTTATATGCTTTTGCCGTTTATTTTATTTTGTGCAATTAACATAGTTGAACCAATCCTCTACGGGTAATGACCCTTACTTGCATTGTACAACTTGAACGACATTTTTAGTGGAGTAAGGAATTATTATTTTTGTCGCCCCTTTGGTGGCGATCAACTGCCACCGACTCAAACACAAAGGCGAGACCCGTATCACACTTAGTAACACAACAATGGACCCAAGCTGGGCAAACTGTAGCCCCCACCTCAGGCCATGTACTGGTCACTACTACTCCAAACGTCATACCCTCCTTGGCATATGAGGAAGTAGGTCCCAATGGGGGTGCACAGCCAAGCTCGTCAAGAGGGAGAGGCAGAGGAAGGGGCAACGAACCTAGAAATAGGCCCTATTGTACCTATCACAGAACTTTTGGTCACAACGACAGCAACTGCTTGACAAAGCCTCGAATTCCTGAGCAAACAGGTCGGAACGAGAACAGGGGTCCTGCGAACCAAAATTTGAAGACCGCTAGCCGTGAGAGGAGAGATCCCGAACCCAGAAATGAGGAGCCATGGAGGCAAGCAAGGAACCGATCACCTTGACGCAGAGATGACAGAACTCGGGACTTGCCAAGGAGTTCACAGAGACAAAGAGAGGCTCGGCCCAACACGGACCCGAACCTCATCAGGGAGATAGACACCGTAATTGGAGGACCTCACATTGGAGGGGAATCTAGGAATGCTCAAAGGAACTATGCTAGGGAAGCCAAAGACTCTCCTATGACAAGTTATACTGTCAACGAGTCCTACAGTGGAACTCATACACTTCGGCCAATCACTTTCACGCAAGAGGATACTGTTGATGTTCACTACCCTATTGCGACGCGTTGGTTGTAAGGGCTATAGTAGCCCGAAATGGTCTGAACCGCATGCTTGTGGACAATGGAAGCTCGGTTAACATACTTTTCGACACCACATTCAACAAGATGGACGTTGGTTTCAACCCTACACCAATGACAGCCTCGTTATACGGATTCACAGGGGATAGCATCATCCCCAGGGGCAGGATCACACTGACTGTGGAGATGGAAACCCTTCATTTCACAGCCCACCACCGCATGGAGTTTTTGGTGGTGGACCACAGGTCAGCCTATCACGGAGTATTGGAGCAACCCGCACTAAACGAGCTGGGAGCTGTAACATCCATTCACCACCTGTGCATGAAATTCCCCACTGATAGGGGTGTTGCCACTCTACGAAGTGACCAGATGGGTTCGAGAAAGTGCTACCTCAGCTCCCTACGAAAATCCGACCCCCGCAACTCAAATATGATATACATGGATACAGAAATGCTAGACGCCCCTGCAGAAGGGCCAGCCCCTGAAGAAGGGGAAGACGTCGAGATGATTAATGTTATCACGGACCGAACCGCCCCCGAACAAGGCGTTGTGGACACTGTCCTGGATCCAAGGGTTACGGAGTCCAACTCTCAGGCTTCCCCGGTCGAAGAATTGGAACCTTTTCAGGTTGATTCTAATGACCACACAAAGACACTCCAGGTGGGAAAAGAACTGGAAACTGAACGAAAGCAGCTGTTGAAGAACTTCATCCTCGCAAATTTGGATGTATTCGCATGGAAGCATAGAGATATGGTAGGCATCGATCCAAAGGTCAGCTGCCACCACCTCAACATCGACCCCAAATTCATCTCACACTGTTAAAAGAGGAGATCACTGAACCCAGAAAGATATGAAGCCCTGAGAGACGAAGTTCATAAGCTGGTAAGTAATGGGTTCATCTGCGAGGCAACCTACCCGAAGTGGATATCCAACCCGGTACTGGTGAAGAAGCACAACGGTAAGTGGAGGGTCTGCATAGATTTCTCTAATCTGAACCAGGCTTGTCCAAAAGATAGTTTCCTGCTTCTAAAAATCGACCAACTAGTGGATGCTACTGCGGGACACAAACTACTAGCTTCATGGACGCGTATTCTGGATACAACCAAATTTCCATGTACCTACCAGACGAGGAAAATACTTCATTCATCACAGATCGAGGACTCTATTGCTACCGGGTGATGTCGTTTGGCTTGAAAAATGCAGGAGCCACCTACCAAAGGCTAATGAACCGCATGTTTGCGAATCTCCTAGGCAAGACGATGGAAGTGTTTGTGGACGATATATTGGTAAAGAGCCTCGAAACTAAAGATCATGTTGAACATCTTACCGAAGCCTTCAAAATTTTGAGAAAATTCCAGATGAAACTGAACCCCCTGAAATGCGCTTTCGGTGTAGCCTCTGGAAAGTTCTTAGGCTACATGGTGTATCAAAGAGGAATCGAGGCCAATCCTGATATGATTAGGGCGCTATTAGACACGAGGTCCCCTTGCAAGCCGAAAGAAATGCAAAGCTTAACAGGTCGGCTCGCTGTTCTGAACCGCTTCATCTCGAAGGCGAAAGATAAATGTATTCCTTTATTTAAAGTCCTAAAAGGAGGAAAGAAATTAAAATGGAACGAAGAATCCGAAGCGACTTTCCAAGGGCTGAAGAAGCACCTTGGGCAAGCCCCCCTCTTCTCGAAGCCCAAAGATGGAGAAGCTCTATCATTATATTTGGCTGTATCTCAGAGGCCGTGAGTTCGGTCCTAGTGAGGAAAGATGGTGGTACCCAGTTGCATGTCTATTATGTAAGCAAAGCCTTCACTTTCGCAGAATCTCGATATTTAGACATGGAGAAGCTCGCTTTTTTACTCATGACCGCCTGCAGAAAATTGAGGCCTTACTTTCAGGCCCATAGCATCCAGGTATTGACCACTCTCCCACTCAAGCAAATCTTACAAAGGCCGGACGCTTCTAGGAGACTAATGAAATGGTCCATCGAACTGAGTGAGTTCGATATTTCATACAAGCCAAGGGCCTCGGTGAAGGGATAGGCCTTGGCAGATTTCATAGTCGAATTCGCCGGACTGCAAGTCAATATGGAAACTGAGGTAGCAGAACCCCCAACTTGGAGCCTATTCACTGACAGCTCATCCGGCGAAACTGGTTCAGGAGCAGGGGTTATTTTGATAAGTCCAGAGGGGCACAGACTTTGCTGTGCCATCAGGTTCGGATTCAAGGCTTCGAAAAATGCTGCGGAGAATGAAGCCCTACTGGCAGGTTTCAAGCTATCAAGGGAAATGCAGATAAAAAGGTTAACGGCCAGTAGTGATTCACAGCTGGTGGTTAGCCAGATCAAGGGAGATTATTTAGCGAAGGACAAGAATATGGCTTCTTACCTGAAGAAGGTTAAGGAGCTCATCTCCCACTTTGAAAAGTTCGACCTTGTACATATTCCGAGGTCAGAAAAAACGCATGTCGACACCTTGTCCAAACTGGCCAGTAGTAAAGATTCAGAACTCCTCAAGATGGTGCCAATTGAACACCTCACTCAACCATCCATAGCTAAGGGCGAAGAGATCATGTGGATAGAGAGGACCCCTCTTTGGATGCAGCCAATCGTCGCCTTCTTGAAGGACCCAACTCTCCCTGAAGACAAGGAAGAAGCTTAGAAACTGAGGCGTCGAGCCGCCTATTACGTGCTCCAAGACGAAGTGTTGTATAAAAGAGGATTTTCGATGCCGCTTTTGAGATGCACCGGAGGCGATGAGGCCAACTATGTCCTAAGGGAGGTCCATGAGGAAATTTACGGGAACTATATGGCCAGAACAGCCCTTGCCTATAAGATATTCAGACAAGGATACTAATGGCCAATACTAAAAAAAGATACGATCCAGTTCGTCCGCGCCTGTGGCAAATGCCAGCGTTTCTCATCCATTCAACGACAACATCTCAAGAATTGACTGTTGTGTCTAGCCCATGGCCTTTAGCCAAATGGGGCATCGACTTGATAGGCCCGCTCCCTAAAGGGAAAGGAGGCGCCGCTCATGCAATTTTAGCTATAGACTATTTCACCAAATGAGTGGAAGCCGAACCCTTGACGAAGATAACTGAGGTGAACACTTCGAAGTTAGTTTGGAAAAACATCATATGCCGGTACGGGATCCCTCAATCACTTGTGTCGGACAATAGGAGGAAATTCGATAATAAAAAGGTCAGACAGATGTGCGAAGAGCTCGGCATCAAGAAACATTTTTCTTCCCCACACTACCCCCAAGCTAATGGCCTAGTGGAGGCAGTGAACAAGACGATAAAGCAGATTCTGAAAAAGAAACTTGACGCATCGAAAGGGGTGTAGGTGGATGAACTGTCCCATGTGTTATGGACGATTCGTACCACAAGCAAGACCGCAGCGAGTGAGACCCCTTTCTCCATGGCATATGGCGCAGAGGCAATGAGCCCCGTCGAGGCGGGATTGCCCTCACCTCGGCGCCTACAGTTTGACGTGATCTCTAATGAGAAAATCAGGCGATGCGAGCTGGACTTTCTTGAAGAAAGAAGGGACGCCTCACAAATTAGGGTCGCTACTTATCAAAGGAAAATGACCAAGTATTATAATAAGAAGGTCAAAAAGAGATCGTTCAGAAGAGGCGATCTCGTGTTGAGAAGGGTTTTCCTCTCCTCCAAGGAACCCAATGTCGGAACCTTAGGTTCGAACTGGGAAGGCCCTTACCGCATCACCGAGGAGATCAGGCCAGGGACTTTCAGAATCGAAACTCTAGATGGGAAGATGCAACCACACCCTTGGAATGTTGAGCACTTGAGGATCTACTATTAGTAATTTCTTTTTTCTTCTTCACCAATCCAGTTATTGAGGAGTATGTTTGTAGCCTCCCTGTTTTGTTTCTTTTGCTTATGGAATGAAGCTTCGGTCGTATATTATTTCAACTGCGTTCAGTTTTTCAAGACGAACCGTTTCACTTTGTAGCACCTTCTATCAAACGAAGTCAGGCATCCTACAAATCCCAAGTAAAAACAGTTCGACACGGCTTGTGTGTGGTAAACCACACGGTATTCATCAAACCTTAATTAAATTGGTTAATAAATTACCTATTATCAGCTCGAATGTTGTCCCCAACCATGGCGAACACATGCGACTTGTTAATAATTTATTCAAATTATTATTATTATCAGCTCGAATGCTGCCCCTCCAACCATGGCGAACCCATGCGACTTATAATAATTTATTCAAATTATTGTTGTTACCAGCTCGGACGTTGCTCAACGAGCCCATTCAACTTCCAATTATGTTCGACTGTCTCATCTATGAGTTCAACAAATATGAATGGTTTCAATTGAATGGAAAAAACATGAAATTCAAGTAAGTACAACTACTTTGCTACAAAAACACTAATTACGACCATCCACTACCTCCTCCACCTCTTCCGCCACATCTTCAGCAGGGGTAGAGGATTCTGCTGGAATTAACTCCTCCCTCACAATAGCCAAGTTCGACAACCCTTGCAAGGAAAGCAACATTCCTCCAATACAAGCCGAACCATCATACTCTGCCGTTTCATGAAAATGGGCGATATAATTCTCCACTGCAGCATCCTCCGCCTCAACTAACTGCTGTTTCAAACTTACAACTTCAGCAGTTAAATCAGTTGCTTGGGCCTTCAGAGCCGCCCTATCTTCGTTGGCCACCTCCAATGCTATCGAGACAATCTTCTACAAGTTATCTGAGTTCTCTACCCGCTTCGTCAGTGCATTCACTTCAGACTTGCAGAGAGATGAACCTCCTCCTTAAGCTCAGCATTCTCAGTGGAGAGCTGCCCAACCTTAGCCTACATCTCCACCTGCTTGGCCTTGAAGGCTTCAATGACCTCATCTGCTGTCAAGGCCTCCGCCTTCAATTTTTCAGCTTCCAACTCAACAGTGGCAGCCCTCTCCTCAAGCTCGCGGTTTCAATCCTGCAGCATCTTCATGTCCATTTGAGCATTGAAAATGAAGCCTTGGGACCGAGCCTGCATCGCCAGTCCAGCCTCCAGCATATCCGTGAAGCCACAAGTTTTAGCATAGGACGCATACTTGTCAGTCCAATACTTGTAATTGATTCTCGCTGCTGCTTGGACCTCGGCCGGTAGTATCTCCAATACTTCTGGAGCAATTTCATCGGTTCGACTGTTGAGAAAATCTCGAGCCTTAAACTCAGTAGGACCCTCAGTCCTAGTCTGACGCCCCCGCTTCTTTCTAACTAACCCACCCTCTTCCTCGATGCTCTCTTCAACATCAATCACTTGCATAGAATTCAAAGGCTTCACATTGATGGGCTCCCTCAAAGACTCCTCTATCGAAATTTGCCGTGTAGGAGGAGGAGGACCTTTGTTCTTTGTCAGAACCAGCTGCCTTCTCTTAGGCACCCCCCCATCAGAAGGCTCGGCTTTGTCATTTCCCTTAGCCTCCATCTTCTTCTCTGGGGGAGGCGGATTGGACTTCGACAGCCGGCTCATTTCATCCCTTTAGTTTTTGTAAGTTGACGAACTCAAACTCAAAGGTCTCTTATTCTTCGCCTCGGCCAAGCGACGCATGTGAAACATGTCCGATTTCACATACTCTTTGTTCAGGTGTTGCTCTGCAAACCGAACTGAGTACAAGTCAGCAAAGAGAGTACATAATATGCCTCGCAAAGAGAGTACATATACTTACCACGGGTCGACATCAATAAATGTGTCACGAATAAGGCTCGTTTGGCAACGACGTTCTTGAAGTCCCTCCTCTCCGAAGGTAGTTCGTATATGGCCCTTACAACGGCCCACTCACAAGGTTCAAGTTCGAACCGATCTGCAAGAACTAAAAAATTCTTGAATCAGAAACAAAATAAAATGCAAGGCAAAAAATAAAAAAAATAAAAAAATCAGGGACTACACTCACTATACTCATGATAATGGGTCGTCACAGTTATCTCTGGGACTGCATCCCCCTCCACTGTCTGCCAGCAATCCCTTATCCAGAACCAAGAGGACTTCCAGTTCTTTATTGAAGAAGGAGTGCCCTAGATACAAGGGGAGTGCGAACCCCAGGGGTTAATGCAATACCACCCTCTGCATGAATCACCCCCACTTGAGGCTCGGGGCTGAAAGAGTTTGAAAAACGTGGGGAGGTAAATTCTCGCCAAGAGTGACCTCCTTCCACAAAAGGAAGGCCCCTGCTATTTAGCTCTATGCGTTCGGTACAAGTTGGGTCGGAGCCAGGTTATACTACCTAAGCAAAAATCTAAAAAACGGGTGTAGAGGCAACCTCATCCCCCCTACTAAAATGGTATCGCTTACGGCCACACACCCCTACCTAGGGTAACAAGCCCCCTCATCAGGGGTCGGCACAAACATTTCTATGGTCTCAGGGATCCTATATTTCTCCCTAAATGTTTCGAACTCACTCGCCTCTACAGTCGAAGGCCATTCGGACGCCCCCACTTCATCCTATAGTTTCCAGACCCCTCTGGCATCATCGCAACACTATGGGGTCCCCCCATTACCTCCATTATTCTAGCAGTAGGAATGGGTGGAGACAAACCAATCTTAGCATATAATAAGGCAGTTTCCTCGTCCCCCAACGAACCCCCAAAATCTTTATTTTTCGAAGAAGAGGCCATTTCTCTTGAAAGAAGGAAGAAAACAAAAGAATCAACAACTAGGTTTAGCACTTACGCCGAAAAGGTTAGGGAAGAGCCGGTGCGTGCAAAAGAGAGCAACAAATTGGCTGGAGGATTGAGATTGCAGAAAGGAAGACCCCCAAACACCTGGTTTCAAATTTTCGCAAAGTGAAAAAAATCAGAATCTGGGGAAGAAACCCCTTTTATATGAAACGGAATTGCAGCTCAGCTCTTGGATTAACCCTAGTTTTAATCTAGGCCTTACAGCTGTCACTGCATCAAAGTCGTTGAAACGAAAAGGCGCCCACACCATTTCGAATCAACGGCCATGATCAACGCGTGCGTCGCACGCACAAGGAACTCGAGTCAACATGCCAATCGTCGCCAGTAATCATTATCATGCATTAAATTTTTGCGTAATACGAAAAAGTAAACTGTCCTCGCCATAATTACTTAGCACCTTGGGAACCAGCATCAACGTCAAATCACATCAACGACATATCACAATAGGCTCTCGCCTCTTCACAACAGGCTCGCCTATATGGCCTCGCCTCTTCACAACAGGCTCGCCTATGTGGCCTCGCCTCTTCACAACAGGCTCGTCTATGTGGCCTCACCTCTTCTACAACAGGTTCGCCTATTTAGCTTCACCCCTTCTACAGACATCACAGCCAGGCCTTCAAATCCACGCACTATATAAATAATCATACATGGACTTCGGGGACTAGTTGTTACGGACACTTTTCTTTTTCCTTTTTTCCTTCTCTACTTCAAGTCCACGCAATATATAAATAATCATACATAGACTTCGGGGACTAGTTATTACGGGCAATCTCGAAAGGGCCCCAGCATGCGACGTGTGGCCGAAACCCACGAGCTACGTGGCCGAACCCACGATATGCATGACGGTATTGATGGACCTGTTTTGTCTGAACCCACTACATATAACCGGCAGTTATGAACCCCTTGTGTTCGAACCCACGTGTTGTACCGAACTCTTATCACATGAACAGTAAACAGTATGGCTGTCTTATGGAAGATCTCATGGAAAGATCTTCTGACAGAAGGTTGATGTGACAACACGCTGCAATGACGACTACATCAATCCCGCATGTTAGAGTTCAAATGTAGGGAGGCAGAGCATTAAATGCATTGAAATTTATGACAAGAGGCCCAACCACTAGGATGAGGCCACGTGTCTCTTCATCCAATGGTTCTTACTCACTCTCTTTTACTATAAAAGCTCACACATTGTGTCATTTGAAGGTAATGCTAAATTGGATTCTTAATACCACTTATCAATTCTCTCTATATTTTACTGTTCTATTTATCTCTCCAAGACCGACCCCCTTAAATATCTTGGAGGCTCACGCTTTAGCCTTCTCACACTCATATATATTTCCACTCCAACTGACTTGATTGTCGGAGTGTGCGCGACTGGCTCCCCCCTCTTTGAAGAAGGTCACGTGCAACTGACGGTTTGTCCTAGTGTGCAGGAGTAAAGGCTGAACCAGAAGTGAGAGGCCCTGAGATCTGTTGACAGCTCATAGGAACGCTTTTTGAGGTCAACAAATGTAGTAGTTTATTTATCGTTCTTATATCTAAGTTCTTTAGAAGTTTTCAAATGTTTGTTTACATTATCCTTGTTGTGTGTTGTTTTAAGCATATCTCTTGTTTATGTTGGGTTGTTTTAGGAATGTCTCTAGGCATGTCTCCGACATGCCGTGTGATCGTGGACAATTGAATCGGTATTTTGAGCCAGAAAGAGATAAGTGTCGTTACGCATCAATAGAATTAACATAAATATTGCTATAGTTGTGCTTTGGATAGTAATGATATCAATATTGATATGTTTGTATTGGAACGAACTCATTATCATTATGTTAGTTCAACTATCCTTTCACATTTCGATCTATTGTAGCATCGTTACTGGCTGCAAGCATCATTCCGAAGCATTCCATTGATTCGACTTCGGAGATGTTCTCGTATTGAGCATCTTCGAAGTTCCCAGAGTTGTCTACCACCTTCAAAGTTCTCCATCGAAAGAAAGTATCTTTGTTTGCCATTTCTTCATTGTTCGAATGGGATCAACCAATTTGATACTTGACGTTTAGATAGAGAACGAGATAAGTGTAGTTACGTATAAACAAAAATGACATCAACATCGTTATAGTTATGTTTTGGAAATGAGCTACATTAATGTCGAAAAACTTGATCAATATTGCTATAGTTATGTTTTGAAAAGGAGCGACATCAATATTGAAAAACTTGGACTTGAACGAACCTAATATCGTTATGTTGTTCGAGGCATCACCACCTTCAAAATTCCCAAAGTTGTCCAATACCTTTGAGAGTTTGTAAATTGATCATCCAGTTAATTGCGAGCAGGTCCTCATACTTTCTTCTATGTGATGCTTTCGAAGGCCGTAGATTATTTAAAGAAATAATTCATGATAAAAAGATCGTGGAATAATAAAATTTTGTTTTGAACCTACATATCAAACATTTAACCAATTGAATTCTTATTCACAAGTCAATTTTATCTTAAAAAGTCTTTAAAATATTTCATATGAAAAAAAATGACATGAATTTCATACTTGATATTATTGTTTACTTGAAGTGAAAACCAAAGCATTTTTGAATTTGCACATAATGCCATCCAAATTGTCATCTATGGAATGTACAAGAAGTTTTATTCTTAGCGAAATTAATCATGCTACTTGTACATTATATTTGACATCAAGTTTGATATTGTGCCACATGTCGACACATGATTGGACGGTTTTTTAATTCAACACACTTTCCCGCCAAAGCATTTTTGAATTTGCACATAATGTCATCCAATTGTCATCTATGGAATGTACAAGAAGTTTTATTCTTAGCGAAATCAATCATACTACTTGTACATTATATTTGACATCAAATTATTTTGTAACCATTCATTCAATGATGAGTGTTATAAATTAAATATTTATAAATAATGACAATTGTAGCATTATAGCTCTAATTATATTCTATAAATATAGGCTTTATTGCTCAATAAATTAACTCGAGTTTTGGCTCTCTTTATTATTATTATTTTTTCTCTTTATATTCTATTACTCTCAGTTTTATATCAAATTTCGACTTATAAGAATTTTTCTCCATTTTCTTTTCAACTTATGCGGTGAATTGTTTACATCAAAATAAATTAAAAAAAGAAGAATTAAAATGTGGAAAATTCTAAGGAAACTTAAAAAATTAATGACGTCTATTCAATTTTTTTTTTTTTTTTTTTTTGAAACAAACCATTTTACCCAATGAAGGTTATGAAAATAATTTTCTTTTTTTACTAGTTCCAATTTCTTAATTAGAGATTAATAAAAAAATATTAAGTGAGAAATCCAGATAATTAACATTTGACAGGTTGTCAAATCTTCAAATACAAATTTAATTGGACCACAAGAAGGAAAAAACTGCATTAAAAATATGGAAAGTTAAAGACTATCGTAACTAATGAAACTATGAATTCGATCAGGAGTTTCAATTATTCGTTTATTCATTCACTTCGATTACTTGGTAAAGATGTAACACTTAAAAGGAATGTTTTCAAATACTTATCAGAAACAATAAGGAAACAATCTGAAAATAACGGATAGTTCCACTCATACAATTCCAATCAGATTATTTCCTATTTCCTAGTTCTAGGCTTCTAGCGGGAGTCATTTCTTATGAAGGAGAGGGGAAATTAACTATAAAACCCAAACTTTCGTTCATTTTTTCCCTATATACTTTGTTTCAATCTCTGGTCAAGGAAAAGAAAATTAATGGGTTTCTGGAGTAAATATCGCATTCTTGGTGCAGGTACATATGGAACGGTACATTTAGCGGCAAAGGTCGATCCTCCTCTTTTAGTTTCTACCGCCGCCGTGAAGTCCGCCGTTTTTTTTTTTCCGTTTTCGAACTGGGTGAAGAAGGAGGGAGAAATTCTGTTCGAATTGAGAGGTTGTCGTGAAATCATCCAGTGTTTTGGGGAAGATATAAGTTTTGAAAACAATAGAGAGGTCTATAATCTTCTCCTTGAATATGCATCCGGTGGATGCCTCACTGATCTGATCATCAAAACTAGAGGCAATATGCCAGAATCTGTCGTTGCGTGTTACAGTTATATGCTGCTTAAGGGTCTCTCTCACGTCCACGAGAAAGGGTTTGTTCATTGTGACATAAAACCCGCCAATATTCTTGTCTTTCCTAGCGAAGATGGTTCTTCTTTACACAATCTCAAGATAGCAGATTTTGGACAGGCCAAGAAAATCGGAGAGGAGGTGAAAATCTTTAATCCTGGGCGATCGATTCACAACAGAGGGGCACTAATCTATTCTTCTCCAGAATCGATAGCTTTGGGGATTCACAAGCCAGTTACTGATATATGGTCTCTTGGTTGCATCGTAGTGGAGATGATCACAGGGAAACGCATTTGGTCGACTGCACGGAGTGACGCAGAATTGTTTCAGCAGATTGGATTTGGTAATCCAATACCCGAAAATATTTCCGACACTGCGAAAGATTTCTTGAACAAATGCTTGGCCAAGGAACACGAACAGAGATGGACGGCCGACATGCTATTGAGTCATCCATTTATTGTCAAGAATTTGGCAACATTGCCTCCAAATTTTGACGATCGAGTGCTGTTCTCTCAGACTAATCCCTTTTCGACTGGTTTATGGGCTTCTACATTGAACCTGTTTACCACTCCACCTAAGCTTCATCTTCCATATCCTTACCAACTTTGTGCACCACCCGGCAAGATTAATCAGAATGTTCGTGTTCGCTATCTGTTACCTTAGAAGATATATCAACCCTGGCAGAAGGTTCAAAATGCCGATTAGTACTTGGTGGAAACCATCTGAGAAAAAGTTGCTATCTAGTTTAGAAATTGTAATATTTTGAATTTTTTTGTAGTTTGCAAGAAAGTTTAGGTGGATATGTAGATTTTGTTTAGTCATATTATAATTCCAGGTACTATTTTCTTCAATTAGGTTGTGTCTAGTTTGCACATTCAGTAGAGTGCTTGAGATTCAGGTTTAATTTTGGAATAAATTTCAATTTTAATATTCTCATTCAATGCAGTTATAGTTGTGAATAACGATTTCATTGCCGTGATTTATTTTATTTTTTGCATAAAATGATGAGATTCAATGTGAAAATATTTCAGCTCCTGTTTGAGCCACATTATTTGAGAAATAATGCATTTTTAATGTTGATGTGATGAAAAATATGTGGTTGAAAAATAAGAAAAAGTTATTGAGTGATGAAAAATATTATTTTATTGAAAAATGTGTGATTGAAAATGAGTAGAAGAATGAGAATGAGAAAAATCATGTGGCTCAAACAAGGGCTCAATCTCATTTGTACTTGCTTTCATCTAAACACTGTAATCACCCACATTACTCCACTTCAATACTCCATTGCAACCGGTAACATTAATAAAATGAAGACAAAAGAAGATGTCGGAAATCATAGAGTCAATTAGATCTACATGACTAATTGTTAATATGAATGCCTTGTAAATTTCACAATTATACAAGTGACGATCTAAGGCTCAAAATGCTGTGCTAACACCATAGCTAATTTTTTCCCTCCACATAAGTATACAATCCAAGCGAATTCCATTTACATCCATCATTGATTGTAAAAATTCTATGTACTTCAAAGTGAATATCTCGTAATTAGACTACAAATTCGTTGTACAGTTACGTTAATTCTCACAAAAAATAATGCAATACCTAGCAAGTATAATAGTGATCGATATGGGATTACAAATTAAAAAGCATTCTTCAAATGACAAAAAATCAAAAGTATCGAATCTCTTTATTTGCTATCATTTTAAGGATTATACTTGGTTTTACCTTACACTTTATTCCAGGGCCATGAAGTTAAAAGAGGAAAGACTACACAAGCTATAAATTCATTATTTGAAATGTTACAATGGCTTTGTCCTGAGCTTCTAATTAGCTTAATTCTTTGAAACTCACATCTCATCGTTACAGTAACGCCAAGTTTGTTATAGAAAATTGCAGCCACACTTTGTTATTCTTTTTCTTGTGACACTTATTTTCCAGTATTTTCGATTTATTCTATCAGCTTTTAGACTAAATTCAAATGTTGAAGTTCACCATAAATTTAATTCACCAATGGATTTATATAACATGTCATCGATGCTTAGTATAAGATGAGCAACGGTGCTCATTAATCATTCATCTCTCTCTCTCTCTCTCTCTCTCTCTCTCTCTCTCTGTGTGCACGCGCGCGCATATAGAGAAATGATTTAATGAGCACGGGTGCCTTCTTAGGCTAAAATTGTCATTTCACATTTATTAAGGTTTCATATTTATTTTTATTTTCTTTTACATGATCAAAGGCCTCTTAGCTAAATCCAATATTAGAACAAGGAGGAATCCGTTTTTCTCTCAAAAAGGGGAAGGAAATCACATGTGAATTATAAAGAGAAAGATAATATATATAACTTAGGCTAGGTTTCTAGAATTGGGCCAAAGTCCAACATTGGGCTAACACAAGTAAATGGGCCAAGACACAAGAAAATCATCCTATAGGCGAATTTGGGTCAATGCAACATTAATACAATTAAGTTGCAACTAGTGGCCCACGTTGCTTTCGGGTTGACCATATGGATTGATTGATTGATATTTATTTCACTTATCGGCCGAAACCTATGAAATATAATTCGACACTGTTTAACATCATTGCCCGGGATTATTGGGTATCAAAACCCAACAATCTCCACTTTGATTCCCAATCAACCTGCAAGCAAACAAAACACACAGTTTATACTTGCATAATCAAGGTAACCAATAAAATTAATATCACAGACCTTACCTCGTGTTTCCAACATGAAACACATACCATACTTGCTCCATATACTCACTAGGGCCGAGGTCAAGAGCACCCAAGTAGAAGCAGATAATTACAGTGATCAGTCAAGAGTAAATAAACTCACGATGAAAATATAATATAGGATAATACGTATAGATATTTTCAAACATGTTCACACAGAACCACAAATTAACACTAAGCTAATCAATGGGCCAACACATATGCAACAATGCATAAATGACCCCACAAAAAGATCTCACCACACTTATCCTATCACATTCCGTGTTATTCCCACATCGAGAACACATATCTCATCTCATCGTCCACCATGCTCACTAGACTGATCACTCAACTCATGTCTAACAAGTAAGTCACAATAGATCCTAAGTTCTTGGGATAATCCTCTATCACCACATCACTTCTCCCAACCTACGTGGATAATAGGTCTCCACGTTATAGAAGTGATAGAAGTGCATCACTCACACTCCATCTGATTGGGGTCTCTTTCAGATAAAGGATTCCAGACATTTGATCACATCTCCACTCGTGATCCAAATGTCACACTCCACATCCCCGGTACAAACCACAATGTACCCCTAGGCATCTATACTTCATCTCACCAATAGACATCCAACACACTTACTACTAATGCATTACAAACCTACTATGCATGCAAACACATACACCAAGTAATCAGGTCACTTTAATTCATACAATTACACACATCAAACACATTGAAAGTGCAACATACAACGTTGCAACATAATTAAGCAATCACACATGCATAAAAGATTACTCACAGATGCAATGCATTTACTCTCAATAAACATCACTGGGGTCATCACTCGACCCTATTACCAAATTTGCATCACCCCTCATCTTACCCTTCTACTTATTCTTCTTCTTGGGATAGTCCCTAATAAAGTGTCCAGACTTACCACAACTGTAACATCGTCTACCACTAGACTTGTCCATCCCTTGCCCTTCTTACCACATTTATCACTCGAGTCACTACTTGAATCGCTACTGTCTTGAGCTCTACCCATATTCATTTGCTTAAATTTCATTTTATTCCTCATCATATACAACATACCCCTCCTCTTATCTTCTTTTGTCAAAGTTCTTTTGTAGGGTCTAGTTTTCCAACTTTTCTCAAAACAGTGTCAGATAAATGTAAAATAATTGAAATGTAAGCAAGTTCATCATACTCTTCTTTTTGTGCTTCTGTTAAATTTGCGAGAAATTAGTCATCTATGGCTTTTGAAACCTTTTGTTGACCAAAATTCCCTTCATCTTTGTTTGCCAAATTGAAAAATCTTCTTTGTTATTAAAAATTTCAACTTCAAAATGTGAAAACGTTTTTAAGAAAAATAAAACAATCAAAGTATATAATTAAGTCACACAAAGCAATCATAAGGTCACAGTATACACCGTTCTAAATTCTCAGAGTTTCGTAAGATTCACTATCTTAGATCAAGAGAATGTTCGAACGGATCAAGTCAAAGTGTTCTAACAGGATAATTAATGGAACACGAAGATATGATAAAATTTAAAATTTCCACACAGCGCAGTCTCACACAGTGACTAGATGACAATTAAAGCACAAAATCAATAACCAACTTGCAATCAAAATTCAATACTTCAAATAGGGCAAAAATTCCTAAATTTCTAGCAAAATCAATGTTACTCATTCACGATAACCACAATCATATTGTCACCCCACACGATGACGCACTAATGCTAAAATTTAACGGGATAAACCAATTTACCAGAGCGGACCTATCTGAGTTCATAAATTATGAGAGATGCGAATCTGCTGCTTTGGGGCAACCACTATTCGCATAAAGATTCAGCAAATATACAACAGTTTCAACCGGCGACCCACCAAAGGCAAAATCGTCCAAATTTTCTGCAGTACCTGAAACGAAAAACTAAAAACATAAAAATGTTAGAAATCATATTAGGAACAAACTGTCTTCAGAAACCTTCGCCTGAAAATCAGCCACGCGCCTACGCCGAAGTTCCACGCGTTGTCGCCGCCGTCGGTGACGCGCCACCCACCTAGGTGCTCCTTGGTCTACTGAACACGTCAATGGTCTTGGTTTCTCCATCAGGTTAGTCGGTTGGCCGAAAAATGGGTTTGAAGCTCCAGTTTTCCTAGAAAAATTTGGACAGATTGCTGTCTTTGTTTCTGCTGCGATTCTGGGCGATTTCTGATCAGATTTTGGCCGAAAATCCACCACCAACCTTGCTCTGATACCAAATGTAACGGAAATCTTCTTCAAGTGATGGATTTTCGGGCTCAGTTCACTTACCAATCAATCAACCCACAACACCAATTCACCTAAGTTGTTTTCTTCTTCTCACACCCACAAAGGAAACATAAAGAGATGGTGATTTGCAAGAGCCACAAATGCAAAGAGAAGAACAACAAGGAGGAAGCCAATTTTCTCTCAAAAGGGGGAGGAAATCAAACGTGAATTGTAAAGAGAAAGAGAATATATTTAGCTTAGGTTAGGTTTCTAGAATTGGGCCAAAGTCCAACAATTGGGCTAACACAAACTAAATGGGTCAAGAAACAAGAAAACCATCCTATAGGTGAATTTGGGTCAAAACAACATTAATACAATTAAGTTGCAACTAGTGGTCCACGTTGCTTTCGGGTCGACCATATAGATTGATTGATTGATATTTATTTCACTCATCGATCGAAGTCTGTGAAATATAATCCAACAATGTTTAACATCATTGCACAGTATTATTGGGTATTAAAACCCAACCGTCTGTGCAGTGCTTGTGGGATCCAATTATCAGGACTGAAATGCAGACACTAAGGGTCCGTTTGATTGTAAGGGTGGAAAATGGGTGGAAAGAAAATGAATGATGGGGAATTGAATTGCCTAGAATTTGTTTTACAATGAATTGTAATTAATGGTGTTTGATTGATATAATTTTTCACCTAATCCGTTTGACTTTATTTTTAATGCAAATTGTTACTTTTTGGATAATTTTTTTTTTACAATCTATATTAAAATTTGTTTGGATTGCAAAAAAGTCAAAAAAAAAATTTTAAAAATTTTGAAATTTTTTTGTGTTCGTTTGACTTTGATTTTTACGCAAATTGTCAATTAAATGGATAAATTTTTTTACCATTGACTTTGAAATGTGTTCCAATTGCTAAAAAAAAAAGCTGGAAAATATTTTCCCACCAATATGGTGAAAAAACGTTTTCTAGCTTTTGTACATCAACAGTTTGTACCTTGAAAAAGGGTGGAAAACGTTTTTCCTAGAAACAAGCCCAATCAAACACGTGAAAAATTAAAAGTAGGAAAACGTTTTCCATTTTCCCAGGAAAACAAGCCCAATCAAAAGGACCCTAATATCACCCGCATCACCGTCATTTATATCCGTGGTAAAACTGCCACACCGAAACCTTTGTCTAGCCCTATTGCAATAAACTTTTCCCACAATTCGTCTCCCAGTAGAACTATCAAGAATCAGCCTTTCGTGAATTCAATTTCTATGGCATCTGGTCCGACTGTTGAAACTGCTACAGCTCCAAAATGGGCTCAGAAGGCTTTAACCATTCCTGCCCAGAGACGAGGCTGTCATCTCATTACTTCCAAGGTTTGTTTTTGATATTCTGCTTTTCATTTTTTCCCTGCAATTAATTTCTAGTCTAGGATCCCCTTGATTTCTTCTTCTACCCTTGTAGACTTGTAGTTATCGAAACCTAGTTTATATGTTGTGCACTTGGCTCAAATTAGGACTCCGATATATAGAGGCTGCTTGAGTAGTTTGGCACTTCTCTATATATTTTGTCGATGATAGCTGATCAAGCTGAACTTGATTCAAGCTTGAAATTTTTACTGAGTGAATGCGGTTGTTGGTACTAGGTATTGTTAGCTGGGTTTCCGGGGTAGAGATTTAAGAATGAATGTTGTTACGGGCAATCTCGAAAGGGCCCCAGCATGTGACGTGTGGCCGAACCCACGATCTGCATGACGGTATTGATGGACATGTTCTATCCGAACCCACTACATCGAACCAGCAGTGATGAACCCCTTGTGTCCGAACCCATGTGTCGTACCGAACTCTTATCACATGAACAGTAGACAGTATGACTGTCTTATGGAAGATCTCATGGAAAGATCTTCTGACAGATGGTTGATGTGATAACACGCTACAATGACGGCCACATCAATCCCGCATGTCAGAGTTCAAATGTAGGGAGTCAGAGCATTAAATGCATTGAAGTCTATGCCAAGAGGCCCATCCGCTAGGATGAGGCCACGTGTCTCTTCATCCAATGGTTCTTACTCACCCGCTTTTACTATAAAAGCTCACACATTGTGTCATTTGAAAATAATGCTAAATTGAACTCTCAATACCACTTATCAATTCTCTCTATATTTTACTGTTCTATTTATCTCCCCAAGGCCGACCCCCTTATATATCTTGGAGGCTCACGCTTTAGCCTTCCCACACTCATATATATTTCCACTCCAGCGACTTGATCGTTGGAGTGCACGCGGCTGACTCCCCCCTCTTTGGAGAAGGCCACGTGCAACTGACGATTTGTCCTGTTGTGCAGGAGTGAAGGTTGAACCGGACGTGAGAGGCCCTGAGATCTGTTGACAGCTTATAGGTACGCTTTTTGAGGTCAACAGATTGGCGCTTCTGTGGGAAACCACACATTACAACCACGAAGATCCTAGTGGTAGAAGCCGGTAGGAAGGAAGCAAGCGAAGCCTGACCTTGAAGAAAGGTTAAAGTTCTTGAAAAAGAGCAGAGGAAAAAAGCACCCTATCGAACTTTGCCATCAGTTCAGAGCTTACCATTGCAATGAGTTCTAGCAACTATGGCTCCCATAGCCGAAGCCATCAGCAGGAAGGCTCCCATAGCAGGAGCCACCGACAGGAGACATCTGAAGAGGAAGTCCTCCGGATCAATGTCAACATGCACAGACCCTATCATCTTCACAGGCGAGGCGGTACAACGGCGCGCCTAGCTAAAGAAGTAGGAGAAATAGCAACAAACATGAGGAACTTGGTTGAACAAAATGCTGCCATGCAGCAACTGCTTTTGCAAATGCACGGGCAAGCCGGATACCAACCGCCCCACCATGAAACTTATCAGGAGGATGAAGAAACCAGAATCTCCTCCCAACATGTTAGGGAGCCGAGCCCCCTGGAAAGGAAGGTAGGCATGGACACATCTTCAACTCACGTCCGTACCAATCTCGGCGGAGACCCGCCTCAGGGGGGACCTTCCCCTCGAATATACACGAGATTCGGAACCAAGGAGGTCTACCAGTGTGTTTGACCGAATCGAAACGTTCGGGCCTAGGAATAGGCCCCAGCGACCCCCTCCAAATGTAAGGCAGTAGGAACAACGAGAGCCATAGGAGGTTCGCCAACCTAGGAATAGGCGAGAAAGAAGGGATGCCGCGAACCAGCAGAACATGGCAGGAATCACCCAACCACCCCGGTATCAGGCAGAAGATGGGGAATCCAGCAGCCTATACAGGTTATTTGAACTAGAAGACGACGATGACAGCTTGCCATTCTCGCATGAGTTAAGGAATGCGCATGTCCCTAGCCACTTTGTGCCCCCAAAGATCCCAAAATACGAAGGCAAAGGAGACCCGACAAAGCACTTCAACAACTACAAAACAAACATGGCTCTCAGAGGAGCCTCGCCGGCATTAAAATGCAGAGCATTCCACCCATCCTCACAGGCGCTGCAGAAATATGGTACAATCGCATACATGCGGGAAGCATCAGGAGCTGGCCTGACCTCAAGAAGGCCTTTCTAAACCAATATCTATCTAGCAAGGAAGGAAAGGCCCCCATACAAAGGCTTCAGGACATGAGGCAGCAAGCGGGTGAAACATTGAAGAGTTATTTAGCTCGTTACACTGATGAAATGACCCATTGCGAACAAGTAACTGATAGAGAGGCCCTATCAGCACTCATGGGTGGTCTCAATATGAATACCCTCTTCTAGAGAGACGTACGGAATCAGAACCCAGCCACTGTAGAAATGATGAGGAGCGAGATAGTCAATGAGGAATTAATTGACCATCCCAACAGGACCTCGTTGGGACTGCCACCGACTCAAAGACAAAGGCGAGGCCCCGTATCGCACTTGGTAACCCAGCAATGGACCCAAGCTGGGCAAACTGTAGCCCCCACCTCAGGCCAAGCACTGGTCACTGCTACTCTAAAGGCCATACCCTCATTGGCATATGAGGAAGTAGATCCCAATGGGGGTGCACAGCCAAGCTCGTCAAGAGGGAGAGGCAGAGGAAGGGGCAACGGACCTAGAAATAGGCCCTGTTGTACCTATCACAGAACTTTTGGTTACAGCGACAGCAACTGCTTGACAATGCCTCGAAACCATGAGCAAACAGGTCGGAACGAGAACAGGGGTCCTGCAAACCAAAATTTGAGGACCGCTAGCCGCGAGAGGAGAGATCCCGAACCCAGAAATGAGGAGCCACAGAGGCAAGCAAGGGACTGATCACCTCGACGCAGAGATGACAGAACTGGGGACCGACCAAGGAGTTCACAGAGATAAAGAGAGGCTCGGCCCAACACGGACCCGGACCTCATCAGAGAGATAGACACCGTAATTGGAGGACCTCACATTGGAGGGGAATCTAGGAATGCTCAAAGGACCTATGCCAGGGAAGTCAAAGACTCCCATATGACAAGTTATTCTGTCAACGAGTCCTACCGTGGAACTCATACACTACGGCCAATCACTTTCACGCAAGAGGATACTGTTGATGTTCACTACCCCCATTGCGACGCCTTGGTTGTAAGGGCTATAGTAGCCGAAATGGTCTGAACCGCATGCTTGTAGACAATGGAAGCTCGGTTAACATACTTTTCGACATCACATTCGACAAGATGGACGTTGGTTTCAACCCTACACCAATGACAGCCCCGTTATACGGATTCACAGGGGATAGCATCATCCCCAGGAGCAAGATCACACTGACTGTGGAGATGGGAACCCCTCCTTTCACAGCCCACCACCGCATGGAGTTTTTGGTGGTGGACCACAGGTCAGCCTATCACGGAGTATTGGGGCGACCCGCACTAAACGAGCTGGGAGCTGTAACATCCATTTGCCACCTGTGCATGAACTTTCCCACTGATAGGGGTATTGCCACTCTACGAGGTGACCAGATGGGTTCGAGGAAGTACTACCTCAGCTCCCTACGAAAATCCGAACCCCGCAGCTCAAATATGATATACATGGATACAAAAATGCTCAACTCCCCTGCAGAAGGGCTAGCCCCTGAGGAAGGAGAAGACGTCGAGATGATAAATGCTATCACGGACCGAACCGCCCCCGAACAAGGCGTTGTGGACACTGTCCTGGATCTAAGGGTTACGGAGTCCAACTCTCAGGCTGCTCCGGTCGAAGAATTGGAACCTTTTCAGGTTGATTCAAATGACCCCACAAAGATGCTCCAGGTAGGGGAAAGAATTGGGAACTGAACGAAAGCAGCTGTTGAAGAACTTCCTCCTCGTAAACTTGGACGTATTCACATGGAAACACAGAGATATGGCAAGCATCGATCCAAAGGTTAGCTGCCACCACCTCAACATCGACCCCAAATTCATCTCACACCGTTAAAAGAGGAGATCGCTGAACCCAGAAAGATATAAAGCCCTGAGAGACGAAGTTCATAAGCTGGTAAGTAATGGGTTCATCCGGAGGCAACCTACCCGAAGTGGATATCCAACCCGGTACTGGTGAAGAAGCACAACGGTAAGTGGAGGGTCTGCATAGATTTCTCTAATCTGAACCAGGCTTGTCCAAAAGATAGTTTCCCACTAGTGGATACCACTGCGGGGCACAAACTACTGAGCTTCATGGACGCGTATTCTGGATACAACCAGATTCCCATGTACCCACCAGACGAGGAAAATACTTCATTCATCACAGATCGAGGACTCTATTGCTACCGGGTGATGCCGTTTGGCTTGAAAAACGCAGGAGCCATCTACCAAAGGCTAGTGAACCGCATGTTTGTGAATCTCCTGGGCAAGACGATGGAAGTGTATGTGGACGATATGTTGGTAAAGAGCCTTGAAGCTAAAGATCATGTTGAACATCTTACCAAAGCCTTCAAAGTTTTGAGAAAATTCCAGATGAAACTGAACCCCCTGAAATGCGCTTTCGGTGTAGCCTCTGGAAAGTTCTTAAGCTACATGGTGAATCAAAGAGGAATCGAGGCCAATCCTGATAAGATTAGGGCGCTATTAGACATAAGGTCCCCTTGCAAGCCGAAAAAAGTGCAAAGCTTAACAGGTCGGCTCGCTGCTTTGAACCGCTTCATCTCGAAGGCGACAGATAAATGTCTTCCTTTATTTAAAGTCCTAAAAGGAGGAAAGAAATTCCAATGGAACGAAGAATGCGAAGCGACTTTTCAAGGGCTGAAGAAGTACCTTGGGCAAGCCCCCCTCCTCTCGAAGCCCAAAGATGGAGAAGCTCTATCATTATATTTGGCTGTATCAGTAGAGGCCGTGAGTTCGGTTCTAGTGAGGGAAGAAGGTGGTACCCAGTTGCCTGTCTATTATGTAAGCAAAGCCTTCACTTCCGCAAAATCTCGATATTCAGACATGGAGAAGCTCTCTTTTTTACTCATGACCGCCTGCAGAAAATTGAGGCCTTACTTTCAGGCCCACAGCATCCAGGTATTGACCACTCTCCCACTTAAGCAAATCTTACAAAAGCCGGACGCTTTTAGGAGACTAATGAAATGGTCCATCGAACTAAGTGAGTTTGACATTTCATACAAGCCAAGGGCCTCGGTGAAGGGACAGGCCTTAGCAGATTTCATAGTCGAATTTGCCGGACTGCAAGTCGATATGGAAACTAAGGTAGCAGAACCCCCAACTTGGAGCCTATTCGCTGACGGCTTATCCGGCGAAATCGGTTCAGGCGCAGGGGTTATTTTGAGAAGTCCAGAGGGGCACAGACTTTGTTGTACCATCAAGTTCGGATTCAAAGCTTCGAACAACGCTGCGGAGTATGAAGCCCTACTGGCAGGTCTCAAGCTATAAAGGGAAATGCAGATAAAAAGGTTAACGGCCAGTAGTGATTCACAGCTGGTGGTTAGCTAGATCAAGGGAGATTATTTAGGGAAGGACAAGAATATGGCTTCTTACCTGAAGAAGGTTAATGAGCTCATCTCCCACTTTGAAAAGTTCGACCTTGTACATATTTCGAGGTCAGAAAACACGCATGTCGACGCCTTGTCCAAACTGGCCAGCAGTAAAGATTCAGAACTCCTCAAGATGGTGCCAATTGAACACCTCACTCAACCATCCATAGCTAAGGGCGAAGAGATCATGTGGATAGAGAGGACCCCCTCTTTGGATGCAGCCAATCGTCGCCTTCTTGAAGGACCAAAATCTCCCTGAAGATAAGGACGAAACTCAGAAACTGAGGTGTCGAGCCGCCTATTACGTGCTCCAAGACGAAGTGTTGTATAAAAGAGGATTTTCGATGCCGCTTTTGAGATGCACCGGAGGCGATGAGGCCAACTATGTCCTAAGGGAGGTCCATAAGGGAATTTGTGGGAACCATATGGCCGGTCAAGCCCTTGCCTATAAGATACTCAGACAAGGGTACTACTGGCCAATACTAAAAAAAGATGCGATCCAGTTCGTCCGCGCATGTGACAAATGCCAGTGTTTCTCCTCCATTCAACGACAACCATCTCAAGAATTGACTGTTGTGTCTAGCCCACAGCCTTTCGCCAAATGGGGCATCGACTTGATAGGCCCGCTCCCTAAAGGGAAAGGAGGCACCGCCCATACAATTGTAGCTACAGACTATTTCACCAAATGGGTGGAAGCCGAACCCTTGACGAAGATAACTGAGGCGAACACTTCGAAGTTAGTTTGGAAAAACATCATATGCCGGTTCGGGATCCGTCAATCACTTGTGTCGGACAATGGGAGGCAGTTCGATAATAAAAATGTCAAAGAGATGTGCGAAGAGCTCGGCATCAAGAAATATTTTTCTTCCCCACATCACCCCCAAGCTAATGGCCAGGTGGAGGCAGTGAACAAGACGATAAAGCAGATTCTGAAAAAGAAACTTGACGCATCGAAAGGGGCGTGGGTGGATGAACTGTCCCATGTGTTATGTACGATTCGTACCACAAGCAAGACCGCAATGGGTAAGACCCCTTTCTCCATGGCATATGGTGCAGAGGCAATGAGCCCCGTCGAGGTGGGATTGCCCTTGCCTCGGCGCCTACAATTTGACGAGATCTCCAATGAGGAAATCAGGCGATGCAAGTTGGACTTTCTTGAAGAAAGAAGGAACACCTCACAAATTAGGCTCGCCACTTATCAAAGGAAAATGATCAAGTATTATAATAAGAAGGTCAAAAAGAGATCGTTCAAAAGATGCGATCTCGTGTTGAGAAGGGTTTTCCTCTCCTCTAAGGAACTCGGTGTCAGAACCTTAGGCCCGAACTGGGAAGGCCCTTACCGCATCACCGAGGAGATCAGGCCAGGGACTTTCAGAATCGAAACTCTAGATGGGAAGTGCAACCGCACCCTTGGAATGTTGAGCACTTGAGGATCTACTATCAGTAATTTCTTTTTTCTTCTTCGCCAATCCAGTTATTGAGGCGTATGTTTGTAGCCCCCCTGTTTTGTTTCTTTTGCTTATGGAATGAAGCTTCGGTCGTATGTTATTTCAACTGCGTTCAGTTCTTCAAGACGAACCGTTTCACTTTTTAGCACCTTCTATCAAACGAAGTCAGACATCCTACAAATCCCAAGTAAAAAGGGTTCGACACGGCTTGTGTGTGGTAAACCACACGATATTCATCAAATCTTAATTAAATTGGTTAATAAACAATTTACTAGATGAGCTTAAAGATGAACCGTTTCACTTTATAACACCTTCTATCAAATGAAGTCAGGCATCCTACAAATCCCAAGTAAAAACGATTCGGCTCGGCTTGTGTGTGGTAAACTATACGGTATTCATCAAGCATTAATTAAATTGGTTAATAAATTATCTATTATCAGCTCGAATGCTGCCCCTCCAACCATGGCGAACCCATGCGACTTGTAATAATTTATTCAAATTATTGTTGTTACCAACTTGGACGCTGCTCAACGAGCCCATTCAACTTCCAATTATGTTCGACTGCCTCATCTATGATGGGGGCTTAGGCCCCATTTCAGGGCCCCATCGGTTTTTTGCTTTTTTTGGGCGGGTTTCGGGTTTCGGGTTCCGGGTTATGGGTTAACAGCCTAAACCCGACCCGACCCGATAAAAAAAAAAGGCAAAAAGACGTTAAATTGAAAAAAAAAACTCTAACCTAATTTTAAGTATATTATAGGTATAAAATCTAGCACATAGCTTATTATTATAATTATTTATTTTTATAGCCTTCATAACACGTTAATGCATCATTCTAAGGTTTGTTTATAAACATCCGTTTATAAATTTTAGGAACCAAACACGAGATCTAAATTCATATGTAAACATATACACATGATATATAATTCCCGTGCCTAAATAAGATCTTGTCAATAACATTTAAGTCCTAAGACAATTAAATATATTAATTCTGACATTTTTTTTTAAAACTGAATACATCTAATGGGACATTAAAATATTTAAATTTAAAATTAATCACACAAAATAAAAACACAAAATCCATTTATTTAGTTATCTTTAAATCAATTTTTGTTTGGGTGATTGTACCTTGTATTAAATATTAATCGTATTTTAGTTATTTGGATGACGTGTAACGTGTTGATTTTGCTTGAATATATGATAATATTTGAATGTCGGTCGCTCGTTGCAGCCACTAATGAACTTCCATATCCAAAAGAATAAAATAAATGCTATTTATTTCCATTTCGCAACTCCATAATTTTGTTTCTCGACATCTTTCGCTATAGCTACTATCTTGTTTTGAACTATAAACCGACCAACCCAACCTAACCTGACCGAACTTAATTGGGTTGGGTTGGGTTTAACTACGTAATTGGGTTGGGTTGGGTTGGTTTTATAGCAAACCAAACTTAATTGGGTTGGATTGGGTTGAGTAAAAACCCGACCCAACCCGACCGATGCCCACCCCTATCTTGGGCCTTCAGAGCCGCCCTATCTTCGTTGGCCACCTCCAATGCCGTCGAGACAATCTTCTGCAAGTTATCTGAGTTCTCTACCCGCTTCGTTAGTGCATTCACTTCAGACTTGCAGAGATGAACCTCCTCCTTAAGCTCAGTATTCTCAGTGGAGAGCTGCCCAACCTTAGCCTCCATCTCCACCTGCTTGGCCTTGAAGGCTTTAATGACCTCATCTGCTGTCGAGGCCTCCGCCTTCAATTTTTCAGCTTCCAACTCAGCAGTGGCAGCCCAAGCTCACTGTTTCGATCCTGCAGCCTCTTCATGTCCATTTGAGCATTGAAAATGAAGCCTTGGGACCGAGCTTGCATCGCTAGTCCAGCCTCCAGCATATCCGTGATGCCACAAGTTTCAGCATAGGACGCATACTTGTCAGTTCAATACTTGTAATTGATCCTCCCTGCTGCTTGGACATCGGTCGGTAGCATCTCCACTGGAGCAATTTCATCGGTTCGACTGTCGAGAAAATCTCGAGCTTTAAACTCGGTAGGACCCTCAGTCCTAGGCTGACGCCCCCGCTTCTTTCTAACTAACCCACCCTCCTCCTCGTTGCCTTCATCAACATCAATCACTGGCATAGAATTCAAAGGCTTCACATTGATGGGCTCCCTCAAAGACTCCTCTATTGAAGTTTGTCGTGTAGGAGGAGGAGGACCTTTGTTCTTTGTCAGAACCAGCCGCCTTCTCTTAGGCACCCCCCATCAGAAGGCTCGGCTTTGTCCTTTCCCTTAGCCTCCATCTTCTTCTCTGGGGAAGGCGGATTGGACTTCGACAGCCGACTCAGTTCATCCCTTTCGTTTTTGTAAGTTGACGAACTCAAACTCAAAGGTCTCTTATTCTTCGCCTCAGCCAAGTGACGCATGTGAAACATGTCCGGTCTCACATACTCTTTGTTCAGGTGTTGCTCTGCAAACCGAACCAAGTACAAGTCAGCAAAGAGAGTACATAATATGCCTCGCAAAGAGAGTACATATACTTACCACGGGTCGACATCAATAAATGTGTCATGAATAAGGCTCGTTTGGCGACGACGTTCTTGAAGTCCCTCCTCTCCGAAGGTAGTTCGTATATGGCCCTTACAACGGCACACTCACAAGGTTCAAGTTCGAACCGATCTGCAGGAACTAAAAAATTCTTGAATCAGAAACAAAATAAAATGCAAGGCAAAAAATAAAAAACCAGGGACTACACTCACTATACTCATGATAATGGGTCGGCACGGTTATCTCTGGGACTGCATCCCCCTCCATTGTCTGCCAGCGACCCCTTCCAGAACCAAGAGGACTTCCAGTTATTTATTGAAGATGGAGTGCACCAGATGAAGGGGGAGTGCGAACCCCAGGGGTTAATGCAATACCACGCCCTGCAAGAATCACCCCCACTTGAGGCTCGGGGCTGAAAAAGAGTTTGAAAAACGTGGGGAGGCATATCCTCGCCAAGAGTGACCCCCTTCCACAAAAGGAAGGCCCTTGCTATTTGGCTCCATGCGTTTGGTACAAGTTGGGTCGGAGCCAGGTTATACTGCCTAAGCAAAAATCTAAAAAATGGGTGCAGAGGCAACCTCATCCCCCCTGCTAAAATGGCATCGCTTACGGCCACACACCCCTGCCTAGGGTAAGAAGCCCGCTCATCAGGGGTCGGCAAAAACATTTCTATGGTTTCAGGAATCCTATATTTCTCCCTAAATGTTTCGAACTCACTCGCCTCTACATTCGAAGGCCATTCGGACGCCCCCACTTCATCCTATAGTTTCCAGGCCCCTCTAGCATCATCGCAACACTATGGGGTCCCCCTATTGCCTCCATTATTCTAGTAGTAGGAATGGGTAGAGACAAACCAACCTCAGCATATAATAAGGCAGTTTCCTCATCTCCCAACGAACTCCCAAAATCTTTATTTTTCCGAAGAAGAGGCCATTTCTCTTGAAAGAAGGAAGAAAACAAAAGAATCAACAACTAGGTTTAGCACTTACGTCGAAAAGGTTAGGAAAGAGCCGGTGCGTGCAAAAGAGAGCAACAAATCGACTGGAGGATTGAGATTGCAGAAAGGAAGACCCCCAAACACCTAGTTTCAAATTTTCGCAAAGTGAAAAAAACCAAAATCTGGGGAAGAAACCCCTTTTTATATGAAACGGAATTGCAGCTCAGCCCTCGGATTAACCCTGGTTTTAATCCAAGCCTTACAGCTGTCCCTGCATCAAAGTCGTTGAAACGAAAAGGCGCCCATCACCATTTCGAATCAACGGCCATGATCAACGCGTGCAGCGCACGCACAAGGAACTCTAGTCAACATGCCAACCATCGCCAGTAATCATTATCATGCATTAAATTTTTGCGTAATACGAAAAAAGTAAACTGTCCTAGCCGTAATTACTTAGCACCTTGGGAACCAGCATCAACGTCAAATCACAACGGGCTCGCCTATATGGCCTCGCCTCTTCACAACAGGCTCGCCTATGTAGCCTCGCCTCTTCACAACAGGCTCGCCTATATGGCATCACGTCTTCTACAACAGGTTCACCTATTTGGCTTCATCCCTTCTACAGACATCACAGCCAGGCCTTCAAGTCCACGCACTATATAAATAATCATACATGGACTTCGGGGATTAGTTGTTACAGCCACTTTTCTTTTTCCTTTTTTCCTTCTCTACTTCAAGTCCACGCACTATATAAATAATCATACATGGATTTCGGGGACTAGTTGTTACGGGCAATCCCGAAAGGGCCCCAACATGCGACGTGTGGCCGAAACCCACGAGCCACATGGCCGAACCCACGATTTGCATGACGGTATTGATGGACCTGTTCTATCTGAACCCACTACATCGGACCGGTAGTGATGAACCCCTTGTGTCCGAACCTACGTGTCGTACCGAACTCTCATCACATGAACAATAGACAGTATGGCTGTCTTATGGAAGATCTCATGGAAAGATCTTCTAACAGAAGGTTGATGTGACAACACGCTGCAATGATGGCTACATCAATCCCGCATGTTAGAGTTCAAATATAGGGAGTCAAAGCATTAAATGCATTGAAGTCTATGACAAGAGGCCCAGCCACTAGGATGAGGCCACGTGTCTCTTCATCCAATGGTTCTTACTCACTCTCTTTTACTATAAAAGCTCACACATTGTGTCATTTGAAGGTAATGCTAAATTGGACTCTTAATACCACTTATCAATTCTCTCTATATTTTACTGTTCTATTTATCTCTCCAAGACCGACCCCCTTATATATCTTAGAGGCTCACGCTTTAGCCTTCTCACACTCATATATATTTCTACTCCAACTGACTTGATTGTCGGATTGTGCGCGACTGGCTCCCCCCCTCTTTGAAGAAGGTCACGTGCAACTGACGGTTTGTCCTAGTGTGCAAGAGTAAAGGCTGAACCGGAAGTGAGAGGCCCTGGGATCTGTTGACAGCTCATAGGTACGCTTTTTGAGGTCAACAAATGTAGTAGTTTATTTATCGTTCTTATATCTAAGTTCTTTAGAAGTTTTCAAATGTTTGTTTCCATTATCCTTGTTGTGTGTTGTTTTAAGCATATCTCTTGTTTATGTTGTGTTGTTTTAGGCATGTCTCCGACATGCCGGGTGATCGTGGACAATTGAATCGGTATTTTGAGCCAGAAAGAGATAAGTGTCGTTACGCATAAATAGAATTTACATAAATATTGCTATAGTTGTGCTTTGGATAGTAATGATATCAATATTGATATGTTTGTATTGGAACGAACTCAATATCATTATGTTAGTTCAACTATCCTTTCACATTTCGATCTACTAGAGCATTGTTACTGGCTCAAGCATCATTCCGAAGCATTCCATTGATTCGACTTCGGAGATGTTCTCGTATTGAGCATCTTCGAAGTTCCCAGAGTTGTCTACCACCTTCAAAGTTCTCCATCGAAAGAAAGTATCTTTGTTTTCCATTTCTTCGTTGTTCGAATGGGATCAACCAATTTGATACTTTACGTTTAGATAGAGAACGAGATAAGTATAGTTACGTATAAACAAAAACGACATCAACATCGTTATAGTTACGTTTTGGAAATGAGCTACATTAATGTCGAAAAACTTGATCAATATTGCTATAGTTATGTTTTGAAAAGGAACGACATCAATATTGAAAAACTTGGACTTGAACGAACCTAATATCGTTATGTTGTTCGAAGCATCACCACCTTCAAAATTCCCAAAAGTTGTCCAATACCTTTGAGAGTTTGTAAATTGATCATCCAGTTAATTGCGAGCAGGTCCTCATACTTTCTTCTATGTGATGCTTTCGAAGGCCGTAGATTATTTAAAGAAATAATTCATGATAAAAAGATCGTGGAATAATAAAATTTTGTTTTGAACCTGCATATCAAACATTTAACCAATTGAATTCTTATTCACAAGTCAGTTTTATCTTAAAAAGTCTTTAAAATATTTCATATGAAAAAAAATGACATGAATTTCATACTTGATATTATTGTTTACTTGAAGTGAAAAGACGATCATTTTATTAAAATTGTATTGCATGAACGCTATAATAAGACAATATGATACACATTTTATTAAAATTGTGACATTGAAGAAATTGGCTCACAGGATATGAATGTCTCGATACAAGGATTTTCATGAATTGAAATAAAAAAGATAGGTTTACTATTTATCATTTGTTCAAGTTTTGTCCCATTAAATTATCTTGACAAGATTTTAACGAGGTAATTTTTTTTTACTTATTTTCTTCATTTGGTATTTTTGTCACATCGATATTTTTTCAAACAAAGTTTTAGTAAACAATCATGATACTTGTACATTATATTTGACATCAAATTTGACATTGTGTCACATGTCGACACATGATTGGATGATTTTTGAATTCAACACACTTTCCCACCAAAGCACTTTTGAATTTGCACATAATGTCATCCAAATTGTCATCAATGGAATATACAAGAAGTTTTATTCTTTTTTTTTTTTTGATACTCAGGTGTCCCAACTTCGCCAAACTAAATCCTGGACCTCGAACCTTTGGCCCCTCTCCAGTCCGAGGAGGTAAACCGCGGGATATGCCCTCCATAGCCAGTGTACGTGCGCCCTCCTACTTGTTGCCCCAAGAGACCCTCCTCCATGGGTCTTACAACACCTAATTGCTCTGCCCAAAGATTTTACATCACTTGGCTGCTCCTCTCAGGATTCGAACTCCTCACGCTGGGTTGGCAAGCTCCAACACACACGGTCTTTGCCACTTTGGATGTGCCCGGGGGGCTAAAGTTTTATTCTTTTCATTCAAGGATGAGTGTTATAAATTAAATATTTATAAATAATGACAATTGTATCATTATAGCTCTAATTATATTCTATAAATATAGGCTTTATTGCTCAATAAATTAACTCGAGTTTTGGCTCTCTTTATTATTATTATTTTTTTCTCTTTATATTCTATTACTCTCAGTTTTATATCAAATTTCGACTTATAAGAATTTTTCTCCATTTTCTTTTCAACTTATGCGGTGACTTGTTTACATCAAAATAAATTAAAAAAGGAAGAATTAAAATGTGGAAAATTCTAAGGAAACTTAAAAAATTAATGACGTTTATTCTATTTTTTTTTTATTTTTTGAAACAAACCATTTTACCCAATGAAGGTTATGAAAATAATTTTCTTTTTTTACTAGTTCCAATTTCTTAATTAGAGATTCATAAAATATTAAGTGAGAAATCCAGATAATTAACATTTGACAGGATGTCAAATCTTCAAATATAAATTTAATTGGACCACAAGAAGGAAAAAACTGCATTAAAAATATGGAAAGTTAAAGACTATCGTAACTAATGAAACTATGAATTCGATCAGGAGTTTCAATTATTCGTTTATTCATTCACTTCGATTACTTGGTAAAGATGTAACACTTAAAAGGAATGTTTTCAAATACTTATCAGAAACAATAAGGAAACAATCTGAAAATAACGGATAGTTCCACTCATACAATTCCAATCAGATTATTTCCTATTTCCTAGTTCTAGGCTTCTAGCGGGAGTCATTTCTTATGAAGGAGAGGGGAAATTAACTATAAAACCCAAACTTTCGTTCATTTTTTCCCTATATACTTTGTTTCAATCTCTGGTCAAGGAAAAGAAAATTAATGGGTTTCTGGAGTAAATATCGCATTCTTGGTGCAGGTACATATGGAACGGTACATTTAGCAGCAAAGGTCGATCCTCCTCTTTTAGTTTCTACCGCCGCCGTGAAGTCCGCCGTTTTTCCGTTTTCGAACTGGGTGAAGAAGGAGGGAGAAATTCTGTTCGAATTGAGAGGTTGTCGGGAAATCATCCAGTGTTTTGGGGAAGATGTAAGTTTTGAAAACAATAGAGAGGTCTATAATCTTCTCCTTGAATATGCATCCGGTGGATGCCTCACTGATCTGATCATCAAAACTAGAGGCAATATGCCAGAATCTGTCGTTGCGTGTTACAGTTATATGCTGCTTAAGGGTCTCTCTCACGTCCACGAGAAAGGGTTTGTTCATTGTGACATAAAACCCGCCAATATTCTTGTCTTTCCTAGCGAAGATGGTTCTTCTTTACACAATCTCAAGATAGCAGATTTTGGACAGGCCAAGAAAATCGGAGAGGAGGTGAAAATCTTTAATCCTGGGCGATCGATTCACAACAGAGGGGCACTAATCTATTCGTCTCCAGAATCGATAGCTTTGGGGATTCACAAGCCAGTTACTGATATATGGTCTCTTGGTTGCATCATAGTGGAGATGATCACAGGGAAACGCATTTGGTCGACTGCACGGAGTGACGCAGAATTATTTCAGCAGATTGGATTTGGTAATCCAATACCCGAAAATATTTCCGACACTGCGAAAGATTTCTTGAACAAATGCTTGGCCAAGGAACACGAACAGAGATGGACGGCCGACATGCTATTGAGTCATCCATTTATTGTCAAGAATTTGGCAACATTGCCTCCAAATTTTGACGATCGAGTGCCGTTCTCTCAGACTAATCCCTTTTCGACTGGTATATGGGCTTCTACATTGAACCTGTTTACCACTCCACCTAAGCTTCATCTTCCATATCCTTACCGACTTTGTGCACCACCCGGCAAGATTAATCAGAATGTTCGTGTTCGCTATCTGTTACCTTAGAAGATATATCAACCCTGCCAGAAGGTTCAAAATGCCGATTAGTACTTGGTGGAAACCATCTGAGAAAAAGTTGCTATCTAGTTTAGAAATTGTAATATTTTGAATTTTTTTGTAGTTTGCAAGAAAGTTTAGGTGGATATGTAGATTTTGTTTAGTCATATTATAATTCCAGGTACTATTTTCTTCAATTAGGTTGTGCCTAGTTTGCACATTCAGTAGAGTGCTTGAGATTCACGTTTAATTTTGGAATAAATTTCAATTTTAATATTCTCATTCAATGCAGTTATAGTTTCAGTGTTTAGTCGTTATTATTATTATTATTATTTTTTTTTTTTTGCATAAAACAATGAGATTCAATGTGAAAATATTTCAGCCCCTGTTTTAGCCACATTATTTGAGAAAGAATGCATTTTTACTGTTGATGTGATGAGGAATATGTGGTTGCAAAATAAAGAAAAGTTATTGATGTGTTGAAAAATATTATTTTATTGAAAAATGTGTGATTGAAAATGAGTAGAAGAATGAGAAAAATCATGTGGCTCAAACACTCTAATCTCACTTGTACTTGCTTTCATCTAAACACTCTAATCACCCACGTTACTCCACTTCAATACTTCATTGCAACCGGTATCATTAATAAAATGAAGACAAAAAAAGATGTCGGAAATCATAGAGTCAATTACATCTACATGACTAATTGTTAATATGAAATGCGCTGTAAATTTCACAATTATACAAGTGACGGTCTAAGGCTCAAAATGCCGTGCTAACACCATAGCTAATTTTTTTCCCTCCACATAAGTATACAATCCAAGCGAATTGCATTTACATCCATCATTGATTGTAAAAATTCTATGTACTTCAAAGTGAATATCTCGTAATCAGACTACAAATTCATTGTACAATTACGTTAATTCTCACAAAAAAATAATGCAATACCAAACAAGTATAATATTGATCGATATGGGATTACAAATTAAAAAGCATTCTTCAAATAACAAAAAATCAGAAGTATCGAATCTCTTTATTTGCTATCATTTTAAGGATTAGACTTGGTTTTACCTTAAACTTTATTCCAGGGCCATGAAGTTAAAAGAGGAAAGACTACACAAGCTATAACTTCATTATTTGAAATGTTACAGTGGCTTTGTCCTGAGCTTCTAATTAGCTTAATTCTTTGAAACTCACATCTCATCGTTACAGTAATGTCAAGTTTGTTATAGAAAATTGCAGCCACACTTTGTTATTCTTTTTCTTGTGACACTTATTTTCCAGTATTTTCGATTTATTCCATAAGCTTTTAAACTTAATTCAAATGTTGAAGCTAACTATAAATCTATCCACCAATGGATTTATATAACATGTCATCGATGTTTAGTATGAGATGAGCAACGGTGCTCATTAATCATATATACACATATATATATATATATATATATATATATATATATCTGTGTGCCCGCACGTATATAGAGAAATGATTTAATGAGCACTTGTGCTCATCTTAGACTAAAATTGTCATTTCACATTTATTAAGGTTTCATATTTATTTTTATTTTCTTTTACAAGATCAAAGGCATCTTACCTAAATACAATATTAGATGATGCCATTGGTCCTAATTCCCCAATCAAACTGGCCTTGAACACACCCCAATCCAAAGTTAAGAGCTTTTGAACCCGTTTTGTTAATTTTATAAAAGTACTTTTGATAATCAAAAAAACTTTTAAAAGAAGTCGATTTAACATGACTTTCTCTAAAATCATTTTCAGAATAGAAAATATTTTTAAAAATTAATTTTCAAACAAAAATTAAGATACCTTCTTCCCCCAAAAGCTAATGTAAAAATTATACAAATGGATACTAATTTATCCTTGTACCGGGCGTAGCTCAATTAGTCTGTGCAGTGCCTGTGGGATCCAATTATCTGGTCTGTGAAATGTAGACACTATTATCACCCGCATCACCGTCATTTATATCCGAGCGTAAAACTGCCACACGGAAACCCTTGTCGAGCCCTATTGCGATAAACTTTTCGCACAATTCGTCTCCCAGTAGAACTATCAAGAATCAGCCTTTGGTGAATTCAATTTCTGTGGCATCTGGTCCGACTGTTGAATCTGCTACAGCTCCCAAATGGGCTCAGAAGACTGTAACCGGTATCATTTTTTTCCCTGCTATTAATTTCTAGTCTAGGATCCCCTTGATTTCTTCTTCTACCCTTATAGTTATCGAAACCTAGTTTATAAGTTGTGCACTTGGGAAAATTATTGATGCGAAAATTGATGGGTTTTGTTTTTAATTTCTTAATCTAGAGAAAGACGTGGGTTTACTCTATGATCAGAGTTTATGATTGTGGTTTAATTTAAACGGTCATCTGATGGTCTATATTCTTAACAGCAATCTAGAGGAGGAACTCATCTGACTTGGGATTTTTTCATGCGTAATAGCCTGGCTCAAATTAGGACTGCGATATATAGAGGCTGATTGAGTAGCTTGGCACTTTTCTATGTATTTTGTCGATGATAGCTGATCAAGCTGAACTTTATTCAAGCTTGAAATTTTTACAAGCGAATGCGGTTGTTGGTACTTGGTATTGTTAGCTGGGTTTCCAGGGTGGAGACTGAATAATGAATGTAGTTGTTTATTTATCGTTCTTATATCTAAGTTCTCTAGAAGTTTTCAAATGTTTGGTTCCATTATCCTAATTGTGTGTTGTTTTAGGCATATCTTATTCCATGCCACATAGTTGAAAGTTTGGAAAGTGTCTGTGAGGCAGTGAAAAAGAGAACATGTTAAGATGCAAAAGCTTTTTGTTATGAACTTGAACTTCTTGAATTGGCAAGGAAATGAATAAACATAATTTATTATAAGAAGGTATCTATTTAATGTTTTTGAGGATTTTTATCAAAATGGAGTTGTCAATGCTGCAACTAATTCTACTTGCTTGACATTTTTCTTCACACATATCCTTTCTTGGATGGTTTGATCATATCTTGACTTTATAATTCAGATTTCATGTGTAAATTTCTCTCATCATAAAGATGTTAATTGTTAAATGGGTTTTCAACCTGTCTTGTGGTTTAAAGTTTAAATTTATACAACCTCACTTGGAAGTTGTTGTCCAGATAAAGAAAGGGAACATATTACATCTCATATCATTTTTCAATATATTTTTCGCTCATTTGGGCAACAAGATTATGTTTCTGAATCATGCAATGCGCATTTAAGGGCAGATGCTCTTTGCTATTACTGTCTCTTTGGTTTCACATTTTACAATTTCCATATTGTCTCAGATTTTGAAGGAAATTGGGCAAGATTTATCAGAGTTCAAATGTGGCCTTGCTCATTTTTTTCGTGAGTTGAACTCCACCTATTGTTCATCCTTCCGTTTTCCCTTTACTTCACTTTTTTGCCAGTTCAGATATTTCTAGTTTCTTTTAAATGCATGTCTCTATAACAGTGCACCACACTAGCACTTCTTTGACTATAAATGAAAATTATGACTCGGATGTAAGAGACGATACTGAGACATTTTTGAACAGAGTAGTTCCAGAGGTACATTTTTTTCCCATCGGTTCATACTCTGTACAGTGATACTGTTAACATTTGGCATTTAGATTGTTCAAATTCATGATTTCAGGGAATGTCTGCACCATGGAAACACACACTGGAAGGTAGTTTTTTTTAACCAAAAGAAAGAATGTAGTGTTAATTTAGTTCCTCTCTGTTTTATGCTTTTGAGTTATTTCCTTGATGGCAACCCTAAGGGGTAGCTCAGTTGATCAGGCATTGGGTTTGCTTCCCAATGGTCACCAGTTCAAGTCCCCTCGAGCCACTGAGGTGAGTATCAGACTGTAAACTTCAGGGCCTCGTGAAATTAGTCGAGGTGCGCGTAAGCTGGTCCGGACATCCACGATAAAAAAAAAGTTATTTCCTTGATGGCAAGCTAGGTATTCCGCTCTTTTCCTGTTTATTTATTTATTTTTTTTTTATATAATGCATGGATCCTTTTATTTGGAGTATATATCTTGTTCAAAGTAGTCCACTGTTTGCAAATGAAGCCCCCTCCTCTGCCTCTCACACCCACAAAAGCGCACACACACACCATATGTTGCTTTTAGTTCTGGATCACATTTGACTTCAAATGTAAGCATGCCTTTTTCGACAGTGTTTGAGCACTAAAAGATTCCAATTATTTCTTGTCATCGTTCCGATTATTTCAGATACCTTGTCCCATTAGTAGCTAATAGCTTTTCATTCAATGTTAACGATTCAGTCGGTAAGGATTTGATTTGAGGATGACAACTGTTATCTTCTCCCAAAAAATGGAATGTAGAGATTCCAAGATACTAGTAGAGAAATAATAATTAATAATATAACAAAGATGTAAATTGTCCTGATTGCCTTTCTTTGCTTCACACATGGGGATTTGATATCATGTGATTTTTGCAGGTCCAGATGACATGCCAGCACATATCAAGTCATCTATGTTTGGCTGCTCCCTCACGTGCGAATTTTGAACTCATCATTTGATTTATTTTACATTTAAAAAGAGTTATCTTTTTTTTTTTTTTTTGCTCGTCATGCATCACTATTTCTTACTCGTGCAGGATACCTATCACAAATGGAAAACTGAACATGGGAACTTGGCAGGTGAGTACTTGCATCTTGATACTCAACCCCCAAAAGAAAACAGAAACAATGAATATATTTTAGAACTGTGTTTGCCTTTCTTACTCTACCGAGATGTGCTGAACTAAATGTGATCAGGAAAGAGAAGTTTTATTCAGAAGTTATATTAATGAACATAGAATCTTAAAGAGGCGACGAAAACATTTTGTTTTAGTTTGTGTTTCTTTTGTTTTTTTGGCAAGACCTTTCGATGAAGGGTGTCTGAGTGGGATGGTAGGGTTTTGATTTTTCGTCAGTAGATTTTACTTGCACGTACTGATGCCACCTTTTCATATGGGGATTTACTGAACTACCTAACAGCAAGTTGTCACAAGAATAATATCAATAGGAACAATGATGACATACGTGGAGATGTCAAATCAGCCGAGCGGCTCGTCAGCTCATAAAAAATCGGCTCGCGGGCGGCTAGTACTTGGACAAGCCTGAGCCCGCCTACAAGTAGGCTCGTTCGTGGGATCGTTGGAGGCGAGCCCAGGCTCGTCGCTTGCCACTACACTACCAAAACAGTCACTTTTTTTAAAAGTGACAGTTTACAACGCTCAATATGGTCACTGAACTTACACAAGTGGCCGTTTTGGCCACTTTATTTTTTTTTCCCCTTTTATTTTCACTCTGTAAATACCCTAACTCATTTCCCTGTTTCTTTTACACACAAACAACAATTCTCACTCTTTTCTAGAGGTGGTATTGCCCACGAGTATGGCTCATGACTAGTTACTCGAGGGCCAAGCTCAGCTCAGCCCTCAACCTCGTCGCTCGTCGGCCGAGCCAAGCTTTGGCTTGTGAGTCGTCTTTTTTTAGATAACACTCTCCTCATTTATCCGGGCTTAGGACCAGCTACTTAAATTTTGAGTAGACAAAGTTAAATTGTGCAAAAACAACTTGTTACGTGCACAATTTTTTAAAATAATTAAAAACTGTATTATAAAAAAAAAAAAATTTATTAGTTTGGTTAAATTAAATATCATTTACTCGACGACATGCAATTTTGGCATATTTATATTACATTCGAAAATGAGCATTTTGCCAATTCTTCACGCATATTAAGGCTCCTAACCTTAGACATAACCTTTTATCTGCACTAAAAGTAGATTCCGAAGTTACAGTGCTAACTGGAAATGTTAGTAGATTTTTTACAATCAGAAAAATCACTGTCCATCGTCGTTAGTACTTTCGTCAGAATTCAATTATTTCTTCTGAACTTTTTTTAATTGATTTATTATTAGGCATATTACGATTAAAGTAATCAAGTAATTCAACAAACAATGTGTTTAGACATGCGTCTATTGTCTGATTACATGCGTTAGACATACCTATTATTATAAAATTTAGTTATTAAATGTTCAAATTCCTCGCATGATTTTAATAAACTCCACTTACTTATTATTAAAATCATGCGATGGATTTGAGTATTTAATAACTGAATTTTATAACAATAGGCATATTAAAAATGATGATAATACGATTTTGAATTAATCTGATTGGCTTTTAGCTTTTAAAATTTAAAAAAAAAAAAATTGACAAGTTTTTATGACTTTACAAATATTTTATCTAGAGTGTACTATTTCACTAGATGTATGGTGCTTGAACGTCTTCATATTATTGTAATGGTTTTTCATAAATACAAAAATGAACCCAATTTTAGGGAAAATATATATTCTATGGAATTAAAGTTTAGAAAATATTAGGAAAACTTACCTATATTATTTTCTTTAGCATGCATCATGGACTCCGATACAATTTATTAGGTACTTAGCCCCATTTTAATTCTCATTACATTACATTACATTTCATTTTTTTTTCTTCTATTTTCAACCACACATTTTTCTATAAAATAATATTACATTTAAATCGAAAGTTTTTCCTTCTTTTTCAACCATTCATTTTTCAAAAAAAAAAAACACTATTCTCCTCATTTTCATTTCCAAAAAAAGTGGGTCAAACAGGGGCTTAATATGTAATTGATCAGATTTCAAAAGCTTTCACTTTAAATACATCTATCAGTTGTAGAAATTTAGAACAAATTTTATGTGAAATGTATGAATTATATGTAGAACGAATGGGTGCAGATATTAGCTTGGCACCCTCTGCACATACTCTTCCTGTTGACATCGGACACAAGTCCAAATGCATTGCCTGTTAAATTACTTGATTACTTTAATCATAATATGTCTACTTATAAATCAATTAAAAAAAATTCGAAAAAAGTAATTGAATTCTGGTGAAAATATGAACGACAATGGTAAATGGTTTTTGTGATTGCAAAAGATCTACTAACATTTTCGATTAGTACTGTAACTTCGGATTTTGCTTTTAGTGCTGGTAAGAGAGTTATGTCTGAGCCTCAGGAGTCGATTGAAAGAAGATATTTTGGAAGCATTAATGTACGTGAAGGATTGACAAGTCGCTATTTTCGACTACAAGATAAATTTGTCGAAATTGCATGTCGTTAGATAAGTGAGTGATATTTAATTTAATCATATTAATAAAATTTGTTATTTTATAATACTATTTTAAATTTTTTTAATTAAGACGAGCAAGCGAGCCGAGCTTGGCCCTTGAGAACAAGCCACGAGCCAAGCTCATGGGCAACCGGCGCAACCCATTGCCACCTCTGGACATATGACATGAATCTATTCGAGCGAATTGAAAATGTGATTTGTCTGTGTGACTTCCACGCTTAAATAATCCGTGAACAAATTAATGACATAACATAGTACTAGTTTATTGGATCAAATTGGTGAAAGAGTTTGTATAGTTTTTCACGCTTTCATGACCATCTGCCGACCATTTTTTATTTTTGGGTTTTGAGATTGTTCAGCATTTATTAACGCATAATTCATTATTCTCATAAAATTGTTGGACAAGCACATGAATAACCGACTGGATGATGTCGAATAATCGACTCTTCTTCATTTCAGGGAATATGGCTATGTGAACACCGCGACGCAGCTACTCCTAGGAAAGTGGTGGTCACCCTTAACGGGATATAAGATTTGGAATTAGGCTGTATTTATCCGAGCTATCTATCATGTACAAATAAGAAGAATGGTTTCTTTTATCTTTCTTGATTAAGATAAATAATGGAGCATTAAGATGAAAGCTGGCATGGTTTTAGCTTGATTTTCATTTCCAAAATTCAAACTTTGGGGGCGTTATGCTTTATATTGCATATACTTTTGAGTATGCTATTATTATTAGTAGTGAGACTTAGACTACTTGGTCCCAAAAAAACTGTTTTAAAGCTACAACACTTGTAGCTGGTGTAAATTGGAATGCGTTGGCCACTTTTCTTCGTCTGGCTTCGTGTTGGGCTTGGGATGCCCCTCATATCATGTGCCTGGCCGGATTTGACAAAAAAAAATTCTGGCATGAAAAGGCCGACGGCCTGTTCGTTCCTTCTCAGGGGCAGTGTAAGGCATGTGGACAATTAAGTCTTTATTGAACTTTTTGGAGGCATGGAGTGTTGACTATGTAGTCCATTCAATGAGAATTTTATATTAAGGCGTAAAATTTTTTGCTTGCATCCTGTCGATGAACTTGTACTACTATTTTTACAATTGCAACTATCAGGATTGAAGTGCAAATGTTTCGACTTTTGAACATATTGGCTTGAGATAAACCTTTCAATGACTTGATCAGAGCAAAGTCAACCCTTACAACTGGATGGACAAGAAATTGGCTATACTATAAGTGTAAGGGCAAGCATGGGTAGGAGGAGATTAAATCATCACTGAGATGATAGGCTCCTCGATTCACTTCTGAGGATTTCTACTTGGCGGAGGCAACTAACAAGGCCTACTTTTCAGTCGATTCACTAGAACGGTTGCATATGGGAGCAATGTCGCTAAGGTTGTTGAGGTCGAATTAGAATATGAATTTAAAAAGAAAAAAAAGGAGCTAGAGTCATCAATCATCATCATCATCATCCCATCCAGTAGGAATGATAGGATCGTCATTTTTTTGGAGAATTTCATAACTAGATAATGAAAATCTTGAAGAAACTTGGCAATCAAAGCCAACTACGAAGACTTCTTCATAATAAGACTCTGATTAGTGTCAATTTTCCCATCACCATCCTTGTCGACAAATAATATACTAAAGAGAAATTATTTATTACTAAATATCGATGACATGACTTTATTAGTGAATAAGTTTATGGCGAGTCTTAATAATTGAATTGCACTTATTATAAATTCATATAAATATGCTAAACATCGATGCTTAGTAAATTATTTCTTACAAAAAAAAAAAATTGCATTTGATTCCAACGATTGAATATGTTAGAATTGAAAGTATTCAAGTATACAAGCTCGTGGGCGGATTTATAATTGTGTTCATCAATTGCCAGGAGATGAACACTTCAAAATAATTCGACTATTCTTAGGTATAAAACAAAATTTGTATGTAAAATCTTATTTAGGTGTTTCTAAATTTTTGGAATTTAAATATGACAACATTATCGAAAGACGGCATTATTAATTTATATTAGGAATCTTACTGTCACTTAGACTGATATCTAATCGAGATATATAGCATTATTCTAAGAGGAAATTAGACACAGTAATTCAAAAAAAAATTGTTTAATACACCTAAAATCAAATTAAAGTTTTAATAGGGGTACTAATTACGTCCACCAAAAATATAAAATATTTGAAAATCAACAAAATCATTCCAAAGACGGCAACATTCCCACATTCTGATATTTTCCTTTTTTTTTAAAAAGTTTTCCTTTGATACGGCATTGATTTTCTATTTTAAGCAGTTCAAAATCTGTTAGAAAGCTTGCAATGTGATCATGATAAATATGTTATGGACAAAGTATAAATATCAAAAATTATGTAACGTAAAATAAACAATAATTATTAACACCCTTTCTTGTGGCCTTTTTGACTTGTTATTTTGAACTTGTCGTTTATCGATTTTAAAAGTCGAAAGATATATTTCAAAGTTTATCGATAATAATAACAAAAATCTCACCTGACGAGAAAAGAAAATAGCTCGTAAATAAGCCAAAATAGGTAACATTAAATCAAGGGGGAAAAAACAAGAAGAAGATAATTCTTTAACTTTTTTATAGAAAGGTGACAAAAAGTCACTTTTTCACATTCTCATTTTTACAAAAACCTTGGATGCTTCAATTGAATTGATTCAAATAAAAATGAAATGAATACAAGATTAAAATACATTCTCATTTTTGCAAAAACATTGGATGCATCAATTGAATTGATTCAAAGAAATATGAATTGAATATAAAATTAAAACAAAGTTTGAATTCATATATTCAAATTTTCAAAAACGCACACATGTATTTAGTTAATTGCTTCAATGATATATTGACTTCTTCTCTTTTTTAGAAAAGTGACAAAATGTCACTTTTTCAAATTCTCCTTGAACAAACACCTTTCATGTATCAATGTAATTGATTCGAAGTTTTTTTTTTTCCCATATGTATTACCAGAAAATAGGGTTTGAATTGGTATAGTCAAATTTTCAAAAATGCACACGTATGCATCTAGGTAATTGCTCCAATGATATATTGTGAATTAAAAAATGTGACCGAATGTCACTTTTTCAAATTCTCATTTTGTCAAACACATTGCATGCATCAATATTTTAAATGATTCAAGGCTAATTTTTCATATGTATTACCTAAAAAAGGGCTTGAATTGGTATATTCAAATTTTAAAAAACGCACACGTATGCATCTAGGTAATTACTCTAATGATATGTGACTTTTTTTTTTTTAAGGAAAGTGACAGAATATACATTCTCCATAAGCAAACACGTTGCACGCATCAATGAATTGATTCAAAATTTTCTTTTTCATATGTATTATTATAAAACATTGAATTTGTACATTCAAATTTTCAAAAATATACACGTATGCATCAAGATAATTACTCCAATGATATAATGTGACTTTTTCTTTTTTAAATAAAAGTGATAGAATGTCACTTTTTCACATTCTCCTATTGTCAAACACCTTGCATATATCAATATAATTGATTCAAAGTTTTCTTTTTTATATGTATTATCGAAAAACAGGGCTGAAATTAATATATTTGAATTTCAAAAAATGCACACATGTGCATATAGGTAATTGCTCCAATAATATAGTGTGACCTTTTTTAAAGAAAAGTGATAGAATGACAATTTTTCAAATTCTCATTTTGTCAAATACTTTGCATGCATCGTTTTAAGTTATTCCAAGCTAATTTTTCATATGTATTACCATAAACATGGCTTGAATTGATATGTTCAAATTTTCAAAAATGCACACACGTGCATCTAGTTAATTGTTTCAATGATATAGTGACTTTATTTATTTATTTATTTAGAAAAGTGATAGAATTTACATTCTTATTGAGCAAACACGTTGCATGCATCAATATAATTGTTTCAAAGTTTTCTTTTTTCATAAGTATTATCATAAAACAGGATTTGAATTGATATGTTCAAATTTTAAAAAATGCACATATATGCATCTAAATAATTGCTCCAATGATATAATGTGATTTTTATTTTTATTTTTGTTGAAGAGTGACAAAATGTCACATTTTCACATTCTCCTTTTGTCAAACGCCTTGTATGAATCATTTTAATTTATTCAAAACTAATTTTTCATATGTATTGACACAATCCATTTCCTTTCAAGTTCAACTATGTTATTTTGAAACATGTTTCCGATCACAATAACATAATCATCAAAAAGAAACTTCATAAATGTTAATTATTTACATTATAAGGTTTAAACTAAATCTAATCACGAAATTCAAATAAAAGTGAGATGGATAATAAACTATGATGATTAGAATTTGCAAGTGATAGATTATTTACCTGAAAATTGATAATTACGATTGTGACTTTCATAATTTATGCAATGAAAATACTAAACAATCTTAAAATAACAAAATTGGGGAACTAATTAAAAAAGGATTTAAAAAAAAAACTGTAATTGTATTTGTATATTACAGAAAGATTGTCTCTATCTTTGTCAAGAGATTTCAGTGTTGAAGTAGCCTTGATTTTTTTTCAAATCTTTAAATAATGAACTAATTTATGGAAGATTTCATCTTTCTCCTTCCAATTTTCCCTTGATTTTTTCAGCTTTGGAGGTTGGTTTTTGTAGTGTCGTAATTTTTAGGTTTGAACATATTTTGTACGTTCAAATATAATTAATTACCATTTAATCCAACTTTATCATTTTTTTTTTAAATAGCCATAAAATATAGAGTATTTGTGTAAGTACTTATTCTAAAACTAATGAACCCCATCTTTAGACTTCATTATACAAAAAAAGCATTTTTCTCTCTTATTTTCAACCACAAATTCTCTAATAAAATAATATTACATATAAATCCAAAAAAAAAATCTCATTTTTTACCACACATTTTTCAAAACATTATTATTCTAAAATACATATTTCTTCTAAATACATTTTTAATGGATCCAAAAGGGGTGCTAAGCATTAACAATGTTACAATATCAATTTGGATGATAATACATGAAACTAATGAGATCGCATTTTTCTTCCTTAATAGGATCACATAGTTCCACTTCGATGTATGTTTTAGCACAATAAATAGTACTCCCTCCATCCCATAAAGTAAGAAATATTTTCCTTCTTGTTTGTCCCAAATTATGTCACTTTTATGTTGAGAGTATAATAAATTTCTTAATTTTTTAATATATCTTTATTCAACGTGTACTAACAATCAACAAATATGAATTACTTCAATACAAATTTTATTTATTATAAATAAAATTATGTTTTCAACCATATTAATTTTATTTTTTAAATTTGTGTGGAAATAAAAAATAAAAAGAAATCTATGAAATATTATTCATTAAAGCCCCGTTTGATTTCCATTTTTGTTAAAATGCATTTTTTTCTCTTCTTTTCAACTACACATACTTTTTTAAAATAATATTTCACGTAAATAAAAAAAACTTCTTTATCTTTCAACTACACATTCTCCATCAATCTACAATTCTCAAATACATTTTTCATAAAAATAAGAATTAAACAGGGCCTAAATCATTGATAAGTCATCTTAAATAGTAACTCGTGATCACCACTAGTCTATAAATAGCAGTGGTAATAGATGCCCTCTAGGGCATAGTTCAGTGGTGTAAAGAACAAGATTGAGGTAGTCTCAGATGAGTTGGCAGCCGCAGTGTGAGGGTTTGATTCTTGCTTCTTACAAGGTATGAAATTGGACTCTTTGTGGGCACCAGTATGACAGCTCTTGTACTCTGATCCGTTGAGACACATCTCGCGATTTATCTCATCCACAATACTCTAGGAGCGGGACGATGGGAACCGCAATGTTGGGGTTCAACCTTTTTAGCAATGGTGATAGATACAACTTCACAACACATTACAATTCAATTCCTTATTCTTTGGACAACTCATAAAAAACAAAGAATAAAATCTAAATACAAGACCTCCAAATATGAGAGAATCAATTATCGCATCATAACTCTAAATTCATCGAAGCTGAGTACGCCATCTCCATTAATATCGAACCTGCTTATCATGCTTCTGCAATTACCAATGGAGGTCGAATTTCCCAATCTATTCAGCATTTTCTTCAAACTTTTAGGCGTTATGAATTCACTATTCTCCATTGCGTACATTTTGAATGCTTCCTTCAACTCCTCCATTTTCTCCTCCTCGCCGCCGCCCTCCATCAGCTTCGTGAAGTCCTCTAGCCCTAGCATTCCATCGCCGTCTGCGTCCGACGAACGCACCGCCATTTCCGCCTCCTCCTCCGACATTTCGCCACCTATTGCGCTCACGCACTTCCGTAGCTCTTCCTGTGAGATTTTACCATCGCCGTTTTCGTCCAAGTACTTGAACACCATTTCCGTGTCGTTCCATTGACGCACTGCCGGACCCTCGCAGTTTTCATCATCGGAACTTGAAGAATATTTTGAAATTGATGGTTTCAGCTCCTCCGATTCGGCCTTTCTCGGCGATAATTTCCGGCGCAATCTCTCGAAAGCCGACTTGGGAGATGATTGTGGTTTTTTAACCCCATTTTCTGGTGAGCTACACGACGTCGTCGAAGAAGGTATTACTGCTATTTCTTCTTTCCTAACCGCCATTTCAAATTGACAATAAACAACACAAAATTAGTAAATATGAGTTTGTGTGTATATATATATATATATATATGCCTGTGTAAAATGAATAGATTGTATACTTAAAAAAGTGGATAATATTGATTGAGATATGGCTGAATTGAAGTTTGATTGTAGATTTATACAATTTTAGAAAAACAATGAGCTGAGAAATCTGGGTGAACCAACGAGTGGCAACCGTGTCGGTTTGGCGGTTACCTGTTTTAGAGAGGCGCGTTTGTGAAACTACAATGTAAGTTCCTGCTCCCCACGGTTCCTCCACTTCCTTCATGACGTTATGGAGTTTGACTTTTATTCACGATTTTTAAATTTTTTTAATGGATCATGATACACGTCATGTAGTGGTGGTAATTATTTAGTCAATTCAAATTGAATAACTTTAAAAGGCCTTAAGTAGAAGTCATTAACATGTAATTACTTGTACACAGTGGCAATCTCAATTGTTATCAGGATTCAACTTAAATATCTAATATGATGTAGGTTTTGGATTCAAATTTTGGGGAATGTGAGTGACCAAGTGGGCACAATGTCCACCCAAAACGAACAATACATATGATATAATGGCTTGGGTTTAAGGTTCGGATCATTACGCAAGTTTTTTTTGTAATGATCTGGATCTTACGCCCAAATCGTTAGAACATACGTACTGTCCGTTTTGGGGTGGGCTTTGCGCCCACTTATTCCCTCGCGACTTTCTGTCGTGTTCCCTAGAATTTGAACTCGTAACCTTCCAATTGGTACCAGAATTCAACTTAAATCTCTCATATGATGGAGGTATTAGGTTCAAATCTTGGGGAACGTGATAGAAATTCGTGAAGGATCAAGTGGGCGCAAGGTCCACTCAAAACGGACAGTACATATGATATAATGGCTTGGGCGCAAGGTCCGGATCGTTACAAAAAATGCGCATTTTTTGTAACGATCCGAGCCTTGCATCCAAACCGTTAGAACAAACAACTTTCGTTCAAGATAAATTTCAAAATCACGTTTCAAAACTTTTCTCTTGTTTCTGCCGCCGTGTGTGTGTAATTTTGTGACCATTGTATATATATATATATATATATATATATATATATATATATATTAGGTTATATGACAAATCTAAAGAAAAGTGGGCTACCTAATTCTAGAACAAATCCAATTGAAATTCAAATTGACTAAGACCAAGAATTTATCATAACCAAATAAAAAAATATATATATATATATAATTGGAGTCCACCTAAACTCCACACGTGGCTGCCACCATAAAAAAAACCCCTAATCAAGTTAAAATTAATGCTAGTTATTCAATAACTTAGTTTAGCTAATCCGAATAAATTTTTCTCGAGCCTACTGTACATAATTAATTACGAGTTATTCAACGAGATCAATATTTATATATTTATCATTACTCTATTAATATTTAAATATTTGGCCCAATTAAAGTTTTTAATATAAAATTTTTCACTTTAGTTCTTAACCTTAAAAAAAAAAAAAAGTATATATATATATATATATATAGCATATAAAATTATTAACCCTATTTTATGAAAATATACAGGACTTTACAATCTACACTCCTTAAAATATTTTCGTCCTCGAAAATTACCTTGATCAAACGAAGAGTCTTGGGTAATGGATTTTAAGCTCATCTTCCTTCTCCCAAGTCGATTTATCAAATCCATGATTTCGCCATTGGACCTTGACCAAGGGAACTTCCCTATATCTTAGTTGATGTATTTTTCTATCCAAAATCATCATCGGGATTTCTTCATATGATAGGTCTTTTTGTACCTCCAATGTCTAATAACTTACCATATGATTGAGATCATGAACATATTTTCTGAGCATCGAAACATGGAACACGTTATGCACTGCTGTGAGTTCAGGTGGTAATGCAAGTCGGTAAGCCACAACACCAATCATTTCCAGAATTTCGAAAAGTCCAATAAATCGTGATCTCAACTTTCCATTCTTACCAAATCTCAATACATCCTTCATGGGTGCCACTTTAAGAAAAACATTGTCGCCCACACCAAATTCCAAGTCCTTTCTTCTACTATCAGCATAACTTTGATGTCGGTCCTGTGCTATTTTTATTCTAGCTCTAATCTTGTCAACTGCTTCAACTGTTCGTTCAATGATTTCAAGACCCAAAATTCTATTCTCTTCGACTTCATCCCAATGAATAAGGGATCTGCATTTCCTACCATAAAGAGCTTCATAAGGGGTCATGCCTATAGTGACCTGAAAGCTATTGTTGTAAGCAAACTCCACTAATGGCAAATGTGTTTACCAGGATTCGAATCCAAAACCTCCATCATATGAAAGACTTAAGTTGAATCCTGGTACCAATTAGGCAACTACACAATTGGTACCAGGATTCAACTTAAGTCTCTCATATGATAGAGGTCTTGAGTTCGAATCCTGGGGAACATGATAAAAATACGTGAAGGGTCAAGTGGGCGCAAGGCCCACCCAAAGCGGACAGTACGTATGTTCTAACGGTTTGGGTACAAGATTCGGGTCGTTACAAAAAGTTGTCCAATTGGTACCAGGGTTCTCCTTAAGTTATTCTTAAGGGAGAGGTCATGAGTTCGAATCCTGAGAAACACAATATAAATCCGTGAGGGGCCAAGTGGGTGTAAGGTCCACCCAAAGCGAACAGCAGGTATGTTTTAACGGTTTGGGCGCAATGTTCGAGTCGTTACAAAAAGTTGCCCAATTGGTATCAGGATTCTCCTTAAGTTATTCTTAAGTGAGAGGTTATGAGTTCGAATCCTGAGGAACACGATAGAAATCCATGAGGGGCCAAGTGAGCCTCAAAGCGGACAGTATATATGTTCTAACGGTTTGCGCGCAAGGTCCAAGTCGTTATAAAAAAAATGCGCATTTTTTGTAATGACACGAACCTTGCGCCGAAACCATTATATCATACCTAATTGATACCAGGATTCAATTTAAGTCTCTATATGATGGAAGTCTTGGGTTCGAATCTTGGGAAACGCGATAGAAATCCGTGAGGGGCCAAATGGGCGCAGGGTTCACCCAAAACGGACAGTACGTATGATATAATGGTTTAAGCGCAAGGTCCGGGTCGTTACACTTTGCATGCATCATTTTAAGTGATTTAAAGCTAATTTTTCATATGTATTATCAAAATACAGGGCTTGAATTGGTATGTTTAAATGTTCAAAAATGTACACGTGTGCATCTAGGTAATTACTCCAATGATATGTGACTTTTTTTTATTTAGAAAAGTGACAGAATTTACATTCTCCTTAAGCAAATACGTATCACGCATCAATGTAATTGATTCAAAATTTTCTTTTCATATGTATTATTATAAAACAAGGCTTGAATTTGTATGTTTAAATTTTCAAAAATGTACACGTATGCATCTAGATAATTGTTCTAATGATAGTGTGACTTTTTTTTTTTTTAGAATGTCACTTTTTCACATTCTCCTATTGTCAAACACCTTGTATGTATCAATGTAATTGATTCAAAATTTTCTTTTTTATATGTATTACCAGAAAATAAGGTTTGAATTAATATGTTCGAATTTTCAAAAAAGCACATAGGTAATTGCTCCAATGATATAGTGTGACTTTTCTTTAAGAAAATGACATAATGTAACTTTTTTCAAATTCTCCTTTTGTCAAACACTTTGCATGCATTATTTTAAGTGATTCAAAGCTAATTTTTCATATGTATTACCAGAAAATATTGTTTGAATTGGTATGTTCAAATTTTCAAAAATGAACACGTCCATACATCTAGTTAATTACTCCAATGATATAGTGTGACTTTTTTTTTTTTTTTTAAAGTGACAGAATTCACATTCTCCTTGAGCAAACACATTACATGCATCAATGTAATTGATTGAAAGGTTTTTTTTTTCATATGCATTATCATAAAACATGGCTTGAATGGATATATTCAAATTTTCAAAAATGCACATATATACATCTAGGTATTTGCTCCAATGATATAATGTGATTTTTTTGTTTTTGAAATGTGAGAGAATGTCGCCTTTTCACATTCTCCTTTTGTCAAACACCTTGCATGCATCATTATTTTAATTGATTTAAATCTAATTTTTCATATGTATTGACACAATCCATTTCCCTTCAATTTCAACAATGTTATTTTGAAACATGTTTTCAATCACAATAACAAAATCATCAACAAGAAACTTCATAAATGTTAATTATTTACATTATAAGGTTTAAACTAAACCTAATCATGAAATTCAAATAAAAGTGAGATGTACAATGAACTATGATGATTAGAATTTGCTAGTGATATATTATTTAGCTGAAAATTGATAGCTGCGGTTGTTATTTTCATAATCTATGCAATGAGAATACTAAACAATCTTAAAATAACAAAATTGGGAAACTAATTCAAAAATGATTCAAAAACATAAAAATAAAAAATAAAAAAAATCTGTAATTTTATTTGTGTATTACCGAAAAATTGTCTCAATCTTTGTCAAAAGATTTCAATGTTGAAGTAGCATTGATCTTTTTTCCAGAACTTTGAATAATGAACGAATTTATGGAAGATTTTATCTTTCTCCTTCCAATTTTCCTTTGATTTTTTTTTTTTTAGTTTTGGAGGTTGGTTTCTGTAATGTCGTGATTTTTAGGTTTGAACGTATTTTGTACGTTCAAATATAACTAATAACCATTTAATCCAACTTTATCATTTAAAACAAAAATTATTGTCCTAAAATATAGGGTATTTGTGTAAGTACCCCTTATTCTAAAACTAATGAAGCCCATATTTGGACTTCATTATTCAAAAAATGTATTTTCTCTCTTATTTTCAACGATATATTCTATAATAAAATAATATTATATATAAATCCAAAAAAAAAATTCTTATTTTTTAGCCACACATTTTTAAAATATTATTATTCTAAAATACATATTTCTTCAAAATGCATTTTTTAATAGATCCTAATAGGGTGCTAAGCATTAACAGTTTTACAATATCTATGACAATACATGAAACTAAATGATAACACATTATTCTTCCTAAATTAGGATGTCACATAGTTCCACTTTGATGTATGTTTTTGCACAATAAATATTACTTCCTCCATCCCATAAAGTAGGAATTGTTTTCATTTTATGTCACTTTTTATGTTGAGAATATAATAAATTCCTTAATTTTTTAATATATCTCTATTTAACGTGTATTGACAATCAACAAATATGAAATACTCCAATTCAAAATTTATTTATTATAAATAAAATTATACTTTCAACTATATTAATTATATTTTCTTAATTTGTATGAAAATAAAAAAATAAAAAGAAATCTATCTTCATGAGATGAAAGAAATATTATTCATTGATAAGTCATCTTAAATAGTAACTCACGGTCACCACTAGTCTTATAAATAGCAATGGTGATGGATACAACTTCTGAACTTCACAACACAGTACAATTCAATTCCTTATTCTTTGGACAACACATATGAAAAAACAAAGAATAAAACCTCCAAATAGGAGAATCAATTATCGCATCATAACTCTAAATTCATCGAAGCTGAGTACGCCATCTCCATTAATATCGAACCTGCTTATCATGCTTCTGCAATTATCGATGGAGTTCGAATTCCCCAATCGATTCAACATTTTCTTCAAACTTTTAGGCGTTATGAATTCACTATTCTCCATTGCGTACATTTTGAATGCTTCCTTCAACTCCTCCATTTTCTCCTCCTCGCCGCCGCCCTCCATCAGCTTCGTGAAGTCCTCTAGCCCTAACATTCCATCGCCGTCTGCGTCCGACGACCGCACCGCCATTTCCGCCTCCTCCTCCGACATTTCGCCACCTATTGCCGTCACGCACTTCCGTAGCTCTTCCTGTGAGATTTTACCATCGCCGTTTTCGTCCAAGTACTTGAACACCATTTCCGTTTCGTTCCATTGACGCACTGCCAGACCCTCGCAGTTTTCATCATCGGAACTTGAAGAATATTTTGAAATTGATGGTTTCAGCTGCTCCAATTCGGCCTTTCTCGGCGATAATTTCCGACGGAATCTCTCGAAAGCCGACTTGGTAGATGATTGGGGTTTTTTAACCCCATTTTCTGGTGAGCTATACGACGTCGTCGAAGAAGGTATAACTGCTATTTCTTCTTTCCCAACCGCCATTTCAAATTGACAATATACAACACAAAATTAGTATATATGAATTTGTGTGTGTGTATATATATGCGTGTGTAAAATGAATAGATTGTATACTTAAAGTGGATAATATTGAGATATGGCTGAATTGAAGTTTGATTGTAGATATATACAATTTTAGAAAAGCAATGAGCTGAGAAATCTGGGTGAACCGACGAGTAGCAACCGTGTCGGTTTGGCGATTACCTGTTTTAGGGCGGCGCGTTTGTGAAACTACAACGCAAGTTCCTGCTGCTCTCCATCCTTCCAACACCTCCTTCATGACGTTATAGTGTTTGACTTTTATTCACGATTTTTTAATGGATAATAGACACGTCATGCAGTGGTGGTAATTATTTAGTCAATTGGAATTGAATAACTTTAAAAGCCCCTACTTAGAAGTCATTAACATGCAATTACTTGTACAAGACTTCGGATCCATTTGATGAATTTTTTAAAAGTCAAAGTTGTTTTTAAGATTGGACCCTGCTATCGTGACCGATCGACACTCACAATAGAGGGTAGTTTCCACCTTCTTCTTTTTTGCATTTTTTATTTATGCGGATTTCACTTATGTGAGTGAATGTCAACAAAGTGGATAAGTATTTTCTGATAAAAGAGTTTAATTCTTAAGATTAAGATGCTAATTTTACTTTTTAAAAGGATAAATAAATTTCATAAGTGCCATGGGTGTGCCTTTAAAATGGCTCTTCCAAAGCTTAAAAATACTTTCATATTCAAAAGGATTTTTGTTTAGGGCCTGTTTGATACAAATCAAATTTCATGGAAAATGATATGTTTGGTAGTAAAAAATTTTCCTAGAATTTGTTTTCCACCTAAGGGTCACGTGGGCTTCTTTTCTTATTAATCATTGAAATGTTTTTCCCATCATTTTAGTAAGAAAATCAATTTCAGGTAATTTTATTTTTATTATTATTATTATTATTTTTTTTTTTTTGGCAATTAGAACAAATGTTAGACTCAATGGTATAAAAATTTATCATTTTAATTAACAATTTGAATGAAAAATAAAGTCAAACGAATGATATTCAACATATATATATATATATATATATATATATGGCAATTAGAACAAATTTTAGACCCAATGGTAAAAATATTTATCACTTTAATGAATATTTTTCATGAAAAATAAAGTCAAACACATATTAAAAGATTTAAAATTTTCACATGATATCTGTACAAAATAAAAGATAGCTATAGAAAAAGGTTTGGCAATAGGATTGAGTGGGAAATGGTGGGAATAGAATGGAAGGTTAGGAGTTGAGAATGGAATAGATGGGATGCATGCGTGTGGTTGAGATGGAATAAAGCAAAGTTTCGGGTGTTAAGATTTTGCTTTAGATAAAGTAGAGAATAAGGGGCGTTCTCTTTACTATTTTTGGATCGTTTTCTATTTTTGATTTTTTAAAATATTGAAAACGTGTTCTCTTTTCCATTTTCGAAAACGAGTTTTTAAAAACGGTTGAAAATTTTGTGAAGAAAACAGAAAATAAACGTTTTGGCTGTTTTCTTCACAAATCTGCCAAAACTCAAAAAATACGGGTTGAAAAATATTTTTTCAAAACGACAAAAAGAACGAATTTTCAACAATATCAAAATAGACACCCAAAACACAAAACGAATTCAAAACTCAAAATACAAAACTGAAATATGAAGAGAACGTCCCTTAAGAAATCCGTGGGTTCACAGGATACAGAAGAGAGGCAGATATTAACACTTGCAAGAGGTAGGTAGTTCATATAACATTTTTTTTTATATCGATAAATGTGTAATATATAGATCAAAATCATGTACAAATATCATGTGAAAAATACAATGTCATTTTTTTGAATTTTTGTCACTTTTTTTTAGTGTTTGTCACTTTAGTTTGTAACATTCTTGATTTATATCACTTTTTTTAGTGATAAACATCACTTTTTAATAATAAAAAATGACATTGTATCACTTTTTAATATTACACAATATTTTTTACTTTCAAAAAACTTTTCATATGATTTTTCAAAAAACCCCTCAATGTATTTTTGTATTTTCCCTATCGTTATCGCCGTCATCGTCATCATCATCATCATGACAACTTGAGAATCATTTTAGAACCAAGTAAGCTACATGAGCCATTGGACCTATCATCATTCAATAAAATATGAAGCCATTGAATGTGATGAATATGTTCAAATAATTAACCCACCGTTTAGGAAGAATTTATAAATGACTTAATTTATGAATAAATAAAAATATATGATAGATAAGTGAATAATATTTGTGGATTTATTGAAATTAAATCGTCTATTTGACCTCTTCTCCTTTTTATGATTTTTTTTATTTTTATTTTTTATTCTACTAATACGAAATATGACTTAATGGGCACATCTACGATTATCCCTTCTATCTCATATTGAACTGTAGTCGGTGTAATATCAATACAGAAATTCCTCCTTTCATAGTTCATCCTGCCAAAAAATTGTCAGGAATCCAAGTTTCATTTTCGAGGTTGTTTTGATTGATTCTAATGAAAGCTAATTGTTGTTGTTTCAAATAAAGTACATTCTATTGGTCTCAAGCACGTAAGTAATAAATGAATATCCATCTTATTGTAGTCTAAAAATTGACCATGTTTATACTAGTTCACACGAAATATTTCAAAACGTTAATTTGGAAAAAAAATTCAAATAGCGAGTTAAGGAATAATGAAATAAAGACGATACTTAGATGAGAGAGTTTTGAAAATATGGAATTTGTCTAGAATATATTATCGAATATGAGATAATAACATAACATGCTACGGTAGTTAGGACTATATATATATATATTTTTTGATAGAAAGAAACTAAACGATCCTCTAGTTTTGCCCACAAATGCACATATATTCACTTCCACCATTCATCTTAAAATAGGTGTTCAATTCCATCCTTATCTCACATTCAATTTATAGGTTAATTTCATAAATAAAGTTAGGTCGAAAATTTTATTATTGAAGTTTAAATTAATTTTTAAAGATGTATGAAATAAAACATTGTAAATTTTAATATGCTATAAAAAGTAAGTAGTCTGTAAATAACTAATTTACATCAAATTAGTTATATCTGAAATGCAAATTAAGTCTTGTTTGAGCCCTATTTTTCTTAAGATTTATTTTTACAAAACTCATTTTCAACCATACATTCTTTAATAAAATAATATTACACGTAAATTCAATTTTTTTTAAAAAAGTTTTTAACCACACATTCTCCATCAATCTAGTATTTCATAATGCATTCTTTCTCCAAAATGGGGCTCAAACAAATATTAAGTATTTTTTAAGATATGATATATCATTTTTTGTCATATGATTAATATGAATTTCAAAATGAATAAACTTGATTAGATAATTTACAGTTGATTATATTTGTTTATGATAATAATTGTTTGGCCTTAATTCAAATTGTACAAGTCATTTCAAATATATATATATATATATATATATATATATATTAAATTGATGTCTCTCTATTCAAGTTGTAATATTGTCTAAGTCACGTGATGTATATCGTCCAACATATACTTTCTCATGATAGACTTTATGTTTGCATGTGACGATAAGTCATTGATATTGTGAACAAGTATCGACTTACACTAGACAATACTGGATATTAATACTTCTATGCATTTCACCATTGAAATAAATTATAAAAGTCATCATCTACTAATGTCTCGTCCCGCTTAGATGCTCCATACATATGAGTTTCATACATTTTGAATTCAAGAAATATTAAATTTATATACTTCGGAACGGAGTATGAATTACAAAATTCTATAATTCTATCTCGTAGTGATGATAGGTAAGATTAGAATCATTTTCCATTAACTGGAAATATTCAGCCACGCGCAATTTAAGACGGGGATTGAACATTTCAACTAAAAATAATTGGTAAAATTCGAAAAAATATTTTTGAAAGTATTTCCATTGTGATACATACTTGAAATAACGGAGAATTTTTATCCCATGTAATGTAAGAATGCTAAAGAAATATTTAATAATTAATAAGGGTAAAACAAAATCTAAATTGAGGGAATGAGATTCACATTGCATAGAAGACAATTTTATGTTTTATAAATTATAAAATAAAATGTATATATTCCATTCATCATAAGCCAAAACAACTTCGTTTTAAAATTGATGACAAAAAGAAGTTGGCTTGTTTAGAACAAAAAATGGTCCAAGACTATTATAATTCGTGGATTATTCTCCTTGTACATAATAATTTGTACATAAGGACCGATGTCTACACCCTCACATGGGTGTGGACCCCACTTGAATACCCTCACATGGGTGTGGACATCATTATGTACAAATTATTATGTACAACAAGCAAGACCCATAATTCGTTGAAAATCTATGTGAAATATTGAAATTGACTAACAACATTACTTGTTGGGCAATGAGGAAAATTACAGTGAAATTGGCATTTAAGCCTCTCTCTCTTTTTTTCTTTTTTTTTTCAATTTTGCACTCCACAATTTACCCAAAGAACCTTCCAATGAGCACCATATTGTATCATTGACTATAAAGTTGTATCCAAACACTCTAGCAAAACAAAAAGAAAAAAAAATAACTGCTACAGATGCTGTAAATTAACCATACATGGAGTACAAAATACGCTAAATATTTTATTTATCAATTTTGGCAGATCTAGATTTGTTGAGATGGTTTGTGTTACTGGTAAGCAATGTGGTAAAAAGACCAAAATTTGTATTGCTAACGCACTGTTGTGCGGAAGATGAAAGTCACCAAAGGCGTTACAGGGCTCGGTTTCTCCAACCAATCGACCCAACAATGGAAACAACTCAAAACCTCCTTAATAGTTCCTCCATTTACGGTTGCTGTAAGTTCCTCTATTTTCCAACCCTTCTTCACTATAATACTAAAATTTCACCGTTAAAGCTAATTTTGTGAACCGAATTTCAAATATCCACATCTCAAGAAATAGAAAAAGTCAAACGAACAACTTCCTCCAAACCCAATTATTGCAATTCTTAATCCAAGTTGAAGTAGGAAATGTCACAATCGCACTCTGTGCAGCTTAGTACTACCACAGGTTCCTCGAAATCACGTAATTGACATTATAGAAATGTCTATAAAACTAAGGAAGTCAATTGATACTATATTATAGTTGCACTAAGTGTTGCCATACACGTTGTTTATCAGTGATAAGAAAATACTGTCTTAAACTTGTATATGTGCATAATGCAACATAAAATAGTACATACTAAGCCTTGTTTGGTTTAGCTAAAAAATCAAACTTTTAGTAAATTTTGAAAAAAATTGATAAAATTTGTGGGTTTCATGTTCAACGAAACTTGTCATCTATCTTGGTCGACAAATCAATTCTAAATTAAGTTTCCTTATTCAAGAGCCCATGCTCCCTTTAATTGCATTTGTATGCAATGATTTTTACCTAATTTTACCTGTATCATGTTCCCCTTTCTGTGTATATGTTAAAATTGATGGGGCCGCATATTTACCTCAAGATCATGTATAGAACCAATAGAGTTAAACTCTAAAAGATGCATTTTGTTTAGTATTATGCTATTTGTACAAAGTACGCTTACAAAATTGGGTGACAAAATAAGTGTTGACAAAATTCAGGTTATTGATTTTCAATTATTTAAAAGTCTGTTTTTGAAATGATTGGTGTAGATATTACTTTGTCAACCAACTTTGTAAACTTAAAAGTCTTTTTTGATAAATAATTCATATTTTAGTTTGTGGGTACCTTCGAAAGTTTCAGCTTTGCCTATGATAAAGTCTTTAGAGGAATGAAAAGTCGATAGAGAACTAATTTAGTTCGCAGGTACCTTCAAGATTGCAACTTTGTGAGGCGGCGCACTGACAACGATAGAACCATTAATTTGAAGAGATTTCTCTTGTGTCTATTTGTTGAACTCAAAAATTTGTACGACCTTGTTGTCAATAGATTCTTTTGCCACCTTCTTGCTGACTTGTATGTTACCTGCACACTAGGACTTGAAGCAAGCAAAGAATACGTTTTTAGGCTATCATTATTAGCCTACACAGTCTCTGCTTCCTAAATGGTCCTGCACGAATTGAAGATTTTGAACCAAAGATTAGTTATATGTAAAGAAAAATTAGTTATATTCAATATTCAATATAAAAATCTAAATTATACGAGAAAAAAATGCATAGAAAAGAGAAAATAGAATACTGAGAATCCATATTATATACAAAATCATGAACAACAAAACAGGAATTTGGTGAAACAAAATTGATTACTTCATTTTTTATCAGTAAACACATTCATTTCCCCCAGAATATTCAAAGCAGATAATTCTACAGTGGAGAGATTTTGTTGGACATACATATATTCTCCTTTTAAGCTTCTCATGATTATACTCCCTAAATTTAAGAATAATGCTATTCGATCACATAGCAGTTTGTTACAGGGTAACAAAAAACTATCATATTAATATATCAAATAACAAATTACTATGTGTATGCCACGTAGGGGAACTACCTGTAGTTTTAACTATGAATAGCATTACTCAAATTTAAAAGGATAAAATAAAATTAGCACTGTCAATAAATTTAGTTTGGATCCAAAACAAGAAATAGTAAAGGAATACAAAATTGGAAAAATAATTTTCATCCCAACCTACCAAAAGGTATATTTTTTGTCACCAGTGTTTCAATTTATTGTTACCATTAATTCTTGCTATTATTTTCCCTCAAGAGTTCTGTTCTTTGTTGAAAGGCAATTCTAACCATATCTTATTACAAAATAAAAGAAGAAGAAAAAAAAGGTACAAGAAAGTTGAAAACCCACCCCAAATCCGCTGTTTTTACAACCTACGTTTGAGTAATAGATATTATTACTCTCAACAAATGGAAGGAATCTCAAGAAAAGACAAAAAAAAAAATGCTATTCAACGGCAACGACAATCACTGATTAATAGCAGTTAATGTGTCACTGCACTAATTTCATTGGATAAATGTGTGTGGAACCCTTGCAACATGGTAGCATTACTCAAAAAAGACAATAAAGGAGTTATATGATCAAATTTATCCATAAGAAATAGTCAGCAATTTTTGTGTTTTCTACCACAAAAAAAAAATAAAAAAATAGAAAAAAAAAAACCCTTAAGGTCAAGGGCCAAAAACAGGGGGCCAATTGGCGCCCCCTATTGGGGGGGGGGGGGGGGGGGGGGGGTCTGTCGACAAAATGGGGGCGCCACTTGGCCTTAGCCCTGGGCCAATAGCAGGGTTCTGGTTTCTATACCCTGTAAAACCAACCATAGTTCTGGGATACTTCAGTTTCCATATTCTACTTGGTATAGGCCAAAATATTTATTATGTAGCAGCCAAACACAAAAATAATTTCCAATCTTATTTGCTTAAAAGACTTCAAATACTGGTATTTCTTGATTACATTTAGGAACTATTAGTAATCTCTCCAATAAAAAAGAATACTCTAGTCTTTAAAATAAATAAATTATGTAACTGACAGTAAACAAATTATACACCAAACCCAGTGAAACGATACAAAAGGAAAAAAGAAATTTCCGAAGAAAATTGGTAAAAACAACAGAAGGTAACAAATTCAACCTTCATTGACCTCTCCTCCCATCTGAAGCCTTTCTTGCAGGGTAATACTCCTATCCTCAATGCTTTTGATTCAACAAGAATATTGACAAAAAGCTATATTTTTTCCGAGCCCAGTTGATTATACGTTGATACCTTTCATATCCACGTGTTCCATAATATGAATGGATGATGCTAATTCCGTCAACTGCTTGCTATCAAGCTTTGATATAAGTTCCATGGAGATGAAATTTTCTTGTAAATGCAAGAAGTCTTCTTCCTTGAATTTATCCGGCTGAAGATTCTTTGCTTCAGCAACAACAGCTTCAACTTCGGCAAGCAAAATATCAGCTTCTTCAAGGTCACCTACCTCTATTGCTGCAGATCTTTCAGCTGAAGCAGCACGAGCAATTAGAATTAGCCTTTGATATCGGGTTGTTTCCAATTCTTTTTCTTTGGATGATATCTGCATTTCAGTTTCCCGCAGTTTTTGAAGAGTACTGCCAGCTTCTTCTTCAAGCTTCTTGATTTCTGAGATTGCAATCTCCATTTTCGTCTGTAATTCTTCCTTTTCAACACCCAAAACCTTTGCCTCTGAAGCTATGCGTGCTGCTTCTCTGAAATTTCTTGCAGTAGCAGCTACTTTCTTCTCCGCCTCCAACTCTGGCACTCTTTTATCAATGAAAAGAAGCCTCTGATTATAGGATTCAATTTCCTGGTGGATCCTTGCTTTAGTCGAAGATAGCTCCTATAGAGAAAGATCGAGAAATTCCGTGGTTAAAATTATTATATATGATTAAAATAAAATCAAAAATTGCCAGTTAAAACTAACATGATCATTATTCTTACACGTCGGAGAAACACAAATACTTTTTAAGAAACAATAATAGGAGAAAAGGGAGAAAACAAGCTTCTCTACAGCTCATTTCAAAATCATATAAGCACTGCTCCAATGCCAAGAATGTTGTCCCATCATCAAATTGTATTAGGGAGCATGCGTGCTGTCAACTGTTTATATTATACAATAGTTATATCTCAAGGACCTAAACATGGAGCCAATACAATTCTAGAAAACAACATATCCGAAATAAGTGATTTCCTTCCTGAATCACCAAATTGTATTCAATTCACAAATTTAAAAGGGAAAACTAAAATGGAGGTCACTAACATATAGGTTATGTGACATTTGGGTTTCAAAACCTTTATTTCTTTGCATTGGTTTCGATCAATGAGTCGTGTTCAGTGTACGAGGAACACTGTTTGAGAGACAAAATGGGTAATTGAAAATAAGTTTAATGAAAAATATATAAAAAGAAAATATTATAAATATTAAGGGTAAAAATAAAAAATAAAAAAGATAAGCAAATCCCCCAGTGCACACCTGAACTGCCTTCTCCCCTCTACCCACCTTCCCCTACCCCCGCCCGTCCCCTCCTGGCTCCCACCCATCTGGTTCCTGTCTTCCTTTTCTCACAATGCCCCTTTGAAAACCACCTTTGTCCCCATTTCAGCCACCCCTTGCCTGGGATGGCTGTTTGGTAGGGAAGGGGAAGGGGTAGAAGGGGGAGAGCAAAGGAAGTTGCTTTCATAATTTTTCTTTCGTTTTCATCGAAAATATGTGCAAGTTGTCTTTTCAACTAAACTTTGACACTGTAAAGGGCAAATGGATGAAAACCACTTATCACCTGAGAACCTTCCATATTTCTCACTTTAGGGAAATATAGCAGACACCGTGTAGCTTATAAGACAAGCGACAAGCTGGAGAAAGATAAATGCCTCAATCGCCTTAAAGCCTATGTGACTAAGTTTAAAAGTATAAACACTAATACCTTGTAAGGTCTAACTAGAAATCTTAAGCTCCTAGATTTTATTTGATAAATAACCAATACCTGTTTGGATAAAGAGCTCATATACTTGTAAGCTTTAAAATGGAGCTTTTAAGTTACTATCTTAAACTCCTCCATCGAACTTGATAAATAAGTGGTTAGGATAAATAGCTGATTTAGAAATAAGTTATTTACAGCAAGTTGTAGGAAAGTGCTATAATGATTTCCTTATGCTATCATAATGACAAAGAAAACACTATTCCATTTTATCTTCTCAACAATTTCTAAATAAATAACCTATAATTTATCTGGAAATTCACAAATATTATATTAATAGTTATTGGTTAAAAATTCCATCACCTAACTTCCCACCACGAAATATTGAATTTGTCATCTAATTTCCAAGGTGTAATTTGAACTTGGTTAAATAAAGAAATGTATAATGTTAGGCCAAAATATATCATGATAGTCAATAATGTACAAGTTCTTTCCCTAGAATTTTGCCACAACTATAGATTTTAAGTTAAAGAGATAAAAGTTGCATTGATCAGAAATAAGCTTGATCTACAACAATCTCATTCATCCACTAACTGGCAGGTTTTGTTATCAAGAGAAATGAGGATCTGAGAGTGCTTCCACGAGGAAATATGATGCATAGTCTGGGGAAAATATCAGAAAATTCCTAGATGTTAAATTCCTGAAAAATAAAATGACTCCTGAATGGACAAAACAAGTCGAGTTCTACAATACAACTGCTTCTGGAGACAGTGACACCACAATCTACAGTACAATGGGCTATCATTAACACTTAACAGGTTATTTTCTGATATTCTTTTTATCTTTCTAATTCCCCCTTCTGAAGCTCCCGAAGAATAGGAAAAGAACACACAAATTACAGCCCCAAGTCTACTATTTCCTTACCTACATACCAAAATCTATATTGTGTGCCTGTATCCTACCCCGTTTTCTCCTACATAATTATTGGGTAGTAAACAAACTATACCATCTTTGCCCCTTTGTATTATATCTATCAATTCTAAAGGATAAGCTCCCAAACCTACGATAGCAATAAAAGCCCACTCGTAGTAAATGACACCGTTGGGGTGTAAATGCAATGGGCACGTGATTTTATGGAAGAGTAGGAGACGTACTAAACATTTAATCACGCATGATAAAATCACAAGAGGACAATCTGGTGTCTCAAGAAACAAAACAGAAATGATAGAAGAGATATGAAGGATGGTGTATTTTATGAGATGGCAAATAGAGAAACTCATTGCTTCAAGTGGGGAGAAATATGGAGTGGATAAAGGGAACCCAAAGAACTTCCCATGAGGAAGAAGCATGGAGGGGAAGAAACCATGTACTATTCAACTTATAGATCTTGACATTGCTGCCACAGCTACGTGTATATATCATGACAATTTGGTGCCAACACCAGAAAAAACTAATTAATATGACAGGATGCATCGTCAGTATCTGAAGAACTCTGTTATCAGCTTATTGATTTACCAAGTATGCCTGATGCCTTTCTCAATTCCTTTTTCCCTTACATTAGCAAACCAACTATATACGTATCGAAAAAAGTAGGCTGGTGAAGGGATGATGAAAAGGAGAAATCTAACAAAACCATGGGCAATTTATTGAAGATGTTGGAGGTTACAGTGATTAGGCGGTGCACAGACAATCACGCTGGTGGTGATGATCAGCAGCAAGAAAATGATTAGAATTTAGAGCATTGAGGTTAGAAATAGAAGGGAGACCAGATGTATTCAACCTCAAGGGTTTTGGAAGAGTGGATGGCACTGGTCACAGGCACAAGCAACGTAATTTCAGAATCATTTTACCAGATTCTGATGGCGGGGGTTAGTGCAGGGCTTTGATTGGTGGTAGAGATGCGTAGTGGGTTTCAGGGGGCAGTGAAAAAATCAAGTGGTGCCACAGTCGAGATTTTGTTCATTTTTTCATTAATTGCTCAGTTTTTGTATGCTCTTCAAACTACATATTGCTCACATTTTTATTTGCCTCCATAAATGTCATTTGCAACTCAAATGGACGCTAATGCTGTAAAATAATATACAAAAAAGACAAGAACCAAACTGACCTGATTTAAAAGTCTAATCATAATGAAGGTTTCAAATAAAACATTTGGTTAACTTCAAGCATCGCCATTTACCAGCATCTAATACTCAAAAAAGGTCTTAACTTCTATATTTTTGTTCTCTCCCATTTTGAGGTTCTAAATCATCAGACATGCAGGTATAAACGTTATATTAGAAAATTTATAAAGTTGAAAAAATAAACAGTGCAATGTCACCATTGAAATAGAAAGGAAACACAAGGTCGCAAAGCTGAAATAACCTGAACAGATGCCCTTGCTGTAGAAATTGCCTGTTTCAACATTTGGACATCCTGTGAAAGTTTCTCCTCAGTCTTGGTAAGCCTTAGTTTATCTTCTCTGGCCTTCAGAACAAATTGCATTAGCTGCTTTCGGAGCTTGACAACTTCTTGATATGAGTTTGCTTCAACTGCAGCGATCCTGGACATTTCTCTTAACTCTGCACCCCTGGCTTCTTCCTGAGCAAAGAATTCGTCAATTTCATTTTTCTTTTTAGATAGAGATTCATTGTCCAGCTCAATCTGGGAAAGACCTGACTGCAGATCATGACATTTTGTATCTACTATTGATTGCAACTCCTGGAAGCCAGAGACAACATCTGCAATCCTGTTCTCGACTCTTTCAATATTAGAGTCATTTTCTGCTATTTCTGCTTCCTTTTCTCTCACTAAGGCAAGTAGCTTCTCCAACTCGTCCATCAAAATTTTCTTTTTATCATGAAGGCAATCTCTTTCACGCTGATCATCCTCCACTAAACTTTCAATAGAATTATTTAAACCAGACCGGGCATCATTTACTAAATGAAATTCAATTTCTAATTCCATCTTCTTGGCCTCTAGTTCCTCACTTATTGATTGCCACTCCTCCATTTCTTTCGTAGACACTGTTTCTGCATTGCCTACGACTAAATCTGCATCGTTTGCAGAATCCTAAGAAAAGCAACAAGGTTGGATCTTTCAGTTTCTCTATAAACGATGTAAAAAAGGAGAAATTTGAGTACAAGAGAATAAACCTAAGCTTGGAGATTAATTTCAGGACATAAAAGTACAGAAGAAGTCAGACTAATGTCTTTGAGAGCACTCTTTGCTAATCTTGTTTTAATTACATATCATTTTAAATGGCATGCCTGCAGAGAAATGTTTATCTGTGAAAGAAGAATATATGTAATGTTGCTGAGACATAAATGCATCAAGACTTAGCATGGATTTCAAGACCAAATGTTTAAGCCAGGTCTAAATTTTTTTTTTCCCCTTCTTTTCTTGGGAAAAAAGACATTTTATTATTGAGGAGTCTAAAAGGTTTGGACCTTATTGCAGATTGAACTTGGCAGACAAACATACAAGCAACATGAAACAATACGCTACATGGAAACCTGAAGTGAATATACATTAGTTCTGGTTATGGTCCTAAATCCTAATCATGACAACTTGAAGACTCAGAAAGAAAATATCTTCCAAAACATATTATAGATTAAAGGCAGGAATAAAATTTTGTTAAAACATGATGAACTCCATATATCATCTCAAGCAACTGGGATCTTCATATCATATGAATAGGAATCCTAATAACTAATTAGCATATAATGAAGAACTCACCACTGTGAAACTTTCCAGCAAAGAGGCACATTCCTCCTCGGCTTGAATTTGCAAGTCCAAAACCTCCTGCATTTTAGACTCAACAGCATCGCAATCAGCTTCCGCATCTCTGAGGGTAAGGGCCATCAATTCCCTCTCCCTCTCTGCAGAAGAAAGCCTCTCACTAACTCTCTCAGCTTTCTCAAAATCCTCAGCCTCGCAAGCTTCCTCTAGCTGCTTCTCAAGTTCATTGTACTTTGCTGATGCCTGATTCAAGTTGTCAGCAGCTTTTCTTCTCCTCCTGATTGAATCCTTCCTCGCTGCAGAAACAGATACCACTGCTTCACGAGTATGCTTGAGCTTCTCGGAGATTTTTGTCCTGATTTCTTCAAATCTTAATTCAATTAGGCTGCTGTTATTTTTGTTTACTAATACCTGCTCATCGTAGACTTCTTCCACTGCTTGAAGATCCCCGCTCTCAGATGAAGTTGTAATCTCTGTAAAATCATCTTCTAGCACTGAGTTATCAAGAAAATCAGAATCACGCTCTTGAACATCAGTGCTCGTGCCGGTCAAATGATGAGTATCAACTTCTGATCCTATCTGTTCCCTATCCATTGACTCCATCGAATCCGAAACGTCATCAGGAATCACTGGGATATCTCTACCATATCCGATCCTCAAACCAGCTCTCTTCTTCTTCCGAATTGAAGTTTGCCGAGAAACAGCCGAATTCAAAACAGGAGAAGATTCAGGAGTGATTTGGACCTGACTAGGAGTGACCAGAGTAAGATCGGAGAACAAATTTTCATCTAGCGGCTGCGATAAAGCAACATCAACACTGATCTTTTCCGGCTCATCGAAGGCCACTTCGGCGACAATTTCTGTGGATTGTTTTGGAGGATTTTCGTCGATTTCAGATACTACTTGAGAAGGACTAAACAACACCATCCCTTCGAACAGAGAACCCATGTCGTCTTGCTCCAAATCCGATGCCATCTCTCCTCGACTCCTCCTATATTTTCTTGGATCTGCTCCGGCCGGCTGCGAAACCGAGTTTGTGTATAAGTTCCAATGACTATCGGAATGCCGTTGAGGCCAGAAAGTGTTCTAAATTTTCCGGTTGACTTGTAATTTTAAACCCTCAGAAAGGGCTTTTAAAAAAAAGGAGGAAGGAAAAAAATAAAAAATAAATAACGTTATCTAGTTCAACCTAAGTGCTTAAATTAATATTTTTGGGATTAACAAAAAAAATTATTAATTTAGAAGTGCTGAATACTTTTTCGGTGGCAGCGGGCATGACATGAGTGGTGCCTTGCACCGTGTCAATGTCAAGTTCGAATATGCAAGTGATGTGTATATTCGATAAGACGGAAAACAAGGTAAGGCGTTGACATCAAATAAATTTGTATGTGATAAACGCATTTGATAGTTATTGGAGACGTGCAATGCAAGTTTATTTAATGACAATATTACATGTGTAGGATTACTTAGCAATATGGGTGAAATGTGTCGATGGCAAGGCACGGAAGGTTGTGGCCATCAGCCGTGGGTGTTGGCTTGCAAGCAGCAAGATTCGAACAAATGCCATCTTATTGCCTTTAGTTTATTTCAATTTACATTTGGTTGGTATAAAAGCACAAGGGTGGCACTTGACTAGCAATTGAAGTCAATTTGTTGAATTCTTGTGATATGGAGATGTTTCGACTTAAAGTATAGACAAGAGCTGATTGTAGTACCCTAGCAATCGTGGGTCAAATGCATAAGCAAATTTCTATGTATTTGGATGATGAGGCAACAAAGGAAATTTGATTATCCTTTATTGAAACTTGTGTATTCTTATATTGTTGAGTAAAAAAGATTGGGAAGAGTTCTCATATGTGCTGTGAGTATGTGTTGCATCTTTCTTCTACATTTTTGTGCCATTTTCATTTCTTTCATTAAGCCCCTATTTTACAATCATATTTTAAAACTCTTTATTCTACATTCTTGTTTTCATTATGCACATAAATTCAAACAAAAAATTACTTTTTAACCACACATTCTCTTAAAAATTATATTTGCCAAATAATAACATGAAACAAGGGCTAAATGTTGAACAAATAGTGTGTGTTTGCGGACAATTGATTGATTGAGTTGTGAAACATCAATTCCATCATAGGCAAAACTAGTTGTTCTGATGTTGACCTTGTAACACTATAGATTCTGAAAAGGTTGAGAAACGAACATCCGTGCCCTCCTAATAGCTCAAGGTGATTCTGCTACTCCGATGAACAAATGTTACCTACAAAATGAGGTTAGGGCTTCCTCCCCATTATACCTTCGGCGTGAAAATTAGTTTATGATTTTGGAATGTAGATTTTGAAAGTAAATATAAAAAATGCGTATTCAGATAGCCAACCAAAAAATCTCCCATACTTGACCCGCCTCAAGGGTATTTATAGGTGGCTGAGGTCACGTAACTGCTGGGCGGTTATATTGCACGTGTCCCGTGTTGTGCTTTCACTACCCCCACGTTCTGAGTGAAGGGTCACTATCTATCCAGTGATTGGTAGTGTCTGTGATAGTAGTTACATGATCTCTATTTAATTCAATGATTTTCCGTAGTTAAGTGTTGTGGGGCTTCATAGTGGTCCACAGTGCTTTCATGAGCAGAGGGGCCTCATCGTGATCGACGGCCTCCTAGTGGTTGATGGTGCTTCATGAGCGTAGAGGCCTCCTAGTGGTCGACGGCGCTTCATGAGCGTAAAGGCCTCATGGAGTCTTTCACCTTGTGGGTTATCGTTGACGATTTTCGTGTCATCCAACATCTGATTCCTAGGATTCTATTATTATATTCAGTTGGTAATATATATTATTGGTTTTCTTAAGAATAGGTTATTAATTTTCCAATATTCAAAGGACTAAATTTGTATAAACACATCTCAAATTCATATTTTCTAATATTTCTTCCAAAGAATCTATTAAACCGTCGTACTTTAAAAATAATTACTTCCCACAAAAATGAAAATTATATCCTGAATTTGTTTACGTCCATTGCAAAAGATAAAGGATTGGTTGAGTTCGGTTTGGGTACACATTGAAAGCAAACAATTTTATATGCATAATTTGAAAAAATAATAATAATAATAATAATAAAACATATTGAAAAATAGAAGTTGCCGAGTAAAAAATTCAGCATTATGTATTAAAAAAAATTGTACGTGTTTGAAAATTATTATTTTATATTTTCGTTTGAAGTTTCTAGTGGACCATAGTTTATTCGGACAAGGCTACACGAGCCACATTGAATTTATGTAACTGTACAATAAATATTAGAAGCTTGTTCATGAAAATTAAGCTCAAACTTAACTCAAACCGCGAGATCTAGAAGATGACTTTTGTGAGGAGGCGAATTTTTTGAAGTTACGAGACTATTTCGTCGAGCCTCAGAGATAATTGTCTTACGTCCTTAAATATTCTTTACCTAGCCGTCTCTGTCACACCCCCTTCCTCCCTCTATGTGAATAAAGTCATTCAAAAATTGAACTAACTAAATGATGAGTGTTCGAGTACACTTCAAAAATATTTATAAAGCACCTTGATATAATTGAAGTAATTAAGCATTGAAGTCAATTTATATAGTTTGATCCTCATTATTTTTTAAATACATTTTTTTCACTCTTATTTTCAACTACTCATTCTTCAATAAAATAATGTTATCCACAAATCCAGAATTTTTCTTTATTTTTTACCCACACATTCTCCATCAAAATATTATTTCAAAATGTCTATTTCACTTGGCCTGCCTCTCCCATGACTTTCCGGACCAACCAACCCGGATCTATGCAATGCCAAAAAGAAGCATTTGTGGAATGGGATTAAGAAAGTTCATCGTTCTTACGTCAAGGTAAGTTGACTTGGACGCTCAAGCGCAAGAATTGGATGCATTTTCCAAAAAAAAAAAATTGAAACTCAAACATGTTCATAATGTGGTACTTGACGAAATTAATCTTGCATAGTACTTTTACTTTGATTTAATAGAAATTTAACAATAACATCAACACAAAACCATGTTTCAATCACATCATAAAACATACCGCATGACAACCAAATTCGAGATGCGACACAAGAGTTCTTGTTTTACTCTCTTTATTTCATTGTTCTATTTTATTCTTTTATCGGGGGATCATATCCCTCTACTGATGCTTAGCATTAGCCTATGGTTCAGTGCATTGCCGCAATGTTCAATGCATAAAAATGCATTTTAACTTTACTAGACAATGTGACAGTGACTTCACTACTAATAGACTGGTACTAAGCACCAGCTCTGCAGTGGTCTAAATTACGTGTGCATTCATGAGTGGTTTCAACTATAAAAGAAAAACATAGCATAATACGCATGTCACCATATTGGGCACCAATATATAACAATGAAGTAGATCCTTGGAATCCACCAAACAAGCTATATTAGACTTGAAATACAAATATAGCTTACACCTCCTGTTTCACAATATCTTTGCATTCAAACTCTCCTTTTCCTTAGGGATTGGGGGGTGGAGGATGGGGGGTTGGGGTAGAAGAATGAATATATAACAAAAAAACCGATGAACAAATACTAGTTAACCTTCAATTCTGAGTTCTAAATAATTTTTTTGGTCAGCAAAGGGGACCATGTCTTGCCAAAATAAATTAAATGGGACAATCACTATAAACTACACAAAATATGCAGCTGGAATAATAGCTAGATCCAAATATGGATGTCGACTTACCCAGAATGAGAAAGTTCAACATCCTTAACAGTAGTTTTGCCAACTTCCTCCTTCAATAATCTAATTTCCTCTTCCGTCAAGCTGCTTTTCGAAAGGGGTGCTAACTTGGAGTTAGCCTGCTTTTCAACCTCGACTGCCCAACTATAGATAATCATGCCAGCAATTGCAATAAGCATCCCCATGATGTTCTTAAAAGTCAGCTCGGAGTCAAATAGTAACCAACCCAATGTGAGGACAGCCACTGTTTTCATGTGGCCTAAAACTTGAAAGGAAACGGCTGAAAATCGTCCAATGCAAAGATATTGGCTCACATTGCAGAATACGGCTAGAGAACATGAAAGGAGTATAAAGAACTGCAAAAATTGCCACCTCGGGTCAGATGTATTAACAACTAATGAATACTATCACTACAATGTACTAAAATGTAAATAGCCAAGAGGATTAAGTGAGTAATAGATGCTTACAATAACTCCAGAAGTAAACTTGTAGTCCAAAATTAACTTTCCAGAGAGATAGTAGTCCACTATAGGACCAAAAACAAGAAGAGAACCAGCTTGAATAGGGGCGGTTTTACTTAACAGTTCAAACGATCCAATGGAGTACTTTTTCTGCAGGGAACCTATTGACTGCGTCAAAAGAATATTGTCCAATCATACATCTGCCGGAATAACATGGGAGGAGAAAATTTTGAAAAGAGTTGAGTATGGTGGGGGCTCATGTAAAACAGTTAGTCTTAAATTGAAGACATGCTTAAAGCCTGTTGCCTTAAGGACATGATACTGTAAAATCAAGATCAAAAATTTGAAAATAGGTGTTTCATTAAGCACTTCTACTATGCTGCTAATGTTGAACTGAAGCTTAGACTGTAAAAGAAAGCTATAAGGCAAAAGATTGGATCCTAAAGACGATATCATGGTGCAAAATTCTCTTCTTTAATAATTTTTCATCTCCATTTTAACAACATTGTGGGGTCTCACGCCACGTGTTGGGATCCCTTCCCACCTCAAGAGAGGTAGTCCATCTCATGCATATGCCTTCTAAATAATAACCTAAACAAGAAAAACATATTTAGTCTTGGCACAAAGATTCTGCATGCTGTTGATGAAGCTTGTATATAATCAACTAAGAAAAGCCAGTGTGCTGTGAGATTATACACCTAATCCAGATAAACTGTATTAGGGTAGTTTCCCAGAGTAAGCAGGATAAATTCAACAAATCAATGTCGGGTACCTAGGCATTTTACCAATTAGACGAGGTGTAAGCCTCGAGACACAACAATAAAAAATTCAAAAGAATATAAAAATACAAATATGCGCATAATAAACCATTAACATTTTTGAGAAATCCAAAATTACAAAATAACAAAATCAGAAGTCTAAGTTGCAAACAAACATACAAAAGATCAATAAAACAGAAAATAATAAATTTTCAATTTAGTAATCACGTAACACAATTAATCATTTATTAGAAGTAGAGTCAACTCAAAAAAAAAATTGTATCATTACTACTAATATTATATTAAGGAAATATTTAATGTCATCGTAATTGTCACAGTAAGTTCCTTCTCATTCTCTGTTAGCATTCTTAACTTGCAATGGTACATTCTCCTTCCCCTATCCTTCAGAGTAGGTAGAAAAATCCATAATAAATTTTAGATTATACAAAAATAGTACAAAAGGCTAAGGTACGTAATTAAATGATAGGAAAATTCAAGACAAACGGGCAAACACCTTAGTTGCCTCAAGGCGTAAGACTCACTAAGTCAAGGAGTAAGCCTCACAAATGGCACTTAAGGTGAAGGTATTAAGGCATTTTATGAAAGCCTACATGAAGCGGGATTCAAGGCGTAAGCCTCAAGTAGCCTTTTTAAACAATGCAACTGAAAAGGTTCTACACCTCTATATGTACATACACTAATGACTACTCCGAAAGTGCAAGATTTTTCTCGAAAAGAAAAAGAAAAAGAAAATTATATTTATGAATCAAACTTGATATCATGAAGGTACTTTCATCTTCGATGAGTAGATGCTATGAAGTATTTCTACGTGCTTCACACAGTGGACCTTTAGTAGCAAATAGGCAAGGTAAAGAAGAAAGTTTCAACATTTTGCTTTTAAAGATGAGAGTATTCCAACAAGGGGAAATAAACAATGAAAGTCAAGAAATCTTCAAAATCACCACCTTCTTAGCTGAAAAACAAGAAAACTGTTCTGCATACATTTCCAAGGTGGCCAGAAACCATAACATGCTTTTTACCCACATCCACTAAGCTGTTAAAAATATCTGAGTAAGAAGCACGGATACGATATGGAATTCGAATAAGACACAATACGGATAAGCCGATACCACTTTTTTGAAAAAATTATGATATGCCGATAAGGTTTATAAAATTCAACATTATTTCATTAATATTAAAAAAATACAAAAGCATGATAATAAAAATAAAATAAAATACTAAAACATTTTATTAGCACGGTTTTACATATATTAAATCATTATCTATTTTCAGTAATAGAATTAATGTACCACAATTTTACATGAATTATTTGATACTAGTCACTATATATTTTCAATAATAAAAATATATTTGTTATCTATAACATGGTTTCACATGTATTGAAAGATTAATAATATTATGCATTTCATATAAAAAGTCTAGTTGTTAATTTAAAAACTCTAATTGTGTATTTTCAATAAATATTATGGATATTCAATAAGTTATTAAAATAATTTCAAAAATACATATCAGATACATATCGAAAATCATACAAAAATATAAAATATTAAAAATACATATCGAAAATTAAAAATATATAAAATAAAATAAAAAAGTATCTGGTATGTATCAAAAAGTATGGTAAAGTATCAAAGTTTGGACACGTATCGGATACTAGTACGTAACGAGTTTACAAATATCAGTCCATCTTAGTATCTGACCATACTAAATATTAACACTATTCTGTCAGGAATTGAAAACCGTGACAAATCAGCATTCATCATAGTCTAGTTAGAATGTTTAAAACAACTCAAAAGATTGCATTTAGCGCCTGTTTAATTCCCATTTTTCCCAAAATTCATTTTTCTCTCTCTTCTTTTCAACCACACATTTTTCAATAAAATAATATTACAAGTAAACCCAAAATATTTACTTAATTGTTAACCACACGTTCTCCATCAATTAATTATTCAAAATGCATTTTTTTCTCCCAAAATGGGAATCAAACAAGGCCTCAATTTATCTTCAGAACCATAAAATTTGTTAATTGGCATTCAAGTGAACTTATCCTTTTAATGCATCCAATACAATGGGAACAACAACTGAATATACTCACAATTTGCTGCAGTGATGTTGATAAAACTGCAACACAAGCACAGAGAAAACCCTTGCCATTAACTTTAACATCAGTCACGGTGCAAACACCCACACCTATAACCACAACCACAACAGACATTTTAACTTCCTTTGAGTAATGCTTACTGTGAAGGATCCATTCCATCATGCAGACTACTGGAATCATGCTCAGTTTTGAGATCTACACCAAAGTACAAAAGTACATTAGCTGTACCCAAAATGTAGATATTTAAATATAAATAATAAAAAAGAAGAAATGGTATTGATTATAATTCAAAGAGCTCAGCAGATGATTTTTAGTTTATTGCTCAAGAACTCCACTTCCGACGAAATTAATCCACAATCAATTTTACAATGGGAGAACGAACATTAAGAAATAACCACAGAAGGCAAGGTTAACCTATTTAGAACAAATTATAAATACTAGCGCTGTATCATCTACCTCAATATGGAGAGACATTCTGCATATCTCATTCTTCATGTCCAAAAACTCAATAATAATAGATGCATTGAGAAGTTCACTTCAATTTTAAACAGAGGGGTTTATGAACAGGAAAATTAATAATACCCAAGGGAAAATACGCTTAAGGTATAAGTGGCCGCTGACAGAGTCCTATGACTAGACCTATTAGCTGGATTTCAAGAAAGAACAGTTGAGGGGCGTTAGAGGGGCAAACGTTTACATGTCAATCCCTGCCTGTAGTTTCTCAAAGTAGAACTATTTCAATGTAATTTCCATGAAAAGGAAGGATACTTCCTAGCAACAGGCACACATGCACAGTACACAAGATTATTCAGAGTTTTTCAATCATGTTTTTATATCTAAAAGAAGGGCTAGAACTTAACTAAAATAATATTTGATACATGGATGTTATCAAGTTTTCATTCACCTAGCTGCAAAGACTGTTTCATTTTGCAGCAAGACAAAATTTGAAGTTAATACTTCGAATGAGCGAACAGGAGTTGGGAAAGAAATGAAACAATTCAAATGTAAGAAATATAAGTATGTTCAAAATAAAATTAAAATAGTCAAATGCATATGAAGGAAGATTTAAATTCCATCGTGTAACATTGAAATAAAAACATGTGGAGTGTCGCTGAGAATCGTACTTGGTAAAATCCAACCGAGTTCAGCATGAGACTTAAATTCATCCCTGTGATTGACATATTGGCAACAACTGAGAACCAGAGAAGTTCCCAAAGAGGGACATGCTTTGATGCCGAAAGGCCTGTGGCATTGGAGACCATGCCGACAAGTGCAGTAACAGCAAAGTGAAAACCAGTCAATGTTGTGGCTGCACGAAGCAAAACAAGAAGTATTAAGAAGGCTGTAGAGTTTGGTCTACCTTTCAAGCAGCATAAACATTCAAATATACTAAAATAAAATTCACAAGCAAATGTGATTATAAAAGAACTGATTAATAAATAAACAACTGAAAACAGATCCATTAAGAACATAACACTTCAAATCTCAGCCATACAAGCAAAGCCCACAGGCCATGGAGCATACTAGTGTGTTTCCTTCTAAAATTTCATCAACCAAAATGGAACTGATGTCATATTTATTTGCAAACAAAATAACCAAAATAGATTCTTTGCAGGCTTTATGAATAAATGAAGTTGGTAAATGCATATGGACTAAAGTTATCAACAGTAAATCAATTGGTTTCAAATAAATTCATCACATCCTACAGATTTAAAACTGAGTAACACCTCGAGATCCATTAGGAATAGATACAGTAATCAATAAACTACTCTCTAAAGTTGCGGGCAATCCAACAAAATGCATAAACAAGAAACGTGAATTTTAAATTAAAATCCATCCAAAATTCAAAAGGAAAATTGATACAAGGGATGAGATCTGATAAAGCACGGACTAACCAAAGCTGAAAGCATAGCCGCTGGATGACATGAGTTGCTTGTTGGCCATAATGATTCCAACAGAACTAATAACATTCATTGCCCATGCGCTCACATCCGATACTGCCGGTGGTTTCTTCTCCGACTCCATTTCTCTCCCACTAATTCAACTGTTACTCTACTACTACTACAAAATAATAAATCAGAACTAGGTTCTTGTATAATAAAGTAGAAAAGAAGCAAAGATCCACCCCCAAAAGAAATGAAGTAAATGAACAGATCTCACACCTAATATGTATACGATGTACCGACGAGACAACCGATTGACAAAAATGAATAAGAGAGAGAGAATACAATACGACGAAGAAGACAACCGATTATGACGAAGATAAGCGAAATTATCAAAATCTAAAAAATGGGATTTGTTTCTTCTTTCGATTTAGAAATAAAAAAACAAATGGGGTTCAGAAAAACTAAGCCTGTTCTTGTTTGTCCTGTTGAAGGGGTGTTGGCATGTGGGTTTGGCGTACATATGCGAATGCGTGAAGATCTGATCAGATTGAATATGGGGCGATGTAAATGAGATGCGTGAAATTCACATTAAAACAGCCAGACGTTTCAGTTTTGACGCTTTTACTGTCTATCCCTCTACAAAATTTGCTAAGATGGGTTTACTTATACGCAGGTAATCTTGGATCCGGCATTGCCAATCTTCCCCAAACATCACGGTGTATTCCTGATTTGAACCGCAATCAATCATTTTTTTTTTTTTTTAACCAGAATAATTTGTGCCAACAAAGAAAATTAATAATGTGATCGAGCTCCAGCTATAACACCGATTTAGGTATTCATGCTTTGATAGATTCCAATTAAATAAATCATGTCACATTATACTTAAATAAATTTATTATTTAATGTCATTAATTTGTCACCTATACTTGAAAACAGTGATATGAGTAGCATTGCTCATACGGTAAATTTTTCCCCTACCTTTAATTAGTGGCACCTATGACCCAAACTTTTGACATTGTGAGTGTCGTGACCCTGTATGACAGAATATGTACATTAGACATTAAATGGTCGAGCATCGCGCATGTTATGACGGATTGAAAATAAAAAAGAAGTTTTTAAAAAGAATTTAGCCCTTGTTTGATATATATTAAAATCTCAATTCAAAATCAATAATTAAATTTTTATCAATATCTACTAAAAATCTAATTTTAATTTACACCAAATTGGGCTTAATCTCGACATTAGCTATGTGATTTTTGGAATTAAGGAAATATTCTTTGGATAATTTTACTATTTCAGTCGAACATAACATTGTGTCGCATGAATATATAGCTTCTAAATAGACGTCTTCAATTTTTCGTTAGGTGGGATACCGTATCCATAATCAGGGTCAAATATGCATAGAGGCAGATGAGACTGTCGTCTCATGCCTAAAAGATGAGGGGGCTTTTTTAGCCCAAATAATTTTTTTTAAAATATTAAGTAAATACTGTAATTTGTAAAAAGAAGCCCTTGTTTTCTCTCCTCGAGGGACCTAATTTACGAAGTTTGTCTCAGACCCTAAAAATCACATAATCGACTATGTCCATAATGTTAAAGGGTTATAGACATGATTGGTCACTAATGGAATATTGAGGACATGAATGTCACACTTATGAAAAGTTGGGAGCCCTAAAGTACTTTACCAATAGAAATACAAAAAAATAGTGAAATAAATACTTTACAATCAATATTTTACCCTATGTGAAACAATGGAAAAAATTTAAATGTTACTTATGATTTTTTTTCTAATGAATTGAAGGTTGAATATTGTTTATTGTTTTACATTTGACTGAATTGTGTTGAAAAAGTCGTCTCTTGTAATTTAATGTATTAAATTTGTCATTAAAGTATTCAACAGTGATTATAGTAACTATTTATAATTGTTAGTTAGGCACTAAATTTTAACAAATGAATTCTAAACATACACGTATAGTCAATTTAATGTAACCGTATTTAATTAATTTGTAAAATAATTGCACATCAAACTCCTCGACCACCAAGCGAAAAGGATAGCGCGGGGTCTAAGGCACTTTTATACATTCACTTGATTGTGTCTTACTATTTCTAAAATGATAAATGATTATGCTATAGTGTTCGCTTGCTTGACCGCTTAGATGATCACATCCACACATATTGAGAGGAAAAATATTATTTTATTTTCGCAGGATCCACACACCCATGTGAGGATGTGATTAAGTAAGTTGTCATCCAAGTGGGTTGTTTAATATTTTTCTTTTTAATTTTTTTTCACTTTCTTGACACAAAAAAGAGAAGAGGAGTGTGTGCTTAGAATGAAAATATCTTCATGGAGTGTGTCATTACTTTTCTGAAAGTTATTTGTTTTGTTACAAAAGCTAGCAGAGGAAGCTGATTTATGATAACTTTCTCGTTAAATTCTTTTATAAGAACTAAGACTGTGTTTGATACGACGAATTTGTCATGGAATTAGTTCTTACTTTTGGCTATTTGATTAGTCAAATTTGTCCTGAAAAATGTTTGTCATCAATTTTTAATGTACAATCCCTTGAAGCACAAAAATAGAAAAATATTTTCTTATAATTTTGGTGGGAAATTATTTTCCACCTTGTTTGGTGTTTTTTTTTTTTTTTTTTTTTTTACTTTTTGGCAATGGAAACATATTCTAAATTCAATGGTAAAAAAATTTATCCATTTAATTGATAATTTGCATGAAAACGAAGTCAAACGAACATAAAAATTTTATGAAAATTTTTTTTTTCTTTTTGGCAATCCAAACAAATTTTAATACAGATTGTAAAAAAATTATCCCAAAAAGTAATCATTTGCATGAAAAACAAAGCCAAATGGATTAGGTGAAAAATTATACCAATCAAACACCATTAATTACAATTCTCTCTAAAACAAATTTTAGGCAAATTACTTCTCCGCCAAACATTTTATTTGCCATCAATTTTCCATCTTTCTATCAAACGGACCATCAGGGTTCGTTTGATTGGTAAATGTGAAAAGACAAATTAATTCCATGTAAATTGGAAAATAAAAATCCACATAAATTATAGGAAATCATTTTTCATGAAATTGAATGAAAACAAATTTAAAGTGATTGTACCTTGAAATTCGAATTCTTCGAATGTGACATTTTCCTTGAAATTCGAACTTCATTTTTACTTTCGTATCAAACAATCAAAGTAAAATTTGAATTTATCGATGTGACATTTTTCATGGAATTCGGGTCAATCAAACGGACCCTAATTGCAACATAGTTCCATTTTTTCAAAAAAAAAAAAAAAAAAAAAAAAATGCAAAAGAGTCCCAAATAAACTAGTGAAATGGTAATTAACACATAATGTCATTATCGTTCACTATTATTGTGAGAAAATGTCTCTAACTTTCATTTTTTTTTTTTTTTTTTTTTTTTTTTTATTTTCACCCTTAATTACACTTTTGATTGTGCAAACCATCACTTCTATCCATTTCTATCAATTTTCTCAATAAAAAGATATGAAATGACGAATATAATCTCATCTTTAAACGAAAATAATAATAATAATAAATTAATTGTAACCGTAGTTCCAACTTTTTTTAGAATGTGCAAATGAGTCTCAAATAAATTTTTTAAAAAAAATTAAAAAGTGCAAACTAATCCCAAATAAATTATTAAAAATTAGAAATTGAAAATTTTAACTTTTTCTTTTTCTTTTTTATTTAAATGGTAGTGTATATTCGTTATTTTAAAGTTTTTATTGAAAAATTGGATGAAAATTGACATAAATGATAATTTGCGCAATCTAATATGTAATAGAAACGTTTTTCACAATATGCGATGGATTTGAGTATATGTAGGTATCTGTATCGGTCACTCAAAGGTGTCAAGCAGGAGACTTTTGACCTTTGATGGTCAAAATAATTATTTCGATAAATTTATTCCCATTTAAATTTAAATTTTGGCTGATTTAAATAATTTTTTAATTTATTCCTATTCAGCTGATTCATTTAAATTTTTAATCATGATTTTGTATTAAATTTAAAGTATTGTGACTTTTAAATATTACTAATGTATTATTTTAACATAATAATGGATTAACAATGTCAGCGACGGAATAAACTAGGAAATAAGGATGGCACTTGTTCATTAAACAAATTAGTAATTCATTCGAAAACAACACTGTTTTTTTTATTTATTATTCTATATTTTTTAACAATTTCATATGTCAATAATTATTAACACTCGAATTCATAATATTATTTTTGTTGGTATGAAATTTACGACACGCCATCCTAGCAAAAGATTGAAGGAGATTATTCTTGCGTTTAACACAAATATATAGAACAAGATTGAAAAATGGATTATTCTGTACCCACAGAATAATCCTTACCAGAATATTAACAGATAACTCACATTTATTGGCAAAATATAGACCACTCATCCCGTCCATGTGAGTATTCTAACAATACTCTGACAAATTTATTCTATACATATAGCATCTCCCCTGAAAAATTACACCGAAGACAAATAACTAACATTCTAAAAAGGAGAAAAAATTCACGCCAAGAAAATTTTGCGTGTGAGCAAGATATTCAAGAGTGAGCTAAGAAGAGACCATATGAGGAGGTCAAGAAGTAGAATAAGAATCAAAATACCACTTTTTAAGTTGAACCCGAAGAGAGAGAGTACTATGAATACAATTCATCTATACACACATTTAAGAAAAGCACGATGACAATATGGCGAAACTGCAATGGTTACATGTTCTCCTGAAGTTAAGACTACTGTAAAGATTGCTATTGTTATCGAGGGCATGACCATGATGTGGAGGACTATCAAAATATAAATATCAAGAGTCAGTAAATATTTTGAGGTCTATTGCATAAATAATTTGAATAGTGGATTATAAATAAATTAAAAACATCACAGTTCAAACTGAAATAATCTAGTAAGATTGAATAAATATTTGTATCGATTTCCATAAGGAAAAAAGATTCGTATGGATCTTATTGTTAATCAATGATTAATTTTAACTAGGATCTATTACTTTTTAATCATATATTTCATTATTTTTTTTCAAAATATACTAAAAATTTGAATTTTTTTTTATGACTCGAGTGTCCAAGTTTCACCCGATCAATCTTGAAGAGTGGCGGTCTTCCCCCCTAATTCGCCACTCGAAAAAATTAATTGCGGTCACAGTTCATACACATTTAGGCCGGACATTCGAGAAGCGATTTTTCTCCCTCTAAACCTTCTCTATGTCATACGTAGGTCTGGACAAAAAAATTGAAAAATCGATTAAACCAATCAAATCGAACTGATTCTGGTCAGTTTGACACAGGTAATTGGTTTGGTTGGTTTTCTTTTAAACAAAATCATGGTGGGTTGATTCGGTCATAGTTTGAAGTCTTAAACCGCCGGTTAACCAAACCAATCCAATCCAATCCATTGATATGTTTACCTTTTTTTTTAGACAAAAAAAATTAAAAGATAAGCTCTAATTTCATAATTGTATCTCGTTTCCCTCCAATCCATGATGTTGACAGAAAGTAATAGCACTGAAAATTTCCTTTCACAAGCTCATTATGTTATACTTGACATTTTTTCCCTACTCAGGTAGTCAGACTATATAATGCATAAATAAGTAGACAAAATTCTTACATTTTCTATTGCTCTGTTTCTATTAACCTGATTTTATGTTAATCAATAATTCTTGTAATATAAAGTTATTTAGTTATTTTAGTTCTTGTAATCTAAGATGACCCAAAACTTGGACAAATTGTTTTTTAAAAAAAAATTCAATTTTTTGGACCAAAAGTTCAAACCGCCTAACCAAACCAAACCGATTTGGTTTAGTTTGGTTCGGTTTAAGAGTTAAAGTGGGTTGGTTTGGGTTAAAATTCACCCAAACCGACTAATTTGATTTTGGTTTCGGGTTGGAGTCGACATCAATCCAAACCAAATCGCGCCTAGACCTAGTCATACGGACGGCCTCCCGGAAGGGTGATATAGCGCACCTTGACTTTGTCTCTGCATGACATATGTCTTCCAATATAAAATGTTGTCTTCTAGTTATCGTGGGAATTTGAACATTCAATACTTCGTTAAAAACCCTCTAATTTTGAACCTTTGATTTAATCCACACAAAACAAGAGCTTAATTTTAGCATTCACTAATTGGTTTTTGGAATAAAGGAAATATTTTTTGACAAACATACGTGCCGGATGAACATGTAGCTTCTATATAGATGTTTTCGATTTTTCGTTCAGTAAGGAATAAGGATACCGTGCCCACAATATTAAAAGGTTATGAACATGACTGTCACGAATAAAAGGTTGAGGACTTTAGTGTTGCACCTATGAAAAGTTGGAACCTCGAGTAATTTACGAATAGAAATACAAGGAAATAGTGAAAATAAATACTTTAAGATAATACAATCAATATTTTACCCTAATGAGAAACAATAAAAAAAATGTCGTTTAGATGAAAATTACATTTTTAGTTGATTCTGATATAATTAAAAAAAAAAAAAATCATGAAATATAATATTGAAAAATTAATAAAATTTGTGAACTTCATAAAATACGTGACTAAAATTGAATTTAAGAAAAAAATAAATTTTTGAATATGGATATCAAACATGGACTAAATGTTACTTACGATTTTTCTTAGGCCTTGTTTGATGGTTAAAATTTTCCATGAAAACTTTTTGCTTATTTTATTTTATTTTATTTTTCAAATTAGCAAAAGGATTTGAATATATGATGAGTATCGAGCACTCAAAGTCGTCAAGGAGGGAACTTTTGACCTTTGGGAAATGGTCCAATAATCATTTTAATAAATTTTTTTACTTTAAATTTTTATGTGTTGTGTACATTGTACTATATAGAGCCCGTTTGATTCTCATTTTTATGGAAAAATACATTTTAGAATAGTAGATTGATGGAGAATGTGTGGTTGAAAAATAAGGAAAAATATTTTATTTACGTAAAATATTATTTTAATGAAGAATGTGTGATTGAAAAGAAGAGAGAGAAAAATGCATTTTCATAAAAATGGGAATCAAACGGACTAATAATGAGTAGCTACATCAAGTTCCACGTTGGTTCCATTTTTAAAATTCATTTCTAACAACACTTCATCCTATTAAAATAAGTTTGCACATATACTTGTAACTTTTTATTTTATTTTTTAAATTACACTTTCATAACGGATGAACAATATCAATAACGAAACAAACATGGAAATGAGGATTTTCCTTGTACCTTAAATTAACCAAATAATTCTCTTTTGTATTTTTCATTTAAAAAAAAGTGTTTGTTTATTTATTATTTTATATTTTGTAACAATTTCATGTCGTTGTTATTTCAAAGTAGCCTCCACAATGTTACTAGCCTAATATTCGGTGGACGCAGATATTTAAAGTTAGTGAGGTATAATCAAATTTATAAAAAAAAGTTATGATAAAAATTATGTATTCTACAAAAACACATACAGGTGATCAAATCTCACATATATGATAAATAACAAATCTCATATACATCAATCGATGCTAGCAAAAGATTGAAGAGATCATCCTTGAGTTTAATGCAAATGCAATAGAACAAGGACAAGAAATTACACTAAAGACAGTAACTATCATTCTAAAGAGAGGGGAAAAAAAATCCATGCATAGAAAACTTTGCAAGTGACTCAAGATTAGAATGAAAGAGGTAGGGTAACGAATGAGAGACCACACGAGGAGGTCAAGTAGCAAAATAAGGACCAAAATACGAGTTTTGAAGGTGAGCAAAAGGAGGAAAAATATAATCAATACAACCCATCTATAAACATTTATAAGAAAGATCACGACGATAAGATAACATAGCTAAAGTACAATGATGCCAAATGATTTCATGTTCTAAAGTTCAAGATTTGCTATTGTTATCAAGGGCAAGACTATGATGCGGAGGACTAACAATATTCAAAGAATAAGAGTTAGTAAATATTTCCGGGTCCTCTTGCATAGATAACTTGAATGGTGTAATAAAAATAAATTAAGAACAATTTCAAACTGAAATAATCAATTAAGATCGAGTAAAGATTTGTATCGATTCTCATAAAAAAATAAAAAGGGATTTGTATCGATTTCCATAAAGAAAAAGATTTGTATGGATCCTAGTTTTAGTTTTAAATATTCTTTATGGAAAATTTCTATTGAAATCCCAAACCTATTTGAAGTGGAGATAGTAGCTCCCAACCTTTGACTTGTAGTAAGTATATCCCAGCCATTAAATTTATCATTCACCTTTGTAACATCCTTTCCTTTCATTTTCATTTTCATTTGTTTGATAGAATGTCACGTGACAATCAAAAAAATTTATCTTCAAAAGAGAAAAATATAAGATAAAAATATAATTTCAACCATGCTTATCTAGTGCTTAACACTAGACTATGTGGCAATGGATCAGTGTAATTATCTAATGCATAACGTTGCAAAAATATAAACAAAATTTTCAAATGAATCAGAACAAATATTAGTATCAAAATAATTTTATAGCATAGCACGGAGTAACGGTCATGTTCAACGGGTTCATTATATTTAAAGACATGTTTAAGATGCAATATCAAACAGTACAATTATTCTACTTTATTTAATCCTTTTCAATATATCTAATTTAACATACCAAAAAAAGAAGAAGTAGGGAGTATAAGATACTAGTTAAAAGTGCAGGCTTAGTAGTCCCCCTTCACTTTTGAGGTCAACTAGTAAAAGTTGATCCCTAGTAAACTTTTGTAAACTTCTTGATTGGATCAAGGAATAAACTAGGAAACGGAGATGGCACTTTACTTGTATCTTAGACAAACCAAACAATTCATTTTTGTGGTTCATTAAAAAAAAGTGTTTCTTTCTTGGAAAATTTCATATGTACAAATGAAAAACTCACAGAATTTTTACAAATACTCACAAAGGATGTGAGCCCCACATGAATTAAATATTGTAAAAAAAAAAAAAAAAAAAAAAAAAACTGGGCATTACCTATTTTGTGTATTCTGTAAACATTTTGTGATTTTTTTCCTGTAAGCCTAGCACGACTCTTCTTTCTTATTTTATATTTTGCAACAATTTCCCATAACAAGTATTATTTTGTTTCTATGGCCTTATATTGTAATAGACGAGAAGAGGAATGAGCTTGGAAGTAGATAATTTGTTCGAGTAATTTTGTTTGCACTATTAATGTGGTTATTTCATAAAGTTGATGTTGTACATAACTTGAGTTTGTAGAGATAGATTGATAAACAGAAGATATAAATCGAGAGGTTCTTAAATTAAGGATAACTCAATAGAAATTTTAGCGCGAGATGGAGTAACCCTGTATACTTCACTATTGCACTTGCGTTCACATCATCGTTTCTTGGTGCGAAATTTACGACACGCCCTAGCAAAAGATCGAGGAAGATTATCCTTGAATTTGATGCAAATACAATAAAATAAAGACAAGAATTACACGAGAGCCCTTGAAGTACCGCACACATTCTCATATGTTGCAGCTCGATTTAGAAGAGCCAAAAAATTAGTTTCTCAAAACAATAATTAACATTGGAGAAAAGAAGCATAATCCCTACAAATTTTGGATCTATTATAGTTTCGGTTTGAAATATTCTTTATGGTAAAAATTATATCAAAATCCCTAACGTATTTGTAGTAGAGAAAGTAGCTCCCAAACTTTGACTAGTAGTAAGTATTCACTTTTGTTATATGCGTATCATTTCATTTGTACAATTCGTCTTATAACACCAATTTTAGATGACACTTAGTATCATTAAATAAATTACATAATTTTTCATCTTTAATTGAACGTATTACATTATGTCAGATAATTGGTGTTTTTAGAACCATTACAGTTAAATATCATTGTTCTTTGTACCCACTGATAAGTGCGCTTTGCGCACTTATTTAAGCCACAAAACAGGGACAATTTTGGGTATATATGTTGAAATATGGCTTAGTTTGATACAAATTGTGTTTGTAGGACTACATTAATGAATTGAACGAAAAGTATGTGAAAACGAGCGAAAAATAACGAAAACGGAAGAAAATGAAAGTTCATGGACCTAAGTGTAATTATTCAAAAGTTGGCCCGAAGAGCAAATCAAGAATGAGAATGAGCCAAATATAAATTGGTGAAATCATGGAATGCTAGAAGAAGGAGAAAGAGGAAATAAGGCCAAGATATGAAAAAAATAAAATTCGAGGATCAAAACGGCATAATTGGAAGTTTCACTCTTTCATGCGGTCGCATGGAAGAATGTCCATTGCGGTCGTACAGGACCATGCAGGGAATTCACGGTGCCAAATCATTTGAACCATGCGGTCGCATGGTGTATTTCTGACGCGATTTTTTTGGTTTCCTTATTTGAATCAATCTCCTATGGAAACATATCGCAACCTCCTTTAAAACCCTAACCTCGTCCAGAAACAGGGGTTATGCATTATTACTGAGTTCTAACATATTGAAGAGCAAGGAAGAACGAAAAAGCGAGGAGATTACTTCAAAATTCGAGATTTTCCACAAGAGCTTAAAGGGGTCTTTGCCAATTTATTCTCTTTGTTTTTTCATGTTAAACTAGATTTTACTATACTAGGTGAACGATGAACTGTAATGTGATATTTTATTTCCTAGTTTTACTTTGTTGACATTAAATGCATTTTGAATTATTGAATGATTTTGTTTTTTCTCTACAATTATATGTATAGTTATTGTATGAGTGTGATGACCTTCTTCATCCATTCGAGAGAGGGGAAACAGGCTCGACAAGGTATAAATCATCGTAAGGTCTAATAGGGATAGAGATATACCGTTATGCCTTATTAATTGTTCACGAAAATTCATGTATTTTTTTTGTATATTTGCTCCCGTCATAAAAGTATAGTTGGATCGTATATGAAAATAGGTTCAAACTTAATCAAGATAGAGTCTTTAATGAAATAGGGACTAAGGGACATTGATTCTTCATTAATCAAACGTGTTGTAAATTTGTAGAATTAGGATTGAAATAGATCGTTGTATAGGAATTTACGAACCTAATACATTTCTCATTAATTATTATCTCAACTTACATTTAGTTATATCATTGCACGGAGTATAATTTGCATCCAACTCGACAATTTTAATCACATTTGCATGATTAGATCATTCATTTAATTGAAATTTAGTTATAAAACTCAAAACACAACTTTTGTTTCGGTTAAGGTCGAATTAGATAAAGTCAAACTATTAAAATTTTATGGAAACGATACTTGGAATTAAAATTCACTTTATTACTTGACGAATCGTACACTTACGATAATATATGTCGAATATATTTTCACGTGACAACCCCGTTACAGTCAAGTTTCTTTATCAAAAAAAGAGGATATTCTTCTTAGACTTTTTTGAGCAGCCGGCAGCGAAACAAACTCCCCTAGGTGATCCCCAGTCAACGGCATCTAGAATCATGTGTTGACTAAAAATATACGAGTTATTGGTCGTCTTTAAATATCCATAAATATACAAGTGGACTGTTTACATTTATCCTATGTTCCTTCTCTACAACCACCTTTATTATTAAATAAATATCTCGAAATTTTTTTAATGAAAATTATGGAAATATAGAAATATAAAATGTAAAGTGTAAACTATTAATTAAATTTTCTTATTTTTACCTTCACGCTTTCTATCTCATATGACAAGATTGTCGATTTATTCATGTAAATGATACTAAAATTAAAATAATTTTAACCAGAAAATTCGATATTATTCTAATGAGGTAAAAATGCCCACCTACGCTATTAATTAAGATTCAATTCTCAATTTTGAGATGTAGGGAATTAAGCCCTGTTTGGCCCCATTATGAGAAATTTTAATGGTTGAAATAGTGTTTTCTCTAAAGAATGTGCAATTAAAAAGATCTTCAATTCGAGCGATGTATCCCATGAGTGATTGTCCAAAGAGGACGTAACAGTTTTACGACAAATAATTTCAGTTTAGGACATCATACTGTCGCAAGTCTCAGTCGATCGATAAATCTGATTACTTTCTACATTTTAAAGTGTTGTTGAATGGTATCTGTAACTAATTTCCTCCAACAAATTTTATGAGGTTTAATTTTAGAAATGGTCACTAAAGTTACAGGCAAATTATAAAATGGTCACTGAAGTTCAAAACTTTCAGTAACGGTCACTGAAGTTTTGGGCACTTTCAAAAACGGTCACTGAAGTTTGGAAAACTTTTAAAAAGGGTCACTGAGTTACAAACACTTTTTCAGTTTTTTTGTGACTTTTGCGACAACTTTTTTGCCACTTCCAACCACCGAAATCGTCAAATTTTGATACCATTGGAAAGCCCACAATGTCCTCTTCAATTACCACACAAAATCTTCTCGTAACTCCAAGGGATTCGACCGAAAAATTGCCGCAAATGTCGTCCAAAAAATCTGAAAATCTGGGCAGATTTTCAGATTTTTTGGGCGACATTTGCGGCAATTTTTCGGCGACTTCCGACCACCAAAATCGCCGGATTTTGATATCGTTCGAAAGCTGACAATGTCCTCTTCAATTATCATCCAAAATCTCCCCCCAACTCCAAAGTATTCGACCGAAATAAGCCCACAAAGTTAGCATCCCGAATCTGGGTAGATTTTCGCCTTTTTGGGTAGCCGATTTTGTGGGTTTATTCCGGTCGAATGCTTTGGAGTTGGGGGGAGATTTTGGATGGTAATTGAAGATGACATTGCCAGCTTTCCAAAGGTATCAAAATCCGACGATTTTGGTGGTCGGAAGTCGTCGAAAAATTGTCACAAAAGTCGTCCAAAAAATCTGAAAATCTGGGCAGATTTTCAGATTTTTTGGGCGACTTTTGCGGCAATTTATCGGTCGAATCCCTTGGAGTTAGGGGAATATTTTGGATGTAATTGAAGATGACATTATGGGCTTTCCAACGGTATCCAAATTTGCCGATTTCGGTGGTCGAAAGTGGCCGAAAAATTGTCGCAAAAGTGTTTGTAACTCAGTGACCGTTTCTGCAAGTTTTTCAAACTTCAGTGATCGTTACTGAGAGTTTTGAACTTCAGTGACCATTTTGTAATTTTTCTGTAACTTCAGTGACCATTTCTGAAATTAACCCAATTTTATGACTAATTATCTATGAGCTAAATTATTGAACAACTAAGAAGCAATTATAAATTAGATTAATGATAAACGCTAGGATTCCAAATACTCTTTTATTACGTTGTTTCAACAACAGTTCAAAATAAGGATAAAGCTACTTTGTCAAAAGAATTTAACAAAAAACTTGACATAATTACAGGTGACAGTAAATGATTGGATAGAAAAACTTATTATGTTTTACACTGTCAAATGATAAAATGCCACGTGAGATTTATGTCAAGTTTTGTGTTAACCTTGATGTTCATGTAGTATAGTTGTTCAAAAAAATGACAACACCTATTTAACTTGACAATCAATGTACCGATTTTATTTAATAATCTCTCTTGAATATAACTAAACTGATCCTTGCATGTGAACATTCGATATCTCCATGAAGATTGTGAACACGTGTTGATGCATTAAATCATGTAATGTATAACGATATTTCTCTATTCTATCCTGCAACGATTGTTATCATATGCTAAAATCTTTACACTTTCTCTCAAATAAAACAAAGATCGCAAATCAATTTAATTATTAAGCTAAATAATTAAAAGCATTAATCATATAACAATCATCCTAGATAAACAAATATCTAATGTCAAAATCTCAAAATTGAAATTAAAACATCATAACAAAACGTTCATGTTTCATTCTATTGACTAGAAATTTAGCCGATCATTATAAAGTTACAAAGATACACATTGAAATGTCGAAACATCACCCAAATTTTAATTGTACATAGAAAAAGAGAAAAAAATCACGAATTCTTAAAATTTTCCCTTTTCGTATTTTGAGTCCTTCAACTTTCATTTTTATCCAATTTGATCCATGACCTCTTCATTTATTGGTCCTTGGTCCAAATCAACTTTTAAAAATTTATAATTTGATCACAAACTTTTACAATTATTTTTCTTTAGCCCTTTTTTGGGCCCATTTTCACTTATTTTTATCATTAACCTTCCAACATTGAATTTATCATACAACAATCGATATTTAACAAAATTAAGTAAAAATTCCATGTAGCCTGGTCTCAAAGAAAATACCTACCTTCATTTATCATTACCAATTCCGAGAAAACTAGGATTCATTCAACAAGGAATAATGAAGAGACAAAATACTATTTGAAACCCCTGCCTATCCTATTCTATTCCCGGCTGAGAAAGTCATTTACACAACAAAATAGTACACCACCAAGACTCAAATTCAATAACAACAGGTCTCACAATTTTCTGCAATTGTTCACTACGAGTTTTTCTACTTTCTAAATCTGCCCCTAAGTCTTTGTCTTTTGATTTATGAAGCCACATCCCTCCCTAAAATGTTAAACGATACAAATTCAATGGTTCTCGAGCTACAAATTCCATCATACAAGTCTCAGTGTATATGACATCAAGACCAAGGGATAAATTAACTAAGAAACCGATAGCCCCAAATTATGTCGGAGAGAGAAAGAAAAGGACTCTCAGTAGGAACAAATCACATGGGTGAGGTGGGGTCGAAATAGAACCTATTCAGAGGCTTTATTTTCCGGAATTACTCATCCAAGGCATTTTGGGTAGGTGGGATTCAATCCAAAATACCGAATATGACATGGAGGTTGGAAGAGACCGAGGACAGCACAAGTCGCAACATAGCTATTTTAGCAATAATGTACATGTCAGTATGCAACTCAAGAAAATGGAATCGCTGTTAGTTAAGCATCAGCCCAAGGAATGATCAAAGACTTGAGCTGCAACATAGAATTTCTAAATGGCATGTATAACATGTAACAAGCACATTCAAGAAATAATATACACACTAACTTCAACATTTGACTAGAAAAATACATACAACACACAGTACTGTTCAAATGCTACGAAAAATTTCAAACTCTGGATATGTTTATGTATGTCTCTGAGCACCAGGTGGTGCAGTTGGCATTGGAAAGTTGTTGAATTGAGCTCCGGCAAATTGTGGAGCCTCAACGTATGGGCTCTGTAAAATCCAGTTGTATAAATATTAATGGATAAAACAACACTGAATTTTATGAGCGAGAATTCATTAAGGTTATTCTGAACAAATAAAATTAAAACCTATTTTCCTCAAAATAGCAGATATTTTAGTGGAATAGATTCTTAAACTTATGCATCAGAAAAATGAAATATATAGATGCTAATCTTTCTTCTGTTTAATTCAATGTCAGTCCCAGATAAATAAGGAAAATTTGTGCCTCCTTGAAACACTTAACCTTTTTCATTTTCCATTTTATCTTTTTTCCTTTGATTGGATTCTTTCTTCTTCTTCTTCTTCTTCCTTTTTCTAGTGTGTGCAAGTCGTGGTGGTGGTGGTGGTGGTGGGTGAGTAAAATCATCTTATTCCAGAAAAAAGTTTCTCTTTCTAAAACAGATGAACTCTTTTAGCAGAAACTCTTTTAATTTTCATCTTTTACACACACACACCGAGAGAGAGAGAGAGAGAGAGTTTATGGGGGAAACGAAAGCACAACCTGGGATGCTAATGCATTGTGAGACACCTCTTCATCTTTTTTTTGCAATCTTTCTGATGTGTTAAAAGAAGAAGCATTGTTACTTGGTTCATTCCCATACAATTTGTGGTCCGGGTCATTTAGTATACTTTCAGTCTCGTTCCCATTGACTGTCTTCACCCTCTGAAGCATACGAAAAACGTTTACTTTTTTATATAATGAATGAAATACTTTATATGAAGGGAAAATGACAAGGACTTTGGGCATATATATTACCTGAAAAATTTTGCCCAAGGTTTTTAAACCCTTTGCTCGTAGACGAAGATCCTCTCTCTTCACATTGTTTTCTTGGAGAACCTAACGAAATCATAATACATCATAATGGAGAAATTAAGATGAGACAAAAAACAGTTAACCAAAAGTTCCAAGTCCTGAAAACAACCATCTGACAAACACGGGAGAGTGTAGCTTCAATATCAGCCACATTAAGCTTCCAGAGGGAATCAGTCATCAACTTCTTGTTAGATTCCATGTATTTTTCAAGTTCGTCCTCAGTGTAGTTTCCTTCTTCACTAAGATGCCGCTTCATGTCTTCTTGTAGCTGGATCAAAGCTATTGCACCTAAGAAAAATATAAATTAATTTAGTTCCATAAAAATATTACAAAATAATTAAAAAAAAACAACAACAAATCTGTTAATACAGCCAGTCCAAGGCTTGAAAGGAGGAAATTAGTAACCTAACAACTTCATGACATGTTGTTGGCTCTGTATGAACTGGGATCATCAATTTTACAATTTGAGAGGGGAAGAAAACCCATATAGCCAGCACAGATAAATAGGGAATATTTATATTGAATTGAATACAACAGAACCAAATAACTGGAAATCGTTGTCAAACTAATGTGTATAATAACAAGGCCTATGGTAAGAGTATATTTTAACTATGCAACTGAAACTAAAAACCTGGCCACATGCAATGCATGGGTGAATTGAGAAATTACAAGCAAAAGAAACTATCTAATTATCGAACTTTAAAGATAAAACCCAAGAATAATCAAGATAAGATCTCACGTCTTTCTGATGTAACAACAACCCACGTTGGTTGCATTAGGATAATATGACTGGTTTATATTGATATATGCATCTTCTACCTGTCGATATGGGTATAAGCAATCTGACCAATTGGCAGGGAGAAGGATCTGACTCAAATTCTAGCAGGCATTATCAAAAGCCACGACTGTTGTACTATCCACTTGTGTAATCCTGAATTGTGGGGTGAGCCATGGATCTATGGACCATGGATTGGACACAACAAAGATCATATCTTGATTGGCGGAGCTTGTACTACATTGTCCCACCTGGTTTTGGAAGGATAATGTGATTGGTTTTCCCAAGACTAAGATAACTTTTATCTGTCAATATAAAGCACAAACATTTGGGCTAGTTGGTCAGTCCTGAACCACATTGGCATGATCAAGGGTCAGGCTTAGCTCCTTTCAGCTATATAATTGCAGATCTCGCCCCAATGAAACAAAAGAAATTAGAAGAAAGAAAAGAAACAGCATCTCTTTGAATCTTAAAAACAAAAGGAATGTAGAAATTCTTCAGCTTTAATTAACAATTGTAATTAATATTATGTGAAATTGTAGTTTAAGTTATCTTATAACACATCTGAAAGATTTGAAAAAGAACTAATGAAAATAACTGGTAAGAACACAGGTAGCATGACAATTAAGTTGTTTGTTGTGCATAAACTCAGGACATGATATTCGCGGTTTGTAGACTATGTCCTCTGATTCACAGATTCTCTATCTCGGGTCTTGTGTAATTGGTACACAGTTTACAATTCATTTCAAACCTCCAAAACCAAGGGAAAACTAGGTATCATGCCATAGAGCCACTTTCAGACACTTGATTTTGAATTAGATACACGACAAGGTAACTAAACAAGGCAAAATATTTGATCCGAGTAAAAATATAGAAACCAAGGAAAATCAGCTTCTCGTCAAAACATGATAACTAACCTGTTGCAGCAGTTACTTGGGATTTTATAAAGTGTCCTTTGTTTCTGAACCACTCAGCAACGAATGGCACTCCCAGATACATCACCTTCTTTCCAAGCTCCTTTGCAGCCTGCCTAGCATATATATAGCCAATGGTATTCAGCATATCAACGCCATACGCTGTAACAGAACAATAAATTGATGAGGCAAAGACTCTCTCCAATTGCAGTAAACGATGATAAAAGAGCAGCATACTGAAGAAAAATGAATGTGACAAATGTGGGTGAGAGAGAGAGAGAGAGAAAAAGGGGGGGGGGGGGGGGGGGGAGTAAATAAATCTGTTCTCCATTCAAGAAAAGAAAAGAAAAATAAAAATTGCCACAGAAGTCGCTTATAGAACGTGTCTACCTTTAACAGGCTCAAGTGTATCACTGATTCACTGCTTTTGACAAGGCAACATGGCTTGTAAAACATAGCATCTTTTATACTGTTGTTTTTTCGGATATAACTTATCAACAGTAAATGTTCCATGGGTTCCTCTACGGAACAACTTTCTCATTGAACTGTTGACAGCAATTTTACTTTGAATCCATCGAGTTAATAGAAACTTATATGAGGCAATGCCACACTGAAACCATCAAGTTAGAGGGGCTTCATTCACCTCACAACTTTTTGAAGTCATAAATTTAATCATCTTGGTAAATGTCTTCACAAGCATACCATATCCTCTAGCATATTGAATTGCACGTCATAGAGTCATCTTGTGGTACGGAACTATTAGTGAAACAGGTCAATAAGGGTGACTGTTTACCTGTTGAACTTCAAAGTCATGGTGAATTTCTACCATATGAACATCGGTTACCACAAGATGGACATTGACTGGTGCTTCTCTTTCCAGATACATTTTGCTAAGCATAATTCTAAATTGAATTTCCAAGAGATCGCCCATGCTCATACTGACACAAGAAAGCTGTAAGAAATCTCATAAAGCCTACTAGGATTTCGTAAATCTCTCATAAGTGGTAGGATACGAAATGGTATGAAAGGGTTTCGAGACCAAATTCTGGCCTGTTGTGAGATGATAAACAGGACCCTTGAACATTAGAGTGCTTCACCCTCACTTTGACAAGGCAAATTGAAAAAACATATTTTTAAATTCTCATGATGAAAGAATACATACCTATTGGCTGGCTGGATTTTCTAATTCTACAAGGGAGATGATATAAAAAATTAAGCAACTCTCTTAACTAAGGTTTTTATAGATTACTGTAGAGTTCCTATAAAAGTCTGATGCTACGTTGCTTGGACTCTCCATTTTAAAGGAAGTACTTGTTAGACCCACACGACAAGGGTATGGGATCCTCCTCGTATCCTTTAAATCAAAAGAGGATCCTTTGTATCTTTTTTTTTTTTTTTTTGGGTATTCTAATCAAATTATTTCTAATCTGCATTTCACATTTCCAGACTTGAAATGAAATTTAAATGAAGTATCACAATTTACAATTTAATTTGTTATAAATTTACACTTAAATGAATATAATATATCTTTTAAAAATCTAAAAATGTTAGTATATAATTTTCAAAAGTAATTTCAAGTTAATAAAACATATCCACGTACTCGTGTCTAAATTTTGGATCCCCTTTAGCCACTTTCTAGATTTGAATACTAAAAAAGGGATGTGAGTCCAAGCAACATAGGTTTGATTGTGGTTTAAAAGATGGTCTTGAGTTGCGCCTCAGGCTGAGGTAGAACGCTACATCCAGTACTTTTATTTTTCTTTTTTCTTTTTATTTTATAAGAGGCAATGCACCTCATTTAATGAGGTGCTTACCTCAATTCACATGCGTGAGGCATGCGCCTCATTTGGTTATTTGTAATTTAATATTTTTAAGTTTTTAGTGTGAACGAGTATTTCAAAGATAAAGTCTAATTAGTCCATCTTCTCAAATAAAAGAACAAAGAAGTGGGCTTATTATATTTATCTAAACAATAAAAAAAAAAATCTAAACCCTTACACCCACTAGGATGCCCCACCTGGTAGCTTCTTGGAGGAAGAAGCTTCTTATCTAAGTCCGGCAGCTTCTTGCATGAAATGTTTTTTCCTTCTTTATTTTCTGCTTTTTCATCTCTTCCAAAAGTTTTGCAACAAGAGTTTCTAAGTCTAATTTGCTCATCTTTTGCAACTGAATGCAATTGGAGTACCTTTAATCAAGTACATACAAAGAAAAGGAACCGTTTGACAACAAAGAGGTTGAATACATTGGTTTATATCATGTAAAACAAGAGGCTTAAAGATCGACATGTAAGATTGAAGTCGCTCAATGAAGGATAAGACCATTTAGTTGTCAAAAATTTTCCATACGACGATGAATGGATTGCTGATTTTGATGGTGAAGTTCCATCAAACGCACGTGATGTAAAAGATGATGGACCTTGTTCACAACTATGATGTTCGGACTCGAGTACGGTTATCGAGTCTAAGTGTAGGATATTTTAATTTTCTAAAATATAGGATCAGAGGACATGGTTAAAAAGAGTCCAAATTTCGTTATTATGACTTTTGTCAACCTTATTAACCTATCAACACTATAAATATAGCTTTTATTGTCAACCTGATTAACCTAAAAACATTAGTACCCATGGAAACAATAACTCATTTGACTAAAATCATGAAAATTGTATAACAGCTGGAAAATATAAACCCCTGTATAAATTGCCGTGTCCGGATGGAGAACCCGTATCCGTACAGTGTCCTATAGTGTCGACACGAATACTCCGACCATTTTGAAGACTTTGAGCATTATAACTCCACAAGGAATTGAAAGTGAAGAATGAAATAAGAATTTCTCTATTTTTTCATTGAATTGTACAAACATATTACACCCTATTTACAGTACAACAATAAAAATAAAAAAGGAAAAAATAATCTTCTAATTTAGGATACAAGAAATTAGCCTAACAATCCGCCTAAGTTATAAGAAGATTTAATCAATTATATATCAATCACGATTCATCATATATCAATCATGATTAATCTCTAAAATTCTACACTCCCTCTTAAGTTGGATTGTAGATGTTGATCGTAGCCAACTTGCAAATGAAATCATCAAAATTGTGCCTTGAAATTCCTTTGGTGAAAATATCCGCAATTTGTTCTTTTGTAGGAACATAGGTCATATAAATAACTCCGCCTTCCACCTTTTCTTTGATGAAATGTCTATCTACTTCTACATGCTTAGTTCAGTCATGTTGAAAGGAATTCTGCAAAATGTTGATAGCAACTTTGTTATCACAATAGAGTTTGACCGGTAACCTTGTTGTAGCCTGTAATTCTTCTAAAAGTTTCTTTAACCACAATCTTTCACATATTTCTTGGGCAACAACTCTAAACTCAGCCTCAATGCTGCTTCTAGCTATTACATTATGTTTCTTACTTCTCCAAGTGACTAAGTTTCCCATACAAAAGTGCAATATCCAATAGTAGACCTTCTATCCTCAGCTAAACCTACCCAATCAACATCTGTAAAGATCTCCACTTACCTTCTTTCACATCTCTTGAAAAATAAATATTTACCTGGAGTCCCTTTAAGATACCTTAGTATCTTGTACACAGCTTCTAGGTGAGCTTCTTTTAGCAAGTGCATATGCTGACTTACCACACTTACTACAAAGACAGTATCAGGTCTAGTGTGTGGCAAATACTAATTTTCCTGCATCTTCCATCCTTCTTCCGACTTCAATGGGTATGTCACTTGACTTACAACCGAACATGTATGTTCCAGTTAAGAGGTCAAAGACATATTTTCGCTAAGAGACACTGTCCCTTTCTTCGATCCAGCCACCTCCATTCCCAAGAAGTATCGCATTTGTCCCATGTCATTGACTTCAAATTCAGAGGCTAAGACCTTCTTCAATCTTTCCATCTCCTCGATATTATCTCCAGTTAGGTTGATGTTGTCCACATATACAATTAAAATTGTCTTCTTACCATTTTTTTGCTTGTAGAACATAGTGTGATATGATTGTCACCGACAAAAACCTTCCTTTTTTATCACATTTGAAAATCTATCAAACCATGCTCTAGGAGACTGTTTGAATCCATACAAGAACTTCTTCAACTTGCATACCTTGTTTTCTTATCTCTTTTTACAAAAATCTGGAGGTAGTGTCATAAAACCTCATCTCTTAGTTCGTCATTAAAAAAAACATTCTTTATATCGAGTTGCTGAAGTGGCCAATATAGGTTGGCAGCCAAGGACAAAAGAACTCAGACTGTGTTCAACTTAGCCGCGGGCGCAAAGGTTTCTATATAGTCAATGTCATAGGTTTAAGTAAATCCCTTTGCAATAAGACAAGCCTTATACCTTTCTACCATCCCATCAGCTCTGTACTTCACAGTAAACACCCATTTATAACCTACTGTTCTCTTCCCATGTTGTAAATTCATCACCTCCCAAGTTTCATTTTTCTCAACGCCCTCATTTCCTCCATTACAGCTTCTCTCCATTCAGGAATCTCCAATACCTCCTGGATATTCTTAGGAATTTTTACACTATCAAGGTTAGAAGTAAAAACACGATACTCTGTAGACAATGCATTGTAGGATACATATTTTGAAATGTGATGGAGAGTACATGAATGAGGCTGTTTCTGAGTGCAATAGGTAAATCAATATCATCAGGTTTAGAAGTATTAGAGAGAGGTTCTATTACCCCATCTAACCTCGGGAAAGACTCTTGGTTGTGCGGAGCTACCACCGGTTCAGACTCAATCGGTACCTTAGGTGTGAGATTTTCATTAGGCCTTGATTTTGTCTTTCGTGAGTAAACCAATACCTCTTTGTTCAGCTATTTTTCTACACATTCCTCTGAGTGTAAGCTTCTTTCTGTAACTGGCAAAGGAGTAGAGGATGATGGTGTGATAGAATCAGTGTTTGGGAAAAAATCAAAGAAAAGAGAGTCATTAGCCGAGTGATTCAAGATCCAAGAGTCACTCAAATTCTCACCCTGAATTGAGGACTTCAGGTATAAAGGAGTGGTTTCAAAGAATGTTACATCAAGACTGACAAAGGTGTGATGTGATACATGATCATAACATTTTTTAGTAGGTGTGTAACGAAGAAAAACACATTTTATGGCTCGAGGTTCTAGTTTAGTTTGCCGGTGTTTATGGACATGTACAAATGTTGTCAGCCAGAGATTTTAAAGGGAAGAGTGGAACTATGTCCAAAGTGAGGAAATGTATCTTGAAATTTTTGAAGAGGGGTGATAAATGAAAGGACCCAACTAGGCATTCTGTTTATGAGATAGGTTGCAATCAAGATAGCATCGCCTAAAAAAAATTTAGCATGTTGGTAGTGAACATTAGGACACGAGCTACATCAAGGACGTGTCTATTTTTTCGTTCAGCAATCCCATTTTGTTGAAAGTTGTCAACACATGAATTCTAGTGAATAATGTCATGTTCATGAAGATAAGAGACTCAAACAATGATTGAAATATTCAGTACCATTGTCGGTACGTAAAATTTGTATTTTGGTGTTGAATTACGTTTGGATCATAGAGTGAAAATTGATAAAAACATAAAGGACTTCAGTTTTATCTTTCAGCAAATAGACCCAACAAAGTCATGTATGGTCATCTATGAATGTGATAAACGATTTAGTATGTGTTTGACTAGGAATACGAGGACCATAAACATCACTGTGAATCATAGTAAACGGCTTAGTAGGTTTGTATGTAGACTTTGGAAATGAAGTATGATGATGTTTTGCAAGTTCACACACTTTACATTGAATATCAAGAGACAATTTATTGGAACAAAGAACAAGAAATAAATGTTGCAAATACGAAAAATTAGAATGACCACTCCTAGAATGCCATAACTGGAGATACGGATACTTAATTTGCCTACAACAAGAGAAAGGGATCCATCTGCAATTTTTACTTTCATATTTCCAGCACATGGTGAATACGTTGAAAATAGATGATGAGAATCAGTCATATGCTCAGATGCTCCTGAATCTATAATCCAGAGAGTATAAGTACATGAGGTGGTTAAAACTTTCAAGGGATTACCTATGTAGGCCAATGAACCAGAAGGAATGTTTTTTTATAATTGACCAAAGGATTGAAGGATAGCAATCATCTCTATGATCTTTTTTAATTGATGCGAATTTAAAGTGCTGCTGCCTGGAGTGGACGGAGGCTCCCTATTGTTAGCTCAGTTTAGGAGAAAACTGGCTCTGATACTATGAAGAATGAAATAAGAATTTCTAAAAATAAAAAAGGAAAAAATATTCTTCTAATTTAGTATACAAGAAATTAACCAAACAATCCGCCTAAGTTATGGGAAGATTTAATCAATTATATATCAATCACGATTAATCATATATTAATCATGATCAATTATAATCAATCATAAATCAATTATGATTAATCTCTAAAATTCTACAGAAAGTCCTACCCGCATACAAAGTTAACCTAAAAGAAAACAATCTATTTCACAACAAGGATCCATATATGTCTAATTAAATTTACTTAGATTTACAAAATTATATTAGTAATTTAGTAGATAGTTTAAGTTTTTTTTTTTTTTAGAGGGGGGAAGACACCATAGCAATTAGTGAATGATGAACATGATTGGATAGAAATTGATAATAATGATGGGGGAATTAGATGTGACGCCGATTCCATCCAAGGTGCTATTAACAGTGATGATAGGGCAAATTTTTACAATTTTTTAATATAAGTTGTTTTTTTCCATTACTATAGGAATGACAGACAATATAACATTTACTATTTTATTTACTGATTTTGGTGTTGATTCAATGGTTAGTTCTTTAAGATTGATTGTTTATGGTTTATTTTATTTATATGTGTATTTTATATTATTTATAATTTTTTTGACTAATTTTTTTGTTTGTTTTTTAAGCTTACGCATCGCCTCACAATAGAAAAATGCCTCAGTAACTAGCTCCACTTTTTTAAGCTTTGGGTTTGATAATATCCAATAGCTAACTTACGATACCATGGACTGTGGAAAGTATCTGACTAATAGATATGTACTCATATTGGACTCCCACAACCAAGTCTAAGCAACATAGGTTTGATAATATCCATTAACTAAGTTAAGACCCTAAGGACTGTGAAAAGTACCCGTGTGTAACAATTACTTGAAAAATAAAAATACGCTTGATTCTAAAGTATATTATATCGAGGAAATAAAATTCCAGCAGCAGCTTAACTAGTATAAAACCACAAATTCATTATAGCATAACCTCATAGATGTTGCTGAAGCCAATTCACATACCAGCAAAGAAACTCTAGTTCAACAACTTCGAATCTGTTAGGAATAATGAAATCAATTACCTTAAAGCCTTTTGAATCAGCAACACCTTTAAATTGCTGGAGATAACAAATTTCAGTCTCGTGTCCTTACATGAAATCTTCCACACTTTCATCATGCTCTTCTTCTAGTTTATATCTCCAACAACCTTTTCAGAAATCTCAATACTTTCTTTTTGTGGTTATTCTATGATTTTTCCTATGCCTGAAAAATCCCTACTTCGATTCTTCAACATCAACAACTCATAATGTTTGTAGCTCCAAAATAGCAGGCCTTATTTCCAAACCACACAAATTAAAGAATCCTCTATGAATGTTAGAGATGTTTTCACGTCTCTTGTGGTAGAATATATGATAGAAAGAATTAGCATTGAAATTATAGAAAAATGAGGACATGCTGAAGTACTATAAAAGAAGACAAGAGAGGAGCGATTTGGCCTTTAAGGACTAGGAAAATTCATACAACCTTATTATCAAACTCTTATAGTAATCAACTCTTCTACATAATTGTAAGAATATACGCTTATTGTAGGTTGCTGGATTTCCTAATATTTCAAGGACACATGAAAAACTTATAGAAAGCTAAGAAATAAAGCAAGGCTCTTAGCTAACATACTCCTGGGTTACTTAAAATTCTCAGTAAAAGTGGGATTGCATTAAAATGACAAATTTATGATACTACAGACTGGACAATACCCATGTCCAGGCATTATATAAAGTAAAATATGTAGTGGACTCTAATACATATAACATCCCAGTGTACTGTCCAGCCTCAATTTATACAATTGCATTACAATTTCACACCAATTCTTTTCATTGGTGAATTAACTTGACAGCTGGCAACACGCAAATGAATTCCTGTGTTAGATTCTCACTCAATCAGCCATCTAGTTGATTGAAAATAAAAATAACATCAATGCCAATTAACTTTAGGATTGGTTTGAGATCAGCTAGTCCAGTAGGAAGACTTATCAAGTTTTGACGTCAACAGTTTCAATCACATAAAATTAACCCTGAATTGTAGTCAATTTTGTAAAATGAAGTCTAATAGTTTATTATTATTCATCTTTGGACTGTCATGTATTTGGCAACACATAGTTGACAAATTTTCACTTCATGCAAAAAGTTCCGAAGACTGAAATAAAGCTACCAAGAGATGAAAGGGAAAAAAGAGCTAGCAGTAACTCCTTATGGTTTGATTCCAGCATTACAAGTCTTAACATAACATCAATATAAAAAGCTAGGGAACTTGAAGTAATTACTGGACTGGAAAATTTTAAAAAAAAAAATGATATGCTAAAGTGATATGTTACCCGCACTCGAGAGCCTAGATGCTTCGGCTTCAGCATCACGAATAAATTCCTCTTTATGACCTTGGACATACAGGTTCAACCGATCTTTTAGGATACCAGCAAGCTTCTCTTCCCTTTCCTTTTGAACAGTCTAAATGTTACAAGGAAAAAGCCCACAGTAAATAAACACAAATAAAATAAATAAATTTCCATTTAAGAGTTGCAGATACCAATAAAAGAAATTCTCCCTTCCTTTTTAGGATCACACTGGCATATTAATCACTATGCTAAGAATTTATCCTGTTAATAAACTTGAGTAATATTTTCTCTATACCATGTTATCTTTTCTTTTAGTCGGTAATTAGATGTATTCCCTATGCAAAAGAATTTTATAATGCATATCTATCCTAATCCTTATATAGAGATGAAAAGAAGATATGTAATATCCTAATAGACTACAAAAATCTACTAGGCATCTCCCAATAGGAAAAGAAAACAATCTCCTTTGATAACCTCTTTTCCAGAACTAAATCCTGTCAACAAAATAATAACAGACTCCTAAACTAGCAAAATGGAAAGATTAAGTTGGTTCTGACACTGCTTGCATTTTTCTACAGCATTTAGTTTCAAAGAAGGTCCACAAAAAAGAACCAAAGAAGATAGAAATTAGAATCATAATATCTCAATCAGATATCAATATTAAGCCTCCATTTGGCAAATTTATAAATGATTAATAGTTGTGGGCCACGAAATGCATGGATAATAATTAGTAGCTATGAATGTGTGGTTGAAATTAATGTTTGACTTTGACTGAATTTATGAATGGTTAATAAATTGTTATCCAAACAGAGGCTAAGCTTAATTAGTAGACACACTAAATTTGAGAGCAGAAAAGATACACATAAGGCCTTTTCAACCCCTCCTTCCCTTCATTGTAACCTTGTACTCCTGTTAACCTTAATGACAAAAATCCTTATGGAGGCACACAGGTGTTAAGTTCAAATGCTCAACACAGAATATTCAAAATTTTACCCTCATTTTCTCCTGCAACTTTTTAGCATCAAACTCTTCTCCTTCTGTGAATATATCCAAGGAAGCCATTGATGCCATGGCAAGCTTACCGATGTAATCCTCAAAAAATTCACTTCCAAAGAGCATTGCAAATATTGCTGCAGGATCAATAATTGCTTCCCTGAAATGAATTCAAGGCAAGAAAATCGTCATCAGAAAATAGATGTTAAAAATCAAGTCAATGTATCAAAAGCTCTTGACTATGCAAACGCTAAGAAAGTTCATTAATATAAAATAAACTGACGTTGAAATTCCCGACTTTCCATGGGCATCATAAGCTTGTCTTTGTGATGGATCACTCAGCACTTGGTAAGCCTCCCCTAAAATCTGAAATCAAAGGGAAGATTAGAAAATAAAAGATCAAGAGCATACCTCACACATTATACAGGAATATATACAGATCCAACACACTAGATCATTGCTCATCCTTAGCAAGGTTCTATCATTGTTACTGTGAGTTTTTTGCAGCTGTCCACACATGTACAAAACCACCACCAGTTGAACGACTCAGATTCCCCCCCCCCCCCCCCCCCCCCCCCCCCCCCCCCCCCCCCCTTTTTTGTTTCTTTAATCTTATTTTCCCCAGACAAAGTAAGCAACAACAATGCATGAGCGATGAGGGAGAAAGCAAGTGCAAATTCAAGGCAATATTCTGCCAAGAGCCAACAGCAATATTAATCCCCAAATAAGGAAAGAATAGAAGATAACAGCAAATTAAAGTTTCTCAAAGTCTAGGACTCTACATCTTTGGATCTTGCAAAGTCCTTCTATTTATGCTGAAGCCCCTTATAAGAATAAATATTAGCCATGGACTTCTATTTAGTGCTTGCTTGGTATTGCTTTTAAGTGCTTAAAAGTTGTAGGTCCCATAGAATATATGGATAATAAGTGGATAGCAAGTTGTGGCCCTATGAAATGTGTGGATAAAAAATAAGCTCGATCAGCTTAAATTATAATTAAGCGCACCCAAACATGCTATTAGTCTGAACCATACAAAGTAAATAAATAAAAGACATCATTGATGTGACAGTACATAACATTACAGTGCATTGAAAGCCACTAAGAAAGTAGGAAAATAGGTAACCGCAGTGGGCATTAGTACCCTGCATCAGTTTCCCCAAAAAACTAATCCTCAAGTTTCCATCACCAACTTCTGAATCATCGCCAAACTATGGAACGAGATGCTTGAGTCAACAGTAATATCACAGATCTCCTTTCAATAATCTTACAGGTTTAATCATGGATCTACACCATTGATGTGACAGTACATAACATTACAGTGCATGGAAAGCCACTAGAAAAGTAGGAAAATAGGTAACCGCAGTGGACACTAGTACCCTGCATCAGTTTCCCCAAAAAACTAATCCTCGAGTTTCCATCACCAACTTCTGAATCATCACCAAACTATGGAACGGAGATGCTTGAGTCAACAGTAATATCACAGATCTCCTTTCAATAATCTTACAGGTTTAATCATGGATCTTCCTGGCCAGATGATGCTATTTTTAATATAGAACATACATAAGCTTCAAACACAACAAATTGCCTCCACTCATCAGATTGATTATACTTTGCATTGCTTGCCTAATAGGATCTCAAGCTTGCTCCTAGACAGCCTTGATAAGCTCAACATAGTCGGTAGAATGTTTACCAAATTTCCAATGGTATGGCATAGGTACCAAGTCTAAATGACCACAGGATTTTGCAGAGAAGCAAACTCAAAATGGCATTTTCAGTATGTGGCAGCACAAAATATACTTTACTTAAAGAAACAGATATATTGGGATGCAAATCAGTGGTAGCTCCAGCTGATCCAAATCAGAAGTTAACAGCAAAGGAAGGTTGTGTTCCAGTAGACAAAGGGAGATATCAAAGACACATGGAACGATTGTTTATCTATCTCATACTCGGGCAGACATTGCATATTTGTTGGAGTTGTACAATGGCATGTGGATTTTGTGACGAGGATCCTAAGGTATCTAAAAGCTACTCCAGGGAAAGGACTTATGTTTTCAGAGAATAACCATTGGTATATATGAACTGAAAACGATAAACAAGCACATGAAAATCAAGGCTATGTTCTGCCAAGAACCATCATCCACATTCAACCAAAAGAAAAAATAAATAAATAAAAATTGAAACTAATGCTGAGCTGAAGTTGCTTAAGTCTGACTCTCTTGAAGCTAGAGCAAATCTCAGTCATAGACTTACACATTTGAACTCTGACACACACATAATAAGATAAACATAAGACAGAAAAAAGTGCCACAATAACATGTGACTAGTAGAAACACAAAATTAGGTAGGAGACAGCAATAAAGTGAAAAAAAAGCTTGCATCTGAAACAAAGGCCACAAAAAAAAAATGCTTTAGCTACGTTCTTTATTCAAGTTCTGACAGAAACACATAAAAGAACATGCCACAGAGCGGCAAAAACTAGAAAGCCTCCTAATGAAATCTGGCGGGAGTTTCACCTGAAAATTTTGTGCTGCCAAAGGATCGTTTGGGTTTTTATCTGGATGGACCTGTCTAGCCTGCAACAACAACAAACAAAATGGATAAAGAAGCATATTTAGATGTGTAGTTAGGAGAGATACTTCTTTTCAGTTTAATGTAGTTTCAATTCGAAACACGGTAAAAGAACAAGACTGAAAACAGGAACCATACAAGAACAATGCATTCAGAAACATAAATCAAATAAAAGGAAAAAAAAATCTGGAATCACTATCATAAGAAACTACCTTACGGCTTAGAGGCGATGTGTTGTTTTCACGGCTCTCTGCCATATACAATTGTAGGAAATGGAAATGAAAAGGTTCTAAAGTAGACAGGACAGATATGAACAACTGAATCTCGTTTCAGGATTAGAATAGTATTGCTTCAGATTAAAATCTCATAAATGAAACCTCCTATGAAATACCATCTTAGAACAAAACCTGATGTCAGCAAAATAATTCCATTGAATAGTGCCTTGTTCCTTTTCTAGACAGATTTTCTCAATTGCTTCCTAGTTGATGGAGCTCTAAGGCCTCATAAACTTCTGCTCTATGACTGACCCTAAGTTTTTCACCTGCCTCTGTACCTCCAGTTTCTTCATCACAGTTTTACTCCATCTCCTATTTAGTCCAGTTGCATCATTGCCTCTACACCATAAAAAGTCAGTATACAAAACAAAAGTGAAGAGTGTGCCCCTCCCTTTCTCTCTCTTTTTACATTTGTTTCACAAAGTAATCCAAATGGATAAAGCTTTGAAAGGGGAGTTTGAGGGTACAAATAAATTTTGAAGTTGAAGAGTCCAAATTTAATGAACCAAAAAATCAAAAACATTTAAGTTATTCTGAAATTGCAATCATCATGTAATTAAACTTAACACTGGAAACCTACAAAAAGAAGAGAGCTAATTTCTTCTAACTTCAATTATCTAGCATAACCAGTATATGGGAATTATAATTTCGGATCCAACCTTCTCCCTTCCAAGCATCAAATCTTTTTTGGTTTTCATGATGTCATGTGAATGCCTAGGTCACTTCTGTAGCCTGCTGGCATTCTTCCTTTATTTAAAACAGATTTACGGAATTTCTTAATCTTCAAATGGATTATAATCAAGAATGATCCTAAATTCTTGATGGATCAATTCACCCTCTTCTCTATAGAGCATTGAATTAAGGCATCCAAAGCCCACGATATGTAGAAAAGGAAAATGAGAATGAAAAAAACAATGCTGCCCAAATGCCAATGCAACCCTAATCTGTAAAATATTCAAACATATATTTCATGGAACGTGCATCCTGCATTGCACTTTTGCTAGAGAGCTATAGAGGAGATTGACGATGGTAAGAGAAGTGAGATAATACGGGACATTGGCCTTTACTCGCTTCATTTGGATACAAATGAATGCAATAATATTTTAGAACTTTTTTCCACATTTCAGTGGTTATGGGATAGGGCAGTATACCTGTCATCATTTTAGGCTTAGTCAGCAAACTACTCAGAGGTCAGTCCTTATGGAAGTGGAAGGTGAGTTTTTCTTCCCCCAATTTTCTTATAGATGTTGAAGAAATTTTTTGGGTTTAACGTGGTTCAAAACCTAAATGTATTTGTCAAAGTAAGCTCCAACCAAACTAACCGCTAAAAAGATTATATTATATCTGTTGAATAAAAATAGAAATATTTTCCAAGACGGTCTTTCAAATAAGAGTCATTTTACAGAAAGAAAACAGGGTTCAAAACCACCCCTTCGTTTAGAAAAAAAGTTAAAGCAAAACATCAGGCCTGGTGTTATTCATCCAATCATGATAAACTTGTATTCATTCACCACTAGCATATTACTTTTTGAACATCTTGTAAAAGAAGGATGTCACAAGCTTATTCCCTCTTCCTTTTGTTAGCAGCAGAATCTACCACGATTCAGAAGGCAAGAGTTGCTCCTTGTTTGAGCATGTAACCCGGCTACTACAAATGTCTAAGGTTTTTGCACTTCTAAAAGGTCAGACTCTTGAGTAACTCTATTAAGCTTGTAAAACAACTTGCTTCAGGAAACACATTTACTCCAGCATAAGTCGACATTCAATTGGGATAGATCATAATTCTCTTATTGAGGCAAAATTTCATACACTTAACTATAATGTCAGCAGAAAGTCCTTGCAGAAACCTATATCTTATTGCCATATCATATTCTAAAAAAGGTAAATTTCCTGATTTCAGTTGAACTTGAAGTTTTTTTTCTCTGTTAAAATTTTAAAACATGTAGTTCACCTCATAAAGATTTTACCACGTAACCGGAAAATTCTGTAGCAACGTGCTGGATTAACATGTTCAAGAAATCAAGAACCCAAAAAGAGATTTTCATGCAGCGTAGAAGTCAAAGCATCATATTTCTTTAAAATTGAGTTTCCTAAACCCCAAAATTCTTCTAGCAAACAACAAAAACGATAATAACGAGAAGGAATGCAAAATCAATTTAACTAAATAAAGAAATACAAAAGAACCATTCCATGAGTTTAATCGGTCGACGTATTTTCCATACCTTGACATAATAAGCTTTTTTAATCTCAGCATCGGTGGCCGTGGGGCTTACATCTAGAACATCGTAGTATTCCGTTTCCTTCACCATCGGATCTCAGAAGGGTATACGGTATACCCAGTTATCCCGATTAACAAAACAACTATCTGAATCAAGTTACCAGATGGGCTTTTCAATTCTGCATTAAAATCGAAAGATCACAACTATTCTCAGCAAATAGAAGAATCGCAAAGCAAAATCACATATGAGATTTATTCCATTTTCTTGGAAGAGCAGTAGGGAGATGGAACAATTTTGACTAGTTGAAAGAGTTAAATTCATCTGCAACAGTTAAGAGTTGAATTTGAATTTTGACCTGAGTTTACGTCGTTTTCATTCCTGAAAACCCTTGGACCCAGTCGCCGTGTTTTGGTGGGCCTGCCTCGTCGGCTCTTACTCGAAAGCTTCACCTGCAATTTCCACCATGGATAAGTCTTGTTTATTCCTTGTTTGGCTAAGGTTGGGTTATTTTTATTTTTTAACATTTTTTTATAAAACTGAATTTTTAAATTTTATTTTATTCCAAATTCAATTATTCCCTTAATAAAATAATATTACGTGTGACTCATAAATTTATTTTTTATTTTTTTACTTTTTAATTACACATTTTTCAAAAAATAATTTTTCACAAATTTATTTCCAAAAATATATGTCACCTACCATGAGTTATAATTAGGATAACCTTTGTTTGGTTTCTTTTGCTAAAATTTAAGTAGGATAACTATGCCTTTGTTTGGTTTCTTTGGTTAAAATTTTACTTCAAAATTAAAAATATATTCTAAAAAAATCGTACAGACTTTTTTCTCACACTTGGGTCCCCATTATTTATTTTTTGGCAGATGGGTTCCAAAACTATGATAATTGTTGCATGTCAGAATGAACGGAAGGAAAATCGTCCAAGATTTCGTCAAATCCTCACTTGCAATCCACATGTCCCATACAGACAAGAGTGTTTTTATTTACTCTGTATATAAGGTCTCCACTCCCAAACGATAAATGATCTCACTTTTTACCCGATCATTGGTTTCAATCCCTTCTGTCTACTCTCAATATTCAAAACTTTACATAAATTGCAACTATATTAATACTATGTAAAACTTGAGGATTCCTTTTGCAATTTTAACTTTTAGAGAACATCGTGAAAGTTATTCATATTTTGAGTTTATATACAGCCTCTTTTTGGTGAGGATTAAAATTATATTTTAAATAGATTTTAATAGAAATTGATGAATGTGTATTTGAAAAGTTGTGGATCCAATGAATGTGTGGTTAAAATTAATTGTTGACTTTAACTTGGATTAAAATCTTGACTTTTATTTCTACTAAAGAGGGGCATTGTTTGAAGAGTCCATTCAAAATACTATTCATTTACTCCAATTTAAGTTTTGCAAAACCGGACTCAATGTTCTTCGCATCAAAGTTCATCATGCAGAAAGGTTTTCTATAGAATGTCTAACGAGTCGAATATATCAAGGAGCTGTGGTTGACATGGTTACATTTTCTAAATCTAAATTACATTTAGTTCATTTTTTCTAGTGTACTTTGCCAACATATAAGATTCGTAACATGTCATTGACGAATGTGTTAGTTAACATCTGTACTAATCATAATATTGTGTGTATGCTGGAAAACATGTGCGACTCTAAGATTGCTGAGATATATCTAGTAGTGCCCCATGTTCCCATCCTACATTTGCCACGAGATTTCTCGATGTTCTTTGAAATTAATTCCAATAAAATTTCCAAATTTTGGGAAAGATATCGAGAATCCGAGCAATGAACACCGTGGCTCAAATGAAGTGACGATCATTTTGAGTTTGAACTAATTGGATCGTGAAAATAGTGAGTTTGAAGAGTTAGATCTTGAATATGTTGGTCAGCAAGTTGGTTTTCGAAACCATTTTGAGTTTGTCTTTGAGCAACATAATATTCAAAGAGGCAACGAGATAGACTATTGTGACTCAAATGATCTGCAAAGTATTAATAATGAAGATGAATATGATGTCCAACCTAGAAATAGAGTGCAACAACTCAATAAAGAACTTGACATGAATGAAGTCAATTTCACATTTAGCTACTTCAAGGGCTCAAAGGAAGAAAGAAATGGATAGAATGAGAGCAGAAAAAGAAGAGGCGTGTGAATGGCTGATGGAAAAAACTTCCTGCTAGTGGAGTAAGTCACATTTTTGTGATCTGTCCAAGTGTGATATTCTGCTTAATAATCTTTGAGAAGCATTCAACCAGGCTATTCTTCCAGCAAGGGACAAGCCAATTATCACCTTGCTAGAACACATTAGGTGCCAACTGATGGCTAGGATAGTTGCAAAGAGACTGTTTGTTGAGAAATGGGATAATCCTGTTGGTCCATGGATATTTAAGATACTTGAGAAGACTCGGAAAGATTCGAGATTGCATGATCCAAAATGGGTGGGAGCAAAGTAATTTCAAGTACAATATAGTAATCAAGAATAGAGTATTATGTTGATTTGAATAAGAGTTGTGCTTGTCGACTATCCCAACTTACGGGTTTTCCTTGTGATCATGCACTTGCTTGAACAACTGATAGGCAATTAGACATGTACAAATATCATGATGCCTACATCGTTGAGCATATGATTGGAGCATAAATTTGGGTTGACAAGGGCCACCATCCAATGGACCGCGGCCTACTTACAAGAGTGATGACTTCAATATTTAACCATGCCTCACAGAGTTACACCAATGCAACTTCACCAAATTTTGAAAAGTATAAGAGTAGATGGATCCAAACGTTATTAAAAAAACAAAACAAGGACCACCTACTACAACTCAATATGAAATATCTCACTTGCCTAGAAGTTTAATTGTTTGTTATTTAAATATAAGGCTTTTAACGAATTCTTTACTCATTGATCAAAGATGGGGATTAAGTCCACACTTGATCGTGACATATTTTATGAGACCCACAACTTTTCACTTATACATTTAATCAATTTTTATAAAATAATCTAGTAAAAATTTAATTTTAATCCTCATCAAACAAGAGCTAAATCTATTATTGGGGGCTCAGTTTTCACGAATAAAAAAGGCATGCTCTTTTTAAAAGATTGGGAGGACGTCATACGATAACTTTTTTTATAAGCCAAAGAAAAGTAATAGATCATATTAGAAAGTTAAAATAAAATATACCTAAAATAATTTCTTTAAACTTATCCAACCATGTAAAGTTACCTTTTGTGGGGCCATGAATATGAACCTATTAACACATGGATTTTACTAAGAGTAGGATGGTAACTTACAGCCCCCTCACAACAGGGTGTCCGCACCAATAAAAAAAGGCACAGACCCCCCTATTGTGAAAGGGCTGTGAGCCATGCCGTGAAGCATGTTGTGCTCATAGCATGGTTCTTAACACATTATGAAATCATGAATTTAGCCGCTTTGATCTACACTAACAAGCAACTTTGCTAGCACTTTCATGAGTTTCATGCTTGGGCATGTATTCCTATGAGATTAGAGCATCCACAACGGTGGACCAAGAATATTAATTGGAGGACCAAAATTTCCCACCGTTATATTGTCGGAAGATAAATTCACTAATAATTTAAAAGTTATCGATGATGTCAAAGTGTTCTTATATGAAAGGATTCGTTTGTTTTAAAACTTTAGAATGAGTCAATTAACTTATAATCAATTGTGATATAACTACTAAATAGTAATAATATTGTGTGAAGTTCGATTCCTTTTTCCCGGTTGGAATTATTATATCAAACAGGTGGACCAATCGCTTGCCCTTGTAGGGCTTCTTGGGTCCACCTTGTTCTCTTAAAATTTATATTGAACAACGATATATCAATTTAATTGATTTTATTGGGGAAAAGAAAAAGCTACTCACAAAAATTAGAAGGATAATTATATGCATGTTAATTTTTATTCGTTGCATCAAATTTTAATTGTACTTAAGATCCTCGATCTTTACTCATTATATCGTTTATGTCCCTAACTCTTTTGCATCCCTTTCATTAATTAGCCCATTTCATATTTTATAACCATACTCGTCTAAGAAAATCGTTGAGGATTTAGGCTTTTTTTGGGAAGGGTTCATTATATAACTGAATTGGTTGAACTTATCAACATATTTCATGAAACCTACACATATTATTCATTTATCCCTGATTTATTTCTATCTATTTATAATTTAAATTGATTAAAATAACTTGCTGAACAAAAAATACAAACAATAATTTCCCCCTCATGGTATTTGGATAAAAACAATCATGAGATGCTCTGAATATTGAGAAATTGAAGATCATAATTCCACATTTAAAAAAAAAAAAAAAAAAAAAAATCTAGAAACACGTGCTACAATAAGCAAAGTTTTAACCTTTTAAGTAAAATTAAAATGTAATGCAACAAATAAAAACGGCGACGCCAGTATAACCAAATCCTGCTTTTTCTCCGGTCCGTTCCATTTTTATCACAGCAAAATTCGAACAACTGAATTTTTCACTTTTTCACCATTGGCTACTTTCACTTCCAAGTACAAATCTAATGCCGGTCTTTACAGTAAACAGCAACTCAGGTCGAAATGCTGGAGTAGAATATTCTTCATTTGACCATAGAAACTAAAATTGCGAGAAAACAGTACTTCGATAATCACAAAGAAAGTAGTAAGTTCATTTGAAACCTAAGCATCATCTGATACATAAATATCAACTCAGGAAATAAAAATAAAAATAAAAAGAAAGACTACCAAGTGCATCCGCGAGCTCCTCCCACAGTTACAAGACTTGTTTTACAGCTAACACAAAACCACACGCGGAACACACAGCAAATACACCCATTCCGCCAAAACTGTCAAGAATTAAGTTGATCAAAAATCACAGTAACTGTTCACACTTTTGCTCAACTGTCTTCCAACCTCGATTTCTGGTTATTCAGGAATCATTTGCTCGTTGTTAGCATCACCTTCCTCCTCGATTTTAGGCTTTGATGGACCTTGGCTTGCTCCAGGTGCCTGCTTCTTCTTGATTCCACTCACTATATCGTCAATTCTCAGAAGCATACAAGAGGCTTCTATGGCAGTTTTGAATGCCTGTGCCTTCACAGTGTACGAATCCCATATCTAGAAATTCATACAATCAATTAATACATGGGAACCCTAGGAATAGTAAAAGTACACTTTAAAAGGATAAATGAAACGTAATTAAGATAATTTGTAACTCAAAACGCTTTACCAATTACAAAACTGTTCGACCATAGGTACAAGAATGAACAGCTTTGAAACTTGAGAATGTTAAATGTTTGTAAATAATCCTTGTTTGAAAGTGATTGTTCAAAAATCACTTCTCTACCACACTCATTTTTAGCCATACATTCTCCAAAAAAAATAAAAATAATTTTTCATGTTTCCCCATATCTTTTCCCTACTTTTTGACCACACTACTCAAAAATTCATTTTCACACAAGCACTAAATAATTATGTTTGAAAAAACGTAACTGAAGTGTTTTTCCATCACGAGACTTGGTGCAAGCATCAAGGCACTTTGAGGTGTAAACCTTGTAGTAACCAAAAAATGTCTAAAAGTTGTTAAAATGCTAAATAAACTCAATGATAAACGATCTTCAAAATTCATGAAAATAATTTGAACTGTGCAAACAATCATGAGAAATTCTATCACGAAACAGTTATGTTAGTTCGTGGTAGCAATGTAGGTCTTATGAGAAACACAGTTTTTTAATGTTTTCGTGAGCAGTGGGCTATTTTCAAAATGCCAATTAGAAAATTTTAAGTTTTGTGGGCCACAAACCTTGGGCATATGCTTCACACAACTGCGGCGTACGCCTCAAACTGTCTCAAATCAGCACCTTGAGGCGTTTTTTGTACACTAAACTCTGAGGTGGGCCTTGACGGGGTTTCAATTGATTTTTTTTTAAAACCAATTAAATATCAGTAACCATTGGCAAATTTGCGTCAACAGCAGATACCACCTACTAATTATAACCAACACTAAAGCAAAAAAGGAAAAAAAAATTAAAAAAATCATACCTTGCGCTCTTTCATATCAGCAATTTCACTGGTATTCCCATCTATTCCAATCTATGTGTTCTCACCACTTGCATGCTATATATGATATACAATCATTCTGAGATACACTTATGAGCTACTATATCACAGTAAACGAAAGGAAGGAGATTTTACCTTTCCTTGCAAGGCAGTCATAGTTCAAATCACGTTGACCCCACAGTTCTGTGCCAAAGTCCGTGGTATAGCCTCAAAAGCAATTGCAGCAGCTTCGTAAGGCCACTGTTAATGCATCAAAGCACGTATTAGAAAGTTAAATTCAAAAAAATGATTTCAAGTTATCTGTATCATAAAAAATATGTGTTATATGGCAATCAATGTGCTCAAATGACTTCATGATTCCAAATAAAATTTGACTGCAAGTCTGCAACAGATGAAACTTATATTGTTTATGAGTAGAATTGGTTTGTGAAGTGTTACGGAAGGTTGTATCTACTATGTGCCCAGTCACTGCAATATGCTCATGTTTGATCGACTCTCAACAAATGGATATTTTTGCAACATTTCTGTTCTCGAATTTAGAGGTAAACATGGTTATTTAAAGTTGAAAAAGGATTTTTCTGAAAGAAACAAACAAATAAATAATTGCAGACGAGCATGGAACATTGTGCTTCACCTTTTCTATGCCTTCAATAGAAGAACTTCTTTGCTTCAACATAGCAGAGACAGTCAACTCAGTAGCACCTCCACCAGGAACAAGTTTTGGATTTTTTATTATATTTCTTGCTACTGACATTGCATCCTGTTCAGACATTTTGGAAACTCTAGTGACTGCATTGTAAATAGGTGATACAAAAATATTGGGGATACAAAAATCAAAGATACCTGCAAATTTCTCTCCACTTCATTCAGTAGATCCTTGCTAGCACCCCTCAAAAGTACCGTGCATGCTTTTGGATCTTTGCAATCAAAAATGAAAGCAAGGAACTCATCTCCAATTTTCTTCACCTCGAATAGACCAGCACCAGTACCAACATCAGATTCCTGCCACTCATCGTGTCTGTTAACAATAACTGCCCCACATACCTTGGCAATTCTGATATTGTCAGTCTTCCTAAGCCTTCTGATTGCACTGACACCGGCTTTGCTTAGATAATGGCAGGCCAGATCACTAAGCCCCTTTTCAGTTATTACCAAATCCGGTTTAAACTTCAGTATCTGCATGCATAGGTTCTCTATGTATTCTTCTTCAATTTTTAGCAAGACACTCCAATCTTCTTCTCTTAACAATTCAGCATTGGTTTGGTTCTCTCCTTTCTTGTACTCAAGGGGGCAATCAAGAAGGATGATTCTTGGATTTGGTATTTTTCTTCTCATTTTACCCGGAGCGACAACATCCTTGTTAAACATGACTCCTTTCAAAACCATTGAATCCTCCAACTAAAAAGCTGTTTTAAACAGAAGGTAAGTCCTAATTCATTCCAAAATGGTTTTGTTTTGTCCCATTTCCTGAGTTACACAATTTCCGGCCTCTTTTGGCTATGTGATGTGTGAAATCAGCTTACATATAGTTGCTTATAACTACTAACTATATAGCCAAAGAAAACATGGGTGCTTCCTATATACGAGCATTCTTGAGTTTGTTTGGGGTTCGTGGTTAGGGCTCAAATGGATGGCATGGGTAGAACTATCAGGCCTTCCTCCACACAGTACAATGCACTCTCTTCAACCCCCAGCAGTTTACAACGGCTAGTACATCGATATTTTTTTTCACAAAATAATAAGCCTACCCCAAAGATCACACTTCAAACTCCGAGGTAGTAGGCTACCAAAGTGAAGCAAATTGGACCAGCAGTTCAAATTGCTGTGTTAGATTTACATAAATCAAGCTTTCTTAACTTCACATATAATGTATAATACTATATTCAATAAATAATCCTTTTCTTTCACGCCCTACATGGAATATTTAAAATGGAATCCAGGTTTTCTAAACAGATATTTTAAGCATTGCGAGTTTACAATAGCTGGTTTGTTAATCTTTCTCTCACACAATAATAAGCTTTTCCCACGCGCCCCAAAGATCACACTCAAACTAGCAGGCTACCAAAGTCAAGAATATCAGACAAGAAGTTCAAATCATGGTGTTACATTAAAAAACGCAAGCTTTATTAATTTTTCATATAACGTCCATGCTCCCCCTCCTCCACACCCTACAGGGGCGGAGGGGGGGGGGGGGATCCGGAGGGAGTCCTGGACCCCCCCTTTTCGTTTGACATTATTTTTTTTTAATTATTTACTTTAACATTTATCAAACCCTAATTTCACAATTCTCTTCTCTCTCTCTCTCTCGACACTCCCTCTTCCCGCCTCTTCCCTCTCCTCCACCGGCCGGAAATCTTGCCTTTTCTCTGCGCCATCGCCCTTGCCGCAGTCCAACACCTAGTTCTCCACCGCCACACCGCACCGCGCCACCGCCACTGAGTTTTCTTAATTTTCGAGGAGGCATGTTGTTAGGAATACCCTACAAAGGTATATAACCCATTAATTCCTACAACTCTTGCAATATGTAGGTAGTTTACTATCATAGTTTCTAGAATTTTAAGAAAGGGGAGTCTCAATTTCATATTTGTGATCTTAAAGAATTGTGAAACTCGAAACATTTTTGTAGTGCACTACAGTCTATCATATTTTTTAATCAACGGATGAAATTTTTCTAACATTGATTATGAAGCAATGTGGAACTGTGTTCTTTAGATTGTTATTTAGCTTTATATTCATGGCCTTTTGTTCTTTATAGTAGATACATCTTATAATTGAAGCCTATAGTTTGTTTTTTCAACCTAAATTGTCCAACTTCTCATTATCTCTTTTCCTTTTGTATAGTGTAATTTCTGCCCCTTGTATGTTTTACGTTGAGTACGAGGAATTTTTAGTCGATAAAACTTTCCATATACATTCAACCTGCTTAAGTGTGTTCATCATAGTTTGAGATAAAGGCTTTGTGTATGAAAATTCAGGGTACCTTTAAAAATCAGGAATCCATATTATGTGCTCATTTTTTACAGTGATAATTAATGCAAGGCAAATTATGTGCTCATATTCAAGTTATATTCAATTTTCAGTCCAATTGAGATATTTTAGGATGCAGTATTTCTCGTGATATAATATGTAATATATCTTATATGTGATATATAAAGCACAAGTCCAATTTTAGTGATGTTCTGAAAGTTTCTCTCTAACACTATTTGGGGTTTATGACAATTTCAGAAGTAGTATCTCCAAAACCAAAAGATTTTTCATAGTGATGGAGAAGTATTTCAAAAGAGCACGGGAACAAAACATTGATCAAAGGAATGTTCGGATTGATGAAAGTGATGAGATGGTTGTTGAGATTGGGGATGAAAGTGATGAAAATGAAATTGAAGATGTTGATGAAATTGGTGTTGGGGATAAAGGGAATGAAAGCGATGAGATTAATGTTGAACAGTTGCCTTCAGATCCTGGATTGCGAATTCCAATTAATCATTATAATGTTAATGTTCGGGATGTTGTTCGAAGGGAATATGTGCAAAGGGGTCCTTGTCAATCTCGTAGTCATGAGTTTTTGGTGTCAAAAAGGAAAAATAGAGATAGACGATTTGGTACTAATTGGTATGATGAATTTCCTGGTTGGCTAGAATATAGTGTAGCAAAAGATGCCGTATTTTGCTTGTATTGCTATCTGTTTAGTTCTAGTGTTTCTTTTGTTGTCGGTGGATTCTCAAATTGGAAAAAGAAAAGTAGTCTCAAAAAACATGTTGGAAATACCGGTAGCGCACACAACCTAGCTCGGATTAAGTTTGAATCATTCAATAACCAAGAACATAGTATTGAGGCAAGTCTCTTCAAGCAATCAGAACAGATAAGAAGTGCATATCGAACTCGTTTGAGTGCATCAGTAGATTGTGTTCGATATCTTCTACGACAAGGGCTTGATTTCGCGGAAGTGATGAGTCTGAAGATTCAAGCAATCAAGGAAATTTTTTGGAACTACTAAAATGGTGGTGTAAACATGATCCTCAGATTACCGCTGTTTGTTTGGAGAATGCTCCTGCAAATTTCAAATTAACCTCACCGGATATTCAAAAGGATATCGTAAGTGCTTTCGCCTTTGAAATTAACAAGGTTATTATCAGTGAGATTGGTGATGGGCTATTTTCTATTCTAGTTGATGAATCCCGTGATATTTCAACTAAGGAGCAAATGTCAGTTGTTCTGCGATATGTGAAGAATGGGTATGTAATTGAACGTTTTATTGGCATCCAACATGTTTCAAGTACCACGGCTATCTCACTTAAGCTTGCTATTGATGACTTGTTCTCTAGATATGGCTTAAGCATGTCTAATTTGAGAGGTCAAGGTTATGATGGAGCTAGTAATATGCGGGCTGAGTATAATGGTCTGAAAACACTTATCTTGAAAGAAAACCCAAATGCGTATTACATTCATTGTTTTGCTCATCAACTTCAACTAGCTCTTTTAGCAGTGACAAAAAAACATGGGGATATACAAGCTTTCTTTTTTTTGGCTGATAGTGTGGTGAATGTTGTTGGAGGATCGGCTAAGCGGTGTGATCTTATTCGCGAGATGCAAAGACTCAACATTTGTGAAGCACTCAATGCCGGTGAAATACCAAGTGGACGAGGCCTTAATCAAGAAACTAATATCAAGCGTTCCGGTGATACACGTTGGGGCTCGCACTACAGTTGTTTATGTAACCTGATGCTCATGTTTTCTAGTACAATTGATGTTATTGAGATAATTGCTGATGATATACAATTTGTAAAAAAAAGATAAAGCACGGGTTTTGTTGGCAGCAATTCGTACATTTGAGTTTGCATGAATTAAGAAAATTTGTTTATTTATTGCTATTATGATAATGGAAGCCTATGAAGCTCATGATGTTATATTACCATATTAGGTTGAGCCAACAGAAGTGCATAAATGGCAACAGAAGGGTGTGCTCACGATTTTGTCTTTTATTCTGATAGGTTGATCCGCTTGGTAGGTATTTTCTATCTATAACTATGTTCAATTGATAGTTATAAAGCTACAATATTTTGAATAGCGACTAGCTACCACTCATTTTCTTTGTTTCACTTTTTAGTTGACTACAATTCATGTATGAAATAGGTTGTTGAACATGGACTAGGACATTTGCCATTTACAGAAAAGCAGGTGGTCACTCCAACTGGTATGCCACATCTAACTATATTTGTTTATGTTATAGCAAATGAATATGCTATTTGTTCATGTACGGCAACAACCATGATTTTCTGCCTTTGGGTGTGAGATTTATGAAACGTAATGCTTCTGTTGGTTATCGTATTGTTAGATAATTGATATTGCGTTATTTAGCGATAGAAGCATGGCCATGACAGTTTACTTGTTTAGCCTTCCCTTTTTATGGTTTCCTTCAAAAAAAAATTTGGACCCCCATTTCAAAAAACCTGGCTCCGCCACTGACACCCTATATAAAATATTAAAATGGATCATTGCTTAGTAACTCTAGTTCACATGGATACACCAATTGCAGTTGCCTCAATTAAGCCTTTTCATCACGTGACTAAGAGGACCAAATGAATACATCAAACCAGAATTTTACATCAAAATAATTACTTGTGCAGAGAGTTATAGAGTTCCCTTCTTCTATCCACATTTTCACTTATTCCGCCAAAAAAAAAAGTGTAACAGATTACCTCTCTTCCAATGTGTTAGTTACGGTGATCTTCACTTCTTTCAGATTATTCATGCATAAAAATGACATATAAAATGCAAGTATACGTAATGCGAGAAAGAAACAGCAGCACAAAAAGGGCATGGAATTTTTATTTTAAAAAAAAAAAAAGAGAGAGAGAGAGAGAAAATTAAGCAAAAAGACTAATAATACTTACTGAGAACGAGGACACGGGCTTGCATTTTCCGCTTCAATCTTAACTTGATTAGAACAGAAGTATTAAATTAGCAGAGAGGATCGAGTGAAGAGAAGACCGAAAATGTGGCTTTGAATGCTTGATTCAACCTCTAGAAAACCCTGGAGGGGTTTGGGAATATAACAGTTAGAATTGAGAATATGGACCGAAGCGGGGTAGTTTTTAGTTTGGCCAGATAGAGTTGTCATTTTTCATTTTAACCAAGCCCCATTTTGGAAGTTAATTTTTCCAAAATACATTTTTTTTCTCCTTTTTTTCAATCACACATTTTTCAATAAAATAATATTACACACAAACTCAAAACTTTTTTTTAATGTTTAACCACATATTCTCCATCAATCAACTATTCAAAAATACATTTTCTCCCCAAAAATGACTATCAAACAGGAGCCAATTTTTTTTTTTTTGCCATTCATCAAAGTGATCTTTGATGTGTAAATGACGATATTATCCTTATATATATATATATATATATATATATTACAAAAATATATTAATGTTTAAAATACAAAAATATCAATTTTGAGATACAAATAAACTCAAACATTTCTCACTTAAAATTTCAAGGCCAAATCACTTTTTTATCTGTTTACTCCAATACAGATAAAAATCTTTTCATTTTTCATCTATCTCAAACTTGAAATCTCACAAAATTATCAAAAGCTCAATAAAAAAATATTTTTTATAGTCATCACTTAGAATCGATAAGTATATTTATGTATTCTTAATTTCATTTTAGTTAAATTAGTATATTGTTTGAATCTTCAAATCTTATTTCGACGTAAGTAGATAAATTTTTACAATCTTGAACAGATCTATAATTTTTGAAGAAAAAATTCATCTGCATGCATATTATTTCAGAAAAAATTCACCGTCATCTGTAAAATCACTAACCCTTGCAAACTGGGAAGAATTAGATTTTAACAGCTGGCCCGCACATTTGGGCATGTTTTTTCCTCATTTATTTCATAATTATAATTTTTTAACAAATTAAAAATGCAGATATGGGATCAACTGCAATCCCGATTTATTACTTTGGTGAATTTGAAATGAATGAAAATAATCGATGTGTGTGAAAATGGACAAGTGAAAGACATGGTTCTACTGTAATTGTGATAAAATCGAGTACATCATATGCAGAAAAAATGTACCATGATTTACAGAGCATGCTCAAAGTCGATCCATCTCAATACGACAAGGAATTGAGATTTCTATTCAGCGAGCATACATCTATTTCAATTCCCCTTATAATGGTTATTTCTGAAATTGAAATGAATGTTTTAATTGAATTGAACCAGAATTGTTCGATTCCTATTTGCGTAACTTTAGTGAAGAAGAATGTCTCCGAGAGTGAACACGAATATTTCAATGGAGGGGATCGTAACGTGAATGATTTTGAGACACAATGGAGATAGCTCGTGAGGATAATGTGGTTATTTCCGACATAATTGTTCCGCACCATGATCTCACTGTTATGAACAGAATTTCCTCGACAGTTGAAGCCAACGAGAATGAAAATACATTTACAAATGAGGATTTGATTACTTTATTCCATCGGAGACATGAGTCGAGTGGGAACTCAAGTGTTGGAATGAATGCACGGGCCTCTAATTATTCGCGTGTAGTTCCAATGATGAAGATTTATATGTCGAGCAATTGTTTGAAACAAAGAAAGATTTTGCAGAAAACTGTGCATCGGATTGCTTTGAAGCACAACTTCGAGTTTAAAGTGAAGAAATCAAACAAGTCAACATACACAATTATCTGCATTGACAATAGTTGCCAGTGACGTTTGCTAGCGACAAAAATAGACACGAATGAGTTCTTCGTAACTCGTAGGTATGCACGGGAACATGCTTGCGAAATGAGTATTTGTCAAAATGATCACAAGCAAGCCCGAGTATGGTTCATTGATCGAGAAATAATACACAAGTTCCGGGATCTACGAATAATCTACAGACTTTCGGACATCATTAATGACGTCCGTAGAGAGTACAGGGTGGTCATGAACTATCAGAAGGCTTGGAAGGCCAAAGAATGCACATTGGAGGACTTAATAGGTTCGGTCGAGGAGAATTATGCTAAATTGGACAGGTATTGCTATAATATGGAGAGAACTAATACTGGATCGACATTTTTTATTGAGAGAGATGGCGAGAATAGCTTCAAGTATTTCTTCATGGCCATTAGACAATGCAGTCGAGGATTTCAAAATGCGATGCGATCCCTAATTCTAGTTGACGGTACATCCTTTAAAGCTACATACGAAGACAAGTTGATTATTGCAAAGATGCCAACATTCAAATTTACCCTCTTGCATTAGGCATAGTCGATAGTAAGAATGATCTAGCGATGTATTGGTTTTTTACGAAGTTGAAGGAAGTAATTGGGGACGAGAATCTTGCATTCGTAACTGATCGATGACAGTCAATAATAAATGGTATCGCCGAAATCTTCCCCGAGGCACATCATGGTTATTATATGTACCATATATAGGGTAACTTAAAGACTAAGTATCACGGCAGTGACATCTTTGCATTGTTTAGGAAAGCCGCAGAAGCTTACAATTTTGAGGAGTTCGATAAGTTAATGGTCGGAATAGAAAGTAAATCGCATGTTGTATGGGAGTATCTAATAGAGATGGGGATCGAATATTGGGCACGATCACATTTTTCAGGACGTCGATACAACTTGATGACGTTGAACAATGCAGAGTTGTTCAATACCTTATTCAAAAAGGATCGAGAGTTATTAATTCTCGCAATGATTGAGCACATTCGTAACACGTTACAACAGTAGTTTTATGATAGATGTGAGGAACCACAGAGTTGCACATGTATGCTAATCCTAACTCAGGAAGATAAACTCTTCAAGACTTTAGAGGTGGCGAGAAATGTATGTGTGGAACCACTGGATCGGTTTCGATTTCTGTGAGATGTACACATAATGTTGGATACATCGTGGACTTAAATGATAACACGTGCAAGTGTAGACACTTTCAGTTTTAGAGTTTTTCATGTACACATGCAGTAGCAGTGGCTATGCATAGAGGATTTTCACCACACACTTTATACAGTGTTTCTTTTACGGCTGATTATTGGAGAGCATCATATGCTAAAATAATATTTCATGCACCAAACTAAGCCAAGTGGGAAGTTTCCGACCACATTCTTCCACTGAATAATTTGATGCCACCCAAAGTCAAAGTACGTACCCCTGGACGTAGACGTACATCTAGAATACCATCTATTGGAAAAAAAATTCAACCTCGTAAGTGCGGTAAATGCGATGCAACAGGATATACTAAAAGATTTTGTACAAGTCAAATTCCTCTACATAACAATACAACGAATGTGGAATATTTTTTTTATTTTTTATTTTTACTATTTTTACATTTTGTCCGTTTTATAATATTTACTATTTTGTACAAGTCATTGCATTTGACTATATTTTGAAATCATAGTTTTCAATATCTAATGTTTAAATATAAATTGATATTTTGAAATCGTTGTATTTAAGAATTTTTATGTAGCATGAAATTATATTTATTGCCTATTTTAATTGTTTAGTTGTTTATTTAATGTTTATTTTAATTATTTATTGAACATTAATTATTTATTAATTGTTAATTAATTATTTTTATATATTTGTTATTTAAATTAATTATTCAATATTTAATGTTTAATTTTTAAATGTTAATTAATTATTTAAATAATTTATATTTATTGATTATTTAAACAATTAATTCAATGTTTAAATATTTAATTAATTTTTAACTATTAATTAATTATTTAAGCAATTTATATAAATATGTTATTTAAATTATTTATTTAATATTTAAATGGTTAAATTTTTAATTGTTAATTAATTATTTATATTTATTGATTATTTAAACTATTTATTCAATGTTTAAATATTTAATTATTTTTTTTCAAATAGTAATTAATTATTTAAATAATATATATATTTGTTATTTTAATTATTTATTCATTATTTAAATGTTTAATTTTTTTAATTCTTGATTAATTATTTAAATAATTTATGTTTATTGATTATTTAAACTATTTATTCAATGTTTAAATATTTAATTATTTTTTAACTATTAATTAATTATTTGTATATATTTGTTATTTAAATTATTTATTCAATATTTAAAGTTTTAATTTCTTTTAACTGTTAATTAGTTATTTAAATAATTTATTCGTATTGATATTTAAATTATTTATTCAATGTTTAATGTTTAATTGTTTTTTAACTATTAATTAATTATTTAAATAATTTATATTTATTGATTATTTAAACTATTGATTCAATGTTTATATATTTAATTATTTTTTTTAACTATTAATTATTTAATATTTAATTATTTTTTATGTGTTATTAATTATTTATTGTTTATTTAAATTATTTTTTCAATATTTAAATATTTAATTATTTTTGTAACTATTAATTAATTATTTAAATAATTTATATTTATTGGTTATTTAAATTATTTTTTCAATATTTAATTATTTTTTAATTGTCAATTAATTATTTACATTATTAATATTTATTGGTTATTCACTATATTTATTTAAATTATTTATTCAATATTTAAATAATTAATTGACAATTAAAAAATAATTAAATATTGAAAAAATAATTTAAATAACCAATAAATATAAATTATTTAAATAATTAATTAATAGTTACAAAAATAATTAAATATTTAAATATTGAAAAAATAATTTAAATAAACAATAAATAATTAATAACACATAAAAAATAATTAAATATTAAATAATTAATAGTTAAAAAATAATTAAATATATAAACATTGAATCAATAGTTTAAATAATCAATAAATATAAATTATTTAAATAATTAATTAATAGTTAAAAAACAATTAAACATTAAACATTGAATAAATAATTTAAATATCAATACGAATAAATTATTTAAATAACTAATTAACAGTTAAAAGAAATTAAAACTTTAAATATTGAATAAATAATTTAAATAACAAATATATACAAATAATTAATTAATAGTTAAAAAATAATTAAATATTTAAACATTGAATAAATAGTTTAAATAATCAATAAACATAAATTATTTAAATAATTAATCAAGAATTAAAAAAATTAAACATTTAAATAATGAATAAATAATTAAAATAACAAATATATATATTATTTATTGATTATTTTTTATTGTTAATTAATTATTCAAATTATTTATATTTATTTTTTATTTAATATATTTATTCAATATTTAAAAATTTATTAAAATTATTCATATTTATTGATTATTTAAATTATTTATTCAAATACGCTCAGAATTACACATACAATTGTTAAGTTATAGCACGAGTCACAATCATGTAAAAAAATATTTACATTTTTTACATAAAATAATACACAATTTACTAAGGATAACAATTGGATTAATACAAATCGCAGGCTAATTTCAATATCCACATATCTAGGGCTGTACAAAAAAATCGCGAAACCACAAACCGAACCATAACCGTTGATTCAGGTCCACGTATACCCGCGATTTTTTTCCCTCAATCCAAATAAAACCAAACCGTTTCAAAATGGTTTAGTTTAGGTTTTAATTTTCAAAAATCGCACAAAACCAAACCAAACCGCACTTTTTTAATTTAAAAAATATATTTTTAAGAAATTATAAATTCTCATATATAAACGTATTAAATACTACATTTCTATGATATATATAACCAAAATTACTCACCTGTATAATTTCCATAATTTTCAATTGTAACTGAAATTTAAACAATGCAAACATCACACTTATCATCAAATGTTGATCCATAGATAGTGCTGAAATCAAATTGGGAAAACAAATGCTGCCAAAAAAATTGAATTCTCCTCTCTATTCATCTGACTTCATCGACGCATTTTTTGTATCTTCTTTACAATGGAAAATCATTAAATCCTGGACATAACGTTTGGATTACTTGTGCCTTTTGGTTGTAAATATGTCGAACTTGTGCACATGATAAAGGGATGGGCATAACTGGTTCATGTCTCAAAATTGAATACGTCACTGATGTAGATAGGGTGTCAATACAGATAACAAAATGGGAAGCAACATTTACCACTAAATCATGAGGTAAAGCATAAGCATAGTTTAATACAAATAACAAATGATATCGTGTCTAAAGTAAAGGTAAAAGAATTTTTGGGCACTTGGATTTGCATCTCATATAGTAGAATTTTATATGAACTACTATGATGGGAGAAGAATTCAATGATCTAAAAACAATTAATCTAATCCCATCAACTGGATCGATTACAACGCATATAGCTCTTCAATGATTCTATCTATTCTCTATCTCCTAGAGAAACCAAAGGTAAGGGAGCTACATTACAAATTTCATGTGGGCTTTGCCACCATATTGTTGAATGACTCATTTATATTTAATAATCATTAAGAATATAACAATGCAATTGTTTTCACCCCTGCACCCAAGTTTCCTCAATATAGAAAGAAATAGGGTAAATGTGGCAGTATTTTATATCATATGTTTGCCATTGTCTAGTGATATAAAAAAAATAATGACAAAGCGAAATATAAGTTCCTACAAGGTAATAAGGGATAAATTATACATATTTTATCAATTCATGCAGGAGGTTACTTCCAGTAGGTGTAAAATTATATCGAAACCAACATTGTTTTTGCAACCAAGTAGATAATATCATAACATGACCATAAAGAGCAGAGTTTATCTTGACAAGATTTTATGTTTACCTGATAAATCACTTTTTTTCAACAAAATGATATGAAATTCATAGAGAAATATACATTATCCTACAAATATATCTTAAGGCAGGAAAGTAAGACAAACATTAAACTATAAATTCTCATCAAATTCAAAGCAGTGTTTGTATCGATAGGTAAACAACAGATTAAAACCGAATCAAACCACAAATAATGGTTTGGTTTGGTTTGAAAAATAAAATTATTTGGTTTGGTTTGGAAAAATTCCAAACCACTTGAAATAATTTGAGTTGAAAATATAACATAAACCGCTTAAACCGAACAGTGTTTACCTCTATACATATCTATCCAAGATTAGGTTATTGTATCAACCTTACGACCAATACTAAAAAATTCTATATACTTTATTGCGAATATACCACAATCGCCCCTGTAAGGAAATAATAATATATTAGCTTGATAACATATAGCTAAAAACTAAGTTGTCAAATTAAAAGCTTGTAAATACTTACGACAATCTTTTTCTTGTCATCGTCCTGTCCCGCTTAGTAGTTAATCTGTCTTTTACTCGAATCATCATCTGTCTAGCCATCATGAGAACGATCACACATAACGGCTCCAGTATTTGCTGCAGTTGATCTTGTGTCAAACATCTATGATCCGAATCGTACACATAGATAGTAGAATCAGCGAATACGATCTCAACTGCAAATTAGTGTGAGTTCGCAATCATAGGCATGTATCTATGTGTACAATTCGTCCATAACTTTCCATATGTAGGCTCCAACCTAACGACCCACTCGATCATGTATTTAGGCAGCATATATCCGGACCCCTGGAATAGGAGCGTGCTATGCTCAATATCAATGACACGTGCAAACCCGGAGCTGAGAATAACTTGGTCAGGAATATTAAAAGATCTCGGGTGTCTCCGAGCTCAATCGCGCAACAATTCCATGCCATGTCGATATGCTAAAGTAAAAGCACCAACAAAAATAGTGAGGACGTTTAATTAAATAAAAGAACAAATTACGTAAAAGGAAATAAATAACAATGAGAATACACTTACATCGTTGACGAGTTAAGCTGTGGATGCTATAACATCTTCAAACCACCGTTTCACGTTCGAAATAGTTCTCTCCCAAATCTTGTAGCTATCTTTGAAAAAATAAAAAAAATGAAATGTTACAAAAATCATAGATAATTTTATATGTAGTTTAGAGAAATCATAAAATACTTACTCGGGCTTAAGAGATTTGAATCATTCATCGAACGTTTTGTACCTAACGGGGTCTACCTCTTGGAAGAGATTAGGAAACGTCTTGTCCATGAGCGTTCTTCTCTTCGCCTCGGCCGTAAAGGGCAAAACGATATACTGTGACGATAATTTCTGCCTCTTATCGACCACCAGCTCTGGCACGTCAGCAGCATGCTTCTTACCCTCCTGACCTCCGTCACCCCCTCCGACACGAAAACTACATCATACCTCATGTCTGGCGTCCTCTCGTCCTACGCCACATCCCCATCCACCACCTCCTACTCCGGTACTGATTAGTGCTCCGCACTCATGATATTTATGCCACTTAATTTATTATTTTGTTACCCTTGAGAGTATTTTAGACCGTTTTAATGTATATTTTGATGTTATGGTATAGATTGATGAAATTGAAGTAAATAGGCAAAAGTTGACAAAATTGGAGAAGATGGCTAAATTATAAGAGATTCAAAGTTCGGGGAATAAAGTGTAAATACTCAAAAGTTGTGACGAACCTCACGATGAAGATCTGAGAGTGATACGAGTCAATTGGATAAAGAAATATGTAAAAGGGATGAAGTATAGTCAAAGAATGATACATCAATTTTCAACCAGAAATTTTTTGCCCCAGATTTGTAGTCTCATATTGAGACCCAATTTTGATATAGCAAACGATCTAATTAGAGAATAATGTTTGAATAAAAGTTAAATCCCTTTGAGTTACCTTTCCAATCCATCTTGAATCAACTCAATCGGACATGGTACGACAAAGTTATGATCAAAATATTAAAAAAAATGCAGTATTGAATTTTCGTCCAAAATCGGGCGCCGCAACGCCTAAAATGGGCCCCAAGGTGCCAAGCTCGCTGTTGATTGCAAAATGTGGCGCTGCTACAATGGCGCCAAGGTGCCGCCTTGTGGAAAAAGTGTTTTTAATGTTTTTGGACTTTTTTCTTGACCTAATTCAACCCTAATTTGTCCAAAACTCCAACAATACTATAAAATACAACATCAAAGGCCTATTTTCGAGGGAGAATTTGGAGGACAACTCAAGGGAGAAAATTACAGAAATCAAGAAGGACAATTCAAAGGGATTCAATTACAATTCAAAGGAGAAATCAAATGAGGAAAAGAAGAATAAGAAAAGAAGATTGAAGATCTACAATCTTTGTTTTTTCTATTCTCTTCCCTATGTTTTATTATATGAATTTTGTATTTCCATAGATTATATCATGAACTAAATTCATTATCTAGGGATTGATTGCAGCAAAACTTGATATTATGGTTTGATTTTGTTATACTTATTTTTATTTGATTTTCCACATATGTTTGTTTGTGTCATGAAATTTATGCTTTCAATTAATTGGTCACTAATTGAATGAAAAGATGCTAGTCAATTTCGACACTCGAGAGAAGAGAATTTAGGCGTGATCATAGGATTGACACAACGCAGATTTGATGGGTTTCGAGAGAAAGTATAAGATTTTTGGAGCTTACTCCATAAAAGAATCATGAACTTGATAAATTCTTAATTTTAATTAGGAATTGAGATATTGGAATTGAAATCTAGGATTAATTTCTTGCTGACACTCGAGGGGAAAGAAATACATTAATATTCTTACTTTTAACAATGAAAAATTGACTAGAATAATTGGATATAATTGAATCATAATTAATAATTAGGTGAAATCATTCCTTATGCCTTTCCTACATTGATTTATTCGTATAAATTGCATTCCTTGAATTCGTCGAAAAATATCATTTAGACTAGATAATACTATTAAATTGTAAACATTCATTGATCTAGATAAAGCGAAAGCTACATAATTATAATATTTAGTAGACATTGAATTACAATCCATGTGGGTTCGACACTCTAACTCTATTACTATATTAAAAACTTGATACCGTACACTTGCGGTATAAATCACGTTATAGAAAACCCGTGACAAGTTTTTGGCGTTGTTTCGGGGATTGTATAATTTGATTTTGACTAATATTATTACCAAGTAGCTTTTGTTTTAATTTAAATTTTCTTTTATTTTGTTAATATTGGCTACCCATACTGATCTTTTTGGTATTTTTTTTTCCAGATTCTGTTCAATAGTATATGCATGATTCCAACATAGGAAAGAGAGCAGAAGAATTGCAATAAGTAATCTCAACATGGATACAAACTACATCTTCTCTACAATATATAAAAGAGGAGAATGCTAACTATTCATAAGGCATCATCATGATGTCATGCTGAGATCATTTTATCTCCATTTTTTCTGTCGACTTTTTCTCGTGGTTAACCATTTTGACACACTACCTTCCATTCTCTTTACTTGCTCCATTCTCCATTTTTCTATGCTACCTCCCATACCTCTTTACTCCATTCCCCCATACAATCAGTCGTGCAAATCTTCTATTTACTTCTTCCCTCTTTTCTATTTCTTTCTCTCACATATTCTCATTGGTCATTTTTCCGATTTCTTCCTTTTTCGGTAAGTAAATATTAATTTTTTCCTACGAATCATGGGTATGGTTGATGGGTTTATTGTTTATTTCGGTATTGCCGAGAATTTTTTTAGGTTTTATCCGATTTTTTCCTATTTTTGGTCATAAATGTCATTTTTGGCTACGAATCTTGGATATGGTTGATGAGTATATTGTTTATTTGAATATTGCTAAAAGTTTTTTGGGTTTTACGTTTTTTGAGTTTTCTGCATATTAATTTTGTTAGATGAGAATTTCATGTTAATTAGTTTTTTATCTATCTCTCAACTTACTTTTTTATTGTTCAAGATATTTATTCTCTTACATTATACAGTTTGAATAGAGGATGAGCCACCATGACTAATTTTGATTCAACTCGAGTTCCAAGTTCGAGTAGGCTTGTGATTCTTGTAATTATTTTTATCTCACAGGAAAGTAAACTTTTTATATCAGGGAAAATACAAGGCAATGGTGGTTTCTTGGATTGGGATCCTTGTTTCATGGAACTGTATGCTAAAAATAGGAGATTACTACAATAATTTGTTCTCAGTAAGCACTTATATCCATATTTTTATTGTTTAGAATGATGACATACTAATCCCAAATTTTTTTATTATTCTTTCTTAAATTAATTTACATTTTTCTCATATCACTTTTGTATTGTTTCTGTACAAGGACTAAAAGTAGTGTTTCATTGATTTGAGTTGGTTAATGGTAAAATGCACTTCATAAGAAGTAAAATGATTTTGTAATTGTTGGTGATACAATTTCTTTTAAATTTCTTTACATTTTTGACATTTCCGGTGTATTGAATTTTAATTTTCTGCATTCTTTTATATATTGTAGAGATATTGAGCAAAAGTACATCTTTTTGCAAAAGGATGTTAATTGGCCATTGGATGGCCCAGGAAGATTATCCCGAACCTCAGATAAAATATTATAATGTACGAAATATTAGCCTTTTATTGTCTTTTAAATTGGCAAAAAATTCTAATTTCAAGTCATTTACTTATGCATTCTAATAATATTTACTTATGCATTTCTATTGCTCGGATTTTTTTTTTTTTAAATCATCTTAATTTAGTTTCGGCGTTGTTATAATTGAATATTTAGAAAATATTCGATATTTTTTTGCCTGATTGTATTTTTATTATTATATATTAGATATTTTTATTAGGGTGAAGATTTTTATTTTTTAAAAATATCTTAATTTAGTTTTCGGCGATCTTATAATTGAATATTTAGGAAATATTTGATATTTTTTTGCTGAATTATATATTTATTATATATTAGATATTTTTATTAGCGCAAAAAATTTAATTTTTTAAAAATAAAATCATCTTAATTTAGTTTCTAGCGTTGTTATAATTGAATATTTAGAAAATATTTAATATTTTTTTTGCCGAATTGTATATTTATTATATATTAGATATTTTTATTAGGGCGAAGATTTTAATTTTTTTAAAAATATCTTAATTTTGTTTTCGGCGATCTTATAATTGAATATTTAGGAAATATTTGATATTTTTTTTGCCGAACTGTATATTTATTATATATTAGATATTTTTATTAGCGCGAAAATTTTAATTTTTTTAAAATCATCTTAATTTAGTTTTCGGCGTTGTTATAATTGAAAATTTATGAAATATTTGATATTTTTTTGCCGAATTGTATATTTATTATATATTAGATATTTTTATTAGGGCGAAAATTTTAATTTTTTAAAAATATCTTAATTTAGTTTTCGGCGATCTTATAATTGAATATTTAGAAAATATTTGATATTTAATTTTGAAAAGGCATCAGCAATGGTGTCGCCTACTAAAGCTTTATGAGTGAGGTTTCGTTAGCGAGGATAAAAGTGATAACGGTCCCAATCCTACCAGTTCCAGCGAGAGTAAGACCAGCCAAGATCGCCATTGGAATCGACCAAAAAATCAGGCTAAAGCCTCTGATCTTGAGACGGCCAATGTCTCTGACTTAGAGACCATTAGCATCAACACACAGACATTTGTGGAAGGCGCTCCCGACTCATTAACGCCATTGCAGGACTTGGCGGAACAAGTAAATTCCAATTTTTTTTTATCATTTTATGATTTTTTTTCTTCCATTTGATTGAGTTCTTTTTCTTCACCAGACTCTTTACATTATGCATAGGCGACGCCACAACTTAGTTTTGCAGCATGTCTTCATGTGAAATGGAGACACGGAGGGTAATTGAAAGTAATTGCGCTTTCACCCCCTTCAACTTTCATCTCAAACATTTTAGTCCTCGAATTTTAACTTTTTTTTCGATTATGTCCTTAAAAAATTGCAACCCTAAGTCCTTCAACTTTTGACACTTATACACTTCAGTCCCTCAAGTTAAATTTTTTTGCACTTTTGATCATTTTTCCTTTCTTCATCCATTTTCTAGAATGATTTAAGTTGTTTTCGTTGGGGGCACATTTAGGAAAGATTGTATTGGTTGAAATATGTACAATTGCATATATACGGTCATGATTATATGATTCTGTCAGCCACTACTACAACTATCAATTTTGCAAGAAAGTTGTTTTGATGTCTGCCTCTAGATTCTTGGAGCTTGTCGATATAGTTACTCTATAATAGAGAAAAGTTTTCAATTTTCATAGATGAGAGAGAAATTTGTTAGCAAATGGTGTGGTCTCGAAATCTAATTGGCGAGTTGATTGTTTTATTTTGCAAGTGAAAAGGAAAATACCAGGAACTAAGAATTTAGTGTATGATTTGTTTAGTGATTCTTTTTAATTTTCTGGTAAAGGGTTGATAGTTTTAATACGAGAATTTTAGAAACCAAATCTGGGTATCCTTCATTTCATCTTCATTGTACACTCCTTATTTTTAATAATCATTCATATATTTGTATGTTAATCATCATTTTTTTGTGTGTGCTTATGCTAAACTCCCGGCGTGAAAAAGGAGAGTATAAAGCAATTATGTTATATATTGGAAGAATCCCACATGGATTTTATGAGAATGGAATAGAGGTTCGGCGTATTTTTTCGAATTTAAAATTTAAATGTGCATTTGTGTGCACATATGATAGTAAAAAGATTCGTTTTTGCAAGTTTCTTTAACCAATTTGGTACAATCAAGGGACTCCGAATAGCAAGGAATAGGAAGGTTTGTTCTTTAAACTCCAATTGTTATGCATTCATTCTTCTGTTAGTTTAATTTGAGGATGATAGTTGTTAAAGTAAAGCACGGATTTTGAATGGCTAGGTTCCCTTTTTTGTTTAACCAACAAAATGCCTGACATATCTCCCGTTGCACCTAGGAACATATGGCTTAATTTCAAATTTGTGATATTATAAACTGATGATGTTTAATTTATTTATGGAATACACAATTCCTCTAATTGTATGTTTATTCACTATTAATGTAGAAGAGTGATGGATAATTTGTGGAAAGGTTAGCTTGGAATCAATAACTCAGGATAACTTAGAAAAACGGTAGATGGGCAGCTAAGCAGTAGTATGAACAGGATTAAAGGAATGATGGGTTATAGTTTCTTTGTCAACTATGATTGTAGTAGATAGTTTTCACTTGCTCTTCAATTCTTAGCATACAAAATAACAGGAATTTTCACAATAAGATTAGGAATAGGGTAGTAGTACATGTATAGTTTTATTGATAGTGGTGTATTTAAATGAAAAAAATTGAGTTGCTTCAAGTCTAGGCTCTCCTGGCATCTTTGCTTAGAACTTTATGCTTCTGACCTTCCATTTATCGTGGTTTCATTGTATCGAAAAATATATTTTTACAATATATATATATATTTCCATTAGTTCCATTCAGAGAATTGACGAGTAAAAATATTTTTTAAGAAAAGTTATTTAGTACATGATTTTATGAATAAATAATTTATTAGACCCAAAGGCATCTTGATGCTCCCATCGATGAAACAAAGGCTACGCTTTTATTCTATTACAAATTTTGATGTGTGACAATAGGTTCTTTCTAAACTTATTATTATGTGAAGCAGCAAAAATTTTGTTGGAAAATATGGATTTAATTTGATTTTAATATACATACACTGTTGATGAAGCATTTGATTAGATTGTTTTTGACATCAAAATTAATCCTTACATGCATACCATGGGTGGTGCCACAGTGGTCTTTCAATGACTTCATTTCATCAGAAAATGAAGAAACTTTCTGTGACATTTTAGTGTGTCACGATGGGTATCCTTGTGATGATATTAATTTGTTTAATTTATTATTTGACAGACAGAAAAATTGAGGCATTTTGGATTTATTGAATTCAATCTTCTGAGGTAGTATTTTGCATGTTGATTAAGCTCATGAGTCCTGAAATGTTTGACTTAACATGTTTTACTTTCTCTTTCCCTTGTTTCAAATTGCAAGTTGTGAAGGTTATTTCAGAATGCATGCATAACTACCTATTGTAGGAGCATATGTTGCAAGTACATCTGCTTCGTTCAGAGCGTGTTCATCAATAAGTACGGTTTCTGAGGAATACTTGGTGTTCTTTTTATCATTTTTTTGGTTTGAAAGCTGATGTTTTCGTTTATCTATTAGGTCTCCACCTCAAATCCCTGAAGTCATCCTGCCTGAGGATATTTTCTTGGGTGTGGCTTCAGCACTTAGGATCGAATTTAACAGGGCATTTGCAATTCTTCGAGATATCTCATCTCGGAAAGATCTGAAGAAGTTCCTCACGGTTTGTCTATCTTCTGGCTCTGTTATGGTTACAATACAATTAGTTAGTTTCAAGACATTAATTATGTCATTTTTATGTTTAAAATAACTGAAGCCCTAGATCCAAAATTACTAAATGTCTAGCCCATTTGATAAGAGTATTTATTTCTGGTTTTAGGTGATTGCTGGCCTTTGGGCACTTTCAGTTCTGGGAAGTTACTGGAACTTCCTGACCTTACTATACATATGTAAGTAACGTTAACTTTTATTTCATTATCAGTCTCATTCTGCAATTATAAATATCATTTGCTTTTTCTAATGCGAGCGAATGTATAAGGTATTGAGTAAAATTCCCAAAGGCCCGTTGAAAACCAAGAATTTGTCTTCATCCTGCTGATGTACTGTTAACAGGTTTTCACAATGACGTGTTGGCTATCTGTGTTTCTTATTGTGTTGTTGTGACTCATTCATCTAATAGAGTTTGGGTTTGACTATTTTTAGGTTTGTAATTTAGAAATGAATATGGTATTTGTGAGGCAGTTTTTAAGTTTTTGATAGTGCCGCAAAAGTTGTGTACCGCTTGTAGGAAGTGACTTGTCTATGCTAACAGTAAATTATCCCTTGGAATTCATTATTCGATAGTCATGCTTATTTTTTGATGGCTTGAAAAATAGTTAAAATAGTTAAGTTCTTTATCCTCGGACATGAGTCATGTTGATATTTATTGACTAATCCAATCTAAGTCATGAAACTGGCTCCACAATGGATGTGTAGTATTAAATAGTATTGTGTGAGTAGAATAGTGTTTCTGAAGGTGTGAATGTATACGAAAATTTAAGCTATAAGATAAGATGACATAAATGTAAATGGTGTAATTTAAATGTGCTTAACTTCCATGTTATTTTTGCTATTATTCAATTCTGGAATTACAAAAATTATAATGGGTATCGTGCAACGCACGATCCACACTAGTGCTTATAGAAGACATTTTTTTGTCAGTTTTGCTATGGGATACATTATACTGAGCACTGTATGAATACACGCACTGATTCCCGTACGATAAAGTTTCCATGGTTCATAGAATATTTAAAATGTTGAAAAGAAGCGATTAACAATTCTGATGAAAATTACATTCTCCATCGTGTCTGGCGTCCTCTCTCCCTACGCCACATCCCCTCCACCACCTCTTCCTCCGATACCTCCTCAACCTCCACCACTTCCTCCATCTCTACTTCATCTGCCCCATCCACCACTTCCTCAGGTACCCCATCCTCCTCGAATACCCCATCTATCACCTCCTCCGGTACCCTCTCCTCCTCGGGTACCCCCTTTTCCACCGCCACTGCCTCCTCATTCGGATCCATCGGGCCTGACCCTCCATCGTGTCTGCAAAAAATGAGTTAAATGCATCATCCGATGGCCACGACGAATCATCATACCCCATCTGACCCCCTCATCCGTCACCTCATCGTCCCTAAAAACTGTCATGCCCTTCGTCATCCTCTTTATCCTGATAAGCGACAGTCCCTCCGTCGCCTGCTCCATCCCAAGAGTCGTGAGTCTCTCACAAGCTTTCTATGTTGTCTCGTAACGCTACGACCTCAATATGAAAGGCTCATAACTGGTTTGTAACTCTGCTACTTCCCCTCTTATCTCCCTTATAAATGCAGTGAAAATGTGGAACAAATCATCCGTGAAAGCACAACGACTACATGCATGAGGAGATCTCCTGAGCGGAGATGATTTCCTCGGAGGAGGTGATACTGGCCGGCACTCCTAAAAATTGAAGTTAACAAATGAATAACTTAATTAAAAAAATCAAAACGAAAATCAACAAAAACAATATTCAATTAACATACCTTACATTGATCCACAATGGGCTCGAGCATCTGATCGTCTAGTGTATTCGGAACAAACAAGTTACAGAGATAACTCTGACCCACCTCCTCAATCGACGGTGTAAACTCAGTGAAGACATTAAGCTAACATATTGACATTCCACCAAGTTAATTACAATATTTCGAGATTTCGAAAGGAAATACAACATAAATCACCAATGTATAGTATGTACATCAGGATTGTCAAGGGGAGCTGATAATTGTTTGACAAGTGGTTTGTCTTGTGCTCGCTAGTGATGCATTCGAGGGACACATGTCTCCCCTCTCCTCACATACCGGACAGCCAAGATGGGAGCAGTCTCGTACACCTATATCTACAATAATTACAATTATTATATATAAAATTTAATAAAAAAATAGCTAATTCATTATTTTAAACATTTACCTGTAAAGCCAACGGTAGGCCACATGCATCGTACTTGCGCTCGAGCCTATCCCCATAGGTATCGAATACTCATTCCTGAAGACGCATAAGGTATCTGTAAAACATCTCTGTCCCCAATGGATAGTTGTTGAAGCCTGAAGGTATCAATGTCATCAAAAACCTCCAAATGAAAAACGCCAATCGACATCTTCCTGTGATGATATCTGAGCACGCTCTCTAGGATAAGCACTAAGCCGAGCTTTAACTTGTCATGCATCTGGTTGCATTCTCTGAATGATTCTCCTAATTGCGCCAGTGTCACTGTCGTCTGCCCATGAAAATATTCATTCAACAGCCTCCTATTCTTCGAAATATGGGCTCTTGCTGCTTCTTCTCTCCTACATCTTAATCCGGTGATGAGTGCAAACTCGAACATAAAGAACGTAGCTATCTTACACCCAAGATCAAATCTGAGGGCTTCTCCGTTAACTGACTTAAGTAGCCGACATAACAATACATCGAGTAGCTGCCTAGAAAATTGTACGTCTCGCAATGAATGCATAACTCATAAGCATGACTGATGCAGTATGTCTGTGTGCTCATCATTGAGCATATCTAACACCGTTATAAAGTTGGCAAAGTTACAATTCGGCGTAACTTTGTTGGGATCTGTCTAATGACGTCGTCCAAATGATATTTTATCCTACAAATTTTTTAATTTTCAAATGTTAGAACCTTGTGCAGGAGATAATGGATGAAACATAGTATAAGAAAATTAAACTAACTGATCTGTAACTACTATGTGTAAGAATCAACAGATAATGAATGAAATACAAGAAAATGAACGTAAAGAAATATTAAACAACAAAATTATAAAAAGTGAAAATATCTTTTTGTCAACTACAATAAATAAATCAAATAACTAATTACATATTAAATAAATAATATACGTGAACAAATAAAATAATTAATTAATATATTTAAATAAACAATTAAATTAAACATTTGATAATAAATTAAAAGAATTAATTAATATATACATAACCAATTGAAATAATTATTGAAATATTGAAATAAAAAAATAATAGGTAATTAAAATAAGAAATTACATATTAAATAAACAATAAATTAAATAACAAGATTAAAATAAATAATTAAATATTAAAAAATAATATACATAAATAATTAAAGCAATGAATGAAATATTTAAATAAACGATTAAAATAAGTAATTAATAAATGCATAACCAATTAAAATAAGTAATGAAATATTAAAATAAAAAATTAAATCAAATATTAAATATGTAATTAAAATAAGAAATTAAATATTATAAAAATTTGAATTAAACAACTAAATTAAATGATTAATTAATTAATTAAATATTAAACAAATAATATACATAAACAATTGAAATATTGAAATAAATAATTAAATTAAACATTAAACAATAAATTAAAATAAATATTAAATAAGTAAATTAAATAACTATTACATATTAAGGAAATAATATACATTAACAATTAAAACAATTAATTAATATATTTAAATAAACAATTAAATTAAACTCCTGTTTGATTCCCATTTTTTTCAAAATTCATTTTTCTCTTTTTTTCTTTCGAATCATACATTTTTCAATAAAATAATATTACGTGTAAATTTAAAAAAATTTCTTAATTTTTAACCACACAGTATCCAGTAATCAACTATTCAAAATGCATTCATTCTCCTAAAATTAGAATCAAACATGGCCTGAACATTTAATTATTAATTAATATGTACATAACAAATTAAAATAATTATTAAAATATTAAAATAAAAAATTTAATAGGTAATTAAAATAAAATATTAAATATTAAATAAATTAATAAATAAATTAAATAACTAAAATTAAATAAATAATTAAATATTAAACAAATAATAGACATAAAAAATTAAAGCAATTAATGAAATATTTAAATAGACAATAAAATTAAATATCAAATAAACGATTAAAATAAGTAATTAATATATACATAACCAATTAAAATAATTAATGAAATGTTAAAAAAATTAAATCAAATATCAAATAAGAAATTAAATATTAAATAAACAATTAAATTAAATAACCGAATTAAATAATTAATTTAATTAAATAATTAAATAACTATTACATATTAAAGAAATAATATACATTAACAATTAAAACAATTAATTAATATATTTAAATAAACAATTAAATTAAACATTTAATAATTAATTAAAATATTTAATTATATATACATAACCAATTAAAATAATTATGGAAATATTCAGATAAAAAAATAATTTAATATTATATTAAATAAATAATTAAAATAAGAAATTAAATATATAAATAAACTAAAATGCAAAAAAAGGGCCCAGATGGCGAGTGGCCAAAAATGGCGCCTGCGAGAACGACAAAGATCGTCATTTCTGATGATCTCCGCTACAAAATAATCAAAATATCAGGTTATTCACGCATTATTTCACATACGTTCATTGACTAACGCCAAACTCTGTTGAGACCATTGAATACTAATTTTCAATGCAACATGGTTGTAAGAAAAATGAATTGAAAGAAGTGGAAATTACACATAACCCTACATTTCAAGATGTGATTTCCAATCAGATTTGAAGTTTGATATTTCAGAAATCATGTTTATAAATTCCAAAATCAGAAGTTTTATTTTAATAAATATTTTAATAAATTTTAATTAATTATATATAATACAAACCCTAATTATAATATTCACTTCCCTCTCTCTCTCTCTCTCTTTCTCTCTCTACCGCCCAGTGATACCCATCTCTCTGGCAACGTCTTCACCACCTAGTGATGGGCATCACCGCTCCTCCGTTTAGCGCCGATGTCAATTCATTTCACTCCAGAAGGAGTGTGAATCGACTGTCAATTCATTTTCACCCTCCGGTACTTGTGAGCTGATCTGCCGCCACGGCGGCGTGACTGCGCGCGAGTTGCAGAACCCTTATTTATGAAGCAGATCCACTCAATCCAGCACCGCACCCAACCCCACCACCGATTCAGCGGTGCAAATGGTGATAGGCAGATGGCGCGAGGCGGCGCTGTTGCTGCTTCGCGTAGCTGCGCCGTCTCGACTTTCATGTGCGGTGGTTTTTTATTTGATCCATGAGAATTTTTGGTTTTTGATTCGATTCATGTGCTCAGTGGGGTGACGGTGGGATGGTGGTAGATATGGGTCTGATGAGGTGGTGGTAGATCTGGGATGTTGTGGTATTTTCCTGTGAATCTATGATGTGTTGATTTTGTTTGATTTTCAGATCCGGCTTGTGAGGGGGTGACGGTGGTGATTGTGAGGTGGTGGCGGGGCGGCGATGGTTGTCGGGCGGTTGTCACAGATTATTTGGTTAACTGTGACCACTAAATTGGCTAATCTGTGACCAATAACAAATCTGTGACCAATTGTGACTTATTAAAATTCACATCTGTGACCTCGAAAAATATCTGTGACCTAATAAATTTTGACATGTGACCTTGAAAATAAATTGTGACTTATTAAAATTTCGATCTGTGACTTCGAAAAAATTCTGTGACCTAATAAATTTTGATTTTTGACGTTGAAAAAAATCTGTGACCTAATAAATTTCGATCCGTGATCTCGAAAAAAATTGGTGACCTAATAAATTTCGATCTGTGACCAAACTGTGCATTGTGACCAAATTGTGTAAATATGTGACCTTAATTTGTTTAATGAATAAAATATATAATTAATTGAATAAATTATAAACATTTTTTAAATGAATATCTGATTTTGGAAATTTGAAACTTAATTTCTGATTTTGAAAATATACTATTCATAAAGTAGGATTTAGGAAATTTTCCCTTGAAAGAATCAATTGGAAAACCTTTGATTTGACGTATTTTCATTGTACAACTAGGCCCTTGTTTGAGCCACGTTATTTTCATCAAAATACATTTTTAATAGTGATTCGACCTTATTTAAATCATATATTGTTCAATAAAATAATATTACGTGTAAATCCAAAACTTTTCTTTACTTTTAACCACACATTTCTCATTAATACAATATTAAAAATGCATTTTTTTTTTGAAATAATGTTAATGGTACACAATTTTGTGTACAGAGGATGTCCACACCCTCACATTGAGATGGACCTTCTATTAGGGGTGAACACGGTTCGGTTTGGGCGATTTTTGCTATATTTTCAACTCAAACCATTCTTAGCGGTTTGGAAATTTTCCAAACCAAACCAAACCATTCTACTTTTCAAACCAAACCAAACCAAACCATTATTTGCGGTTTGGTTCGATTTTAATCCGCGGTTTACCTATCGACATTATAATAATATATTTAAAACAAGTTAACATATAAATTTTAAACGAGCACTAATAATGTTAAATGTTAAATTACATTCATATTTGTCTGAAATTTGATATATAATAAAAAGGCAAAAAAGATAGTATTAAGCTAGCACTACTCAAACTTTTATAAGCAACAATATTAGAATAAGTAAAAAAGTACTAACCTCTCATTTGATAAAAAAACAATGGAGCAATATCCCCAGTTGTAACACATGATTCGGCCTCTGTATAATATGCAAATATCAAAACATTTATTAGTCCTTATTAATGATATTAACAAGCAACTAAGAAAAAATATTCATAAAAATATCAAAATTGATAATAGAAAATAAATATTCCCTTTTTACTTTTTTCATCCATTTTCATATCTTGAGGGTCATCCTCTACTGGAATCGCATTATCGACTTCTTCTGGAATTGGATCCATATATGAAAAAAGAAACACATTTCTCTTAAGCTCATTAAAAACACAAATTTATGATGCTGGAAGAAGCAGGTAACAGAACTAAAAGCAGTACAAAACATGTAGACCATAATGACAGTGTCTCTTTCCTGATAAGCAAAGTGGTTATTTTCAACAAACAGATGTGTCTCCACTATAGAACCTTGTCTTAACAGTTTCTTTGTAAACTCTAAACAAACTATTATCTTTAAATAAAATATAACAGATAATATCTAGCAAAAACCAAAACACTAAGCCATTTTCTTTTTATGGCAGAAAGATCAAGATTTTTTATCAAAGCTGGTCAAACTGATAGCTTCAGTGGCACACAATAAGATGAGATAGAAAGTAGTGGCAGGCTGACATAGAGACATGCACCATGTATCAGGTGCCAAAGTATATTCAGTATGTTTCCAAATGTAAACCATGACCTAAAATTACAACAAAAAGAAGGTTGATCTCAAAATTGTTAAACCACCTATAACCAGATCATTGTTAGCCAGGATAGTGCAATTTTCCATTGCTGCAATTTTCCATTGCATCGAGTATGAAAGAGAATTTAGTGAAACTGCCAGATACATATCCTCCATCTAAATCACTTTCGAAAGAGCAGTAAAAGTCACCCCCTGCCCATCTAAACTTACACTACTTGTCATTGTTAAATTAATTCATCGCCTTCCTCCAATATCGATGAAAATCACAAAATAGAAATAGAGGGTTTCAACAAACCGTTTTCCATTCCTCAAGAGAACATTTATACACAGCTAGCTATATGAAGAACTCTTAATTCACAGTTGATTAGAGCATCCAATTCAACCTAATAAGCCTAAAAGTGAAATGGGTAGTCATGAGATCTGGTGACCAAAAATATAATAATAAATACTATTTGTAACAAATCTCACCATCAAATACAGGGAACATGAACAAAAAATAATAAAAATTGACTTACCTAAATATATATATGGGCAGACAATGAAATTAAGCTCATCCCTTTATCCTTAACAACAAACACAAGAAAAGAGAGAAAACAAAAGGGTGGAGTCGCACTGTCGGGCGGCGAGAGACGGTGGAAGGCGGCGAGAGATGAGAGTGAGAGTTGAAGATACCGGTGGAGTCGTCGGGCGGCGCAGAGAGAAATATCATTTGGAATTTTGGATGGATTGGTGTCTGCCGTAGGTTTTGGAATTTCGGATGGACTGGTGGTCTAGTGATAGCCAATAGGTTTTAGGAATTCATAAGCCCAGTAATTTAAAATGATTTGGGTTGGGCCAAAGTCTATTAGCCTGGAACTGGAAGTTTCATATTACTGAAAAATATATATATAAAAATATCTGGTTTGAGAATTTATTTGAGAATTTATAATTTAATAAAAATATTTTTTTAATTAAAAAAAAAAAGCGGTTCGGTTTGGTTTTTTGCGATTTTTAAAAGTTCAAACCTAAACCAAACCATTTTGAAACTGTTTGGTTCGGTTTGAGAAAACAAAACCGCGGGTCCACGTGGAACCAAATCAACGGTTTCAAACCAACAACTTCGGTTCGATTTGCGGTTTCGTGATTTTTTTGTACAGCCCTACCTTCTATACACAAAATTGTCTACTCATAACAGAACCTTTATTTATTTTTTATTTTTTTAAAAGAATGTGGCTCAAATATGGGCCAAGTATGTAAAACTTATTTTTCAATTGTACCATATCTTCTTGGTCAGCTTTTGATGGCCTCATATGATGGCAATTACTATATAACGTTGATGCTTATGTCTGACATTAGATAATGGGATAGAATGAAAAGAAGTTGCCTAAGGTGAACAAAATTTAAGTGACTGAATTGATAAAATAGGGGAAAATTGTAGTAGCGATTCCAAATCTTTGAATATTTTGTAGATTTTACCTTAATTTTCAATTTATATCACCAACAATCTTCAACTTTTGAAAAATTAGCAACTGGAGTCCAAAATGACGAAAATCGTGAATTTCACCGTTAATTGACCTGAAAAATGAAAAGAAGAAGAATATATTTTGACCAATTTAAATAGAGGCATCTTCGTCAATTACGTATTAATAATAAAAATAATTAAATTAAAACTCAAAAATAAAACAAAAAAACATGCTCCATCCCCACCAACGCAAAATCCTTCATCTTCTTCCACCCACCCCAAAATCAAATCAACCAAAAAACTCACCAGACCTACAGTCATCGTCACCATATCCGCCATCAATTTCTTCCCCAATTCTTCATTTTTTCCCATCATCTCCTACCAAATCAAACCCGCAATGAACCATTTAATCAAAGCCTTCCACATATCAACACATAATCTGCAAAATAAAACACCACCACATATACAATCGAATCCATATACATATGTACAAGAAAATTTACTGGGTGACAATCACAGGCAGAGGAAAAGAGACAGCCTTTGAAGGGAGCTAAAAACTAAACTTTAAGGGAAAAACTTCAATTTTTTAACAAACAAATTCCTAGATCTGGAAACATACAATCCAATTAAAAATCGAGTCAATGCCGACTGACCATGAATTAAATTTAGGGCAAATTTCCTAAATCCTACTTTAAGAATAGTGTATTTTCAAAATCAGAAATTAAGTTTCAAATTTTCAAAATCAAATATTCATTTAAAAAATATTTATAATTTATTCAATTAATTATATATTTTATTAATTAAACAAATTAAAGTCACAGATTTACACAATTTTGGTCACAGATTCACAGTTTGGTCACAGATCGAAATTTATTAGGTCACAAATTTTTTTCGAGATCACGGATCAAAATTTATTAGGTCACAGATTTTTTTCGAGATTACAGAACGAAATTTATTAGGTCACAGATTATTTTCGAGGTCACGGATCAAAATTTTAATAAGTCACAATTTATTTTTAAGATCACAAGTCATAATTTATTAGGTCACAAATTATTTTTGAGATCACATATTGAAATTTTATAGTCACAGTTGGTCACAGATTTGTTATTGGTCACAAATTAGCCAATTTAGTGGTCACAGTTAACCAAATAATCTGTGACCACCTCCCGACAACCATCGCTGCCCCGCCACTACCTCACAAATTGGATCTGGACGACACCGCCACCGCCACCGCCACTACCACCTCACAAAGTCTGGATCTGAAAATCAACACCACACAACTGCACCACCACCGCGTCACAGTAGCACATCACCGTCGCACCCACCACACCTTCGTTCCCGCCACCGCACCACAACACTACCACCGCGCACAACACCATACCACCACCGTGCACAGCACCACACAACTCACCCAACCACCGCACCACCAACGGTTGAGCACCACCCAAACACCACAAAAAAAAAATCGACTGAGCACTTCTCCAGCTTCGACGAAGCAGATTGGAGAAAGAAACCAACCTAAAACCCCAAAATCATTGATTCATTGTCGCTGCACCCCACCTTCACCAACCGCACCACCACTACTATCATCATCACCGCAAACACCACCACAAACATCACCATAGACCACCGCACCACCATAGATTCACACCCTTTATGTCAGACACACGGATCTACAACTACCATGAAGCAGCAGTGCTCGTCTACGTGACAACGGCGGCAACGGTCGCTTGTGGTGTGGTGTCGGCCAGAGCAACTCCTTTTTCGGGGTGGGGTGGGGTGGGGTGCGGCGCCGGGGTGGGGAAAATAGGGAGGATGTGAAGAGAGAGGGAGAGTGAGACGAGAATGCTATGAAATGAATTTTCAATTTACATTAGGGTTTTTAAATATTTTATAAAATATTTATCTTATAAAAAAATTAATTAAAATAAAATTTGAATTTCTGATTTTTGAAAGGTGAAAATATCTACCTGATTTTAGAAGGTTTGATTTTAATACTAGGGTTTGATGTAATTACCACTTAAATTTACCTAAAAGGATTGACCCAAACCCAAATATTTGTAATTGAAATACACTAATTTTTAGGGCCTTTATTTTCAATGAAAAATGGAAAAAAAAAAAAAAAAAATCCAACTTTCACTTTTGCGGTGTTTGATAGGGTATATTTTCTTGGCAATTCTTTTTCCTTGCACTTGCCACTTGCCACCTGTCCACTTTTTCCACCATTTGGGAGAAAATAAATTTCCACCTTCTGCTCCATTTTTTTTTTTTTTGGCAATTGGAATACATTTTAGATTCAATGATAAAAAAATTAATCCATTTAATTGACAATTTGCATGAAAAAAGCTAAATGAACACAAAAAAAATTCAATATATATATATATATATTTTTTTTTGACAATCCAAACAAATTTTATCCCTAATTGTTAAAAAAAAAAACGATAGTGGCTAGGAAAGCTCTAGAGATTCTATGGTAAATTGGAAATGTTGAAGTGAGCTGTGGCTTATAAATAGGAAGATGAGGAGATAACGATCGAAGGATATTCATATTCACTTTGATTTTTGTTCATTTGCTCTGCGCGAGCCGCATACCTAAAAAATAGAGTGTTTGGTTGAAACACCCGCGAAAAAGCCCTTTTACCTGGAAGCACTAAAAATCTGATAAATCAAAGTAGCCGGCAAACAAAAAAAATTATCCCAAAATTAACAATTTGCATGAAAAATAAAATCAAATGGATTAGGTGAAAAATTATACCAATCAAACACAATTAATTACACTTTTCAGTAAAAAAAATTTTAGACAATTTAATTTTCTATCATTCATTTTCTTTTCATCTAAATTTTACATTTGTAATCAAATAGATCCTTATATTATTTTTCATAATTAATAATAAATTTTGTTAAATCACCATTAAAGGAATAATGAAAAGAAAGTTTGTCAGATGATATGGCGTGCAACTAAGTGGAAATAAAATAAAAAGTGTGCTATACTTAAGAAAGAATTTTCACAGAATTCTTACACAATACAAACAGTTGGGTGGGGTTCAATTTTTTTTATAATATTTAATTTACGTGGGGCCACACACTTGTCAGATTTTCCCTGTACATGGGGGATTTTCCATAAAATAAAATGGAAATGAATACTCTGTCGCTAACTCCCATGTAAAAGCTCCAAAAGAAAAGGAAGCCCTTTCTTCGAAATAAATTGTGGAAAGAGGCAACTGAATCGACTATCGAGTAGACTGTAGAGGACTATCTTTTTCCGCTCTGATCAATCTCTACTTTGACTTCGAGCGATCCAATTCCTCAACCTCGTCTTTTGATCTGGTAAATCTCTCTCTCCCTCTCTCATGTATTTGTGTATATGCGTATGTAACAATTAATCAGGCAACTCACTTTGTAACGATTTTTGCTCAACTTTTTATATTTAGGGATTTAGTCTTGCAAGTTGCAGTTTCCTTTTTTGTTTTTTAATATGCTGGATTAGAATCACTGATCTGACTCCATTCCTAAAAACGGAGAGAATTTAGTTTCTGTTCATGCTGGATATTTCTTTTTTAGTTACTTGGCAGAACGTCGTCCATGTAAAAAATTATCTAAACTATGATGATGTGTTATTATTTGTAATAAATTTCCATCGCTGCATCAGTGCTTGACGAATGAAAATTATAGAGTATATCAATTCAGTGTGGCTTCTATTTCCTTTTCCATGGTTGATTTGAAGGAAAGGGAGGTTCTGGTGGTGGTTTACCTCTAAGCTAAGCTGAGTAGTATTGACGTCCAAATTTGTCTAGTCAAGTATGCAAGACAGCCTAATTATGCTTTGTGATCTTACTCCGGACTTGCAATCCAAATTTATTTCCAGGAGCACGATGATCTGACACTCAAGTTAGTTGGAAGTTTAGCTAGGAGAGAGGAGAATAAACACTATTGTGCAAAACAGTGTATAGATAGTTTGCAATGATTATGAGATCGCATGATTTTACCTTCTCCTATGGAGTTTACATACTTGGACATTAGGCAGAGTGTGATAAGACTTGGGTGTCCATGTCCTATTGTAAATTTGAGACTTCTCTAATTGACTTAAAAGCCTTTGATATGCTTTCCTAGAATCCCTTCATCGATGTGGTTCTAGGTGGATACCGTAAAGGAGTTCTATTTATAAATGAGCTAGGATTTTATATCAGCATTTGCCCCCAGTCCCCAGACTCCCCACTTCTGAAGTGCTCGCAGTTCTCTTCACGATTCAGAGATTTTTTTATGCCTAACCAAAGTTACATATTGTCCTTTAGCTCATGTTTCTCCTTTATCAATCCATTAATTTAATGATTGTTGAGAAACTATCAGGAATTTTCAACTTTACTTGATCAACTGCTTCATTGAAAAGATACCAGTGATGATAATCATCAATGCTCTCAAATTGTCCAATGCTTAGTAGAGCAACCTGTCATGGATAATTTCACTGAAATAGAAAACATATTTCCTCCCCAGTAACTCCGTTTCACATTCATTATTCAGGTCCACCATTGTGTTTTCACATGTTTCTCATGATACCTTTTGGATATGTACTGAACATGATTCTTGTTTTCATCGTGTTATCCACAGTTGTTGTTGTTGATAATTGCAAGTGCTGGAGTGGGGCCATATCAGGTTTCAAGATTAATTCTTGGACGCTATAATCAGTGGAATCAATGACACGTTACCATAGATTAATTGAGATGGTGAGAAGCAGGGGGGTTTTGGGTTTTCCTTGAATAATAGTATTTCAATCTTCTTCTTGTATGCTGTTCTCCTCTTACTATCACGATATTTATTGACTTCAAATACTTCAACTGCCAAAATACCCAATTAGGTGATTATGCTTCACGATCTCACTCTGGCAGTGGATCTGCAAAACGAATTGTGTCTAAAGTGGCAGTAGGGGTTACAGTACAAGGGCAATGATCAAATTGTGAGTTTATAGGGGAAAAGAATAAACCTTTTTGTGCATGAGCTGTGGTTCCCTTGCCTTTTAAAATCAGGGTGTATAATATTTAAAGATGCAATGATTATGAGATAAAATGATTTTATGAGCCCCAAGGGATTTACAATACACGAGCATTAGAGTGAGTTGATAAGATTTTAATATCCTTATCTTGTTATAACTGGGAGTCTTTGTTCCTTCTGGGCTTAAGAGTCTTGATTATGTTCTATCAGAAATCTTGCATCAATATATTTTTAAGTGTATACTAAATGATTTACCAGTTTAGATAGTGTAATATTTACCCTCAACAAGTAGTTTCAAATAATTAAGTAACATTAAACCTTCATTATAATTCGACGTGTACAATATGTAATGGAATTTTTCCTAGATAAATGCACATTGAACCTCAATGAACATAACTTGTGCAAATTATCTAGCATTATTATTTACCTCTATTTGTACAACTTTTAGTAACCATTTACAAGAATATTCTTTTCCTTGTAAAACAGAAAAAACTCTGAATTAGATTTGATTAATATGTGTTGGCAATCGGAAAGGAAAATCAAGTCATGGTTGTTCATTTTTTCATAAAATGGAAGGCATAGAAGCCTCAATTTTTTGGGCAAAAACTAACATGGAAATTGTCATTAGGTTAACTAACTGTTTTGACCTTAGAAACATAGTCAAATTCTCTTGTGCTCAATTGAAATGAAACTGATACCTGAAACATGAAATTCCATGCATCTAAGATTATGAATTTTCAAGAATCTCCATAATAATTACAAGAAGAAACTGGAAGCTACTCTGAGTGCTCACATGACATGTACCCGTAGGAAATGGCTGGAGAAACTAAGAATGATGCTGCGGAGTCCGTGACTTCTACAGATACCAAGATTAAGCCAACGAAGAAAAAAAAAGGAGTAATGTCAAGAATATGGAATGCACTATTTAGATTACATGGAGATGATTTTGAAAAGAGACTGCAATTTATAACCAAGGAAGAGGCTTCTGTCCAAGCCAGAATTAAAAGGCGTTCTCATAGTTCAAGGAAAATGGCTAGGAATCTCATTATATTTACTGGAGTTTTTGAGGTAAACTAGCCCTTCTTTATTCTATTATAATCTGAGAAAATCTATGATATTTGTATTATTGCTGGGGCCTAACGCAGCCATGTTTTTGCAAGATATTCTGAACTGCTATTATATATTCAATTTACCTATGAAAGTACATAACTTTATTTTACATACTGGAAGAACATATTTTGATGGTATTTATTAGGTTCCAAGGTGACCGCATCCAGCTGGTCATGCATTTCCTTTTTACCCTTTCCTGGTTTCCTTTTCCCCCTTAGAACCCATCGGAATTATTATGCCTTTTCATATTTTTCCATACAGGGTTTGCAGCAACCGTGTCACCTCATTTATGTGTGGAAGGCAGCTGCCTGACCCATTCTCTTCCTTTCTCTTTATTTTGAAATGCTTACAGTTCTGCAGCTTGAGCCCTTCTTATTAGTCTCTGTCTTCCCTTCTCCTTCCAGTTCTTTCAGACATTAACCTCACTGCTACATCCTTCCTTGAGACAAAATCAGCTATTACTCGTGGTCCTGAAGGTATATTACCTTTTGGCACTCCTCCACGAGCTGCTTCTTCTTGCTTCTTTATGTCATTGTTGTCGTTATGATTTCAGATTATTTAATTGATGTAGGATCATTACATTTTACTCTCTCACTTGCTTGGAATTTTATTTATTTTTTTGAAAGGGTTTTTGCTGTGCTTGTTATCTGTTTCTGTTGATTCCTTTTCCTCCCAGTGAGTTTCCTATATTATTAATTTAATTGCTAATATGATTCAACTCGGCTCCGATATTTCTAGTCATGCATTTGAATATGATCCTCTAATGTCAAAAAGTATTTCCCTAAATTTCAATGCCATCGACAAAGTGGAAAATGAAGGGGTTAAAACGTGCATATTATATGGAAAGCACAGATAACAGAGAACTTGAGAAGTGTAATAAAATATTTATTCAATAAACTCAGTAAACCCATTCTTTCTTCTTCTTGTTTTTTATTTGGCCTGAAGGTAGGGAGAATCCTAGAAAAATCACACAGTCCATCCAAAGTAGTGAAACTAAGCCTTTGTGGAAATGAATTGAGCTGAATTCACTTTCCAGACTAACAATAGTTTCATGACGAATATTACCCAACTTCTATGCCACAATGTGTCTGCCGTGTTTTTTAATGTGTCTCAAAGTGTCTCACACATACCATTTCCTTTGCGGTGGGTATTTTGTGCATTGTAATCTTTAATGTTGGCTAAGATCTATAACATCGTAATAGTAAAAATGTACTGCATTAATTACATACAAGCTGCGTAGAACCGACCTGAAACTTTGATTGCCTACAAGCAAGCAACTTTAAGTTCTCTTGCCAGTAAAGAAAAGTGTTTCTTTGGATGCCTCTGTTGACTTGGTGAGATGGTGAACGCTGTCTTCTACAATTTAAATATTTCTAGGAGAACTGGTTTTTCCATTTGAGGATATGCACTAACTCTCGCGTTTCTGCTGAGATTCTCATTTGGGTAATACAATAGAGTTATTCATTCACCATACTTATTCTGCTCTGTATAGGTGTTGGCCTGGTAAATAAATATGTCCTCATCTTTTTGGTGCTGCTGGATGTTAATACAGTGTATCATGTATGTTGAGAATTCACTAATGTTGGAAAACTTAAGTGGCAATTTTTTATGATATATATATATGATTGCATCATAATGCACATTACTGAATGCAAATGAACCACAGTAAACTAGTTCTAACTCCTTGTAAATGTGGATTTAAGATACGCCTGCAGAACTTAAAGTGAGGATGGTAAGCAATGTGATGCACCATTGCAACTCGAGCAAACTATTTTTCAGGCCGAATTATGTCACTGGTTTATAAGATTTATTATCTTGTATCAGTTATTGATTTATAAATAGGCTCTAGACATGCTCTCCTATCAGTCTGTCACTCTTGGACACCCACTAGATGTCTTGGTCACTAGGACATTGGTTCCATTTTTTGAAAAACCTGCTTCTAATTATGTGTAATGAATTTTTGACCTATCAAGTTGCTAGGATGTGCATAAAATTATTGTTTGATGCATCAACTCAGAAAGAGGATACTTAATGCATTGGTGCCAAAATCAGAATGCTTTTCTTAGAAGTCTGTGATTCAACATCCATTTGCAAATATATGCTGATACAAAACTTAAAGGTGTGGGAGATCAGATCTTCCTAGCAAATTGGATAAAAGGAGAGCATATGACCATGTCATCTTTTACTTCGTTCCCATTTTGAGAGAGAAGGTTTCTACGTTAGGTAGCCAACTCAAAAGGTGGGTTTGTGTCTGAGAGAGAGTTGCTATTCAAAAATTTGAGCTAGTAAATCGCTTTTATAGGAAAGAAAATCCACATAAAATTCCTGATAGTTGATGTTTCCAATTGACATTTTTTTTTTTGCTGAACAATATGTCATATCACTTTATTAACCCGTCAGCACTTTTTTTTCCAATAACATTTAAATGCAAAACAAATAGTAGTAACTAGAAAATTTTGGAACTAGAAACTTGATCAAGTTAACATGAATGTTAAATATCACTCTAAGAAACTGTCATGTTGACCCTAAATCTAATAGACACATCATTTTATTACTTTTTGAAATGGAGGAAATACATAAAATAGAAAACTGCAGCTAAATTGAAGTTATTAATATAAACTATAAAGTGACAACTACAAAAATAACAACAATATGCTAATATGCTTACAACACTCATCTCTCCTGTTTCCAAAGTTGTGCATCCCTGGATCTAACCTTTGCATATATTTTGCTATGATTCAGAATTCCTTTATCAGGTGTGTTGTATTTTACTTTTGATCCATGTACCCTTGCTATCCGTGTGACATTATCACAAACAATTGAAGTAACTCGTGTGAAAATACTAGAGTTTGAATAGAAAGAATGCCAAACTTGCGCTGGTAACTTTCTCCTATGCATCAAATAACTGTCTAACTTACACATGTAACCTTGTTCCTGGTTCAACAGGGACCAGATAGGGAATTATATATATAAGCTGTCAAGTACTGTTATATGAATTCTTTGTATGGTTCCCACACCCTAAACTTGATACAAGGATCCCCTTCCACCTTTATTTGTATGCTTGGTACTGAATATGTAATATAGATTTTTGGAGAGTCATACCTTAAAAGCTAGCTATTGAAGTTGGAGAGCCAAATTCTTTATAAACTACACATCGAAAGCCCAAACTTTCGATGTGAGATTCAGGTTTCATACCTTACAATTAACAATCCACAACGTTCCGCGTTACCCGCGCCAACGTCGGACTAGCCTTGCACTAGCCTATGACTAGTCTTGGACAAACACTACTATGCCGACGTCACCATTTACAGCGCTTGGTTGCAACTGGGAGACATGGTGGCTGCCTTGATACCATTGATATAGATTTTAGGAAAGCTATATCCCAAAAGTTAGCTATTGAAGTTGAAGAACCCCAAGCCTACATAAAACACATACCAAAAGTTCATAATTTCAATGTGGGATTCAAGTCCCATACCTTGTAATGGGAACCATAACAATATGGTGATAAGGAAAAGCTGAAGAGTCGGTTTTCATTGGAAGAATCTCAGCAGCTGCAAGGAATTATTTGGCCAAACATAAACAAGAAGCTCTGAAACAATGTCCGCAGTGAATGGAGGCAGAGTTAGCTACCAGAGCAAGGCCACCTTTTGGGGAGCAGACACTATTAATTATGCATTATTTTTAGTGGATTTTAAATTCTGTCATAGACACCTTACATGGGTCCAGCATCCGTAAGTGCTCCTTTTCTGGACTTCATTCTGATGCAAGGAAAAGGCCCAACTTGAAGCTTCTTCAGACTTCAGCAATTGGATCCTGGTCTCATCTTAACAAGGCTAGGACAGAATTATCATTTTTCTATCTGGAAAATTAACATTCTTAGAAGCAAGCAGAAAACATTCCCATATTGCTCCCTTGATGTCCTAGTTTCACAAATGAGAGGCAGAGAAATTTTGGACATTAATCGAGATTTTAGCAAAAAGAAAAATGGCTTTGGAGGAGGGAACAATTAATTTGTTTTGACGTTACTTTTAGCAGTGTAAAAGAAAGGATATCCAAGGTTAACAAATTTGGAAATATACTATATTAATGTAGCTAATCGAATATCCTTTACATACTCTCATGAATGATGTTTATTATTTGGTGCATTAAGCAACACTTTTTGTTAACTATATGTAACTATGGTGAATTAATATTTCTAGGGAAACATGTATACTGATAATTCATGCTATTACATTGATGTTTTTCTCCGATAGATGAGTAGTCGAACCTAAATTTGTATCAAATAGACGTCTCTCTTATTTAATGTAGTCTGGGTTTTGTGAGTTCTGTGGTTAAGAACAAAGTCGTCATAATTTTTCAGGTAATTGCAGTGGGTTATGCTATAATCACTAGAAGATCTTTAGACTTGGACTGGAAAATGAGAGCATTGCGAGTTTTGCCAATATTTCTTCTGCCTGCATTATCTTCCATGATTTATTCGGCACTTGGAAGCTTCACAAGGATGTGTAAGTATTTCAGTTCTCTTTCTTGTATTTTTCTGTTGGCAGAATAATCTACTAGTTGATCTAGAAGGGAGAACTGAGGCTAAGCAAATCTCATGGTACCTTAGCATAAATTTCCGTAGCTTATAAAAAAAGTCATTCTCAAGTAATTTTCATACTTTTCTGTTGCCTAACAAGAGGAGATCCTCGTACATACAAAAAGAACATCTATAACTCAAATGGTAACTCTCTGAAAAATTAATGAATTAACAAACTTTCACATGCTAAAGATAAAGAGGACAAGAAGGGAAATGATCATACAGTCACTGTGCATCGTTATGGAGTAAAACAGCTACAGATGTTTTGGTGTGCATGAATTGGCTGTTTTGCAGGTTATACATTTCTTCGTTTTTCTTTTTGGTGTTTCTAGCACTGTCTGTTACTGTTGGTTTCACGGAGAAAAGCAATTATAAATGTATTTGTAGTCCAATTGGATTGTTTAATTGGTTATGGATTGAAAACTAGCATCCAACTATATGAATTATCAGAATGTTCTTGTCAATTGCAAAAACAAATGCATAAATTTTAACTTTTGGTCGTCTGAATGCCAGTTCTAGAGCAAAGGGACTTTTATTATTACGAACCAGTATTGGTTTTTCTTAGATTTTATTTCTGTACCATTCTGTCCTTTTCTCCTTTTATATTTTTGCACGGTCCTTCATTCCTTCTAGGTTTTTGCTCAGAATCGGATGATGTGGGATGAAATCAAGTGTAGCAGGTGAGTAGCATATGTTTGGGAAGTGTTTATAAACATATATTAATGAGTGGTGCATAAGTGGGTAGTACCTGTGGGTCCCACAAAATGTGGATAAAAAGTGGTTTGCTTATAAACAATTGCCAATCATATGCTTTGAAAAGACATGAAAGTGTATTAGGTGTTGCTGTTGTGTGGTATTAAGGGAACAAAAAAGGAAAAGGAATGGGTTGGAGTAGGAGCAGATATGAGAGCAGAGGCAGATTGGGGGACAACTGTTTCTATGCTTCTCATCCCCCTCACCCAGGCCTCTTTCCCCCTTCTGCTGCTCCCTTGTTTCCATGTACTATTAGATTTCTATTCAATTGTCAAGTATTCAATCATCCTGGCCAACTTGGTTTCTGTACTTCCGCTTGCCACCATAAACCAAACTATGACATATTTCTGTTCCTTTTAAGGAAAACCAGAAGTATCACATTTCTCTGCTGTGCATAATAATTGCTTCTCTTTCAGTATTTGTCACCTAGTTTGGACTCCTGGCCAAGATATCATAAAACAATGAATTCTTTTGTGAAATATTCAATGCTCTCCGGAGGGAGAGAGCTGTTCTGATTTTTTTTTGTTTCTCTGATGTCATTCTACAGGTGATAGGAGGGACCAGAAAACATTGAAAAAGCTTCGGGCTGAGAGGCAAGCAAAAATAGATGAACTCAAGGAGAGAACAAATTACTACACCACCCAAAAGTTAATACAGGTGATGACTGGAAGCAAGCTGTGTGTTCTGTTTGTATTAATATTTTGTATTGCGTGCATTGAAACCGATCTACAAAATGGAAGTAGTTGCTCAAAGATGCTGGCTGTGAATAGTTGACTTATAATGAAGGTGTCTCAATTAGTCGGGTCTCTAAAGCTTTCATGTATAAAGCATCTGATTCCACTCTGTTTTAGCCTATTTGAAATGCAATATATCCTTATATTGAATCTTCAGTGCAGAGGTATGACCTTGATCCAGCAGCCAAGGCAGCTGCTGCAACTGTCCTGGCAGCCAAGCTAGGTGCAGATTCTGGTCTGAATGTCTACATGGCGGATGAGTCTAAGCTGAAAGCCCCAGCTGAAAAGAGCAATGAAGTGGAAGTTGCAAGGGCTGGTGGACTTAGAAATCGGAAGCCATCTAATACAAAATCCAACAGCATGCACGTGCATCATCCTGAAGAAGAAATGCTCAATCATGCAGAATTCGAGAGCCCTGATATTTCCGAGCATCAAGAGGTGGTTGTGGAGCATCATCATCATCAAACGGGTTCAAGCACACATGCTGGTGGATGGATTGCTCGAATTGCAGCATTGCTTGTGGGAGAGGATCCAACACAATCTTATGCACTTATATGCAGAAACTGTCGTATGCACAATGGTAAAATGAATTTATGGAATTAACTATAGCTAGAACTGTTTCAAATTTTACAAAATTACATCATCTTTATTCATGTTTGCAGGGCTTGCAAGGAAAGAAGACTTTCCTTACATAACTTACTACTGCCCACATTGCAGTACTCTGAATAAGCCAAAGCAACCCGATCAACATGTTTCTGGCTCGAGTTCCCCTAAAATGACTTCCTTAATGAACGTGGTCGATGCAAAGGTCACAAGAAATGCCGATGATTCCACCATTGACAGGATATCTGCTGGCAGTAGCCCTGTGGCTGCTCCTTTGGAGACTCCTGAAAGTGAAAAGATAACAACTGGTGGTTCAGTTAACTAGTGGCATACTTGATGTGCATTTATAACGGGTCAGATGGTGCTGTTTTCGTGAGCATTGTAATTGTTAAGGTTTCCTTGTTTTATCTTTAACCGGGACTTGTATTATGAACTTGAGGGCAAGTTTTATGTCATTATAAAGCAGAAGACCTCTTCTTATCTTGAGTTATACGTGTAATGGTATCGAATTCTGTCAATAGCGGGAATTTTTCTGAACTTAAGACTTAAACCACGGTTGTGGATAATGCTGTGCCTAAGTGGCAGTTGAGTGGTGCTATGGATTTAAGTTTTGCAGTTTCATGTTGTTTGGCAAATTAAATCTCTTTTAAACCCGTATAAATCTCTCTCCATAAGATATTTTCAATATCTCAAGAGACTTGTTTCAATTTGTGATAAGATATTTTCAATATCTGAGCATTGGCTCAAAAATCAAGGTTATAACTATCTTACCGAATTTTTTTGCGCTCTTCGTCGAGTTTTCATCTTCTTCGTCGAGTCTCTTTTGGTTTCTTGACGCTTCATCTTCTCGAGTCTTTTACGTCAATACAAATACCAAAACCATACGAGAATTCTTTTGTGCATTAAATTTAGTGCACCGATTTAATTTGTTTTTCTATCTTTCCTGCCCTTGTTGATTTTTCTCGTACTTAGTGTCGAAAAAAGAGAAGAAAACAGAAGTTCTTATAAAGAAAATTCCAGCAAAAAAAAAAATTGAAAATTCCTAGCCAAAAAGAAGCTTATTCGATTTCAAGAAAACAAGTCTTGAATATTCTTGAAGGACAATTTCTTTCAAGAAATTAATTTAATACCTAAATCATCCATTGATATCAATTTTGGAGTAGAAAAGGTATGGGTTTCAGGAAACACTTTCCTGAAATTCTTGGTTTTGTTTTCGTTGAATTCTTCCATTCGTACCTTTCTTGAGTCCATTCCTAGGGTCAATATCCTTATAAATTGTTATCCAATGAAGAGGAGAAATTTTTGTTCACATGTTTGGCAAATTAAAGCTCTTTTAAACCCTCATAAATCTCTCTATAATATATTTTCAATATCTCAAGAGACTTATTTCAAATTCTTGTAAACAGAAGTACTCAAAAGCCGAATAAAACTTTTACAGCCTTGCAAGTTGGAAGAAACACGAGTTCAATGTTCGACATCCCCTTAAGAGATGCAATATTTTGATTGTTGTGGACAGTTCATCATGAAGACAGCTAAGATATATTCTGAATTAAGAGTTTTATTATATAAGTTAGATTTGTTGCGGATCTTGTCAATAGTAAATGACTGTTAATGTCCAATTCTGAGGCTTGGTAAATGACTCGGGAGTAGTTGCGGATCTTGTCAATGGTAGATTTGTGCTTTAGCTTCTGTCCACTGCCCACCGTGTTAGGTTCAATATCCAGGCAAATGAAAGAGTTGGGCTAATTGGCACAAAACGTCCATACCTTTGGAGGTTAATGTGGCTACCGTCCTTACCTTTCATTTCTTAGCATTTATGCCCCTATCTTCAACATTTCGTGCGCTGTAAGTTCTTTTCACCTCTTTTTGACGATTTTACCCCTCATTCAAATAAAAGAAAAGAAAAAAAATGACAAACTTTTAGGTAAGGCTTCCCAATTTATTGAAATTTTTATTTCAAGGGACGAAAGATTTTTCCATTGGTAAAAATTAAAAAATAATTCGTTTTAATGACTTCAATTTATCCACAAAAATTATGTTTTAAATCAAATTATAAATATTAGCAACGGAATAACTGTAGTAATTAAGTAACAGTTAAAATAATAATTTAAGATTAATTATGATACCTCTAAGCCAATGATTAGCAAACGAATTATCGTCAGTGAATGTCGACATCACTGATTCCATTGTTATCAATGGTGGATTATTTACAGATTACTATTGGTGATTTTGCTAATGATTTGTTCCAAGCTGCTTAAACCGTCTTTGATTGAAAATATTTCTTATTTTAACTAACTCGACATAGGTCACCGATTAGTCGAGTTGGTCATGTATTTTTAATTAAAATTTATATGTCCTACCTCAGAGTTTGAAGTACGCTGTCAAATCTTACTGTAGAACAGAGAGTTTAAAAAGGATCAAGATTACAAGACATGGTATTACAAGGGAATAAATGTCAAATTATCAAAAGGTTATATGTAATTAGAAATTATCTCCTTAATATCAATGTTAACATAAGTTAAGCATCGATAATATGTCACATAAATTAATTGATGGATCATCACAACAAAGTGAAAGATGTCCAAGTTGATTACCGCAAGTTTGTAGTATTTCACTACATTAGCAAATCTTGCTATCAATGTTTTGGTAGAAAAATCTATTGTGCTTGGAAATAATTTTATATAATAAATGTGATAAATGTCTAATAAGTCCTTTAAATAAGAGTAATGATATTCAGTTCTAAGCACTCGTCCATATGATAGTGAGATAAATGTCATATTGTCCTATAAAGTTATAGAACCAGTTTGTTTCCGATTAATAAGAATTTGGACCATCGGCAATGCAACGACCGTATTTTTTGACATAGTAGCTCACAGTGGGACCTATTTTCAGGAGGGCAACGGTCATATAATGCATTCTGGGGTTGAAAAAATGAAAAACAAATGGGCACATAATGCACTTTTATTCATCGAATACAGTGATATTGACCCACTGATACATCTGGGTACTATGCACGAGACTGAATAGTTATTCTTTAAATGATCACTTACTAAAATCGTCTCGCACGACTTCTATTCTATGCTGGTAACATGTCGAAGCTAGATACTCAAAAACATAGTATCAATTATCATTTGAAATTAAAGAGAATTTTTTTTTTCATTCTTCTATCGACCGTCGGGATGAAAATGAGAACTAATTTTGTTCAGTCTCACATTACAAAAGTGAGCCAAAATTTCTCACAGTTTTAATAGGAATCTAATCATTGTCAAATCATCATTCATTCAAGTTATGAATTGGCATATTCTGCAATGTAATTGAAGAAAAATGAATATTGATCTCTATCCTTTGTGAGCAAAAACCCAAAACTTGATAACGAGCTGAAACGAAAGGATATCTATCAGAAGCAGCAGCATTCTCGACTCGAATACGGCTTTACTTACGAACCAGAGATGGGAAAAAACTGCATGCAACTAAACTCTGTCACTAGCAATCATGTCTTCGATGACATAACCTCAATGGCACTGCCTAGTGGCCATGCTGCTTCAACCAGCGAATTTTGGTACTCGACTTTTTTCACCAATGTAATCTCTTGCTTTGTTTGGGTCAAGGCCTGTTCAATGAAATGACGAATTGTCCATAAGATTAAGCAACGTGAATTCTAGATGTGAATTATCAAAAAGTTCGTAGCTTTATCACTTACCAAACCCATCTATGAGCAGTGTGTATTGATAGACAAGATCCATGCATAAGTACGGTAAATTATCTGGATCCACACGAGGATATCTAGATTTGGCGTCTGGCAGTTTCATTTGGCAAGCAATTTCGGCTGCATCCTCAAAATCAGCTGGACGAACTTTAGCAACAGCCTTGTTTGGATCCACAAAACCAGCCTATGTGCAAGCAATGCATTATATGATGTCAGACAACCGAGATACTTAAAACAGTGGGGCACGTTTGGTACATAGAAGTGGACGGGGCTGGTCAATAGTAAATAAGAAAAAGAAGTAAAATCTAGTTTATAGTACTTTCCAGTCCCATCTGGTGTTGCTTACCAAACCTGTTGTGAAAGATGAATACTTTGAATTGGCAGGACTTTTGCAAGCGTCTAAAACAAAACAATGTATACCTCAGCCGCCCGATCAAAGAAAAATGAAGCAACAAATAGACTCTTCTGACCATCCCCTCCTCCGCCATTCCACACCCCACCAAAAGTGCACTTCATGTGGGTGCATGTAGGTTCATTAATTTTAAGAGCCTTATTAGCCGCTTCTCTACATGCATTCAAGCTCGAACCAGATGAGACAGCAGATGCAACATATTCTTCTCCCCCATATTTGTACGAACCTTGTGTGGAAAATGTCATGGATCCATAAGGACTAACTTTATTGCCAAATAATAAAATACAGAACAAAAAAATGCCATTATAATTGTAACAAATTTACAAATACTGCTCATTTCTGAAAACAATTTCCTGCAAGAAAAAAAAATTAGGGCTTTCACATAAAATAAGAGGACAATGGGAGAACATGTGAAATAAAGCTCATGTGAACGGTCACAAAATTAGTCTGCTAAACTTCCACTACTAGTGTAACGCCCCGAGTTCCGCGGATCCGGAACGCTACGTCGTCGTCCTTTTGCCCTAATTTAATTGAAAATTTTGACGGAATAACTAACTTTTAAAAACATCACATTTAAAATTTGTGAACTTTAACGGTAACAAATCTCATTTGAATGAACTTAAGGAAAATTTGATTAAACTTTAAACTCAAGTTTGAAATAGCGGAAACGACAAGGTAAATTTCATAATGTTCAAATGAGTGAAATTTCAAAAGTAATTTAAAACAATTAACTACATTTATTCCACTACTGCCCATCAGACTCGGCCGTCTCCAAAATCTGCAATATTGTTAAAATAATAGAATGAGCATTTCGAAGAAATACTCAGTAGATTCATCGCCAGTAATTAATTTACAGAGTAATTTAACACATAACTATGCAATCTATACAGTGATATTCTAATGAGCTTATTTTCTTTGAAAAATCATAGGCTCTTTAAAATCATAGGGTGTGGGTAGTCTGTCTCATGCATTTAAGCACGTAAGTTATGCATAACATCATCTTATCTCATAAGAGATTCTCTTTCTTCTCATGCAATTAAGCATATAAGTTATGACAAGCATAACAACATAATCTATCTCATAAGAGATTCTCGTCTTATGCATTAAAGCATATAAATCACATAAAATCACATAATACATGCAATTACAATTTAAACTAATTAAGGGGGCGAGTCTACCTCAATTTATCTCGAGTCGTAAAAAGTTGAGTGGAAAGAAATCTCAAGCTCTATCGTCCTTACGTTTCGTCTAGCCAAAAATAGAAAATAAACTTTGAATTAGTGTTTCGAAATTTTTTAAAGATTAAAAATGATAAAAATAAAGTTTAGGGACTTAATTGAAATTTATTAAAACTGAAAATAAAAGTTTAAGGGTTGAAATTGAACTTTTCTAAAATAGGGACTAAATTGAAAATTTGTTAAAACTGAAAATAAAAGTTTAAGGGCTGAAATTAAACTTTTCTAAAATAGGGACCAAATTGAAAATTGTTAAAACTGAAAAATAAGAATTCAGGGGCTGAAATTGACTTTTCCAGAATCTTTGGGCCGATTCATTTTAAAACATAAATTTTGGGCTGTTCTTCTTTTAAAAACCGAACTTTGGGCTGAAATAAATGACTTTAAAATTTGGGGGACTAAAATAACCTAACTTCTAAACTAGGGGCTTAAAAATAATTTTTCAAAAATCAATTTAAATAAAAAATCTCTCTCTCTCTCTCATTCGCGTTCAAACGCGAGGGCGGAGGGGAGGAGGCGACGGGGAAGGGGGCTTCGCCCCTCCCTCTGATTCCAGCCGGCGACGGTGACGGCGTCGCCGTCGCGAGGCGGCGCCGGTGGTGGAAGGTGGTGATGGGGTGGTTCGGCGTTCGGGTTGGAGAGAAGCCGAGACTTGGAGGTGCGGTTCTCTTAAGTTTCCCGGCGGCGAACCGGTGAGAAAGTGGTTCGGGATCAAGGTAAGTTTATGGGTTTTCTTATTTCTGGGTTTTGATTTTGTTTTGGGGTTGATTTGGAGGCTGCCCGTTTGGTGTGGGTGGCGGTTCGAAGTCGGGGATGGTAGATGAATTTGGGTGTTCTCGTGGTGGCTTGCAGGAGGTGTTGGTTGTAGTGAGGTGGTGGTGGCGTTGATGCGGTGGCTTGCAGGAGGTGGCTGTTTGATTGGGACTGGATTGTGGGGTGACGGCTGCAGCTTGGATGTTGGTGTGATGGCTCGTGTGGGTGGTTGCAGTGGTGTTGGAGGTGGTGGTTCTAGGTTGTGGGATGGATGGGTGACTGCAGTGGTGGAGCTCGTGTGGTGTTGATGGTGCTGTGTGCAGTGGTCTGTGAGTTGGAGGTGGTGGGGTTGATGCTAGAAATTGATTTTCTAGCATCACACATGAATCTCCAACATTATTGATGCTAGAAATGGGTGTTCTAGCATCAGTTGTGAGCTGGAGGTTTTTCCAGCACGAATTTCAGCTGGGTTGGAGGTGGTGGCTGGTTTGATTGTGTGCAACTTCATGTCAGTTCCTAACACCATTGTGATCTCCCAGTTGATGCTAGAAATTGATTTTCTAGCATCAATTGTAAGTTTCCAATTTAGGAAGGTGGCTGGAACTCACTGCATTGAGTGAAAAATTTTGGAGAATGTAACATTTCTTACCCAGTTGCTTGGACGCTGCGTGAGTGAGGGGAAGGAGAAATGGGGTATATGAATAGTAAAAATTCTAGGGCATTAAATGGGCCAGAAAATTGGGCCGGGAGAATTTTCTGATTGGACCTAAGGAATTTTCCTACATGGACTTAAAGTGAATTGGGCTAAAATAAACTTATTTGGACTAATGAAATTTTGGACCCGAAATAATAATATATCGCATTAAGTTTCGGATTTAAAACGATAATGAAGTTAATAAATTAAAGTATTTGAAATTGGGCTCGTATCTAATAAATTTAAATTAATTTGACAACGACTAGACGAACGCGCTTTTATTTAAAACTTGAGGTTTAAGATTTTGCGACACGTTTTTTTTTTTTAAGAAACATAAATAAAATTTTCGGTCGCTACAACTAGACTAAAACTTCTATTTGAAAGAACACCAAACAGATTGTTTTGAGTCTTTTGACTGTGTGATAATGACTGTAATGGCAGAACCTACATTTTACTATTATTGACTTGTAAGCAGTCAGCTTGATTGTTACACGTGCACAATCTACACAAACCTGTGATGCATAATAATTTTCAATTTAGTTTAATATATAAGCAGAAGTACATGCCCAAGCCATTAATAGCCTTATCACAAGTGTTCCGCAGAGAATAATTTGGGTAAGATTTGAAAAATTAAACATCATATTGTATTTTTCCATTTTTCTTTTCCTATTGTTGATGGATAAAGGATTTACCTATTATCTCGAGTTACGCGAGGACGTCAATCATCAACCAATAATTCATTAAGATAGAAGTATTTTTATAAACTATTGCTCCAGGAAGCCAATTACACTGAGAACCCAGGAGCACTGTGCTTCAGCAGACTCGCGGAACTTATTCCCTATTCAAGCGAGAGAGAGAGAGAGAGAGAGAGACCTAAAAAGGGATATTGTCCATTTAAGATACCACTTAATAATAATTTTTCATTAGCCAGGACATGAGATTCTAAATAGTGAAGCGACCAAACAAGAATGTTACAGCTAAAATAATTCATAAAGAAGGGTTCTATTTTGGGGGAGAAAAATTACTGTATTTTGGTTTCAAGTTTTGCCTCGCTTGTTATGCTAATGGTGATGAATTATTTATAATTTAATATTAAAAATGATTAACAGGTAAACTTTCCAACACCCTCCAAATTCCAGATCTTTAGCCATATAGCAGAGAAAAGCATGAATGAACAATCTGATCTGGATAAATCACATTTTTTCACATTAGTTTGCAATTGTATACATTTAAGGCACAAAATTTTCCCTTTATGGCATAATAACATTCAAGATAAATAAAAAAAGTAACATGTAAGAGTTATATGTCACCCAAGAAACCTTGCAAATTGTACTAGAAAATGAGCAGGAAGCAATAATAGAATCCTACCAGGGAGTATTTGCGACTTCTGAAGGCAGGCAGTCTCACTAAGTGGCTGATATGTAGTCTATATTGTAGTGCTCCTATCACGTTGCTTTCTTCGAAGCATTGGCAAAGTTAATCTTAATTTTCATTTATATGTTCCCTTTTAGGGTCTATCATATTGATTTAAATTATAGGAATGAATATTTTTTAATATGGCTTACAAGGAATTTAGGGCTCATTGATTTAACTGTATCTCTAACCTTTGTGAGAACGGAAGTAACACCATCAACTTAATCGACAGAAAGACACACACACACACAATGAGCACCATTTTGCCCCAGCATTTAATGTGAAATCAGGAGAAGAAAAAGAACACATACCATTATAACCTGACAAGATGCATAGATTGCCGGATTCTCCAACCTTCATAATTTCAGCTCGTGCTGCCAGTAAGCCGTAGTGCAAGTAACTGTTCATCAAATACATGTCATAAATTATATATAGAGGGACATAAAAGACAATTTCCTCTATACAAAAAGAGTAAATTCTAAATCAGAAATTATACTCTTAATGAAAGGAACGAAAAGCTCAATCATTTAGCAAGATAGAGTAGCTACATAGGGGGAGATGAATTCCGTGGAATGCTATTCCAGGAGTCATCCTCTAAAAAGTACAACAATTAATTTATCAGAGAGATAGAGATAAACCTGTGGACATAAAGGTTATATTTTCTACCCTTGAGATACATTTCCTGCACATAAGTATCCTCTCCATCTGATAACCTAGGAGCCTTTGCAGCATCAGCATCAGAGATGGCATATGCCATTTGTACAGATCCACCTCCAAGATCAACCACTCCAACAGTAGACGGATATTCTTTACCCAAATTTCCTAGTAGATAGTTGATTGTCACCTGCATGGACATGAAAAAATTCTAAATAATTCCACAACCACAGCTGGTAACAAGTAATAATATAGCAACATAACATAAAAAATAATAATAATAATCCAATCGATGTTACTTGTGTGCCTTTCTACCGCAATTTCCATGACATTTAAAAGTGTACAGCTTTACAATGGCAATTTCCTCCAGCCATGGCATCTCCCCCCCCCCCCCCCCCCCCACCCACCCACACACAAATCTTCTCTCTCACTTTAAGTAAAGCTCATCAGCCATAAGAAAATGCTTTAGCACGTGGGTGCATCTTGATTTGAAGAGTAAATGTTTGTCACCTTTTATCCTGTAACTTGTTAATCCTAAACTTTTAACTATATTAAAATGAAACACAAACTGAGATATCTATAGAGGCTGGAAATTAGATACTGGTAGCTCAATTTATGCGGCCAGATCTTAAACGTGCAGTTCCGCTGCAGGTCAAATAAACAAGTCTTGTAAAATTCTGGTAACATCATAAACAATTTCTCTTTTTTAAGCATCTCTTTCTTTTCCTTTCGCTGGAAACTTCCAATTTCATTAGTTACCATTCCCATAATTCTACCATTCAACAAAACAGAAATTTAGCAGTTTTCCACAATTTTTTACTTCTTTATGACAATTGACACTTTGTTGTTCTATACAGTAAAATTAATGATCATATTGCATCTGGGATTTATTCATAAATAATTCAACTGCCTCACCATTGACCTTCCAAGCTTCTTTCTTGTAGTGTACCAAAAGAGAGAAGCACATTTATTTCATTATGAACAGTTTGGGAACCAGAAGTATTATATGCTCATGAAAAAATATTTTACAATGACATACCCATTGATAAGCACCTTCCTGATTTCCATCAAGAACGGTGACCCAATCTGCCTTGGACTTGAATGTGCCTCTGTTCTTCAAAAGATCCTTTACCTTTTAGCAAGGATTTTCGAGTTAATAAATATTTAATGAAAAAAAAATTAAAATGAAAAAAAATGAGGGAAAATCTTAAGGATGAAATACGCTCACCGCTTGCAATATCCTGTCTGGCGTATCGCCATATAGTTGCCTAAGACCTGTGGTTGCCTGTATAGACGTCATAGTTAGTAATCCACATGAATGGCTCAGCAATAAAAATTAAAAATTAATGACATGAAGGTACTGAAGCAGAAAACTGCTAACCCCGACTCTGATTGGTGTATCATGTTGCAATTCTCTTGAAACTGCAGCTTCTGCTTTCTCTAAAAGCTCTAGCAGAGAGTGAGCAGCTGCCTTGGGGTCATTGGCAAATGAACTCAAACCTGGTTTTTTCTATAATATCAAAATTAGATTGAGACATGAGAAACACAGAGTATGAGGAAAATAAAAAGAAGTTTTTGAACACTGATTTTTCTATGACATGTTTGTGCATTTAATTACACGTATAAAATGTTTGCGTTTACGTATTCATAAACACACACTCATATAAACAGCAGTTCTTGTAAGTTTTAGCCCACAGGCTCAGTGCAAATGCTATAGGTCATACAACAACAACAAGACGAAGTCAAGCCTTATGTCCACTAAAATCTGTGGGTCGACTACATATATCATTTCTGCTACTCTGTCGATCATTAATATATCAATGAAGTTAAATCTTTTGCAATCACATCAGACCGCATTAACTTCGGTATCTCTCCCTCTCTTACTAGCTCTTTTAGATCACATCACTTCTGCCAATAAGAGCTTCCTAAGGCATACGCCCAACACTATAGTCTATAAAAATGAAAAAAAAACAACTCATTTATATGTAAATTACTCCCTCTCCAGGGAGAAATACAATCATTCAGAGCTATATTTAAGCAAAATGTACCATTAAATGGAGGCAACAAAGCAATCATAACAGCATATAACATCATAAATGCATAGTAAAGGGCATTTTCTGGTCCCCCTGAGCAGATGTATGGGTTGCTACACAATATGAACAAGGTTTTTAGCATCCTTATATTTTTTCAATAGAATTAGAGCATGACAAAAGAAAGTTTAAGTCAGTTACTCAATGGATGTGGAAAACTTACCTGCACAAAAAGCTCGAGTTCTTTACCAATAGGAATAAGATCCAATTGCTTGTCAAAGCAAAAGACGTGGACCCTACTATCAGAACTTCCAGCATCAAAAATCACAGCATAGCCTCTGGTTTTGGGATTCGGAGAGAACTTGCGAGGAAAGGACTCTATTGAATTGGCAGGGTTGCGCGATGGCATGAGAAAGCACAGAAGAGTGATGAGTATGACAGGGACCGAGATCATGAGTATGGCACCACGATATCTCTGTATCTTGTCATAGACTGTCTCATGTCTGGTTCGCCTCGATATTTTCTCCATTTGAAGTAGCTCGGCTTGGCCTTGTTGTGACTCTAAAAGTTCAGCAGCCGATGGAGATCGATATCGGATCTGACCATTTCCTGCCGTCTTCAGTGCCTGCGTCTCCTGTCCCGACTCCAGCTCTATTTCCTCTGTATTTTTTCAAACTAATATTATAGGGGAAATGGAGTCACTAAGCAACAGCAACAGCAACAGCAACACCAACAACAACAACATGCGAAGTGAAAATCGTGTTGCAGATAGCGGCAACTAACTGCTTCCAAGCAAATCCCATTAACTACAATGCTTGTCTAATGATATATATGACTGAATCCTTTTTCTAGTAATTCGTACTTTGTATTGCTTCTGGGCAATCAAAATACAGTTTCATTCAATAAACTATGCAAGTCCCTACTTCAATCATGTCAAATCAGAATTGAAAACCTCGACTTATGCATCTGGCCAACTCCTGGGAACCGTTTCAACTATGAACTATGATCTAAGCATATCAAATCGCATGAGTTTTCACCTTTTCCTATAGAATTTCGCAAACTGAGGCCAGCCAAATACAGTCTGATTACAGTTCTCTCATAAATTTCGTGGAGAACTATCAAAATATCCCACATTAGTGAAGTATCTTTTGTGAAACCAATCACACCCCTCCATACATTTATTTTTCCCCTACTGAAACACGTAATTAGATATAACATCTGAAAACGTTATTAAATCCAAAGAAAACGCATGTGCCGTATACGGATAGTGACATAGAGAGACAGACAGCCCACCATATGCCTGATCCAAATCAGAAGACGGCAAAGTAAAACTTCAATTGCATTCATACAATTCAGTATCAGCAAGCATATAGATGCATTTTAACAGATCATACAAAAACTAACCATTCAATTAATCAATCAAGCAAGCAACGAACAGATAGATTATAAACATATTCAACAATAAAATGAACAAAAACAACAAACCCACTTCCCCAAAACCTGCAATTTCACTGCAATCAAACCCAATATCCATAACCACCTACAAATAATAGTGGCGCTTAACACATTATAGAGTAAATTCAATATATTTAAATTCTAGTGACCTTGAAATCTCTTGGGTGACAGGCACAGGTACAGAGCATTAAATGCTGATGATCAACGATCAATTACAGCCTTCTTCTCATATCTCCCAAACAAGATATGAAAAGATTTCAGCGGTACCACATCACACCAAATTTCATCACTATATCTCCCAAGAATGAAGTTTACTAGAACCTGCTTTGTCACATTTACCTTCCCACACTCCTTCAACCAAGTCATCCTATAAGGCCTAGGGTGTTGTTGCAAAGGTAATCCCAATTTTTTAACCATAGTGATGCTAGCCAAGTTTGACATGTGCTCCTTATCAATAGCTAAACTACATATCGCACTAACCACAAAACACCGAGTTTGGAAAATAAATCCCCAATCATAATCCATCCTTAACGTAGGCGTAATCAAGAAAACTCAAGAAAAGAATTGGATGAGTGAGAATTTAATTCAAAAAAGTGATTTTTGAATTTGGATTGAATTGGACTGAACAAAAATAGATTTTGAATTTAGAAAAGAAAGTACGATATTTGGACAATTTTCAAGAAATAAAAAAAAAATGATTTTTTTTTTGGACGTGAACAGTACCCTATGAACAGTAATTTTTTTTAGTTAACTCGAAAATTGACTACGAGAACAACAAAACAAACGGAAGTTGATTTAGATATTAGATTAGCCCAAAAACAATTTTTGAATTTATTTTCTTTTGGAATTTTTGGATCAAAGACTCAAAATTTTTACTGGACATAAGAACACGAAGAACAAAACAAAAGAGTCAAAAAGAAGAAAAAAAGATAGAACCTGAATCTGGAGCCTGAGTTCTGATACCACTTGATGAGATCCCGGTTGGGGGAATCGCATGAAACTCGCGGAATGATTTGAAAACGCCGAAAAAGTCCAAATTCAAGTTGTAGATGATAGGATCTCGACCCGCAAATTATTGAGTCAAATAACCAAACAAGAACGAAATTTGAAAGACCTCTTGATTACAAAACTAACGAACCTCGATTTGCGAACGCCACAAATGGTGCCTAATCCTTTGATAAGTTCTAGGTTTGAACGCCACAAATATATCAAAATATTTGATAAGTTCGAAAGTTCATTGAAGAACCATGGAAAGAAAAATCTCAATTTTATAATGTCAAAAGTCTTATGTTTACAATGAAAAATAAATCTATTTATATTAAAGCAATAAACCTTAAAAAATATGAAAAATACGATATCAAAGAGTCCTAAAATAACAAACTTGTCAAAAATAAGAATTCTAACCAAAATAAAATACTTTATGAAAAATTATAGTTTCTTCTAATTATAGCATGCGTCAGATCATATCAATTCTATTTCATTTTCATTACATGGAGCTTGATCTTTAGATAATACAAAATAATTAGCTAAAAGTAATGTAACAGGTTTGCTATCGTGTATGTCAAATCTTTTCAACACTTATGAAACATAAGGAGATTGATGCAAAAACAAAGCAAATTTTGACCTATCTCTTTCAATTTTCATACCTATGATTCTCTTAACCTTACCTAGATCTTTCGTATCAAATTCATCATTCAACTTTATTTTTATCTTACTTAACCAATTTTAAAGTGATACTTTCTATTTTAAATAGTCAATTTTTAAAATTATGTTCTAAGATACTCTTTAAATTGACAAGAGCAAAACCCACTCTCTATAATTAAATGCATTCAAATTATTTTAATTTTTAATGTAAAAAAATAAAAAATAATATAGAGAAAAGTTAGTTAAAATAAAAGATAGAAAAAATAATAAATATTTTTTAGAGTAGTAAAATTAAGTTAAATATAAAGAGTTTGTTGGAGTACTTTAAAATTCCAACTCTCTAAATTTATAGATGCTCTCCAAATGATAGAATATGCTCTTTAAAAATGGAGAGTCTCTCGGAGATACTCTTAGTCATTTTTATTATATTTTAATTTTATTATTATTTGGTGGATTCAATTGATGGAACATTCTTAGTTACGTTGATATTCTTATGGTAAAAAAAAATTTGAAAGATAAAAAATAAGTTCGTTCCAAGTTTTTAATAAGTAATGATAGATTTAGGAGTTGTTTGAATGTTGACCCATGAGCAGTTAGAAATATCTCTATTTACTATTTAATAAGTAAATTGCTAAGAATTCAAGGTAAGTAAACATTCCATTGACTTCAAACATTACGTTACATTGTTATATATATAACATGCATGAAGTTTCATGAAATAAACAGTTTTTAAATGTTAATGTGGCAAGGAATATTTTAAAAAGTTATGTATCCTGATTTTTTTTTTTTTCCGAATAGGTATATGTCTATGATATGAAATGTATGAGTGAAAAATTGGGGGAGAGATCGGTGCAACCGATCAATATTGAATGTTTTATATTAATTGCATTGAGTACCATCGGGATATTTAAAAAGTTCTAAATAATAATTCCCTACTGCATTTTTAATTGGTTAGATGATACACTAAATGAGCTCTTAACGTTCAATGTTTTAAAGAAAGGAAAGAAAATGGGATACATAGGGAAAATTTGTTTATTATAAAGAAGTGCATATTTATATCATAAACCTACATCATATGCACTAGGTTTGTTGCATTAATTCATTCCATGTTACCCTTCCCATTTTTCAGATGATGAATGCAAGATGATTAATAGAGATGACTACTTGTGGTGAAATAGACTTAGTGCTAACACATTTAAATATTGACTTCGTTTTGAAATAAAGTTAACAGTTAATTCAATTTTCTTATGCATTCATTAAGTACATAAAAAATTCTACAGATTCTTTTCATAAAGGAAAGTCATAAATCTTTATTAGTTTAAAGAAAAATTTAGCTATTTTTTTTTTCCTGAATTTATGATTTGAAGAGAACTAAATGATAATACTTCTAAGTTTAGGGTATCTAGATTTAGAATGTTACAGTTTGATTTAGAGCTAATTATTTTCAAATCGATTCTGTAGACTTTATATTTTTATTTATAATTAAAGATATTATATAGAATATTGAGTCATGCCACAAGAAATCACTTCGCAATCATCTAGTAAGATTGGATTTTATTTTTGAAATGAATGACTCTTATTAGATTCATAAATGTTGTTGTAGTAGAGAATCAAGATGTTGTAGTAATAGTATAAAGTTATTAATTATTTTGAGTGAATTGTTTGTATTTCAGTACGTCTCCTATTACTACTTTCACTCACAAAGAAATATATAAAGCGAAAAATGCTTCTTGTAATAGGACTGTACATATACATCACCCTCACAAATAGGGGGGCCTGCGCCAATAAAAAAAAAGCGTGGGTCGCCCTATTTGTGAGGGTGCTGTACAGTGTGCTGTAAGGCACATTGTATATGAAGCACTTCTCATATAAAGCTCACCCGCGAGGTTAGACATTACTTGAACAATAGGTACCCATATAATCATGGTCCCATATTCAATTACTTATCTTTTTGTATAGAAAGAACCTAGATATGTTAAATATTATGGCTGGATTGAAAATTAGACACTGATTTGGTAGTTGAATAAGCTAATGAATACAAAATGTGTTTTTAAGTCTATAATCAACATAAATGACACACTAAATTTGAAATTTGACAATTTCTTACTTGAACACCTTGGTATCAAAAATAAGGTCATGTTTCCATCCCTCCAAAATAAAATTACTTAATTAATTAAATTAAATTAAAATTAAAAATCGTACTCCTCTCCCAATTTCTATTCAATTGCTTATCATTTTTCTACAGCTTAAACGTTAAGGTCATGTTTTCATCCAAAAATAAAATAAAATTAATAATAATTGTTATCCTATTAAAATGAGATTGTTATATGAAGACACGTGGAGGTATCCTACGAGGACACTTGGCCCAAAGTCCTTTGATCTAAGTGTCCAACAAAGTCCGAAATCCTTATCTTCAGGACGAAGTGCCTTCATACAATGCAACGAAATACTGTGTACATGGCGAACCTCTCTATCGAACCGATCAACATCCGAGATCCCGCCTCATGTACCGAGGTCCCCAATACAAACAAATCTGGAGAATATCTTTGAGAGTAACTGATGGGATATCTGTGATTAATTAACTACATGCTAGGAGTAGGGTGGCTGAGCCATTGTCATTGTATTTAATTTAATGAATGAGTGATTGAAAGTCTAAATAGATAGGATGTTGCCACGTGAATATAATCCAACGGTAGGCAGTTTGGTCATCTTGCTATAAATATCAAGTCTTGTAATATTATTAAATATGCTTAACTTGATATTGAAAGAGGATACAAACAAGAACTCTTGACAATATAAACATTGTTGTGAGAATCTCCATCTTGTTCTTATATTCCTATTCGAATTACAAAATTGTCTTAAGATAAACCAATATCATTTACAAGCCATTATTCATACGACACAATAATCACCCGTTAGTAATCCGACTCGTCATTACATACCACAATTCCGATCTTGTTTCCAGCCATTCCACTGAAGTTCATACACGTGTCACGAATCTGATACTGATATCTGTTGGCAATATTATTTGGGATCAACAACAATAACAACAACAACAACAACAACAATAATAATAATAATAATAATAAAAATCATACTCCCCTCCCAAATTCTATTCAATCGCTTATCATTTGTCTATCCTACACTCCATTTCCAAAGGAGGGAGGGAGGGAGAGAAGGACGATACAGGAGAGAAAAGAGACATAGCTACTCATCATTTCCATTAATTAATAAGAAGGTAATAGAAATCAGGGAGAAAAAAAAGGACGATAAAAGAGAGAAAAAAGACATAGCTACTCATCATTTCCATTAATTAATGAGAAGGTAATAGAAATAAGGTGATTGAAAAAAAGTGACAAAAATTCTAAAAAATAACAGAAATTTTGAAAAGGTGACAGAAATTCAAAAAGTGAAAAAAAAGTAATAAATTAAAAAAGTGACAAAAATTAAAAAAAAAAAAAAGTGAGAAAAAAGTGACAAACATTTAAAAAGTGGCAAAATTCAAAAAAAAAAAAGTGACAGGAATTAAAAAAATCAACTAAACATAGAACATAACTTAATTTTAGAATCTCGACTATGTTTAAGGTGGAAGTGACAAAAAATCAAGAAAGTGACAGATTTTTTTTTTTAAAAATGTAATAAATTTACGTTTGTATCAATAATTCAAAATCACTTTACTTTCTCCACGTGAAATGCATGACCCGTCACATGTACTCACGTATGAGATCATACACCACCATCGATCTGCATTGCCTAAATATTTCGGTACAATAAAAAAAGAAAACTTTCTTAAAAAAAAATGTTCAGATTATACATATTTGATTAAATAAATCCTAATTAAAAACTTTCTTAATCTTGTATTATGGAGATTAACGTTAAAGAACTTGTATTTGGTAATTCGTCGGGTCATTAGAATTCTGGGCATCAAAATATATTCAATCAAATCGTATGTACATATACATATACGTATACATACTTATATGGCTATATATATATATATTATTATTATTATTATTATTATTATTAAGAGAAATTATACCCAACAAGAAAAAGATCGTTGGTGTCTTCAACTGGGAAATTAATCACCCCCGTCAGCTGTTGCTGCAAGATTCTACCATGCCTGACTCCGTTTGAGGTTGAAAATGGAGTAGAGGGATAAATTTTGTGAGGAAGAATGGAGAAAAATGTAGTGGGTTTGAGATGTTTGGTGGGCTCAGGTAAGGGCATTCAGTTTAGAAAATGGGGGATGGGGATAGGGTAGGGTGGGTTGAAAGGAGTGGGGTTTGGACGTTTGGTTTGATGTTTTTATTTTTCCCACTTTTTTATACTATTTAGTCAAATCACATTTAATTAAGAATGTATAAGGTATTTAAATTTTTTTAGAGAGAAAAAAAAAAATTCTAAAGTGACATTTTTGCAAAAATGATTAGAAGGTGATATTTTTGAAAATACCAATTCAAAGAGTGAGATGGGTGCAATTTCCTCATTATAAATAATTGAGTTGGAATCAAATTGTCTTTAGCGGACATTGGGAACCTTTTAAATTGAAAGTTAGTGCAAGAGTAAATGACTCTGATATAAAGATTACATGTGATTGCTGATGGGTTGAATGGACAAGTCACAAAATAATAGCATATTCTTTCTTGGGGAAAGTAGATGAATATTGGCAAAAAATGTTTGAAATAATATGTGAAAAGCCTTTTTTTTTTAATGTACATACTATTGGCCAATCTAGATATTGTCCATCGTGAGATAGGAACACTATCGCACGATAGAGATTTCATGTACCATGGTGTCATGTGCCCATAGTTCAATGATTGTACACTTTAGAATGAAGAAGTGAAATTTTCTAGAAATTAAAAAATTTCTTTAATTCAATAAATAAAATCGTCTAGATGTTCGTGTGTATGTTATATCAGGAATAAATGATTCAAATTTTTTTTACCTAAATTCGATGGTCAATTTTTGAATAAATTATGAATCACGAACTTCTAGCTTTTTGGATTACGAACTTCCAACTTTTTAATTCCAAGAACTTGATGTTCAAACCTCCAACTATTCTATGACATTCTCCAATGTCAAGACTATACCGGTGGGTTGACACTTTCTTTTAATTAAATCAAGAAACTAATTCTTGACCTGGACAATTGAAAAAAGTAAAAAAGATAATTGTTCCACTCATTTTATCTCTCCAAATTTGAATACTATGAAATTATGTATTATGATTGTTGTAGGATTTTTATTCAATCCCATTTTTTTAATTTCTAGGTTCCATCTAGTCTATATTTATAGACATAGAAGAGTTTCAATCATTATAAAATAATAATTTCGCTTTCAAATAAGAGTTCTAATTAAAATCCAAGTAGGAGTTTTAATTAAAGTCCAAATCCAATTAGTTTACATTTACTTACATGTGTAGTCTTAGAACTTCAATTACAATTATAATTAAGTTTACAACTTTAATAGTAATTACAACTAAGTATAAAACTTTATTGTAATTACAATTAAATCCAAAATTGTTATAATTACCGTAATTAAATTTCAATACTTTATGGAGCTACCACATGGACCTGATCAGACATATATTATCCAACCTCCAATAATTAGATCATGTCTAGTCGGCCTTGGGCCATTCAATTTAATTATTAGTCTTTGCTTTTTTCACTAAAGGCAAAAGACTGAACTCTTGGAATATACAAGATCACAGAAGTCAATAAATCTGTAATACTTTCTTTTGAAATGTCGTATATGTATTTTATCCTCGTCCGAAATCCGATAATTAGGTACGAGTATAAATGACCATTTTGCCCTTCTAATTATTCTCACTAACTTAAGTTTCTTTTTTTTCAACGGTCTCGTGAACTAATCACAGATGTCGAAATTTAGTCATCGCTAAACATTGAGTTCAGAGTTTAACCGTTCAACAAAAAATACTTAATTAGTCACTCTATCCATATTTTAGGGCGATGGTTCCCGACATGAATTCATGTTCTCTACTTCACTCATTCTCAAGTTCCCAACTCATCGAGATATTTGACCAATCAAAGTGATATCACTCATTGATGAATCAATGAACCATTAAAATCACGAAAAGATATACATAATTCTGCTAAGGGATTTAGATGTAATACACAACGATCAAGTGAAATTTAATTCTCCGCACGATCATGCTATAGAATTAAATTCGACACACGGTCCATTCAATACACTCCAAGTGTACTAGTGTCACCTTTAACTATTTCTGTGATAATGATAAATCACAAACATGAATAGTGAATCAGTTAATACTACAACCTTTCAGTACGAGGTGACAATCCTTATACATTGGTTGTGAACAATTATTTATAATCAAAATATAAGTTGTATCACACTGTACTTCTCAACATAAGTACCTAACTTATATTATCACAAGTAATCATAGACACTTTTATTTGCATGTTCAACAATAAATAAATGCAATAAATAAATAAAAATAATAATTTATTTATTATAAATAATTATTTTATCATAGCAAAATAAACTATATGTGCACACAACCCAACAAATCTCCCACTTGCCCTAGAGTATATGTGTCATGTCTGGCAACCTAGTGTCTTGCAGATGTCCCTCGAAAACCTTAGCCAACAGGCTTTCAGTAAATGAATCTACAAGTTCATTCTAGTAGCAATCTTACTAACAACCACATTTTCTCTACAAACTATATCTCTTAAGAGATGATATTTCTGTTCAATGTGTTTACCTCTCTGATGACACTTGGTTCTTTAACACTTGCCACAGTCCCATTGTATCTTAATGCAGTGTATAGGGCTATACAGATGCAAGCACCACCTCGATGTGTAAGGATTTTCTAAGTCATACAGTTTAGTAGCTTCACAAGCTGCCAAATACTTGGCATCAATGGTAGAATCAGCAATGCATGATTGCTTGATATTTCTCCAAATAGTGGCCCCACCATCAAGTGTAAACAACGATACTGATGTAGACATGTGATAGTCTTCATCACTATGGAAGCCTGAATCCTTTTAACCTATTGAAACAAGATATAACGAGGAGCATATAATTTCTTATTCTCTGGAGGTACTAAAAGATATGTTTTATCGTCATTTAATGTTTCGATCCCAAGGTTAAATAGATATTGACTCACTACACCAACAATATGACAAATGTCAAGTCTATTGCACAGCATGTCATATATGAGACTACTTACTGCCAACGCATAAGGTATCCTACTCATACACTCAATCTCTTTAGGAGTCCTAACGAATTGATCCTTAAAGAGTTGGATTCAATGCCTAATGACAGAATCTTGCGTAGAAAATCTAACATGTATCTTGTCAACTTATGAGACTTAGGACAAAGCAATCATCTTATTCTTTTGATCTCTCAAGATCTGCAACCTAGAACATAGCTGGCTTCACTAAGTCCTTCATATGAAACTGTTTGGCCAACCATGCTTCCGTAGATGATGACACACCCATATTATTTTTAATGAGTAAATATCATCTACACAAGTACAACGAAAAATACAATTTTATCTTCTATCTTCTTATAGATACAAGATTTATCAAAATTTTAATTAAAGCCAAATGTTTTAATTACTTTGTTAATCTCTATTCCAGGATCTCGATGTCTGCTTCGATTTATAAATGGATCGTTGCATCCACATCATTCATAATCTCCTTATATAAAGTCAGATCATCAACTTGTACCATGGAGATCCCATATTGGACCCTCAACTCGACAAGTACCTTAAAGGTGAATTGATAATCTTCCAACTTTGTCTAAAGGATGATTGATCTTGGACTGTGACGACATTTGGAACGTAATATTTTTATCAATGTTGGCGCTACCACTAGTTGACACCATTACCTTCAACTTTCTATTGATCTATTGGATCAGATGACAACTCATCTCTCCTACTCAGATCACGCTGTCCAGGTATATTTGAAACCATGGGATGTCTGCCCTAGGTTGTGTTCCAGGAATTTGATTGGATAGAATTGCTCCAGCTCATTTCTTCCAACACAATCTTATTCTTGGACTGATAATCATTGATATACTTATCCTCCAAGAAAGTTGCATTTGTGCTAATAAAAACCTTGTTATCTAGAAGACTATAAAAAATTATCCATTGGTATCTTTAGGATATCCCATAAACAGTTATATCTCTAACCTAGACTCTAACTTTTCTACATTATCTTTCAACACATAAGCTGGACCCCCTAATCTTGGATGTGATGCAAACAGGACTTGAATCCATTCCATAATTTCAGGAGAGTCGTAAGAACGGACTTAGAAGGAACTAAGTTAGAACATATCCAACTATTTTTCAGTATCTATCCCAAAATGAGATAAGTAGAGTTGTGAAACTCTTCACTAACCTAACCAAATTAATAATGTCGTGTTTTTTTTTTTTTTTTATCAAAAATGCTATTCTGTTGGGGTATGTCGAGCGTATTCAATTAAGAAACAGTACCATTTTTCTATAGAGTTGTCCCTAAATTCTCCCGAGATGTATTCACCTCCTCGATCAGATCAAAGTGTGTTAATACTCTTACCCAAATATTTCTTTTTCCTCAAAATTATTTGACATTTAGGCCATTAGGTAAATGTATTTGAATCTAGAGTAATCATCTGTAAAGAAATACTCATAGTTCTCGTTCTCAAGTGCATTAACAGGTCTACACATATCAGAATACACTAGTTCCAATACATCTTTGGCTCTATTTGCTTTTGTCCAAAAAAGGATATCTTGGTCATATTACATTCCAAACAAAAATTCCAAACTGACAGTGGTTCGATCTTAACCGAGTTGAGAGGACCATCTCTAGTTAGTTTTTGTAATTTGTTAAGGTTGATTTGTCTAAGACACCATAGATATGTATCACTAGTATGGTACGACATTTTATGGTGTAGAAGAGTAACATTTTTTTTCGTATGTGTAATAATTTAAAATATAAAGACCGTTAATCAAATGTCCAATTCAAATAGGAATGTTATTCATTAAAATGCTAAGCGTATCAGACGCTGATTTTATAGAATAACATTATCCTATTAAATCGAAAACAGAAAACAAATTTCTGCTTCATTTGCTAGACATAATAACAGTCTCTAAGAATCAAGCTCTTATACTATTGAAATAAAAACAAAATACTCTCTCTTGCAAAAACTATTGATTTTGTGCCAACAATAATTTTAAACTGACTTCACAGAGTTTTTACTTTCCTGAAGCACCTACATCAACATATAGATATGATTAGTGGTTCTAAAATCTACAACTCAGGAATTTGAAGTGTCAACCACTAAACAATACTCAGTAACGAAAAACCTTACCCACACCTTGCTTTCTAGCTAGTGCATCTAGGCAGTCTTTTTTCAGTGTCCTTTTCGTCCACAGTTGGAATATTTGCCTCAAGAGTTTCCATCTATTTTGATCTTTTGTTGCTCTCATCCTTATTGATAGCTTTCTTCCATTTTTTTTTCCTAATCTGCCTTTTTGGCTTGGAGCTAGAGGAGCCACCAAATGATGCACGAGTATCGCCATTGTACCCTTAAGGCCACTTTCCACATTACAACTCTATCATTAATGCAGATAATGGTATCTTCATCTTGTGCAAGTAATAATCCATAACAAACTATGAAAAATTATCTGATAAAGAATTCAATACCATGTCAAAAACTGAGTATCCTTGATAGATGGTTACATTCAGACTCTCAACCATGTTTGAAGTATGTGATCATAGTCAAATTATGAAACTTCACAAGCACTCTAGATTTCATACGGAAGTTCTATGAGGTACAAATGGCTTCAAAAGAACATTCCTACTTCGATGACCAAACATGCCCTAGATGGTCTGTAGTATCTCATGGGAGGTACTCTGATTTTCAAGCATTTGTTGTAACACTTTTGACATCTAAGTAAACATGAAACAACTAGCAATCTTGCCTACAGTCTCCCACTCAACATATCTAGACTTTTGGACTTGTCACATGGTGTTAGTAGGTTCATCAAGACATCTGTTAAATACAAAATTAAGTTTTTTTTCACATTGATCACAAACATTGAATTATGTTTCCAATCCACATAATTTTTCCCTATTAGTTGGTTTGGTTTTAGAATAAAAAAAAAATTAGCCAAGTGATATTTCGCATAAAAATTATCATACATTGTATATTTGAATTGACCAGCATATTGCTATAACATAGAAAAAATTAAATTTATTAATTCTAACTCGACATTTTTTATTGAGACGGAAGGCAAGAATTGTTTTAAGTTTTTCTTCATGGCTCCTGAACAATGCATTCGGATATTTGGAAATGCGATGCGACCCTTAATTCAAAGCATAAATATTGTTTCATTGTTCAAGAGAGCGACAGAAGCTTAGAGTGTTGAGGAATGTAATAAGTTCATGCTTGAAACAGGAAGTAAATCAATCCCGGCATGGGATTATTTAACAAATATGGGGATTAAACATCGGCACAATCACATTTTTAGGATGTCGAACAACGCGAATTCTCTCAATGCATTGTTCAAGAAGGATATAGAGTTACCAATTCTAGGAATGATTGAGAACATTCGTAGCAAGCTGCAGCAGTGGTTTTCTGATTGACGTGAAGAATCACAGAGTTGCACGAGCGTGCTGGCTCCGACTCAAGAGGACAAACTCTTCAAGGCTGCAGAGATTGCAAGAAAGTTGAATGTGGAACTACTGGATGAGTTTCGCTTCTCCATAAAATATGTACATAATACTGCATACATGGTGTACTTGACTAATAACACATACACTTGTAGTTGATTTCAGTTGGAGAGTTTTTCATATGAGCATATAGTCGTAGTGACTATATATCAAGGCTTTGCAACGATAATATTATGCTCTCCTTATTACATGGCCGATTCTTGGAGGGTAGTGTATCTTGAAACTATATTTTCTCCACCAGATGAAGTTGAGTGGGAAGTTCCCGACCACATTCTTCCACTTAATAGGTTGTTGCCACCAGAAGTTGAACCGCGTGGTCCTGGACGTCCACATACGTCTAGAATACCATCTACCAGAAAGTTTACTCGACTGTGTAGGTATGGCAGATGCAAAGCCATAGGGCATACTCGTCAAACTCATACAATTAGTTTTTCCTAAATGACGATTAGATCGATATATTAAACGATAATTGCATTTATTGTTCATTATTCAATATTTACATAAGTTTTACAATATTTACAATTATTTCATATTTACAAAAAAGAATAAAAAATCTACAATGTTAAATTTTGCAATATTCACAATTATTTTATAATTACAAAAAATAAAAACAATATATAATGTTTACATAAATTTTACAATATTTACAATTTTTTCATAATTATAAAGAAAACTCAATTTACAATGTGTACATAGATTTTACAATATTTATAATTATTTCATAAATAAAAAAATATTGTACGTCTACAATATTTATATATCACAATTATTTCATAAACAAAAAATAATATACATCTACAATATTTACAGATCACAATTAAATTCATATAAATCAGCCGCTAACTTATTCTTCCAATTTTGTATCCATGATTAGTTGATTTCATCAAAATTATGCTATACTAAAAAGCTCAATATATTTTATGGCGAATATGCCACAATCGTTGTTGCAATTGAATAATAATGTATTTGATCGGTACTGTGTAGTTACAAACTAAGTTTTAAATTTAAAAGAATTACAAATACTTACGATATGACATGTCTCGCCGTCATCGTGTCTCACACGATGGCTAGTCTGTCCTGCACGATAATCCCCGCTTGTCTAGCCATCATGAGAACGATCACAGCCACCGAAGCTAGGTTTTGGTCGAGTTGACCCTGTATCAGACATGAATGATCGGGATCGTACACATATATAGTCGAGTTTGCGAAGACGATCTGCACTGTAATGTAGTGATAATTCATGCACACTGGAATGTACTTATGTGTACAATCATCCCATGGCTTTTCCTCGACACTGGGTGACACCCCTATGACCTACACGAGCTGTACTCTGATATCGTGTACTGATTACCCAAAAGTTAGAGCGATGCATACTCAATGGTTTCGGCATGGAGGAACTCGGTGTTCAATATTACTTTACCAGGAATGTCAAATAACTTTAGATGTCTTTGAGCTCGATCGCGCAATAGGTCTATGGCATGGTCATTGTACTACATCATAAAAAAGGAGTTATTTCATTTAATAATTGCAAAATTATGTATAAATAGTAAATAACAATATTACTATTTCACTTATACTGTTGGCGAGCCAGGCTCTGAAAGTGGTGATGTCGTAGAACCACTTGAAAGCATCCGAGATCGTTTTTCCAGCGATCGTGTGGGTAGCTCTGAAAAAATAAACTGATAAAATGTTAAAAAAAGAGATGAGTTAGCATATTGTACTTTACTAAAATCATACAATACTTACCCGAGCAAAATTCTTTTGCACTCCGTCTCAAACGCTTTCCACTTAGCATGGTCCACCTCTCGAAATAGAATGTGGTACGTCCCGTCGACGAACCTCATCGTCTTGGCCTCAGCCGTGAATGAAGAAACCACGTACTGTGATGGCAATCTCAGTCTCTTGCCGACCACCTACTCCGCCATGTCAACAACACATTTCTTACTTGCAGTTACGACAGACGTCTTCTCATCCTCCGCCCCCGGACAGCCACTTTATTTGCCCCGAAAATCGCCACCTCCTAGGGGCTCAACACCTCATCGAGGCTGGCAACCCCCTCCTCCACCACCTCTTCCATTCCCATCGGGGTCATCCCTTCTGTCTTCCCCTCATCCGCCACCACTCCCGTCTCCTCCATCCACTCCCTCTCTGACATCCACCCCGCTCCATAGATTGTAAAAATGATTCTAGTGCATCATCTGACTCTACCTATGGGTGACCCCCCCTCCCTGTCACCATCTCAACCACCCTCTTCAGCCCTCCATTGCTTGGCGACTATATCACCTCGGAGTACTGTGAACTCATCCTGAAGGTCTACGAAGTGGCCATGTATTACTCTAACATCGTAGGATAAGTCGTCGACCCTCCCTATCAACAATCGTAGCACTCTCGTTGCAGCGCGTCAACATTCCCTGCAATGTATTTAGTCAGACAGGCATACAGATCATCAAACTAACGACTCTAACTGTCAACATGAGATCCATGTAGGAGCTGTCTGGATGGGGAAAACAAGATCTCCTCAATGGAGGTGATCTTAGATCAGTTGGACCGCGTTCCGACACAAATAACAACATTAAAAATTATTAACTTCATTAATAATTGCTAACTCACCCAAAATGCTGATCAATAAATTATATTCAATTCACTTGCCCAATCTCAGTCCAGGATCGAATTGGACATCTGGTCATCTTGGGTGTGCGAAACGGCGAATTCACGCACAAGGCCGTGAACTTCCTCCTCCATCGACGATGTCTACTAAGTTATTACTTCGAATTGACATATTGACATTTAAACTCGTTAACGATCATGTAATGAGATTTTAAACCATGAACAATATAAATTCAGTAGGAAAAATATTTTAACGTTGATTATGTTAAACATTTACCTACACCGCAGGGGTAATACATATGTATCATACTTACGCACGGACTCCTTGGGTTTCGAGTATGATCTAATGAAAATGTGTACGGTGTCCTCGAAACATCTCGGGCCCCACGAATAGTTGTTGAATCCATTGATGTCGTCAACGATCTCCAGATGAAAGAGGTTTTTCGCAAAATTATTATGATAACACTGCAACACGCTCTCCAGGATGTAGACCAACCCTAGCTTCAGCCTGTCTAACATCTGGTCACATCCCTTGATCGCGTCTAACAGTTGTTGCAGAAGCACTGTCCCTTGAAAATAATAGTCATGCAATCTGTTGCTTCCTTGAGTACCTTCACGAGCTACTTCATCGGCCGTAATCTTCAATCTGGCGATTAGTGCAAACTCGAACATGGAAGAACTGACGACTTTGCCCCCGAGATTGAAGTGGAAGGCATCGCCGTCGACTGGACTCAGCAATCGACATAGTCGTGCATCAAGTATTTGACCTGAGTACTGTACATCTCTCAACTGATACAAGGGCCAAAGAAAGGACTGGCATAGCATATCTGCATGTTGATCATCCAGCAGCTCCAATACAGTAGTAAAACTGTCAAAACTACTGTTCCAAGTAGCTTTCATTGGCATGTGTCTCAACTCTACGTCTAGATGGTAATCCATTTTGCAAATATTCAAATGTTAGTACATTGTACAAATGATAATTGAATAAAACACAATAGCAGAAAATGAGGTGAACCGAATTATAACTAATATACACAGGACGCATATTCATTTTAAATCGACAATAATAAAAATAAATTATTTATTAAAACAACAAAAAAAAAAAATTAAGAAAAAAATTAAAAAAATTAATAAAAAATAAAATTAATAATAAAATAAAAAGTTAAAGTTAAAGTTAAAGTTAAAGTAAAAGTACAAGTACAAGTAAAATTAAAATTAAAAAATTATTTTAATAAAACGAAGAATATAAATATTATTTAGGTTAAAAATTAATAAAAAGAAAATTAAAAGTCTGCAACTAACAATAGTTAAAAAGAATAAGAAAAATTTAAAAATTTAAAAAAAATGTAAATAGTTAAAAATTAGTAAAATTACATAATTAATAAAAATGAAACTTTTTTACCCTATTACCAAAAAATAAAAATAAAAATAAAAATAAAAATTAAAGAAAATTATTAAAATTAAATAAAGGATATATATATATATATATATATATATATATAGAGAGAGAGAGAGAGAGAGAGAGAGAGAGAGAGAGAATTCTTTCTAAGCATTTTATACATGCTTCTTTATAACATTCTAAGCATTTTGCTCTAAATTTTCTAACTGTATACCAATTACATAAATAACAAGCTACATTATCTGCTCCTTTATTTTTTTGCCAATTATGTAAACATTCTATTATAGTATTCCTTAAATCCATCTCTTTATCTAATTTTGATTCTTCTTCTATCATTATATTTGAAAATTCATCTATTATTTCATAATCAGATTCTTCTATATTGTCTATAGTTTTGTCTTCTATTGATATAATACTATAAATAGATTCTTGATCTGAAATATATTCATCTAATTGTATTAAGTTTTCATGAGTGCATTCTATCAATGTAGTTTTCTTATCATAATTATTTATTCTTTTTGGAGTCTTAGTTAAATGTTCATTACTATTACAAACATAACAACTAAGTTTATTCTTATAAATTCTTTCTGGTTTAAATTTTCTAACATGTCTTTTTTCATCTAAATAATGTTTTCTCTTATTAGATTTTCTAAGAAAATATTTGTTTCTGGTTGGTCTTTTATATTTTCTATCTTTTTTATATTTCTTTTTACCTGAGCTAAAGGCTCCATAAGTATGTAGGGTAAAAATATTTTTACAAAATTTATAATCTGTCTTCTTAAGTTGTTTTTGGATCTGTAATTCTACACATTTATCTTCTAGACATCTTATTACATGTTGAATTCTTTGTCCTATACTCCATTTTTTTCTCTGGTTCTTCTCTTACTGACGTTAGATTATTCCATTTATCTGTTATTTCTAATCCTAATGGTCCTGGTAATTTATGAAATAACTTATTTCCTAAGTCTTGATTAAATGTATTTCCTGATATTGAAATTAAATAATGGTATTTGTTTAAAAAATTCTTTACATATCTACCCTTAGTCCATTTATATAAACTAAATTGTTCTAAGTCTCTTACAACTTTTCTTTGTATACTCATATGCCCTGAATTTGAGTCTGCTCCTGTTATTAAAATTTGTATTTTATTAACAAAATTATATGGATTACTTCCCATACTAACTAACTGTTCAAATTCTTCTTTTTTTTTTCTAATTTAAATGCTTCTCACATGGCTTTTACACTTTCTCCTAAAAATGTTTCTAAGTATCTATATATATCTATAGGTTCCATTTCTTGGAAACTTTTAATATAATGTCCTATTATGGTATTCTTCCATACATCTATTACATCATTCCATGATTGTGGATCATGTGCTGTAATATTTAAAATTTGTGCTTTATGGTTTGATTGAAATTCTATTTTCTTTTCTAAGGGTCTTTTACTACCTCTTGCTATATATTTTTCTCCTGTGCTATTATAAAAATGGTAAGCTCCTCTTGGGGGAAAATCTCCTCCATAAGAAACTATCTCATGTTTAACTGTCTTATCAAAAGCTGTGTCTCCAAAGGCTTTATATGTATTGGAGTCTTCCATAAGTTCTTTTGTATAGCTAATTTCCGAGGTTTCAAAATTATTTTCTAAGTTATTATCTTCTTTAATAATTCATATTCTTATATTTTGTTCTTGGTCATAATATAAGTATTCTGATTCTTTTATTACTTTACTAAGGTATAATTGATCTTCTAATTCTAATAATTCTTTTTGGTCTAGATTCATTTCTAATTCTTTTGGATATATTATTTTATCTATTTCTTTATCCATTGATTCTATATGAACTCTTTCTTGGAAATGTTCTTGATTTTGATCTTCTCCTGAATTAGATTCTTCCTCAAAATCATCTTGTTTTTGTACTTGATTATAATCTAAAAATCTTAAACTAGTTCTATTATGAATATCTTTATATGTTAAAGCTTCTTGTGGTGCTATAATTGTTTCTTGATTTTCTAAAAATTTCCCCATATCCCATTCTAATCCTGATAACTGTTCTGATGAATATTCTCTTGGTTTTACCATATTAATTCATTTACTATTCATTAAATTTACTACTTTATTTATGTAAATTTTATACTTTGTCTGAGAGTTATTAGAACATCTTCCTAAAAATTCTATACTAATTAATAAATTATCTCCTGTTTCTACGTCTTCATATCCTTTAGTCTGAATTCCTATTTTAATCTTTTCTGAAAAATCTTTAATAGTTAATAAAAAGTCTGGCTTGCAATAAATTATTCCATTATTATTGTTCAAATCTACTTCTGTACTAGCAATCATACTTTTATCTATATTATTGATTCTCTCATCATATATAGTAACTAATACTTTACATCCTAAATTTTTTCTCATTAATCCATATATTCCTATGACTATTATTCCTAGATGCATAAACCTAATTTTTTTTAATTCTTTTTTAGAATTTTCTGAAATTAAATTAAATTTTTTAACTTGGTTTCCTATACACTAGATAGATATTTCTCTACTATGTCTAAAAAATTGTGTTCTTGATTCTAAAATTCCTCTGTTATATAATATTTATGGGTTAAGTATTCTTAAACCATTAGTCTGAAATCTTAAATAGTCTTGTTGTGGATTCTGATTATATTGTACAGGCCTATTTAAAACTCTTTCTATTATACTTCTGCTTATACTTGAAGTACTGTTTCTAGATGTAAAGACTTCTTCATTATTTCTAGTATTCTCATTTATTGTTCTAGATCTACCTATAAATGGTTTTAAATTACTCATCTTGAAAATTTATATTCTTTAGGTAATCTTCTGGTTACTTTCTCTTTTCCTGTATTTTAAAACTTAAGTTTTCTAATTTTTCTGTTAAAAATTTTAAATCAATTTCTGTTTGTGATTGTTCTTCTGTTAATTTTCTTTTATCTAAATTGTCTATTTTTCTATGGAGTGATAATAAAAGTGAGATTATTAAATTATTCTATTTTATAATTATGGTTTCTATAGTTTTTGGTGAAGATGTACGAGTTAATCTTTCTGGTTCTTCGTGATAGTTTTTACAGTATTCCAGTGCTTCTGAATAATTCTTATATGTCATTAACTAATAATAATAATTTTTAATTCATTTACTAATCCTTCTATTCTAATTATTATTTCTTTTAATTCTATGTCTTTTTCTTTAGATATATTATAATCTAAAATTCTTTTTATTTCTGTTAAATCTACCTTAAAAGGTACTTTTTCTAATTTAACAATTTTGTCTAAAATATTAGAATTTTGATTTTTAATATAATCTAAAGATTCTTTTATATTTCTTATTTCTGAGTCTTTGGTTATAATATTGTCTTTAATTATTTCTAAATAATTAACTTTCTTTTTATTTTCTAATTCTAAATTTCTGGATAAATTTATAATTAAGTCTACTAAAATATTCTGGCGTGGGTCTTCTGAAAATAAACTATGTAATTTATGCTTATTTTCTAAATTACACATTATTATATTATTATCTATAGTTTGTACTTTTTTACTAAGGCTTCTTATGTCTAAGTCTAAATATTCTAATTGTTTCTTTGTTTCCAGTATCTTTGTAAGAGTATGTTACTTTGTAAAGTTATATTTTTCCAAATCTCTTCTAATATATATATATATATATGAATACCTTATACAGAATATAATGATAAAAAAAATTAATATATAGCCAGAGGAAAGGTTAGGCCATTAGAACCTAAAATAGAATTCTAAAGAATTAGAAATGGAATTATCTTCTACAGAACTTTTAAAATTAGAAGACCATTTATTTTTAACAAGACAAATAGGTGAAAAAGAATATTTATATTATGATAATAATAAAAATATAAGAGTAGGATCTAATATAGATGAAATAGATAATAAAACAGAAATTTCAGAAGTAATTATAAAGAATTAATGGATGAAGTAATGAAAGAAGAAACAAATCCAGAAACATATACATACTCAGCAGGATATCCACCAAGAATACCTTATACAGAATATAATGATAAAAAAAAATGAATATATAGTCAGAGGAAAGGTTAGGCCATTAGAACCTAAAATAGAATTCCAGACAATACATAAACCACAGATATTAAATATTACAGCACATGATCCCCAGATGTGGGACAATACTACACTCACATTCTTTTTCTTCTTTATCTTCTTTAATTCCACCATGCTTCTCAGCAAACTCTGATGGAATATTCTTATTAAAAGTTGATGTACAAATTGTAAATTTTTGTAATTGCATATAATCTTTACTAATAATAACACTACCATTATCTTTTAATAAAAAACTTAAAACCTAAAATTAAATCTGTGTTTAAGGATAATTCTTTTACCCATACAGAATCTTTAGGTAAACTATATTCTGTATTTCTTCCACAATTAGTCTCCTTTTTTTATTTATTCTTTGTTTTAATATCATAAACTAAAAAGTATTATTATCTATGCTAAGTCTTATTCACCAGTCACTACTTCCTATATTGCTTTGATACCAAAAGAGGGGGGGCGGGGGGCGGGGGGAGGTATGCTCTAAAAGAGTTGTAAGAGGCTCAAATGAGTTATAAGTAGAGGTTTTTTCTTAAATAAACTTTTATCCTACTCAGTACTCTCCTTAATTTTTTATAATTCTTTTTATGTCTATAAATTCCTTCTTTTCACCACCTAAGACATATCAACTTTAACCTGATTTCTTTTTATAAAGTTACTCATGGCACTCCCTTACAGAATTCCTAAATTAAAGGATTCTCTTTCCCCATCATTACAGAAAACATCAAAATGCTCACTCCAACCAACAATTTTCATTTTATATGGGTCACTCAGGTTTAATATAGAAACAGTATGGCTTCTAAAAATCAAGTTATGCTTTTATGATATGCATAGGATGAAATGATTATGAAACTATTCACATTATATGTTCATGAAATCTAAATTAACAGAATTTAAAAACATATTTTTTGGAATTTATAAAAACATAATGAAAGAAAAATATAACTAAGGATTTCCTTTTCGGGAAGTCCCTAAAGGGTCTAAGAAAATACCTTAAAAAGCTCCAAAACAACAACTGTTATTCAAAAATTTATACAATGATTTACAAATTTGGATTGAGAATTTTTCTGGAGGAGAGATTTCAAATGATCTTTTAGAAAGCAGAGAGTACATAGGCTGTAAACTTCTTGCTTAACCAAATGAAAACATCTCCTTAAATAGAGAAATTCTTGGGAGCAAAAATTCTAATTTACCCTTAGTGGGTAAGACACTCACTTCACCGAGAAGCTTCTGGCTAATAAGAAATCTCAAAAATGGGAATCTTATCTTTTGAAAATTTGCTATCTCTACAGTCTAAAGATAAGAAATCTTTTCTAAAGTAGTCAAAAGATTCTTTTCTTTTTATCATGTATCCGCCTTTGTACTGTAGCTCTTTTTCTTTTTTCTCCTTACGTCTTTGTCTTGTTGAGCTGTGGAGTGAATCAACCTGTATTAAGATTATGACGTGCTAATGTGGAAAATGACGTTCCACTGTCTGAATATCCTGCATTATCTGAAGGAATTTCATCTTCTGAATTATTTCCAATTTGTGGAACTGGAACTTTTGGAATCTCTTTCTCTTCTTCATTCTTCTTATCAAGAACTCTTTCAAAAACTTATTTAACTGCTTCTTTAATTTGTTTTTTGAGTTCTTCATTATTTTTCTTCTTCTTTATTTGGATCTTTTTTCTCCTTCTGGATGAAGTATCTTCTTCTGTTTTAGCCTGTTTCTGAAATTCTTCTATCTGAGCAAAAATTCTTTCTAAGGATACTACTTCCTCGTTCTGATCTTGAGCAGCTTGAAGATTTATTAAATCTTGGCTATCTTCAATAATCATTTTGCCTTTATCTTTTTTAGAGGATTGAGGATCTTGGACTTGTGATGAACTAGGTCTTTCTGAATAATGTTCTGTGGATTATATTTAACAAGATAATCAAATTTGCCATTGGGCTGGCCTAATAAATCCCAGATTTCTTTACTTTTGTCTGTAGCAAATTTGTCAGTCTGCTGAGTCTGATTATCTGATCTAGTAGAGGAATTAATAGTCCTCTGAGTCTGTTGAACTTTTGGTAAGTCCACAACCTTTAACGGGTTTGATAAATCTTTACCAGTCACCGTTTGAACTGGATTAGCTATGGACTTCTTGAGCTCCATAGTACCTGTTGGATAATGAACTTTTAACCCAATAATCTCTTTTTCTAATTGGGCTATCTTCTTTTGTAGTTGGGCTCTTTCTATTGACATGTTCTGGTTGGCATCATTAATAACTTTATAATTTCTCTGCATACATTCACAATGTTGGCAGAAAATATTATGGTCTTTACTAGGAGAGAAATCTAAAGGAGGATCTGAATAATTCTTCAAAGAAGGGGATAAATAAAAATTAATTTCTATGTGTTGTCTAGCTGCATCTAATGCTTCTTGAAAACTTGTAAAACCTTTATAAAGAGGGTCTGAAAAAATTTTAATGCAGTCTACAACTTCTTTCCAAGAATGAAAAATTCCTAGATTTCTACCTTTAACTACAACATAAAACTTGTATTTATTCTTGTTCTGACTAAAGTGTTCTGATAATGTATCCATGCATTCAAGAAAGTATTTCTGGTCTTTAGGATTCCTGTTATATAAAATCCATAAATTGTCTAGAATGCATTTTTCTTCTCTAGATAATGATATATGTGGTAAAGTCTTGAAAGAAATATTACTATTAGGAAATACTAATAATTCTTGATTACCAAATCTTACTCTGTCTTGGATCATTGGTTTGGTCTGATTAGTCTGATTATATGGAGTATGTGGTAATGAACTGGAGGCAAATGAATTCCCTGCTAGAATTCCTGGCCTTAAAGGCCTTGATCTCGGCATCTGTATATTAATAACATATTAAATAATCTTTCAAGAAAAGTTTCTATCTATAATCATTCTACTTAATATGTCTGCTGCCTTATTATCACTACCTTTAATGTGCTCAAATTCTATATTAATTCCTGTGTTGGTAATTCTATCTATGAAATTTAACCATCTACGTCTACTACTTTTTGAATCTATCTTCATCGTATTAGCAAAAGAAACTATGGCTACACAGTCTGTTCTTTTGGTTATTTCCTTTTTAGCAATTATAAATAGTTCAAAACTATCTAATGCATATTTTACGGCTAATAATTCTGCATCTATACTACTCAAATTACATTTTTCTTTATAACTACCACTATTGTATTTACAAATTCTTTCTGTACTTTTATCAGTATATTTATTGGGTTTGCATATTAATATAGCTCCCAACCAATCATACTTCCATCTGTTTCTATAATTAAATATTCTGAGTCTAATGGCATAGCTAATTCTGGCAAATTTTTTATTTTTCCTTTATTTGTTGAACTAATTTTATATCTTCTTGATTAAAGAATCTTTGTCCTATGGGTAAGTCTTTGCATATAATGGTCTTGCAATTTTTCCTAAATCTTTTATAAAAGGTCTAGCATAATTTACTAATCTTAAAAATTTCTGAATTTGTTTTAAATCTTCTATTTTATCTGAAAATTCTACGACTTTTTGTGCTATATGAGGTTGTAATCTAATTTTACCTTCTCCTATATTGACTCCTAAAAAATCTATAAATTCTTTAAATAAAATCATTTTCTTTTTACTGATTATTAAACCATGCCTAATGAATTCTGAAAATACAATCTGTAAATGTCCTCTATGTTCTCTTCTATTTTTACTAAATATAAGTATATCATCTATACAAATTACTACAAACTTACTATGCTTGTTAAAAATATTCTCCATCTTTCTTTGAAAAATACTTGGTGCATTCTTAAACCCAAATGACATTACAAACCATTCATAATGTCTTTCTGGACATGTAAAAGCTGTCCATTTAATACTGTCTGGATGCATTTTTACCCGCCAAAATCCTGATTTTAAGTCAAACTTACTAAATATCTTACAGTCTTGTATTTTATTGACTAATACTGTTTTATCTGGTATATTATAAGCATCATCTATAGTATTGTCATTAAGTCTTTTATAATTAATAACCATTCTACTCTTTCCTCTAATAATTTCTGAATGTTTTCTAACTATGAAAGCTGCTGATCTATGTGGACTTTCTGATTTTCTTATTACTGCTAATTTTAAGAGTTCTTCTATGTGCATCTTAAAATCTTCTATATCTAAGTTTGTTGCTTATATATTTTTTGTCTTAATTATATATTCTGAATTTTTTATTTTTAATTCACATAATATCTTGTCTTTTTTCTAGTATTTTAGTACATTTTCTCTTAAAATTTCCATTTTTTCTTATCTAGATATTAAATTTTCTATGTCTTGTTCTGTTATTAACATATCATAAATTTTTTCATTATCAATGAATTCTATATTCTCAAAATCTATGTCTTCTCCTATTTCTTCATTTATTTCTAAGTTTCCTAAATTATCTTCTAATATTTTAGGTCAAACAAAATTATTTAATTTGTTGATTTTCAATTTAAAAAAATTATTTTAATTTTAAAAATTGAATTAATATTTCTTAATTTAAGATATTAAACAGAAAACGTAAATTATATATAAAGAATTAGGAAAATAATTATAAAAAATAAATTAACAAGACGAAAGTGAAAAATTAAATAAAGAATAAACATATTATTTAAAATTGAAAAAATTAAATTATAAATAAAATGGAAAAAAAGGGTCTGGGCCGACTGTTTACACATTTGGCCGTTCGCATCCATCACTGGAAATCACCATTTTCGACAATGCGAGGTCAAAAAATGGGTTAAAAATTGTCCTCAAACAGCAAAAAATCTCCACAACTGCTAATCAATCATCTCTACCCATATATATGAACAAATAAACTATCAAATGTTAACAGTTAATATCAAATTCAATCCCTATGTGCTTTATGAAAAATCCATTTTATTCCAAAAAACCAACCTCCTCTTTTGCCGCTAATTGGGCTCTCTTTGTGGTGTTGGCATCAGTCAGTTTTTTTCCCAATCTCAATTGTACAGTGGCTGGAGTTGGTTGTGAGGACTGTGAGACTTTTTTATTTTCTCATTTGAGGATATTTTTGACTTTTTGTTAGTTTTAACTGTTTTCTTTTTCTTTTTAATGTATTATTGGGTCAAAGGCCGTTGTGAAAATATGTGGTAGTCAACATGCTATTTACCCCTATTTCCTTGTGGATGGAGTGACTAATGGCTTTTAAATCATGATTTTAGATTTAGACTATGTTTGATTGTCTTACAATTTCATGGAAAATGGAAACCAAATTTCATTTCCACCAAAATGTGTTGTTTGATAGACAAAAAGTTCTTGAGAATTGAATTTCCCACTTTTGCTTGCACGGTGATATTTTCTTGGTTTTTGGTGAATATCAATTTCCACCACTTTGGTGGGAAAATAATTTTCATTTTTTTAGACAATTGAAAAGAATTTTAGACTCAATGGTAAAAAAATTTATCCTTTTAATTGACAAATTGCATAAAAAATAAAGTAAAACGAACATTAAAAATTTATGCAAGTATTTTTAATTTTTTTTTTTTACTTTTTGGCAATCCAAATAAATTTTAATACAGACTGTAAAAAAATTTATCTCAAAAAATAACAATTTGAATGAAAAATAAAGTCAAATGAATTATGTGAAAAATTATACCAATCAAACACTATTATTTATATTTCCATCTAACACAAATTTTAGGTAATTCAATTCTCTGTAATTTATTTCTTTTCACCCAAATTTCACCATTGCAATCAAAGGAACCCCTTACTTCTTCACTTCAAGCTGGAAAATAGCAGCAACCAAATGCATTTCATCCATTTTTCTTGCTTTGGAATTGGAATTGGAATTGGAATTGGAATTGAAATTGGAGTTGGAATTGGAATTGGAATTATGAGGTAGAGAGAGACATGTAGAATTCAATTATCAATATGTTTCTGTTGGTGGTATTAAAATTAGATTTTTAGTAAAATTTGAAAATATATGATTAAATACGTGATTAAAAAATTATAGTACTCATAAAATATGTGATTAATTTCTCTTAAATTAAAATTTGAATTTTAATCCATAAGAAACAAGGAAAAGTAAATATCAAATTGTCCTTAGCTAGACAATTGGGCCCGAAGGTTGCAAAAAAGACATTGACTAAAAGATTGATCCATAATTCAGTGTACCCTTAAGCAGGGAAAAAAAATTCATTTACACCACAAACTCCTCGAATTTGCAATCACTCTCTGTCTCTCCCCTGAAATCAATCAATCACACACACCAAATTTCCAAAGCAAGAAAAAATGGAAGCTGTGGCTATTGACGGTGTAAAAATCATACTGAATAAGTTGTTTCCGGTTGCTGTTGAAGAATTCAAACTCTTGCGGGGTTTTGAGAAAGAATTAGCAAATCTAAGAAAATATTTCGAAAAGATCTGCGAAGTTTTGGAAGATGCTGAGAGGCTCGTAATCACTGAGAAGGCTGTTGAAAGATGGCTCAAGGAACTCGAAGATGCTGCCTATGATGCCGACAACATTTTGGAGGAGATCAAATATGAAGATTTGCGTCGTACAATAGAGACAAAGGACGAGATTGGGTGCTTAAACTTCCCTTGCATTATGACATTTCTGCGAGAGATGGCTCACAAAATCACTTTTCATTGGAAGATGTCTCACAAGATCAAGGGCATAAATGAAAATTTCAAAAGGATAAACAACGAAGCTGATAACCTTGGCCTCAACAGAGTTAAAGATCATCCTCTTGCAAAGCCTCTGATCATAGAAACTACCAGCTTCGATGTTGATCCAATTGTCATTGGAAGAGAAATTGATGAATCAAAAATTCTGGAGACGATAACCAGCTCGATCAATAATGCCCTTTCAGTCCTTCCCATAGTCGGAATGGGAGGGCTTGGCAAGACGACTTTAGCACGCAAGATCTACAATCACCATCGTACAGAAACCCATTTCGACAAAAGTATTTGGGTTTGTGTATCAGAAAATTTTGATCAGCTGACGCTTTTCAAAAAGATCCTTGAATTATTGGGCAAAGATTATAGCGGAGGTAGCAAGCAAGCTGTTGTTCAAAAGATTGCAGAGGAATTAAAAAACAAAAGATACTTGCTTGTCCTCGATGATTTATGGAATGACAAAGAAGATGACTGGAATGCTTTCAAAATTACTCTGGTGGGAGCTAGCTCCAACAAAGGAAATTTCATCATCGTCACCACACGTGAAGAAAAGGTGGCATCGATTGTGAACACTTGCAATCTTCCATGTAGATTGAGGTCATTAACAGTTGATGAATGCTGGTACATAATCAGAGCAATGTCATTTCCAGATAAAGAAGTACCAGAACAATTTGCGATTACTGGACTGGAGATTGCTCGCAAATGTAGAGGTTTACCTCTAGCAGCAAATGTGATTGGACGAGTTTTGCAAGGAAAGGAAATAGAAGAGTGGGACTCAATCCTACGGATTGGACTTTCAAATCTTGAAGAGGGTGAGAAGGGTGTGTTGCAAGTCTTAAAGGTAAGCTATGATCGCTTACCTTCTTCATCACTGAAAAAGTGTTTTGCCTATTGTTCACTATTTGTCAAGGATTCGGTCATGGATAGAGAAGACTTAATCCAGCTCTGGATGGCAGAAGGATTTCTTCCGAATATTCAAAAAAGTGAGATGGAGACTACAGGCAATAATTTTTTTAATATTTTGTTGCAAAACTTCTTCTTCCAAGAGCCCGTAAAGGACAAGTATGGCAATATCAGAAGATGCAAGATGCACGATCTTGTCCACGATCTTGCATGTTTAGTTTCGAAATCAGAAAGTTTCATGAATATGGAGGGTCGCACTGCTGATGACATTCGTCAAGTTCGACACCTTGCACTAGAATCAATTGGAGAGGAAACACGCCAGGACATAAAAGAGAGAGCAAGTTATCTCCGCACATTGTTCTTCAGAAGCAGAGTACCAGATGAAATTTTGCCGCACTTCAAGCATTTGCATTCTCTAAAGCTATGGGATGCAAATATTGAAGAATTGCCAACATCAATTGGCACGTTGAAACATTTGAGATATCTTGATGTGTCCCACAATCAACGTCTCACTACTCTGCCAGAATCTGTTTGCAAGCTCTACAATTTGCAAACCTTGAGGTTTCTAGGCAGCTACAGACTTCAAAGGCTTCCTAGAGATCTGCAATTCTTGATTTGTTTAAGGCATCTCTGTTTTAACTATGGTTTTGAGATGCCACCTAAAATCGGAAGTTTATCTTGCCTTCAAACATTACCATTATTTATTGCGAGTGACAAGGAAGGTTGTCGAATCGATGAGCTTGGAAAGTTGAAGAAATTAAAGGGCAAACTAAAAATACGGAATCTAGAATTGGTAAGGGACAAAACAGAAGCTGAGCTTGCAGATATGGCTGGAAAGCGAAACATTTATGAGTTTCACTTTAATTGGAATTTGCCAAGGGATTTCACAGAAAGTAACATCAATGACGAGAGTGTACTTGAAGGGCTGCAACCTCATGAAATGCTAAAAAGACTAAAGATTGAAGGATTCCGAGGTAAAAACTTTCCACTTTGGACTAGAAATATGAGAATATATAAAGGCATTGGTGGCCGTCCGGTGATATTTGATAAATTGATCGAGATCGAAATTGCAATTTGTCCCAAATGCGAAGAAATCCCAATGCTCGGCCACTTACCACTCCTCAAGTCTCTATTGCTCGTAAATCTGAGTAGCATAACATCTATAAGACCATCATTCTATGGAGAGAGTGATTGCAGCTCAACTAGCAGCAACGATGGCCAAGAGACAAGAGTATCATTCCCGTCACTTAAAATTCTTTCAATATCGAGAATGCCGAACCTAACAGAGTGGGAAGAAGCACAAATGAGCAGAATGCAGGTATTTCCTTGCCTTGAATATTTGGAAATGGATGCTTGTGAGAAGTTGGCTCATGTTCCCCACTTGAGGGGAAGCGGAGCTTCTCTTGAAGTGCTGGAAATTTCGAATTGTTCTGAATTGAGGGAATTACCCTATGACCTAGGCAACCTCCACTCTCTTGAGAAATTGGAAATATCTAATTGTGAAAATCTGCAATCAATTTCGTATCAAAATGGACAAGAAGGTCTCCGTTCCCTTCAGAGCTTGAAAATTCGTTATTGCGATGAGTTGAGCAACCTGCCAAATGAAATGCTAGAGTGTAGTAAGTCTTTACAGACTCTACAGGTGTTGGAATGCCCTAATCTCACTTCACTTCCTGAAATGAGTGGGATGGGATCTCTACAGTCTATAAATGTGCGTGGATGTAGTAATATCACTTCATTTCCTGAAATGAGTGGGATGGAATCCCTACAGAAACTAGCGGTAATTAGATGCAAAAATCTCACTTCATTTCCTAAATTGAGTGAGATAGGATGTCTTAACAGCTTAATAAATTTGAAGATTGGAGGAATCTTATATGGTCAGGAAGATTGGGTTTCTCTACCATATCAACTTCAACATCTCACTTCCCTAAAAAAATTGACAATATATGATTTTGGAATGAAAGCATTGCCCGATTGGTTTGGGAATTTGTCATCTCTTGAAGAACTAACACTACTGAGGTGTAAAAAGTTTAGACAACTGCCCTCTAAAGAAGCTATGCAACGACTCACCAAATTAACAAAATTATATATTTCAGAATGTTCATTGTTGGAAGAGAGATGCAGCGTAGAAAGCGGTTCTGATTCTGAGTTGTCAAAAATTATTCATATTGTTGGAACAAATGAAGTTTGGTAAGTTTTGTTTTGCTATACGTATATTTAAAGTTTGAATATTGACTTTACTTTTCATTAATTTTGGTTAGTGTATGTTCTAAATAATGTTACTAATAGATAAAGATTTCTCGGTTAAATGACTTTATTTTCCAATTAATTATATTATCTATTTTTTTAAAAAACTTTTAGGTTAGTTAGTGTGCTAAAATATTTACTGTTATTAATTGCTTCAAGTGACTTATGGATTTTGCATAAATTTTATTAGGTATAGGAAGGAGATCATCCTCCCAACAACAACTTGATACTAATTCATTGTCTCATCAATTCCTAATTCTATTTGGATCTTCGTCAACTTTACTCTGGTAAGTATTCTTATCATTACATAAATATTAGCATGATTTGAACTATCTTCGGAGTATACAAAAAGAAAGAAAGGTAAGATAAAAACAAACGATATATAATATCATTGTACACTTCAACTTAATTATTCGAGATGAAAGTATGTGATTTGTCCAATTTAGATCAAAGGGTTAAGCTGTCTTTAGAAACTTGGAGTGCGTATATTGTAAATTAATTAAAAGGAAAATCAACTCTAAAAAGGGTTTCAATGATTGCAGCAACACAAACTAATTTTTTTATTTTTTAATTATTGGTGAAGTTATGCAGGTGGAACATGAGTATTGATTTGTCAAGTTTTAAAGTTTGAGAACGTGATTTGCCTTTGAGAGATTGAGCAACATGAAAATTCAACCAAAGAATATCTTGAATCAATGAGCACGATTTGTTGTATCAGTTGCTGAGGGAGTCGTCCTCACGTTTTGAGTGGCCAAAGATTTCTCATATATAAATAAATATTTCAGCTATTGACTCATTTTTCATTTATTTTGGTTAGTTACATTGTGTGTTTAATTAATTACTTGTACTAGTAAATAAAGAGTCTACCGAGATTGAGATTGTCATGTGATTCTGTGGCACAAATGACAGATTTTTCAGTTAAATATTGTTGTAAGTATCATTCAGTTAAATGACATTATTTTTCATTAATTCTATTTATTAATTATCCTTTTTTTTTTCCTTCAGGTTAGTATGATTAAATAATTACTATTATAAATTTCTTCAAAAAGATTATGTATTTAGCATAAATTTAGCCCCGTTTGATCTCCATTAAATTACATTACATTACATTAAATTTTTCTCTTTCTTCATTACAACCACACATTTATCAAATAAAATAATATTACACACAAATCTAAAACTTTTCATTACTTTTTCACCACATATTCTTCCATCTATCACTATTCCAAAAATTTTCAACTACCAAAAATGGGGCTCAAATTAATGTTAGATGAAGGAGATCATCCACCCTACACGAATGTGAGTCGATACTCATTCATTGCCCTATCAATTCCTATTCATGTGTTTGAATCTTGTTCAACTTTACTTTCATAAGTATTGTATTATTATAATGATTTGAACTATTATTAATATCTTGGAGCATACAAAAAGGAGGATAAGATAAACATTGCACACTTCAACTTAGTTAAGGCTTAACTAGACCAAATATTAGATTTGTCAAATGTTAGAGGAGAAAAAAAGCGATTTCCTATGTAACTTGGGAGTATTTGATTTGTCCAGTTTAGAAAAAATGGCGAAACTATCTTTCGAATCTTTGAGTATGTATGGTATAAATTAATTAGGAGAAAAATTAACTTTCAATAATTGTAGCCACACAAACTAATTTATTTATTTTCTTGTGAAATTTTACTGATGCGACGTGGGTATCAATTTGTCAAATATGAAAGACAAAGGATGTTACTTGCCTTTGAGATTTAGTGGAAATTGAGCCGAATAAAACTTTAAAACTCTTGAAGTTGCTAATTATTTAATTTTTGAAAAGGTCCTTGTGTTACACTCAATTCGCTATAGTCAAAATCAAGATAATATTTGGTCAAGTCAAAGTCAAAGAGAACATAAATTAAGTAAATGATTATATGGGCTAATTTGTGAGTATAAGAGCAAATAGGTAAGTTTTAAATTATATGGAAACATAAGGGTTTAATTGCAAACTATGGCAAAGTCGAGGGTCTAATTATTAATGATTTCATTGTATTCAATTGTTAAATTGAGATAAGACCCATTTCCATTTAGAGAGACAGAAGAATCGAGAAAGAGAGGAGAGAGAGCTGGGGAGGGAACGGAACAGGAAGAAAGAAAAAGGAAGAAAAGAAAAAGGAAGAGAAAAGAAGAGAGAGAGAGAGAGAGACGATACAGTGAGAAAGGTCACTAAAAGATTTAAAATTTGAAGAAGAATCAGAGAAGAGATCAAAAACAAGATGGAATTGTTAGAATAATTCTATTATGTGGGCTTCCATTTGATTGCGATTTTAAAAGTTATATGTATGGTTTGCAATAATACTATGATTATGTCCAATATGTTAGTGATCACTTGGGCCGATATACACTTTACGAGATTTATTATTATAATGTGGTAAATTTAAGTATGTGAGCCGAAATTATGTGAATCCTAATCAGAGTTAGAGTCGGCAATGGGCCGACTGTATAATTTCCTATATAATAGCTAGATCTCCTCTCCTCTCCGGATTGTATTGGTTTGCCCCATTGACAGTCGATTATTTTGAGGAGCAATGAGAGAAATATCTAACTGGTAATATTCATCTAAAACAATATCTTCTGCAAGTATGAATTTCAAACTATCATTTAATCTATGTAATTCTTATTCTTAACATGATTACTATAAAATAATCAACAATCAGAGCGACGTCCTAAAATTTGAATCCTTAATAAAGTAGCTTTTTTTTTTTTTCAAATTCATATCTTGAATTATAAAATGGATTAAAATAGCACACACCCAATTTCTGCAGCCCACTCCCCCGTGAATATTGAAATTAATTTAACTTTCCAATGCTCCATAAATTCACTTTCCAATGCACCATAAATTCACTTTCAGTTTCCAATGCTCCTGTAATTCCGTTTTTGGGTTTTTGTTCCTATGAATAGATTTTAATTTGCCTTGGTTTGTGGATGAATTACTTATGCATTTACACCACAAAATAATCAGAACCCAGGCTACTGTCTCCCCCACTCGCGCGTATACCGTCTGCCTGTGTGTGGATGGAATTCAAACTCGTAGCAAAAAATTGTTTTCCACATTAACGTGTTTTGTCGTGATTGAAGATTATGAAACCTGTTTTTTTTTTTTTTTTTTTAAATTAATCTGGAGCTTCTTCTCCCTCTCTTGTCGATCTCTGGTTATATATATATATATATATACATCCTGTTTGGCGCTGCAATTTGTTGGGAATAATCGTCCCAAATCACATCACAACAATACAGCAAAGTAAATGCAGAAAGAAAATAACACGTCAAAATGTTCACCCAGTTCGACAATGCCTAATTTGGGGGCTCAGAGGTAATCAAGCCCGTCACTAGCAACAAACCACACGAGAGAGTTTACAGAGTTCCAGTACACCAATCAAATTGCACGCCACCAAGTCATGATCATGGATTCACAAGAATCTCCCAAGTGACCGACACCTAATCTAGCCAATGACCTAGACAATATAATACTCCGTTCTTATAATCTGACCACCACTACATAGAGGAAACCGGCCAGAAACAGCAAGAGATACACGCCAGAAATAGTAGACACTCGGCTAGAAATAGTAGCACACACACGGCCAGAAACCGCAAGCTTACACACGGCCACAACAAAGTACCAAACCACCAGCCTCAACTACCGACTAGAAGGGTCAAAGAATCGCCTTCTACGATCAGCCAAGAACTCCGGCGAACACCAAGTGAATATTAACCTTACAAACCAGTTGCACAATCAATCAACACTATAAGCTAGAGATCAGCAATTATCCAACAAGATGATGGAGATAATAAGGCCAAAGTATGATTTCTCTTTTAGAAGAGAAATCGCCTCAAGAGCTCCCAAAACGAGAGAGAAAAATAGAAGCCAAGAATGAATCTGTTGTCTGCCAAAGTGAGGAGCCAGCCAAGTCTAGTGATCAGTGAAAAGGGGATCTAATTTACAGCCATTGATTTAAATCAATGGCCAGAAATTGCCCAAGAGAAAACCACGATCCGGGTATCAAGGAAATGACCAATTTTCAGCCAACTTAAGTGAATTAATTGGGCCGCACTCCAGCAACTTTAATAATGGGTTTTGTGGGCCACAATTTACAATCTTCACATTGGTACTCAAAACCCCACTCTCTCTAGTTGCTGCATTGCTTGTGACGGTAATATTACCCTACATCATCGCCCTTTACTTGTAAAAGAAAAATACCCAATATCAATATATCGAATTTATAAACAAGCTTTAAAAAAACTTACCAATTGAAAACATTTTCAGTCACATATCAATGGACATACAATAACATGTATTTTCTCAAGATTAACTTCAACTTAAGCCATCTTATCCCTTTAAGAATGATACTCCACCTTAACCTATGTTAACATCCCATAATAGACAAATTTGTAATAACCAACAATGCAATTTGACTAACAATGAGATTATTAAGAGTATCATGCAGAAAATACAAATCACACAAATGTTTTTCAACCAAATGCTTCATTTTACAAAATTCCAATTTATGAAGTCATTCACCAATGTAAAGAAATAGGTAATAGTGGATTTCCTCCAATCTTTGTCACACACAAAGTAAACATCCACATATCCTATAAGGATCAACCTATCAAACCTCTTCAATTTACAAACAAGGTGCATCTTCACCTCAAACTCTAAGAGTTGACTCATATGGATATTTTCCTCCACTTCCCAATGTAGGAAGGCAATTTTAACATCTAGTGGTTCAAGTTCCCAAAAGAATTGAACAACTAATGCTAAACACTTCTTTTAGTTGATAAATCAACTTTCATTGCATTCTTTGACCATTAGGCAAACTAACCAAACACCAATTATTAATATGCCATCTTTCACTATCCCTAGCCAATTGGTAATCTAGGATAGAATTCTTTTCAATTTTCGGGGTGTTAGTTTCCATTCAGTTTCACCATGAGGTACACCAACCTCTTCAATCACAGGTTCACTCTCATCAAAATGAGTGAAGTTATATTTTGCCAACTTCACCTAATTTTGAAATTTCTTATTAGAATCATCATATTTGGATTTCAAACAAGGCATAACAGATTTATTAAACACAACATGCTTGCTGTTAATGATCTTAAAACCAGGTTCTCCTAAAACCCACAACCTGTAACCACTAACCCCCTTAGGATAGCCTAACATAACACATCTAATATCCCTAGGCATTAACCTGCCCTCAGTTTGGTGAACATATGCTACATGTGTTAAATCCGAAGGCTTTCCTGTCCATAGTTCTTGAGGAGTCTTAAGCTCGACAGAACTATATGGAGATCTATTAATCAAATATGATGTCGTGCATAATGCCTCAGTCCAAAACCCCTTAGCTAAGCCTGAACTAACTAACATGCACCTAACCTTATCGACTAAGGTCTTACTCATTTTTTTCGCCACCCTACTTTGTTGAGGTGAGTACTTAACTGTCCTTTGTCTCATGATTCCCTTTTGCTTACAAAAGTTATCAAATTTCGCGTTACAAAACTCTAGACCACTATCGGTTCTCAAAGTTTTTAACTTCTTATTTAATTGATTTTCAACAATTTTAAGCCAAGTCCGAAATTTATGAAAAGTATCAGATTTAGCCTTTACAGGGTAAACCCATACTTTTCTAGAGTAATCATCTACTAAGGACAGAAAGTACTTATTTCCACCAAAGGTGGGCTGGTCTTCATGACCCCATAAATCTACATGGACATAGTCTAAAGGTCTCCTATTTGTATGTGAACCCATCTCAAAACTCACCCTGTGAGACTTTCCCAACGAACAAGTCTCACCCAAGTTTAAAGGTTCAATAAGACCTTTACCAAGTAACTTTTGGTCACTTAAATGTTTCAAACATTCATTTCCTATATGCCCCATTCTTTTGTGCAATATTTCAGATTTATCATCAGTAACACTCAAGAGATTAGCTTCTTGTAAAGCAATAGCATTACCCATCAGGTAGTACAACCCATTTTTCTTAAGGCCCTTCATTATAACAAGGGAACCTCTCATGACTTTAAGCATATTATTTTGATATTTGAATACATGTCCTTCATCCTCAAGGAGTCCCAAAGATATGAGATTCCTTTTAAGATTAGGGGCATATCTAACATTTCTGAATTGCCTAACAATACCATCATACATCTTGATGGCTATGTCCCCAATACCACTTACACTTTGAGAATTATTATCACTCATATAAACCTTACTAGGTTTAACTTCCCTATAGTTATAAAACCATGACCTAACGGGACACATATGGAATATATACCCTGAATCTAAAATCCAGTCTTGACTAATGTCTTCACAAGACACAGTCATAACATTCAAGCTGTCCAATTCATAATCAACAGCGGCATTGTTAAATTCCATATCATTTTGATCATTTTGCTTCTTTTTCCACTCATAGCAATCCCTCTTAAAGTGTCCTAAATCTCTACAGCCATAACTGATGTGATCCGGGATAGGCAATCACTTGGTCGAGCCATGGAGTGCGCAAGGTTGAAGTTGACATGCCAAGGAACAAGTTTCATGTTTGGGTCGAGGCCGGAAATCAATTGGATCAACACGAAAGTTATGCAATTGTTTTCAGTCTCATATTGAAACCTATTTTTGACATGGTAAATGATCGAATTAGAAGATTATATCTGAAGGAAAGTTGTAGATTTTTAAGTGATCTTTCCAATGCACTTTGAATCACAGCAATGCGACCGCTTGGTACAAATTTTGGGCGAATTTTCTTATTTTTGGCAAGATGTTTATTTTGATTATAATTCTTATTTTTGGTAATTTCTATATTCTATGACTCTTAGAATTTCGTATTTTCCATATTTCCTAGGATTTACTGTTTTAGTATAAATAGGATTTATATTCTTCATTGTAAGAGACTTTTTAAGAACTTTGATGAATTAAATTAATGGAGATTTTTCTCTTTCGAAGCTTGGCTTCAAACAATCGAACTTATCAAATATGTTGAATATTTGTGGCGTTCAAAACATCGGGTCGTGGGTTCTTCAATTTGTGAGCAAGGGGCTCATTGCATCGTCGTTATCTTTGGGTTACTTGTTTCATATTGTTGGGTTCAAAATCCAAAACTATCCGGGTGAGATTTCGAGACTTTGTGATCAAGAGGTCGTTGGTTTAATATACCTTCGGTTGCTTGGTTCAACGTTTAGAGATTAAATCCTAAACCTTGGTCGTATTTGGGCGTTCTTGGGATCCGGTTCATTCTCCTGTGGGTTCGATAGCGTTCGTGCTAACCGGGTTCGCGTCAGGTGGTATCGAACCCGGTTAGCACGAACGCTATCGAACCCACAGGAGAATGAATCGGATCCCAAGAACGCCCAAATACGACCAAGGTTTAGGATTTAACCTCTAAATGTTGAACCAAGCAACCGAAGGTATATTAAACCAGCGACCTCTTGATCACAAAGTCTCGAAATCTCACCCGGATAGTTTTGACTTTTGAACCCAACAAGATGAAACAAGTAACCCAAAGATAACGATGATACAATGAGCCCCTTGCTCACAAATTGAAGAACCTACGACCCGATGTTTTGAACGCCACAAATATTCAACATATTTGATAAGTTCGATTGTTTGAAGCCAAGTTTCGAAAGAGAAAAATCTCCATTAATTTAATTCATCAAAGTTCTTAAAGGTCCCTTACAATGAAGAATATAAATCCTATTTATACTAAAATAATAAATCCTAGGAAATATGGAAAATACGAAATTCTAAGAGTCCTAGAATATAGAAATTACCAAAAATAAAAATTATAATCAAAATAAACATCTTGCCAAAAATAAGAAAATTTGCCCAAAATTTGTACCAAGCGGTAGCTTGGAAGACCAACTTTTCTCCAGATTGGTTTCGGTAATGGCTGGGTGATAGCTTGTTAATAACCCTAAGCGACCGCTTAGGGTTCCGGGTGGCCCTCCGGACAGCTTTCAGTAATTTCGTCATAACTTTCTCTACCGACGTCCGATTGATGGGATTCAAAGTGCATTGGAAAGATAACTTAAAAATATACAACTTTCCTTCAGATATAATCTTCTAATTCGATCATTTACCATGTAAAAAATAGGTTTCAATATGAGACTGAAAACAATTGCATAACTTTCGTGTTGATCCAATTGATTTCCGGTCTCGACCCAAACATGAAACTTGTTTCTTGGCATGTCAACTTCAACCTTGCACGCTCCATGGCTCGACCAAGTGTTTGCCTACCCCGGATCACATCATCCCCTCTCCCTTCGAAAGGATTCGACCTCGAATCCATAACTTGAATGCTCAAATTGTAGCCCTTGCCTCCAATCAACTCAAGCACATGGAATGGTCCATCTCCCCTTGGATGCAATTTGGTCCTCCGTTGACTTCGAACTCGCCTCCTTTGATTGTAGACCCAATCACCTTCACATAAATCGAAATGTGCTCGCCTCGACTGCTTGATCTTGCAAGTGTGGAGTGCTCCAATAACAACCTCATTTGATGAATAACCGTGTCTTCTCCTTGCTTTACTTGGCCCTAACACTTGTGACAATGGCAGTTCCAGTGTGTCAACATTGTCCCTCAATTCATGTTTTTCAGTCAACCCTCTGCAAATGTAGTTCCTCCAGTACATTTGAAACTCCGTCGTCTCCTCGGGAATCACAAAGTCAATTTTCTCCAAGAAGAAAAAACTAACTGAAGCTTAATTCCTGGATCGGGTAGTACTTCCGTAGGAGTGTGTTCTGGAATCAAATTTTCAGTAACTTGCAAAACAGAAATATCCAAAATAGGGAGGGAATTGTTAGTTTTCACCACAGGCTCCTCAACTTCAGACTCTTTTTCATTTAAGCTCACTTCCAACTCCGTCTTCCCCTCCGAAGATTATTCTTCAATTTCTTTTTGCAACTCTACCTTCCCTTCTGGATGTTCACTCTCAACTTCTCTTCTATTCTTTTGTAGTTCTCTTCCTTTTTCTTCACAACTAACCACCTCACAATTTTCTCTCTTACTCAATTGCTCCTTCTTATGATTATTCTGTGAGTTGATCAAGTCATGAATTTTTGCGAACTCAAGCTTATAATCCAACCTAATCTTTCTGCTTGATGTATTGTCAACATGTTCCACACTTGGTGTTTTCTCCTCTCTTGAATATCCAACTCCACTATATCTTCTAGACTCCTCTCGACATTCCCGATCACGCCGATCCCTCCTACAAAAATGATTAGGCTCATAACGCTTCCTCATAATACTCCTCAACTCATCCCAAGTTTCAATACTCCTCCCACCACACCTTCGCATAGATATTGTTAATTGATCCCACCAAACCACAGCATAGTCTACGAATGAGCTCACAACCAACTCCAACTTTTTTTTCTCGGAGTAATTATAGCGCTCAAACATTACTTTAATCTTTTCTTCTCATGCCACGTACGCCTCTGGATCACTTCTACCCTTAAATTTTGGAGTTGTCGTTTCCCTACCCCTATCAACACCATATCCATAACAATTTGTATCCCTTCTTCCAAACTTATCACCTTTATTTTTCATTCCCTGTATTGCAGCCTCAATCCACGCATCCTCATCACTATCACCACAATAGACATATGCATCACACATTTTAATCCTAGGCTCCAACCTATTCAATGTACTCCTCATATCCACCGACTTCATTTCCCATTGATCCATCATATCACTCATTTTGACTCAAAGACTCAAAGGACTTGAACTGGAAAACTTTGATTGGACTTTTTAAATTCAAGAAAGTGGTTCTTGAATTGGAATTTGAATTGGATTGAATATAATGGATTTTGGGAATATAAGATAGATGATAGGATATTGATGAATTTCCAAGAAATTAAAAAAAAAAAAAAATTTTAAAATTTCGGATGTGAACAGTACTTTTGTTTTTTTTTTTTTTAACAAAACTCGAAAATTTGACTACGAGAATAACGAAACAAACGGAAGTTGATTTGGACTCAAATTGAGCACAAAAATAACTTTTGAAGATTTTTTGGATCAAAGACTCTAAAATTTTACTAGACACAAGAACGCGAAGAACAATGAAAAAAAGAAAAAAGAAAACACACGACTCAAAAGCAATAAAAGATATAACCTTGATCTTGGGGCCTAAGCTCTGATACCACCTGACGTGAATCCGGTTCATTCTCCTGTGGGTTCGATAGCGTTCGTGCTAACCGGGTTCGCGTCAATAACACTTCATGTTACTTTTACCTTTGGATTTAGATCTCCCTTTCACTTTCCTTGCCTGGAAGTTATTTTCTCTCATTTCACTTCTCCCTCTTACAAACATACTCTTTTCTCTAGAGGCTCTATTTTCATTTTTAACCTTTAACTCTCTTGACCTTAATGTATCTATTACAATTGTTTGTGATAATTTGTCCCTCGAGTATTTTATTGCATTTCTCACATCCTTGTAAGAGTCGGGCAAAGAATTCAATAAGATGATAGCTAATTCTTCATCATCAAATTTCTTATCATTATGTGCGAGACTCTTAACAATTATACTAAAATCACTTAGATTCACTTCTAAGTCTTTTCCCGGGTCCATCCTAATACTAAACAATTTCTCTAAAAGGTAAATCCTATTTGGCAATGTATTAGTTAGGAATAAAACATCAAGTGCAGTCCATAAATCCCTAGTATTCTTAGCTTCTTCAACTTGTCTAATTATATGATGAGATAAATGCAAAATTATAGAACTATATGCAATCTCATTCATTTATTCAATTTCAGCAGTTTTCGCTTTTAATTCAACAGAAAATGTTTCAGGATCATCAAGGGCTTTAGCAACCCTTTGTTGGACTAAAATAGCCCTCATTTTTTGCTTCCATATCAAGTAGTCACCCTTTTCATCGAATTGTAACAATTCTACCCCTGAACCCATACAGGATTCAGTGAAAGGGTGGCGGAACTCGAGGCCATTTGGTAATATCAGATTCCCAAAAATAAACAGAAAAAGTTTTGAAAAAAACACATGTTTTACAAATCAGTCAAGGAACAATTTCAAAATTAAACAGATGAAATAAAAAAGTTAGATTACCGCGAATTATGTGTGCTGCAGGTATGTGCGATAATCAGCAATAACAAGTAATTCGTCAATTAAAAGTTATGCAGTACATGTATGTGTAATATTCAGCAGTAACTTGTAATTATACAATTAACAATTATGCAATCCAAATTACAGCATATATATCAATACAACATGCAGCAACAAATTCCAACTTGCATTAGACAGTAAGAAACCAATATGAGATTTTAAATTTAATTCTAAATTTAAACGATCTCACCAAAACTGTTGAATAACAGTTTAATATTTCTGTATTCAGTTCCTTATCAAGAAGCTACAGAAACAAGCAGGTCTACCAGGTGAAGCCAGTAAGGGGATAACCTGAAACACTCAATAAAAATATCAGTAGGCATTTAACCAATTTAATAACATTACAGGTAAATTAGAAGTCTGCAGAATCTCCTAATTTTCCAGCCAGTATTTTTCACCTAAAAATTAATTCAAGAAACCTCAGTTTGACCCAAGAAAAAATATCTGACTCTGCAATTCAATTATTCCAAATTGCAGATCACTTGAAAAAATATTTTTCAACAAAGGATGATTTTCAATCGACAAAAGATTTTTCAGAAACCAAAAAAAATACACAGGAACCCTAACCCGAAGGCTCTGATACCAGTTGTTGGGAATAATCGTCCCAAATCACATCACAACAATACAGTAAAGTATATGCAGAAAGAAAATAACAAGTCAAAATGTTCACACAGTTTGGCAATGCCTAATCTGGGGGGGCTCAGAGGTAATCGAGCTGTCACTAGCAACAGACCACACAAGAGAGAGTTTACAGAGTTCCAGTACACCAATCAGATTGTACCCCACTAAGTCACGATCATAGATTCACAAGAATCTCCCAAGTGACCGACTCCTAATCTAGCCATTGACCTAGACAAGATAATACTCTGTTCTTATAATCTAACCACCACTACATAGAGGAAATCGGCCAGAAACAGCAAGAGATACGCGCCAGAAATAGTAGACACTCAGCTAGAAATAGTAGCACACACACGGCCAGAAACCGCAAGCCTACACACGGCTACAACAAAGTATCAAACCACCAGCCTCAACTACCGACTAGAGGGGTCAAAGAATCGCCTTCTACGATCGGCCAAGAACTCCGGCTAACACCAAGTGAATATCAACCTTACAAACTGGAGATCTGATGGATAAGCTGATGAATATGAGGTATAATGGTACAGGTGGAGTTATAGCACATGTTATCAAGATGATAAGTATATCATCTAAATTGAAGGCTCTTGACATTCCCATTGCGGAACCCTTCATGGTCTATCATGTTTTAAATAGCCTTCCTACCCAGTTCAATCAGTTTAAGGTTGCTTACAATGCTCAGTGGGATAAATGAGACTTAAATGACCTTATTGCAGTATGTGCTCAAGAGGAGTATATGATGCGGCGTGAAGACTATTGAAACCGTGCAATTGGCCTTTCAACCATCACAGAACAATGAGTCTTCTCATAAACATAAGCCTGAGTTTCGTAAGGGCAATAAGTTTAACCGAAATCCGTATAATAAAAGTTTTGGGGGTCAGACTTCTGGTGGTCCCAAAGGTGCTATTAAGAAAAATGATCAATGCAAGTTCTGCAAAAAGAAGGGCAACTGGCAGAAAGATTGTTTTAAGTTTAGGACTTGGTTAGAAAGAAAAAGGGTTCTACAGGTATCTCCTTGGCCTTAGTTTGTTTTGAGTCTTCTTTTGTTGATGTGCCTTTGAATTATTTGTGGTTAGACTCTGGAGCTAGTATTCATATTGCGAATTCCTTGCAGGGGTTCACAAGCAAACAGAGGTCAAGTGAGAATGAAGTGAGCTTGTGCGTTGGAAATGGAGCTCAAGTGAAGGTTGAATTCATAGGAGTAGTGAAATTAATTTTAGAGTTTGGTTTCTCTCTTGTTTTAGAGAATACAGTTTTTGTAATGACAATGAGACGAAATTTAATTTCCTTTATTGAAATTTGATGCTTCTGGTTTTGCCTTTAATTTTGGTAATGGAATGGTTGAATTGTTTTATGACTCTCGTTTGATTGGAAATGGTGTTTTATGTGATGGTTTATATAAATTGTCTTTGACTCCTTTTGGTGAAGTTTCTCGTGTTACAAATGTCTCAAAGAAAAGGGCTCTAATTCGTGAGTCATCCTCTATGTTGTGGCATAAGCGATTGGGTCACATTTCAAAGGAAATGATGGAGAGATTGGTAAAATTTGAGATATTTCTCTCTCTAGACTTCTGTGATTTTGATATTTGTGTGGATTGTATAAGAGAAAAGCTGACTAAGTCTACAAGGAAATGTTCCACTATGAGCAACGATATTTTGGACTTGATACATACTGATATTAGTGGACCTTTACCTTCTACCATAAATGGGAACAAATATTCATAACTTTTATTGATGATTTCTCACGATAAGGATATATTTACCTGATTAATGATAAATCTCATGTACTTGAGAAATTCGAAGTTTTCAAAATGGAAGTAGAGAAACAATGTGGAAAACGTATCAAAGTTGTAAGATATGATCGTGGTGGTGAGTATTATGGCAATTATGACGAGTCTGGTCAAAACATGGGTGATTTTGCAAAGTTTTTACAAAGTTGTGGGATAGTGCCTCAATAAACCATGCCAGGGACACCTGAGCAGAATGACATTTTTGAAAGACGTAATCGAACTCTGAAAGATATGGTCAGGAGCATGATGAGTAGGACAAATTTGCCAGAATATCTATGGGGGTGAAGACTTGAAAACTGCAATGTACATTTTGAACAGAGTTCCAAGTAAAGCCGTCGTAAATACATCTTTTGAATTATAGATAAGACGTAAGCTATGTTTGGCTCATCTCAATGTTTGGGGATGTCCAGATGAGGTTAGGATTTATAATCCTTTTGAGAAGAAATTAGACCCAAGAAATTAGACCCAAAATCCACTCCTGGTTATTTTATTGGGTACCCAGACAGATTAAAGGGATATAAATTCTACTGTCCAAATCGTGGTACTAGAGTTGTTGAGTCAATCACCGCTAAATTTTTGGAGAACGATTTTGGTAATAGTATGAGTTCTACGTTGAAGGAAATCCTTGTTGAACCGAGTCCAGTTATTGTTCCAGTCCCTGTTGTACAGGAAAGAGTTATATCTCAGCCAGTTGAAGTTGTTAATGAAGAACCTGGGCACCAAGAGAAACTTCAGGTTCTTCCACTAACAACGGTTGAGTCAGTTTCTGAGCCACAAGTTAGAAGATCACAAAGGGAAAGGAGATCTGCATTACCCAGTGATTATATTACATATTTGTTGGAAAGTAATTTTAACATTGGCAATGTTGTTGATCCTGTTACTTATAATCAAGCATTGACAAGTCCCGAGTCAGATAAATGGATAAATGCTATGGAAGATGAAATGAATTCCATGGAACAAAATAAAGTTTGGGAACTTGTTGAACTTCCTTCGAATGCTAAAGCTATAGATAACAAATGGGTCTTCAAAAGTAAATTGGATTCGAAAGGGAATGTTGAACGAAAGAAGGTGAGGTTGGTTGCAAAAGGGTTCACTCAGCGAGAGGGCATTGACTATAATGAAACATTCTCACCTGTTTTGTCCAAAGATTCTTTTCGAATTATCATGGTACTTGTGACGCACTGTAATTTGGAGCTTCATCAGATGGATGTAAAGACTGATTTTTTGAATGGAAATCTTTCTGAAAGGGTTTACATGAGACAACCTGAAGGTTTTGTAATGAAGGGAAAAGAAAATTCGGTGTGTAAGTTGAACATGAACAAATCTTTATATGGTCTCAAGCCAGAATCACGACAGTGGTATTTGAAATTTAACGAGATTGTGACTTCTCTTGATTTTGTTGAAAATATAGTTGATCAAAGCATTTATCTCAAAACCAATGGGAGAAAATTTATTTTTCTCGTCCTATATAAATGTTAGCTGCTAATTTTGAGATAAAAGATCTTGGAGAAGCTTCTTATGTGCTCGGCATTGAAATACATCGTGATAGAAATCGTGGCTTGTTGGGACTTTCTCAGAAGGCTTATATACGACGTGTTCTAGAAAGGTTCAATATGCAAAACTATGCACCAAGCGATGTACCTATCATAAAAGGGGATAAGTTTAACAAAACTCAATATCCAAGAAATGAGCTTGAAAGAGAATCTATGAAGACGGTACCATATGCTAGTGCTGTGGGAAGTTTAATATATGCTCAAGTTTTCACTAGACCGGATATAGCTTTTGCAGTCAGTGTTCTAAGTAGGTTTCAGTCAAATCCAGGTCAGGAGCATTGGAAAACAGCCAAGAAAGTTATGAGATACTTAAAGAAAACTAAAAGTTATATGCTTACCTTCCAGCGTTCAAATCAGCTTGAGGTGATAGGCTACGCAGATTCAGATTTTGTTGGGCGTCAAGATGATTTGAAATTAACATTAGGTTATATTTTCATGTTAGCTGGCGGCGCTATCTCTTGGAAAAGTGTTAAACAGACTCTAGTTGCATCATCTACTATGCAGGCTGAATTTGTGGCATGTTATGGGGCTACAATCCAAGCCGTTTGGTTGAGAAACTTCATTTCTGGATTGAAAGTTATTGATTCCACCTCGAGACCAATCACTATTTATTGTGATAACAGCGCAGCAATATTCTTTTCAAGAAATAATAAAAGTTCTGGTAGGTCAAAGCATATTGACATCAAATATTTGGTGATTAGAGACAGAGTCAATGAAGGACAGACGAAAATAGAGCATATCAATATTGAGGCTATGATTGTAGATCCTTTGACTAAGGGACTCGCTCCGAAAGTTTTTAAAATACATGTTACTAATATGGGTATTGTGGAAACTTTCGATATTTTTGGTTACTGGGAGTTATTAATGTAAAGAACTACGTTTTGGCTTGATCCCTTCACGGGGTACATAGGCAACCCATATGTTTTTCGGGTACAACCCCTTCTAATAATAAAATATATATTCTCCTATCCATGAATTATTTTGAGCATGCATTTGACTTATGTCTTTTATTATGGTATCATTATGATCTCGAGATATACTGGATTAAGACATAAGAATGGTCTCCTTTAGAGACATATGACTTCATTTTGATTAGAAGCATTTATAAGGACCGATATGAATTAGCACAGTTTTTTTTATCACATTTGGTGCTAAGTTCATACCACATACTACCACATTGGTTGGAGGATGGGGATCCATGTCGATAAGGATGTTGACATTTGTAACCGTGGAATGATCTTATATCGTTTAATTGGTGTAATGACTTCTATCTTCGGTGTTAATATTCTTGTTGGACTAGATCATGTTCTGTAAAGTGTTACTATTGCAGCTATACTTGTGTGGCCACCTATGTAGTCTGACCCGGAAGTTGAAAATTTTGTTCTATAGCAATCAAATGTTTGCCCAAGTGGGAGAATGTTAGAATAATTCTATTATGTGGGCTTCCATTTGATTGCGATTTTACGGGTTAGATGTATGGTTTGCAATAATACTATGATTAGGCCCAATATGTTAGTAATCACTTGGGCCGATGTACACCTTCGGGTTTTATTATTATAATGTGGTAAATTTAAGTATGTGGGCTGGAATTATGTAAACCCTAATCAAGGTTAGAGTCGGTAATGGGCCGACTGTATGATTTCCTATATAATGGCTAGGTCCCCTCTCCTCTCCAGATTGTATTGGCTTGCCCCGTTGACAGTCAATTATTTTGAGGAGTAAGGAGAGGAAGATCTAGCTGGTAATATTCATACAAAACAATGTCTTCCCTGGGTATAAATTTCGAACTATCATTTAATATATGTGATTCTTATTCTTAGCATGATTACTATGAAATAATCAACAGGAATAGCAGCAGATTTGTACTTTCATTTCTTTCGGCAAAACAGAAGGTAAGGATTATTTTTGGTGCTTTTTTGTCTAAAAAAATTTCAAAATAGGAAACACAAGTTAAGAAGAGGCGAACAGGAAAAAAAAGAAAGAAGAGAAAAACTAGAGGAAGCAAGATGTAAAGTTGTAGTTCTAATTTGAATGGAAAGAGGAATTGAAAAACCGAAGAGAGCAACAAAAAAAATAAAAAATGAAATATTGGCAAATGGGTTTACAAGTGGGTTGTAGTTGGAACTAGAAATTAAGAGGTGTTAGTGCTACAACTTTAAGGTTGCAAACCCAAGTGCAGGTTGTCTCAAGTAGTAAACTCGGAAGTCTGAGGTCGAACCACAGGGAATTGGAAGGAAATAAACTAGTCTATGAGTAGTAAATGGTTGGTTAAAGTACGATGAGAAGAACACTAGAGCGTTGTGGATTCACTTTGGATAAATGAGTAGAAATTATTCTTGATCTTTTTATTTAACTCATATGAAAATCAACTATGAAGTGATCTCATACGGAAGATAAAACGTTGATTGCAAACTAAACTAAAGGATAGTTCTCGTTAATTGTTTGAGAGAATATGTCAAAATAAGTTATTGGTAGGTAAAGATTAACCAAGCATTCATTGTGCCAAACTTGTCAACAATAAATCAAAGTCTTTGACAAACCAAAACCATTTGGAGAACATATACTTCAACCAAGTAAAAGGATTAACATTGAAGAACAAAGTGAAAGATCAAAGATAAAACTACAAATTCATCAAAGTTTCACACCTAGCTCTAGCTAAAGGTTTAGAAATACATAATGAAATGTAGCAAAGAGAAAAAGAAGGAAACTAGAATATATTGTAGAGGAATTGATGCCCCCAAACTCGTGGCCAAGGTCCCCTTTTATAGGCAAAGAAGCATCCAAAATGCAAGTGGATATTAACAACTTGTGCTCTGCCAGCTTGGAGACAGTAGGCTCATGCAACTTGACGCCACTTTTCAGATATGTTGTGCAGCGAATTTGGACTTATGATCAAGAGGAATGTTGTTGCCACTTGAGGTATCTTTCCATTGGTTCAAATATAAGGTTCATTGGATCTCTATAACTCAATATATGTCCAAAACAATGAGTGCTTCTCACAGGTTGAAAAGCTGTATACAGCTAGTAACAGCCAGGTCTTTCAATGGTGATTTTGGCTGCCCTGTTCTGCGAATTTGACTTCTTGTAAACCATGAAAGTTGTACATACATATCTTATCTTTCCAGTCCAACTTGAATCACCCTGGTTCGATAACTACAACTCAAGTTATGATCATTTTTCCGAGACAGCTGTAGATTTTTGACTTTTCAACATTTTTTTCCACTTGCACCACTTGCTCTATTGGAAATACATTGGAAATATACCAAATCAATACTATTTCAAAAGTATAATACTCATGCCAACATGTATTAAAATACGTATTTCAATTAATTGAACGTTTAACCATGTATTTACGCAAATTGAATTTTTGGCAAGAGAATTGAAATTAGAGACTAACAATAGTGAATTTGTACAAAATAAATGTGAAATGCCTTGTAAATGATAATCTTTGACACACTTTTAGACAATTATCAGTTAGCAAGAAAAATAAGTGAATAAATGGAATAGCTTTTGGAAACGTACTTAGAGAAAAGGAGAAGAAATACTGAACAATAATGAAAATGAGTGAGATGGATGTTAGTTTATTGAAAGAGAATGGAGCAGATTCTTATTTGTCTATAAATGTAAAAGGGAAAGAAGGGGAAACAGATAGGAAAATGATGACTGTTAAATAAGGAGAAAATGAGTAGGGAAAGGATTGAAATAGTAAATTCAAGAAGGTTGGAAGGTAGTATGTAATTGTACAAGTGTAGTAGGAAATGAATGAATTGAGAAGAATATATTCCATAAATAAATTGGGGTCTGTAAGTAGAAACATGTTCCGCCATATGGAAATTAAAAAGGAAAAAGAAAGGAAAAAGAAAGGGATTGCAAAAGAAATGGGATTCTAGTTTGTATATATATTATTGGATTGGATTTGGAGACCTTCGTTTCTAATCTTGGTTGAAATGCATCTCAGGAACCGACATGAAGATTAGGGCAGTCTATCACTTGAAGTAATTCATCATAAATAGTTATGTGAGTGAAAAAACTTATATATTTTTAAATATTTATAAAGTACTTATATTATTATATTAAATGCGATCATGTGAATTATTTATTCTATTACATGATGATTAATATGGAAATGTTCTTTAACTATGGTATATGTGGATAAATGGAATAACTTAATTGTGAATTGGAATGCGAGACGTATGTGATATTGAGATCGACCAGAAAAGTACCCATGATTATATTTGTTTTTCTAGTTCACTGAGGGGTCTTGGACCGGGGATGAAGGGGTCTTGACCGTGTACATATAGTTCACTGAGGGGCCTTAGTCGTGTTCTAGAATTGATTATTAGAGGTCATTGAGATCATCTTTCTTTCACGGAGGGGGCCAAAGGCCCTTGGCGAAAGGGCTTAGCCCGAGGGGCAGATCACAGATTTCAGTCAGAGGGTACATTTTTGGTGGATTTCTAGTATAGTTGATGTGATGAGATGATGATATAGATATCAGTTGATGATTATTTTGTGATTATGAGATGATATTTACAGAGTAATGAGAATGTCTCACTTTTTTGGATATAATTGTACGAGGTTATCCTATGAATTATTAAATGATATGGACTTGATTTTGATAAGTAGGTATAAAGGAGAATGTATAACTAATTTCAAAATTTCCACTCACTGAGTTCTCAACTCATATTTTCCCACAATTTTTCTTACAGGTAGCATTGATTCTTGATAGTTAGAAGGGCCTGATAATTTTTAAGTGATAGTCACACGACATATTGAGTTGTATGAATTTTTTTTGCAGAGCACGACATAATAATTTTGGGCCCATCGTATTGTATTTTTCATAAGCATTTTATTTTGACACATGTTTTATAGTAACTCATATTCAGCCTTGATGATGGATCTGGCATCTAGTCAGTATCTATCATTGGTGCACGTCACATTTCAGATCCACTAGGGTGATTCGGGACGGGTCGTGTCACCTTGACAGCTTATTATAATAGATATTCATAAGAAAACCCTATTACTCGACAACCCAACATATTCATAAGATGATTCTAGAGGAGGAAAGAAACATTGGTTTCCACATCCATCCAAGGCGCAAAATGTTAAATAAAGATCATGTATTACTTAGAATCATCTTGTAGTGCTCCGAGCAAAATCTTAAAAGGACATAAAAATTAAGAAGCATTATCTTCATAATAAGAATTTGAAAAGGAACAGACACCCAATATATGTACAATTAAACAAGGCCTTTCAATTCAAATTGGGGAAGAAGTCATTGCAAAAAATATATGCTATCCCCCAGTAAATGCAGCAGCATATCTAAGGCCATCAAAAGCACACTTGCATGAAGTAATTTTTAAGTGAAACCAGCATGACCACAAAGGTAAAGAAAAACTTCAAAAAAAAAAAAAAAAAAACCTGCAACCAAGTCTTAATTTGGTAATGAAATGAGATCATCACAACTAGTTATAAGTATCAGTATGCTCAAATATAGGAAGAGACAAAGCATCTTACCAGTGAATTTTACTAAAAAAACACACTCTTAGCGAGAAGACTCCAATGTGTTACAAGAAGTGTATTAGAAAATGAAGGTCTAAAATATTATGCACCAACCTATTTACAGGAAATTCAAACACAATTGCAAGTTAATCATTAAGGTTGGCTCAACTTAATTATAAGGATAATGCTACATGTACCAATTTTTTTTTTACCTAATTCTTTACCTACACTCACAATAGGCGGTGGGGACCACGTTTGGATTTTTTTATTCACGCGGGCCCCGCATGCATGTGAGAGTAGGTAACCAATTCGATACAAATATCTTTATCCTAATTATAAAGCTAGAAAAGTTACAATAAGAGGAAGCACCTCCAATTAACAATGCTAAGACAACCAATGTGACCTTTTCTAGAAAGAACTATTTTCGTGGAACTCCATGCACATTACAGGGTTAATACTTAAAAATTATACTTTCTTCCAAAGTCACAATCACCTATCGAACTGAAAGTTGAGCTATGGCGAATAATCCACGGACAACAGAGTAGTTTAGGAAAGTGTTTTATTTGATATTGTATACTTGATTTAATGCAGCGACTACTAGTTATATAGACACACTGTTCAATTTCATGTTGTTTTTTTCTGACTTAAAGTAATGATACACAATCTGTGTATTATTCCTTGATTAATAAAATATTTTATTACCTTTAAAAAAAAAACTATGACGAATAATGACTCCTGATCAACTCCAACAATATAGAATATAGATGATTCGAGGAATAAGATTGGCCTTAATCAGCACCATTGGGAAATTCAATAGGTTACTATTGTAGGCCCAATATATGGTTATAAGCATGAAATTAGATAGTTTCCTGCAATAACAAACTTCAAGATCCCGAGACAGGAGCAGCAAATAATGCACTTATAAAGTAGATATGCCACAATCATAAGAGCAAGTATCAAAACAAAGTGAGTTATTGATATCCAAAACCGAGAGACCTCATTGATTCCTAGTGTTCTTGAAGGATTATTTTTCAAGAATAATTGCCCAAGTTCAATACAAATTTTCAAGAAAGGAACCAAAAAAACAAATGCAAGTGCTTGCATATCCAACAAAAAAAATTTCAGGCAACAATCATTAAGCAAATTTTTTTTTCCAGCATTTCTCACAAAAAAAAAAAAAATGTGAGAACAAGTCAACATGTCCATATATATAACAAAAAAAAGTGATATGTTTTGAGAATTTCAATTTCAGAAGTATAACTACAATAACACTTGAGATTCCTACTTCAAGTAGAATCATCTTCTTCATTATTGCACAATGTAGTTGAAGCATTGCATTCGTGGCAAAAAATAAAATTAGTCACTGCATCTTTAGAATATATAAAACCAGGCAAAATACTATATAAGGCACATGACTTACAAATAAAACTATTTAAAAGAAAACTGGAGGCGCGAGTCAACATTGCAATATAAGTAAAAATCAATCAAAGGACCTAGAGTTGCTAAAGGAAGGATAATGAAGTTCACATAGTTTATCCAACCTCTTGATGCTAAAAGGACGCAGAAAACATTAAAACAACATTATGCATAAACCTATTCCAACCAACTTCAGACTAAACTCAGTCCAGTTCAACCAAGCACAAATATGAATACACATCAATGTATTTTTTCACCTACATAAGCAAAATCGAGTCTAAGATAAAGGTTGTAGAGTAAAACTATGAATATAGTACCAACTGGGACTAAAATGAAGGTTACAGGTTTTTTCTACTAAACCTTTTAAGTACTTAAGAGTCTAACAATGAATTATATTAATGCCAAAACCAATCAAATGGAACAAAGACTATGATTATCTATGTACACGACAACCTTTTCAAAAGATGCAATTTGGAATTGTTAATATGCTAAACTAGAAGAAATGGGCAGAAACATGTAAAAGGAATTCTTAAGTGCGTATACGTCTTTTTGTTCACAAAGAGTAGACAAATTATTTTGAGAACATACTTTCTTTTGATAAAAATTAAATTAAAATTAATAAATGTATTCTTTTCTAGGAGCTTAAACTTTTAGATAAGGTGATTCATATAGTATAAGCAAAGGTCCTAAGTTCAAAACTAAATACCAGCTCTTTTTAAATTGTGCTCGTATAGGACCTCAAACAGAGACGGATGTAGGGGGGCTGGGCAAGGCTGTAGCCCAGTCCCCCCCACAGTCCATTAAGGCAAAAAAAAAAAAAAAAAAATTATGTAATTTTTTGTTTTTTTGTGTAATTTTTTTTTTCACATATTAGCCCGGTCAAAAAAATTTGTAGCCCGATCTACGATCCAATCCTGGATCCGTCCCTGGCCTCAAATGAAAAATTAATTCTGCATGCACATGAATGAGCATGTTGAATAAGTAAATATGTACACTCTCCAATGACTTATGCTTTTAGATATATTGGTTCCACCTTTTTTTTTTGGCGGGGGGGGGGGGGGGGGGTATATTAATGACAAATTAATCGCACTTATAGTTGGGTATTATTCAAATGATAATTAACTGTCATTTTCTTCTGGAAATTTATAGAAAGGCACAATTGGGTATCATGGTGTTTTAGGAGATGTGCAAGTCTCAAGGCAAATCAACTGCATAATTCAAAAGAATTTAAAAATGCAAAAATACTTCATTATAAAAACAAACTATATTAAAAATCCATAATATAAAATATTAACGAGATTATAAGTCTAATTTTTAAATAAACATAATATAAATAATAAATTTACAAACGAGTAACAAAATTGCAATATTATCTACTATTAGAAGTAGAAATAGCCTAAACAATTTTCATATCATCACTCTAAGAAGTACACGCACATACACATGATATAAAACAAGAACACGCAAACACATCTTTTTAAAAAAAAGGCATGAACACATCAATTCACAATCTATAAAAATTTTACCGTTATATATTAAATGTAATGCCAATTTTTAATTTTTGCAAGTGTGATATAGGACAACTTTACTAGAAATCATTTCAACTTCTATATATTTTATCTAATGCCGGTTTTAGCCTTTATTTTTGCAAGTGTGATGTAGGAAAACTTTGCTAGAAATCATTTCTACTTCTACTAGTTTTAGGTTTTAAGTATTATAGGTAATTCTTCATTCTCGTATTTATAGGATTCTATTAGTTTTGGTATTTAGTTGACATGGTTTCTTTATACTACTATTAGGAGTAGGTTATCATTTTTCTTTTTTGAATTTTTTTTTTGGTAGAAGATTCGTTTCTTTTACTTAGTTTACGTAGGGTTATCAACAAGCCGAGCCCGTTCTTGGGCCGGAATTTGAGCCTCGGGCCCGAGGAGCGGGCTTTTTTGAGAGCCAAGCCCAGCCCATTTTTCTCTCTTCCTGCCAAGTTTTTTCTTTTTTTAATTTTTTGAGCTCGCGGGCCGGCTCGGGCTCGGCTTGAGCCTAGGCTCACTTCCATTGAGCGGCGAGCCGGTTCGGACTTTTCATGGGCCGAGCCCTGCGGCCTGAGCCCACGAGTCTTTTTGCCACCACTAAGTCTACGAGAATTATGATATTACCTCTTCTTCCAATTTTATACAAGACGAGGGTTAGCTTGTTGTAATCACCAATCATATTCATTATTCAAGTTATTCTAGATAATGGTTGGCCTTTTCTTGTTTTTATAAGATTTCACTTTTGCCGCTACATTAAATTAGTATTTTAAGCGACGTTTTTCCCTAAGCTGATGACCGCCTATGGTGATAGTGGCATGCTTTATTTAGATAACGATATGAGGATTAAAAAATTACCAACCTCAATCCAAAATCTGGAATGAAGGATGAGCAGGTTTGATGATGCAGTTGATTAAAAAATGCAGATTTTGACAACTATGAATGTTACTCACTTCAATGAGCACAAAAGATATCAATATGTGGCTAAAGATTTTTCTCGAGTCCCAGCTAAGTTCAAATGTTGTCCACCATGGCTTACTACAAAACAATGATTTTCATCGATCAAGCCATCCCATGAATGATGATGGTTTAATGATATATGTCCACCAAACCATCTATGGCTTAACTTACTTCAATATGATATTCTAACTTTGGGCAACAATATTCTTTGGCATAATAGTATGGTCTAATGCAATTGTATTCGGCATAATAATATTCCTCTTCAAAGAAAAAACATAGCGTTAATGAGCAACAATGTTGCATGGAGCAAGAACAAGTTATCAATGATTTCTTGAAAGTCTACATATAAATGAGCTCAATTTGATACACAATAAGATTTTTAGAAAAAAAAAAAGTGCGTCACAACGACAAAGCATGCAATGTTATCATAGATCACGAAAGTAGTGAGAACATGGTATCCAAAGCATTAGCGAAAAGGGAGGAAAAATATGAGAATAAGGAGGTATGGAAAATTCTAATTTTTATTGAAAAGTACTACAAAGATGAGATTGTGAACGTAGTAGGGATGGACAGTTGTCACGAACTTCAGGAAAACCATGATACTGTAATTTAGATGCTACTTACATAGACAAATACAACAGTTATATGTTAGGTAGTACAATAAGAAGATTATTATGTTGCCACATAAGAAACAATTTGCCAATATCACTCTAAACAAAGAGCAAACAATTTACCCGACAGATGACACAACTGAAAAAGACATTTAAAATGACCAAGATATTACCAACCACGATACTGCAATAGAGGTAGAAAAGCATATGCAAGTTGAAAACTAGAAACTTGTGGAAAGTTAGATTTATTGTCCTATTTTTAGAAAATGATCCAACAAAAGTTACTAGGGCATTTTTGAAGAAATGAGAGATTACAAAACCTAGAAAATGAAGTAGCAAGGGAACAAGAATCAATCTACCTTCCTCTCAGACACCACACCCATATCACATTTCATATAATTAGTAAACGATGAAAATCCTTGAGTTATTAACCTGCAAGGGTTTCTAAGGAAACGTCTCACAATTCATTTGGATCTCAACCATTATGGTCCCGACCTATACACCTGACCACCCTACTTTTCATAAATAAGATTGTTCCAAGGGAAATCTCAAGAGCCATTTTCCTTCCATTCACGTTTCTAAGATTTTGCTCTTAAACAATCTCTACTTTTACTTCATGTTATCAAATCCAAAGCTACTAACCACTTCCCTGCAAAAAGCCTCATAATTTTCCCAAAATGGAAACATTACTATTTGGCATCATAAATAGTGACAAGCACGCCATGTTGAATTTAGTGCACAAGTATCAAAATGAGCTATATATAAGTTTAATATCCTATTTTTAGTAACTCTACAAAAATCATTTATGAGAAGATTAAGAGGCTTACCTTTAGAATTTCATTATAATGTTCCAACTTGTCCATTCATTAGTGAAGAATTAATGCCAATATGTACCTAGCATCAGGGGTGGAGCCAGCACCCAACGAGCTCGTGTGGCTGCCTATGCTGGCTCTGTCAGAATCTTCTGTTGTTCATCTGTCCACCGAGAAGGGAAGGAAGAAGAACCTGCAGCTGCGTGAAGGAAGAAGAAGAAGTCTGGGCTGGTTTGCTGGGCATTAATTTTTTATTCTTTTTTTGGTTTCTTCAAATTGGGTTGGGTCACTTATGAATAAAAAAAATGCCCAACTTAAATGAAATGGTAATGGACTAATGGCCCAAAGAGCTGAGCCTGGAGGCTGAAGCAGTGGAGATAGATCAGGATGGTTGTGGATCAATTGGTCCAATTACACAACCAATACCAAATAATCGATCCACAAACCACATTTGACATTCCACACAATTTGGGGAGGAGACTTGAGAGTTGAGAGATGATGGGCGACGACAGGGATGGGACTGGCGACTAGCAACTACGAGACTGCAACCGGCCTGTCGAGCGAGTCAACGGCGATAATGTTTTCTTCCTCCTCCCCCCGGTTCGATTTTTAGACTTTTAGTTCCTTTTTTGAGTTATGGTTTATGAATTCGCAGTAGTTTACTATACTAGTTTATGAATTATGGGTTATGAATTAGGGTTTTTAGGTTTTATAAAATATGGTTTATGAATTAGAGTTTTATTTATGACATATGGTTTATTAATTTATGATTTATGATTCATTTTTTTTTATAATTCATGATCCTTGATTTGTGATTTGGAATTGGGAATTTAGGTTTAGGAAACTACGAATTTGGGAAATTTGGGAAATTAAGAAATTAGGGAATTGGGAATTTGAACCATGTGTACTATCTTTCTTAATCAATGTTAATTGAAAAATCAATTGGGGCATTTTGCATATTATGGAACGATTTTTTCAACCGAAACGAAAGTCCATACCTAATTTTTCTACTTCTAGTTGTACAGAGTAATGTTGTATCGTATATTTTTTTAGTACTTTGGGTTGTATTGAACTATATTTTCATATGTATATAATTCTTACGTTTCAGTACATTAACATATATATTGAATAATTATTAATATTATTTAATCAAATTTAAATAAACAACTGGCTGGACCGGGCTATTACGATCGTTGATTGTCGAGGGTCAACGGTCAAAGTCAACCCACCCTAGCTGACCCTTCATCCTTGATTCGCCCTTGTCTAGCATGATCGTGGACCATATAAAATATGTAGATGTTAAAAGATTTTTAGTTACAACATTCGACAAACAAACATTTAGTTTATATGTTATTAGAAAGACCCTTAGCTAAACTACAAAATAAAAGCATTCACACAAGCATAGTGTAGTGAAGGGGATCATGTTATAGGATATCTCGTCCCACATATCTGAAACTTGAGTCCACCATGCTTTATTGCCAGTTATAAACTTCCTAGATGAAATGCTAGCTTTTAGGAATATGTGACAGGAACCTGACTCTAGAATTTGCGGTAGGAATAGACGTCATATCAACTTCAAGGCAATGACCCAAGGGATGCATCAAATTTTCAGAAATTAGCAGCAGATAATTATTTTATAGGACATCATATCTAGTCTTAGCATAAAGCATAATAAAATCTGAGCTCTCATGTAATTATCAAGTGATGTAATCGCCTTCGTTATCAGCACATTGTGAGTGTTGGTCCTGAAAGATCATTCATTTGCAAACCAAAGAATGTGACATGATGAAATCTTCCTTGAAAGCATAGTCATAGACTAGTGAGAAAATGGTACTCCAAGATATCTTGCCTAAATATATGAAATTTGAGATTTCATCATGCAATTAATATTTTATTAGACTATAATCTCATTTTGGGCTTAGAACCACTGTGCATGGATATTCGAGGGACACTTCAACGAGTAGAAAACAAGCTACATAAGAGACGCCATGCTACCTAATTTCATTTATTCTATGTACTGTTCTCAATACCGTTCCCACTACTACACTGCTACACCTATCAGATATTATTCACTCAATCATAGCACCTTATCAGGGAGGTTTTCTTATATATTCTGTTTTAAATGGTTAGAATTACACTCAATCATGAAGACTAAAATTTGATTTTCTTGTTACTTTCAGAGTCTACAGCCATTCAGGTTGAAGCCAAGAAGCAATTTCACTTTCATAAAGCTTTAGTTTTCCTCTTATGATGGTTGAATGTAGTCAAGTTTACTGGTTAGTTATTCACATTTCTTTTCCCATATATGGGGAAAAAATACATCGGCTACCAAAATAAGGGAATCGTGGGAAAATAGAGCATAAGGCATATCACACGAAGAAAATGGGCTATGAGCACACGCCATATTCTTTGAATAGGATTGGAAGCAAGTTCTTGATGAACCTGTCATCTACCTGACAAAAATGCTGTAATACCCAGACCAGGAAAGCTTAAAAAATATTTGATAGGTACGACTCATACCAACAAGGTGCACCTTCTTTTACGGAAGTCCATCCTTAGAAACTCTACAGTTAAGCGTGCTTGACTTGGAGAAATTCTATGATGGGTGACCCCTGGGAAGTTTTCACGGGGAGCGTACGAGTGAGGACAAAGCATGCTGAAAAGACCCATGTTAGTACAGTGAGGACAGTACGTCGTCGATCTAACGACCGGGACAGCCCGTTAAGTGGGACCCAGGTTTTTACAAATGGTATCAGTGCCGATTGCCAGCCGGAAATCAGGAACTAAGTGCTATGCGAGACAAAGTGCTACGCCATAGGGCGGGAGCCACCACTTGAACCCGTAGGAGCCACCTCTAGAATCCCAAAGCTTGGTAACGGATCCTCAGATGGATCAAGCGCGACGAGGACGTCGCGAGTCTAACGAGGGGTGATTGTAATACCCAAACCAGGAAAGCTTAAAAAAGATTTGATAGGTACTATTCATACCAACAAGGTGCACCTTCTTTTACGGAAGTCCATTGTTAAAACTCCACAGTTAAGCGTGCTTGACTTGGAGAAATTCTATGATGGGTGACCCCCGGGGAAGTTTTCACGGGGAGCGTGCGAGTGAGGACAAAACATGCTGAAAAGACCCATGTTAGTATAGTGGGGACAGTACGTCGTCGATCTAACGACCGGGACAGCCCGTTAAGTGGGACCCAGGTCCTTACAAATGGTATCAGAGCTCAAGTCAAGGATAAATTCTTGGAAAAGATCAGATCCGAGGTTGGGACTGGCAAGAGAATAGGTTTCGAGATTGCCGCTGATAAAGCACTTATATTCAGAGGACGTCTTTGTGTGCCGAAAGATGAACATATCCAGAATGAGATTTTGACAGAAGCTCATTCAGCACCATATGCATGCCACCAGGAGGGACAAAGATGTATCGTGATTTGCGTAATACCTTTTGGTGGAGAAACATGAAAGGTTGCATTGCAAAGTTTGTCTCTCGATGCATGACGTATCAGCATGTCAAGGCTGAGCATCAGAGACCATCAGGGTTGTTAAATCCCTTGGATATACCAGAATGGAAATGAGAGAAAATTTCCATGGATTTTGTGACAGGGTTACCAAAATCAGTAAGAGGTCATGACGCTATTTGGGTTATTGTAGACCGACTTACAAAGTCAGCTCATTTCCTACCAATCAGAATTACCCTCAATATGGATCAATTCGCCCAACTGTATGTTAAAGAGATCGTTCGACTTCATGGGGTACCAGCTTACATTGTCTCCGATAGAGACCCGAGATTTACTTCGAGATTTTGGAAGAGTTTACATGTCGCAATGGGTACTAAATTAAATTTTAGTACAGCTTACCATCCCCAAACAGATGGACAATCTGAACGCACTATTTAGACACTGGAAGATATGCTTAGAGTTTGTGTGCTAGACTTGAGTGGTAATTGGGAGACTCATCTTCCATTAGTGAAGTTTGCCTACAATAACAGTTTTCAGGCTACTATTGGTATAGCACCGTATGAGGCACTATATGGGCGACGTTGTCGATCACCAGTTTATTGGGATGAAGTAGGCGAGAGAAGAATTTTAGGTCCAGAATTGACTGAGAGGACAGTTGAGGCTATTGAGAAGATCAGATTGTGGATCAAAGCCGCCCAAGATAGACAGAAAAGCTATGCCGATCAAAGGAGAAAAGACTTGGAGTTTGAGATTGGAGAGAAAGTATTTTTGAAAGTAGCTCCTATGAAAGGTACTATCCGTTTTGGCAAGAGAGGGAAGCTAAGACCTCGTTTTATCGGACCATTTGAAATCTTAGAAAAAGTAGGTAACTTGGCTTATCGTTTGGCGTTACCACTCGAGCTCTCGGCCGTACACAATATTTTTCACGTTTCTTTATTGAGGAAATATATCCACGACCCAAGCCATGTGGTAAATTTTCAGACTATTTCGGTTCAGAGGAATATGTCTTATGAGGAGACGCCTATGTGCATTATGGAGAGAAAAGTCCATGTCTTAAGAAACAAAGAAGTTCATTTAGTCAAAGTCCAATGGGGTAGACAGGATAGCGATGAAGCTACCTGGGAAAAGGAGGATGAGATTCTGGCTAAGTATCCAGATATTATAGATCAAGTAAGTTTAAATTTTGAGGACGAAATTAATTTAAGGGGGTAAGGTTGTAGCGATCGAGAATTTTAAATTATTTTTCTTAAAAAACGGTGTCGCTAAGTCCTAACCCCGAGTTTTAAAAGTAAAAGCGTGTTCGTCTAGCCGTTGCTAAACTAATTTAAATTTATTAGAATCGAGTCCAATTTTAAATATTTTAATTTATTAAATTCCTTATTGTTTTAAATATGAAATTAAATACGATATTATTATTTCGGGTCCGATATTTCATTAGTCCAAATAGGTTCATCTTAGCCCAATTCTTTAAGTCCAATTAGAAAATTCTTCCGGCCCAATTTCTAGCCCACTTAAGCCCTAGGGATTTGTGCCCTAGATTTCTACTGTTCATATACCCCATCTCCCCCCTTCAATCTCACTCACGTAGCAATCAACACAAGGGTAAGAATATGACTTCTGCTCCAAACCTTCTTCAAGGCAGTAAATTCTCAGTTCATTCACCATTGATGCTAGAAAATCAATTTCTGGCATCAACAGATTTACGTGTGATGCTAGAAAACCAATTTCTAGCATCAACACCATCACCTCCAACCTACAGACCATTGCACACGCCACAGTCAGAACCAACACCTAAGCTGCAACCATCACCCCACAACCCAGCCTAATCGAACCACCACCACGGCCACCTCCTGCAAGCCACCATCTCCTTAGCCCAGAAAATCGCGAACACCGACTGCAAACACACGGATTGCAGCCATCCATCCCACAACCCAGAACCACCACCTGCAACCCCCTCACAGACAGCCCCAAACCACTGCCCAACAACACAGTCAAGCCACCACACCAAACACACCGCCTCAACGCACCACCGCCTGCAAGCCATTCGAGCCACCCACAACACTCACTGGTTTCCACATCCCAGCCACCTCGATTTCGAACCGTCACCCACCACAAATTAACAACCCAAAGAATCAAGAAGAAAACCAAACCCATAAACTTACCTAAAAAAAGTCGAACTCGAACCCGTTCGCCTTTGACCCGTCGCCAAAATCACTCCCACAGTCACCCCCACACCACCGGCACCACCACGCTACGCCGGCGCTGGCGTCGCCGGTCGAAATCGAAGAAAGGGGCTTTGCCCCCTTCCCCGTCGCCTCTCTTCTCTCTCTCTGCTCTCGAACGCGAGAAAAAAGAGAGAGAGTGGTGGTTTTTTTTTATTAAATTTGATTTTTGAAAATTTAGATTTTAGCCCCAAGTTTAGAAGTTAGTTCATTCTAGTCCCCCAAGTTTTAAAATTATTTATTTCAGTCCCAAAGTTTCGATTTTAAAGAAAACAGTCCCAGAAATTATGTTTTAAAATAAATCAGCCCACAGATTCTGAAAAAGTCCATTTCAGTCCCTAAATTCTTATTTTCAGTTTTAATAAATTTTCAATTTAGTCCCTATTTTAGAAAAGTTTAAATTCAGCCCTTAAAATTTTATTTTCAGTTTTAATAAATTCCAATTAAGTCCCTAAACTTTATTTTTATCGTTTTTAATCTTTAAGAAATTTCGAAACACTAATTCAAAGTTTATTTCCTATTTTGGCTAGACGAAACGTAAGGACGATAGAGTTTGAGACTACTTCCCGCTCCAATTTTTACGACTCGAGATAGATTGAGGTAGACTCGCTCCCATTAATTAGTTTAAATTATAATTGCATGTATTATGTGACTTTATATGATTTATATGCTTTAATACATAAGATGAGAATCTCTTATGAGATAGATTATGTTGTTATGCTTGTCGTAACTTATATGCTTAATTGTATGAGAAGAAAGAGAATCTCTTATGAGATAAGATGATGTTATGCATAACTTACTTGCTTAAATGCATGAGACAGACTACCCACACCCTATGATTTTAAAGAGCCTATGATTTTTCAAAGAAAATAAGCCCATGAGAATATTACTGTATAAATTACATAGTTATTTGTTCAATTATTCTGTAAATTAATTACTGGCGATGAGTCTACTGAGTATTTCTTCGAAATGCTCATTCCACTATTTTAACAATATTGCAGATTTTGGAGACGACCGAGTCTAATGGGTAGTGGTGATACGAACGAATAAAAGTAGTTAACTGTTTTTAATTTACTTTTAAATTTCACTCATTTGAACGTTATGAACTTACTTTGTCGTTTCCGCTATTTCAAACTTGAATTTAAAGTTTAATCAATTTTCCTTAAGTTAATTCAAATGAGATTTATTGCCGTTAAGTTCACAAATTTTAAATGTGATGTTTTTTTAAAAGTTAGTTATTCCGCCAAACTTTTCAGTTAAATTAGGGTAAAAAGATGATGACGTAGCATTCCGGGTCCGCGGAACTCGGGGCGTTACAGCTTGGTATCAGAGCCGATTGCCAGCCGAAAATCGGGAACTAAGTGCTATGCGGGACAAAGTGCTACGCCATAGGGCGGGAGCCACCGCTTGAACCCGTAGGAGCCACCTCTAGAATCCCAACGCTTGGCAATGGATCCTCAGATGGATCAAGCACGACGAGGACGTCGCGAGTCTAATGAGGGTGATTGTAATACCCAGACCAGGAAAGCTTAAAAAAGATTTGATAGGTACTACTCATACCAACAAGGTGCACCTTCTTTTACGGAAGTCCATCGTTAGAAACTCCACAGTTAAGCGTGCTTGACTTGGAGAAATTCTATGATGGGTGACCCCCTTGGAAGTTTTCACGGGGAGCGTGCGAGTGAGGACAAAGCATGCTGAAAAGACCCATGTTAGTACAGTAGGGACAGTACGTCGTCGATCTAACGACCGGGACAGCCCGTTAAGTGGGACCTAGGTCGTTACAAATGCCATAAAGATCTTAAAAAGGGAGCAAAATCTTAGGAAAAGAACTCTTATTCAGATATTTAAATAGACTAAGTTAAAAACACATTGTTGTTTCATGAGCACGATAGATTTTGAGTTCAAGAACATTGATGAAAAGTAATGCCTAATGAATGAAGATCTTAAACGTAACCGAGTAAGATGCATGAGAAAAGAAGGATGCAAATACATAAAAATATGAAATTTGGCATACAAATTAACTGTTATAAATGAAAATAATGTACATGCATGTGATACCAAAACCTAAATCAAATATAGCGCCAGACTTGATATATCAAGTTATCTTCTACAATTGCTGGTGCACCAAAGCTGTTTTCTACATCAATGAAAGATATAGCACCAAAGAAGTCCATCAGTTGTCAAGCCCTGAAAAAAAAAATAGCACCAAAGATATATTTAAGTAAAATGTACCATGCCTTTATACACAAAGCTTGATCATTAATTTGTTTACTCCAAAGGTTGTTTAACCAGTCCTCTTCGAATAAGATTTTAAAATGTCATCTCTCAGGGGCATATAATGAGACTAGAAAGCAAGCACAAACATTTCTCCATTAGCCCATAGCAATGAGGTGCTTTATGAGTTGTGGTGTCAAATTTCAAGGTCTTTGTTATTAGTGCATGCCACTGTGCAGAAATTACTTCTACATGTGAAAAATGTTCCTGGGAAAACAAAACTACAACTTGGCTTATGGAACCACATTGTTTCGTGCGGAAGATTTGGAGGGATAGAAATAGACATGCATTTCATGTTGTCGAGGGTGCCGTGGTCATTATGGAAGTTAACATGTTTTCTTTTCTTCATGATATTTTGGACACAGTATTTCATCCCTGCATGTATCAAATCTTAGATTTTCTGGATCATGTAGATAGGATTTGAGAAAGCTTTGTTTAAAAATCTTCTTTTGCGCCTAACTTTACTATACTAAAACTCTAATGCATAAAAAGAATAAAAATTGCAATATCCAATTGGCTTAAAAAAGGAACTTCAACAAACCTTAATTGAACTAAAGTTTTAGGTTATTCGTGTCAATTCGATAATGAAATACACATAATTTTCCTGAACTTCTCTCGGTGAATTTAAATTTTCAAGAATGAACTTTCACTCGCAACAAAGTTGCAGCACCTCGACATAGAATTTGGCTTCAATATCGAATATGACTTCTATTTGTTTCTTAAATTTACAATGTTGTAATCATAATAGACAGGATGGAAGATCTCACTAATGCAAACATGCTACTTAAGTATCTGAAATTAAATAACGTTACTTTGCCAAAAAGTAGGTGACATAATAGTTGACATAATAGGTGTTAACAAGATGTGATTGATTGAAAAAGCTGACTATGTTTTAAACAATTCAATAAAATGTTGTCATGTGAGGCATTATATCAAGTATTAATGTTCACGAAAATATCTTTCAAATTAAAACTACAGCAACTGTACGGTTCATTAATAAGTAATAAAGTGGATTTGAGTCCAAGTATCGTCCCACAGAGATTAATTTAGTTCGATTTTAAATATCACGACCTTAACCAAAACAATAATAAAGTGATGTATTGGATTCAAATTCTAAAACAAAACCAATTTTTTCGTCACGATTGCCCAAGTATCCCTTCAAGCCTCGATATTAGGTTTTATCGCCCGGCCAATATAACTAGGTAGTCACCCAGTTATATAAACTTTCAAATTTTACATTTTAGTCCCCCAATTCAATTCTCGATTCTTTTTAATCATTTCTCTTGTAATTTCAACCTTTCAACTTCTAATTACATCCAATTGAACCCGCAGCGTCTTATTCTTCATTTTTTTTGTTCGAATCAACTCTTGGAATGTTACAATTTAGCCCTCATACTTTAGATTTCACCCATTTTTTTTTTCTTTTTCAATTGCTTAGAAACGGGCCCATCACTGAAATAAACGAAAATTAACCCAAACTAAGTAGAAATCAACACTTTCATGACATAAAAGTCTAGTAATATGGTTTGAATAAGTGCACAAAATGCATTTATCAATTATGTCAACCATTATGTCAATGTAGCACGATTGATCTAAAATTTCATATGAACTAGAATACTTCGTGTTTGTTTCTTTTCTTTGCCAACTGGCAGGGTGACAGGTGTTGAATAGTAAATTCTCATCCTAACAAGTTAGCTACAATACTTTATAATGGCAAAAATTCAAAGGTCAAAAAGGAGATTGATGCGAACCCCGTAACAACGGTGACTACGAACCCACAACTAGATTGATGCGGAACCTAAGAATGCCAAGATATCAGATTTTGGACTTAAACCAACGAAGTGAACCAAAAAACCCAACGATAGCAAGATGCGCTGAACCCCTTGATTACCCCACGAAGAACTCTCGTACCGATATTTGAACATACAAAGATTATTAATTTTTGATAAGTTTGATAAAATTGTTCATGGAAGAACAAAGGAGAAAGTAACCTTTCAATTTTACATATAATAATTAAGTCCCCGTTTACAATGAATTGAAATAACTATTTATACTAAACCTTAAAAATAAGGAAAATACGAAATACAAAGAGTCCTAAAATATAGAAATTACCAAAAATAAGAATTATAATCAAACTAAACCATCTCGCCAAAAATAGGAAACCCGACTTTAGATTTGTACCAAGCGGTACGCTCGCTTGGAAGGAAGTTTTGGCTCCTTCAAGTTACGGTAGATAGCTGGGCGGTCGCTTGGCCTGGATGACTAAGCGATCGCTTTGTTGTCCCGGTTGCCTCCATCTTCGGTCGCTTGTATCGTGTTGATCCAATTGGTTTTCGACCTCGACCCAAACATGAAATTTGTTCATTGACATGTTGTCTTCAACCCCATGTGTCCCATTTCCCGAGCATGCATTTGTATGACTTTGTGCGACGTCATTAACTACGTTATCAGCCATAAACACCTTCGAATGAGCCTTCTACTCTTCTCAATGAACATTGCAGTTTTGATCGCCCGGGTGGCCTATCCTGGCTCATATCATCCCATCTCTCTTCAAAAGGATTCGTCCATGAATCCGTACCTTTAATGCCCAGATTATACCCTTTACTCCCAATCAAGTCAAGAACATGGAACGGTCCATCTCCTCTAGGATGCAGCTTGGACCTCTTCTGAATTCTTTCCCGCCTCTGTCGTATGAACACCCAATAACCAACACATAGATCAAAGTGTGCTCGTCCCAATGGCTTCCTTCTGCAAGTTTGTGATGTTCCCAAAATAATCTCCATTAGCATGCCACGCTGTTTTCTCCATGTCTTATGCTGTCTCAGTGATTGTAACAATGTCAATGCAAATGATCCCTCGTTTTCCTTCTGTTCAACTTTGTTTCTTAATCCACTGCATATAAATTCCTTCCAACACCCTTGAAACTCATTCGTCTTCTCAGGAATCACAAAGTCAATTTTCTCAAAATAAGAAAAATCTAACTGAAGCTTAATTCCTCAATCGGGCGTTATTCCAGTAGGAGTGTGTTCTGGAATCAAATCTTCAGTAACCTGCAAAACAGAAATATTCAAAATAGGGAGGGAATTGTTAGTTTTCACCACAGCCTCCTCAACTTCAGGCTCTTTTTCAATTAAGCTCTTATCCAACTCTTTCTCCCCTTCCGAAGATTCTTCTTCAATTTATTTTTGCAACTCCACCTTCCCTTCTGGATGTTCACTCTCAATTTTCCTTTTATTTTCTTGTAGCTCTCTTCATTTTTCTCCACAACTAACCACCTCATAATTTTCTCTCTTACTCTTTTGCTCCTTATGATTATTCTGTGAGTTGATCAAGTCACGAATTTTTGAGAACTCAAGCTTATAATCCAACCCAGTCTTTCTGCTTGATGTATTGCCAACATGTTCCACACTTGGTGTTTTCTCCTCTCTTGAATGTCCAACTCCACTATATCTTCTAGGCTCCTCTCTAGATCCTCAATCACGTCGATCCCTTCTACAAAAATGAATAGGTGCATATCTTCTCCTCATGATCTCTCTCAATTCATCCCAAGCTTCAATACACCTCTCACCATTCCTCCGCCTACATCCTGTCAACTCATCCCACCAAATTAAAGCATAATCTACGAATGAGCCCACAATCAACCTCAATTTTCTCTCCCCGGAATAATCATGGCACTCAAACCTCAATTCTACCTTTTCTTTCCATGCCACATACGCCTCGAGATCATTCCTACCCTTAAATTGTGGAATTGTTATTTTTACACCTCCCATCCTCCTATTAACACCAACTTCACCCAAATCCCTATATTCTCGTCTCTCTCGATTACTCACATTAAACACATCATCGCATTGATCTCTATGAGTTCTATTCAATTCCTCATCCCGCCTATCCAACACTCTCCCCATATCCATCAACATCCTTTCCAATCGATCCATCCTATTACTCATATTGACTCTAGGACTGAAAAGGATTTGAACTGGACAACTTCGGAGTGGAATTTATAAATTAAAGAAAGTGGTTCTTGAATTTGGATTGGAATGAAAAGAAACATATTTTTAGAATTACAATTGATAGTAGGAATTTTGGACAATTTTCAAGAATTTTTTTCGACGTGAATAGTAACCTCGGTTGAACAGTATTTTTTTCGATTTGTTTTTTTAATAAACTTGAAATTTGACTACGAGAACGGCAAAGAAAACGGAATTTGATTTGGACTTAAATTGAGCACAAAAACAACTTTTGAATTTTTTTTTGAGATTTTTCTGGATCAAAAACTCAAAATAAATTACTAGACACAAGAACATGAATAACAAGGAAAGGAAACAAAAGAAAAGAAAAGACTCAACAAAATGAAAAATAAAGGATTGAACCTGATCAAAATGGAGCCAAAGCTCTGATACTAACTGATGCGAACCCCGTAGCAACGGTAACTACGAAACCCACAACTAGATTGATGCGGAACCCAAGAACGCCAAGAAATCCAATTTTGGACTTAAACCCAACGAAGTGAACAAAAAACCCAACGATAGCAAGATGCGCTGAACCCCTTGATTACCCCACGAAGAACTCTCGTACCGATGTTTGAACTCACAAAAATTATTCATCTTTGATAAGTTCGATAAAATTGTTCATGAAAGAACAAAGGAGAAAGTAACCTCTCTATTTTTCATATAATAATCAAGTCTCCGTTTACAATGAATTGAAATAACTATTTATACTAAATCCTAAAAATAAGGAAAATACGAAATACTAAGAGGCCTAAAATATAGAAATTACCAAAAATAAGAATTATAATCAGACTAAACCATCTCGCCAAAAATAAGAAACCCGGCTTTAGTTTTGTACAAAGCGGTCGATTAGTTATTTTCCAAGCGCTCGCTTGGAAGGAAGTTTTAGCTCCTTCAAGTTACGGTAGATAGCTAGGCGGTCGCTTGGTCTGGATAACTAAGCAATCGCTTGGTTGTCCTGGTTGTCTCCTTCTTCAGTCGCTTGTATTGTGTTGATCCAGTTGGTTTTCGGCCTCGACCCAAACATGAAATTTGTTCATTGACAAGTTGTCTTCAAATGTCACATTTCCCGAGCATGCATTTGTATGACTTTGTGGGACGTCATTAACCACGTTATCGGCCATAAACACCTTCGAATGAGCCCTCAATATCTTCTCAATGAACATTGAACTTTTGATCGCCCAGGGCCTATCGTGGCTCATATCATCCCATCTCTCTTCAAAAGGATTCGTCCTCGAATCCCTACCTTTAATGTCCAGATTATACCCTTTACTCTCAATCAAGTCAAGAACATGGAACGGTCTATCTCCTCTAGGATGTAGCTTGGACCTCTTCTGAATTCTTTCCCGCCTCTGTCGTATGAACACCCAATAACCATCACATAGATCAAAGTGTGCTCGTCCCAATGGCTTCCTTTTGCAAGTTTGTGATGTTCCCAAACTAATCTCCATTATCATGCCACTGTGCTTTCTCCTTGTCTTATGTTGTCTCAGTGATTGTAACAATGTCAATGCAAACGATCTCTCGTTTTCCTTCTGTTCAACTTTGTTTCTTAATCCACTGCATATAAATTCCTTCCAAAGACCTTAAAACTCCTTCGTCTCCTCGGGAATCACAAAGTCAATTTTCTCCAAATAAGAAAAATCTACCTGAAGCTTAATTCCTGGATCGGGCGGTATTCCAGTGGGAGTGTGTTTTGGAATCAAATCTTCAGTAACCTACAAAACAGAAATATTCAAAATAGGGAGGGAATTGTTAGTTTTCACCACAGCCTCCTCAACTTCAGGCTCTTTTTCAATTAAGCTCTTATCCAACTCTTTCTCCCTCTCCGAAGATTCTTCTTCAATTTCTTTTTGCAACTCCACCTTCCCTTCTGGATGTTCACTCTCAATTTTCCTTTTATTCTCTTGTAGCTCTCTTCATTTTTCTCCACAACTAACCACCTCACAATTTTCTCTCTTACTCTTTTGCTCCTTATGATTATTCTGTGAGTTGATCAAGTCACGAATTGTTGAGAACTCACGCTATAATCCAACCCAGTCTTTCTGCTTGATGTATTGCCAACATGTTCCACACTTGGTGTTTTCTCCTCTCTTGAATGTCCAACTCCACTATATCTTCTAGGCTCCTCTCTAGATCCTCAATCACGTCGATCCCTTCTACAAAAATGAATAGGTGCATATCTTCTCCTCATGATCTCTCTCAATTCATCCCAAGCTTCAATACACCTCTCACCATTCCTCCGCCTAGATCCTGTCAACTCATCCCACCAAATTAATGCATAATCTACGAATGAGCTCACAATCAACCTCAATTTTCTCTCCCCGGAACAATCATGGCACTCGAACCTCAATTCTACCTTTTCTTCCCATGCCACATACGCCTCGGGATCATTCCTACCCTTAAATTGTGGAATTGTTATTTTTACACCTCCCATCCTCCTATTAACACCAACTTCACCCAAATCCCAATATTCTCGTCTCTCTCGATTACTCACATTAAATACATCATCGCATTGATCCCTATGAGTTCTATTCAATTCTTCATCCCGCCTATCCAACACTCTCCCCATATCCATCAACATCCTTTCCAATCGATCCATCCTATTACTCATATTGACTTTAGGACTGAAAAGGATTTGAACTGGACAACTTCGGACTGAAATTTATAATTTAAAGAATGTGGTTCTTGAATTTGGATTGGAATGAAAAGAAACATATTTTTGGAATTACAATTGATAGTAGGAATTTTGGACAATTTTCAAGAATTTTTTTCGACGTGAATAGTAACCTTGGTTGAACAGTATTTTTTTCGATTTTTTTTTAATAAACTCGAAATTTGACTACGAGAACGGCAAAGAAAACGGAAGTTGATTTGGACTCAAATTGAGCACAAAAACAACTTTTGAATTTTTTTTTGAGATTTTTCTGGATCAAAAACTCAAAATAAATTACTGGACACAAGAACATGAATAACAAGGAAAGGAGACAAAAGAAAAGAAAAGACTCAACAAAATGGAAAATAAAGGATAGAACCTGATTAAATTGTAGCCAAAGTTCTGATACTAACTGATGCGAACCCCGTAGCAATGGTGACTACGAAACTCACAACTAGATTGATGCGGAACCCAAGAATGCCAAGAAATCCTATTTTGGACTTAAACCCAACGAAATGAACCAAAATACCCAACGACAGCAAGATGCGCTGAACCCCTTGATTACCCCACGAAGAACTCTCCTACCGATGTTTGAACACACAAAGATTATTCATCTTTGATAAGTTCGATAAAATTATTCATGGAAGAACAAAGGAGAAAGTAACCTTTCAATTTTTCATATAATAATCAAGTCTCCGTTTACAATGAATTGAAATAACTATTTATACTAAACCCTAAAAATAAGGAAAATATGAAATACTAAGAGTCCTAAAATATAGAAATTACCAAAAATAAGAATTATAATCAGACTAAACCATCTCGCCAAAAATAGGAAACCTGGCTTCAGTTTTGTACCAAGCGGTCGCTTGGTTATTTTCCAAGCGCTCGCTTGGAAGGAAGTTTTGGCTCCTTCAAGTTACGGTAAATAGCTAGGTGGTCGCTTGGCCTGGATAACCAAACGATCGCTTGGTTGTCCCGGTTGCCTCCTTCTTTGGTCGCTTGTATCGTGTTGATCCAATTGCTTTTTGGCCTCGACCCAAACATGAAATTTGTTCATTGACATGTTGTTTTCAACACCATGTGTCCCATTTCCCGAGCATGCATTTGTATGACTTTGTACGACGTCATTAACCACGTTATCAGCTTTAAACACCTTCGAATGAGCCCTCAACTTCTTCTCAATGAACATTGCACTTTTGATCACCCGAGGCCTATCCTGGCTCATATCATCCCCTCTCTCTTCAAAAGGATTCGTCCTTGAATCCGTACCTTCAATGTCCAGATTATACCCTTTACTCCCAATCAAGTCAAGAACATGGAACGGTCCATCTCCTCTAGGATGCAGCTTGGACCTCTTCTGAATTCTTTCCCGCCTCTGTCGTATGAACACCCAATAACCAGCACATAGATCAAAGTGTGCTCGTCCCAATGGCTTCCTTCTACAAGTTTGTGATGTTACCAAAATAATCTCCATTAGCATGCCACTGTGCTTTCTCCATGTCTTATGCTGTCTCAGTGATTGTAACAATGTCAATGCAAATGATCCCTCGTTTTCCTTCTGTTCAACTTTGTTGCTTAATCCATTGCATATAAATTCCTTCCAAAGCTCTTGAAACTCCTTCGTCTCCTCAGAAATCACAAAATCAATTTTCTTGAAATAAGAAAAATCTAACTGAAGCTTAATTCCTCTATCGAGCGTTATTCCAGTAGGAGTGTGTTCTGGAATCAAATCTTCAGTAACCTGCAAAACAGAAATATTCAAAATAGGGAGGGAATTGTTAGTTTTCACCACAGCCTCCTCAACTTCAGGCTCTTTTTCAATTAAGCTCTTATCCAACTCTTTCTCCCCATCCGAAGATTCTTCTTCAATTTCTTTTTGCAACTCCACCTTCCTTTCTGGATGTTCACTCTCAATTTTCCTCTTATTCTCTTGTAGCTCTCTTCATTTTTCTCCACAACTAACCACCTCACAATTTTTTCTCTTACTCTTTTGCTCCTTATGATTATTCTGTGAGTTGATCAAGTCACGAATTATTGAGAACTCAAGCTTATAATCCAACCCAGTCTTTCTGCTTGATGTATTGCCAACATGTTCCACACTTAGTGTTTTCTCCTCTCTTGAATATCCAATTCCAATATATCTTCTAGGCTCCTCTCTAGATCCCCAATCACGTCGATCCCTTCTACAAAAATGAATAGGTGCATATCTTCTCCTCATGATCACTCTCAATTTATCCCAAGCTTCAATACACCTCTCACCATTCCTCTGCCTAGATCCTGTCAACTCGTCCCACCAAATTAATGCATAATCTACGAATGAGCTCACAATCAACCTCAATTTTCTCTCCCCGGAATAATCATGGCACTCAAACCTCAATTCTACATTTTTTTCCCATTCCACATACGCATCGGGATCATTTGTACCCTTAAATTGTGGAATTGTTATTTTTACACCTCACATCCTCCTATTAACACCAACTTCACCCAAATCCCTACATTCTCGTCTCTCTCGACTACTCACATTAAACACATCATCGCATTGATCCCTATGAGTTCTATTCAATTCCTCATCCCGCCTATCCAACACTCTCCCCATATCCATCAACATTCTTTCCAATCGATCCATCATATTACTCATATTGACTCTAGGACTCAAAAGGATTTGAATTGGACAACTTCAGACTGAAATTTATAAATTCAAGAAAGTGGTTCTTGAATTTGGATTGGAATGAAAAGAAACATATTTTTGGAATTACAATTGATAGTAGGAATTTTAGACAATTTTCAAGAATTTTTTTTGACGTGAATAGTAACCTCGGATGAACAGTATTTTTTTCGAATTTTTTTTTTAATAAATTCGAAATTTGACTACGAGAACGGTAAAGAAAACGGAAGTTGATTTGGACTCAAAGTGAGCACAAAAACAACTTTTGAAATTTTTTTTGAGATTTTTCTAGATCAAAGACTCAAAATAAATTACTGGATACAAGAACATGAATAACAAGGAAAGAAAATAAAAGAAAAGACTCAACAAAAAGGAAAATAAAGGATATAATCTGATTAAATTGGAGCCAAAGCTCTTATACCAATTGATGCGAACCCCGTAGCAACGGTGACTACGAAACCCACAACTAGATTGATGCGGAACCCAAGAACGCCAAGAAATCCGATTTTGGACTTAAACCCAACGAAGTGAACCAAAAAATCCAACGATAGCAAGATGCGCTGAACCCCTTGATTACCCCACGAAGAACTCTCGTACCGATGTTTGAACACACAAAAATTATTCATTTTTGATAAGTTCGATAAAATTGTTCATGGAAGAACGAAGGAGAAAGTAACCTTTCAATTTTTCATATAATAATCATGTCTCCGTTTACAATGAATTGAAATAACTATTTATACTAAACCCTAAAAATAAGAAAAATACGAAATACTAAGATTCCTAAAATATAGAAATTACCAAAAATAAGAATTATAATCAGACCAAACCATCTCGCCAAAATAGGAAACCCGGCTTCCGTTTTGTACTAAGCGGTCACTTGGTTATTTTCCAAGCTCTCGCTTGGAAGGAAATTTTGGCTCCTTCAAGTTACGGTAGATAGCTGGGTGGTCGCTTGGCCTGGATAACTAAGCGATCACTTGGTTGTCCCGGTTGCCTCCTTCTTTGGTCGCTTGCATCGTGTTGATCCAATTGGTTTTCGGCCTCGACCCAAACTTGAAATTTGTTCATTGACATGTTGTCTTCAACCCCATGTGTCCCATTTCCCGAGCATGCATTTGTATGACTTTGTGTGACATCATTAACCACGTTATCGGCCCTAAACACCTTCGAACAAGCCCTCAACTTCTTCTCAATGAACATTGCACTTTTGATCGCCCGGGGCCTATCCTGGCTCATATCAGAGATATTTTTATTAGCAAAACAGTTAGAAGACATTGCTAAATTTCTCCGTCCCAATAGTAGTAGAATGACTGATTGATGGTGGAAATAAAAATTTAAGTATAGAGATATCATAAATAACCAACTTAATTATCAATGCAGGTTGATGGGAAGTACTACTAGTAATATGTTGATTTGTATTGATTTAGGAGGCAAATAGGTGTTGATTTTGACCTGCTTGGGGTCAATATTGACCGAGTTGAGTAGATTTTGTCAGGTTGGGGTCAATTTGTCTAAATTAGTGTCGGTTCTAGTAAGGATATTTAAGATAAACAAAAAAAAACAAGGCCTTTTAAACAAAGAATCAAAATGTAAAGCTATTTTGCATTTTTGCATATTGGAAGGCCATTTAAAAATTCCTCAAATATCCAATATCCAGATAAGTGTACAAAAACTAGACCAAAAAACATTGGCAGTCAACGTGTGTTTTCAAATAATTGAATATAGTGACCTTCTATTAACCAACTCTAGAAAGACCTACATGTCCCTTAATAACATATAAAAAATAAATAGATAACAACATAAGATCATGTTTAGAAGTTGTAAACTGGTGGTGCGTGGATCTACTATAGCTTTGAAAATTCAAGTATTTGACAGTCGCTGAATAAAGTTCATGTATTACTTGTAGCTTATCCATCCATGGTTTCATTTCTGGAAATTATAATCAATAAAATGGAGACGAAGCTGCTCAAATGTAGAATATTCGAAGACACATAGTTTTGTGTGAAAAAGCATATCACAGGACATGGTGAAAATGCAAAAGCAAACTGATTGAGAATGAAGTAGAAGTCCTTGCCTGCATAGAAGGTACTTGGAGCAACAAAAGAGTTTTGATTTAAGTGATTAATCAGGCTAAATTTACTTCTCCAGAGAGCAATATGAAGAATACCTGAGAGTATCGAGAACAATTATAACGAACAGATCGACCCTCAGGCAAGGGCGGAGCCAGGATTGGGGTTCAGTGCGGGCACAATTTTGTCCACGTCGAATAACACCATGACTTCCCATGGCTGGGGAGGCAAGGTATACACTAAGTAATTAAGGTATCCACAAACAAGAAAAGTTAAGAACCTTTGTAAATCAAATCTACCTTTATTCTCTTGTTAAAATACCTTTAAAAGAATTCAGTTGAATTCAACCCAAAAATAGCAGACATTCAAGACTATAAAGACAGACAAGCCTTATGTTTTTTTTGCAGAAATTAGCATAGTTTTAGGGTCGGAGATAGAAAAATTGATGGGGAAAGTGAAGCAGATTTTTGATTATGATTTTTATTGTACTGGCTGTATCAGGTGCAAGTTCTGTCGATCAGCAGCATAAATGGAGAAAATCAATGTCCCCTGGAGCTTCATCAGTCATATTCCAACTATATGGCAATGTTTATCCCAATGGGTATGCAAATTTTACTCTTGTTTAATCAACATTTGCATTCAATTTCCATATTTTTTTTTCCTGTTTGAGGGCAGTGTACTCAAAAGAAAGAAAAGGGAAATTTTGTTAATTGAGAGCGATGTGCATAAATGGATGGATTAAATGGAGTTTGCTTGATTTATATGGATAATTATTAATTTCTGCAAGTTGTCGAACAACTACTTGTGCCGGGATTTCAATTGACTGCAGTATCTCCTGCAGGTTTTAATTTGTGCAAGTTTTATTATAAGTTTTCATCAAACATTTTCATTTTGGGCTGGGGCTTGGGTGGCTGGGCCCAAAATTCCAATGCAGGCCTGTGCCTGCACTGGTCTTGAATGGGCTCCGACCATGGCCTCAGGTAAACAATAAAAGAACTATGCTACAAGTACATTATGCTTCCTTACAGCATGGTGTACAGCCCTCTCACGTGAGAAGGGGTCCCAATAATTTTTTATTCATAGTGGGGCCCCTCTCATGTAAGAGGGGTTGTACACCATGTTATAAAAGCATGACGTACAAAAGACATTTTCCACAATAAAATAGCCAGGATGTGAAGAACCAATATAAACAGGAAGACTACAATGCCGAAAACCGTCCACCCCAATTATCACTCCTCCAAAAAACCCCAAATTTCGGCAATTGTCATTTCTGTTCCCAGATGCAGCCAGATTTGAAGGCAGAGTACCAGCTATTGTGTTGAAATTAAATCATTTAGAACAATCAAATTGAGAGCGAAATCAACATAAATAAATCCGATGCTACCTTTGAAGTTTGGTGAAGTGGAAATCACTGCAACACAAGATAGACACTCAGCCATTTGTACCCTGCTGATCTTGTTTGGTGAACTGAAAAATGATTAGAACATGTGGGTTAAAAATATGGAAGAGTATGTGTGGTAAAATTAGTTATTGGGAAGTGCTATATGGTTAGACAATGGGTCACGTGACACTCTATTCAACCACTTAACAAAATTTGTGAATTGGCAATTAAAAGTAACATCTCCATTCAATATGTCAAGTCAACATTTCACACTTGATCACTAAACTTTAAATTTGGATTGATCACAATACTTAACTTCAATTTCAAAGTTTTAAAAAGAATTCGTTAATTTTTAATATTATTTTTTATTTATTTTAAATCTATTAAATAAAAAATGAGTATCAAATAACTAAAATAATAAAAAAAATTAATTACTTAATAATTTCTAAAACTAAAAAAAAAAATTAATTTTAAAAAATTAGTTAATTTAATTCCAACTAGACACTTTCTAGTTGATATAACTCAGGTTGAACCTCTAATAATAAATAAATAAATATATATATATATATATATATATATATATATATAGTGTGTGTGTGTGTGTGTGTGAATATAACAAAATTGGACTCTCTCTCTCTCTCTCTCTCTCTCTCTCACACACACACACACACACACACAGAGATATATAGTCACTTACTAAATTTGATTGTAAATAATTTTTATTATGTCCATCTCTAGTATCAAAATATGGCAAGACAAAAAAAAATAAAAAAGTATGTGTATGAGTTTAACATAATAGTTGTTAATCGGAATCTTTGAAATTGTGTAGTCTTGAGAACTTAAAAATTAGCTGGCTGCAGAAATTATTAAGTAATATGGTACTTTTTTTAATTTTAGTTGTTTGGTATAAGTTATTTTACTTATTTAAGAAAGGGAGTTGGATCAACTTGGTTCAAATAAAACGAAAATGGAGCTGCAACGCAAAGCTATGCGACCGCATGGTTGTGGAAAGCTTGCGGTCGCAAGCCCTTTACTCGAGAACCAAGAGACGGAGTTGATGTGAACCATGCGATCACATAGTGCAATTTCTAGACAATTTATTTCCTTTTTCGCGAGAGTTTTAGTTTTGCTAGAATTCTTCACTTTTGGTAACTTTTCATATTTTAGGACTTTAATTCCCTTTTTTTATTATATTTATAGGGTTTAGTATAAATAGGATTTATATTCTATATTGTAAGGGCACTTTTGATATGAATTAATTTGAGAGATTATTCTCGAGGCAATTGCCGTCAAATCCTTGTTCTTAATTGAACAAAACGACCTTATCAAGATTATTATCTTGTGGCGTTCACAAAATCGGTTGAGATTCATTGTGTAATCAAGAGGTCAACAAATCAATCGTTGGTTGCTTGCTTCATCATTTTTGGGTTAAATCCAAAACCTTGTTCAATGGCTTTTTTGGAGTTTAATTTCAATCTTGTTGTGGGTTTCGTAGCCATCGCTGCTACGTAAGTTCGCATCAGTTAGTATTAAAATTTAGGCTCCAAAATCAATGTCATATCATTTCTTTTGCTGCTGAGTCTTTGTTTTTCCTTTTCTGTCAAGTTCTTCTTGTTCTTCGTAAATTGAGTCTTTGATACAAAATTCTTTCATCAAAATTTCAAAAGTTGTTTTTGTGCTAATTTAGTATGCAAATCAACTTCCGTTTGTTTAGCTAGTATCGTAGTCGATTTTCAAGTTTAAAAAAAATTGTGAATGTTCACGCTCGAGAGAAGAAATATTTTTTATTGTTTTGATTTATTTGGAAAATTACTAGCATATTACAATTCCTTTTGAGTAAATTTTATTTCTGTGTAGTCCAATCCATAAAAAAATAAAAAATAAAATTCAAGAACCACTTTTTTGAATTACAAGAATTCACAATCGAAATTTCATCCAATCATTTTCTTCTTCCTTGAGTTTTCTTGATTACAAGTCTCACTCACATCCAGTTTGAATTCCACAAGAAATTAAGTGATATACTAGAGAATAAAAGTGAGGCGGAAAATATTGTGAAATTTAGGATGTCGAATGAGGTGTTACGGCAGTTTGACTGATTGATTGAGGATATGAGAGACATACTGGACTGGTTGGACACAATGATGACTAATTTTCATAGGGGCCAACGTGCAGAAGCACCCAATTCAAGGAGACAGGGTAGAAATCTTGGTGGAGAAGGTATTGATAGAAGAATATGTAATAGCAAGATGACAATTTTTTCAATCAAAGGAAGGAGTGATCCGGAGGTGATATGATCCGGACTACGCTAGAAACCATCAAGAATTCGAAGCATGTTGGAGAGAGATTTGAGCCAAGTCCGAAACTTTAAAGAGCTAATAAAGTCGGTCATTTACATGTTCGAGCAACGGAGTCCATAATGTTGAAGATGACAAGCCAAAGAACAAGTTTCATGTTTGGGTCGAGACCGGAAACCAATTGGATCAATGTGTTAGAAGCAATAGAAGAAGGAAGCAATCGGGATAACCAAGCGACCGCTTAGTTATCCAGTGAAGCGGTCGCTTAGTCGTCTACCAAAAATTGAAGGAGCAAAACTGACCTTCTAAGCGACCGCTTAGAAACATACCAAGCGGTCGCTTAGAACAAAACTGAAGTCGAATTTTCTAATTTTGGTAAGATGGTTTAATTTAACTATAATTCTTATTTTTGATAATTTCTATATTTTAGGACTCTTAATATTTTGTATTTTCCTTATTTTTAGGGTTTAGTATAAATAATTATTTCAATTCATTGTAAACTTTAGACTTGATTATCATATGAAAAATCGAAAAGTTTCTTTCTCTTTGTTCTTTCATGAACAATTTTATTGAACTTATCAAAGATGAATAATCTTTGTGGCGTTCAAACATCGATACGAGAGTTCTTCATTGTGTAATCAAGGGGTTCAGCGCATCTTGTTATCGTTGGGTTTTTTGATTCACTTCGTTGGGTTTAAGTCCAAAATCGAGTTTATTGGCATTCTTGGGTTCCGCATCAATCTAGTTGTAGGTTTCGTAGTCACCGTTGCTACGGGGTTCGCATCAGGAGGCATACTTGGCGTGGGAAGAAAATGTAGAACTTGTATATGATTTCTATAATCATTTTGAGGAGCGAAAGGTAAAGTTAGCTGTGACTAAATTTGTAGATTGTGCTATAACTTAGTAGGATCAGTTGGCAACATCTAGGCGGAAAAATTATGAGTGGCCTATTGAAACCTTGGATGAGTTGAGCACTATCATGAGGAAACGATATGCACCTAATCATTATTATGGGTATATGAGAGATAGGCGTGAAAGAGGATTTCGAGAGAATCCTAGAAGGTGTGATGAAGTTGAGGATTCAATGGGGGGGGGGTAAAACACCTATTGTGAAGCATGTTAGTAACATGTTAAGTAAGCTGGTTGGTTTAGATTATGAACTAGAATTTTCAAGATTCGCAACATGATTAATTCTCAAAATGATCATACCAAGGAATAAGGGAGGAAAAAGAGCGAAAATAGTGAGATGGCTAAGTGTGATGAAAAAAGTTTAGAGCCACAGGAGAAAAAAGAAAGAAAATGAAAATGAGAGTGGAACGGTGGCTAAAAAAAAAGAGCCACACGAGAAAAAAGGAAGTGAGTCTTCAGAGATGGAAGAAAAATCAGAAGTAAGCTTATGTGAAATTGAGAGGGCTTTAGTAATAACTAATAATTCCCTCCCTAGTCTTGCTATTTTTGTCTTGCAGGATTTTGAAAACTTGGTCCATGACAGCAAACCTATTGGCATCTGCGAAAGAAAACCTATTGGAATATTACCCAATCTGAGCATTGAGCATCAACTTGTAGGTGAAACTAACCAGCCCTTCCTCAATTTGGAAATTTCGTTATTACGGAGGAAGACTTCAGATCCTTGAAGAGGTAAAGGAGTTACCATGGAAGGAATTCATATGCAGTGAATTAAGATACCAAGGTTATATGATGGGATACATGAATCTATTTGAAGTGCCATTGCTACAAGTACCTGGGTAGGGTAAAACATGGAGGAAACACGAATACTCACCGACGGGGATAGTTCTTGGAGCATCTCAAACTTACAAAAGGAATCCATTGGCACGAGCACACTTTGATATATGTGATAGCTATTGGGTGTACATACAAAATAGGTCGCAAGCCCTTTACCCAAGAAACAAGAGGCGGAGTTGATGTGAACCATGCAACCGCAAAAGGAAGAACCATGCAATCGCATGGTGCAATTTCTTGACAATTTATTTCATTTTTCACGAGAGTTTTGGTTTTGCTAGAATTTTTCACTTTTGGTAACTTTTCATATTTTAGGACTTTAATTCCGTTTTTTATTATATTCCTAGGATTTAGTATAAATATGATTTATATTCTACATTATAAGGGGACTTTTGATATGAATTAGTTTGAGAGATTATTCTAGAGGCAATTGCCGTTAAATCCTTGTTCTCAATTGAACAAATCGAACTTATCAAGATTATTATCTTGTGACATTCAAAAAATCGGGTGAGATTCATAAATTGTGTAATCAAGAGGTCGACAAATCCATCGTTTGTTTGTTGCTTGCTTCATCGTTTTGGGGTTAAATCAAAAACTTTGTTTATTGGCTTTCTTGGGGTTTGATTTCAATCTCGTTGTGGATTTTGTAGCCTTCGCTGCTACAAAAATTGTGTAAATTTTGGGTTAAATCAAAAACTTTGTTCATTGGCTTTCTTGGGGTTTGATTTCAATCTCGTTGTGGGTTTCGTAGCCGTCGTTGCTACGCGGGTTCACATCAAGCTCAATACTTTTAATTCTTCTATCTTAACCACTTTGATTTTTCGAGTTAGACTAGCCATTAGTGATAGTCGCATTCATAGTTTTACCTTGGATTTTCTTATAAGTAGGGCACTCAGCTCTAATGTGACCGACTCCCTGACACTCATAACATTTGAACTCTTGTGATTAATTCCTACAAGCCCAAGAATCTTTCTTTTCTCAAGTATCATTCTTAAATTTGCTAGGGCGACTCTTATATCTGTTCAGAGTTTGCTTATTATTCCCGAAGGCTTTTCAAAACTTCTTAGCGAAGTAAGCTATCTCCTTATCGTTCAAAGTTTCATGGTCTTAGGTGTCATCATCTCTTTCCCTAAGTGTTTAAGGCTATCGACTTTTCTTTCTTAGAATGAGATATGGTAAGTTCATAAGTTTAGAATGAATTATAAAGCTTTTTTGTGCAAAAGGGTCTATCCTTAGAGTTATTCCTCGCTCTCTTAACACTACACAATAAACATAGATGATTGAAAATATTATCTGTTTAATATGCTAAATTTGGAGTATTAGATCTATTCTCCTATGGCTTATGCGTTAGTAGGCAACAACCATTTTCATGTACTAAAACCCAATTATTAAACTCTGCATATGCAACTTGGACATATTGCATCAAATTTTTCAAAAAATATTGAAAAACTAGAAAATAGTAAAAATTGATTGTTACCTGTTGGATTCGAACCCCAATCTCCAAGGCCGAAACGATAAACATTTTTCAGTAGGCCTTCAGAGTTTAACTACTTTTATGTCAATAAGATAAAGTAAAATAATATACTTATTTTTCAAGGTCGGGGCAACCTTCCCTATCCCCACACACCGGATAATTTTCTGCCCCGTTACCCGTTTCAATCTAGGCAGGTCGGGGCTGAGCCGGACCCTTGCACCGTTGAGTACCCATTTAATTTTTTTTTAATTCATTTTATTACCCTCATTCATTAAAGTGAGAGAATAATACATTTATTCAATTTTTTAATTAATTTATTTATTTTTAAAAGTTAAATTATTCAAATATATTCGATAAACTAAGACTTTTAATGTTTATCATATTTCTAAGATAATCTTTGTTACTGTCTTTTATTAGAATGAATGAAATTTCATGAAGCTTTATTTAAAATATTGAATTCTTTTATATATATATATATATATATATATATATATATATATGTGTGTGTGTGTGTGTGTGTGTGTGTTTTAAACAGGGTGGGGTGGGACCCTTGTTACCCGTAGCCATCCCAGAGGCGATCGGAATACTCGATTAAGCAGGTAATTTCCCCCTCGCTCGAGACAAGGTTCACGGGTATATGAGTTTTTTTTTTTTTTTTGTCATCCCTATTAGTAAATCACACTAAACAATAAATCATCAGTGACCACACTAACATTACATAAACTACATGGATCAATTTCAGTTACATAAATATCGTGAGCTAATGTCTTATTTACGTCAACAACACATTCGAACATGATGACTATTCTGAATTGAATAACAATTTGAAATTTTAATGTTTCTAAACACACAAGCACGGCTGAGGGTGGCAACGGACCGAGTTGAGCTGACTAGACTCTTAAACACACAAGCACGACTCGACCCTTTGGCTCGTGGGCCTCATGAGTTGAGCGGAGCGATACACGATTTGGCTCCTTTTCTTTTATTTAAAAAAAAATTAAAATCCTCATTTTTTCGGATTTGGAATGCGTACTTTTAACGTACACGAAATTAAAATTGTATATGAATAAGATAGTACATGTATAATTTAAACAAAAATCAGAATAGTGTCAAAATTAGCATAAACTTACAAATTATGAAGTTAGATCTTTAGCTATTAATTTTTCACTTCATCATAGATCCGAAACTGTGTCTTTCAATTCCTTTAAACATATGAACTCTCTATATCTTATTTAAGTCTTGACCAATGGGAAATTAGTAATCCACGTATAAGTTTATGAGCATTCAGCTAATTAACTTGACAATTTAACGTTATAAATATGTCACATATGATTTTTGTCGGACATTATAAATTTCCTTCAAGTGGGAGCAACATATTTTACTCAGCTAATTAACTTGACAATTTAATGTTATAAATATGTCACATATGATTTTTGTTGGACATTAGAAATTTCCTTCAAGTGGGAGCAACAAATTTCACTCCATGATGGATAGGTAACATTTTTTTAGTTTAGTTAGTAAATTGTGACCTAAATATAATTTTAATGATCGTTCATTTAATTAACACACAAAAAATGGGAGTGATGACTGATTGTGATTTTTGTGATGGTGGAAATAGGCAACATAAATGGTGGTGCTTTTAAGGTGGCGATGATGTCGGTTTTGCAGTATTTTTGGATGATGGTGGCGGTCGTGATGATATGGTTTGGATGGGATGATTGTGTTGGAGGTGGTTGTCATTTTTGTTGACGTGGACATAACACAATATGTTACATGTTTATTTCAAGCACAACGAAGTACGCTACAAGTGTACAAGTATACCACAATAGGTTATGAGTGCTATAATTAATCATATAACAAACTGTGATACAAGTGTAATATTTTTGTAATATTTGTTTTAAAAAATGTAATAAAAATTGTTAAAAAATGTAAATAGTATCTTGTAATAAAAAATTAATTAGTATTTTTAAGAAATAGTTTAATTTTTCGAAAGGATAAAGTTCACATCATGCCTATTGTTCTCTTAGCTAAACTATATTTTGCAGTGTAGAGTATAATGCGTGGCGATGCGTAGAGACCAAGTTTTGGTTGATGCGCACCTAGAAGAGGCTTAGGAGTAAAATGCGTAAAACAAACATTTTTTTATTTTAAAATTATTTTAAATTTTAATCATTTTAAAAATCATTTAATAATACATATAAATTATAGTACCAAATGAAATTTAAGAGATTAATAAAATAAACATATTTTCGAATAATAAACAAGATATACTATAGTAGCATTAATTGAAAAATATGGAGTGTTTTTAAATTTTATTAATTAGTAAAAGGTAGAAAAATGATTAAATAGCTTAATAAAATATAAAATGACTATTTATACAATAGTACAATACACTACAGTCAAACCAAAAGTGTATTACACTACAATCAAACCAAAAGTACAATACATTATAGCCAAACAAAATGTACAATGTACTACACTGATTCTTATCCAACATCCAAAGTTTACAATAAAATCCTTTGAGTTGTCATCTATAAATTAGTGGATCAATAAATGAGTAATCAACTTTTTGAGTCTTTCAGTCAATTGGCCTAAAAGTTGAAAATTTTATCATTATTAATTTTCGTGCCTTGCAACCCAATTGACTTAAAAGTTAAAAACTTTATGTAAAAACTAAAATGTGCAGGCATTTGTATTACCCACCCCCCCCCCCCCCCGGTTTGGGTCGATTTATTTAAGATTATAATTTTTGGAATACTATTTTTTTTTTGAAGAATGTGTCATTAAAAAAAAAATTGTATTTACGTGTAATATTATTATTGGAGAATGCATAATTGATAAGAAGAAAGGGAAAAGTCGATTATAATTTTAATGGGATCAAACGGGGGGTTAAAAGTTGTGTCCAAATTAGTCTAGCAAAGCCTAGTCCACTCCATTTTTATAACTTAAAAGGGGCAAATTGAACCCAACAAGCATCAAATTAGCCAAATCACTTAAGCCTATGAAATATATATATATCAACCTGTAGGGTTGTACATTCTCGGATTGTTGATGTGTGATGATGAGGAGGAGGTTGACAATGATATCATACCATTTAGAAATTCTTGAGTTGAAATAAGGGAGCTTGATAAAGATGATTTTACATCGGATTGCACGAAAAATTGTCTAGATGAAGAGAAGATTGAGTTCGAATTCGATAAAGAGTTAAACAAGATTTAGAGGTTTTTTTTTTTTTTTTTGTTCATGTTTGATCTAATTGTAAAAATTGATTACCAAGTAATTGTGGTATTTATGACTTTAAACAATATATTTTTGTTAAAATTTTGAAAAATATGTACAAAATTCATGTAATTGTAATATTTATAATTTCGAGCAATTTTACTTGGCCCTTGTTTAGTACCCATTATTTTCAAAATACATTTCTCTCTCTTATTTTCAACCCCAAACTTTTCTTACATTTTTAACCACACATTTTTCAATAAAATACTATTCTAAAAAGTATTTTGGACCCAAAAAAATGAGCTCAAATAGGTGCTTATTTATTTTTATCATTTTGAAATTTTGAAAAATTTGTATAAAGTTTAAGTAATTGTAATATTTATGATTCTGAGCAATTTTATTTATTTATTTTTTTCTTGAAATTTGAAGAATTTGTATAAAGTTCATTCATTATTTTATTCATTTATTGGTTTAAAATATTAAAATTTGAAAAATGCAGGAGTATGCATATGTTTTTCATATGCATGTATATGATTGTAATGATTACTATTCGATCGAAACACATTGTCACGCATTACGCATTAGAACCTTGATTATAAAAAGTATAGTAAAATTGTTAAAAAGTAAAACATTATTTGTAATAAAAATAAATAAATAATAATTTTAAATATAGTTTTTTTTTTCTTTTGAGTAGTTATTCAAATGGCAAAATTACAAAAAAAAAATAATAATAATAATAATAAATCACATCATTCCAATTGGTTTCTGGGCTAAACTTTGTTTTCTTACTGGACATAATTATAAGGGAAGAATTCATAAATCGTGCTTTAAGTATGACCAATTCATATTTCAATCCTAAAGTTTGGTCTATGCAAAAATCAGATTTTCATTAATTAATTAAATTTGTTTATTAATTTATTATTATAAGGTCACAGTTACATAATTAAAGGTCACAACTAATTCACTGATCACATATTATCAAATTAATTGATCACAAATTATTTCGAAGTCACAAATCAAAAAATTTGGAGGTCACAAATCAAAAAAATTATAGGTCAGATAATGCCGATGTCACAAATCAAAAATTTTATAAGTTACAGCTTATCTCATTGGTCACAAATCAAAAACATTATTGGTCATATTTTATCCATCGATCAAAATTTTCAAATTTATTGGTCACAAATTATTATTTTTATTCACAGATTGTCGAATTTTAAGGTCATAATTTGAGAGTTAGTCACAACCAACCAAATAGTTGGTCACATTCACCATACTCGACCCTAAACCCGATCCAATACTTGGTCACAAACATTACCCCCACCTGCCACAACACTACCCCGACCTTGATCTCGATCCAATACTTGGTCCCCACCCCACCCCGACACAACATCACCACCACAACCGCCACCAACAATACCACCACTCCAAAAATCAACAAACCCTACAAAATAACCTACCACTACCACACACACTGCCACCGTCAAACACAACTACTAGCAGAGCCACCACTCCCACCACCACAAAACAACCACCACACACCGCCGCCTGCACCACAGCTACCACCACAAAATCGCCATCAACCCAAACTACAAATACACCACAAAAACCATAAATACTGCAAATACACCACAAAATCGCCATCAACTCACCCAACGTTGCCGTACACCAGATCAAACACTGAAATCCCATACTGAGTAGACCTACCAACTTCAACTCGAAATCATGAACTGGTATTGAACCAGGTATATTCAAAGAAACTTCGTCACCATCCCCAAAACCACATCCACGTGGTGGTCACCATGGCGACGACCGTAGCGTACAGAGCAGCGCTAAGTTGCGACGGTGACGGAGATCCCTAAACCTTTGATTAAACTCAGTTCTGCATTTGGAATAGCTCGTTGGAGCTCACCTCATGATGGTGTGTTCAACGTCGAAACTTTATGTTGGCACTCGTTGCCGGACTGATGACAAAGATAATGGAGATGGAAGAGGAGATAGCGAAGAGAGAGAGAGAGAGAGATGGAGGGAGAGAGAGAATTAGGTTATGAAAATGGGATTGGGGATGAATTGGGTGAGTGATTAATATTATTATTAATATTAAAATATATAAGTATACCTGATTTATTATTAATTAAACCTTTCACCTGCTTTTTGAAAAGCAATCTTTAAAGGCATGCTATTGTGTAATTTCCACTATTATAACCTTTTTTGGGCCAATTCTGTAACCCAGCCAGTGTTAGTTTGATGTCCTTTTATAGTAGTATTTTGTAAAATGACATTATGAATTGACGTTCTTTATTCGCGTGTTAGTATTTACAACAATAATCTAAGATTCCATGATTATATGTGTAATGAGTTGTATACTTGACGTTATGCGTATAGTAAGACACAATTCGTTATATAATCAAAATATGTCGTTCACAATCGGTACATGAAGTTGGACGCTTTATGTTGATAAGATTGCATTGCTCTTATTAAGATTTGTCTAGATCCAGGATGCACCACAAATTAGTAAGAACCCGAGGCTTGTTGGAAAGAGACTAGAGTCAAGTGCGCGACTTCAAAGAGCTAATAAAGTCGACCATTTACATGTTCGAGTAACGGAGTCCATAATATTGAAGATGACAAGCCAAAAAACAAGTTTCATGTTGGGGTCGAGGCCCGAAAAGAGTTGGATCAATGTATTAAGAGCAGCCGAAGAAGGAGGCCAGCCGGAAGCCCAAGCGACCGCTTAGAGTAACTAGGCAAGCGGTCACCCAGACATTGACAGGAAATATTCGGAGGTGAAAGACTCTTCCAAGCGATCGCTTGGAATATAACCAAGCGACCGCTTGGTTATAATTTTGTCCGAATTTCCTAAGATTTGATAATAGTCCTAGTTTCCATAAAACTCTATTTTATTACCATATTTTGCATATTTTGGACCCAATTTCGTATCTTTTAGGGTTTTACCAAGTTTTCATATAAATAGGATTTCTTTTCATTGTAAAAGTGAGACTTTGATTATTTGAGAGATTATTAATTAAAATGTTGTGAGATTTATTCTTCCAGTTCTTGGTGGTTTAAATTCTTAACTTGAACTTATCAAAATGAGATCGCAGTCCTTTTGTGGCGTTCCCACTACATGGTTCTTGTTCCAGGTAATCAACGGGTCGGATTTCTTACGTGTAATCTCGGTTCTTAGTACGGGTTGAACAACGGGTCGGGTTGAAGTTTTGCCCGGCGTGATTTCTAGCTTTCTTGGGTTTGTTTCATCTTGTTCGTGGGTTCCCAGGCATATTCTTGTCGGGTTCACATCAGGTGGTATCAGAGCCAGTTCTAGAATTCAGGTCATCTATCCTTTTAATTTATTTGAGTCCTTAATTTTTTTGTTTTTGTGTTCTTCGCGTTCATGTGTCTAGTAATTATTTTTGAGTTTCAATCCAAAATTTTCAAAAAAAAGAGTAAAAAGTTGTTTTTGGGCTAATCTAGCATCCAAATCAACTTTCGTTTGTTTTGTTGGTATCGTAGTTGATTTGAGTTACAAATAAAAAAAAAATTACTGTTCATCCGTACTGTTTACGTCAATTTAAAAAAAAATTAATTTTTATTATTGTTCTTGTGTTAGCGTCATTATTCTTCTATAGTTGTATCGTTTGATTGCCTCTAGATTTATTATTTTGTTGTTATTGAGTTTCAATTAAAAAAAAAAAGGAAAGTCTCTATATTCGTGAACGTTTAGAGGCAATTCAAAACTAAAGTTTGAGTCTTGTTGTTTTTTCTTGTTTGACTTGAGTCTGTTACTTGGCCCGAACAAATTGGTTGATTATCCGAGACTTGTACTTGTGGTGGTGGTCGCTGCGGGGATTGCACTCCAATTTATTGAGGTCGGTTATTTCTCGAACCATTGAGAGAGGAGGAGAAGCGGTAAAAGGAAAGAGTGGTGAGCTTCATATCGGGTAAAAGCCAATTCGAGTGATACACGAGAGTAAACACGCGAGGTAATTTACTTGTTTTCTTGTTCTTCCATTTTTACTCAATTTCTGTGATTTAAGTAGTTGCAAAGTGCTTTATATACATGGATGAAAAAATGAATAAGTGTGAGGAGGAGGCGGTGCCTAAGGTGTTTTATATGGAGCTTATGAATAGCATAAACCATAGGTTTGATCAATTGAATGTGGCGGTTGAGCGTATTAGTGGTGATATAGCTAGGCATGAAACTTTAATTGACAGTCAGCAGCGAGGGACGGCCCGAAGGTGAATTTGATGAGGAGTTTGAGGCAGTGAGTGCAATGAGTGATGATTATTACTTGGAGGGTGATATGGGACGAATGAGGAATAGAGGAGATCGGTTTGACCGGGGAGTTGATTGAAATTTGGGGAGCATCAAACTGAATATTCCAGCTTTCCAGGGTAGGAGTGATCCTGAGGCTTATTTAGATTGGGAAAAAAGGGTGGAATTAGTGTTTGATTGTCATAATTACTCGGAGGAAAAGAAGTTGAAGTTGGCGGTAGTAGAGTTCACTGATTACGCCATCATTTGGTGGGATCAAATGACGACTAATCGTAGGAGGAATTTAGATAGGCCAATTGAGACGTGGGGAGAGTTGAAGACTTGTATGAGAAACCAGTTTGTACCAGGACATTATTAACGGGATCTCCATATTAAATTACAAACTCTTTCTCGGGGGTCTAGTAGTGTGGAGGATTATTTCAAGGAGATGGAGGTAGCAATGATTAGAGCAAACATAGAGGAGGATCGAGAGGCTACCATGGCTAGGTTTCTGAATGGGCTAAATAGAGATATTGCTAACGTAGTAGAGTTGCAACACTATGTGGAATTAGATGACTTAGTACATGTGGCTATGAAAGTGGAGAGACAAATTAGGTGAAGGGGAGTAGCTAGGCCTACTGCCGAACCCAAATGGAGTGGTGGTGATAGGAATGATCGGGCTGTGACTAGAGAAAAGGGTAAGGTACCTAAGGTTAAAGAGGAGGTGAATAAAAATAAAGCAAATACCGAATCTCAAACCGGTAGATCAAGAGATATTAGGTGCTTTAAGTGTTTGGGTGCGGGGCATATTGCTTCACAATGTCCAAACCAACGGGTGATGCTTCTTAGGGAGGATGGAGAGATTGAGTCGAATGATGGGAGTGCGAGTGATAGTATGCCTGGGTTGGAGGATGTTAAGGGTGAGACTTGTGTGGAGTACCCGGTGGCGGAATCATTAGTGGTAATGCGTGCTCTTACTACACAAGTGAAGGTGGGTAAAGAAGAGCAACAACGGGAAAATTTGTTCCACACTAGGTGTCATGTTAAGGATAAGGTGTGCAGTTTGATAGTAGATGGCGGGAATTGTACAAATGTGGTTAGCTCAACCCTTGTAGGGGAGTTGGGTTTACCTCTTATGAGGCACCCACAACCTTATAAATTGGAGTGGCTGAATAATTGTGGAGAGGTTCGGGTTACTAGGAGGGTATTGGTGAATTTTAGCATTGGGCGGTATAGTGATGAGGTGTTATGTGACGTGGTCCCTATGCATGCGGGGCATCTCTTGTTAAGTCGGCCATGGCAGTACGATAGAAAGGTGGAGCATGATGGATTTACAAATAGATACAACTTTGTGAAGGGTGGAAGAACTATTACACTTGTTCCTTTGACACCACAGCAGGTCCATGAGGATCAATTGAAAATGAAGAATGAGCGAGAGAAGAAAATTAAGGAGCGAAAGAAAGAGAGCATGAGAGAAAATTCAGAGAGGGGAGAAACTTCCAAGGTGAGCTTATATGTGAGAAAAATCGAGTGTGAGGAGACTTTAGTGAGACCTAACAACCCCTCCCCCAGTCTGGGTATTCCTTCTTTGTAGGACTTCAAGAATTTGATCCGTGGCGATTTAATTCGCAAGGTGCCATACCTTGACTATCCACTTGATGCAGGACACATGGAGAAATTGGTGAGTAACAGTGCAATGGGATGCAAACACACTAAGGTAACGTCTCAGACTCCTACACCTAGGCTAGCATTTGGATCAACTCATGGACTTAGTATCTTACATAAGTTATGCGGTCTTGCAAGTGGTGATGTATTTGATAACTCTATGCGTAGAGTCAGTCCAGTTTCACATATGCATATGGAGACCTTTTTACTTGTCTATGATATACACTTGCTAAGTTGTGAAATTCAAGCATGCCATGCAGAGTTCATTGTGTATAACAAGCACCTAGAGTGCATTATAGATGACGGGATGCATGTTTGTTGTTTTACTCACAGTATTCTCATTTGTCTCACGTTGAATTTCTGGAATGTGTTGGAATTAAATTTATTGTCTCATAATTTCATACCGCATGTCAGTCTGTCAAGTGTCTCTAATTTACTGATACTGTTCAATTTAATCGTTTCATCTGTTGGTGTTAGTATTAGTTTTAGTGAGACACAGGTGCTCATGCGTGTGAAGTGGATACGAACTCAAAGGACGTCCAGATTACATCCTAGGGGAGACGGACCGTACCATTCCATTGCTATGATTGAGCGTGATGGCTATTGTTTACTTCTACTGGGTAAGTTTGTGATCGTTGATATTTTTGACATTTCTAATGTTACTTCGTTTGGTGCAGGTTCAGATTCGAGGTTGAATCCTTTCGAAGGGAGAGGGAATGATATGATCCAGGATGCACCACAAATTAGTAAGAACTCGAGGCTTGTTGGAAAGAGACTAGAGTCAAGTGCGCGACTTCAAAGAGCTAATAAAGTCGACCATTTACATGTTCAAGCAACGGAGTCCATAATATTGAAGATGACAAGCCAAAGAATAAGTTTCATGTTTGGGTCGAGGCCCGAAAAGAGTTGGAACAATGTATTAAGAGCAACCGAAGAAGGAGGCCAGCCGGAAGCCCAAGCGACCGCTTAGAGTAACTAGGCAAGCGGTCGCCCAGACATTGACAGGAAATATTCGGAAGCGAAAGACTCTTCCAAGCGATCGCTTGGAATATAACCAAGCGACCGCTTGGTTATAATTTTGTCCGAATTTCCTAAGTTTTGATAATAGTTCTAGTTTCCATAAAACTCTATTTTATTACCATATTTTGCATATTTTGGACCCAATTTCGTATCTTTTAGGGTTTTACCAAGTTTCCATATAAATAGGATTTCTTTTCATTGTAAAAACGAGACTTTGATTATTTGAGAGATTATTAATTAAAAAGTGTTGAGATTTATTCTTCCAGTTTTTGGTGGTTTAAATTCTTAACTTGAATTTATCAAAAGGAGATCGTAGTCCTTTTGTGGCGTTCCCACTGCACGGTTCTTGTTCCAGGTAATCAATGGGTCGAATTTCTTACGTGTAATCTCGGTTCTTGGTACGGGTTGAACAACGGGTCGGGTTGAAGCTTTGCGCGGCGTGATTTCTAACTTTCTTGGGTTTGTTTCATCTTGTTCGTGGGTTCCCAGGCATGTTCTTGGTCGTGTTCACATCATTGGTACTCAAAATTAAATTGGCCCACACACATGGAGGCTTGGATTGGACTACAAGGAAATTGAAGAATTGGGCCGGAATGTGGTCTAATGGATTACTTTAATTCTTGTTGTAATTTTAATTCTTAGGATGGGCCATAAGTGATTATTATTCATTTAATTATTGCTTCTATTGTTTTATGGATGATGAATGGATGTATTATTATTTCATGTCATTAGATTAAATAAAACATCACCCGGTGTACTAAAGTCATATGCATTAGCCTTAAATAATTTTTTATCACTCTAAATTAATTGGAAGTGAAAGAAAATTATTATTTTTTTAATTTTGTACCATTATAATTGTTTATTTTTGGCCGAGCAATTATAAATGAAAATTCATAAAATAATAAGTGGGAGAAGGTTTATTTGCATGTATAAACCTACGGCCTCCTCCGTCATTCAATTTGTTATTAAAATATGTAAGTTTAGTATCGAATTACATCGGTCTCCCTATAGGAGGACTACGTTATTTTAGAATAATTGAAATTGGATCTTATAATAGAATTTTTTTAAAATGGAATAGTGGGTTGATTATCCTATAGATAACATCTCACGCATTTTGGATATTTGAAAATATTGACGGAGGTTATTACACTTATATATGATTTGTTTTGAGAACTTCCTATAGAAGATTCCAAACAAAATTATTCATAGGTCAAATAATGATCAAACTTCATTAAATTGTGGCATGAGATGCGTAGCTCAATAAAATGAGTGGAAGGGTCCCAACCTTGCTGTCAACTACATTAACCTCCTATAGAGGACATGTTTAAAGTTGTGGGGTTTAAGGTCCTTGATTATAAATATAATTTTGACATCTATATTTGCATATTCATTTACATGCATCATACAAAGTTTATTGTTCATTTTATTAATACGCGAATTATCGATTTTGGATGACTGTTATTATGTTCCCGAACTTATACGAACTTGGTTTCCGTTGCACTTTTATATCATGTTGGTTATTCAGTACTTTTTACCCGTTCCACTGTGGTTATCAAGTTGAATAAAACTGTTATATGTTCGGGTCATATGGTTAATAGTCTCTATGTCTGAAGTCCTATGATTGGCTCTATACATAACACTACTACAGCTAGAAAAAGAAAGAAGTCTTCTAGTACTAATGAAACTCTCTTATGGCATCTTAGATTGTGTCATATTGATCTAAACAGAATTCAAAGATTGGTAAAAGATGGACCTTTAAATGAGTTAGAGGTGGAATCCATACCAACTTGTGAATCTTGTATAGAAGGAAAAATGACCAAGAGGCCTTTTAAGGCTAAGGGACTAAGAGCCAAAGAAGGTTTGGAATTGGTACAGTCCGATGTTTGTGGACCCATAAATACTCGGGCTAGAGGTGGATATGAGTACTTCATCACCTTCACAGATGATTACTCTAGATTTGGATACATATACCTTATGTCTCACAAATTCGAAGCTTTGGAGAAATTCAAGGAGTTTCGGACGGAGGTTGAGAAACAACTAGGTAAGAGTATCAAGGCCCTTCGATCCGATCGAGGTGGCGAATATCTATCCCGAGAATTTAAGGTCTATTTATTGGATAATGGGATATCATCCCAACTGAGTGCACCAAGGACTCACCAACAGAATGGTGTCTCAGAAAGAAGAAATCGAACTCTTTTAGATATAGTAAGATCAATGATGAGTTATTCCTCTTTGCCTATTTCCTTTTGGGGATATGCACTACAAACAGCTATTTACATCTTGAATCTAGTACCATTTAAGTCAGTTCCCAAAACGCCTCTTGAATTGTGGAATGGGCGCAAGCCTAATTTGCACCACATTCAGATATGGGGATGTTTGTCACATGTGCTGAAGGGAAGGACGGATAAGATGGAATTAAGATCAGATGTTTGTTTCTTTGTAGGATATCCAAAAGGAACAAGAGGTTACTATTTCTATAGTCCTCTAGATAAGAAGGTATTTGTTAGCACAAATGCAACCTTCTTGGAGGACAAGTGTATAGAAGAACACAAGTCTACTAGTAAAATTCTATTGGAAGAAGTGTTAGAACATGTTTCAAACAACCCGATTCGAGACTTCCACATAGAATCAAATAGTGATGACTTGGAACCTCCTACAGAACCAATGGTTACTCATGAGGTAAGTGAGCAAATGATGTCCACAGAATCTCATGGAGAAACAGAACCAGAGGTAGTAGAAATGAGGCACCCATTGTTGTACCTCCTCATGTCCTTCACCAAGAGGATGTTGAGGAAATTGGTCCTAACCAAGGACAAGATCAAGCAGTGGGAGGAGAGGAAGGACCTTTGGTCAGACTGGACAATCAGGCACCTTCAACTATTACTCGTAGTGGGAGGGTTGTGAGAGCACCTTCTAGGTACTTATTCTATGGAGAATCCTATCAGGCGATCTCTACTAAGCAAGAAGAAGATCCCACTTCGTTTAAAGAAGTAATGAAGGATGTGGATTTTGAATCATGGAAATCTGCCATGAACTCAGAGATGGAATCTATGTATTCCAACAAGGTTTGGGATCTTGTAGATGCACCTAATGAGGTCAAACTTATAGGGTGCATGTGGGTTTATAAAAGGAAAAGAGGTATAGATGGGAAGGTTGAAACCTTCAAAGCAAGGCTAGTGGCCAAGGGTTTTACCCAAAGAGAAGGTATCGACTATGAAGAAACCTTCTCACCGGTTGCCATGCTTAAATCTATTCGAATCCTTTTATCCATTGCCTCTCATTATGATTATGAAGTTTGGCAAATGGATGTCAAGACAGCATTTTTAAATGGACGTCTTGACGAAACCATCTACATGATGCAACCTGAAGGGTTTGTGAAAGAAGGCCATGAAGGCAAAGTTTGTAAGTTGCATAGGTCCATTTATGGACTCAAGCAAGCGTCCAGGTCTTGGAATGTAAGATTTGATCAAACCATTTAGACCTATGGTTTTGACCAAAATCTAGATGAACCTTGTGTGTACAAGCGTATACAAGGGAAGAAAATAGTTTTTTCTGATTCTTTATGTGGATGACATTCTGCTCATTGGAAATGATGTAGGGACATTGTCATCTATAAAGAAATGGTTGTCACAGCAGTTTGATATGAAGGACTTGGGAGAAGCCAGTTATGTTTTGGGAATCCGTGTCTTACGAGATAGGAAAAACAGAAGGATGACATTATCTCAAGCTTCATATATTGACAAAATATTATCTAGATTCGCAATGCAAAATTCCAAAAAGGGACAACTTCCTTTTAGACATGGAATTCATCTATCTAAGGAGCATTCTCCCAAGACTCAAACGGAGATAGATAACATGAAGAATGTTCCTTATGCTTCGACTGTGGGGAGCCTCATGTATGCTATGCTTTGCTCTAGACCAGATATTTGTTATGTTGTGGGTATTGTTAGTCGCTATCAGTCCAGTCCAGGACCAGAACATTGGGTAGTAGTGAAGCATATACTCAAGTATCTTCAGAGAACGAGAGATTATATGCTTGTCTATTCAGGACATGATCTAAATCCTATTGGATATACTAATTCCAATTTTCAATCCGATCGTGACTCTAGGAAGTCTACATCGGGTTCAGTATTTACACTGGGGGGTGGAGCTGTGGTATGGAGAAGTATCAAGCAATCTTGTATTGCTGATTCCACCATGGAGGCAAAATATGTAGCCGCTTGTGAGGCTGCTAAAGAAGCTGTATGGTTCAAGAAGTTTCCTTTGGACCTTGACGTGGTACCTTTGGCAATGGAACCCATAACTCTTTATTGTGATAATAGTGGAGCGGTTGCCAATGCTAAAGAACCAAGGAGTCATCAGCGTGGTAAGCACATCGAGAGGAAATATCACCTTGTTAGAGAGATTGTTCATCAAGGAGACGTGACGATTAGCAAGATTGCATCAGCAGATAATCTTGCAGATCCGTTCACTAAATCCTTACCAGCTAAGGCTTTTGATGGGCATCTTGAAGGGATAGGTATTCTTGATATGTCACATTTACTCTAAAAGGGCAAGTGAGAGATTGTTAGTTTGATATCCTTTTATAGTAGTACTTTGTAAAATGACATTATGAATTGACGTTCTATTATTCGCGTGTTAGTATTTACAACAATAATCTAAGGTTCCATGATTATATGTATAACGAGTTGTATACTAGCCGTTATGGGAATAGTAAGACAATTCATTATATAATCAAAATATGTTGTTCACAATCGGTACATGAAGTTGGACGCTTTATATTGATAAGATTGCATTGCTCTTATTAAGATTTGTCTAGATCTGGGAATAAGAACAATAACATGTTTTTGAAGCACGTTGAACAGGACCGCGTGGATGACTCATTTGTGATCGCTTGAAATGAGACACCACTCGATTATCGAACAAGACACCTAAATTCTGAGCAAGTAATGTACCTTTAATTGTTAGTTCAAGTTCTTTGAGGTACCAATGAATAAAGTCTCAATTAGAAGGTTGATCTCAGTACTTTGGGAATCGAGACGAAGTGGTTAGAGATCATATACATGCAATAGTGGAACCCGTTAATCATCATGATGAGATGTTCGTCACTCTAAGATATTTTCTAAAGGGAATTGAGCCTGAGTTCAGTAGTTCGACGATGAGATCGTTGAACTTGGTGTTGTGATGTAATCACAACGTATTCGCCTTATGAAATAGGACTTAGAGAGTAATACATGTTGAAGGGCAAAACGTTCATTTTGTCGACTTCAATATATTGACGGTCAAAACGGGGGTTGACTTGTGGAACGGTGGTCGGAGGATATTTTTATTGAATCATTGTTGGCTTCCATAATTTTCACTCTACTCAAGAGTGCAATCTCGACTCTTTGGTAGAATAAGTCGGGATTAATAGATAAATATCAATTGGTCAAAAGTTGACCCAATTAGAAATATCTATTGGAGCTTAAGTCTTGTGAGTTCAATTGGGTCCTTCTTTTGGCTCTAATATAGGTCTGTGACTTAATTGGTCTACTACAATAAAGTTTAAGGGAATATGTGCAAATATGAAACTCTCATTAGGTTATAAATATGCCCCTTTATGGGCACATTTGGCTAATGATTGGATTTTTGCGTTATTCATTTTCCTAAAAGTGGAAAGGCACCTAAGGAGTACAAGGGAAAAGATCTAAGGGAGGAAGCATTTGGCTAGCCCATTAAAAGCTCCTTCAAGGTTATCATCTTACATTTATGTGTTTAGTTTAAAATAAAACAACCAAGGATCTCAAAAGTCTTCTGAGATCAACCATGCATTTGATTTTATTTTTCCAAAAAAAATTAATTTTTTTATGTAAAGATTAAATATCACTTCCAACACCAGGACAGTCAATATATCATGGTCCGCCCCTAGTGAAGAGTTATTAATTGCTCTCAATTTAATATTAGGATAATTTTTCATGTCTTATGGAATCTCTTTTGGAAGACGAATATTCGGGTCGGCTGGAAATTATTTTATAGAGTACAATGACTAGTATCTATTAAAAACTATTTTAAGATGTGACTTTTATAGATAACTTAAAACAACAATCCCCTTAGTTTTAGTGCTGATATAACAACTTGATAATTTTTTAATAAATAAAATCTTTAGTGCAATCAATATAAATCAAATTACTATTGTAAACAAAATCGACCAGTTAATTTATTTTAAATTTGGAGTCCCTATTGGTATATGAATATTCAGGTCGGCTGGGAAATTATTTTATAGAGGACAATGACTAATACCTATAGAAAATAGGTTTATAAGATAATTCCAGCCAACTACCTAAATATTTCAATGTTCCTTATATAATTTTCGACGGTACTTTTCTTTATAATATGATTGAATTATTAGACCGTGCAAATTGACATGAGAAAGGGAGCGACCAGACTTGGGTCTGGAAGTTTGACAAGATGAAGAGTGTTAAAAGAAATTCTTGTTTAATAGCATTTAAGGCCCGTTCGGCTTAGTAAAACACGATGATGAGTATAAATTAATATTTGATTGGAGGGACATCTATTGAGACGACATTGCGGGAACAACAAATCTCAATTCAAATAATTGGCTCAATTAGATTTTCAATCGATTTTTTCATTCTTTCTTTCGTTCTTTCTTCTTTGATTAGTTTCATTGCAAATCATTTATAATATTCAGCTAAAAAATTTCTTTGACTTTCTTTAAGTTTTGTTAGGACTTCTTCTGACGGAAAAAGAATAAAGAGGGTCCGGTGAAAAAATAGAACCGGAAAAGGGCTAAATTCATTAGGTGAGTTTGCTTCTTTGAAATTGATGATAAAAAGTAGTTATCTCATTTCTATTATGATTATTTTGAGGGAAAATTTCATAAGTGTAAAAGTATGACTCATTTCAATAATATGAAAATAAGTTTCAATATTTAAAAATTAGATTTTTATTAATTTTTATTTATAATTTAATTAATTAAATAAATAAATTAAGATCACAGATCTATATAATTTGGTCACAAATTCACAATTTAGTTAGTCACATATTATTTTCGGTCACAATTCAAAAAAATTATAGGTCACAATTTGTTCATCGGTCACAGATTCACAATTTAATTAGTCACATATTATTTTCAGTCACAAATCAAAATTTTTAAATGTCACAAATTTTTTTACGGTCGCAATTCAAAAATTTTAAAGGACACAATTTTTTCCTTGGCCACAGTCACAGGTAAAAAATTTATAAGTCACAATATCTTTATCGGTCACAGATCACGAATATTATAAGTCACAACTTATAATCGATAACAAATTAACAAATTTTTAGGTCACACGTTATTTCTTAGTCACAATTCATATTTTTCATTGATCATATATTGTTTACTGGTAATAGATTAACCAATTTAATGGTTACGGTCAATCAAATAAATTGTGACCACCACCCATTCTTGTGACCACCACCTCATCACCGCCTAAACCACTACCACCTCCCGACAGCAACACCGCCACCACACAAACCCCACTGTCACCACCTCCACAGTCAAATCTCGAAACCACCACCATCATCGCTTACACCACTGTGACCACCAACTACACCATAACCGCCATCAACACCACCAACCACCAAAAAAAAAAAAAAAAAAAAAGTAAAGTACCAAGATATTTGCTCGGCACCCCATCTCTCTCTCTCTCTCTCTCTCTCTCTGTCTATTTACCATCGGAGGCACAACAACAATTTCAGATCGACATTGCCCACCCCACTAAACAGCTCGAGAAAAAATCACAAAACACAAAACCCCTCAAACCACCACCGCTGCAAGTGACGAGGGCGGTGCACAGTCTCAGATCGACGTCGCCCAACAAAACCTCCCAAACCACAACCGCTGCAAGTGACGAGGCGATGTACAACTGCCATTCACCTCGCTGTCGTCGTCGCCACTTCCGCCGTGGCCACCATCAACACCACCACCAAAACCACCATTTCCCAACCAACACTCCACCACCACCGAATTGCAGTAGTGGCAGGGGCGAGCCGCTCTGTGATGCGAGAAATTAGCCGGTGTTTCAACCTCTTCACTAGCTAGGACTGATGTATCTGATGGTTCTACAATTAATCGGTTGATTAATGGAGGAGAGGGAGAGAAGATCGACTGAGAGAGAAAGACGAATGGAGAGGAGGAAATGATTTTAGTTTGGGGAATTGGCTAGGGTTTGGAAATAAAATTGTATATTTAATATTATGTTTAATTAAACAATTTCTAATATTTATTTTAATTAAAATAAAATAAAATTTCTAATTTTTAAAAGTATAAACCTTCCACCTGATTTAAGAATTCAAGATTTTAATTCTAGGGAAGGGTATAATTTCCACTTATTTTAAAAATCTAGGTGTGGCCCGTAATGTATCATCCAATCACATTACTTGGAGGGAGCTGCCACATTACTTGGACAATCTCTCTTTTATCATCCAACTTGGAGGAAATAACATTTCCCTTCAAATAAAACGTAATAAAATTGTTGAATTTCAGTCAATAGAAAAATGCATAATTATGCATGTGTTTTGCAAAAGCACGTATACTATTTATCTATCCTCGATTGAAATACATTATCACGTATTATGCATTTTAAAATCTTGGTTATAAAAAGCATAATAAAAGTGTTAAAAAGTGTAAATAGTATTTTGTGATAAAAATTGATAAATAGTAATTTTGAAAATAGTTTACTTTTGTAGAGTAGTTATTCAAATGAAAATAAAATTCACATTATGCCCACCGGTCTGCGGGCTAAATTCTAACCTTTTGGGGGGCCAATTCTGTAACCCAGCCAGGGCGGTCTATTTCATGATCCGCCTCTATTGACGTGTTATTTAGTGGGTGTTTAATTTCTATCTACTATTCAAAAATACATTGTTAAAAAAGAATGAGATTCAAACACACCCTTATTGTCCTAATAGTGCTATTTACATTTAATATTAGGATTATTTGTCATGTCTTCGGGTCGCTGTGAAATTATTTTATAGAGAACATGACTAATGCATATAGAAAATTATTTTAAAATGTGACTTTTATAGCTAATTACAACAATCCCTCTAGCTTTAGTGCTGATAACTCTAACAACTTGATAATTTTTTAATAAATAAAATCTTTGTCGTAATCAATGTCAATCAAATAGCTACTGCAAACAAAACCAACCAGTTAATTTATTTTAAATTTGGAGTCTCTTTTAGCAGATGAATATTCGGTCGGCTGAAAAATTATTTTATAGAGGACAGTGACTAATACCTATAGAAAATAATTTTATAGAGTAACTCCAGCCAATTACCCAATTATATCAATGTTCGTTTATTTGTAAAATAATTTATTTGTACAAACAAAACCAACCAATCAAGATTCAGGGCTGCTTTAGTGGAATTGACATCAATTGTTTCAATTTTGGTAAATGACACAAAACGTCTTTATCTTTTATCTCAATTGATAATCGTCATTAATTTTATAGAGAGATTTGTATAAAGAATAGTACATAATGTTGATCTTTGTTGGCATGTTAGGATTAGTACAACCTGACGATGTTGTAATATTTAGTTGGCTTTAGTTGGCTGGTTGAGAGCGCTAAATAATTGGCTCAATTAGATTTCCGATGGATTTTCTTCTTTCTTCTTTCTTTATTGATTAGTTTCATTGCAAATCCTATAATATTCAACTAAAAAATTATTAAGGTTTGTTAGGACTTCTTGTGAAGAAAAAAAGAATAAAGAGGATATGGTGAAGTCATGGGACCGGAATGGGGCTAAATTTAGTAGGTGAGTTTACTTTTGAAATTGATGACAAAAGGTAGTTATCTCATTTCTATAACAAATCAAAATGTCTAGGTGTGGCTCATAATGTCTCAGCAGACCAACCAAAATTGCTCCTATTGTAAAATTTTCAATCTAATCATATTCAATTTAACGTAATAAAATTGTTGAATTTCAGTCAACAGATTATATTGACATTGTTTATTGAGGTAATCATGGATTACCAAGGAGAATTTTATTTTTTTTATTTGACAAGTAATTTTTTTCAAGGTAAAAAATTATTAAATAAATACAAAATTGTACGTACAAGTAAAATTTTTTATGTAAGAGTATGTAAAATATAAATTTTTTTCTTGTTTTCAAGATATATTTATTTTATACTATTTTTATTAATTATTGACAATCAAGAAATAAAAGAATACAAAAATATACGTTAAGAGTATTAATAGAAGTGGCTTTATCCTTCTTAATAAAGTATGGCAAAGTGGGCTATTATTTCCACATAGACATATTGGACTCTCTCTCTCTCTCTCTCTCTCATTTACAAACAAATTTATAATAGCTACCCAGAATCGAAAAAATGAATGGTATGAAAGATAGGAAAGTCTATAAATTGGCTGTGTAAGTACTGAAAATCCTTCAACACGTTGTCATATAACCATTTAGCAAAAATAAAAATAAAATATTTTGTTTAAGAAAACTTTACCCTTTAAAGCCGGCCAAACTTGGGATCGATTCAATGTATTTTATATAATTGACTACGTTGCTCTCTTCTTATTCTTTTTTTTTTTTCTTTTTTTTCCACCTTTTTTAGTGGCAGGTTTTTCTTGTCTATCCGGCTCAGATCCGGTGCTGGTGTCTCGTTTTATCAATTGAAACGGCCTGGGCTGGTCGACTTTTTTAACATTGTAAAATAGTGCTTTGGTCATTGACTTTAACCTTCAAGAGTTTATTTTCCTTAACAATGGGAAGTAATTATATAGAGGACAATGACTAATACTTATAGAAAATAGGTACATGAGATAACTCCAGCGAACAACCTAATTATATAAATGTTTGTCTATTTGTAAAACCAATTAAGATTAATCTTACTTACCCGTTTATTGATAAATTGTATCCAAAATAGATGAAAGTCGGCAAAATAAATGTGTTGGTGGAAAATGATAATTTGTAACTTGTAAGATTTTTAAGACGTGACTTTTATAGATAAGTACAACGATCCCTCCTGTTCTAGTGTCGATCACGCTAACAACTTGATAATTTGTTAATAAATCAAATATTTGTTAATAAATCAAATTGCTACGGCTAGTGCTAGTGCAAACAAAACAAAACAACCAATTAATTTATTTCAATTTGGAACACTTTTGGTGTCTCTTTTGGAAGACGAATCAATATTCGGGGCTGCTTTAATGAAGTTGACAAATGTTGTTCTAATATGGATAAATGGCACAAAATGTTCTTATCTTTGCCCGAATTCATAATCGTCATTAACGAATCAAAAGAGATTCTATAACAAATTCATTGATGCACAATTAATAAGTTGTTGCTTACTTGCTTAGAAGGTGAATTTGCTTTTGAAACAGATGATAAAAGTAGTTATCTCGTTTCTATAATGAATAAAAAGTTTCAAGGCAATTAAGATTCCGTTCAAAATCTAAGTGTGGCCCATCAATTTTGCATCCAACCAAATTTGTTGATATTGTAAAAGAATAATGTTATTTAGCACCACTGATATTTAACACTAGTCTAGGTGACAGATTGACGGTACTGGTGACATTAAATTACAAATTCAATTAAATGAATCACATAAATTCACCTTTAATTGAAATAATCGCATAATGTCACATAAAATTTGTTCTAGTATCTCTGATGCCAGATAACATTATTTATTGTAAAATTTCCAATCTAGTCATATTCGGATTACCGTAATAAAAATGTTGAATTGCAATCAAGAGATTTGTATTGGCATTGTTTATTGAGCTAATCATGGATTACCTAGGAGAAAATGTTATCTATTTGATAAGTGAAAATTTATTACAAATACTCTTAGAACGTGTAATCATAGATGACGACTTCTCATGATTCTCATTTTTTTTTTTTTTTTGCTAATTACGTGCAGTTATTTTGCAAATAATGAGAAATATTTTTTTTGTTAATTCTATTTTAAATTGACTCAGAAAAGTTAAACGATCAAGAGCCAAAAAGTTTAACAGGGGTCTAATCGATGGTCAGAAAGTATTAAATAAATAAAAATAGTACATAAGACAGTGTAAATATATATATTTTTTCTTGTTTTTCAAATATACTTATTTTTATTAATTCTTAATAATTATGAAATAAATAAGTACAAAAATATATATTAAGCGTAGTAATTTTATTAATTTATTAGTATATCAAAGTGGGGTAGCATTTCCACATAGTGGATTCCACCATCTTATTGTTGTACAGTTCATATTTTTTAAAACTAATTGATAATAGCTATCTCAAATCGAAAGAAATGAATCGATGTGAAATATAGGAATGTTTATAAATTAATTGCCTATATATTGAATCCTTCAATACATTGTCATACAAACACTTCTTAAGAATAAATAATATTTATTTAAAAAACTTTATCCTTCAAAGCCCACCAAATCGGAATCGGTTCAACGTGTTTCAAAAATCGACTAAATTACTGTTTATTTATTTATTTTTATTTTTTTGCGAATTTTTCATGGTAGGTTTTTTGGTCTAACCGGCCCAATTTCGAAACCGGTTTCCAGCTTTACCAATTGAACTGGTCGGACCGCATTGATTTTAATAACATTTTTAAACAGTATTTTTGGTCATTGGCTAAAGCCTTCTATTGGAATATAGAAAATAATATGGAATATTTTCCATTGTAATATTTCTTTTAGTGTAGGATTATTTTCCTTCGTAGTTGATTTGTATAATCTTTCATTTTATGTTTATTTCCTTTTACAGTTATTTGTAACCCTATAAATAGGGTCTTCTACATTGTAATATTTACAAGACCATAATAATACAATTCATATTTCTTAACATGGTATCAGAGCAGGTTTAACTTGGTCTTGGGTTAAACTTGCAATACAAAAAAAAAAAAAAATTCTTCTCACGTCTGTCTCGATTCGTGTGTGCGTGAATCTATAATGACAGTGTCAACAACATGGATTTCAGCAACAACAGTGTCAACAACAAGAGAGTTCACTATGTGGGGCCAAGAATTCACTATTGTAATTTCCTGTGCTTTTCTCCAAATTCAGAACAAATCACCACTACGTCCCAGGATGTTTGATATTCTCCAAAGAGGTTTTTTTTATGTTTAAATGTTTAAAAAAATAAAAAATTTGTTTTTTTTTCCTTTTCTTGAGAATTTAATCAAGTTTTCATAAACAAAAAAAAAAAAAAAAAAAAAAAAAAAAAAAAAGGTTTTTTTCTAGAGATTTTTTTAAAACTTTGGAGGATCGGTACTTTGAACTTTACCGGCACTCCCCCTGCCTCTTAAATTAACTAGAGGATTTTTAAAACTTTGAAGGGTCGGTACCTTGAACTTTATCGGCTCTCCCCCTGCCTCTTAAACTAACTAGAGGTTCTTTTTCAAAACACAAAACTTTGAAGGGTCGACACCTTGAATTTTATCGGCCCTTCCCCTACCCCTTGAAAAATTCGAGGTTTTCCTAAAAAAAAAATAAAAATAAAAAAATTGTTAGCGTCATTCGTTTTTTGAGTTCTTTGAAAATGATGACTCGACAGCGCAACTCACTCGTAATGGCAAGTTGGGCATTCGTAATCTTCATGCTCCAACTTGAGGGGGCGTATTGGAATATAGAAAATAATATGGAATATTTTCCATTGTAATATTTCTTTTAGTGTAGGATTATTTTCCTTCGTAGTTGATTTGTATAATCTTTCATTTTATGTTTATTTCCTTTTACAGTTATTTGTAACCCTATAAATAGGGTCTTCTACATTGTAATATTTACAAGACCATAATAATACAATTCATATTTCTTAACACCTTCTAGAGTTCATTTTCTTTAACATTGGATCTTTCAATGAGAATCTAACATGAATTGATGGGCACTTTATTGTGACATCATTAACTATGTTAACTTTTCTATCGGGGTTGGTCTGAGTCGTGGATGGAGGAAGAATATTCTAAGTTTATTTCTCAAGTTCAGTGATCAATGAGAAGTAACGATGAAAGTACAATGATTATTATGATAATTAACCAACAACTGGGCAATAATTTAAGAGAAATAAGAAATACGCATTTTAATTAATTAATATTTAATTTATTAAAATATTTTGTTTGTTGGTGCAACTTTGTCTGGCTAATTAATTTATTCGTAACTAATTTTGATTGGTGGGGCATTTGAGAGTAATTAGCCATTTTATTTAATCTGTTAAATTTTAGTTAATGATTTTCTCAGTTAACCACAGGAAATAATTATTTGAATCGAGTGCAACATCACTTGACCCAGCTCTTGTTTGATCCTTGTTATTTTCAAAATATGTTCTCTCTTTTCGTTTTAATCACTCATTTTTCGATAAAATAATATTATGCGTAAATTTAAATTTTTCTTATTTTTTAATCACATATTCTATATTAATTTATTATTCCAAAAATGGGGCTCAAACAGCCGCTCAATGAGTTAACAACTTCACATTGAATTCACTTAACCCAAAAACAACAGAATACCAGCCAAAATTAAACCTATTCAAATCTTAATTTATCGCTCAAAGGAATAGTAAAGAGTATACTTAATTATTTTTCTGAAGGAACTATTGTGTCCTTGATATCATACTGTTGGTATTAGTTCTTTTTTCGGATGTTTTGTGAATTTGTAGTCATATATATTTGTCCACGATAATAGGTAATTATTTTTATTATATTAACATAAGCATTGCATACTTTCAACTAGATTTTGGCCCGCCCATGCACACACACACTAAAGAAAGGCAAATAAAAGGGAAAATTTCATAAGTAAGATGTTAAGTATGATCCATTTTAATAGTAAGAAAACAAGTTTCAAACTTCAAAAATCAGATTTTTATTAATTTTTATTTGTGATTTAATTAATTAAATATATAAATGTCACAGATATATACAGTTTGGTCACAAAATCATTTATTGGTCATATATTGTCAAATTAATTAGTCACATATTATTTCGAAATCACAAATCAAAGGTTTTCGAAATCACAAATCAGAATTTTAAAGTCACAAATCTTTATATGGTTGCTAGTGGATTGAATTGACAAGTCACACAAAGATAAGATATGTTAATGAAATGGGGAAATTGAAAACCTTCATTAACAATAAAAGTGCAATTAAAATATAGTGAAATTAACAATAAATGTGGTATAAATATGATTACCCATATTGAAATCTAAAAGTAAGGGACACAATTATTTTCATAACACTTTAAACATACTTTTATAATATCACCCATTCAGAAATTCAAAAGTAGTGGACACAATTCTTTAATCAAAATTTTTTTTCCATTTTTTTTTTAATCAAAATGGGACACTAAGGTGAACACCTTCTCCACTACAATTTGGAAAGTGGTGTTTCATCCATTTTTCTTGCTTTGGAATCGGAATTGGGCCCATTCTCTAATAATACATGGTATTGAATAATTCAATTTGTGTACGCATCTTAAACAGAGGAAAAAAAAATCATTTACACCACAAACGACTCCACTTTGCAATCTGTATCCACCTTTCTCTCTTTCTCTACCTCCCGAAGTCAATCAATCACCCACACCAAATTTCCAAAGCAAGAAAAAATGGAAGCTGTGGCTGCTGAAGGTGTAAAATTTATCCTGGAGAAATTGTTTGAGGTAGCCTCTGAAGAATTCAAACTTGTGCGGGGTTTCAAGGAAGAATTTGCAAATCTAGGAACATACTTGGAATATATCAACGAAGTCTTGGAAGATGCTGAGAGGTGCGAAATCAACCAAAAAGCTGTTAAAAGATGGCTCAAGAAACTCGAACATGATGCATATGAGGCCTACTATGTTTTGGACGAGATCAAATATGAAGATTTGCGTCGTACAATCCAGACCCAGCACAAGATTAAGCCAAGGGGGTGCTTAAACATCCCTTGCTGTACTAATACCACTTTGACATTTCAACGGGAGATGGCTCATAAAATCAAGGACATAAATGCCAACTTCAAAAGGATAAACAACGAAGCTGATAGCCTTGGCCTCAACAGAGTTAAAGATCATCCTCTTGCAAAGCCTCTGATCATAGAAACTACCAGTTTCGATGTTGATCCAATTGTCATTGGAAGAGACATTGATGAATCAAAAATTCGGGAGACGATAACCAGCTCGATCAATAATGTCCTTTCAGTCCTTCCCATAGTCGGAATGGGAGGGCTTGGCAAGACGACTTTAGCACGCAAGATCTATAATCACCATCGTACAGAAACCCATTTCGACAAAATGATTTGGGTTTGTGTATCAGAAAATTTTGATCAGCTGACGCTTTTCAAAAGGATCCTGGAATCATTACTGGGCAAAGATTATAGCGGAGGTAGCAAGCAAGCTGTTGTTGAAAAGATTGCAGAGGAATTAAAAAACAAAAGATACTTTCTTGTCCTCGATGATTTATGGAATGACAAAGAAGATGACTGGAATGCTTTCAAAAATATTCTGGTGGGAGCTAGCTCCAACTCCAACAAAGGAAATTTCATCATCGTCACCACACGTGAAGAAAAGGTGGCATCGATTGCGAACACTTGCAATCGTCCATGTAGATTGAGCTCATTAACAGATGATGAATGCTGGCGCATAATCAGAGCAATGTCATTTCAAGGCAAAGAAGTACCAAAAGAATTTGAGAATACTGGGAAGGAGATTGCTCGCAAATGTAGAGGTTTACCTCTAGCAGCAAATGTGATTGGAAGAGTTTTGCAAGGAAAGGAAATAGAAGAGTGGGATTCAGTTCTAGAGTCTGAGCTTTCAAATCTTGAAGAGGATGATAAGGGTGTGTTGCAAGTCTTAAAGGTAAGCTATGATCGCTTACCTTCTTCATCAGTGAAAAAATGTTTTGCCTATTGTTCACTATTTGTCAAGGATTCGGTCATGGATAGAGAAGACCTAATCCAGCTCTGGATGGCAGAAGGGTTTCTCCCCAAAATTCAAAAAAAGTGAGATGGAGACTACAGGCAATAAATTTTTTAATATTCTGTTGCAAAACTTCTTCTTCCAAGAGCCCGAAAAGGATGATTATGGCAATATCATAAGCTGCAAGATGCACGATCTCGTCCACGATCTTGCATGTTTAGTTTCGAAATCAGAAAGTTTCATGAATATGGAGGGTCGCACTGCTGATGACATTCGTCAAGTTAGACACCTTGCAATAGAATCAATTGGAGAGGAAACACGCCAGGACATAAAAGAGAGAGCAAGTTATCTCCGCACATTGTTCTTGAGAAGCAGAGTACCAGATGAAATTTTGCCGCACTTCAAGCATTTGCATTCTCTAAAGCTATGTGATGCAAATATTGAAGAATTGCCAACATCAATTGGCACGTTGAAACATTTGAGATATCTTGATGTGTCCGACAATGATCTCACTACTCTGCCAGAATCTATTTGCAAGCTCTACAATTTGCAAACCTTGAGGATTTTATGCACGTACGGAATTCAAAGGCTTCCTAGAGATCTGCAATTCTTGATTCGTTTAAGGCATCTCTGTATTGATGATGTTCTCGATGATTTCGAGATGCCACCTAAAATCGGAAGTTTATCCTGCCTTCAAACATTACCATTATTTATTGCGAGTGCCAAGGAAGGTTGTCGAATCGATGAGCTTGGAAAGTTGAAGAAATTAAAGGGCAAACTAAAAATACGGAATCTAGAATTGGTGAGGGACAAAACAGAAGCTGAGCTTGCAGATATGGCTGGAAAGCGAAACATTTATGAGTTTCACTTTAATTGGAATGTGTCAAGGGATTCCACAGAAAGTAACATCAATGACGAGAGTGTACTTGAAGGGCTGCAACCTCATGAAAAGCTAAAAAGACTAAAGATTGAAGGATTCCGAGGTAAAAACTTTCCACTTTGGACTAGAAATATGAGAATATATAAAGGCATTGGTGGCCGTCCGGTGATATTTGATAAATTGATCGAGATCGAAATTGCAAGTTGTCCCAAATGCGAAGAAATCCCAATGCTCGGCCACTTACCACTCCTCAAGTCTCTATTGCTCGTATATCTGAGTAGCATAACATCTATAAGACCATCATTCTATGGAGAGAGTGATTGCAGCTCAACTAGCAGCAACGATGGCCAAGAGACAAGAGTATCATTCCCATCACTTGAACGTCTCGGAATATATAGCATGGATAACCTAACAGAGTGGGAAGAAGCACAAATGAGCAGAATGCAGGTATTTCCTTGCCTTGAATATTTGGAAATAGATTCTTGTAAGAAGTTGGCTCATGTTCCCCACTTGAGGGGAAGCGGAGCTTCTCTTAAAGTGCTGAAAATTTCGAATTGTTCTGAATTGAGGGAATTACCCTATGACCTAGGCAACCTCCAGTCTCTTAAGAAATTGAAAGTAACTTATTGTAAAAATCTGCAGTCAATTTCGTATCAAAATGGACAAGAAGGTCTCCGTTCCCTTCAGAGCTTGGAAATTCGTAATTGCCATGAGTTGAGCAACCTGCCAAATGAAATGCTAGAGTGTAGTAAGTCTTTACAGACTCTACAGGTGGAGGAATGCCCTAATCTCACTTCACTTCCTGAAATGAGTGGCATGGGATCTCTACAGTCTATAATTGTGCGTGGATGTAGTAATATCACTTCATTTCCTGAAATGAGTGGGATAGAATCCCTACAGAGACTAGCGGTAATTAGATGCAAAAATCTCACTTCATTTCCTAAATTGAGTGGGATAGGATGCCTTAACAGCTTAATAGAATTGAAGATTGGAGGAATCTTATATGGCCAGGAAGATTGGGTTTCTCTACCATATCAACTTCAACATCTTACTTCCCTAAAACAATTGATAATATATGATTTTGGAATGGAAGCATTGCCTGATTGGTTTGGGAATTTGTCATCTCTTGAAGAACTAATACTAGTGAGGTGTGAAAAGCTTAGGCAACTGCCCTCTAAAGAAGCTATGCAACGACTCACCAAATTAACAGAATTAAATATTTGGGAATGTCCATTGTTGGAAGAGAGATGCAGGGTAGAAAGCGCGGTTCTGATTCTGAGTTGTCAAAAATTATTCATATTGCTAGACCATTTGAACATTGGTAAGTTTGGTTTTCCTATACGTATATTTAAAGTTTGAATATTGACTTTACTTTTCATTAATTTTGGTTAGTGTATGTTCTAAATAATGTTAGAGGGTGGGTTTAATTAATTTTTGTTACTAATAGATAAAGAGTCTGCATGAGGTTGTCCTACAATTTTGTCAAATAACAATGATTTCTCGGTTAAATGATTACCATAAGTATATTTGGTTAAATGACTTTATTTTCCAACTAATTATATTATTTATTTATTTTTTTGAAAACTTTTAGGTTAGTAAGTGTGCTAAAATGTTTACTCTTATTAATTGCTTCAAGTGCCTTATGGATTTTGCATAAATTTTATTAGGCATATATGAAGAAGATCATCCAGCCAACAACAACTTGATACATATTCGAGATGAAAGTATGTGATTTGTTCAATTTAGATCAAAGGGTTAAACTATCGTTAGAAACTTGGGATACGCATATTGTAAATTAATTAAAAGAAAAATCAACTTTAAAAAGCGTTTCAATGATTGCAGCAACACAAACTAATTTTTTTTTTTTTTTTTAATTATTGGTGAAGTTATGCAGGTGGAACATGAGTATTGATTTGTCAAGTTTTAAAGCCTTTGAGAGATTGAACAAGATGAAAATTCGACCAAAGAATATCTTGAATCAATGGGCACGATTTGTTGTGTCAGTTGTTGAGGGAGAGGTCTTCGCGTTTTGAGTGGCCAAAGATTTCTCATATATAAATAAGGATTTTAGAGGTTGTTGAAGCTTGGTCTTCCTGTAAATATATTTCAGCTATGGACTCATTTTTCATTTATTTTGGTTAGTTACAATGTGTGTTTAATTAATTACTGGTACTAGTGAATAAAGAGTCTACCGAGATTGTCATGTGATTCTGTCGCACAAATCACAAATTTTCCAGTTAAATATTGTTGTAAGTATCATTCAGTTAAATAACATTATTTTTCATTAATTCTATTTATTAATTATCCTTTTTTTTTTTCCTTTAGGTTAGTATAATTAAATAATTACTATTATAAATTTCTTCAAAAAGATTATGTATTTAGCATAAATTTAATGTTAGATGAAGGAGATCATCCACCCTACAAAAATGTGAGTCGATACTCATTCATTGTCCTATCAATTCCTAATTGTGTTTGAATCTTGTTCAACTTTACTTTCAAAAGTATTGTATTATTATCATGATTTGAACTATTATTAATATCTTGGAGCATACAAAAAGGAGGATAAGATAAACATTGCACACTTCAACTTAGTTAAGGCTTAACTAGACCAAATATTAGATTTGTCAAATGTTAAGAGGAGAAAGAAAGCGATTTCCTATGTAACTTGGGAGTATTTGATTTGTCCAGTTTAGAAAAAATGGTGAAACTATCTTTCGAATCTTTTGAGTATGTATGGTATAAATTAATTAGGAGAAAAATCATCTTTCAATAATTGTAGCAACACAAACTAATTTATTTATTTTCTTGTGAAATTTTACTGGTGCGACGTGGGTATCAATTTGTCAAATATGAAAGATAAAGGATGTAACTTCCCTTTGAGATTTAGTGGAAACTGAGCCGAATTAAACTTTAACCAAACAAGAAAACTCTTGAAGTTGCTAATTATTTAATTTTTGAAAAGGTCATTGTGTTACACTCAATTCGCTATAGTCAAAGTCAAGAAAATATTTGGTCAAGTCAAAGTCAAAGAGAACATAAATTAAGTATTACATGGGCTAATTTGTGAGTATAAGAACAAATAGGTAAATTTTAAATTATATGGAAACATAAGGGTTTAATTGCAAACTATGGCAAAGTCGAGAGTCTAATTATTAATGATTTCATTGTATTCAATGTTAAATTGAGATGAGACCCATTTCCGTTCCTTTTAGAGAGACATAGAAGAATCGAGAAGAGGGGAGAGAGAGAGAGAAAGCTGGGGAGGGAACGAAACAGGAAGAAAAAAAAAGGAAGAAAAGAAAAAGAAAGAAAGAGAAAAGAAGAGGAGAGAGAGAGAGAGAGAGAGAGAGAGAGAGAGAGAGAGAAAGAGAGATACACGATACAGTGAGAAAGGTCACTAAGAAAATTAAAATTTGAAGAAGAATCAGAGAAGAGATCAAAAACAGGAAGATGGAATAGCAGCAGATTTGTACTTTCATTTGTTTTGGCAAAACAGAAGGTAAGGATTATTTTTGGTGCTTTTTCGTCTAAAAAAATTGAAGAATAGGAAACACAAGTTAAGAAGAGGTGAATAGGAAAAAAAAAAAAAAAAAAAACTAAAGGAAGCAAGATGTAAAGTTGTAGTTCTAATTTGAATGGAAAGAGGAATTGAAAAATCGAAGAGAACAACAAAAAAATAAAAAATAAAAAAAATGAAATATTGGCAAATGGGTTTACAAGTGGGTTGTAGTTAGAACTAGAAATTAAGAGGAGTTAGCAAGAAAAATAAGTGAATAAATGGAATAGCTTTTGTAAACGTACTTAGACAAAAGGAGAAGAAATACTGAACAATAATGAAAATGAGTGAGATGGATGTTAGTTTATTGAAAGAGAATGGAGCAGATTCTTACTTTTCTATAAATGTAAAAGGGAAAGAAGGGGAAACAGATAGGAAAATGACGACTGTTAAATAAGGAGAAAAATGAGTAGGGAAAGGATTGAAATAGTAAATTCAAGAAGGTTGGAAGGTAGCATGTAATTGTACTAGTGTAGTAGGAAATGAATGAATGGAGAAGAATATATTCCATAAATAAATTGGGGTCCGTAAGTAGAAACACGTTCTGTCATATGGAAATTAAAAAGGAAAAAGAAAGGGATTGCAAAAGAAATGGGATTCTAGTTTGTATATATATTATTGGATTGGATTTGGAGACCTTCGTTTCTAATCTTGGTTGAAATGCATCTCAAGAACTGACATGAAGATTATGACAGTTTATCACTTGAAGTAATTCATCATAAATAGTTATGTGAGTGGAAAAGCTTATATATTGTCAAATATTTATAAAGTACTTATATTATTATATTAAATGCGATAGTGAATTATTTATTCTATTACATGAATAATATGGAAATGTTCTTCAACTATGGTATATGTGGAATTTAAAGATTGGATGTGGATTAATTGTGAATTGGAATGCGAGATGTATGCGATATTGACATTGACCAGAAAGTACCCATGATTATATATATTTTTTTTTTCTAGTTCACTGAAGGGCCTTGGCCGTGTTCTATACTACACTGAGGGGTCTTGGACCAGGGATGAAGGGGTAAGAGCATAGTCCGAGGGGTGGATCACATATTTCAGTCAGATGGTACATTTCTAGTGGATTTCTAGTATACTTGATGTGATGAGATGAGATGATGATATAGATATTAGCTGATGATTATTTTGTGATTATGAGATGATATTTACAGAGTTATGAGAATGTCGCACTTTTTTAGATATAATTGTACGAGGCTATCTTATGAATTATTAAATGATATGGACTTGATTTTGATAAGTAGGTATAAAGAAGAATGTATAACTAATTTCAAAATTTACACTTACTGAGTTCTCAACTCATATTTTTCCACAATTTTTCTTACAGGTAGCATTGATTCTTGATAGTTTGAGGAGTCTGATGATTTCTAAGTGATAGCCATACGACATATTGAGTTGTATGATAAATTTTTGCAGAGCACGACATAATAATTTTGGGTCCATTGTATTGTATTTTTCATAAGCATTTTATTTTGACACATGTTTTATAGTAACTCATATTCAGCCTTGATGATGGATCTGGCATCTAGTCAGCATCTATCATTGGTGCACGTCACGTTTCGGGTCCATTAGGATGATTTGGGACGGGTCAGGTCACCTTGACAGCTCATTATAATAGATATTCATAAGAAAACCCTATTACTCGACAACCCAACATATTCATAAGATGATTCTAGAGGAGGAAAGAAACATTGGTTTCCACATCCATCCAAGGTGCAAAATGTTAAATAAAGATCATGTATTACTTAGAATCATCTTGTAGTGCTCCGAGCAAAATCTTAAAATGACATAACAATTAAGAAGCATTATCTTCATAATGAGAATTCGAAAAGGAACAGACACCCAATATATGCACAATTAAACAAGGCCTTCCAATTCAAATTGGGGAAGAAGTCATTGCAGAAAATATATGCTCTCCCAAATAAATGCAGCAGCATATCTAAGGCCATCAAAAGCACACTTGCATGAAGTAATTTTTAAGTGAAACCAGCATAACCACAAAGGTAAAGAAAAACTTCCAAAAAAAAAAAAAAAACACTTGCAACCAAGTCTTAATTTGGTAATGAAATGAGATCATCACAACTAGTTATCAGTATCAGTATGCTCAAATATAGGAAGAGGCAAAGCATCTTACCAGTGAACTTTACCAAAAAACACACTCTTAGCGAGAAGACTCCAATGTGTTTCAAGAAGTGTATTAGAAAATGAAGGTCTAAAATATTATGCACCAACCTATTTACAGGAAATTCAAACACAATTGCAAGTTAACCATTAAGGTTGGCTCAACTTAATTGTAAGGACAATGCTACATGTATCGAATTTTTTTTACCTAATTCTTTACCTACACTCACAATAGGAGGTGGGAACCACGTTTGGATTTTTTTATTCACGCGGGCCCGCATGCATGTGAGAGTAGATAATCAATTCGATACAAATATCTTTATCCTAATTATAAAGCTAAAAAAGTTACAATAAGAGGAAGCACCTCCAATTAGCAATGCTAAGACAACGAATGTGACTTCTTTTAATCAGTACCATTGGGAAATTCAATAGGTTACTATTGTAGGCTCAATATATGATTATGAGCATGAAATTAGATAGTTTCTTGCAATAACATACTTCAAGATCCCGTGACTGGAGCAGCAAATAATGCACTTATAAAGTAGATATGCCACAATCATAAGAGCAAGTATCAGAACAAACTGAGTTATTGATATCCAAAATCGAGAGACCTCATTGATTCCTAGTGTTCTTGAAGGATTATTTTTGAAGAATAATTGCCCAAGTTCAATACAAATTTTCAGGAAAGGAACCAAAAAAACAAATGCAAGTGCTTGCATATCCAACAAAAAAAATTCAGGCAACAATCATTAACCGCAATTTTTTTTTTGGTTCCAGCATTTCTCACAAAAAAAAATAAAAAAATGTGAGAACAAGTCAACATATCCATATATATAACAAAAAAAAATGATATGTTTTGAGAATTTCAATTTCAGAAGTATGACTACAATAACATTTGAGATACCTACTTCAAGTAGACTCATCTTCTACATTATTGCACAATGTAGTTGAAGCATTGCATTCGTGGCAAAAAAAGAAAATTAGTCACTGCATTTTTCCACTGCATCTTTAGAGTATATAAAACCAGGCAAAAAAGTAAGATAAAGATAATAACTAAAGAAACATGCAAGTGCTGAACCCTTAAAATACTATATAAGGCACATGACTTACAAATAAAACTATTTAAAAGAAAACTGGAGGCACGAGTCAACATTGCAATATAAGCAAAAATCAATCAAAGGACCCAGAGTTGCCAAAGGAAGGAGAATGAAGTTCACATAGTTTATCCAACCTCTTGATGCTAAAAGGACGCAGAAAACATTAAAACAACATCATGCATAAACCTATTCCAGCCAACTTCATACTAAACTCAGTCCAGTTCAACCAGGCACAAATATGAATACACATCAATGTATTTTTTCACCTACATAAGCAAAATCGAGTCTAAGATAAAGGTTGTAGAGTAAAACTTTGAATATAGTACCAACTGGGACTAAAATGAAGGTTACAGGGTTTTTCTACTAAACCTTTTAAGTACTTAAGAGGCTAACTATGAATTATATTAATGCAAAAACCAATCAAATTGAACAAAGACTATGATTATCTATGTACACGACAACCTTTTCAAAAGATGCAACTTGGAATTGTTAATATGCTAAACTAGAAGAAATGGGCTGAAACATGTAAAAGGAATTCTTAAGTGCGTATACATCTTTTTGTTCACAATGAGTGAACAAATTATTTTGAGAACATACTTTCTTTTGATAAAAATTAAATTTAAATTAATAAATGTATTCTCCTCTAGGAGTTTAAATTTTTAGATAAAGTGATTCATATAGTATAAGCAAAGGTCCTAAGTTCAAAACTAAATACCAGCTCTTTTTAAATTGTGCTCGTCCAGGGCCTCAAATGAAAAATTAATTCTACATGCACATGAATGAGCATGTTGAATCAGTAAATATGTACACTCTCCAATGGCTTATGCTTTTAGATATATTGGTTCCACCTTTTGGGGGGGGGGGGGGGGGGGGGGGGGGGGATATATTAATGACAAATTAATCGCACTTATAGTTGGGTATTATTCAAATGATAATTAACTGTCATTTTCTTCTCGCAATTTATAGAAAGGCACAATTGGGTATCAAGGTGTTTTAGGAGATGTGCAAGTCTCAAGGCAAATCAACTACATAATTCAAAAGAATTTAAAAATGCAAAAATACTTCATTATAAAAACAAACTATATTAAAAATCCATAATATAAAATATTAACAAGATTATAAGTCTAATTTGCAAATAAACATAATATAAATAATAAATTTACAAACGAGTAACAAAATTGCAATATTATCTACTATTAGAAGTAGAAATAGCCTAAACAATTTTCATATCATCACTCTAAGAAGTACATGCACATACACAAGATATAAAACAAGAATGCAGACACATCTTTTTTTTTAAAAAAAAAGCATGAACGCATCAATTCACAATCTATAAAATTATTACAGTTATATATTAAATGTAATGCCAGGTTTAGCTTTAATTTTTGCAAGTGTGATATAGGACAACTTTACTAGAAATCATATCTACTTCTATATATTTTATCTAATGCCAGTTTTAGCCTTAATTTTTGCAAGTGTGATGTAGGAAAACATTACTGGAAATCATTTCTACTTCTACTAGTTTTAGGATTTAAGTATTATAGGTAATTCTTAATTCTCGTATTTATAGGATTCTATTAGTTTTGGTATTTAGTTGACATGGTTTCTTTCTACTTCTATTACGAGTAGGTTATCATTTTTCTTTATTTCTTTTTTGATTTTTTTTTTGGTAGAAGATTTGTTTCTTTTACTTAGTCTACTAGAATTAGGATATTACCTCTTCTTCCAATTTTTTTTGGTAGAAGACAAGGGTTATCTTGTTGTAATCACCAATCATATTCATTATTCAATTTATTCTAGATAATGGTTTTTTTAGCCTTTTCTTGTTTTTACAAGATTCCATTTTGCCGATGCATTAAATTAGTATTTGAAGCGACGTTTTTGCTAAGCTGATGACCTCCTATGGTGATAGTGACATGCTCTATTGCGATAATTAGAGGAGGATTAAAAAATTACCAACCTCAATCCAAAATCTGGAATGAAGGATGAGCATGTTTGATGATGCAGTTAATAAAAAATGCAGATTTTGACTACTATGAATGTTACTCGTTCAATGAGCACAAAAGATATCAACATGTGGCAAGAGATTTTTCTTGAGTCCCAGCTAAGTTCAAATGTTGTCCACCATGGCTTACTACAAAACAATGATTTTCATCGATTAAGCCATCACATGAATGATGATGGTTTTTCCAACATAATGATATATGTCCACCAAACCATCACATATGGCTTAACTCACTTCAATACGATATTCTAACTTTGGGCAACAATCTTCTTTGGCATAATAGTATGGTCTAATGCAATTGAATTTGACACAATAACAATCTTCTTCAAAGAAAAAAAACATAGCATTAATGAGCAACAATGTCGCATGGAGCAAGAATAAGTTATCAATGATTTCTCGAAAGTCTACAGGATAAATGATCTCAATTTGATACACAATAAGATTTTTAAAAAAAAAAAACAATGCACCACAACAACAAAGCATGCAATGTGATCATAGATCACGAAAGTAGTGAGAACATGGTACCCAAAACATTAGCGAAAAGGGAGGAAAAATATGAGAATAAGGAGGTATGCAAAATTCTAATTTTTATTGAAAAGTACTACAAAGATGAGGTTGTGAACGTAGTAGAGATGAACAGTTGTCACGAACTTCAGGAAAACCATGATACTGTAATGTAGATGCTACTTACACAGACAAATACAACAGTTATATGTTAGGTAGTACAATAAGAAGATTATTATATTGCCCCCTAAGAACCAATTTGCCAATATCACTCTAAACAAAGAGCAAACAATTTACCCGACTGATGACACAACTGAAAAAGACATTCAAAATGACCAAGATATTACCAACCATGATACTGCAATAGAGGTAGAAAAGCATGTGCAAGTTGAAAACTAGAAACTTGTAGAAAGTTACATTTATTGTCCTATTTTTAGAAAGTGAACCAACAAAAGTTACTAGGACATTTTTGAAGAAATGAGAGATTATAAAACCTAGGAAATGAAGCAGCAAGGGAACAAGAATCAATCTACCTTCCTCTCAGACACCACATCCACATCACATTTCATATAATTAGTAAACGATGAAAATCCTTGAGTTATTAACCTCCAAGGGTTTCTAAGGAAACGTCTCACAATTCATTTAGATCTCAACCATTATGGTCCCGACCCATACTTCCCCCTGACCACCCTACTTTTCATAAATAAGATTGTCCCTAGGGAAATCTCGAGAGCCATTTTCCTTCCGTTCATGTTCCTCAGATTTTTGCTCTTAAATCATCTCTACTTTTACTTCATGTTATCAAACCCCAAGCTACTAACCACCTCCCTGCAAAAAGCCTAATATTTTTCCCAAAATGGCAACATTACTATTTGGCATCCTAAATAGTGACAAGCACGCCATGTTGAATTTAGTGCACAAGTATCACAATGAGCTATATATAAGTTTAATATCCTATTTTTAGTAACTCCACAAAAATCATACATGAGAAGATTAAGAGGCTTACCTTTAGAATTTAATTATAATGTTCCAACTTATCCATTCATTGGTGAAGAATTAACGCCAATATGTACCCACATGATCCCGGACCATATAAAATATGTAAATGTTAAAAGACTTCCGGGATGAAATGCTAGCTTTTAGGAATATGTGACAGGAACCTGACTCTAGAATCTATGGTAAGAATAGACGTCGTAGAAACTTCAAGGCAATGACCTAAGGGATGCATCAAATTTTTAGAAATTAGCAGCAGATAATCATTTTATAGGACATCGTGTCTGGTCTTAGCATAAAGCATAATAAAATCTGAGCTCTCATGTGATTATCAAGTGATGTAATTGCCTTTGTTATCAGCACGTTGTGAGTGTTAGTCCTGAAAGATCATTCATTTGCAAACCAAAGAATGTGACATGATGAAGTCTTCCTTGAAGGCATAGTCATAGACTAGTGAGAAGATGGTACTGTAGGATATCTTGCATAAATATATGAAATTTGAGATTCCACCATGCAATTAATATTTTATTAGACTACAATCTCATTTTGGACTTAGCACCATTGTGCATTGATGTTCGAGGGACACTTCAACTAGTAGAAAACAAGCCACATAAGAGACGCCATGCTACCTAATTTCATTTATTCTATGTATTGTTCTCAATACTACCCCCACTACTACACCTATCAGATATTATTCACACGATCCTAGCACCTTATCAGGGAGGTTTTCTTATATATTCTGTTTTAAATGGTTAGAAATACACTCAATCGTGAAGACTGAAATTTGATTTTCTTGTTACTTTCAGAGTCTACAGCCATTCAGGTTGAAGCCAAGATGCAATTTCACTTTCATAAAGCTTTAGTTTTCCTCTTGTTATGGTTGAATGTTGTCAAGTTTATTGGTTAGTTATTCACATTTCTTCTCCCATATATGGGGGAAAAATACACTGATTTCTAATACATTAGCTACCAAAATAAGGGAATTGTGGGAAAATAGAACATAAGGCATATCACACAAAGAAAGTTGGCTATGAGCACACACCATATTCTTTGAATAGGGTTGGAAGCAAGTTCTTGATGCACTTGTCATCCACCTAACAAAAATGCCATAAAGATCTTAATAAGGGAGCAAAATCTTAGGAAAAGAACTCTTATTCAGATATTTAAATAGAAGATTAAGTTAAAAACACATTGTTGTTTCATGAGCACGATAGATTTTGAGTTCAAGAACATTGATGAAAAATAATGCCTAATGAATGAAGATCTTTAACTTGACCGAGTAAGAAGCATGAGAAAAGAAGGATACAAAAAAAATATGAAATTTGTCATATAAATTAACTGTTATAAATGAAAATAATGTAGATGCATGTGATGCCAAAACCTAAATCAAATACAGCGCCAAACCTGATGTATCAAGTTATCTTCTACAATTGCTGGTGCACCAAAGCAGTTTTCTACATCAATAAAAGATATAGCACCAAAGAAGTCCACCAGTCGTCAAGCCCTGAAAAAAATAATACGGCACCAAAGATGTATTTAAGTAAAATGTACCATGCCTTTATACACAAAGCTTGATCATCAATTTGTTTAATCTAAAGGCTGTTTAACCAGTCCTCTTTGAATAAGATTTTAAAATGTCATCTCCCAGGGGCTTATAATGAGACTAGAAAGCAAGCATGCACATTTCTCCATTAGGCCATACCAATGAGGTGCTTTATGAGTTGTGGTGTCAAATTTCAAGGTCCTTGTTATTAGTGCATGCCATTGTGCACAAATTACTTCTGCATGTGAAAAATGTTCCTGGGAAAACAAAACTAGAACTTGGCTCATGAACCACATTGCTTCGTGCGAAAGATTTGGAGGGATAGAAATAGACATGCATTTCAAGTTTTCGAGGGTGGCATGGTCATTATGGAAGTTAACAGGTTTTCTTTGCTCCATGATATTTTGGACACAAAATTTCATCTCTGCATGTATCAAATCTTGGATTTTCTGGATCACGTAGATAGGATTTGAGAAAGCTTTGTTTAAAAATCTTCTTTTGTACATATCTTTACTACAATAAAACTCTAATGCATCAAAAAAAGAAAAAAAAAGAAAATTGCAACATCCAATTGGCTTAAAAAAAAACTTCAACAAAACTTAATCGAACTGAAGTTTTAGGTTATTCGTGTCAATTCGATAATGAAATGCACATAATTTTCCTGAATTTCTCGGTGAATTTAAATGTTCAAGAATGAACTTTCACTCGCAACAAAGTTGCAGCTCCTCGACATAGAATGCATGGATTCAATATCGAATATGACTTCTATGTGTTTCTTAAATTTACAATGTTGTAATCAAAATAGACAGGATGGAAGATCTCAGTAATGCAAACATGCTACTTAAATATCTGAAATTGAATAATGCTACTTTGTCAGAAAGTAGATGACATAATAGTTGACATAATAGGTGCTGACAAGATGTGATTGGTTGAAAAAGTTGATTGTGTTTTAAACTGTTCAATAAAAGGTTGCCATGTGGCATTATGTCAAGTATTATTGTTCACGAAAATATCTTTCAAATTAAAACTACCACAATTGTACGGTTCATTAACAAGTAATAAAGTGGATTTGAGTCCAAGTATTGTTCCACATAGATTAATTTAGTTTGATTTTAAACATTGCGACCTTAATCGAAACAATAATAAAGTGATATATTTTTTAATGACCAAATTTTAACTAAATAATGTAGGTATGCAATTATGAGCGAATTAACTAAACTAAATGCAAATTATGCTAAATGCAAGTTGATGTGTTCTAATGAATGACAAACGCACCAGATTCGTGAATTTCCATGTAATAATCATTTTTAATATTAGTTCTACACTTTGATAACATGATTGAATTTTGATGAATCAATGTTCCTATTTTATTCAGCAATCTCTCTCGAGCAATGTTAAACATATTCTCATAAATGACCTGACTATATTTCTATGACGGATGCAAACATACAAGAGTGCATGAATTTTTATGAATACTTAAAAATTCACAAATAACATAGTGATATATTTATATCCCCTATCGGACCCTATGACAATTTATACCATGTCAAACTTATTTTTCTTCTTTCGAATGCATAAAATAAGTCACTAAATTCATACAACTACCGTGCACAATAATTGTAGAGAAAAGATAATCATGTAAATCATTCAAAATCCAAAAAGTATTTTCGATGTCAAATATGTAAAACTAAAGATTAAAAACTCATATTACAAGGTTCATCGTTATCCTAACACATAGAAATCTAGCCTAACATATTGTGAAGAAGAAAGCAAAAGATATAAAAGTTGTTCGTCACCCGAAAATTCTTGAATTCAATCTTGATGTTCTTGAATCGTGATGTGATCTTTGCCTCATTTTGCAATTAATTCTCCATACCATAATTATGTGTTGGGAATTAATATTTATAGTACTCTCCAAGAAGTCCTAAAATTCCCTAGAATTCGTTCAAAGTTGGCCCAAGAAGAAGTTTATTTATTGGATTGAAATTCTAAAATAGAACCAATTTTTCGTCGTGATTGCCTAGGCATCCCTTCAAGTCTCGATATAAGGTTGTCATGGCCGGGCGGTCGCTCGGCCAATATAACTGGGCAGTCGTCCAGCTATATAAACTTTCAAATTTTATATTTTAGTACCCAAATTTAATTCTTGATTCTTTTAAATCATTTCTCTTGTAATTTTAACCCTTCAATTTCTAATTACATCCAATTGAACCCTCAACATCTTTAATCTTCATTTTTTTGTTCGCATAAACTCTTGGAATGTTGCAATTTTGCCCTTATACTATAGATTTCACTTTTTTTTTCTTTTTTCCTTTTCAATTTCTTAGAAATAGGTCCATCACTGAAATAAACGAAAATTAACCCAAGTTAAGTATAAATAACACTTTCATGACATAAAAGTTTAGTAATATGGTCTGAATAAGTGAACAAAATGCACTTATCAGCATGATTGATCTAAAATTACATATGAACTAGAATACTTTGTGTTTCTTTCTTTTCTTTGCCAACTGGCAAGGTGACAGGTGTTGAATAGTAAATTCTTATCCTAACAAGTTAGACAATACTTTAGAATGGAAAAAAATTCAAAAGTAAAAAAGGAGATATTTTTATTAGCAAAACAATTAGAAGACATTATTAAATTTCTCCGTCCCAATAGTAATAGAATGACTGATTGATGGTGGAAATAAAAATTTAAGGATAGAGATATCAGAAATAACCAACTTAACCGTCAATGCAGGTTGATGGGAAGTACTACTAGTAATATGTTGATTTGAATTGATTTAGGAGACAAACATGTGTTGATTTTGACCTATTTGGGGTCAATATTGACTGGGGAAGGTAATTTGGCTTGCCGATTAGGGCCACTCGTGACTTAGCCCGAAAATAACCCAAGACGACTTGGCTCATGGCTCAGGCTGAGCCTCATTGTGGGGTGGCGGGCCAAGCTGAGCCGGCCCCGTGACTTATATATATAAAAAATGTTGCGGGCAACTGGTGTAGTTGCCTATAAGAGGCAGCTGAGCAAAGACAACTGGAACATGCAGCTATACCAGTCGCATGTTAGTTTTATAATTTTTTTAAAAAAAATTGTGAGCTAGCTCTGGTCCCAAAAAAGTCGTACAATTTTACTCGAGTAAAGTCCGAGCCTTAAGTTTGGGCTCACGAGTCGGCTCGGCTCGACACGTTGACACCCCTAATATTGACCGAGTTGAGTAGATTTTAGGGATGACAATGGGGAGGGTTCGGGGCAGGGCATCATCGTCCCGCCCCCGCCTCATTCCAACCTCGCCTAGCCTTAGACGAGGCGGGGTTGGAGTAGGGATGATAATTCGAACCATTAAAACCGAAAATTACGGTTAACCGAACCGAATGGGGCGAAAAAAATCAAACCGATGGTGCAATGGGTTGGTTATGGTTTTTATTTTAATGACCCGATTCATGGTGGGGTGGGTATGGTATTTAACGGTGTCCCGAACCGAACCAATTACCTGTTTAAAAAATATTTAATTGGACAATTGGGCTTCTTTTAATAATTCTTTGTATAATTATAGCTCATTACCTTACCGACTCGTTAACATGACCAGCACACTAATCCAGTTTTTTGGCCTTAACTTAACCCTACTCACACTCACTCACTCACTAAAAATACATAGAAAATAGAGAATATTAAAGTGTCGGGCAACGACGAGGAAAAAAATTCGAAATTGGAATCAACAACACCGTTTCCGCCTTCTGCCGTGCCGCCACTCTAGATTTGGCGCTATAATCATATCTGAATTCGAAAGGTATAGGCTGTGTGTCGTCCATAGTGCATGACATTCGGATCTTATATTCAAATTTTATTCTGATATCTATATTTTTTTATAGTTTCACTGTCATTTTTTTATTATTGTAGCTTTGAAATGACATTTTTAAATATGCTATATTTCCTTATATTGTATTATGTAATGGAAGTATGTGTGGGATAACTATGATTTAAATTTGAAAATGTCTTCTGTGATTGGGATGAAGATATTTTTTGAATTGGTCTCGGCAAGTCTATTTTATTTGAGGCTCTCCTTCCCTGAATCATCCAGTACAGTTTCTTAGTTAGCGAATGCAAACGCAATTTTCTTGATTTTGATATTTCTCTCTTTCTTTTACTGCTCGCGGGAGTTGAGCTCATTAATCTATTTGGTTCTCTAATTCTATCTCTTTTTTTTGTTACTTAATACAATGTTTACTTGGTTGTGTATTTTAATTTTGTTGTTAGTAGTTTTGGTATGTCTATTGGTTGTTAATTATCTGTATGGTATTAAATTAGTGCTTTTTAATTTATCTATAATTCTCTTATTTTGGGTTGTTTTATCTTAACGTCTCAAAGGCCAAAGAAAGATCCTTTAAATTGTTTGCATTTTCATTTGGGATATTGTTTGCTAAATTGGCTCAGTATTGTGTTTTTGTTTTTATTATTTTTATTCATAATTTTTTTTTTTTAATTTGACAGTTGGACTTATAAAAAATAATTTATTTTCGTGGGTTATTAACCGAACCGAACCGAGATACGAACCGAACCGAACCGACTTTCGTGGTTATGTTGCGGTTATGGTATGACAAAAAATTTGGTGGTGCGGTTATGGTTTTGGCCGAACTGACCCGTTGCCATCCGTAGGTTGGAGCGAGGCGATAATTTGCACCGTTTGCTGCCCTGTTTAAATTTTTTTTTATTAATCACATTTTCAAAATTTCGAGTTTTGCTATTATTCAAAATATTATTCAAAATTCAACCCTTAACCCAAAACCTAAAGATCGTTCCATATATTTTAAATTTTTTCTAGTTTTTTCGATCAAGATATTATAAACCCGGTTTGATAATTTGTATAAATATTTCAAAAGCAAAGAATACTTTTTAAACTATCGTGATTCAGAATTTCAGATTATATGTTTTAATTATAATAAAAAGATTGAATGGTCGGATTTATAAATTGTATAAAACAATTGTTAGTTATGTATATAAAATTGTAAATACATTCAACAATATTTTAAAACTAACTATTTATCAAAATTCTATTTTTTTTTTCACGGGGCGGGGCATCCCCACCCCACCCCCCGGAGACCCCCAATGCCCCGCCCCTTCGGGAGGGTATGACGGATTAAATTGTCATCTCTAGTAGATTTTATCAAGTTGAGGTCAATTTGACTGAATTAGTGTCGGTTCTACTAAAGATATTCAAGATATTTACAAAAAAACAAGGCCTTTTAAACAAAGAATCAAAATGTAAGGCTATTTTGCATTTTTGCATATTGGAAGGCCATTTGAAAATTCCTCAAATATCCAATATCCACTAAGTCTACAAAAACTAGACCAAAAAACATTGGCAGTCAACGTGTGTTGTCAAATAATTGAATACAGTGACCTTCTATTAACCAACTCTAGACAGACCTACATGTCCCTTAACAACATATAAAAAATAAATAGATAACAACATAAGATCATGTTTAGAAGTTGTAAACTGGTGGTGGGTGGATCTGCTATAGCTTTGGTGCTGAATAAAGTTCTTGTATTACTTGTAGCTTATCCATCCATGGTTTCATTTCTGGAAATTATAATCAATAAAATGGAGACGAAGCTGCTCGAATGTAGAATATTCAAAGACACATAGTTATGTGTGAAAAAGCATATCACAGGACATGGTGAAAATGCAAAAGCAAACTGATTGAGAATGAAGTGGAAGTCCTTGCCTGCATAGAAGGTACTTAGAGCAACAAAAGAGTTTTGATTTAAGTGATTAATCAGGCTAAATTTGCTTCTCCAGAGAGTAATATGAAGAATACCTGAGAGTATCGAGAAAAATTATAACATAGCCAGGATGTGAAGAACCATTATAAACAGGAAGACCACAATGCCGAAGACCGTCCACCCCAATTATCACTCCTCCAAGAACCCCAAATTTGGGCAATTATTATTTCTGTTCCCAGATGCAGTCAGATTTGAAGGCAGAGTATCAGCTATTGTGTTGAAATTAAATCATTTAGAACAATCAAATTGAGAGCTTAATCAACATAAATAAATCCGAAGCTAACTTTGATGTTGGGTGAAGTGGAAATAACTGCAACACAAGATAAACCCTCAGCCATTTGTACCCTCCTGTTCTTGTTTGGTGAACTGAAAAATGAATAGAGCATGTGGGTTAAAAATATGGAAGAGTATGTGATGTCACTTGACACTCTATTCATCCACGTAACAAAATGTGGGTAAAATTAGTTATTGGGAAGTGCTATATGGTTAGACAATGAGTCATGTAATGTCACTTGACACTCTATTCAACCACTTAACAAAATTTGTAAATTGACAATTAAAAGTAAAAACATCTCCATTCAATATGTCAAGTCAACATTTCACGCTGGATCACTAAACTTTAAATTTGGATCAATCAGAGTACTCAACTTCAATTTCAAAGTTCTAAAAAGCTTTTGTTAATTTTTAATATTATTACTTTTACTTATTTTAAATCTATTAAACAAATAAAAATTGCATATCAAATAACTAATATAATAAAAACTTTAATTACTTAATAATTTCTACAACTAAAAAAATTTTTAATTTTCAAAAATTCGTTAATTTAGTTCCAACTAGACACTTTCTAATTGATATCTCAGGTTGAACCTCTAATATTAAATATATGAATATACCAAAATTTGACTCTCTCTCTCTCTCTCTCTCTCTCTCTCTCTTGTTTGAGCCCCATTTTTTCATGAAAAATGTATTCTTAAACAGTGATTTGATCACATTTCAACTATATATTCTTCAATAAAATAATATTATATGTAAATCCAATTTTTTTTTCTTATTTTTAACCACACATTCTTCATCATAACACTATTGCACAATGTATTTTTGAAAAAAAAAAAAAAAAAATGGGGCTCAAACAACACCATAATCACTTACTAAACAAAAATAGAACGAGAGAAACAAAAAAAAATTATGTGTATACAGTTATGAGTTTAACATAAAAATATTAATTGGAATCTTTGAAATTGTCTAGTTTTGAAAACTTAAAAATTAGCTGGCTGTAGAAATTATTAAGTAATATGGTACTTTTTAAAAAAAAAAAAAAATTAGTTGTTTGGTATATATTATTTTATTTATTTACTGATCTTAAAATAATTAAAATGTTATTAAGAATTAAAAATAATTTTTAATACCTTGGAATAAAAGCTTAATACTTTAATTCTTCTATCTTAACCACTTTGATTGTTCGAGTTAGACTAGCCATTAATGATAGTCGCTTTCATAGTTTTACCTTGGATTTTCTTATAAGTGGGGCACTCAACTCCAATGTGACCGAATCCCTGACACTCATAACATGTGAACTCTTGTGCTAGCCCAAGAATCTTTCTTTTCTCAAGTATCATTCCTAAATTTGCTAGGGCCACTCTTATAACTGTCCTGAGATTGCTTATCACTCCCAAAGGCTTTTCAAAACTTCTCAACGAAGTAAGCTATCTCCTCAATGTTCAGAGTTTCATGGTTTGAGGTGTCGTCATCTCCTTCCCTAAATGTTGAAGGCTTTCGACTTTTCTTTCTTAGAATGAGATAAAGTAAGTTCATAAGTTTAGAGAAATCCAACTAATTCTTCTATCTTAACCATATCTAATCCTTGCTCTCCTCGATAGCCGTTATTTTAGGTCTAAACTTCTCGGATAAGGATCTAAGGACTTTTCTCACTATTTTCGTTTCAGGGATTTTCTCACCTAGGTTGAAGCTAGAGTTTTCTATATCATTTAACTTCGTATAGAATTCATCGAATGCTTCAATTTCATTCTTCCTAATCTTTTCAAACTTAGTGGTCAACATTTGCAGTTTTGAGGTTTTAAATATCTTAGCACCCTTATGTGTGATTTCTAGAATATCTCAAACTTCTTTTGCAGTCTCACACATAGATCTCTCCTAAACTCTTTGGGAGATACAACCATAAATAGGGCATGAAACACTTTACTATTCCAGTTACACTCATCTAGATCATCATTTGTCCAAAGGGAAATGTCCGTAGTGGTAACTATACCAGGAAAAAGTAGTAGAAGGGTCGGTCCAACCTTTCTCAACACACACACAGATTTGCTCATACATAGATTTCTGGTAGGCTCTCATCCGTACTTTCCCATAAGCATAATTGCTTCCGTCAAAATATGGGAGGACGGATAGAGACTTGACACATCTAGATAAAGTTAGGATCGGGAATTGAGTTTGAGCTCTGATACCAATTGAAATATCGAAATTCGATCTAACTAACACCCATAGGGGGTGAATAAGTGATTAATGCGGAATTGAAAGTCACAATTAATAATTATTCCAGATGAAGTTCATATTCAATCTAACTACGTTGAATTACAGTAGTTTGTAATTTGATGAAGTAAATAACACCAACAAATTGATGACGGAGAAAAATCCATTGATGAATAAAATACTCCGAGCCCAAGCCAGTAGTATCCACTATAATCGATAAAACTACAGATGGTCCAGACTCGACTAAACCTTAGTAATTTCTGACCTCCTATCTGTAATCGTCAAGGAAGTCCTTGGACTCTGATGAGCTCTAAAACTCTGGAATCGTTTCTCTTGTATGGATCTCCAGAAGGCACTACAACAAAATCAGGTTTTTACGGCATTCATTTACGGCGTGCATCTACGGCACGCATTAAAAGAATACTAAATACGGCATGCGAGATATGTATACTGTTAAAAATCACTAACTTAAAGTATTTACGGCGTGCATTTTTTGCACGCCGTAAAAAATAAATATCTACGGTGTGCTTTTAGTGCACGCCATGTATTGTACAAAACTCAACTTATTACGGCATGCATATGTACGCCGTAAATGCATCGTTTCCTTTATTTTCCTTTTCTTTCCTTCTTTCCTTTTATTTTATTTTCTCTCATTGTTGAGGCGGACATCTTGCCGCTGGCTTCGACTTCGACCTAAGGTGGGGGCTCTTGGCGACGACTGTAAGGTGATAGCTCAAGTGTTAGATGAAAAACTTTGATGAATATGATAGTTAAAGATTATATTTAATCAATGAAAGTGTTTCAATGAGAAGATGATGAAGAGATAAATAAAATGTAAGTTCAAAGAATCTTCTCAATATATATATATCTCTCTTTTAATGAATTATTGTAATAAATTAAGCACTAAGAGAGAAATGAAAAACTTTGATAAATATGATGATTTTACAAGTTTGATTCAATCAATCAAAGTTTCACAATGAGAAGATTAAGATGAAATATATACTATGTAAGTTCAAAAAGATCTTCTCAAGTAATATCTCTCTTTTGAAATTGATATAAATAAGTTAAGAACTAGGAGATATGGAAAGCTTTTATAAGAGAAGTTGATTCAAGAAATTTGATTTAAAATCAAAGTTTTCAATATGAAGAAGTAGGAAGATTTATACAATATAAGTGCAAATACCTTCTTCAAGAATATATCTCTCTTTGAATATTGATATAAAAAAGTTAAGCACAAAGAGATATGGAAAAACTTTGATGAAAGAAATTAATCAATAAATTTGATTTAATAATCAAAGTTTTTGTTATGAAGAAATAAATGAAATGAATATAAAGATGTAGGCTCAAACAAGATTTTTCACTCACATATTTCACAAGAAAGCTCTCTTCAAGTTGTTGAAATGAAAGCAAAGTGAAATGGTATTTATAGCCATCAAAACGAAAAAGTTCCAACCGGACGACTGGATCTGAACCGGATGACCAACTAGCCGTTGTGGGTCAGAAGTCAGAACGGTTAAAAATTTGACTACTGGCGAACTGGACGTTCGGTTGACCGTTGACCGTTGATTTTTTTTTGTATGCAAGTGATAATAAAAATAACTTTTCGTGCACAAAATGATTTTTGAGCTATTGTCATTCATTACTAAAGATCAAAGTGTTATACTTTTATATATGATCTAGAATGCATAGTCTTTGATCTTGTTTCGGTGTTTGACTCTTAACTTCTCATCTTGATCTTTCATTGATGTCGTCTCACATTCTGTTGATCTTGATCATTCTTTGTGTCGACATGCTCTTGATCATGATCTTGATCTTTCTTGGCGTTAATCTTTCAAGCTCTTGTCACGAATGATTTGACTTGAATACTTAACTTCACTTTGATCTTTATTTCGAGTCCGATTTATAATGCTTGATTGATTTTAACATTGAACTATCATCACTCAAAATCAATTGTTAGAAACAATATTAATCTTATTTGTTATAATCAAAACATTAAGGATGAAGTCAACCATAGGTCAACAATTTCCCCCTTTTTGATTATGACAAACAAGATGATTTGCAAGGTAAGATTAAACAATTGATTAGGGAATATACATTTATAAATTTATCATGTAATTCATATTCCCCCTAACTTTTACAAATCAATAATCATATATTCAAAGCATATTAATGATTTTCCAATCAAAGCATGCATAATCATCTCATTTCATTTCCCCCTTTTGGCATGAGTAAAAAAAATATAGCTTTTAAGATCAAAACACAATCATAGGAGACAACGAAAGATTTTCCTCTATCGTTTTCACTTATATTCCCCCTATCAACATGCATGTTAACTTATATATTCATTCTTTCAACATTCCCCCTTTCATGCATAATCATCTACATATCTCCCCCTTTTAGCGTAAACAAAATGGTAGCACATATGAGAGGAATTGTATGGTATATAAGATCAAAACTTTAAGTCAACTATAGTAGTATATTCCCCCTCAATTAAGCACAAGATGACACATATATGCAAGTTTCAATAAGAGGATAATCATCACATTTATAGTAAAATAATAATCAAAGCATAAGTGATGAAATTATGAAAACATAATTATTTTGACAAAATTTGTATACATTCCAACCAATTATGCACATAGAATCTATCATACGCGAATATTTAGTATAAATTCAATTTAGCAACATACTTCAAATTCATTGATAGTTTCCAAATTTTAGCATTTGAAACCAAAATATTTTCAATTTGAATAGTCTTTCTTGAGATGTGTGATTCTTCCTTTCTACAACACCATTTTGTTGAGGAATTTTAGGAGTCAAGAAATAAGGTTCATAGCAAAAATCACCAAAATCAATATTATCAAATTCTTCATCATGATCACTTCAAGCATATAATTTAGGCTCTAAAATAGGACTTAAGTGAATCAAGAAAAGTAATCAACGAGTTTGAGCTTATGATTCGATATGGTCCAAAATGATTCATGTGAAGAAGTTGAGCATATTTTGTAGTCGAAGAGTATTGCTTAACTTAGAAAGAACTCTTCACTTGTTTTTCCAAATTCACATGCTTCACAAATTTTCTTAAATTTAAAATGTGGCATATCTTTAACAATTTTTGAAAATATTTGAAAGTAGGCTCATGCGAACATGATCTAATTTTCTATGCCACAATCAAGTATCTTTCAAATGTGAAGACATTTTTCTTCACTTCAAAGTGTCATGACCAACATCATTCTTTTGAAAAAGATTGAACAATGAATATCAAAACATAATAGACCACAACAAATTTCATAGCACATTTCAAAAACATAAAACTAGTTTCATGCACAATTGGGCATAAAATTTGATTATGGAGGCATAATGCAACACATAAGCACATTAGTCACACATTTCACTTTCATCTAGAGTATCCAAACCTCTTTAAATATGTGAAAGTCTATCAAGAGCTAGACGCTTAGTAGACCCATTTGGCCAATCAATTTTTGTATGGCTAATAAATCAAGGTGGGTGCCTTTGAATGCCAAATGTCTAATGTCTTAGTGCCACTAAGATATCAAAAATTCGTTTTATGGCATTAAGGTGTGATTATTCTTGAGTATTGGATAGAATTTTAGCACATAATCGCACACTAAACATAAAATCGAGTCAAATGGTGGTTCAGTAAAAATAAGAGATTCGACCATACCTCGATATTTTGTTATGTTTATGAATATACCTTGATCATCCAATTCGATTGATGAATACTTTGGAGTATTCATTAACTTTAATTCTTTCATTTCGAACTCCATCCTTTCTTTTTTTGAGAGTAGAGCTTTGTTTTCCGGTCATGTGCTCAAACATCCACTATCTCAAGACTGTTTGCTCTTTGTACCTTCAAAAAGAAATTTAGTTTTGTTCTTTGGTACCCACACAACTTTGGGTTCTTGATTGTTAGTATTTGTAGACTTTGAAATCCACTTATATTTGCTCACAAAGTGAAACCTCTTTTTGATTGAACAATTAAAAGCTACATGTCCATTTTTATTACAAAAATTACATGTAACATTTGAAATGGGGGAAGTAGAGGCTTTAACAAAGAAACTTTCAAGAAATTTTTGTTTTAAAGATGGTTTGTATCCAATTCCTCCTTTGTCAAAAACACATTTTTGTTCATCAAGCATTAAATCAAAATTTTTCTTGCCTTGTGTAAATTTGTGAACAATTTGAGTCAAATCTAAAATCTTATATTGTAAAGAGGAATTCTCCTTAATTAAAGAATCATAATTAACTTTTTCTTTTTCAAAATCATTTTGAGTTTTGAAAAGTTTCTTTACCTCATTTTCCAAAAACAAAATTTTCTTTTTAAGCATCGAATGATTTGAAGCAAGCTTTTCAAAATTTTCAAGAATTTCATCATAAGAGATAGATAATTCATCATATGAGCAATTTTCATTTGAATTTACCTTATCATCAATAGCCATGAAGCACATGTTGGCAATTTCCTCTTCACTTCCATATTCTTCATGATCTTCATCATCACTTTCATCATATGTTGATTGAAGTGCTTTCTTTTTGATAAATCTATTCTTCTCTTCGCACTTTTCTTCTTTCTTTTGGAATCGATGATTGGTGCGAAAACCTTTCCATTTCTTAACAAGAAGAACTAGATCATCAAGTTCTTCATCATTCACATTTTTCTTGAAGTGCTTTCATCTATTTCCATCTTAAAAGCAATTTAACGTTTTTCTTCTTCTATGCTTTTCATTGTTTTCTCCTTTGTCTCGGTGCGATTGAGCTCATATGTCATCAATGTTCCATAGAACTCCTCCAATGGATATGTGTTGATATCTTTGGTATTTTCTATCAACATTCTCAATGGGCTCCATTCTTCCGAGAGTGACCTAAGCACTTTACTCACAAGTTCACCGTTAGTAAATTTTCGATCAAACCATTTGAGACCATTAACAATATCGGTAAAACGAGTGATCATGTCAACAATCGGTTCATTTTCCTTCATAAAGAAGTTTTCAAAATCTTTAACTAAGAGATTTATCTTTGTTTCTTTCACTTTACTAGTTCCAACATGAGTAATTTCTAAAGCTTGCCAAATATCATAAGCGGAATCACATGAAATAATACGATTAAATTCATTTCTATCTAAAGCACAATAAAGTATATTTTTGGCTCTAGCATTTAAAGATAATTTTCTTTTATCTTCTTCATTATATTCCTCTCTAGGTTTGAGAATAATTCGATCCGGCTTTCCATCAACTTTAACAATCTTTGTAGGCACATAGGGACCACATTCAATAACTTCCCAAATATTATAATCTATTGATTGAATAAATATTGTCATTCTAGTCTTCCAATAGTTATAATTTGTACCATCAAATAGAGGAGGACGATTTGTAGAACATCCCTCGAGATTTTGAAAAATGTGGTTAGCCATTGCTCAAGATTGTAGAATCTTAATTTCAAAATGAGCAGCTTGCTCTAATACCAATTGAAAGCCCAAGAATAGCTAACCAAGAGGGGGGGGGGTGAATTGGTTATTAAAACTTTTTCGAAAATTAACTCACGTTTTAATGTAATATCCAATGAAACAATTAAACAAATACGCACAAGTACAAAACCAATTAAGAACAAGTAATTAGCACAATGTAAATACGGTAAATTAATCTAAATTCAAACAAGTAAAAACTAAATAGATTAATTTAAATAATAAGCCCAAATATAAAAGCGATAAGTAAAAGGGAGAGAGGATGCAAACGATATAATTATGGAGGTTCGATCCAATGTAATGATCTACGTCCCCCGTTACCAAGCTCTCTGGCATGAGCAATGCCTTTTTCACTATGTTGATTGACTTATGGTGCAATCCAATGACTTATGGTGCAATCCAACCCTTTACAACGCTTCCGATGACTTACAAACAAGGAGCACCGATCCTTATACAATGTTGAGCTTTACAGGATCTCAACGTGACCCACACTATTGAGTTTTACGGGACCTCAATATGACCCACATTTTTTCAAAATGATTTTACAATGGAATTCCTCACTTGACAAATAATACAATCAAGTTAAGTACTAAGAGAGGCTAACACTTCAATGAATAGTAATAAATGATAGCTCAAGTATTAGATGAAAAACTTTGATGAATATGATAGTTAAAGATTATATTTAATCAACCAAAGTGTTTCAATGAGAAGATGATGAAGAGATAAATAAAATGTAAGTTCAAAGAATCTTCTCAATATATATATCTCTCTTTTAATGAATTATTGTAATAAATTAAGCACTAAGAGAGAAATGAAAAACTTTGATAAATATGATGATTTTACAAGTTCGATTCAATCAATCAAAAGTTTCACAATGAGAAGATTAAGATGAAATGTGTACTATGTAAGTTCAAAAAGATCTTCTCAAGTAATATCTCTCTTTTGAAATTTATATAAATAAGTTAAGAACGAGGAGATATGGAAAGCTTTTATAAGAGAAGTTGATTCAAGAAATTTGATTTAAAATCAAAGTTTTCAATATGAAGAAGTAGAAAGATTTATACAATATAAGTGCAAATACCTTCTTCAAGAATATATCTCTCTCTTTGAATATTGATATAAAAAAGTTAAGCACAAAGAGATATGGAAAAACTTTGATGAAAGAAATGAATCAAGAAATTTGATTTAATAATCAAAGTTTTTGTTATGAAGAAATAAATTAAATGAATGTAAAGATGTAGGCTCAAACAAGATTTTTCACTCACATATTTCACAAGAAAGCTCTCTTCAAGTTGTTGAAATGAATGCAAAGTGAAATTGTATTTATAGCCATCAAAACGAAAAAGTTCTGCCCATCCGGATGACCAACCGGACGACCGAATCTGAACTGGATGACCAACTAGCCATTGTCGGTCAGAAGTCAAAACGATTAAAAATTTGACCGCTGGCGAACCGGACGTCCGCCTGGTCAACCGGACGTTCGGTTGACCGTTGATTTTTTTTTTTTTTTTAGAATTTCCTTTTTGATTGATTTGAAAAATGTAGGCTTATGAAGGATGTTTTCATTTTAAAAATCAATCTTACTTTTAATTAAAACATTTTATGCAAGTGATAATAAAAATAACTTTTCGTGCACAAAATGATTTTTGAGCTATTATCATTCATTACTAAAGATCAAAGTGTTATACCTTTATATATGATCTAGAATGCATAGTCTTTGATCTTGCTTCGGTGTTTGACACTTAACTTCTCATCTTGATCTTTCATTGATGTCGTCTCACCAACTGATCTTGATCATTCTTTGATGTCGACATGCTCTTGATCTTGATCTTTCTTGGCGTTAATCTTTCAAGCTCTTGTCACGAATGATTTGACTTAAATGCTTAACTTTACTTTGATCTTTATTTCGAGTCCGATTTATAATGCTTGATTGATTTTAACATTGAACTATCATCACTCAAAATCAATTGTTAGAAACAATATTAATCTTGTTTGTTATAATCAAAACATTAAGAATAAAGTCAACCATAGGTCAACAATATTGTATACACACAACACACTTTGATTGCTCAATTTTGCTACTCAAATCAGAAATTGGATTTTTGGGTATAAACTAAAATTTAGGGCATTACTGATTTTGGGACTAAACTATGGCACTCTTCTGGATAATATAGATTATTTCTACTTCTTAACTGCCAAGAGAAAATGAAACTTGTATTAATTTTGGTAATATAAGTTTTTTATTTGTCTTGATTTGAGCAATTATCATTTTCACGTTGCTGCATTTTTTTTATACAAATCATGGGTTTCTTTGGTTAATGAAGCCATTGCTATGCACCCTTGTTTGTCCGTTTAACTATAAATTTAGGGCTTTACTGATTTTGAAGTTCTCTTGGCACCCTTCTCGGAATTTTGAAGTTCAGCATTTCTCAAACTGAAACATTGTGCGAATTTAAGTGGGAACATTCAAGTGTGGAACGATGAAGTATAGTTTAATGCTAGAGGAAATTCTCTAAAAAGGACCAAGTAGAAGAGAGAAAATGAAATGTGGCCAACATTGTAAGTTTCTTTAGAACTGATAAAATTTTAGAGTAGACCAACAATACCCCTCCCCCTCCCCCTTCCCCTTCCCTGTATTCAGAAGTCTTCAACCCTGCATCAAGTGAATGACAATGACAGTAATCTTCTTCAACACTGCTGCAGATGAAATACTATATTACTAACACTGCTACATATTAGTCTTTAGCGTTGCTGCAGATGAAATAATGAAGCAAAACTTATTGCATTTTAAACATAGCACATACTAAATGATTGTTTCAGTTTGAGAAAAACTATGGGGAAGTAACGCAATTACAATTTTTGGAAAGGGTACTTTTGGAATTTAAGTAACTATTTCTTGGATCTGGAGCATTATGTGGACATATTAAAATGTGAACAGAGAGAATTATCACAAGTAAAACCGTAATGAAGAATAAGTATTTAAGGAAAGAAATTGAACTTATCCTCTTTTAGAAGAATTGAGTTGTAGAGCTTGGAAATAAGCTTTGAACAATTTAAGTGGAAAATGATCACTGATAGAGAGAGGGGAAAAAAGAAGAAGAGGGCACTGAAACTTTCTTTCAAATCCTGTTTCGGAAGAGGTTCTCATAATTTTGGCTATTTATTACTAGTTTGCATTATATTTCTGTAGTTTCCTAACTTTACACTAAGTTTTTCATTGCTAACTTAAACTTTTGTGTTCCAATCTGTTTGCATAATTTTCATTCATGTTTTAGCTTCATCACTACAAAAATGTTGATATAGACTTGAAAAGTTGTTAGTTTACTCATAAATTTCCAGTTGTTTAACCATGTTTCATAAGATGAAGTTTAGTGACCAAAGTATAATTTTGCATATAAGTTTAGTCACTTAAATGAATTTTTGCTTAAACATTTAAGGAGGAGAATTATAAAAAAAACAGAATAAATACTAGAAAGACTAAAATAATCTCCTTTTTTAGCCTTTGTCGAGCTGGTTCCAGAATTTATGTTCATGATTTTGATTTCTTCTAATATCTATTTGTGGTTCCAGAATTTTGAAACTCTATTGTGTATATTGTCAATTTAACTAAACATGAGGTGTTTGGTTTATTGTTTGAATGACTGTGATGTGAAGAAAATCCAATTTAGATGCAAAAAAAACTAAAACACTAAATTCCGATGGGCTGATGGGAGTTTTTATGTTGGTGTGTGGAATAAAGATGAGCAGAGTGGGACTTATTATCCCTCAAATAAACATGAATTTGTTGCAAATCTGTCCATTTTTCCTCTCTTCAAACTCTGACCCCTTCTGTCAAAACCTTTTAATTCTTCAAATGAGGTCCTGGCTGCTGCTTATATCTCTGCTAATTTTAATGCTTCATGGGGTTCAAGGTATGTATAAGTAATGGTGTATGTCAAAATTACCAAGTACAACTCATTAAGTTGTTCATTTATAGCAGTATAATTTTTATGTGTTGATTATCTTTCCTATTCTGATGAAGGCTTACGTTTGACAAGAGAAATTGTATCGGCTAGAAATCATAATGATATTCCTGTAAGTACACAAAAGAGAGAGGCTGCTTTTGTTGTATTTTTTAGTACTTCCAAATTAGGAAATTCTATGTACTTGTTGTGAAGTCTAACCTGAATGGACCTTTTGTCCAGTTCAACAATAAAGTGTTCCAAAAAGAAGAATTAATGGTGGTGTTGAAGATTTTTTTCATTGCAAAATCAGGCATTATTTAGGTAATTTAATTACAAAGGATACATTTGTTTTAGGGATTTTAAATTCTAAATACTCAAGAATGTTACACTTAAATGTCTAACCAGTGGTTAGCCTTTCTTAAAATATTAAGCTTATTTTTATTATTCTTCCTGTTGTTTTCTCACAACTTTCACCATTTTTTGTCTCCACCAGTCTATTATCTTTATTTTTCATGTATATTTATTTTTCCTTGCTAGACATTACTCCTCAAGCTGCAGCGCAGTTAACAATTATTCGATATTATCGTTTTGATTAATTTGAGACCATTTTTCTCCCTTCTGATTCTGTTGAAAATATTGTGAAATGATAATGTATTATAGGATTCTAAATTGTTGAATTTTTATATTTTTCTACTTTCCTGCATATGATGTTCGCTCGAGTTTAACATTTCATGTTTTTAACTATTCTACTAAACATTTGATGGGTGGTTGATTCGATATGACACGGTTTTTATTATACGGTATTTATAGATGTATTTCTGTTAGAGCTCATATGTTTCTTGATATACTTTTGATTTATATGCTCACTCTAAGTTTATTAATTATACCCTTATTATTTTTGTGGCTTTCAAGGAGTTGATATTTTGTGGGATAGATAAATTGTTGATCAAAGAAGTAGACTTTGATATGGATCAAATATTTTGTAACATTTTAATCATTTTTTGAAGTAGTGTATACTTTTTGAGAATTATTGAGATGAATTTTACATTGATATATTGTAATAAACCGTACTCAATATTTATGTTTATTGAAAATATGGAAAACTTGGTTATATATAAATTTTGTTTTGTAATTATTATAGGAATGCTGGTTATCAAATAAATGATTTTTTTTTAAAAATTTAGTTGATATTTACGGCGTGCGCATGCACGCTGTAAAAGAAATATAGTTTATATTTACGGCGTGCACATGCACGCCGTAAAAGAAATTTAGTTGACCTTTTACGGAGTGCATGTGCACGCCGTAAAAGATTAATAACGGCGTTCCTTGCACGCCGTAAAAGGTAACCATTTTTTACGGCATTGCTTTATATGGTGTATGGCCGCACGCCGTAAAGAGGTTTTTACGGAAAGTAGATTTTGTTGTAGTGAGGAACTCGTTCTTCTTCGATCAGAACTCCGGTCACCGTCTTCGATCTACAAAACTCTGACAATTATATAGAAGTCAGTGGTCTTTGGGTTTTGATACGATGGATTTGATGTTTTCTTTGTTTGGTTGAATCAAGAGAAATTATGCATTGATGTATGATCTTGAAAGAATGTTATCTCATGTAGAAATATGTTAAACCAAACTTTAACTCGGTCTACAGCTTCCTTATTTATAATTTGGAGAGATTGGGGTTGTATAGGATTAGAAAAAGCTTAAAATAGCAAACTAGGGTTTTGCTAATTAAGACTGCCACTCGAGTGCCTAGCTCACTACAGCTCTTCCGCTTCGAATGCCAACTAGGCACCAGGCGAGCGCTAGTAGTTTTACTCATTTTTGCTCCATACTGCTCGAGTGCTGACCAGGCGGCAATCTAGCGGCGTTAATGCTATGTTTTTCTCCTTGTTCCATCTTTAATATCCTTGACTTCTTGTTGACCTCTAATTCTATCCAAATGTCTTCTAGACTTTTACAACTTATCAATTATTTTATTTTTGTCAAGAATAGCCAATTAATTACAAAACCTAACACTACCAATAGTTCGCAACACCTGCTTATTCTTTTCATTTTAAGTTTGATTTTGCAGGATGGCGTGGACCAGGTGGATATGTTTATCAAAAGGCCTACTTGGAGTTTTTCCGTTCTCCACAGAAGTTGAATGCACTGGGTGAGAAATGCAAATCTTTCCCATTCCTTACCTACAGGCCGTCAACAAAGATGGAACCTGGTTTTCCTACATCAATCAAACTGTTGTGAATGCGGTGACGTGGGGAATCTTTCCAGCAAAAGAGATTATACAATTAACCGTTGTGGATGCTGCCAGCTGAAGCATTTGAAACGTGGTCAAGAGGATGGGCGCGAAGCTCTATCCAGAAGGTGATCCATCCACGAAATTACATGAAGAGGTCAGATTTTATCCTATAATTTTATCATATTTGTCATTCCTCGGACTACTTTTTTCAATTTATACATACTTTTTACATTTTCCAGTTTGATGGTCATGCAGGTGCAAATAAATTATTTATTGGTCAGCTTGGTTGATAATGATTACATCAATGGTGATATGTTCGCGTTGTTTAAAGATATCAGAAATGATTGATGAAATTGTTCTCCTCTCTTGAAAGTCCTGCTTAATCCGTCAAAGCTTGGTCTTTACTTAAAGTAACATCGTTATTTGTTTGATTTACTTAGATAGAGTAATATATTGGTGTTTCTTGTCTTCAAACTATTTCCAATGGCTTATGCGTTAGTAGGCAACAACCATTTTCATGTACTAAAACCCAATTATTAAACTCTGCATATGCAACTTGGATATATTTACATCACTAGACATCCAATAAAATGATAAACCGTGGCAGGTCAGGATTTTTGGTTAGAAGGGTCTATGGCAGTCGTCGGTGCTACATCATTCGATGGTATGTGGCATAGCGGTAGTTGATAGAAATTTTGGTCTACGAAGAAGACAATTAAACTATATTAAGTTTTGGTAAAAACCTATAAAGATATCAACTTTTAAATAACCTCATATCAAAATAAAAATAAAATTATATTTTGTCAACTTTACCTGGCAAAAAAATAATTTGTGCATCTAACATGAGGAATTATAACACTAAAGTCAATGAAATTTTATGTAAAAGTAACGGATTATGGAAAAGGGAGCAAATGTTGGGGGACTGAAAATCCAATTTTAAAGGTTGGGTACGAATATTTCCAAAGATGCTAAAGGGTAAGGACTAAATGCTCCAATTTTTCAAAAAATATAGAAAAACTAGAAAATAGTAAAAATTGATTGTGACCTGTTGGATTCGAACCCCAATCTCCAAGGCCAAAACGATAAACATTTTTCAGTGGGCCTTTAGAGTTTAACCACTTTTATGTCAATAAAATAAAGTAAAATAATATACTTGTTTTTTTAAGGTCGGGGCAACCTCCCTTGTCCCCCACCCTACTGGGTAATTTTCTGCCCCATTACCCGTTTAAGGCTAGGCAGGTCGGGGCCGAGCCGGACCCTTGCACAGTTGAGTACCCATTTAATTTTTTTTTAATTCATTTTATTACCCTCATTTATTAAGGTGAGAGAATAATACATTTATTCAATTTTTTAATTAATTTATTTATTTTTAAAAGTTAAATTATTCAAATGTATTCGATAAACTAAGACTTTTAATGTTTATCATATTTCTAAGATAATATTTGTTGCTGTCTTTCATTAGATTGAATGAAATTCCATGGAGCTTTATTTAAAATATTGAATTCTTTAAAATATATATATATATATATATATATATATATATATTAAATAGGGTGGGGCGGGACCCTTGTTACCCGTAGCCGTCCCAGAGGCGACTCGAATACCCGATTAAGTAGGTAATCTCCGCCCCGTTCAAGACAAGGCTCACGGGTATCTGGTTTGATGAATTTTTTTTTTTTTTTTGTCATCCCTATTAGTAAATCACACTAAACAATAAATCATCAGTGACCACACTAACATTACATAAACTACATGGATCAATTTCAGTTAATTTATTTTAAATTTGGAGTCTCTATTGGTATATGAATATTCAAGTCAGCTGGGAAATTATTTTATAGAGGACAATGACTAATACCTATAGAAAATAGGTTTATAAGATAATTCCAGCCAACTACCTAAATATTTCAATGTTCCTTATATAATTTTCGACGGTACTTTTCTTTATAATATGATTGAATTACCAGACCGTGCAAATTGACATGAGAAAGGGAGCGACCAGACTTGGATCTGGAAGTTTAACAAGATGAAGAGTGTTAAAAGAAATTCTTGTTTAATAGCATTTAAGGCGCGTTAGGCTTAGTAAAACATGATGATGAGTATAATTTAATATTTGATTGGAGGGACATCTGTTGAGACGATATTGCGGGAACAACAAATCTCAATTCAAATAATTGGCTCAATTAGATTTTCAATCGATTTTTTCTTTCTTTCTTTCGTTCTTTAATTAGTTTCATTGCAAATCCTTTATAATATTCAGCTAAAAAATTTCTTTGATTTTCTTTAAGGTTTGTTAGGACTTCTTCTGACGGAAAAACAATAAAGAGGGTCCGGAGAAAAAATAGAACCGGAAAAGGGCTAAATTTAGTAGGTGAGTTTGTTTTTGAAATTGATGATAAAAAGTAGTTATCTCATTTCTATTATGATTATTTTAAAAATCTAGGTGTGGCCCATAATGTATCATCCAACCAAATTTGCTCTTATTGTAAAATTTTCAATCTAGTCATATTCAAGTTAGGTGATAAAAGTGGGTTATCCAAGTGATGTGGCAGCCCCCTATTGGAGGGGGCGGTGAGGGGACTGTCATATCATTTGGACAACCTCTTTTTTGTCACCCAACTTGGATGAAATAACATTTTCCTTCAAATAAAACGTAATAAAATTGTTGAATTTCAGTCAATAGAAAAATGCATAATTATGCATGTGTTTTGCAAAAGCACATATACTATTTATCTATCCTCGATTGAAATACATTCTCACGTATTATGCATTTTAAAATCTTGGTTATAAAAAGCATAATAAAAAGTGTAAATAGTGTTTTGTGATAAAAATAGAAAAATAGTTTACTTTTGTAGAGTAGTTATTCAAATGAAAAAATAAAATTCACATTATGCCCACCAGTCTCTAGCGGTGGCAAAAATGATCGCGGGCTCGAGTCGTTCGGGCTCAACCCGTAAAAAGCCCGAGCAAAGTAAGGCTCGCGACTCTGTGGAACGGGCCAAAGCTCGAGCCAAGCTTCTTTTAGGGGCAACAGGTGGAGCCCGAGCCGGCCCGCAAGCTCAAAAAATATTTTTTAAAAAAATAAAAAATTGGTATGATGAAGGAAAAAACGGGCCGGCTCGACTTGGCCCGTAAAGGCTCGAGCCGAAAGCCCGAGCCGAGCCTATTTTTCCTTAGCGAGCTTTTGCTCGATTCGGCTCCGCTCGGGCCCGTAAAAAGCCCGCTTCATCTCTGGGCTAAATTCTAACCTTTTGGTGGCCAATTCTATAACCCAGCCAGGGCAGTCTATTTCATGACCCGCCCGTAAAAAGCCCGCTTCATCTCCGCTCGTGTTATTTAGTGGGTGTTTAATTTTTTTTTTTTTTTTATAAAATATATATATTTTTCTTTTCTTTTCAACCACATATTTTCATTAAAATAATATTACAGGAAAATAAAAAATTTCTTATTTTTTAACAACACATTCTCAATCAATTTACTATTTAAAAATACTTTGTTCAAAAAGAATATGACTCGAACACACCCATATTGTCCTAATAGTGCTATTTACATTTAATAATAGGATTATTTGTCATGTCTTCAGGTCGGCTGAGAAATTATTTTATAGAGAACATGACTAATGCATGTAGAAAATTATTTTAAAATGTGACTTTTATAGCTAATTACAACAATCCCTCTAGCTTTAGTGCTGATAACTCTCACAACTTGATAATTTTTTAATAAATAAAATCTTTATTGTAATCAATGTCAATCAAATTGCTACTGCAAACAAAACCAACCAGTTAGTTTATTTTAAATTTGGAGTCTCTTTTAGCAGACGAATATTCGGTCGGCTGAAAAATTATTTTATAGAAGACAGTGACTAATACCTATAGAAAATAAGTTTATAACATAGAATAACTCCAGCCAACTACCCAATTATATCAATGTTCGTTTATTTGTAAAATAATTTATTTGTACAAACAAAACCAACCAATCAAGATTCAGGGCTGCTTTAGTAAATGACATCAATTGTTTCAATTTTGGTAAATGACACAAAATGTCTTTATCTTTTGCCTCAATTGATAATCATCATTAATTTTATAGGGAGATTTGTATAAAGAATAGTACATAATGTTGATCCTTTGTTGGCATGTTAGGATTAGTACAACCTGACGACGTTGTAATATTTAATTGGCTTTAGTTGGCTGGTTGAGAGCGCTAAATAATTGGCTCAATTAGATTTCCGATGGGTTTTCTTCTTTCTTTCTTTATTGATTAGTTTCATTGCAAATCCTTATAATATTCAACTAAAAAATTTAGGACTTGTTGTGAAGAAAAAAGAATAAAGAGGATATAGTGAAATCATGGGACCGGAATGGGGCTAAATTTAGTAGGTGAGTTTACTTTTGAAATTGATGACAAAAGGTGGTTATCTCATTTCTATAACATCAAAATGTCTAGGCTATTAATAATTCTTTTCAAATCTAGGTGTGGCTCAGAAATTCATAAAGTGTCTTTATCCTTCTTAATAGAGTATGGCAAAGTGGGCTATTATTTCCACATAGACATATTGGAGTCTCTCTCTCTCTCTCTCTCTCTCTCTCTCTCTCTCTCTCATTTACAAACAAATTTATAATAGCTACCCACAATCGAAAAAAATGAATGGTATGAAAGATAGGAAAGTCTATAAATTGGCTGTGTAAGTACTGAAAATCCTTCAACACGTTGTCATATAACCATTTAGCAAAAATAAAAATAAAATATTTTGTTTAAGAAAACTTTACCCTTTAAAGCCGGCCAAACTTGGGATCGATTCAATGTATTTTATATAATTGACTACGTTGCTCTCTTCTTATTCTTTTTTTTTTTTTTTTTTTTTCCACCTTTTTTAGTGGCAGGTTTTTCTTGTCTATCCGGCTCAGATCCAGTGCTGGTGTCTCGTTTTATCAATTGAAACGGCCGGGCCGGTTGACTTTTTTTACATTGTAAAATAGTGCTTTTGGTCATTGACTTTAACCTTCAAGAGTTTATTTTCTTTAACAATGGGAAGTAATTATATAGAGGACAATGACTAATACCTATAAAAAATAGGTACATGGGATAACTCCAGCGAACAACCTAATTATATAAATGTTTGTCTATTTGTATAAACAATTAAGATTAATCTTACTTACCCGTTTATTGATAAATTGTATCCAAAATAGATGAAAGTCGGCAAAATAAATGTGTTGGTGGAAAATGACAATTTGTAACTTGTAAGATTTTTAAGACGTGACTTTTATAGATAAATACAACGATCCCTCCTATTCTAGTGTTGATCACGCTAACAACTTGATAATTTGTTAATAAATAAAATATTTATTGTAATCAATGTAAATCAAATTGCTACTGCTAGTGCTAGTGCAAACAAAACCAACCAATTCATTTATTTCAATTTGGAACACTTTTGGTGTCTCTTTTGGAAGGCGAATCAATATTGGGGCTACTTTAATGAAGTTGACAATTGTTGTTCTAATATGGATAAATGGCACAAAATGTTCTTATCTTTGCCCGAATTCATAATCGCCATTAACGAATCAAAAGAGATTCTATAACAAATTGATTGATGCACAATTAATAAGTTGTTGCTTACTTGCTTAGAAGGTGAATTTGCTTTTGAAACAGATGATAAAAGTAGTTATCTCGTTTCTATAATGAATAAAAAGTTTCAAGGCAATTAAGATTCCGTTCAAAATATAAGTGTCGCCCATCAATTTTGCATCCAACCAAATTTGCTCATATTGTAAAAGAGTAAGGTTATTTAACACCGCTGATATTTAACACCAATCTAGATGATAGTACTGGTGACATTAAATTACAGATTCAATTAAATGAATAACATAAATTCACCTTTAATTGAAATAATCGCATAATGTCACATAAAATTTGTTCTAGTATCTCTGATGCCAGATAGCATTATTTATTGTAAAAATTTCAATCTAGTCATATTCGGTTTTTCGTAATAAAAATGTTGAATTGCAATCAAGAGATTTGTATTGGCATTGTTTAGTGAGCTAATCATGGATTACCTAGGAGAAAATGTTATCTATTTGATAAGTGAAAATTATTACAAATAATCTTAGAACGTGTAATCATAGATGACGACTTCTCATGATTCTCAGTTTTTTTTTTTTTGTTGCTAATTACGTGTAGTTATTTTGCAAATAATGAGAAATATATTTTTTGTTAATTCATATTTTAAATTTATTAAATATGAATTGACTCAGAAAAGTTAAACGATCAAGAGCCAAAAAGTTTAACAGGGGTCTAATCGATGGTAAGAAATTATTAAATAAATAAAAATAGTACATTCTTGTTTTTCAAATATACTTATTTTTATTAATTCTTAATAATTATGAAATAAATAAGTACAAAAATATATATTAAGCGTAATAATTTTATTAATTTATTAGTCTATCAAAGTGGGGCATCATTTCCACATAGTGGATTCCACCATCTTATTGTTGTACAGTTCATATTTTTTAAAACTAATTGATAATAGCTATCTCAAATCGAAAGAAATGAACCAATGTAAAATATAGGAATGTTTATAAATTAATTGCCTATATATTGAATCCTTCAATACGTTGTCATACAAACACTTCTTAAGAATAAATAAATATTTATTTAAAAAACTTCATCCTTCAAAGCCCACCAAGTCGGAATCGGTTCAACATAATTTTGATTGGTGGGGCATTTGAGAGTAATTAGTCATTTTATTTAATCTGTTAAATTTTAGTTAATGATTTTCTCAGTTAACCACAGTAAATAATTATTTGAATCGAGTGCAACGTCACTTGACTCAACGCTTGTTTGATCTTCGTTATTTTCAAAATACGTTTTCTCTCTCTTCATTTTAATCACGCATTCTTCGATAAAATAATATTACACGTAAATTTAAATTTTTCTTATTTTTTAACCACACATTCTATATTAATTTATTATTCCGAAAATGGGGCTCAAACAGCCGCTCAATGAGTTAACAACTTCACATTGAATTCACTTAACCCAAAAAACATCAGAATACCAGCCAAAATTAAACCTATTCAAATCTTAATTTATCGCTTAAAGGAATAGTAAAGAGTATACTTAGAACCCATTTGGTAGCAATTAAAATTGAAATTATGACTATTATTAGGTCTCACTCGTCTAATAAAAGTCAACAATAACAACTAATTTTTCAATTTTAATCTGATTTTAATCTCTACTGAACACGCCCTTAATTATTTTTCTGAAGGAACTATTGTGTCCTTGATATCATACTGTTGGTATTAGTTCTTTTTTCGGATGTTTTGTGAATTTGTAGTCATATATATTTGTCCACGATAATAGGTAATTATTTTTTATTATATTAACATAAGCATCGTATACTTTCGACTAGATTTTGGGCCCGCCCATGCAAACACACTAAAGAAAGGCAAATAAAATCACTTAAGAGCTCAGTAAGAATTTATAAATTATGCATTAAATTTTATAATTAGCCTTACCCTGGTCGTATGTTCACATTGTAACTTTTCCAATCCTCAAATGTAGTCGGTAGTATTGTGCTTTTGAGAAAATATTCCCATTTTCCTCAACTGCTATATTTATTTGAATAATGCTAAACAAACATAATGTTTGATATAACGGTTGACATTCTCCTCACATGGGTGTGTAGGTCCTACTTGAATAAAATAACATTTTTCCCTCATGTGTGAAGGGAATGTCAACCGTTATGTCAACGATTATGTTCGTGTCATATTTCCCTATTTATTTTTATGCTGGAATACCGACAAACGGTAAACCTACTCAGGTGCATTTAATGGATCAGATTAGACTCGATAATAAATTAAGGATCCGTTTGATTCTTATTCTTTGTAGAATAAAAATGAGAAATATAGTTATTATGAGCCCCACACAAGAGATGAAAAGTAAAAAATCGTGGCTGGATGTGATGGATAACAGTCATATTTTTAATTTTTATGAAAAAAAAAATGAGTAACAAACAGGACCTAAGTATAAACCGTACAGTGAATTGTATTAGGTAAATTGTATTATGTTGGATTAAGATGCATTTAATTTTTATACTTTTGAGGCAACTAGATAACATGGTGCTGAAAGTGAAGACGAGTTTAATCCGGGAAGGATAAGATATTATTTTGTTCGCATTGAAATAATGACTACAATTACCTTACCATAATATTATGGAATAATGCTTAATTTTTTTTTTTAAACAGTCTATAGGTCTGCAGAACACATCCTTCAAGCGTTAATTTAACAATTATAGGATTAGTAAGGATTTATCCTTGATATCTCTAGGTTGGTGTTATCCAATAATAACAGTTTATATAGGTATTGACCCTAGAAGTTAGGGGGATTCATAGTCAAAATTTCCGACTATAATTTATAGGGAAATTTTTATAGATGCCACTAAATTTTAAAATTCACAAAAAATTATCATTTTCACTAAGAATGCGTTTGATTGCAAGGGTAAAATTTGGGTGGAAAGAAAATGATTGCAGAGAATTGAATTGTCTAGAATTTATTTTAGAGAAAATTGTGATTAATGGTGTTTGATTGATATAATTTTTCACCTAATCCGTTTGATTTTGTTTTTCATGTAAATTATTACTTTTTGGGATAATTTTTTTACAATCTATATTAAAATTTGTTTGGATTGCAAAAAAGTAAAAATAATAATAATAATAAATTTTGAAATTTGTTTTTGTATTCGTTTGACTTTATTTTTCATGCAAATTGTCAATTAAATATAAAAAATTTTCCACCATTGGATTTAGAATATGTTTCCATTGCAAAAAAAAAAAAAAAAAGATGGAAAATACTTTCCCACCAAAACCATGGGAAAATAAAAGGTGAAAAATGTGTTTTAAATGATTGTACCTAGAAAATGGGTGAAAATGAATTCCATGGAAAAGTTATGCAATCAAACACCAAAATTAAGCATGGAAAAGGAATTGGTTTTCCTTTTCCACCATTTTCCACCACAATCAAATGGTGCTTAAATGTGCTAAAAAAATGTCACTTTTATGTGAAATATCCAAATTATCCTTAGTGATGCCTTTTATGAGCATTTAATGCTCATTAATGTTTGATTTGAATGCCATTAATGTTATAATGTGATGTAATTTTCATATTATAAATTAACATTTGATATCTGTATATTATATTGGATAATATGAATTTTGTTAATAAAAAAAAAAGATAAAAGAATTTGAAAAGTTAACATAAATAAATTTCTTCCTACCATTAACAAACACAAACTTCTTATCTATCTTCTGAAAACCCAAGATTGGCTAACCAAGAGGGGGCTGAATTTGGTTATTAAAACTTTTTCTTCAATAATTCAAGTTTTAATAAAATAATCAATCAAACAATAGAAGGCAACTTAGGCACAAGTATACAAGTGAGTGGAGCAATATAATTTACACATAGTAAACGACGCTAAGCGGAAGGGATAGAGAGTGCAAACGATATAATTATGGAGGTTCGATCCAATGCAATGATCTACGTCCCCCGTTACCAAGCTCTTCGTCACGAGCAAGGCCTTTTTCACTATGTTGATTGACTTATGGTGCAATCCAACCCTTTACAACGCTTCCGGTGACTTACAACTAAGAAGCACCGATCCTTTTACAACGTTGAGCTTTCCGGGACCTCAACACGACCCACAAGTTTGAGTTTACAATTTGAAACTATTCCTCTCAATAAATGATATATTCAAAGTTGAGTACAATGAGAGAAAATAGGCAAACACTTTAATAGATGGCAATGAATGAAGCTCAAGTGTTTGGTGAGTGAAAAATGATTTTCAAAGGTAGAATCACTCAAAAGGTTTTTCAAGAATCAAACAATATGAGTAAAAGAGTATAAAAACAATATTTTAAGCTCAAGAGTATCTCACTTTAATGCCTTTTGGAAGTGTTGAAACGAATGTGAAGTGAGTTGGTATTTATAGTTGAAAAACCATAAAAGTTCTGCTAAACTGGTTGACCAGTCCGGTCGACCGCCCCATTTTCGGTCAACCAAATTGACCGTTTGTACGAAAAAATCAGAACTCGGAACGGTAAAAAATTTGGACCGTTGGAACTTCCGGTCGATCGACTCCATGGCCGGTCGACCAGCCAGCCAGCTGTTCTGAAGAATTGTTTTGAAAAACTTCCAAAATTGTTTTTATTGTACAAATGTTTCAATGACGTGCATAAGAAATTTATTTACTTGAGCTTTCAATATATTCATTGTCAATTGTTAAAGCGTTTTACCTTTACACATGATGAATTCAAAAACATCTACGTCTAATGTCTTCTTGGCAAGTGCATTTTTCCTTCTTTCTTGACTTTCATTTGATCGTTTCTTGCAAGTGTATGACAGCAATCCTTTTGTCTTTGTTTGATCGATTTTGCCATAGATGCTATATCACTTAAATATGATTGTTAGAGAAAAGAGAATGACGATTTGTTTGTTATAATCAAAACATAAAAGAAGCATTGGTCAACAATTTCCCTCTTTTTTATTATGACAAACAAAAGATGATTTTATAATAAATTGATAGTCGAAAACACATATAATTGATTTCCCCCTAACGTTTATACATGTGTTCCCCCTTACTTTTGCAGAGTAAGCATGTAAATCATCTCAAATCAACTCATATCATCTCAAATCATCTCATATATTTTCCCCCTTTTGACATAAGCAAAAAGATTTGAAGCATGAAAATATAGGCATATAACCATAAGCATAGAGTGCATGACCATAAATTGGAGAGATGCGAATTTACTGCTTTAGGGCCGCAATCTTGGCCTAAAGTAATTCAGTAAATATTCAGAAGTTCTGACCGGCAATCCACCAGGGGCAAAATCGTCCAACTTTTTCTACAGTACCTGAAATCGAAAACTAAAAACACAGCAATGTTAGAAATAGAAAATTGAAGATTCTGTCTGAAGGAAACTTCCCCGGAATCCTCCGCCGTGAGCCGCACGCGCCACCACCGTGTTCCCCACGCGCAGCCGGCGTTGACCGACGCGCCGGTGGTCCTGAATCTCCTCCGCCTGCACGTCCCGAACTCGGTGTCCGTTTGTCCAAAAGGTTTCTGGTTTGTCCAGAAATCGAGATTGCGGGTTCGGAATTTTTGAAAAATTTTCTCCTGTTCTTCGCGTTTTCCTTCTACTGCAGTTTTCTGATCTGTTTTCTCGATTCAGCCAGCTCTGATACCAATTTGTGAGTGTTTTAATGCTCCTACACGTGAACAAATCAATATGTAAGCAACAAACACAATTAAATACACAAGAATCAATCCAAACAATCAAGAAAAGTGGCAAGAAGGTGAAGAATGAAGAAACGATATTCCCCCTTTTGCTAGGCTCAGAAAACCACGATCCAACACCACAAAGGTAACACCAACAACTGATTTTCGGAGTCCAAGATATACACAAAGTATATGGCACACAAAGGCAAGGAGTAGAAGCTTCAAAGTCACAAAGCAATGAGTTTCTCAAAGGGCACAAAGCACAGGACGTTTTTCTCTCTTGTTGGTTGCTAAATGTAGGGTTTTTAGGTCTCTTTTATAGGTAGGGAAGGGGGAAAACGAATTTCCAATATTTCCTACCAAAACTTACGGGATTGGAATCAAAAGGGATAAGGTAGGTTACCAAAATTAGGGATATTGTATATCTCTAACTACCAAGTCCATCCTTTTGATTAGGTATTGAGCACCTAGCCCTAATGGGCCGATTCCCTCGAAATACCCAACTTAATTGGGTTACTACAATTGTGGTGTGGATCGTTAATTCATATTTCAATCCCGGGCTTAAAGCCTATGAAACGAAACGGGTTGCGATTTTTCATCATCGCCTAGGGGGTTGTTTGGGCATCACAAAAATACCTAACAACCTCCACCTTGATGCCAGAACAACCTGCAAGTCAGATAAGATAACAAAATACCTTAAGGAAAGAGACTTACAAGTTTGTACCAATGTTTAGAAGATCAAGGCAACTTCTAAACTTTACCAGTGGGAGCACCTTAGTTCCCATATCTGCAGGGTTGTACTCTGAAAGGATTTTCTCAAGTTTTACCAGTTCTTGAGAAACCATATCTCTAATGAAATGCAATCTAACATCTATATGTTTAGTACGTTCATGAAAGACAGGATTTTTGCATAAGTGAATAGCAGATTGACTATCAGAATATATTGTCACATCATTATCAAGAACACCAAGTTCATTTAACATACATTTAAACCACATAGATTCTTTAAAGGCTTCAGTAGCAGCAATATATTCAGATTCAGTAGTGGATAATGCAACAACATGTTGAAGTTGTGATTTCCAACTAATACATGATTCACACAAAGTAAACACATAGGAAGATGTAGATTTCCTATTATCTCTATCACCAGCATAATTAGCATCAGTAAAGCCTTTCAATTTTACTCCTTTAGTACTAGACTTATATATTAAGCCAACATTGCATGTTCCTTTCAAATATTTAAACAACCATTTCAAAGCTTCCCAATGCGTGGGACCGGGGTTTGACATATACCTGCTAAGTGTACTAACAGTAAAAGCTAAATCAGGTCTAATACACACCATTAAATACATCACAGAACCAATGGCATTCGAATATGGAACATTTTTCATATATCCCTCTTCCTCTTCATTAGCAGGTGATTGTTCCTTAGATAACACAAAGTGATTGCCCAAAGGCAATGAAACAGGTTTGCATTCATTCATGCCAAACTTTTTCAAGATTTTCATAATGTATGGAGCTTGATGCAAAAGCAACAATGAATTTGATCTATCTCTTTTAATTTCCATGCCTAAGATCCTTTTAGCATTTCCTAGGTCTTTCATATCAAATTCATTACTCAAAGTAGTTTTTATATCCTTTAACAACTTTAAGTTGGGACCAATCAAAAGCATATCATCCACGTATAACAACAGAAACACATAGTTATCATTTATACTTCCTTGATAGTACAAGCAATGATCAAAATCACTCCTTTTAAAACCAACTGTTTGAATAAACGAATCAAAACGTTTGTACCACTGTCTAGGAGATTGTTTTAAACCATACAGAGAGCGTTTTAGAAAAACGCACATGATTAGGCTTTTGTTTATTTTCAAAACCCTTAGGTTGATCCATAAAAATCTTTTCATCAAGTTCACCATGCAGAAAAGCAGTTTTAACATCAAGTTGTTCAAGTTCCCAATTATAATGCGCAACTAATGCAAGCATAGTCCTAATTGTGGTATACTTAACAACTGGAGAAAAGATTTCATTATAATCTATCCCTTCCTTTTGTGTGTAACCTTTGGCTACAAGTCTAGCCTTAAACCTTAAATCCTCTCCTTTGGTAATTCCCTCCTTAACTTTAAAAACCCATTTACACCCAACAATAGACTTGTCTTTAGGTCTTGGGACTAACTCCCATGTTTGATTTTTATCGAGGGAATTTATTTCTTCTTTCATAGCTTTCACCCAATTCTCAGATTGTTCACTCCTCAAGGCTTCTTCATACGTGTTTGGTTCCCTATCAACTAGTTCTTCATAATTAGTATAAGCAAGCTCAAAATCAGATTCTAATCTTTGAGGCACCCTATAAGTTCTCCTAACTCTGTCTCTAGCTAAATGGTAATCAGTTAAGGGGTTTTGTTCTCCTTGGTATTCCTCTACAATCTCATCTCTCTCAGTATTCTCATCCTGACCATTTTCTACCTCAGGATTTTGATGCTCCACCTCAATTGAGGTGGTGGGGGGGGGTTTGAACACTTACAGGTCTTAAATCCTCTCGGGATTCCTCACTAGTGTTTTCTTGCTGTTTTTCTCTCAAAGTGTCATTTTCCAATTTTAGACACGGCATATCAGACTCATTAAATGTAACATCACGACTTACGATGATCTTAACTCCAGGTTGACTTCTATCCCAAAGCCTATACCCTTTAACTCCTTCGGGGTATCCTAAGAAAACACATTTCCTAGCTCTAGGTTCTAGTTTTCCCTCATTTTGATGAGAGAAAGAAGCACAGCCAAAAGTTTTCAACATAGTATAGTCAGCACATTTACCATACCATTTTTCATACGGAGTATCACCATTTAATGCAGTAGAAGGTGTCATATTAATCAAATAACATGCAGTTACAACAGCTTCACCCCAAAACGATTTAGGAATACCAGAACTCAACATCATACATCTAACTTTGTCAAGTAAAGTACGATTCATACGTTCAGCCACCCCGTTCTGTTGAGGTGTATAAGGAACAGTTTTATATCTAGTAATTCCACATTTTGCACACATATCATCAAAATCTCTATTACAAAATTCCAGGCCATTATCAGTTCTTAGATATTTTACCTTTTTGCCAGTTTGAGTTTCAACTTGTAATTTCCATATTTTGAAAACATTAAAAGTTTCAGTTTTATCTTTTAACAGATAAACCCATACTCTACGGGAGTAATCATCAATTATGGACAAAAAATATCTATTACCACCCATTGTAGGATTAGTAGCAGGCCCCCATAAATCTGTATGAATGTACTCCAAAACTTTAGAAGTTTTATGTGTGCCAGATGAGAAAGATAACCTATGATGTTTACCAAGCACACAGTGGTCACAGAAAGGCATATTAGACACACAGTCTTTTCCAAATACAACTTTATCATTTAGCAGTTTAAGTCCTTTAATACTTATGTGAGCTAATCTATTGTGCCACTTGTGTGTATCATCAGTGTTGGTCAAATTTATAGAGGAAACAGAATTGTTAACAGTCTCAGCATTGGTCACATAGATACCGTTTCTTTTAATACCTTTAAAGGTGACAAGAGAACCCTTAATCATTTTTAACATGCTGTTTCCAATTTTACCAGAGAACCCATCAGTTTCTAAAGCTCCTACTGAAATAAGATTCCTAGCCATTTCAGGAATATATCTGACTCCATGTAATTTAACCACATAACCAGTGTCAAATTTTAACGTGATATCACCAATTCCAACAATTTTATATGCATCATTATTGCATAAAATAGCATGACCACTTTCAGACTCTTGCAAATTTTCAAACCAAGTTTTATGTGATGAAACATGGAATGATGCACCAGAATCAAGTATCCATTCATGCACGTGTGATTTCATTGTCAAATTTACTTCAGTAGGATCAGAGTTCAATAACACATAAACTTCACAGTGTTCATTAGAAGAAGTAACAACATTAGCCTCATCTAGAACCTTTTCCTTTGGTTTGTTTTTCTCAGCATAACAATCTTTAATGAAATGTCCAGTTTAACCGCACCCATAACATTTCCTACCTTTAGGTTTACCTTTTGGCCTAGATAGACTCCTATTTTTCTTTTTACCACCAAATGCATATCCACTTTGGTTATCACAAGTCCTAGACTGAGACCTACCTCTCATCATATGGACCTCACCATTTTTTCTCTCGACTCTCTCGGCTCGCATTTCCATATCTTTACTTCTTAACGAGTCTATGACAATTTCAGGGGTTAAAGTATCTCTCCCGTATTTAATAGCATTTTTAACATCTCTATAGGTGTCGGGAATAGCATTCAACAAAATAATAGCCTTATATTCTTCAGATACTTTTTCACCACAGTTAGTGATGTCTTGCACAAGTTTATTGAAAACATCCAAATTGTCATCAAGTTCTTTTGAAGAATCAATTTTGAAACTAAAAAAGCTTTCGAGTAGAAAAAGTTTGTTTGGAGTAGACCTTGACACATAAAGTTCCTCCAATTTTTTCCAAAGTTCTTTGGTAGTTTTTAACTTACCAACTTTTCTTAAAACAGCATCAGACAGGTGTAAAATAATAGAAGTATATGCCAATTCATCCAAATTTTCTTTTTCTTCAGCAGTAAGGTTGCAGAAAAAGAATTATCAATAGCTTTTGAAACTTTTTGTTGAACAAGAATACCTTTCATTTTTTGTTGCCAAATAGAAAAGTCCCCTTTACCATTAAAGATACCCAAATCAAAGTGATGTGCCGACATCTTACCAAAAAATGCACAGAACACAAATTCAAACTTGTAAAAGTCACAGGTCACACAGATTACACAGAGTAACAAAATTCCTATGGTTTCACAGTAATACTCTATTCTAGAACCCCAGGATTCCGTGAGAATCAGGTTCTCAGGTCAAGGGAAGAAACTAGAATAGGAGGCTCGGGTACAATTCTAAAATGATAAAGATAACGCAACAACGTTCAACAAATTAAGCTAACGACGATAAACAAAATAATTTCACTTAGAAATTAAACAGGTAATCCTAGGTTCTAGCAACAATCAATGGTTACCAAGCAATGGCAACCCCCAAACCTATGTGATCACCCTACACGATGATCTGCTAGTACGATAATGTAAAGATTTCAGCCAATTTACCAGAGCGGACCACTTCTGAGGTCCGTAAATTGGAGAGATGCGAATTTACTGCTTTAGGGCCGCAATCTTGGCCTAAAGTAATTCAGTAAATATTCAGAAGTTCTGACCGGCAATCCACCAGGGGCAAAATCGTCCAACTTTTTCTACAATACCTGAAATCGAAAACTAAAAACACAGCAATGTTAGAAATAGAAAATTGAAGATTCTGTCTGAAGGAAACTTCCCCGGAATCCTCCGCCGTGAGCCGCACGCGCCACCACCGTGTTCCCCACGCGCAGCCGGCGTTGACCGACGCGCCGGTGGTCCTGAATCTCCTCCGCCTGCACGTCCCGAATCCGGTGTCCGTTTGTCCAAAAGGTTTCTGGTTTGTCCAGAAATCGAGATTGCAGGTTCGGAATTTTTGAAAAATTTCTCCTGTTCTTCGCGTTTTCCTTCTACTGCAGTTTTCTGATCTGTTTTCTCGATTCAGCCAGCTCTGATACCAATTTGTGAGTGTTTTAATGCTCCTACACGTGAACAAATCAATATGTAAGCAACAAACACAATTAAATACACAAGAATCAATCCAAACAATCAAGAAAAGTGGCAAGAAGGTGAAGAATGAAGAAACGATATTCCCCCTTTTGCTAGGCTCAGAAAACCACGATCCAACACCACAAAGGTAACACCAACAACTGATTTTCGGAGTCCAAGATATACACAAAGTATATGGCACACAAAGGCAAGGAGTAGAAACTTCAAAGTCACAAAGCAATGAGTTTCTCAAAGGGCACAAAGCACAGGACGTTTTTCTCTCTTGTTGGTTGCTAAAGGTAGGGTTTTTAGGTCTCTTTTATAGGTAGGGAAGGGGGAAAACGAATTTCCAATATTTCCTACCAAAACTTACGGAATTGGAATCAAAAGGGATAAGGTAGGTTACCAAAATTAGGGATAGTGTATATCTCTAACTACCAAGTCCATCCTTTTGATTAGGTATTGAGCACCTAGCCCTAATGGGCCGATTCCCTCGAAATACCCAACTTAATTGGGTTACTACAATTGTGGTGTGGATCGTTAATTCATATTTCAATCCCGGGCTTAAAGCCTATGAAACGAAACGGGTCGCGATTTTTCATCATCGCCTAGGGGGTTGTTTGGGCATCACAAAAATACCTAACAGGTTCCTTTTGAAATTAAGGGCTTGCTTGGGAGTTTTTTCTTTTCAACAAATTTGATCTATTTTGGATGGCATCATTTATAAGGGGTTGTGAGAAATGTGCTTACTTTGGGCACTGATTTTGGATGGCTTAAAAATATCCAAAATCGTTATAATGTAATTTTGACTATCTCAGTTTACCAAATCAGTGGGTGTTTGTCGTGTCTCATATTCTCTTCTAATTTTATCCTTTATAAAATAGTGATTCCAAACAATATATTTAGTTAAAAAATCACTTGTACATATAAATAAACATTAATTAAAAAAATTACTTAAAAAATTTACTCAAAAGTAAAAAAGATAGAAATCACTTTTGTGTAAACAGTGTTTAATTATAAAGATAAAATGCTACCAGCAAAATAAAAATTCCCATATAAAATACAAAATTACTTATAAGTAAAAAATTTACTTATGTGTAAATATTATTTAAAAGTATGAAATTAACTTATAATTATAAAATTTATATATAAGATAAAAAAGAAACATTAACTTAAAACTTTAAGTAAATATTAACTTTATACGTGAAAAATTGCTTATAAATAAAATATCACTAATGAATAAAAAACATTATACAAGAAATTATAAATGAAAATTTCACTAAGAAGCATATATGTAATTTTATTCTTTTAAACACTTTTAGAATCAGTAGATCATAAACTCTTAAACATGGGTAGTGCTATTTTAAAAATTGCTACTAAAATAAATTAAAATCAATCTGTTTATAAATACTCAAAATCGATACTTTAAAATAAATCCATAATTGATACCCATAAACTCCCAATTGGACCCTTAGAATACAAAAAAGGGTAGTAACTTGTACACGAGTTCTATTTTTACAATAGCCTAAACCTTTGCAATCTATTTTTACTGTGATTCAGACTGGGCGGGGTGCCCCCTTACACGCTGATCGGTTACTGGCTACATCATTTTCCTTAGTAGCTCTCCAATTTCTTGAAAAACCAAGAAGCAAACTACAGTGTCCTGCTCTTCAGCTGAGGCCGAATATCGCTCTATGGCTACCACTGCTTGTGAGCTCATTTGGCTTCGCACCTTACTTCATGATCTGACGATCCATCATCCTTTACCGGCTCAGTTCCTTTGTGACAATCGTGCCGCCCTCCACATTGCCGCTAATCCAGTCTACCATTAGCGCACGAAACATATCGAGATCGACTGCCACTTTATTCGCGATTGCATAAAACCTAGCTCCGTTGCTACTTCACATGTACCATCTGATCTCCAATTGGCGGACATCTTCACCAAGGCATTGGACAATAATCAGTTCCACTCTCTCCTTGGCAAGTTGGGCATTTGTCACCTCCATGCTCCAACTTGAGGGGGCGTATTGGACAATACCTCAACAACAGAAACAAAAATATTCCCAGTAATATTTTATTACCTTATTTCTACTTTATTTTCCTGTCATTATATGAATTCCTATCTTCTATTTTAGGGGCTTATTTCACTTCCCCCCTTGTATATAATTCTCGACTGCTGGTATAATGAATTGAGAGAATTTGACGTCTCCATCTTTTATTTATTTTACAAGTTTAATGAGCAATCAATTAATTAATTTCACAATTTAATGTTATCACTGTGTCACCTTTGATTTCTGTCAAACATGTAGAAATTCCCGTCAAGTGGAAGTAACAGAATTAACCCCATGACGGATGTGTAGTAATTTGAATATATGAGTGAGTAATGGGTAACCTTTTTTAGTTCAGTTAGTAAGTAATAACCAAGAGATAAATTTATTGAGCATTTATTTAATTAATTCACAAAAATGGCAGTGGTGACAAATTGAGATTTTGTGGTAGAGGAAATAGGCAGCATCAATAATGGTGCTTTTAAGGTGTCGATTTTCAGTGTTTTTGGATGATTGTGATGATGGCGGCGAGATAGGGTGGTGACGATGTGGTGAGATGAATTTGGATGGCATGATTGTGGTGGAGGCGGTTGTCGGCTGTGGTGGACATAACACAATCGTATACGTATTATATTTTTGGAAAACTTGTTACACATAACACAATGGGTTATAAGTGTTATAATAATTAATCGTATACTTACTATATTTTTGTAAAACTTGTTATAAAAAGTGTAATATTTGGAGCATTTGTCAAAAATCAACGTAGTTAGTGGAAAATAACCAATTTTAAGATTCTTATATTGTCAAAAATATAGAAAATAGGAAATAAGTTCAGTGACTAATGAGAAGCAATGATTAAAGTTTAGTGACTATTGTGATAATTAACCTATGACTTGCCAATAATTTAGAGAAAGTAAGAAATATGCATTTTCGTTAATTAATATATAATTTATTAAAATTTTGTTTGGTGGTGGAACACATTACAAATTTTTTATGCAAGCATATCAACCAATACTAAACCTACCCAAGTCTTAATTTTTCAATTAAATGATCAGTAAATTATAAATATTACTCTTAATTATTTTTCTCCAAAGGAATCACTGTGTCCTTGCTATCATACTGTTGGTATTCGTCCTTTTCTAGATGTTTTGTGGATTTATAGTCATATTTGCCCACGACAATAAATACTTAATTACATTAACATAAACTTTGAACACTTTCGACTAGATTTTCACTAAGAATTTTAAAGTTATGCTTCAAATTATATAATTACTCTTACCCTTGTCATATGTTCACATTGTAACTTTTCCAATCCTCGATTGTAGTCTATAGTATTGTGCTAATGAAAAAACATTCCGTTATCCTCATCTGCTACATTTATTTTTATGCTGGAATAACAACAAACAATAAACCTATTCGGGTGCGTTTAGCGCAATGTATTTGACTCCGTAAGAAATTAAGTATAAACATATAGTGAATTGTAATAGGTAATTAGTATTATGTTGGATTAAGATCAATTCATATGAATTTACTTTTTATTCTTTTGAGGTGACTAGATAAATAGTGATGACAATGGAGATGTGTTTAATGACTACAATTACCTTAATTGGATAAGATAAGATATTATTTTGTTAGTATAATGACTACAATTACCTTAATCTACCGTAATATTACAATGCTTAACTTTTTTACAATCTAATGTGGTGTGCGGAACACATCCTTCACTTGTTAATTTATCAATTACAGGGTTGGTAAAGATAAATCTTTATTATTTTCTTAAAAACATTACTAATCTTGATATCATTCGGTTGGTGTCATCCAATAATAACATTTTTCTATAGGTTGTTAGGTGGATTCATAGTCAATTTTTTTCGACTATAATCTATATAAAACTAGCCTGGAAGTTTTGTTTGAATCGAACCGTAGTTCTTAGATCGACGTGGTCAATGTTCAGGGTCCGTGAGTCTATGGTTAAGTTCGTTGGTCATTGTCAAATTGAAAATTTATATCAAAAAATATATATTTTAAAACTAATTCTAAGAAATGTATACGGATAAATATAAAATAAGATATAAAATGAATTTCAAGTAACTCTTCATTATTTTTAGTCAAGGACAAGATAATTACGAGTTTTAAGTATATATATTTTATTTTATTTCTTTTATAATTTGTTTTATTTATATGTAAAATGTTTTACGATTTTGCAACTACGAATTTTTAAAGTGCTTATTACAACCTGTCAAAGTTGTATTGAATTAATAAAACGATAAAGTCAAGCATAATAAGTATCCCAAATCAAAATTAAGAATGGTTTTGTGGAACAATTTTTTTTTTTTTTTTTATCATTATTCATAAACTTTAATTATGGTATTTTTTGATTTGTTATTTTAAATCTTACATTTAAGATGACAGTTGAATCACAAATTAATAATTAAAGTATTCAAACTAATTATACGTAAAGATTTGAATGTGGTCTCACTACCAACCTCTTTGTTTTGAACCTCCTCAAACTTTACCAAAATAAATTTTTTTTTGGTGCTTTTCAATGGAACCTGGCGGGTTTGATGATCAGGGTAATTGATTTTATGTTAAACTTACCCGATTCAACTGAGTTGGAAAACAAATTAACTGATCCAATTAAGAACTCGATCAACGGATTGGTCAAGCTGAGTTTTAAAATACTTATTCAAACTCACCTACTAAGCAACGATAGATTAATGGATAATTGTAGTGGAGGTCCTCGAGCTTTTTTAAAATGTGCAGACATAGAAACTTTTAAATTGTTGTCAACGGAGGTGGCAAACCTTCCAAAATTGTACAACAGAAGGATCTCTAGACAATTTCCATCCAAAAACCCATTAGTTGATAAAAAATCAAACGTCTAATGTTGTTCTCACCAATTTTTAAAAAGGCAAAATCATAACTCTATAAGTTTCCACATAAAATACTTAAATAAAAGAAACCAAAAATAATAAATTTCTTCATTGTCTTCCCCATCCATCCAATCCATTCCATTCCATGCCATCTGACCACAACCAAACCAAACCCACCATGACCTTACCATCGCCACCATCTGTCACCATCCATTTTTAATTTTTTTTGCCAAATGAGAAACTAAGGGGTGTATTTAATTGAGACTTTTAAAGATTTATATAGACTTTTAAGTGATGGATTTTTGTGGAATTTGTAGACTTTTATAAATTTGTATGGGGTTAATGAAAGTATTTCATCGACTTTAATAGACTTTTATTTTTAAAAAAAATATAGACTTTTATAGAATTCATAAAATTTTCGTAGACTTTCATTTAAAATAGATTTTGGTAGATTGCAAAAGTGGAAGTTCTGACATAGGAAGTGGAGGTTCGACCTCCACCATTCCTTTTCCCCCCAAGTAATAAAAAAATACTTTTAAAAGAATAAAAATTTCAATTCACTTTAAATAAATAAATAATCAAAATACATAAATATATATAAAAATTTTATTATTCTTTGGTAAAAAAAAATAAAAAAATAATTTTCAATATTATCGTTATGCCATACCTTTAAGAAGTAAATAACTAATCAATATATTTAAACGTTAATCATGAATTATTATAATTTTTAATAAAATGTTATAAATTTTATCCTTTCCCATTAAAAAATTGATGGAAAGAAGAAGAAAAATGTTATGATTTTTAATTACAATTTAATATTTTCCATCGAAAATCAAGAGAGGAAATAAAAGAGAGAGAAAATGAAAATAGAAATAAATATAATCGTAGAAGAAAAATAATAATTTTATAATCATGGCTCTAAGTTTGGTGGAAGATAAAAAAAAAAAAAGAAAAAAAAAAAAGAGAGAAATTTTAAAAGAAGAAAAATATAAATTAAAAAATTATTTTTAAAAGTCTCCCAAAATCTTGGGGTGAAAGAGAGATAATTTTTGAAATTTTATTTTTGTACATTATTCTTAAAAATTAGTATTCGAAAAAAAAAAAAATCTTTAAAAGTCATTAATATTTTGAATACGTCAAAATTTATAGAGATTTCTAAATTTTTAATTGAATACACTATGACTTTTAAATAGTCTCAAATATTCTATATTGAATATTCTAAAACTTATTAAATCCCAAAAAAATTATAAAAGGGCCAATTAAATACATCCTCATAAGACGGACATTGTTAAAATCTTCGATTGCAATGTCATCAAATTCGTTACTTTATGCTAATGACAGCGGATGGAGTGACCAATGATTTAAGTATCTTAATTCTTTACTTTATGCTAAGGAAAGTGGATTGAATAATGGTTTAAGTATCATAATTCTTTGCTCTATGCTAAAGGAAGCGGATGTCGAGATTAATGGTTTGAGTATCATATATAATTCATTACTTTATGCTAATGGAATTGGATGTAGTGACTATTTAAGAATTTTAATTCTTTACTTTATCCTAAAGGAAGTGGATGTAGTGACTAATGATTTAAGTATCACAATTCTTTATTTTATGCAAATGGAAGTGGGTATAGTGATGGTTTAAGATCCTCTTTGAAACTATTAAAATGAGATTTTTGGCGGAAAATTAGTTTTGAAATAGTGATCTTTTCTATAATATGTGGTTAAAAAGTAGGTAAAAGTTGTGGATTTACATGCAAAACATTTTGCTGTGAGTATTTATTGAAAATGAGTTTGAGAAAAAAAGAAAAGGAGTTTTGTTTTATTAATTGTCAAAAGTATCATAATTCTTTACTTCATGCTAACGGAAGTGGATGTAGTGACTAATGGTTTAAGTATCATGACTTTACATTATGCTAACGGAAGTGGATGTAGTGAATAAAGGTTTAAGTATCATAGTTCGTTACTTTAAAGTTGGGGAAAGAATTTGTGTACCCTTTTTAAACAAAGAAATAAATCATTTACACCACAAACAACTCCACTTTGCAATCTGTATCCACCTCTCTCTCTTTCTCTACCTCCCGAAATCAATCAATCACTCACACCAAATTTCCAAAACAAGAAAAATGGAAGCTGTGGCTACTGAAGGTGTAAAATTTATCCTGGAGAAATTGTTTGAGGTAGCCTCTGAAGAATTCAAACTTGTGCGGGGTTTCAAGGAAGAATTTGTAAATCTAGGAACATACTTGGAATATATCAACGAAGTCTTGGAAGATGCTGAGAGGTGCGAAATCAACCAAAGAGCTGTTAAAAGATGGCTCAAGAAACTCGAACATGATGCATATGAGGCCTACTATGTTTTGGACGAGATCAAATATGAAGATTTGCGACGTACAATCCAGATCCAGGACAAGATTAAGCCAAGGGGGTGCTTAAACATTCCTTGCTACACTGCTTCCAATTTGGCATTTCAATGGAAGATGGCTCACAAAATCAAGGACATAAATGCCAACTTCAAAAGGATAAACTACGTAGCTGATAGCCTTGGCCTCAACAGAGTTAAAGATCATCCTCTTGCAAAGCCTCTGATCATAGAAACTACCAGCTTCGATGTTGATCCAATTGTCATTGGAAGAGACATTGATGAATCAAAAATTCTGAAGACGATAACCAGCTCGATCAATAATGTCCTTTCAGTCCTTCCCATAGTCGGAATGGGAGGGCTTGGCAAGACGACTTTAGCACGCAAGATCTATAATCACCATCGTACAGAAACCCATTTCGACAAAAGGATTTGGATTTGTGTATCGGAAAATTTTGATGACCAGCTGACGCTTTTCAAAAAGATCCTGGAATTATTATTGGGCAAAGTTTATAGCGGAGGTAGCAAGCAAGCTGTTGTTGAAAAGATTGCAGAGGAATTAAAAAACAAAAGATACTTACTTGTCCTCGATGATTTATGGAATGACAAAGAAGATGACTGGAATGCTTTCAAAAATACTCTGGTGGGAGCTAGCTCCAACTCCAACAAAGGAAATTTCATCATCGTCACCACACGTGAAGAAAGGGTGGCATCGATTGCGAACACTTGCAATCGTCCATGTAGATTGAGGTCATTAACAGATGATGAATGCTGGCGCATAATCAGAGCAATGTCATTTCAAGGCAAAGAAGTACCAAAAGAATTTGAGAATACTGGGAAGGAGATTGCTCGCAAATGTAGAGGTTTACCTCTAGCAGCAAATGTGATTGGAAGAGTTTTGCAAGGAAAGGAAATAGAAGAGTGGGATTCAGTTCTAGAGTCTGAGCTTTCAAATCTTGAAGAGGGTGATAAGGGTGTGTTGCAAGTCTTAAAGGTAAGCTATGATCGCTTACCTTCTTCATCACTGAAAAAATGTTTTGCCTATTGTTCACTATTTGTCAAGGATTCGGTCATGGATAGAAAAGACCTAATCCAGCTCTGGATGGCAGAAGGGTTTCTCCCCAAAATTCAAAAAAGTGAGATGGAGACTACAGGCAATAAATTTTTTAATATTTTGTTGCAAAACTACTTCTTCCAAGAGCCCAATAAGGACCGGTATGGCAATATCATAAGCTGCAAGATGCACGATCTTGTCCACGATCTTGCATGTTTAGTTTCGAAATCAGAAAGTTTCATGAATATGGAGGGTCGCACTGCTGATGACATTCGTCAAGTTAGACACCTTGCACTAGAATCAATTGGAGAGGAAACACGCCAGGACATAAAAGAGAGAGGAAGTTATCTCCGCACATTGTTCTTGAGAAGCAGAGTAACAGATGAAATTTTGCCGCACTTCAAGCATTTGAATTCTCTAAAGCTATGTGATGCAAATATTAAAGAATTGCCAACATCAATTGGCACGTTGAAACATTTGAGATATCTTGATGTGTCCAACAATGATCTCACTACTCTGCCAGAATCTGTTTGCAAGCTCTACAATTTGCAAACCTTGAGGAGCTACAGACTTCAAAGGCTTCCTAGAGATCTGCAATTCTTGATTCGTTTAAGGCATCTCTGTTTTTGTTATGATGGATTTGATTTCGAGATGCCACCTAAAATCGGAAGTTTATCTTGCCTTCAAACATTACCATTATTTATTGCGAGTGACAAGGAAGGTTGTCGAATCGATGAGCTTGGAAAGTTGAAGAATTTAAAGGGCAAACTAGAAATACGGAATCTGGAATTGGTGAGCGGCAAAACAGAAGCTGAGCATGCAGATATGGCCGGAAAGCTAGACATTTATGAGTTTTACTTTCATTGGAGAGAGTCAACGGATTCCACAGAAAGTAACATCGATGATGAGAGTGTACTTGAAGGGCTGCAACCTCATGAAAAGCTAAAAAGACTAGCAATTGAAGGATTCCGAGGTAAAAAGTTTCCATTTTGGACTAGAAATATGAGAATATATAAAGGCATTGGTGGCCGTCCGGTGATATTTGATAAATTGATCAAGATCGAAATTAAAAAATGTTCCAAATGCGAAGAAATCCCAATGCTCGGCCACCTACCACTCCTCAAGGATCTATTGCTCACATTTATGAGTAGCATAACATCTATAAGACCATCATTCTATGGAGAGAGTGATTGCAGCTCAACTAGCAGCAACGATGGCCAAGAGACAAGAGTATCATTCCCGTCACTTAAAAGTCTTTCAATATGGGCAATGCCGAACCTAACAGAGTGGGAAGAAGCACGAACGAGTGGAATGCAGGTATTTCCTTGCCTTGAATATTTGCAAATATATGGTTGTGAGAAGTTGGCTCATGTTCCCCAATTGAGGGGAAGCGGAGCTTCTCTTAAAGTGCTGCAAATTTCGAATTGTTCTGAATTGAGAGAATTACCCTATGACCTAGGCAACCTCCACTCTCTTGAGAAATTGGAAATATCTTTTTGTAATAATCTGCAGTCAATTTCGTATCAAAATGGACAAGAAGGTCTCCATTCTCTTCAGAGCTTGGAAATTTGTTATTGCCATGAGTTGAGCAACCTGCCAAATGAAATGCTAGAGTGTAGTAAGTCTCTACAGACTCTAGAGGTGGAGGAATGCCCTAATCTCACTTCACTTCCTGAAATGAGTGGGATGGGATCTCTACAGTCTATAACTGTGCGTGGATGTAGTAATCTCACTTCATTTCCTGAAATGAGTGGGATAGAATCCCTACAGAAACTAACGGTAAGTAGATGCGATAATCTCACTTCATTTCCTAAATTGAGTGGGATAGGATGCCTTAACAGCTTAATAGAATTGAGGATTGGAGGAATCTTATATGGTCAGGAAGATTGTGTCTCTCTACCATATCAACTTCAACATCTCACTTCCCTAAAAAAATTGACAATATATGATTTTGGAATGGAAGCATTGCCCGATTGGTTTGGGAATTTGTCATCTCTTGAAGAATTAGAACTATTGAGGTGTGAAAAGCTTAGACAACTGCCCTCTAAAGAAGCTATGCAACGACTCACCAAATTAACAAAATTAAATATTTGGGAATGTCCATTGTTGGAAGAGAGATGCAGGGTAGAAAGCGGTTCTGATTCTGAGTTGTCAAAAATTATTCATATTGCTGGACCATATGAATATGGGTAAGTTTGGTTTTACTATACGTATATTTAAAGTTTGAATATTGACTTTACTTTTCATTAATTTTGGTTAGTGTATGTTCTAAATAATGTTACAGGGTGGGTTTAATTAATTTTTGTTACTAATAGATAAAGAGTCTGCATGAGGTTGTCCTATAATTTTGTCAAACAACAAAGCTTTCTCGGTTAAATGATTACCATAAGTATTTGGTTAAATGACTTTATTTTCCAATTAATTATATTATCTATTTTTTTAAAAAACTTTTAGGTTAGTTAGTGTGATAAAATATTTACTGTTATTAATTGCTTCAAGTGACTTATGGATTTTGCATAAATTTTATTAGGGATATCGAGGAGATCATGTAACCAACACCAACTTTATACTAATTCATGTCGCATCAATTCCTAATTCTATTTGGATCTTCGTTAACTTTACTCTGGTAAGTATTCTTATCATTACATAAATATTAGCATGATTTGAACTATCTTTGGAGTATACAATAAGAAAGAAAGGTAAGATAAAAATAAACGATATATAATATCATTGTACACTTCAAGTTAATTATTTTAGGTATTAGATTTGTCACATATTCGAGATGAAACTATGTGATTTGTCCAATTTAGATCAAAGGGTTAAACTATCTTTAGAAACTTGGAGTACGTATATTGTAAATTAATTAAAAGGAAAATGAACTCTAAAAAGGGTTTCAATGATTGCAGCAACACAAACTAATTTTTTTATTTTTTAATTATTGGTGAAGTTATGCAGGTGGAACATGAGTATTGATTTGTCAAGTTTTAAAGTTTGAGAACGTGATTTGCCTTTGAGAGATTGAGCAAGATGAAAATTCGACCAAAGAATATCTTGAATTAATGAGCACGATTTGTTGTTGTATTGGCCGATACATTTTTCGATATGTGCCATGTGCATGATAGATTTTTGGCATTAGGAAAAATCTTTTCAATTGTCTGAATAAGAGCAAGTTTACTATCCATCACAATGACATGCAGCAATACATCATGATTCATTAAGGTTTTCAACTTTTCCATTCCCCAACTATAATTTGCTTCCCGTTCAGCTTCCATGAACACGAAAGCAACAGAAAATGTCATTTGGGTTGAAGTAACCCCAACGATTTCAAAAAGAGGGCGTCCATAACTGTTGATTAGAATGCTTTAAAAGGCATGTAAGATAATTTTAAGCACGCATGAAAATGCATGTAAGATAATTAATCTCAATAAGATATTGATTAGAATGCAATAAACAGAAGTAGTGGGATAAAAAATTACAATGCCGATTAGATCAACAATTTTTAGATCTGATTATATAAATACATAAAAAAATACTTGGATTAATTGAAGCAATGGCCATTTACTAATAAAAAATCCAACATAATCAATAAAAATCCACAAGACAAAACTAAATCTTTCGCTGAAATTAGATAGAAATGAAGCAATGCCACATGGTGACATTAAATTAACACACGAAATGGTATTAGATCCAACATTATTTACAAAAAAACTCATATCATAAAAGTAAATATTACGCTCAAATTAAATGAAAATGAAAAGGGATCATTTGATCACTTACATTTTTTTTAATAATTTAGATCAAAATCCACCAAGCACACCAAAAATTCCTTACCTGTTGGTTTTGTAAGTGCAGTCCATTATAAGCACGCATGAAAAGACATGTAAGAAATCGACGAAGCTGGATGTGCAAAGAAAAGATCTCTAACTTCATCCGTTCTTTCATAAGACCTATGCCACTCGATATAATTGTGTTCTTTTAACTTGCTCATTAACTGTTGCATTCTCGCATTCTCAATCAATTTATGCCTTGCATGTGCATTGTAAATAGTCCTCATTGTGCTAACATTATTGGGATCCCATTCTTTCAAAGTCACTAATATGTTCCTAGGTTTTACCAAACTTTTTGACATATCTATTAAAATTTGCTCCTCTTCATTAGTTAATCTTTGTACATAAGGAAGTCATTTTAAATGTTGTGCCGCTAGATGATTATGTAGTCCACATAATACCTTTAACATCCAATCGTTCTTAGTCGACAACTTTACACCATTTAGATCAAATGAGCATTCACACTTATGTGTGTGAATATATTTCAGCTATTGACTCATTTTTCATTTATTTTGGTTAGTTACAATGTGTGTTTAATTAATTACTGGTACTAGTAAATTAAGAGTCTATCGAGATTGTCTTGTGATTCTGTGGCACAAAGATTTTTCAGTTAAATGTTGTATGTATCATTAAGTTAAATGACATTATTTTTCATTGATTCTATTTATTAATTATCTTTTTTTTTTTCATTCAGGTTAGTATGATTAAATAATTACTATTATAAATTTCTTCAAAAAGATTATGTATTTAGCATAAATTTATTGTTAGATGAAGAAGATCATCCACCCTACAAGAATGTGAGTCGATACTCATTCGTTGCCCTACCAATTCCTAATTGTGTTTGAATCTTGTTCAACTTTACTTTCATAAGTATTGTATTATTATCATGACAAAAACATTATCATGATTTGAACTATTATTAATATCTTGGAGCATACAAAAAGGAGGATAAGATCAACATTGCACACTTCAACTTAGTTAAGGCTTAACTAGACCAAATATTAGATTTGTCAAATGTTAGAGGAGAAAGAAAGCGCCTATGTAACTTGGGAGTATTTGATTTGTCCAGTTTAGAAAAAATGGCCAAACTATCTTTCAAATCTTTGAGTATGTATGGTATAAATTAATTAGGAGAAAAATCAATTTTCAATAATTGTAGCAACACAAACTAATTTATTTATTTTCTTGTGAAATTTTACTGGCTCGACGTGGGTATCAATTTGTCAAATATGAAAGATAAAGGATGTTACTTGCCTTTGAGATTTAGTGGAAATTGAGCCGAATAAAACTTTAACCAAACAAGAAAACTCTTGAAGTTGCTAATTATTTAATTTTTGAAAAGGTCCTTGTGTTACACTCAATTAGCTATAGTCAAAGTCAAGAAAATATTGGGTCAAGTCAAAGTCAAAGAGAACATAAATGAAGTAAATGATTATATGGGCTAATTTGTGAAAATAAGAACAAATAGGTAAGTTTTAAATTATATGGAAACATAAGGGTTTAATTGCAAACTATGGCAAAGTCGAGGGTCTAATTATTAATGATTTCATTGTATTCAATTGTTAAATTGAGATAAGACCCATTTCCTTTTAGAGAGACAGAAGAATCGAGAAACAGAGGAGAGAGAGCTGGGGAGGGAACGAAACAGGAAGAAAAAAAAAGGAAGAAAAGAAAAAGAAAGAGAAAAGAAGAGCGAGAGAGAGAGAGAGAGAGAGGATACAGTGAGAAAGATCACTAAGAGAATTAAAATTTAAAGAAGAATCAGAGAAGAGATCAAAAACAAGAAGAATAATTCTATTAGTGGGCTTACATTTTATTGCGATTTTAAAAGTTATATGTATGGTTTGTAATAATACTATGATTAGACTCAATATGTTAGTGATCACTTGGGCCGATGTACACTTTACGGGCTTTATTATTATAATGTGGTAAATTTAAGTGTGGGCCGAAATTATGTAAACCATAATTAAGGTTAGAGTCGGTAATGGGCCGACTGTATGATTTCCTATATAATGGCTAGATCTCCTCTCCTCTCCGAATTGTATTGACTTGCCCCATTGATGGTCGATTATTTTGAGAAACAAGGAGAGGAAGATCTAGCTGGTAATATTCATACAAAACAATGTCTTCTGCAAGTATGAATTTCGAACTATCATTTAATCTATGTGATTCTTATTCTTAACATGATTATTACAAAATAATCGATATCGGAGCTGCATCCTAAGATTAGAATCCTTAATAAAATAGCTTAATTTTTCAATTCATATCTTGAATTATAAAATGGATTAAAATAGCGCACACCAAATTTCTGCAGCCCACTTCCACGTGAATATTGAAATTAATTTAACTTTCCAATGCTCCATAATTTAACTTTCCAATGCACCATAAATTCACTTTCCAATGCTCCTGTAATTCCATTTTTGGGTTTCTGTTCCTATGAATAGATTTTTATTTGCCTTGGTTTGTGGATGAATTACCTATGCATTTACACCACAAAATAATCAGAAGCCAGGCTACTGTCTCCCCCTCTATCGCGTATACCGTCTGCCTGTGCGTGTGGATGGAATTCAAACTCGTAGCAAAAATTCGTTTTCCACATTAACGTGTTTTGTCGTGATTGAAGAATATAAAACCTGTTTTTTTTTTAATTAATCTGGAGCTTCTTCTCCCTCTCTTGTCGATCTCTGGTTATATATTGGGAATAATCGTCCCAAATCACTCCACAACAATACAGTAAAGTAAATGCAGAAAGAAAATAAAACGTCAAAATGTTCAACCAGTTCGGCAATGCCTAATCTGAGGGGCTCAGAGGTAATCAAGCCCGTCACTAGCAACAAACCACACAAGAGAGAGTTTACAGAGTTCCAGTTCACCAATCAGATTGCACCCCACTAAGTCACGATCATGGATTCACAAGAATCTCCCAAGTGCCCGACACCTAATCTAGCCAATGACCTAGACAAGATAATACTCTGTTCTTATAATCTGACCACCACTACATAGAGGAAACCGGCCAGAAACAGCAAGAGATACACGCCAGAAATAGTAGACACTCGGCTAGAAATAGTAGCGCACACACGGCCAGAAACCGCAAGCCTACACACGGCCACAACAAAGTACCAAACCACCAGCCTCAACTACCGACTAGAAGGGTTAAAGAATCGCCTTCTACGGTCGGCCAAGAACTCCGGCTAACACCAAGTGAATGTCAACCTGACAAACCGGTTGCACAATCAACACTATAAGCTAGAGTTCAACAAGAATCCAACAAGATGATGGAGATAATAAGGCCAAAGTATGATTTCTCTTGTAGAAGAGAAATCGCCTCAAGAGCTCCCAAAACGAGAGAGAAAAATAGAAGCCAAGAATGAATCTGTTGTCTGCCAAAGTGCGGAGCCGGCCAAGTCTAGTGATCAGTGAAAAGGGGATCTAATTTACAGTCATTGATTTAAATTAATGGCCAGAAATTGCCCAAGAGAAAACCACAATCCGGGTATCAAGGAAATGACCAATTTTCAGTCAACTTAAGTGAATTAATTGGGCCGCACTCCAGCAACTTTTATAATGGGTTTTGTGGGCCACAATTTACAATTAAGGCCTAGAATTTAAGTTTTAAGTAATTTTGAATATGATTTTAGAGGAAATTACATAGAACCAGCTACTTAAACTATCAAATTCAAAATTCAGGTTTAAAACTTATTTAATAAAATATCAGGTATCAAAAATTCAGGTTTAAAACCCTAAATTCTCATTTTCATCTTCCCACTCCCCCCGCTTTCTCTCCTCACTTTCTCTCTCTAGAAGGATTCTCTAGCTTCTCTACCGGCGCCGGGAAATCTGAACGCCGCTCGACTCGCCTCGCAGCAACAAGCGTGGTGCCGGTTCAGATGTGAGATCGGCGTCGCTGCAAGAAGAATGGCGGTGGTTGCAAGGGGCGCGGCGGTGACCTCTTCCCAGGAACACCGCTGCTGCGCGAAGATATGCCGAAAGAAGACGCCGCCGGAGATACGTCTTGCTCGGATTTTTGCGAGCCACAGCTCAGTGCAACGCCTTTGTGGTGGCGTCATGAGCGATGACCTCTCTGTGAAAGAGGTGTTGTTTGATTGGGTCTTTGATTGGGTTAAAGAGGTGTTGTTTTGTGATGACCTCTCTGTGAATGGCGTCGCCCCGCGGTGGCACCGTCTTCTCAGCTGCAACCAGAGCATTACGCTGGCAACATCTTCTAGCTGTAACCGGAGCATTGGTGGTTCATTGATGGTGTTTTTGTGTGTGGTGGTGTTTTTGCGGTTGTCGGTGGTGCGCTGTTGGTGTGGTGCGGCGGTGGCGACGGTGGTTGTGGTGGTGCAAGGTGGCGGTTTGTGTTGATTACCAATGTGTGTGTGTGCATTTTTTTTTGTTGGCGGTGGTGTGCAGTGCAGGTGATGGCGTGGTAGTTGATGAAGGTATGATGTGGTGGTGCACTGTTGGGGGTCGTGGTGATGCTGGTGGTGGCGTCAGTGGCGAGATGGTGGTTGGCGGTTTGTGTGGTGGTGTGGTGCAGTCGGTTGTGTTGTGGTAGTCTTTTTTTTCCCCGCGGTGGTTGTAGGGGTGTTGTGGCGGATTGTGACCAACTATTTGGCTGTGGTGGTGGTTGAATTTGGCGGTGGTTTGGGGATGTTTTTGGTGGTTTTGTTGGTGGTGTGGTGCATGTGGCGATGGTGGTGCAGTGTTGGTGAGGTTGTGGGTTGGGTTATTGGAGGTGGTGGTAGGTGGCGGTGGCAATCGTGGTGGCATTTGGCGGCGGTGTGGTGATGGTGGTATTTTTTGGTGTTTATCGAACTCTGCAGTGGTGTTTTCTGGTCTGGTGTGGTGGGGTGGGGTGGGGTGGGGTGGGGTCTGTGACCATAGACTTAAAAAATAATTTGTGACCAATAAATTAGAAAATATGTAACCAATAGATAAACTGTGACCAATAATTTTTTTAAATTTGTGACCAATGAAGTTAAATGTGACCTTTAAAAATTTTGATTTGTGACCAAATATTGAATTGGGATTGGGGTCGGAGTTTGGTGAATGTAACTAACTATTAAACTGTGACCATAAAATTCGATAATATGTGACTAAAAAAATAATCCGTGACCAATAAATTTGAAAATATGTGACCAATCAATAAACTGTGACTTATAAAATTGTTATTTTGTGACTTCGACATAATCCGTGACTTATAAAAATTTTGATTTGTGATTTCGAAATAATTTGTGACCTATAAATTTTTAAATTTGTGACTTCAAAATAATCTGTGACCTATAATTATGTAACCGTGACCATTAATTATATAATTTTGACTTTATTATAATTAATTAATAAAATATTTTTAATTAAAAAATAAAAACCTGATTTTTGCATTTAGGCAACTTGAAACATGCTAATTGAAGTGTGCATGGTTAATACCTTAATTTTGAATCTTCCCATGATTTTAAATAGATTTGACCCATATTTAATTTTGACCCAATTGAAATTATATTAAAATTAACGACTCAATAATTTTTGTTGAAATATTTAAATGTCGTTATTATTTACCCACTTGAATTTCACTTGAATATATTGAAATTCAATTGTCAATTTCATATCTCTCAATCGCGCATGAATTTTATTTTTTCATCAATTGATAATTATGATTTGTTGCGTAATTATGATTTTGTGATTGAATTCTTCATGGACTTTGATACGATCCTTATTTTCTCACATAGAGAAATATTTTGAAATAAAAACGGGCGGTAGCTGTCAAAGTGGCACACTCATTATTATTTATTCGGTTTTCTCTATTAAAAAATAATAATAATAAATTAAATTAAATTAAAAGGCGTCAGCGTCTCATTTTGAATTATTGCATATAGTATCTTGCCCAAAGGTATTATTATATGCGATGTTTTGAAAATTGGCATAAGACAGTTAACGATTTTATTTTGATTTAGAAATCTCCTTCTACCCAAAGGTGTTGATATTTCGAAAATCAATGTGTTTTGTTAATATACTTCTTGATGTCTTTCAAGGGTACCTTACAACATGTTGTATTGTTAGCCCAAAGGTGACTTTATAACGATGCACCTAGGCTCTTACCGTAATGAGGTTAATGTGGTTTTGACTTTAATTATGGATTATCTAATTAATTGCCCATGTTAATTAGATGAATGTGTTATCATTCATTGATTGCATGCATTATGTTTGGATGACATTAAATATGGTTTTTATGTTTCCACAGTTTTAATTGCCTCATCTCTTACAAATCAACTGTATGTTATTGAAACCTTGACTGAAAATAATTATGTGAGATGGAAACGAGACGTGAAAATAACACTTGATCTTTTGGGTTTGAACTTTGCGATGGAGAAACAACTTGTGAAACCCACGGATAAGAACACCCCTGAATATGTGGCCGAGTATAAAAGTAGGAAAGGGCCAACAAACTTTGCCTGAAAATTATTAAACGCTCTATATCCGATTCCATCATGGGCGCTATCACAGACAATAAAAATGCCAAAGGTTTTATGGATGCCATAGGAGAGATTTGTTGAGTCTGATAAAGCTGAAACTGGAGATCTGATGGATAAGCTGATGAATATGAGGTATGATGGTACAGGTGGAGTTAGGGAACACGTTATGAAGATGATAAGTATATCATCTAAATTGAAGGCTCTTGACATTCCCATTGCGGAACCCTTCATGGTCTATCATATTTTAAATAGCCTTCCTACCCAGTTCAATCAGTTTAAGGTTGCTTACAATGCTCAGCGGGATAAATGACTTAAATGACCTTATTGCAGTATGTGCTCAGGAGGAGTATAGGATGCGGCGTGAGACTGTTGAAACCGTGCAATTGGCCTTTCAACCATCACAGAACAATGAGTCTTCTCATAACCATAAGCCTAAGTTTCGTAAGGGCAATAAGTTGAACCGAAATCCGAAGAATAAAAGTTTTGGGGCTTAGACTTTTGGTGGTCCCAAAGGTGCTATTAAGAAAACTGATCAATGCAAGTTCTGAAAAAAGAAGGGCCACTGGCAGAAAGATTGTTTTAAGTTTAAGTCTTGGTTAAAGAAGAAAAAGGGTTCTGTAGGTATCTCTTTGGCCTTAGTTTGTTTTGAGTCTTCTTTTGTTGATGTGTCTTTGAATTCTTGGTGGTTAGACTCTGGAGCTAGTATTCATATTGCGAATTCCTTGCAGAGGTTCACAAGCAAACGGAGGCCAAGTGAGAATGAAGTGAGCTTGTGCGTTGGAAATGGAGCTCAAGTGAAGATTGAATTCATAGGAGTAGTGAAATTAACTTTAGAGTTTGGTTTCTCTCTTGTTTTAGAGAATACAGTTTTTGTACCAACAATGAGACGAAATTTAATTTCTATATCGAAATTTGATGCTTTTGGTTTTTCCTTTAAATTTGGTAATGGAATGGTTGAATTGTTTTATGACTCTCGTTTGATTGGAAATGGTGTTTTATGTGATGGTTTATATAAATTGTCTTTGACTCCTTTTGGTGAAGTTTCTTGTGTTACAAATGTGTCAAAGAAAAGGGTTCTAATTCGTGAGTCATCCTCTATGTTGTGGCATAAGCGATTGGGTCACATTTCAAAGGAAATGATGGAGAGATTGGTAAAAGTTGAGATACTTCCCTCTCTAGACTTCTGTGATTTTGATATTTGTGTGGATTGTATAAAAGGAAAGCTGACTAAGTCTACAAGGAAAGGTTCCAGTAGGAGCAATGATATTTTGGACTTGATACATACTGATATTAGTGCACCTTTACCTTCTACCATATGTGGGAACAAATATTTCATAATTTTTATTGATGATTTCTCACGATAAAGATATATTTACCTGATTAATGATAAATCTCACGCACTTGAGAAATTCTAAGTTTTCAAAATGGAAGTAGAGAAACAGTGTGGAAAAAGTATCAAAGTTGTAAGATCTGATCGTGGTGGTGAGTATTATGGCAAGTATGACGAGTCTGGTCAAAACATAGGTGATTTTGCAAAGTTTTTACAAAGTTGTGGGATAGTGCCTCAATACACCATGCCAGGGACACCTGAGCAGAATGACATTTTTGAAAGATGTAATCAAACTCTGAAAGATATGGTCAGGAGCATGATGAGTAGGAAAAATTTGCCAGAATATCTATGGGTGAAGACTTGAAAACTGCAATGTACATTTTGAACAGAGTTCCAAGTAAAGCCGTTGTAAAGACACCTTTTGAATCACGGACAAGACGTAAGCCATGTTTGGCTCATTTCAAAGTTTGGGGATGCCCAGCTGAGGTTAGGATTTATAATCATTTTGAGAAGAAATTAGACCTGAAATCCACTCCTGGTTATTTTATTGGGTACCCAGACAAATCAAAGGGATATAAACTCTACTGTCCAAATCGTGGTACTAGAGTTGTTGAGTCAACCACTGCTAAATTTTTGGAGAACGATTTTGGTGATAGTACGAGTTCTACGTTGAAGGAAATCCTTGTTGAACCGAGTCCAGTTATTGTTCCAGTCCCTGTTGTACAAGAAAGAGTTATATCTCAGCCAGTTAAAGTTGTTAATGAAGAACCTGGGCACCAAAAGGAACTTCAGGTTCCTCCACTAACAACGGTTGAGTCAATTTCTGAGCCACAAGTTAGAATATCACAAAGGGAAAGGAGATCTGCATTACCCAGTGATTATATTACATATTTGTTGGAAAGTGATTTTAACATTGGCAATGTTGTTTATCCTGTTACTTATAAGCAAGCATTGACAAGTACCTAGTCAGATAAATGGATAAATGCTATGGAAGATGAAATGAATTCCATGGAACAAAATAAAGTTTGGAAACTTGTTGAACTTCCTCCGGATGCTAAAGCTATAGATAACAAATGGGTCTTCAAAAGTAAATTGGATTCGAAAGGAAATGTTGAACGAAAGAAGGTGAGGTTGGTTGCAAAAGGGTTCACTCAGCGAGAGAGCATTGACTATAATGAAACATTCTCACCTGTTTCGTCCAAAAATTCTTTTCGAATTATCATGGCACTTGTGACACACTGTAATTTGGAGCTTCATCAGATGGATGTAAAGACTGCTTTTTTGAATGGAGATCTTTCTGAAAGGGTTTACATGAGACAACCTGAAGGTTTTGTTGTGAAGGGAAAAGAAAATTCGGTGTGTAAGTTGAACAAATCTTTATATGGTCTCAAGCAAGCATCACGACAGTGATATTTGAAATTTGACGAGATTGTGACTTCTCTTGGTTTTGTTGAAAATATAGTTGATCAAGCATTTATCTCAAAACCAGTGGGAGAAAATTTATTTTTCTCGTCCTATATAAATGTTATCTGCTAATTTTGAGATGAAAGATCTTGGAGAAGCTCCTTATGTGCTCAGCATTGAAATATATCGTGATAGAAATCGTGGCCTGTTGGGACTTTCTCAGAAGGCTTATATACGACGTGTTCTAGAAAGGTTCAATATGAAAAACTATGCACTTGGTGATGTACCTATCATAATAGGGGATAAGTTTAACAAAATTCACTGTCCAAGGAATGAGCTTGAAAGAGAATCTATGAAGACGGTACCGTATGCTAGTGCTGTGGGAAGTTTAATATATGCTCAAGTTTTCACTAGACCGGATATAGCCTTTGCAGTCGGTGTTCTAAGTAGGTTTCAATCAAATCCAGGTCAGGAGCATTGGAAAGTAGCTAAGAAAGTTATGAGATACTTAAAGAAAACTGAAAGTTATATGCTTACCTTCCAGCGTTCAAATCACCTTGAGGTGGTAGGCTACTCAGATTCTGATTTTGCTGGGTGTCAAGATGATTTGAAATCAACATCAGGTTATATTTTCATGTTAGCTGGTGGTGCTATCTCTTGGAAAAGTGTTAAACAGACTCTAGTTGCATCATCTACTATGCAGGCTGAATTTGTGGCATGTTATGGGGCTACAATCCAAGCCGTTTGGTTAAGAAACTTCATTTCTGGATTGAAAGTTATTGATTCCATCTCGAGACCAATCACTATTTATTGTGATAACAGCGCAGCATTATTCTTTTCAAGAAATAATAAAAGTTCTGGAGGGTTAAAGCATATTGACATCAAATATTTGGTGATTAGAGATAGAGTCAAGGAAGGACAGACGAAAATAGAGCATATCAATACTGAGGCAATGATTGCAGATCCTTTGACTAAGGGACTCGCTCCGAAAGTTTTTAAAATACATGTTACTAATATGGGTATTGTGGAAACTTTTGATATTTTTGGTTAGTGGGAATTATTTATGTAAAGAACTACGTTTTGACTTGATCCCTTCACGGGGTACATAGGCAACCCATATGTTTTTCGGGTACAACCCCTTCTAATAATAAAATATATATTCTCCTATCCATGAATTATTTTGAGCATGCATTTGACTTATGTCTTTTATTATGATATCATTATGATCTCGAGATATACTGAATTAAGACATAAGATGGGTCTCCTTTAGAGACATATGACTTCATTTTGATTAGAAGTATTTATAAGGATCAATATGAATTCGCACAGTTTTTTATCACATTTGGTGCTAAGTTCATACCACATACTACCACATTGGTTGGAGGATGGGGATCCATGTCGATAAGGATGTTGACATTTGTAACTGTGGAATGATCTTATATCGTTTAATTGGTGTAATGACTTCCATGTTCGGTGTTAATATTCTTGTTGGACCGGATCATGTTCTATAAAGTGTTACTATTACAGCTATATTTGTGTGGCCACCTATGTAGTTTGACCCGGAGGTTGAAAATTTTGTTCTATAGTAATCAAATGTTTGCCCAAGTGGGATAATGTTAGAATAATTCTATTATGTGGGCTTCCATTTGATTGCGATTTTACGGGTTAGATGTATGGTTTGCAATAATACTATGATTAGTCTCAATATGTTAGTGATCATTTGGGTCGATGTACACCTTACGGGCTTTATTATTATAATGTGGTAAATTTAAGTATGTGGGCCGAAATTATGTGAACCCTAATCAGGGTTGGAGTCGATAATAGGCCGACTGTATGATTTTTTATATAATGGCTAAGTTCCCTCTCCTCTCTAGATTGTATTGGCTTGCCCCGTTGACAGTCGATTATTTTGAGGAGCAAGAAGAGGAAGATCTAGCTGGTAATATTCATACAAAACAATGTCTTCCGCATGTATGAATTTCGAACTATCATTTAATCTATGTGATTCTTATTCTTAGCATGATTACTATGAAATAATCAACAGGAATAGCAACAGATTTGTACTTTCATTTCTTTCGGCAAAACAGAAGGTAAGGATTATTTTTGGTGCTTTTTCGTCTAAAAAAATTGGAGAATAGGAAACACAAGTTAAGAAGAGGTGAACAGGAAAAAAAAAAAGAAGAGAAAAACTAGAGGAAGCAAGATGTAAAGTTTTAGTTCTAATTTGAATGGAAAGAGGAACTGAAAAACCGAAGAGTACAACAAAAAAAATAAAAAATGAAATATTGGCAAATGGGTTTACAAGTGGGCTGTAGTTAGAACTAGAAATTAAGAGGTGTTAGCAAGAAAAATAAGTAAATAAATGGAATAGTTTTTGTAAACATACTTAGACAAAAGGAGAAGAAATACTGAACAATAATGAAAATGAGTGAGATGGATGTTAGTTTATTGAAAGAGAATGGAACAGATTCTAATTTGTCTATAAAATATAAAAGGGAAAGAAGGGGAAACAGATAGGAAAATGATGACTGTTAAATAAGGAGAAAAATGAGTAGGGAAATGATTGAAATAGTAAATTCAAGAAGCTTGGAAGGTAGTATGTAATTGTACAAGTGTAGTAGGAAATGAATGAATGGAGAAGAATATATTCCATAAATAAATTGGGGTCTGTAAGTAGAAACATGTTCTGCCATATGGAAATTAAAAAGGAAAAAAAAAGGAAAAAAAAAAAGGGATTGCAAAAGAAATGGGATTCTAGTTTGTATATATATTATTGGATTGGATTTGGAGACCTTCGTTTCTAATCTTGGTTGAAATGCATCTCAGGAACCGACATGAAGATTAGGACAGTCTATCACTTAAAGTAATTCATCATAAATAGTTATGTGAGTGAAAAAAACTTATATATTTTCAAATATTTATAAAGTACTTATATTATTATATTAAATGTGATCATGTGAATTATTTATTCTATTACATGATGATTAATATGGAAATGTTCTTTAACTATGGTATATGTGGAATTTAAAGATTGGATGTGGATTAATTGTGAATTGGAATGCGAGACGTATGTGATATTGAGATCGACCAGAAAAGTACCCATGATTATATTTTTTTTTCTAGTTCACTGAGGGGCCTTGACTGTATTCTATACTACACTGAGGGATCTTGGACCGGGGATGAAGGGGTCTTGACCGTGTATATATAATTCACCGAGGGGTCTTGGTCGTGTTCTAGAATTGATTATTAGAGGTCCTTGAGATCATCTTTCTTTCACGAAGAGGGCCAAAGGCCCGTGGCGAAAGAGCTTAGCCCGAGGGGCGGATCACAAGATTTCAGTCAGAGGGTACATTTCTGGTGGATTTCTAGTATAGTTGATGTGATGAGATGATGATATAGATATCAATTGATGATTATTTCGTGATTATGAGATGATATTTACAGTGTTATGAGAATGTCTCACTTTTTTGGATATAATTGTACAAGGTTATCCTATGAATTATTAAATGATATGGACTTGATTTTGATAAGTAGGTATAACTAATTTCAAAATTTCCACTCACTGAGTTCTCAACTCATATTTTCCCATAATTTTTCTTACAGGTAGCATTGATTCTTGATAGTTTGAAAAGCCTGATAATTTCTAAGTGATAGCCACATGACATATTGAGTTGTATGATAATTTTTTGCAGAGCACGCCATAATAATTTTGGGTCCATCGTATTGTATTTTTCATAAGCATTTTATTTTGACAAATGTTTTATAGTAACTCATATTCAGCCTTAATGATGGATCAGGTATCTAGTCAGTATCTATCATTGGGGTCCACTAGGGTGATTCGGGATGGGTCATGTCACCTTGACAGCTCATTATAATAGATATTCATAAGAAAACCCTATTACTCGACAACCCAACATATTCATAAGATGATTCTAGAGGAGGAAAGAAACATTGGTTTCCACATCCATCCAAGGCGCAAAATGTTAAATAAAGATCATGTATTACTTAGAATCATCTTGTAGTGCTCCGAGCAAAATCTTAAAAGGACATAACAATTAAGAAGCATTATCTTCATAATAAGAATTTGAAAAGGAACAGACACCCAATATATGTACAATTAAACAAGGCCTTCCAATTCAAATTGGGGAAGAAGTCATTGCAAAAAATATATGCTATCCCCTAGTAAATGCAGCAGCATATCTAAGGTCATCAAAAGCACACTTGCATGAAGTAATTTTAAAGTGAAACCAGCATGACCACAAAGGTAAAGAAGAACAAAAAAAAAAAAAAAACTGCAACCAAGTCTTAATTTGTAATGAAATGAGATCATCACAACTAGTTATCAGTATCAGTATGCTCAAATATAGGAAGAGGCAAAGCATCTTACCAGTGAACTTTACAAAAAAAAAAAAAAAAAACACACTCTTAGCGAGAAGACTCCAATGTGTTATAAGAAGTGTATTAGAAAATGAATGTCTAAACTATTATGCACCAACTTATTTACAGGAAATTCAAACACAATTGCAAGTTAACCATTAAGGTTGGCTCAACTTAATTATAAGGATAATGCTATATGTACGGATTTTTTTTTACCTAATTCTTTACCTACACTCACATAGGAGGTGGGGACCGCGTTTGGATTTTTTTATTCATGCGGGCCCCCGCATGCATGTGAGAGTAGGTAACCAATTCGATACAAATATCTTTATCCTAATTATAAAGCTAGAAAAGTTACAATAAGAGAAAGCACCTCCAATTAACAATGCTAAGACAACCAATGTGACCTTTTCTAGAAAGACCTATTTTCGTGGAACTCCATGCACATTACAGGGTTAATACTTAAAAATTATACTTTCTTCCAAAGTCACAATCGCCTATCTAACTAAAAGTTGAGCTATGGAGAATAATCCACGGACAACAGAGTAGTTTAGGAAAGTGTTTTATTTGATATTGTATACTTGATTTAATGCTGCGACTACTAGTTATATAGACGAACTGTTCAATTTCATGTTGTTTCTTTCTGACTTAAAGTAATGATACACTTTCTGTGTATTATTCCTTGATTAATAAAATATTTAATTACCTTTAAAAAAAACTATGGCAAAAAATGACTCCTGATCAACTCTAACAATATAGAATATAGAAGATTCGAGGAATAAGATTGCCCTTAATCAGTACCATTGGGAAATTCAATAGGTTACTATTGTAGGCCCAATATATGGTTATGAGCATGAAATTAGATAGTTTCCTGCAATAACATAGTTCAAGATCCCGATACAGGAGCAGCAAATAATGCACTTATAAAGTAGATATGCCACAATCATAAGAGCAAGTATCAGAACAAAGTGAGTTATTGATATCCAAAACCGAGAGACCTCATTGATTCCTAGTGTTCTTGAAGGATTATTTTTCAAGAATGATTGCCCAAGTTCAATACAAATTTTCAGGAAAGGAACCAAAAAAACAAATGCAAGTGCTTGCATATCCAACAAAAAAAATTTCAGGCAACAATCATTAACCACAATTTTTTTCCAGCATTTCTCACAGAAATAAATAAATAAAATAAAATAAAATGTGAGAACAAGTCAACATATCCATATATATAACAAAAAAAGTGATATGTTTTGAGAATTTCAATTTCAGAAGTATAACTACAATAACACTTGAGATACCTGCTTCAAGTAGAATCATCTTCTTCATTATTGCACAATGTAGTTGAAGCATTGCATTCGTGGCAAAAAAGAAAATTAGTCACTGCATTTTTCCACTGCATCTTTAGAATATATAAAACCAGGCAAAATAGTAAGATGAAGATAATAACTAGAGAAATGTGCAAGTGCTGAACCCTTAAAATACTATATAAGGCACATGACTTACAAATAAAACTATTTAAAAGAAAACTGGAGGCGCGAGTCAACATTGCAATATAAGCAAAAATCAATCGAAGGACCTAGAGTTGCCAAAGGAAGGAGAATGAAGTTCACATAGTTTATCAAACCTCGTGATGCTAAAAGGACGCAGAAAACATTAAAACAACATCATGCATAAACCTATTCCAGCCAACTTCAGACTAAACTCAGTCCAGTTCAACCAGGCACAAATATGAATACACATCAATGTATTTTTTCACCTACATAAGCAAAATCGAGTCTAAGATAAAGGTTGTAGAGTAAAACTTTGAATATATAGTACCAACTGGGACTAAAATGAAGGTTAATTATATTAATGCAAAAACCAATCAAATTGAACAAAGACTATGATTATCTATGTACACGACAACCTTTTCAAAAGATGCAACTTGGAATTGTTAATATGTTAAACTCGAAGAAATGGGCAGAAACATGTAAAAGGAATTCTTAAGTGCGTATACGTTTTTTTGTTCACAATGAGTGGACAAATTATTATGAGAACATACTTTCTTTTGATAAAAATTAAATTTAAATTAATAAATGTATTCTCCTCTAGGAGTTTAAACTTTTAGATAAGGTGATTCATATAGTATAAACAAAGGCCCTAAGTTTAAACTAAATTCCAGCTCTTTTTAAATTGTGCTCGTCTAAGGCTTCAAATGAAAAATTAATTCTGCATGCACATGAATGAGCATGTTGAATAAGTAAATATGTACACTTTCCAATGGCTTATGCTTTTAGATATATTGGTTCCACCTTTTTTGGGGATGGAAAGGGGGAAGGGGGTGGGGTATATTAATGACAAATTAATCGCACTTATAGTTGGGTATTATTCAAATGATAATTAATTGTCATTTTCTTCTCGCAATTTATAGAAAGGCACAATTGGGTATCAAGGTGTTTTAGGAGATGTGTAAGTCACAAGGCAAATCAACTACATAATTCAAAAGAATTTAAAAATGCAAAAATACTTCATTATAAAAACAAACTATATTAAAAATCCATAATATAAAATATTAACGAGATTATAAGTCTAATTTGCAAATAAACATAATATAAATAATAAATTTACAAACGAGTAACAAAATTGCAATATTATCTACTATTAGAAGTAGAAATAGCCTAAACAATTTTCATATCATCACTCTAAGAAGTACATGCATATACACAAGATATAAAACAAGAACGTAGACACCTCTTTTTTTTTAAAAAAGCATGAATACATCAATTCACAATCTATAAAATTATTACAGTTATATATTAAATGTAATGCCAGTTTTAGCTTTAATTTTTGCAAGTGTGATATAGGACAACTTTACTAGAAATCATATCTACTTCTATATATTTTATCTAATGCCGGTTTTAGCCTTAATTTTTGCAAGTGTGATGTAGGAAAACTTTACTAGAAATCATTTCTACTTCTACTAGTTTTAGGATTTAAGTATTATAGGTAATTCTTAATTCTCGTATTTATAGGATTCTATTAGTTTTGGTATTTAGTTGACATGGTTTCTTTCTACTTCTATTAGGAGTAGGTTATCGTTTTTCTTTATTTCTTTTTTGAATTTTTTTGGGTAGAAGATTCGTTTCTTTTACTTAGTCTGCTAGAATTAGGATATTATCTCTTCTTCCAATTTTATACAAGACAAGGGTTAGCTTGTTGTAATCACCAATCGTATTCATTATTCAATTTATTCTAGATAATGGTTTTTTTTAGCCTTTTCTTGTTTTTACAAGATTCCATTTTCGCCGATGCATTAAATTAGTATTTGAAGCGACATTTTTCCCTAAGCTAATGACCGCCTATGGTGATATTGACATGCTCTATTGCGATAATCAGAGGAGGATTAACAAATTACCAACCTCAGTCCAAAATCTGGAATGAAGGATGAGCATGGTTGATGATGCAGTTAATAAAAAATGCAGATTTTGACTACTATGAATGTTACTCGTTCAATGAGCACAAAAGATATCAACATGTGGCAAGAGATTTTTCTCGAGTCCCAGCGAAGTTCAAATGTTGTCCACCATGACTTACTACAATACAATGATTTTCATCGATTAAGCCATCACATGAATGATGATGGTTTTTCCAACATAATGATATATGTCCACCAAACCATCACATATGGCTTAACTTACTTCAATACGATATTCTAACTTTGGGCAACAATCTTCTTTGGCATAATAGTATGGTCTAATGCAATTGAATTTGACATAATAACAATCTTCTTCAAAGAAAAAAAACATAGCATTAATGAGCAACAATGTCTCATGGAGCAAGAACAAGTTATCAATGATTTCTCGAAAGCCTACAGGATAAATGATCTCAATTTGATACACAATAAGATTTTTAGAAAAAAACAATACACCACAAAGGAGGTATGCAAAATTCTAATTTTTATAGAAAAGTACTACAAAGATGAGGTTGTGAACGTAGTAGAGATGAACGGTTGTCACAGACTTCAGGAAAACCATGATACTGTAATGTAGATGCTACTTACACAGACAAATACAACAATTATTTCTTAGGTAGTACAATAAGAAGATTATTACATTGCCACCTAAGAAACAATTTGCCAATATCACTCTAAACAAAGAGCAAACAATTTACCCGACAGATGACACGACTGAAAAAGACATTCAAAATGACCAAGATATTACCAACCATGATACTGCAATAGAGGTAGAAAAGCATGTGCTAGTTGAAAACTAGAAACTTGTAGAAAGTTACATTTATTGTCCTATTTTTAGAAAGTGAACCAACAAAAGTTACTAGGGCATTTTTGAAGAAATGAGAGATTATAAAACCTAGAAAATGAAGCAGCAAGGGAACAAGAATCAATCTACCTTCCTCTCAGACACCACACCCACATCATATTTCATATGATTAGTAAACGATGAAAATCCTTGAGTTATTAACCTCCAAGGGTTTCTAAGGAAACGTCTCACAATTCATTTGGATCTCAACCATTATGGTCCCGACCCATACTTCCCCCTGACCACCCTACTTTTCATAAATAAGATTGTCCCTATTTCCCTTCCGTTCATGTTCCTAAGATTTTTGCTCTTAAACCATCTCTACTTTTACTTCATGTTATCAAACCCCAAGCTACTAACCACCTCCCTGTAAAAAGCCTCATATTTTTCCCAAAATGGCAACATTACTATTTTTCCCAAAGCCTCATGTTGAATTTAGTGCACAAGTATCACAATGAGCTATATATAAGTTTAATATCCTATTTTTAGTAACTCCACAAAAATCATACATGAGAAGATTAAGAGGCTTACCTTTAGAATTTCATTATAATGTTCCAAATTATCCATTCATTGGTGAAGAATTAACGCCAATATGTACCCAGCATGATCCCAGACCATATAAAATATGTAAATGTTAAAAGACTTCCTGGATGAAATGCTAGCTTTTAGGAATATGTGACAGGAACCCGACTCTAGAATCTATGGTAAGAATAGACGCCATAGCAACTTCAAGGCAATGACCCAAGGGATGCATCAAATTTTTAGAAATTAGCAACAGATAATCATTTTATAGGACATCATGTCTGGTCTTAGCATAAAGCATAATAAAATCTGAGCTCTCATGTGATTATCAAGTGATGTAATTGCCTTTGTTATCAGCACGTTGTGAGTGTTAGTCCTGAAAGATCATTCATTTGCAAACCTAAGAATGTGACATGATGAAGTCTTCCTTGAAGGCATAGTCATAGACTAGTGAGAAGATGGTACTGTAGGATATCTTGCATAAATATATGAAATTTGAGATTCCACCATGCAATTAATATTTTATTAGACTATAATCTCATTTTGGACTTAGCACCACTATGCATGGATGTTCGAGGGACAATTCAACTAGTAGAAAACAAGCCACATAAGAGACGCCATGCTATCTAATTTCATTTATTCTATGTAATGTTCTCAAAACCGCCCCCATTACTACACTGCTACACCTATCAGATATTATTCACTCAATCATAGCACCTTATCAGGGAGGTTTTCTTATATATTCTGTTTTAAATGGTTAGAAATACACTCAATCATGAAGACTGAAATTTGATTTTCTTGTTACTTTCAGAGTCTACAACCATTCAGGTTGAAGCCAAGAAGCAATTTCACTTTTATAAAGCTTTAGTTTTCCTCTTGTTATGGTTGAATGTTGTCAAGTTTATTGGTTAGTTATTCACATTTCTTCTCCCATGTATGGGGGAAAAATACACTGATTTCTAATACATTAGCTACCAAAATAAGGGAATTGTGGGAAAACAGAGCATAAGGCATATCACACAAAGAAAGTGGGCTATGAGCACACACCATATTCTTTGAATAGGGTTGGAAGCAAGTTCTTGATGCACTTGTCATCCGCCTGACAAAAATGCCATAAAGATCTTAATAAGGGAGCAAAATCTTAGGAAAAGAACTCTTATTCAGATATTGAAATAGAAGACTAAGTTAAAAACACATTGTTGTTTCATGAGCACGATATATTTTGAGTTCAAGAATATTGATGAAAAATAATGCCTAATGAATGAAGATCTTTAACTTGACCGACTAAGATGCATGAGAAAAGAAGGATGCAAAAAAATATGAAATTTGGCATATAAATTAACTGTTATAAATGAAAATAATGTAGATGCATGTGATGCCAAAACCTAAATCAAATACAGCACCAGACGTGATGTATCAAGTTATCTTCTACAATTGCTGGTGCACCAAAGCTGTTATCTACATCAATAAAAGATATAGCACCAAAGAAGTCCACCAGTCGTCAAGCCCTGAAAAAAATAATATGGCACCAAAGATATATTTAAGTAAAATGTACCATGCCTTTATACACAAAGCTTGATCATCAATTTGTTTAATCCAAAGGCTGTTTAACCAGTCCTCTTTGAATAAGATTTTAAAATGTCATCTCCCAGGGGCTTATAATGAGACTAGAAAGCAAGCATACACATTTCTCCATTAGCCCATACCAATGAGGTGCTTTATGAGTTGTGGTGTCAAATTTCAAGGTCCTTGTTATTAGAGCATGCCACTGTGCAGAAATTACTTCTGCATGTGAAAAATGTTCCGGGGAAAACAAAACTAGAACTTGGCTCGTGAACCACATTGCTTCGTGCGAAAAGATTTGGAGGGATAGAAATAGACATGCATTTCATGTTTTCGAGGGTGGCGTGGTCATTATGGAAGTTAACAGGTTTTCTTTGCTTCATGATATTTTGGACACAAAATTTCATCCCTGCATGTATCAAATCTTCAATTTTCTGGATCATGTAGATAGGATTTGAGAAAGCTTTGTTTAAAAATCTTCTTTTGCACCTATCTTTACTATAATAAAACTCTAATGCATCAAAAAAAGCAAAAAAAAAAATAAAAATAAAATTGCAACATCCAATTGGCTTAAAAAAAAAAAAAAAACTTCAACAAAACTTAATCGAACTGAAGTTTTAGGTTATTCATGTCAATTCGATAATGAAATGCACATAATTTTCCTGAACTTCTCGGTGAATTTAAATGTTCAAGAATGAACTTTCACTCGTAACTAAGTTGCAGTGCCTCAACATAGAATGCATGGATTCAATATCGAATATGACTTCTATGTGTTTCTTAAATTTACAAGGTTGTAATCACAATAGACATGATGGAAGATCTCACTAATGCAAACATGCTACTTATGTATCTGAAATTGAATAATGCTACTTTGTCGGAAAGTAGATGACATAATAGTTGACATAATAGGTGTTGACAAGATGTGATTGGTTGAAAAAGTTGATTGTATTTTAAACTGTTCAATAAAAAAGTTGCCATGTGGCACTATGTCAAGTATTATTGTTCACGAAAATATCTTTCAAATTAAAACTACCACAATTGTACGGTTCATTAACAAGTAATAAAGTGGATTTGAGTCCAAGTATTGTTCCACAGAGATTAATTTAGTTTGATTTTAAATATTGTGACCTTAACCGAAACAATAATAAAGTGATGTATTTTTTAATGACTAAATTTTAACTAAATAATGTAGGTATGCAATTATGAGCGAATTAACTAAATTAAATGCAAATTATGCTAAATGCAAGTTGATGTGTTCTAATGAATGACAAATGCACCAGATTCGTGAATTTCCATGTAATAATCATTTTTAACATTAGTTCTACACTTTGATAACATGATTGAATTTTGACGAATCAATGTTCCTATTTTATTCAACAATCTCTCTCGAGCAATGTTAAACATATTCTCATAAATGACCCGACTATATTTCTATGACGGATGCAAACATACAAGAGTGCATGAATTTTTATGAATACTTAAAGATTCACAAATAACATAGTGGTATATTTATATTCCCTATCGGACCCTATGACAATTTACACCATGCCGAACCTATTTATCTTCTTTCGAATGCATAAAATAAGCCACTAAATTCATACAACTACCGTGCACAATAATTGTAGAGAAAAGATAATCATGTAAATCATTCAAAATCCAAAAAGTATTTTCGATATCAAATATGTAAAACTAAAGATTAAAAACTCATATTACAAGGTTCATCGTTATCCTAACACATAGAAATCTAGCCTAACATGTTGTGAAGAAGAAAGCAAAAGATATATAAGTTGTTCATCACCCGAAAATTCTTGAATTCAATCTTGATGTTCTTGAATCGTGATGTGATCTTTGTCTCATTTTTGCAATTAATTCTCCATACCATAATTATGTGTTGGGAATTAATATTTATAGTACTCTCCAAGAAGTCCTAAAATTCCCTAGAATTCGTGCAAAGTTGGCCCAAGAAAAAGTTTATTTATTGGATTGAAATTCTAAAATAAAACCAATTTTTCGTCGTCGTTGCCTAGTCATCCCTTCAAGCCTCGATATTAGGTTGTCATGGCCGGGCGGTCACTCGCCCAATATAACTGGGCAGTCGCCCAGCTATATAAACTTTCAAATTTTACATTTTAGTGCTCAAATTTAATTCTTGATTCTTTTAAATCATTTCTCTTGTAATTTTAACCCTTCAATTTCTAATTACATCCAATTGAACCCGCAACATCTTTAATCTTCATTTTTTGTTCGAATCAACTCTTGGAATGTTGCAATTTAGCCCTTATACTTTGGATTTCACCTTTTTTCTTATTCAATTACTTAGAAACAGGTCCATCACTGAAATAAACGAAAATTAACCCAAGTTAAGTATAAATAACACTTTCATGACAAAAAAGTTTAGTAATATGGTCTGAATAAGTGCACAAATGCACTTATCGGCATGATTGATCTAAAATTACATATGAACTAGAATACTTTGTGTTTCTTTCTTTTCTTTGCCAACTGGCAAGGTGATAGGTGTTGAATAGTATATTCTCATCCTAACAAGTTAGACAATACTTTAGAATGACAAAAATTCAAAAGTCAAAAAGGAGATATTTTTATTAGCAAAACAATTAGAAGACATTATTAAATTTCTCCGTCCCAATAGCAATAGAATGACTAATTGAAGGTGGAAATAAAAATTTAAGGATAGAGATATCAGAAATAACTAACTTAACCGTCAATGTAGGTTGATGGGAAGTACTACTAGTAATATGTTGATTTGAATTGATTTAGGAGACAAACATGTGATGATTTTGACTTGTTTGGGGTCAATATTGACTGGGGAAGGTAATTTGGCTTGGCGATTAGGGCCACTCGTGGCTCAGCCTGGAAAAACCCAAGACGACTTGGCTCATGGCTTAGGCCGAGCCTCATTGTGGGGCGGCGGGCCAAGCTGAGCCGGCCCCGTGACTTATATATATATAAAATGTTGCGGGCAACTGGTGTAGCTGCCTGCAAAGACAACTGGAGCAGGCAGCTATACCAGCTGCCTGTTAGTTTTATAATTTTTTTAAAAAAAAATCGCGAGCTAGTTCTGGCCCGAAAAAAGCTCGTACAATTTTACTCGAGTAAAGCCTGAGCCTTGAGTTTGGGCTCACGAGCCAGCTCGGCTCGACTTGACACGTTGACACTCCTAATATTGACCGAGTTGAAGTAGATTATAGGGACGACAATGGGGCGGGTTCGGGGCAGGGCATCATCGCCCCGCCCCCGCCTCATTCCAACCTTGCCTAGCCTTAGACGAGCCGGGGTTGGAGCGAGGCGATAATTTGCACTGTTTGCTGCCCCGTTTAATTTTTTTAATTAATTACATTTTCAAAATTTCGAGTTTTGCTACTATTCAAAATTCAACCCTTAACCTAAAACCTAAAGATCATTCAATATATTTTAAATTTTTTCTAGTTTTTTCGATCAAGATATTATAAACTTGCTTTGATAATTTGTATAAATATTTCAAAAGAAAAGAATACTTATTAAACTATCATGATTCAGACCTTCAGATTATATATTTTAATTATAATAAAAAGATTGAATGATCGGATTTATAAATTGTATAAAACAATTGTTAGTTATGTAAAATTTTAAATTGATAATTGTATAATATAATTGTTGGATTAGAAACATGTTATAAAATTGTAAATACATTCAACAATATTTTAAAACTAACTATTTATCAAAATTTTATTTTAAATTTTTTTTCACTGGGCGGGGATGCGGCGACCTGTCCAGCTGACCCGACGGGGCGAGTTTTTTTTGCCCCATTCGAGGCGGGACCCCCTCGGGGGGGGGGACGGGGTCGGACGGGTTAAATTGTCATCCCTGGTAGATTTTGTCTGGTTGAGGTCAGTTTGACTAAATTAGTGTCGGTTCTACTAAGGATATTTAAGATATTTACAAAAAAACAAGGCCTTTTAAACAAAGAATCAAAATGTAAGGCTATTTTGCATTTTTGCATATTGGAAGGCCATTTGAAAATTCCTCAAATATCCAATATTCTGTAAGTGTGCAAAAACTAGACCAAAAAACATTGGCAGTCAACGTGTGTTGTCAAATAATTGAATACAGGAATTAAGCTATTCAAACATTTTGGATGACCACTTGGTTGACACCCTCCTCACATGGGTGTATGGGTCCCGCGTGAATAAAATAATATTTTTCCCCCAATGTGTGTGGGGGTGTCAACCAAGTGGTCAATCAAGTGGGCTATGTAGCATGGTTGTTGAATACAGTGACCTTCTATTAACCAACTCTAGACTGACCTACTGACATATAAAAAATAAATAGATAACAACATAATATCATGTTTAGAAGTTGTAAACTGGTGGTAGTTGGATCTGCTATAACTTTGTCGCTGAATAAAGTTCTTGTATTACTTGTAGCTTATCCATCCATGGTTTCATTTCTGGAAATTATAATCAATAAAATGTAGACGAAGCTGCTCGAATGTAGAATATTCAAAGACACATAGTTATGTGTGAAAAAGCATATCACAGGACATGGTGAAAATGCAAAAGCAAACTGATTGAGAATGAAGTGGAAGTCCTTGCCTGCATAGAAGGTACTTGGAGCAACAAAAGAGTTTTGATTTAAGTGATTAATCAGGCTAAATTTGCTTTTCCAGAGAGCAATATGAAGAATACCCGAGAGTATCGAGAACAATTATAACATAGCCAGGATGTGAAGAACCATTATAAACAGGAAGACCACAATGCTGAAGACCGTCCACCCCAATTATCACTCCTCCAAGAACCCCAAATTTGGGCAATTGTTATTTATGTTCCCAGATGTAGCCAGATTTGAAGGCAGAGTACCAGCTATTGTGTTGAAATTAAATCATTTAGAACAATCAAATTGAGAGCGAAATCAACATAAATAAATCCGAAGCTAACTTTGAAGTTGGGTGAAGTGGAAATCACTGCAACACAAGATAAACCCTCAGCCATTTGTACCCTCCTGTTCTTGTTTGGTGAACTAAAAAATGAATAGAGCATGTGGGTTAAAAATATGGAAGAGTATGTGATGTCCCTTGACACTCTATTCAACCACGTAACAAAATGTGGGTAAAATTAGTTATTGGGAAGTGCTATATGGTTAGACGATGGGTCATGTGATGTCACTTGACACTCTATTCAACCACTTAAAAAATTTGTAAATTGACAATTAAAAGTAAAAACATCTCCATTCAATATGTCAAGTCCACATTTCACGATGGATCACTAAACTTTAAATTTGGATCAATCACAGTACTCAACTTCAATTTCAAAGTTTTAAAAAGCTTTTGTTAATTTTTAATATTATTATTTTTACTTATTTTAAATCTATTAAACAAATAAAAATTGCATATCAAATAACTAATATAATAAAAACTTTAATTATTTAATAATTTCTACAACTAAAAATTTTTTAATTTTCAAAAATTCGTTAATTTAGTTCCAACTAGACACTTTCTAATTGATATCTCAGGTTGAACCTCTAATATTAATATATGGATATACCAAAATTTGACCCTCTCTCTTTAAGCCCCATTTTTTCATGAAAAATGCATTCTTAAACAGTGATTTGATCACATTTCAACTACATATTCTTCAATAAAATAATATTATATGTAAATTGATGTGATCCAGGCATGGATTCCAATGACGCCGAGCCCGGACCGAGACCCGTTGTTTATCGAAGGAGGTCCGATGACGCGATCAAGGGCAAAACGGGTAAATCAAGCAATGGGACTACTTGTGCAAGTAATGATGGACGACGTCATGATCTACACACAAAAAGAGACAAGTTTCATGTTGGGGTCGAGGTCGGAAACCAATTGGATCAACAAGATACAAGCGACCGAAGAAGGAGTCCAGTCGGAACTCTAAGTGACCGCTTAGAGTAAATGGCAAGCGATCACTCAAGCCAGCACCGAAACTCACAGGGCGTCAAAGTGGTCTTCCAAGCGACCGCTTGACTATAATTTTCAGCGAGTTTTCTAAATTTGGCAAGAGACCACGTTTCATTAGAATTCTATTTCTTTTCCATATTTTGTCATTATTTGTTGCCTTATGCACGTTTTAGATTTAGGCCTCTAGTATAAATACTTGAACACTTTATTATTTTAGGAGCTTTTGACAAATTATCAATTAAAGTGAGATTATTGCTTTCAATCTTATTCTTCTTAGAACACCGCGAGTTTATCAAGATCTTCTTGTGACGTTCAACATCGAGTGAAGATCACGAGTTTTGTAATCAAGAGGTCTATCAAGCGTCGTTCTTGTTGGGTTGCTTGATTCAACATTCTTAGTTGAATCTTTAAACTGGGATTATCTTTGAGTTTTTTTGGGTTTTCAATCTTGTTGCGGGGTTGCGTAGTGATCGTTGCTGCATAATTCTCATCAGTTGGTATCAGAGTAAGGCTCCAAAATAATTAAGGTTATATCTTTTATTGCTTTGAGTCTTGTGTTTTTTTCTTTCTTTTTGTTCTTCGTGTTCTTGTGTCCAGTAAAAATTCTTGAGTCTTTGATCCAAAAAAAAATCAAAGGTTGTTTTTGGACTATTTAAAGGTCCAAATTAAGTCTCGTTTGTTTTGCTGATTTTCTACTCAAATTCCCAAGGAGTAAAAAAAAAAATTTATTATTGTTATGGGAATTTCCAGCATCATTAAATTTTAATTTTGAGTAAAAAAAATCAATTCGAATCCTACACTTGTTACTTCTTGAGTTCTTAATTCCAAATTCATATACTTGGTCTTTGTTGAGTCTTTCTTCATCTTTTTCTTTTCTTCTATCAAATTCGCGATTACACTAGATTGGATACACGGGATTACATCTATGAGTTCACCTTGTTCTTTGAAGATACTTGAGCGAAAGCATTGAGTGGTAAAATACAAGAGTTGTGAGATTAATAGAGAGTAAAAGCCAAAATTTGAGTGATACACGAGTGAATTTTTGTGAGGCTACAATTCTATAGGATTAGGATGTCAGATAGAGAAGGTTCAAATTCCATCAGGCAGTCGAATCAGAACTACATAGAAGACGATGCAATAAGGAGGTTTGAGAGGGTGCTTGGGGATGTGACTGAAAGGTTTGGTAGGTTAGAAGCATTGGGATCGAATAGTCATAGAGGACACTCAAATGCAAGGAGACCGGGTAGGAGAGAGTCTAGGAGGGAGTGGCATGATGACTATGAATACGGTAGTGATTTGGATGAGGATACATCATTAGTAGGTGAAATAGGTAGGGTGAGGAACAAATGTGGTAGGTTTGAACGATGGGGTAGGAACAATTTTTGAGATGATGTCGATGGGAACATGAGTAGCATTAGGATGTCAATTCCACTGTTTAAGGGAAGGAGTGATCCGGAGGCTTATTTAGAGTGGGAGAAAAAGGTAGAGTTGATATTTGAGTGCCACAATTATTCGGAGGAAAAGAAGGTGAAAATAGCAATTCTCGAGTTTGTTGATTATGCCATAACATGGTGGGACCAGGTGGTTACATCTAGACGGAGGAATCGGGAGCAAACGATTAGCACTTGGGATGAGTTGAAACTTATTATGCAGAAGAGATTCGTGCTTAGCCACTATTATAGGGAGTTGCATCAACGACTGCAAGGATTGTATCAGGGGTCAAAAAGTGTTGAGGACTATCATAAGGAGATGGAAATTTTGATGATCAGGGTGAATGTGGAGGAGGATCGGGAAGCCACCATGGCTCGTTTCTTGAATGGGATGAACAGGGAAATTGCTAACACTGTGGAATTGCAGCATTATGTGGAGATTGAGGATATGTTGCATGTAGCCATGAAGGTTGAAAAACAGTTGAAAAGGAAAGGGACAACTAGGCAACCGTTGGGTACTTCGGGTTCTAATCCGAATTGGAAACCGAGGTGGGATAACAGAGGAGATGGTGCTGTTTCAAAGGGGAAAGATGAGAGTGCTAGCAGGCCAATACCAAAATCAGATTCACAGCCAGCCAGAAATCGGGACATTCAGTGCTTCAAGTGCTTGGGTAAAGGACACATCTCTTCTCAGTGTCCAAACAAACGGACGATGATATTGCGCAATGGAGAGGTGGAGACTGAAGGCGAGGACGAATTTGAGGGCATGCCTAAATTGGAGGACGTTAGTCGTCATGGAGACAAGATGGAGTATGGAGTTGGAGGAGAATTATTGATTACAAGACGAGCTCTCAACACTCAAATCAAAATAGATGACTTGGAACAACAACGAGAAAACATATTCCATACACGATGTCACGTCAGCAATAAGGTATGTAGTGTAATAATTGATGTGGGTAGTTGTACCAACGTAGCTAGCACAACACTTGTGGAAAAATTGGGATTAACACTATTATGACATCCTAGACCCTATAGGTTACAATGGTTAAATGATTGTGGGGGATATTAAGGTGAATAAGAAGGTGTTGATTAATTTTTCAATTGATAGTTATCGGGATGAAATTATGTGTGATGTGGTACCTATGCACGCGGGGCATATTTTACTGGGTAGGCCATGGCAATATGATAGGAAAGTTAGTCATGATGGGTACAAGAATCGGTATAGTTTCAGTAAGGATGGGAGGTCCATTACCCTTGCGCCATTAACACCGGCCCAAGTGTATGAAGACCAAATTAAATTGAAAAATACGGAAGACGAGAGAGTGAAAAAGCTAGAAAAGGTGAGAGAAGATAGTGAGGTGGCTAGTAGTGAGAAAAAGAGAGTGAAGTCATATGAGAGGAAAGAAAGAGAGGTGTCTGAGAGGAGAGAAAAGCCGAAAGCGAATTTCTTTGCAAAGGGGAGTGAGTTGAGAAGAGCGGTAGATGACAAAAGACAAGTAATTTTGATAGTCCATAAGAAGTCCTTCCTCAATCTTGAGGAGTCTAACCCACCCCTTCCCAGTTTAGCGACATCTTTATTGCAGGAATTGGACGATGTCTTCCCGGAGGACATGTCTAGTGGGTTACCACCCATTCGAGGCATTGAGCACCATATTGACTTTGTTCCTGGAGCTGTGATTCTAAATCGACCAGCTTATCGAAGTAACCCCGAGGAGACAAAGGAGCTTCAAAAGTAAGTGGAGGAGTTGATGAGTAAAGGATATGTGCGAGAGAGTATGAGCCCATGTGCTGTCCAGTACTACTTGTGCCGAAGAAGGATGGAACATGGAGAATGTGTGTGGATTGCAGAGCCATCAACAACATAACAGTAAAGTATCGTCATTCTATTCCTAGGTTAGATGATATGTTGGATGAATTATACAGTGCTTGCATGTTTAGTAAAATTGACCTTAAAAGTGGATACCACCAAATTCGAATGAGGGAAGGTGATGAGTGGAAAACTGCATTTAAAACTAAATATGGCTTATATGAGTGGTTAGTAATGCCATTTGGACTCACTAATGCACCGAGCACTTTCATGCGATTGATGAATCATGTTTTACGCACTTTTATAGGTAAATTTGTTGTTGTGTATTTTGATGACATCTTGATTTATAGCAAGGACCTAAATGAGCGTGTAGAACATCTTAGGAGTGTACTTGTGGTCCTGAAGAGGGAACAACTTTATGGTAATTTTAAAAAGTGTACATTTTACATGGAAAATGTTGTTTTCCTAGGATTTGTGGTGGGTGATAATGGGGTAGAAGTGGATGAGGAGAAAATAAATGTTATTAAAGAATGGCCAACACCTAAGAGCATAATTGAAGTTAGGAGTTTTCATGGTTTGGCTAGCTTCTATAGGCGTTTTGTGAAAGATTTCAGCACAATCACCACACTCCTCACCGAGATTGTTAAAAAGAGTGTGGGATTTCATTGGGGTGATGAACAAGAGCATGCATTCAATACAATTAAGGATAGGTTGTGTAGGGCACCAGTTTTGGCACTCCCTAACTTTGATACAGCTTTCGAGATTGAGTGTGATGCATCAGGAATATGTATTGGAGCAGTCTTAATGCAGGATAAGCAACCTATAGCTTACTTCAGTGAAAAGCTAAGTGGAGCAGCGCTCAATTACCCCACATATAACAATGAACTATACTCACTTGTTTGAGCCTTAGAGACTTGGCAGCACTACTTGTGGCCTAAGGAGTTTGTGATACACACGGACCATGAATCATTGAAGCACTTGCGGGGTCAAGGTAAGTTGAATAAAAGGCACGCGAGATGGATGGAGTTTGTGGAGACATTCCCTTACGTCATCCAGTACAAGCAAGGAAAGGAAAACGTGGTGGCGGATGCATTGTCTCGAAGGTATGCGCTATTAACTTCTCTTGGTTCTAAATTGCTTGGTTTTGAACATATGAAGGACATGTATGCTAGTGATTTAGATTTTTCAGATATTTATTCATCATGTAGTAAAGGGGCCATAGATAAATTTTTTAAGCAAGATGGATATTTATTTCAGGAAAATAGGTTGTGTGTTCCTAATTGTCCGATCCGTGAAGTGTTAGTTAGAGAAGCACATAGTGGTGGATTGATGGGTCATTTTGGAGTAAAAAAGACTTTAGATATGGTAGGGGAACATTTTTATTGGCCTAGGATGAAAGGTGATGTTGAAAGGATATGTAGTCGTTGCATCACTTGTAAGCAGGCTAAATCTAAGGTTTTACCTCAAGGTTTATACACACCATTACCTACACCTAGTGAACCTTTGGTTGATATTTCGATGGATTTTGTGTTAGGTTTACCTAGGACTAAGAAGGGTCGAGATTCCATTTTTGTGATGGTAGATAGGTTTAGTAAGATGGCACACTTCATTGCATGTCATAAAACGGATGATGCCACTAACATAGCGGAATTATTCTTTAAGGAAATTGTACGTTTACATGGGGGTACCTAGGACTATAGTGTCAGATCGGGATGTTAAGTTTCTCAGTCATTTTTGGCGGGTTTTGTGGGGTAAATTAGGCACCAAGCTTATGTATTCCACAACTTGTTACCCACAAACCGATGGCCAAACTGAGGTAGTGAATAGGACCATGACACAACTTTTGCGCACTGTGGTTCATAAGAATTTGAAGAGTTGGGAAGAGTGTTTACCTTTCATAGAGTTTGCATATAATAGGGTCACGCATTCTACTACTTCATTTTCACCCTTTGAAGTTGTTTATGGTTTTAACCCACTAACACCTTTGGATTTATTACCTTTACCTGTGAGTGAACGAGGTTGCTTAGATGGTACAAGAAATGCCGAGTTGGTAAAGTCACTTCATGAAAGGGTAAGATTGCAAATTGAGAAGAAAAAAACACTACGCTTCTCAGGCAAACAAGGGTCGAAGAAGCGTGATATTTGAACCTGGTGATTGGGTCTGGGTACATTTCAGAAAGGAACGTTTTTCGGAGCAGAGGAAATCAAAGTTGCAGCCACGAGGGGATGGTCCATTTCAGATCTTGGAGAAAGTCAACGACAACATATATAAATTGGATCTTCCAGGTGAGTATAATGTTTCGGCAACTTTTAATGTATCTGATTTCTCTCTTTACGATGCAGGTGTAGATTCGTGGTCGAATCCTTCTGAAGAGGGAGGGAATGATGTGATCCAGGCATCGATTCCAATGACGTCGAGCCTGGACCGAGACCCGTTGTTTATCAAAGGAGGTCCGATGACGCGATCAAGGGCAAAATGGGTAAATCAAGCAATGGGACTACTTGTGCAAGTAACGATGGACGACGTCATGATCTACACACAAAAATAGACAAGTTTCATGTTGGGGTCGAGGTCGGAAACCAATTGGATCAACAAGATACAAGCGACCGAAGAAGGAGTCCAGCCAGAACTCTAAGCGACCGCTTAGAGTAAATGGCAAGCGGTCGCTCAAGCCAGCACCGAAACTCACAAGGCGTCAAAGTGGTCTTCCAAGTGACTGCTTGGAATATAACCAAGCGACCGCTTTTGACAAATTATCAATTAAAGTGAGATTATTGCTTTCAATCTTGTTCTTCTTAGAATACCGCGAACTTATCAAGATCTTCTTGTGACGTTCAACATCGAGTGAAGATCACGAGTTTTGTAATCAAGAGGTCTATCAAGCATCGTTCTTGTTGGGTTGCTTGATTCAACATTTTTGGTTGAATCTTTAAACCGGGATTATCTTTGGACTTTCTTGGGTTTTCAATCTTGTTGCGGGGTTGCGTAGTGATCGTTGCTACGTGGTTCTCATCATAAATCCAATTTTTTTCTTATTTTTAACCACACATTCTTCATCAAACACTATTGCAAAATGCATTTTTTTTTTAAAAAAAAAAAAAAAAATGGGGCTCAAACAACACCATAATCATTTACTAAACAAAAATAGAACGAGAGAAACAAAAAAATTATGTGTATATAGTTATGAGTTTAACAAAATAAATATTAATTGGAATCTTTGAAATTGACTAGTTTTGAAAACTTAAAAATTAGCTGGCTGTGGAAATTATTAAGTAATATGGTACTTTTTTTAAAAAAAATTAGTTGTTTGGTATATATTATTTTATTTATTAACTGATCTTAAAATAATTAAAATGTTATTAAGAATTAAAAATAATTTTTAATATCTTGGAATAAAAGCTTAATACTTTAATTCTTCTATCTTAACCACTTTGATTGTTCGAGTTAGACTAGCCATTAATGATAGTCGCTTTCATAGTTTTACCTTGGATTTTCTTATAAGTAGGGCACTCAGCTCCAATGTGACCGAATCCCTGACACTCATAACATCTGAACTCTTGTGATCAATCCCTACTAGCCCAAGAATATTTCTTTTCTCAAGTATCATTCCTAAATTTGCTAGGGCCACTCTTATAACTGTATTGAGATTGCTTATTACTCCCAAAGCTTTTCAAAACTTCTCAACGAAGTAAGCTAACTCCTCAACGTTCAAAATTTCATGGTTTGAGGTGTCGTCATCTCCTTCCCTAAGTGTTTAAGGCTATCGACTTTTCTTTCTTAGAATGAGATAAAGTAAGTTCATAAGTTTAGAGAAATCCGATAAGGATCTAAGGACTTTTCTCACTATTTTAGGTCTAAACTTCTCGGATAAGGATCTAAGGACTTTTCTCACTATTTTTGTTCAGGAGTTTTTTCACCTAGGTTGAAGTTAGAGTTTTCTATATCATTTAACTTCGTATAGAATTCATCGAATGCTTCATTTTCCTTCTTCCTAATCTTTTCAAACTTAGTGGTCAACATTTGCAGTTTTGAGGTTTTAAATATCTTAGCACCCTTATGTGTGGTTTCTAGAATATCTCAAACTTCTTTTGCAGTCTCACACATAGATCTTTCTTAAACTCTTCGGGAGATACAACCATAAATATGGCATGAAACCCTTTACTATTCCAGTTGCACTCATCTAGATCATCATTTGTCCAAAGGGAAATGTCCGTAGTGGTAACTCTACCAGGAAAGCCAGTAGTATCCACTATAATCGATAAAACTACAGATGGTCTAGACTTGACTAAACCTTAGTAATTTCTGACCTCCTATCTGTAATCGTCAAGGAAGTCCTTGGACTCTGTGATGAGCTCTAAAACTCTGGAATTGTTTCTCTCCTATGGATCTCTAGAAGGAACTCGTTCTTCTCCGATCAGAACTCCGGTCACCGTCTTTGATCTACAGAACTCTTACAATTATATAGAAGTCAATGGTTTTGGGGTTTTGATACGATGGATTTGATGTTTTCTTTGTTTAGTTGAATCAAGAGAAATTATGCATCGATGTATGATCTTGAAAGAACGTCATCTCATGTAGAAATATGTTAAACCAAACTTTAACTCGGTCTACGGCTTCCTTATTTATAATTTGGAGAGATTTGGGTTGTATAGGATTAGAAAAAGCTTAAAATAGCGAACTAGGGTTTTGCTAATTAAGACTGCCACTCGAGTGCCTAGCTCACTACAGCTCTTCCGCTTCGAATGCCAACTAGGCACCAGGCGAGCGCTAGTAGTTTTGCTCATTTTTGCTCCATACTACTCGAGTGCTGACCAGGCGGCAATCTAGCGGCGTTAATGCTATTTTTTTCTCCTTGTTCCATCTTTAATATCCTTGACTTCTTGTTGACCTATAATTCTATCCAAATGTCTTCTAGACTTTTACAACTTATCAATTATTTTATTTTTGTCGAGAATAGCCAATTAATTACAAAACCTAACACTACCAATAGTTCGCAACACCTACTTATTCTTTTCATTTTAATTTTGATTTTGCAGTATGGGGTGGACCAGGTGGATGTGTTTATCAAAAAGCCTACTTGGAGTTTTTCCGTTCTCCACAGAAGTTGAATGCACTGGGTGAGAAATGCAAATCTTTCCCATGGGGAATCTTTCCAGCAAAGGAGATTATACAATTAACCGTTGTGGATGCTGCCAGCTGAAGGTGATCCATCCACGAAATTACTTGAAGAGGTCAGATTTTATCCTATAATTTTATCATATTTGTCATTCCTCGGACTACTTTTTTCAATTTATACATACTTTTTACATTTTCCTGTTTGATGGTCATGCAGGTGCAAATAAATTATTTATTGGTCAGCTTGGTTGATAATGATTACATCAATGGTGATATGTTCGCGTTGTTTAAAGATATCAGAAATGATTGACGAAGTTGTTCTCCTCTCTTGAAAGTCCTGCTTCATCCTTCAAAGCTTGGTCTTTACTTAAAGTAACATCGTTATTCATTTGATTTACTTAAATAGAGTAATATATTGGTGTTTCTTGTCTTCAAACTATGATTTCATTGCAGTGTAAGAACAAAATCATTGGATTTTGAAATCTCCATAATAGGATGTAGAAGTACACAAATTTAAAGTTGTACCATTTCTTGATAATCTACTTGTTTGTTACAGTTGAAGGAAGAAATTGTTTAACTAATTAAACTGAAGTCTATTATTCCCTGTAACTCGATTCAAAGCTAAGCTCTATCATTTATTAAGATCCTAGCCAGGACTATTTGAATGAATTATAAAGTTTTTTTGTGCAAAAGGGTCTATCCTTAGAGTTATTTCTCGCTCTCTTAACACTACACAGTAAACATAAATGATTGAAAATATTATCTGTTTAATATGCTAAATTTAGAGTATTAGATCTAATGGGTTTTGTGATGCCAATCAAATAAAGGGGCAATGATGAAACGGGCTTTTGGCCCAATTGTTGGAATTGTCAACCTTGCCCAATAACATAAGAATCGGCCCATTAAGCTCATGACCCATTAAGATCTGCAAGTAAGCTATTATGGACCATTGATTTATTACTCGATCAATGGTGGAAGGTTTGTCTATTAAAGAACCCCTTTCTACCGTCACTTGGCTGGGGTTTTCATTCATTTTTGGTTTTCGCCTCTTCTTCTCTTTCGAGACTTGAGTCGTCTCTGTGACTTCTCCCCAACCCCGTTCTTTTTTGTGTGAAGTTCTGTAGAGATCTAAACCTCTGGTTTAGACCTCCGATCTGTGTGATCTTCATCTTCGTATCTTCTACTTTTGGTGTCATTATGTTGGGCTGATTGTGGTCCATTGAAGTAGCTATTGTGGTAGATCTTTCTTTAGGGTCTGGGCAATGGTTGTGTAGTTCTTGTACAAACAGGTACAAGGATTATTCTGAGCCCTATGTGTGCGAAAATAGATGTGGTTTCTGGCTTTATTGTGTTGACTGTTGGTGGAGTTGAGTTTGGATTTGGGAAGTTTCTGTACAAGTGGTTTCAGAGCCTTGCGTAGGCTGGGTCGAGTCGACTTCTCTTTTGTTTTGGTTTTGGAAATTCAATTTCCATAACCGGATCTTGGGAGATCCGTCTATAGGCTTTTCGAGTTTCAGATATAGGTTTTTTCGAATCCTCTTCTCCCTTTATCCGGTTTGGAAAATTAATTTCCATAACCGGATTTTGAGAGATCCGTCTACTGGCCATTCGAGATTCGGATATAGGCTTTTCGAGTCCTCTTCTCCCTTAATCCGGTTTGGAAAATTAATTTCTATAACCGGATCTTAAGAGATCTGTTTACTGCTGTTTTTTATTTTTGAGTCCTCTATATTCGCGTTTCTGGTTTTGGAAAATTAATTTTCATAACTAGATCTTGATAGATCCGTTCACACGACGATACCTTGTTTTTCGATTGAAATTCAATTTTTTGTTCCAGTAAAGCTTTCATGTATGACATTTGTTATCTGATAATTTTCTTTGTGAATATTGCAGGATTAAGCTTGTACTTCAGTTTTCAGATTTGTTCTGAGTGCTGTGTTGATTTTGGCTTGACTTTGCTTATGAAAAATTTCTAAACCCTAACCATTTTGAGTACTGTCCTTGTTATTTTTGACACTTCTTGTATAGATCTGTATATTGAATTTCATGCATTGATATTTGATATTGTCTATACATCGGTCATCTGACCCCTTTTCCCCTAGTTTGATAATTTCATGTGTTGATATTTGTTATTACCTATACATCGGTCATCTTCCCCCATTTCCCGTGGTTGTGTGTTTTGAATTGAGCCTTGACCTGAGATCCTGAATCTCACGGAATCCTGGTGAATTCAAACATACTGAAGTTGTTTTTAACTCCCTGTAATCCGCATTATTACTCTTGTGACTGTCACTGTGTTTATGTGCCTATTTTGAAGTTGACGGATATTTTTCAAATCTCGTTTTCTAAACTTTGTGTTTATTCAATATATCTTTTGGAATTTCTATTTTTCTGTTGAATATAGACTTCAAAACTTTTTTTATGTTGATTAAAAATTTCAAATGACAACCACTACGTTTGAACTTGGAATTTTTAATGAAAAATGGGACTTCCCCATTTGGCAACAAAAAATGAGAGGAGTCCTTATTCAACAGAAACTTTCTAAGGCTATAACTGATGAATTTCCTGAAACTATGACTGCTGAACAAAAGACTGAAAATGATGAAATTGCATATACCTCTATTATTCTTCGCTTATCTGATCAAGTTTTGAGAAAAGTAGGGAAACTAGATAACACCAAAGCTTTGTGGGAGAAATTGGAAGAACTGTATCTTGTTAAGTTTCTACCAAATAAACCTTTTCTTTTAGAAAGATTTTTTAGTTTTAAATTTGATCCATCTAGATATTTAGATGATAATCTTGACATTTTCAATAAATTGGTTCAAGATATCACTAATGCTGGGTCCTCTAGTACTGAGATTGATGCTACCCTAAAATGGTATAATAGGCTAGCACATGTGAGTGAAAAAGGCCCGCAGATTTTAAATAAGAAAGGGGGTTTTTGGTAAGGATGTGATCTCTAAGGTTCCCTTTTGTGAATATTGTACTTTAGAAAAACAACATAGGCTCCATTTTAATACTGGACAGCATAGGACTGCATCTTTCCTTGATTATATTCATTCTGATTTGTGGGGCTCGTCTTCTACTAATACTCGAGGTGGTAATAGATATTTTTTTTATCACTAATTGATGATTTTTCAAGAAAAGTGTGGGTTTATCTTTTGAAACAAAAATCAGACACTTTTTCAAAATTTAAAAATTGAAAAACTTTAATTGAAAATCAAATGGATAAAAAGATCAAAATTTTGAGAACGGACAATGGTTTGGGATTTTGTAATTCAGATTTTGATAAATTGTGTAAAGAAGATGGGATCCTTAGGCTTAAAACAATCCCCTACACTCCACAGCAAAATGGAGTTGCTGAAAGAATGAATAGAACTATTTTAGACAAGTTTAGATGCATGATGATAAGTTCTGGGGTTCCTAAAGTACTGTGGGGTGAGGCTGTTATGACAGCAGCTTATATTGTGAATAAGACCCCTTCTAGTGCTCTAGGTGATAAGATACATGAAGAGGTATGGTCGGGAAAATTATCTGATTATATTATTTTGAGAATCTTTAGGTGTGCTGCATTTTCTCATCAAAGTCTAGGCAAATTAGAGCCGAGATCTCATAAATGTGTTTTCATGGGGTATCCTGAAGGTGTTAAGGGATATAGACTTTGGGCTAGAAATGACAAAGGTTTTAAAATGATAACCAGTAGAAATGTAGTTTTTAATGAAGCTGAAATGCCATGTTTGAGTAAGAAAGTCCCTAGTGATGTTCCTGTGATTGATAGGAATGAAGAAACTAGTATGCAGGTGAAATTAAATCACTTTCCTGAACTTGTTGGAGAAGAACAAGATGAATTTGAAGTTGATGAGGAAAGTGAAGGTGTCATAGGTTCACAGGAACCGATTGAAGGTAGTGACCATGACTAAGTGAATGAGTTAGTTGATCATTTGAGAGATTATCAACTAGCTCGAGATAGAACTAGGAGAGAAATAAGGGAACATGTGAGAATGAGTGATTATGAGTCCCTTGCTGTTGTGTCATACCAAGATTTAGCTTTTAAGGAGCCCAAAACTTATGAAGAGGCCTTAGGTTGTCAACAATCTAATGAGTGACTGAGTGCTATGGAAGAAGAAATGAAGTCTTTAAATAAGAATAACACTTGGAAATTAGTTACTAAACCTGAGAGTAAGTCTTTAGTAGATTGTAAGTGGGTTTATAACATTAAGGAAGGGAATTCTTCTAAACAGCCTCTTAGGTTCAAAGCTAGACTAAAGGGGTTTACACAAAAATCTGGTATTGATTACAATGAAATCTTTTCTTCGGTTGTTAAATACACTACTATAAGAGTAATGCTTGCTTTGGTTGCTCAATATGATTTAGAACTTGAACAAATGGATGTTAAAACTGCTTTTTTGCATGGTGATTTAGATGAAACAATTTACATGATTCAGCCACAATGTTTCATTGATTCTAAAATGCCTAATCATGTGTGTTTGCTAAAAATGTCCTTATATGGTTTGAAACAATCACCTAGGCAATGATATAAGAGATTTGACAATTTTGTGTCATCAATTGGTTTTATAAGAAGTGTTTTTTTACCGTTGTTTGTATTTTAAAAGAAATGAAAGTAATGAAGTGATTGTTTACCTCCTTTTATATGTTGACGATATGTTGTTGTGTAGACTTAAAATGAGTGATATAAATGACATTAAAAAGGCCTGAAGTTCTGAATTTGAAATAAAAGACTTAGGACATGCTAGGAGAATTTTAGGAATGGATATTAAAAGAAATAGATCACAAAAATCTCTTCTTTTATCACAATTTGATTATGTGAAAAATGTTATATCCAAGTTTGCTATGCATGATAAGTCTGTCACTTTGCCTCTTGCTTGTCATTTTAAGTTGAGTAAAGAACAAAGTCCACATGATGAATCTAATGTTAAATACATATAAAAAGTACCTTATGCTAATGTTGTTGGTTCTGTGATGTATACTATGATGTGTACTAGGCCTGATGTTGCACATGCCATTAGCATTTTGAGTAGGTTCATAGCAAACCCCGGTCCTGAACATTGGACTGCCTTAAAGTGACTTTTAAGATACTTGAAAGGTTATGCTGATTTAGGTTTGCATTTTAAATCTAGTAAAGAGGGAATTGTGTTAAGAGGTTATGTGGATTCTGACTATGCTAGTAATAAGGATAATAGGAAATCAACAACTGTTTATGTGTTTACTTTGTGTAATACTTGCATTAGTTGGAAGTTTCAATTGCAGTCTATTGTTGCCTTATCTACTACCGAAGCTGAGTATGTAACTGTTACTGAAGCTATTAAAGAGTCTTTGTGGCTTAAAGGCTTGTTGAGTGAATTATATGAATTGCATAATCCTGTTGTTGTCTATTGTGATAGCCAAAGTGCCATACATTTGTGTAAAAATCCTGTTTTTCATGATAGAACAAAACATATAGATGTTAAGATGCATTTCATTAGGGATATAGTTCAAAAAGAATCCATATTACTTGAGAAAATCCCTACACAATTTAATCTCACTGATATGGGAACAAAGGTACTGCCTCTTGCCAAGTTTAAATCATGTTTGCAAATCCTGAATATTGATACTGGATAACTTTGTGTTTTCTATAGGAGATACTCTTCTTTATGCTGGTGTTAGTGAACAGACTGATGTGTTTAGTTGTTTGTGACATTGGCATCAAGGGGAAGATTTGATGGGTTTTGTGATGCCAATCAAATAAAGGGGCAATGATGAAACGGGCTTTTGGCCTAATTGCTAGAATTGTCAACCTTGCTCAATAACACAAGAACCGGCCCATTAAGCTCATGACCCATTAAGATCTGCAAGTAAGCTATTCTGGACCATTGATCTATTATTCGATCAATGGTGGAAGGTTCGTCTATTAAAGAACCCCTTTCTACCGTCACTTGGCTGGGGTTTTCATTCATTTTTGGTTTTCGCCTCTTCTTCTCTTTCGAGACTTGAGTCGTCTCCGTGACTTCTCCCCAACCCAGTTCTTTTCTGTGTGAAGTTCTGTAGAGATCTAAACCTCTGGTTTAGACCTCCGATCTGTGTGATCTTCATCTTTGTGTCTTCGACTTCTGGTGTCATTGTGTTAGGCTGATTATGGTCCATTGAAGTAGCTACTGTGGTAGATCTTTCTTTAGGGTCTGGGCAATGGTTGTGTGGTTCTTGTACAGACGGGTACAATGATTATTCTAAGCCCTATGTGTACGAAAATAGATGTGGTTTCCGGCGTTTATTGTGTTGACTGTTGGTGGAGTTGAGTTCGGATTTGGGAAGTTTCTGTACAAGATCTATTCTCCTATGGCTTATGCGTTAGCAGGCAACAACCATTTTCATGTACTAAAACCCAATTATTAAACTTTGCCTACGCAAATTGGACATATTTACATCACTAGACATCCAATAAAATGATAGACCGTGGCACTAATAGGATTTTTGGTTAGAAGGGTCTGTGGCAGTCGTCGGTGCTACACTATTCGATGGTATGTGGCATAACAGTAGTTGATAGAAATTTTGGTCTACGAAGAAGACAATTAAACTTATATTAAGTTTTGGTAAAAGCCTATATAGATATCAACTTTTAAATAATCGTATGTAAAAATAAAAATAAAATTATATTTTGTCAACTTTACCCGGCAAAGAATTAATTTGTGCATCCAACATGAGGAATTATAACACTAAAGTCAATGAAATTTTTTGGAGAAGTATGGAAAAGGGAGCAAATGTTGGGGGACTGAAAATTCAATTTTAAAGGTTGGGTACGAATATTTCCAAAGATGCTAAAGGTTAAGGACTAAATGCTCCAATGTTTCAAAAAAGAATGAAAAGCTATAAAATAGTAAAAATTGATTGTGACCTGTCGGATTCGAACCCCAATCTCCAAGGCCAAAACAATAAACATTTTTCAGTAGGCTTTAAGCGTTTAACCACTTTTATAAAGTAAAAAATTATACTTGTTTTTCGAGGTCGGGGAAACCTCCCTTGCACCCCACCCCACCCCACCCCACCCCACCCCATCCCATCGGGTAATTTCTTGCCCCGTTACCCGTTTAAGGCGAGACGAGTCGGGGCCGAGCCGGGCCGGGCATTTGTCCTTTTAGTACCCGTTTAATTTTTTTAATTCATTTTATTACCTTCATTTATTAAAATGAGACAATAATATATTAATTAATTAATTAATTTTTTAAAGTTAAATTATTCAAATATATTTGGTAAACTAAGACTTTTATTGTTTGTCATATTCTTAAAATAATCTTAGTTATCATCTTATATTGGAATGAATGAAATTTCGTGGAGCTTTCTATTTAAAGTATTGAATTTTTAAAAAAAAAATGTAAAACGGGGCGGGGCGGGGTCCTTGTTAGCTGTACCCGTCCCAAGGGCGACCCGGATATCCAATTAAGTAGGTAATCCTCGCTCCATTCGAAACAAGGCCTGGAAGTATCAGGTTTGATGAGTTTTTTTGCCATCCCTATTAGTAAATTACACTAAACAGTAAAATCATTAGTGACCACACTAACATTACATACACTACATGGATCAATTTCAGTTACATAAATATCGTCAGCTAATGTCTTATTTACGTTAACAACACATTCGAACATGATGATTATTCTGAATTGAATAACAATATGAAATTATGTATTTCTATTAAAAAACGATATATGTTTTATGCAGGCTAATATCCATTTTAGCTCTTTTATCTTAAATTTTAATGTCTCTAAACACACAAGCACGGCTGAGGGTGGCAATGAACCGAGTTGAGCTGACCCTTAAACACACAAGCACGGCTTGACCCTTTGGCTCGTGGGCCTCATGAGTTGAGCGGAGCAATACACGATCTGACTCCTTTTCTTTTATTTAATTTTTTAAAAAAAATACTCATTTTTTCGGATTTGGAATCGCGTACTTTTAACGACACGAAGTTAAAATTGTATATGAATAAAATATTACATGTAAAAAGTGAGAATAGTTTAAAAATTAGCATAAACTTACAATTATGAAGTTAGATCTTTAGCTATTAATTTTTCATTTCATAATAGATCTGAAACTCTGTGTCTTTCAATTCCTTTAAACATATAAACTCTCTAGTATATCTTATTTAACCCTTGACCAATGGGCACTTAGTAATCCAGGTAAGAGTTTACGAGCATTCAGCTAATTAACTTGACATTTTAATGTTATAAATATGTCACATATGATTTTTGTTGGACATTAGAAATTTCCTTCGAGTGGGAGCAACATATTTCACTCAGCTAATTAACTTAACAATTTAACGTTATAAATATGTCTCATATGATTTTTGTTGGACATTAGAAATTTCCTTCAAGTGGGAGCAACAGATTTCACTCCATGATGGATAGGTAACAATTTGAACATATGAGTGAGCAATTAATAACATTTTTTTTTAGTTTAGTTATTAAATTGTGACCTAAATATAATTTTAATGATCATTCATTTAATTAACACAAAAAATGGGGGTGATGACAGATTGGGATTTTTGCGATGGTGGAAATAGGCAACATAAATGGTGGTGCTTTTGAGGTGGCGATGATGTCGGTTTTGCGGTGTTTTTGGATGATGGTGGTAGTGGTGGTGATGATGATATGGTTTGGATGGGATGATTGTGTTGGAGGTGGTTGTCATTTTTTGTTGACGTGGACATAACACAATATGTTACATATTTATCTCAAACACAACAAAGTACGCTACAAGTGTACAAGTTTACCACAATAGGTTATGAGCGATATAATTAATCATATAACGAACTGTGATACAAGTGTAATATTTTTGTAATATTTGTTTTAAAAAATGAAATAAAAATTGTTTTAAAAAATTAATTAGTATTTTTAAGAAATAGTTTAATTTTTCGAAAGGATAAAGTTCACATCATGCCTATTGTTCTCTTAGCTAAACTCTATTTTGTAGTGTTCAAAAGAGAATATTGCATGACTATGCGTGAAGACCAAGCTTCAGTTGATGCGCACCTAGACGAGGCTTAGGCGTAAAATGCGTAATTTTTTTTAAAATTTTAATATTATTTTGAATTTTTAATCATTTGAAAAATCATTAAATAATACGTATACATTAAAGTACCAAACAAAGTTTAAGAGTTTAATAAAATAAACATATTTTCGAATAATAAACAAGATATATTATAATAGCATTAATTGAAATATATGGAGAGTTTTTAAATTTTATTAATTAGTAAAAGATTGAAAATGATTAATTAACTTAATAAAATATAAAATGACTATTTATATAATAGTATAATACACTACAGTCAAACCAAAATACAATACATTATAGCCAAACCAAATGTACAATGTACTACACTGACTCTTATCCCACATCTAAAGTTTACAACAAAATCCTTTGAGTTGCCATCTATAAATTAGTGGATCAATGAGCGAGTAATAAACCTTTTGAGTCTTTCAATCTATCGGTCTAAAAGTTGAAAATTTTATAATTATTAATTTTGTGCCTTTCAAACCAATTGACTTAAACGTTAAAAACCTTATGTAAAAACTTAAAAATAAAAAATAAAAGAAAATATTAATAAGCGTCGCCAAAACGTGCCATTCAGAACATTGCTATTTTTGGATTGGGCATAGTTATAAAAATTTAAGCCAATGTGTAACCCAATCACTATAGTCTATATCATGGTCCGCCCATTTTGACTAGTTATTTGTTGTCCTCAATAGTAGAAAGGAACCAATTTTAAAACGCGGTCTCGTGTGTGTGTTAGAGATGTGGAAAATGGGAAAGAATACGCAAGTTAATTTCTTAAATTCAGTGACTAGTGAGAAGCCATGATAAAAGTTTAGTGAACGTGGTGATAAGAATTTTGCTATTTGTACATTTCGGATGACATTATCCCTCACAAGAAGGAGGGCCCACGCTCCAATAAAATAATCATGGTCCCCCCTATTGTGAGAGGGAATGTCATCCGGAATGTACATGTAGCAAAACCGGATAATTAATCCATAACTTGCCAATAATTAAGAGAAAGACATAAATATTTAATTAATTTATATTTAATTTATTGGTGTGGAACTTTTTCTTCTTAATATTTTTATTTGGTGATATGTCTTATAGACTATTAGTCTTGGATGAACATATCAAAAATGAAATTTTGACAGAAACTCATTCAGCACCATATGCATGCCATCCAGGAGGGACAAAAATGTATCGTGATTTTGACAATACCTTTTGGTGGAGAAACATGAAGGGTTGCATTGCAAAATTTGTCTCTCGATGCATGACGTGTCAGCAGATCAAGGCTGAGCATTAGAGACCATCAGGGTTGTTAAATCCGTTGGATATACCAGAATGGAAATGGGAGAAAATTTCCATGGATTTTGTGACAGAGTTACCAAAATCAGTAAGAGATCATGACACTATTTAGGTTATTGTAGACCGACTTACGAAATCAGCTCATTTCCTACCAATCAGAATGACTCTCAATATGGATCAATTAGCCCAATTGTATGTTAGAGAGATCGTTCGACTTCATGGAATACCAGCTTCCATTGTCTCCGATAGAGGTCCGAGATTTATTTCGAGATTTTGGAAGAGTTTACATGTCGCAATGAGTACTAAATTAAACTTTAGTATAGCTTACCATCCCCAGACAGATGGACAGTCTGAATGTACTATTAAGACACTGGAAGATATGCTTAGAGCTTGTGTGCTAGACTTGAGTGGTAATTGGGAGACTCATCTTCCATTAGTGGAGTTTGCCTACAATAACTGTTTTCAGGCTACTATTGGTATGGTACCATATGAGGCACTATATGGGCGACCTTGTCGATCACTAGTCTATTGAGACGAAGTAGGCGAGAGAAGAATTTTAGGTCCAGAATTGATTGAGATGACAGTTGAGGCTATTGAGAAGATTGGGCTACGGATCAAAGCCGTCCAAGATAGACAGAAAAGCTATGCCGATCAAAAGAGAAAAGACTTGGAGTTTGAGATTGGAGAGAAAGTATTCTTGAAAGTAGCTCCTATGAAAGGTAATATCCGTTTCGGCAAGAGAGAGAAATTAAGACCTCGTTTTATCGGACCATTTGAAATCTTAGAAAAAGTAGGTAACGTGGCTTATCGTTTGGCGTTACCACCCGAGCTCTCAGCCGTACACAATGTTTTTCACGTTTCTTTATTGAGAAAATATATCCACGACCCGAGTCATGTGGTAAATTTTCAGACTATTTCGATTCAGAGGAATCTGTCTTATGAGGAGACACCTATGTGCATTGTGGAGAGAAAAGTCCATGTCTTAAGAAACAAATAAGTTCATTTAGTCAAAATCCAATGGGCTAGACAGGATAGCGATGAAGCTACCTGAGAAAAGGAGGATGAGATCCTGGCTAAGTATCCAGATATCATAGATCAAGTAAGTTTAAATTTCGAGAACGAAATTAATTTAAGGGGGTAAGGTTGTAGCGACCAAGAATTTTAAATTATTATCTTGAAAAACGTGTCACTAAGTTTTAACCCCGAATTGTAAAATGAAAATGTGTTCGTCTAGCCGTTATAAAATCAATTTAAATTCATTCAAATCGAGTCCAATCCCGAATATTTTTAAGGTATCAAATTCCTTATCGTTTTAAATCCGAATTTATAATATTAAGTACGATTTATTATTAATTAGAGTCCAAATTTTATTAGTCCAAATTTTGATTTCTTTCGGCCCAATTCGCTTAAGCCCATTAGGAAAGTCCCTACAACCCAATTTTTCTGGCCCATTTAAGCCCTAGGGATTTGTGCCCTAAAACTTTACTGTTCATATACCTCATTCCCCCCCCCCCCCCCCCCCCCCCCTCCTCACACTCACGCAGCCAGCAACAAATTTGGGTAAGAAAATGTCATCTTCCCCAATTTTTTTCCCTCAATGCAGTGTTTATACTTGGAGCTTACGTTGATGCTAGAACCTCCATTTCTAGCACCAACAACTGATCATCTTCACAAAAAATCAACCCTCCCCAACCTCACTGTCCAACCCAGAACCACCTGCAGCCGTCCATTTCCACCACAGCCATCACCTGCAAGGCCAAACGAACCACCACCTCCTTAGCTCATCAACACCACCATCTCCTTTGCCCAGAAAACACCAACACCGACTGCACACCAACACCCAAGCTACATCCACCATTTGAGCCACCTGCAACACCACAGGCAGCCATTCCTCCACCCCGAAAAACCTGCACCAAAATCGCCACTGCCCAACGCCACTTTAGTACCCAAAACGCCACCACAATAACACCCAAAATCCACCTGCCATTCCTGATTTCGAACACCACACACACACCACCAAATCGACAGCCTCCATTTCGCCCCAAATCAATACCAAAAAGCCACCAAAACCAAGAAATAAGAAGACCCACGCACTTACCTCATACCTCGACCCATCTTCCAACCGGTTGCCATCGGAAAATCCAAGAAAATCCAAACTCCAAGCCTCGATTAACCCCTAGACTGAACGCCAAAACCAGCCTATCACCTCCACCCACACACCGGTGCCACCACGCGACGGCGGCGCTGGAGTCGCTGGCCGGAATCGGAGGAAGGAACAGAGTCCCTTCCTGTCGCTACTCCTCTCCTCTCTGTTTTTTCGAAATGTGAGAGAGAGAGAGAATGAGATATATAATTTTGTATATATTTTTATTTTTGAAAATTATTCTTTAAGGCCCTAGTTTAGAAACTTGGTTATTTTAGTCCCTTAAGTTTTAAAGTTATTTATTTCAATCCCAGAGTTTCGATTTTAAAAGAAACAGTCCCAAAGTTTATGTTTTAAATAAATCAGCCCTTAAACTTTTATTTTCAGTTTTAATAAATTTCAATTAAGTCCCTAAACTTTATTTTATCATTTTAAAACTTTAAAATTTCGAAATACTAATTCAAAACTTATTTTCTATTTTGACTTAGACGAAACGTACGGATGATAGAGTTTGAGGTCACTTCGCGCTCCACTTTTTATGTGACTCGAGATAGAATGAGGTAGACTCGCCCCCATTAATTAGTTTAAATTATAATTTCATGTATTATGTGACTTTATGTGATTTATATGCTTTAATGCATAAGACGAAAATCTCTTATGAGATAGATTATGTTTTTATGCTTGTCATAACTTATATACTTAATTGCATGAGAAGAAAGAGAATCTCTTATGAAATAAGATGATGTTATGCATAACTTACTTGCTTAAATGCATGAGACGAAACTACCCACACCCTATGATTTTAAAGAGCTTATGATTTTTCAAAGAAAATAAGCCTATGATGATGTCACTGTATAAATTGTATAGTTATGTGTTCAATTATTCTGTAAATTAATTACTGACGATAAGTCTACTAAGTATTTCTTCGAAATGCTCATTCTATTATTTTAACAATATTGCAAATTTTGGAGACGATCGAGTATGATGAGCAGTGGTGGTATGAATGAATAAATGTAGTTAACTTTTGAGATTTAAACATTATCAACTTACTGTCTTTTTAATTATTCCGAGAGCTTGAGTTTTAAAGTTTAATCAATTTTCTTAAGTTAATTCAAATGAGATTTATTGTCGTTAAAGTTCACAATTTTAAATGTGATGTTTTAAAAGTTAGTTATTTCCACCAAACATTTCAGTTAAATTAGGGCAAAAAGACGATGACGTGACACTCCGGGTTCGCGAAACTCGGGGGCGTTACATCAGGTCTCACTAAAATGGCTCCTCTATCTGTCATTCTACAGAGATCCCACCACGATGGCGAAGATGGAGACCTTTTAACTTCAACTGCATCCACAAAATTCTTCCAAGGTGACAGTGCTGTTTCACTTCTGCTAATTCCGTCAATGGTTGGCCATATCACAGCTACCTTTAGAGGAACTTTATGTTCCTCAGCCACTTTAAAGGCAGCTCGAGCTAGATTATAGGACTCTTCAATCGGTGCGATAATCAGAAGAAACTCAACATTGTCACTAGATACAAGGTCAAGTATGGAAAAAGTCTCCTGTAAAAGATGATATCAAGTGTCAGAAATGCAAACCGGAAGGAGAAAAGATTTTTGGTTGGGGGGGGGGGGTGGTGTGTGTCTAGAAAAGCATGGGCTGGCAATAATCCCCAACGTCCCCAAGCAACCAAAAAAGGGGAAATATACAAGCAAGCACAAACTCGGGGCAGAGGTCAAGCTACACATACGCTTCTTGTCAGTTCTGATAGCTGCCGAATTTTCATATGAGGCAGTCTTGATCCGGGATCCGTGGATGGAATGTAGTCCCTCCTCCATCCAGTAGGTGTGTCCGGTGCGCTTGACAAACTATCGCCATCAGATACAAGTGCTCCTTTACGGTACCTAACACGAAATCCTTTTAAGTCATGATGAAATTACCAGATAAACCTTCAGTGGACAATAACTGAGGGTAATTAGAAACACGAGGATGATACAAGATACATTTTATAAGTTTCCAAAAAATCCTAAAAAAATTGTAGCACTGACTGAACCAAATGAATGAGAAAATCAGTCTTCATGAGAACATGGAGAAGTGTATGTACTTAAAAAGTAATTAAAACAGGACAAGCATATCATTGGTAAATGAGATAATACAGCTACCTGAAACCTAGATCCTCAGCAGGGAATTGGAGTTGAAGGCTCTTTCCTTCTTCGAATATATGTCTTAGTTTGGCAAGCCTTCTGGATCCAAGGGGATTATTCTCATTTAAAAGAGAATCCGAGAGCTGTGCACGGCCTAGGCTAAAAATACCATCCAAAAATGCCCTTTGTAGTTCAGACCGAAAAATTGAACCAACAGTATTGTTTATAGTTTTATGGACTGCCAATTAACATATCACAATTTAGGTTCACCAGTGAATCCAAATACAAGAAAAAGATTCAAATCTTTAAGCTCATCAATGTACCTGCATTTGCAATGGCCGGATCAAGACCAAGAGCAGCAGGCACTGCCATAGCTGCTTTAAAGTTTTGGAGACTAAGTGCTGTATTAAAACTGGCAATCTGACAAGTTAGAGGAATTCGCACAAATATTTACTACACTTTCACTTCTCATAAATATTTATTAAACTTTCAAAACTAAAATATTGAGGTGAGATGAGTAAATACATTACACAAAGCGATACCTGCTTAAGCTCCAATTCGTAAGTGGAAAGAATTGATGGATGTGCGATGCCATTGATTACATAAGCTAACTTCCAGGCAAGGTTGTGAGCGTCCTGAATGCCGGTATTCATTCCTTAAAAAAGATATAATAAAGTAGGGACTTTGATTATGCAGCTAATAGATGCCCCAAATTATAATCTAAACAGAAAACTTGCTTTTTTAAATTTTAATTAAAAACATACTTTAGCTAACAAATTTTCAAGTTTGGTTATAAAGGCCAAAAAAATATTCTTTTAGATGTGCAAAGCTATTCACTAGAATTCTTCTCCAGTCTTATTCTGTTCAATTTCCTCCACAATTTAAAAGTCAAACTCAAATTAATCCCACGCTGAAAAAGATTACATTTACATCAATTTCCTTCTTTCACTCTTCTGTGATGTGAAACCTTAAACTCTTATTTAACCAAGTGAAAATTAGTGACAATTCCAGCTATGCTGGAGATTATTTACTCCAAAAAATGTTACATACCAAAACCACCAGCAGGAGGAAAGCGATGAGCAGCATCGCCAGCAAGTATTATTCTGTTGTTACGGGATAAAAATCTATCAGCAACTTCAGCATGCATAACCCAAGGCTTTACATCTATCACATCTATGTCTGCAAGCTCTCGGCCTACCAATTTGAAGATTAATTTGTCACACATCTACAACAACGCAATAACTTCAAAAGAACAATTATGAAGATGACAATTGCAAGTTCTAACATTTACCTAGAGTTTCCAAAGCAGTCTTCTAGCATGTTTATTTTAAACTTAGAAATTGGTAAAGTTACTTAGCCCCAGTTTGGTTTAAATCAAAAAGTAAATAAAATTTTAAGTCAAAGTTAACAATTAATTTTAACTACACATTTAATGGGATTCATAGATTTTCAACCACACATTCCATTAACTTTTATCAAAATCTACAAAAAAATTGTTTTTATTTAAACCAAACAAAGGCTTAATTTTAATTACACTTTCATATGACCTACAACTTTTATCAATTTTTAAACCACAAATTTCATCAACCTTTATCAAAATCTAATAAAAATCTGATTTTTAGCAAAACTAAACATGGGCTTAATTATTTCCAACTTTGACCAATATGAAATTATTTTAAAAATTACTATTTACTTATAACAACCTTAAAGCTTGGCCAAACATGCTCTGATTACATTTCAGCATATACCTCAACCTAAGGTACTCACTAGTGACATTTGACATCATCAGAAAAAATTTAGTTTCTCACTAGAAGGAACAAAAACATACCTTGAAGCTGAAATCTTCAAGCTTTTGTTGGGGAGGATAAAAGGCACCTGCAGAACATCAATGAAAACACAAATATAGAATTTATGTGCATTATAAAATGGCACAAACATAAATGTCATGTTTGCTATGTACATTGAACAGTGCTTGATTACTAAGTTAAAAACGAAGATTAAATCTTGTATTTTTTATGTCCTGTCCTATCTAATACTGCATATCAAACATGTCCAAACAAAACTCACATTACCTGCAGCACAAATTCCCCTTGTTTCAGATCATGAGCAACTAGAACACCGATAGCTTCAGTGTTAAAGATAAAAAAACAGCATGCCCGGTCTGTCATTGATCAGATACTGCCCGAGGTCTTGGCTCATAAAATGGACACTGATGAGCTTTTGCAAGTTCTTCTCACCACTCATGTCTATTGCCATAAGCTTTCTAACAATACTTCCTGCACCATCTGTACCAATAAGGAAATAACAGCAGAAATCTTTCTCCATATGCTTTCCTTCCCTAAGAAAAGATGTAGTCACGGTTACACCATGATCAGTTGAGTTGAAAGATGTGCACTCATGCCCCAGTAATATACCATGCTCTGCAAGCCTAATATCATCGGGGCTCAACTCTTCATTTGCAATTTGAAAGCCTATGTTCTCGAGCTGTTTAATTAGCAATCTGATAAGTTTGTACTGTGAGAAATGTGCAACAGAAACTGGACTCGCAATTCGGTCAAAATCTGCACAAAACAAAAGTCGCTGCATTTAAAAATAACGGCAAGCTACAGGCATAAAGGAATGTAAAAAAAGAAAAGAAAAAGAAGAACGAGCAGTTTTCTCACCTTTGTAAAATACAAGTGGAAAAATAGGGCAGAACAGAAATGACTCAAGAATGGTATGCGGTTTCTTTGTAATTTCTTTCCCATGTTTTAATACTTGATAATCAATCTATAAAATTGCAATTTTTTCCATATGATTATTCGCAATAAATCCTACCTTGAGGTCGCATATGATCAACTGAACCAAGAATAGGACCCGTAAGTGAAGTGCAGTATGTGAGCTTCCTCCAAAATTCCACTGGAGGTTGGGACCTCATAATCTCATCAGCCAAGCCATTTATTTTCCGGAACACCTAACAAGAATAATCTACATCAAAATGAAAAATTCACTTTACTTAATAAACCCTCAATCTAACAAAACCTCACAAGAAGAAAGAATGAAAACAACCTCCATTGACCGATTGTTAACAAAATGAGCTTGAGGGTGTTTTGAAAAGGACTTGTTTTTCTCTAAAACTGCACATTTTACACCTGAGAAAACCATTAATCTTAGAAAAAGTTAGCATATTTCAAATTTTCAATTACAAAATTTAGCATTATTTCATCATTCTAATGAAATTCAGGTCAGTTGCCACCAAAAGTAACTATTATTTTGGAAAACTGCATATTTGACCCTTGAGAAATAATTTATAGCAGGAAATTAGCATTATATCGGTTTTCAATTAAAATCCATGTATCATGTTAAGTCAAAATATATGAAATTTGAAACATGAAATTGAAATGCAGTAAAAATTCTATTATTGAACTTCAATAAAACCGAAAACATTACCTAGTTTTGTGAGAAGAATGGAGAGAACGAGTCCAACAGGGCCAGCACCTACGATCAAGACCGGCAAAACCGAGTCCCCTCCATTGATTTTGCTAATCAAACCTGACAATAATCTTCTTTGGATGCATGGGATTGCAAGGTTTATGGTTCTACTGTTGTAGGCTCCATGGAATCTTCTCGAAACTCCCATTACATAAATGCAAACACAGAGAGATCGCAAGAAGTTTATGGCTTTCACAGAACAGATTAGAAGCTTTTTCAATTAGGGTGAAATTAGAAGAAATTGAACAGAATCAGAGTGGAGAAATTTTAGAGTGAATGCTTGATTCCCTTGTGCCCACGCCCCCACTAAGTCCCGGCCATGTACCAGACCTAACAGTTTCTTTAATTTTTCATTTAGAAACAATGATAGTATACAAAATTATAATTAGACACAATTATAATTAGTGACAATTAAATTTAAAACTTAATTTTGTGTTAAAAGAAAAAAAAAATTGTACTTGAATATTTTAAATAATTTTTTAAGCAATGATCCACCGATTCTACCGATTCTACTAGTGACCCGATGATCTAGACCCCCAAAATTGTAGTATGCAAGCAAAATCTACAAGTATATTATGGAACTGATTCTTAACATGTTAACTTGAAACTTAACAATAAAACAACAAACAAAGTTGAGTGCAATACTTCAATGCAATTATGTACGTTTACGATGCCGCAATTATATTAGCTAACAAGACTTTATACATTTCCAATATGTTAATAAATAAGCAAGGGAAAGCCACCACTTACCTGAAAAGTAGGACTCGAGCAAAAATTATGAAATGACATGATTCGGCAGTTTGAAAATTCCACCTTCACAACTCACAATTCTGAAATCAAAATTTAACGGCAACCACAACCACCAATTAGATGTGTTAAATGTGAAATAAAAACTAAATGTGAAGATAAATTTAACGGAAACCACAACAACCAATTAGATAAATACAGAAATTAGAGCAACCAAATGGTAAATCCCTAAATCAAAAATCAGAATTAATTACCGGAATCTCTAAATTAGATAAATCCCTAAACCACAGCGAAGGTTGAAGAAATTCTTCATGAAAATAGCTATTTTGGTTGAAAAGAACCACAGCATGAAATGGGCCAAATGGCTACAGGAAAAAAATCAGAGAAGTAATTTTCCCAGCAATTTCTCAAAACTGGTCAGCCACCATAAAGCAATAATTATTGAAAAAACCTTTTAGTTGCTGATTTAAGAAAAAAGGCCGCTGGAAGAAGTCCGAAAATTTTCTATATGGAAACAAAAATGAGGAAAATAAATTGCTACAGGAAAAGGTTGATTAACAAACTAAAAAATCTGCCATCAAATTGAAAAAGAAAGATGGAAGATTTTTTTTTTTTTTTTGGTCGTGGGGCATATGACGGAAAATCAGCTCAACCGTAAATGGAGCAAAAAGTTACCGTAAATGAACCATTGGCCTGCACACAGTGACGTGGAACGGTGGTGGACAGTTGACAGAGAAGTGAGAACTGAGAAGAAGGCGACGAAGCAGACAGGTGGGTTTCGGGTTCTCGCACCCCGGCACCGGCGCCAGCACAGTGATATGTAGGATATAGTTGGGACTCCAGCAGAGAACTTATAAGCAGCAGTAGAGAAGGAGATAGGCAGCAAAGGAGAAGACAACCACAGCCAAAAGAAGCAAGGAAGAAGAAGACAGCGAGAAAGGGGGGAGAACAGAAGAGGGAAAGGAGAAACCTGGAGAAGAAGAGATCAAAGGGGAAGGTAGGGAAATGAGATAACGTTGGCTGCAAGCCAAAATCAATTTCAATAATTCATATTCATCAACTGCTTCCTCAAGTTACAGTACACATCCATATATATAGAAGAAAACAAGCAAACCTAAGGCATACAAAGGCATTGGGCCAGCCCATTAATACAACCCAATTAAACTAATAAAACATTTTTTTGATAGCCCACAGTAGAAGTCCAAAATAGGTGATGTCCTCATCAACTCTCCCGAGGTGAGGAGAACTCGACGCTGTCGAGTGGACAAATCATGAACGGCAGCTGTTAAGCTCCCAGTCATTAGCAAAAGTGACTAAACTCATGCCATGAAGAACGATCTTTCCGAAGAACCACATATCAAAGCTCAATGATTGATAGTAATGAAAACTGCAGCTTATTCCCAAGATTATGATCCGACCAAGGGGGACGGTCTCTCCTAATCAAGTACTGATGCTAGACTCCAAATAACAAACACTCATGCAATTCATCTACAAAATCTTCAGGTGATTGTGCATAATAAGGAGCACAAGAAGCTAGCATTGGAGACTGGCATGTAGAGACAAAAGATTGCAATATCGAATGCTCGAATAGGCCTCGACTAGGAAACAATTCTTCTACATTGAAAATATAACTTTCATTTAAGTGAGATGGTCAGTCAAATAGAAAACCTTTATATGAGAGATCCAAAAGCTTTTTCTTCACATATTTGGAAATCGGATCAAAGAGACGCAATAAAGTATAGTAATTATCAATATAGTACTCTAATTTATATTGTACATCGAAAATAAATTCAAAAATTTCATGACTAGAAATGATTTGACCTTTTAACTTAGCGTGAAATTTAGGATCATTAACTCTGAGAGGTAGCTCAGTTGGTCAAGCCTTGGATTTGCTCCCCAATGGTCACCAGTTCGAGTCCCCTCAGAGCCACAAAGATGAGTATCCGATTGTAAACTTCAGGGCCTATGGGATTAGTCGAAGTGCGCGTAATCAGGCAGACATCCACGGTCATAAAAAAATGAAATTTAGGAACATTGTCAACATAATGATGAGCTAGCACAACGTGTCGATAATTAGTGGGCAACATCTTAATATCAATAGGAAGACTGTGTAATCGAGTAATGACCTTAGAGAACAATTCAGCAACTCGTGAAACCTCATGTAATTGAGGAAGAACTAAAACAAAGTCAGCTTAAAAGTCATGCAGCCTAGCAAGCACGAGATCTAGGACATCTGAAATGTTTGACTTCGATGGCATTGCTTTAGATACTTTCTCAATTGTGTCAATGGTAAATGTGTTAGCGAAAGATGTGGTCACGATAGTAGACACGATACACTGTTTACAACTCTCTACTTCTTTGAAGATGGAGGAAAGAACTGCATTATAATTATCCAAACAAATCCCTAAAGATTTTATACATGACAATTAAGGTTTGATCGTGTCAGCGCACTTCTCAAAAAGTCTTTCCACTACACTAAATGCACTAGGAGAAGCTTCTTTATGTTTATTTTGAACACAATCCAAAAGAAGGATAATTATGTCTAGCGAGATATTGTCAATTTCTTCCAATGTAAGGGGCATAATAATCTCTATGGAAGTGAAGACATTCCCTAAATGAGTTCCTTTTAAAGCAAAAAGAAAGTATTGGAACATGTCAATTATCATCTGCTCACAATCTAGGTCCAACGTGATTAGGAAGTACTTCACATTAGCCATAGTATTTAGTATCCTGACTAATGTAGCTTACGAATTGATGGATGTGCCCATGAGAGATGCAAATGATGATATAATCACAAAAAAGATATCTTGCATTAATTCATCACAAAAGGGGAGATCAGGTGCCGTAATGCGGAATATCTCGCTAAGACAAGAAATAACAGATAAGCGGAATCAAGATGTCTTAATAGCTTATTTGAGATTGCTAAGTATACAATAGACATGAGCATGAAAACAGCATACAATTGATCCACTTGAGAAAGTAAATATTCAGTATGTTCAGGTAATGATATAGCTCATTAAAAGGCAACGGAGTTTGAAGAAGTTTTCTTCCATTTGTTAACAAGTGGACTCCAATATAATAGAATTGTCACCTCATGAGACTCAAAAGAGTCCAATGCCCCAATCATGATCTTCTATTTGGCACGGCTATGGTGGCAAGGCGGCAACAAAATTGTCTGAGCTGCTGGCTGCAATTTCCCCCCTTCTATTTTTCTTCTGAAACCAAATAGTCCAGTCCGAGTTCCTCTTTCAGCCCCTTCATTCAGTCAAAATAAAGTGAACTATCTGTATATGTGTGAGAGAATAGAATGTTTCGTCCCTGTGGAGTGCGTCTGACACAAGATAGTGGCGGCGATTGTGTTTTGCAATAACGAGTTATAGGTGCGTTGGTTGTGGAGTTGGATGGGATCGTGTGTCGAAGGTGGGCTGTGTCAGCAATTGGAGTAGGTGGGTTTCGTTTATTATATGTTAGGCTGACAAATGGATGATGGTAGCGTGTAATGGAGATTCCGGTTGTGGCGCAGGGTGGGGGTTGGGAATTGTGGTCTTTGGAGAATGGTGTTGGTGAGGTTGAGTGCAGCCAATTGGAGTGGACAGCTGACGATGGATTGCAGCTGCCGGAGATGAGTGGAGCGTGGGGTTAAATGGAAGAAAATCCAATAGCGCAAAAAAGTAGAAACCCCTCCCCAAAATTCTTTCTTCATCTTCTCCAAAGATGTTTACCAATTATTTTTCTAAGAATAAAAGAACCAATTAAACTCCTGTTAAAAGATCTAATCCAAGTTTTCAAAAGATTTCAATCCCCTTAATACTCCTATTCTCACAAAACAAACGAAATAACCACAGCAGTGGAGAAATTTACACGCCATTGTGAAAATAAACAAGCAATCAAGTATGTTTTATTTATTGCATCATGTACATTCATCCCACAGATATAAAATAGAACTTTCGAGCCTTGTCAAAGAGATAACAAGTGACACCATTTACAAAAAATAAAATATCATGGAAGGCTTTTGATGAAATCAATTCACTAATGACGAGAAGAGACCAAATTTTAATTTGAAATCTATCCACACTTCAGGTTTTTATCATATCATCATTGATGAATGCAGCAATTATTATCAAAATTTTGGAAATTCAAATTAATTTTTTGTTGCCTCTAACATTATTAGATCTGGGACAGGAAGTTCTAAAGATTCAAATCACAACTTTAATCAGAACAAAGATTACATCTAATAAATTGGTTAACGCACAATATTAATCAGAAGTTAAGGAAACAAAACATTATGATAATTTTGAACACGTAACATTTTCAATTGAGTTTGAACCTGCGCTTTACTATAGATCTAAGATATTTCCCTATAACCCAATAAACGAATTTATAGCAACCAAATAATCCAATTTACATTTCACACAATATTCCCCTGCAAATCCAATAACAATCCAACAAATAAAAATCAATAAATGATACCTCTTAGCTGTCTCAGCGCTGATTTGGGTCGTTAGGCTAGTGGCCCGATGACTGATAGCTGATTAAAGGTGGCGTGACGGTAATATGGTGGCGGAAGTTGCAACAGAGTAGAAGAAAAGCAAAGGGAGAAGAAGAAAGAAGCGTGGGAAAGAAAGAAAACCTGGGAAGAAAAGAAAAAGTAAAAGAAAAGAAAGGAAAAATAGAAAGAAAATTTAAAAGGAAAGGAAAGGAAAAAATGTGGAAATAATTTTTTTAATTTCTGTTTTTCTTTTCAATTACAGTTCTGCTGGGTGTACAGAACCGGTTGACAGACCCGGTTGACAGATAACTCACATGGGTGGGGTCCACAGCAATTTTTTTTTTTTTAAATACAGGTGGGGCCCGCGCTACAGTGAGTGATCTGTCAACCATTTCTGTCAAATGGTTCTGTACAACCAGATTAATTCTTTCAATTATCTTTACAATTCGAATTTACATTTTGCTGGGACTAAGAACACAAAAACAAAATGAAAATTTTCCCTCTAATTATTGGCCTACAAAGAGGTCAATTTTATTTTTTATTTTTTTGGTCGGCAAAAGATATATTTTACCCGTTAAATTTTTTTATTGGGAAAAAATATAAATTTTTGTGGGCACAACTCTTCCAATTATTGAAAATTTTAAAGCAAATCATATCCCTACGAAACATCATATTTGTGGGGAAAAGTGAATTCCACCTACAAATCTCAAATTGTCTTCCGAAATTTGGTAGGAAAAATATAAAATTCTTGTAGTGTGACGAATTACTTTTGGTTCCTTGTTACAATGCAACCAAATTTTAGGGCAAATCACCACCTTAATCATATGAAAAATGTCATAAGTACAGAAAATATTCTACAGAAATTATACAGAACACTCACATGAATGGGGCCCATGTTATTAAAATATTATAAAAAAAAGTATGGGTCCCACCCCCCTTTGTGTCTTTTCTGTACAGGTCTACAGGTCTGCACCTGTAGCAGCTCTCTAATCATATCTGTACTCAATGAGCTCCTAAATTAATCATGAATTCGACCACTAATAGGGAATGTTGACTCAGAACCAATTGTGGATATTTGAATAGTTAACACATCTTTAGCAATTTAAGAGAGAATCTTATATTCATTTGCATTCAATTTTCACTAAGATAACATGTCAGAAGGTTCATTGATGAAATCTTCAGAATGACTATTTAAGTATTCCGGCAAATCATTTTAACAATTAACCAGTGTTCTAAATAGCGCGCCTTGGCGCCAAGCAAAATCGTTTGGTGCGTAACCGATAAGGCGTGCTAAGGCGCGCCTAGACGCGCATTATTTATTTATTTTTTATTTTTTTAATTTTTTATTACAATTTTGTATTTTTTTATTATTTATTATTTTATTATTAAATGATTTTATTATTGATTAAAAATTAAAATAATATTAAAATAAGAAAACGTCTTTTTACGCATTAGTCTCGCCTAAACTCGCCTAGTCCTTAATTTGGCCTCCACGCATCGCCACACATTATGCTATTTAGAACCTTGCAATTAACAGTAAAATTTAAAAACAAAGTTAAAACGTAAATATTTAATTGCGCGACCTGACCACGAAATTGAGATGCAAATAAATAAAAAATACTAACAACTAAAAAAATTAAGGGATCCTGACAATAATTAGAACAAAACAATATAATTGCTAATAAAAATATAGCAAATAATTTTAGAAAAAAGAAAGAAAGAAAATCTGGATAAACTAACCAGGAAATTGAGGTACAATTTAAGAAAATTATTAGTGGAAGGAAAAAATGTGTAAGTTTGAACCAAAATTTAGATTTAATTATCTACTTAATTGTAATGTACGGTCAATGAATATAATTTAGCAGCACTTGTTCAACACTTCACCCAATTTGATGGTTTTATATTTACAATTGCAATAACTAATGAGTATTTGAGTACTTTGATAACACGGAAACCATTGTTCAACTCTTTGACAATATGAAAAAACCAAAAGCTCTGTCCTCTCTCTCTATCCATCCGAGGGATGGAAGGACAGAGGCCTTTGGTGTCCCGTCCAGTCAAGAATTTGATTTACTTTATTAAATGTGATGCTACATATACATCAGGGTATCCATAACAGTATTCACTCCCTATGCAAGGGGATCCCCCCATATGCAAGGGGATTGACACCGTTATGAACACCGCATTATGTACAAGTAGCGTATTCCTTTATTAATTATGATGTATAATTGTCTATTTAGATATTGAGTTATGTCTAATATGAATGTAGCTTTTTAACTAGCATGTATTTATGTTTAAATGAGTTAGATAAATTTTAGATTTTTCTAAACGGTTTGTAAAGATTGAAACCTAAACCAAATCGCTTCAAAGCGGTTTGATTCGGTTCAAACTCAAAACGTTGACGGATCCACGTGGACCCAAACTAATGGTCTTAAAAAAGCAGTTTTATTTCGATTTTGCTAACGTTTTTTTCAATGCTATTATAAAGTGCTATAAAAAAATTTACATAGCATCTGATTATTGTCATGATTTTAGTATTTATAACATTCTTTTCATTCAATCTTTTTTAATTTAATAGTATTTTTTCTTTTGCTATAATTTTGACTTTAATAAAAAAAATTAATCATCATAGTCGGATCTTCAATAGCATTCTTTTTCCATCATAAATTTTTAATATTAATAGTATTTATTAAATATAATATATCATTTTCAATAGCATTTTTTGATTGTAATATATACAGAGCATTCTTAATTCCTTAATTGTCAAATGTAAATATTCAATATCATTATTTTTTAGACTTCAATATGAACAACAATAACCATGCCAAAAATAAATTTCAAACCATGCATCAAAATTTATTTTCATGTAAAAATACAAAAGTATAGCCAACAACAAGATTCTTGAAATTAGTAAAACAGAGTATAATGATAATAGATAGTAAATATCTATTTCTGATTTTAGCGAAACAATTGAAAATATGATACAGGTAACAGGATTATAAACTGATAACAGAGAATATAACTCTCATACGAAGAATAACCAAAAATTCGTCAAACACACAATTTTCCACACCTGCCTGTAGAAGTGTTAAATGACCGTGCAGGTGCTATAGGGTAGAAAAAGTGGGAGGCAAAATTTCGGTAAAATAGGGATGAGAGATTTTGGGCTTCTTAATTTAGTTTAGTGGACCTTTTAATTTGCTATTATATTATATTTAAGTAAAATTTTATTTTATTTTATAACATTGTCAATAAGAATGTTATATTTAAATGCTATAAAATATATAAAATATTGTAGTGCGAAAAAAATTACATTCATGTAAATATTTTTTTTAATCATAAACTGGTATTGTCAAATCGATATAATCAGATCGAATAACTATACATCTTTGTCATATAATTTAAAATTAAGATAATACTACTCTTTTCTTTCAACAAAATAAATAGAGTTTCATTGTAAATTCAATTGACAAGAACTTCTTTTATTTCTTCGATTGAAAGGGGAAAAAAAAAAGAATTCTACCTCAACAGGCAAAAGATTTGAAAGCAGAAAGAGAAATAAATTCTATTAACTCAATTGGTTAGAACTTCGTACTGATAACGTATCATAAACTAGATAGAAAAAGAGAAGAAATTAAAGAAGTCAATAAACTTGTATACTTTATTAAGTATCAAAGCCTCATATTTATAGGGAAAAATGAGGGTTATATTAGTATAATTGTCATTCATTAATAAAATATTATTTACAACATTCTTAAGATTTTTGTTTTCTTAATTTGTTTGTAAATAATTTTGATTTGTGGGGCATTTGAGTGTAATTGCTCTTTTATTTGATCCGTTAAATTTGAGTTAATGATTTTCTCAGTTAACAACAGTAAATAATGTGATACGAGGGCAACATCTAGGGATGGCAATTGGGTCGAGCCGGCTCACCGCTCTTCGGCTCGACTCATCAAAACTCGGCTCGTGAGTTTCTCGGGCTCGTAAAACTAAGAGCCCGAGTCGAGCACAGGTTGTGCTCAACGAGTCGAGCTGTCGAGTTCGCGAGGCTCATGGGTAGAGGCCACGAACTCGGCTCGTGGACTCGTCAAAAATTGAAAAAAAAAATTATCAAAAAACCTGAAAATTTGCAAAATAATATTTTAAAAAGCTCATGGGCTCGGCTCGACTCGACTCGTGAACTCATGGGCTCGTGGGCCGAACCGAGCTCGCCCATCGAGTACGAGCTTGAGCTCGGCTTGTTACCAGGAGCCACGAGCTAGGGCCGAGCTCGGATGTTGCCATCACTAGCAACATCGCATGATTCTCAATCTATTCACAACTTCATATTGAATTCACTTTTTTAAAACGTCATAAATTTTTATTTTTATTTTTTATCCTAGCATATGATAAGTGCGTTTCACACACTTATTTAGACCACAAAACATGGTTAATTGTGAATGTATATATTGAAATATGGCTTAATTCGGTACAATTTGTGTTTGTAGGACTACATCGATGGATGAAATGAAATGTATGCTTTCGAGCGAAAAAGGACCAAAATGGAAGGAAACGAAAGTTCAAGGACCTGAGTGCAATTATTCAAAAGTTGACCCGGAGAGAAAATCGAGAATCAAAGTTTGCTGAGTTCAAATTGAGTAATGATACGAGACATAGAAAGAAGAAGAAAGTTGAAAGGGGCTCATGAATGAAAGAACGAAATTCAGGGACTAAAATACAAGTTTTGAAAAGTAGGTTACACTATGCGGCCTCATAGTGTAACACCTATGCGACCGCATAGGTTTGGACAGAGACCCATATCCCCGTGATCGCTATAACTATGCGACCGCATAGAATTACTCTATGCGGATGCATAGTACATTTCTGACCCGAATTTTCTGCTTTCCTTATTTGATTCAATCTCTTATGGAAACAAATCCTGGACCCCTTTTTAACCCTAAACAAGACTAGAAACGGGGGGAGGGGGGGGGGACGTATGATTCTACTACTTGGGACATATTGAAGAGCAAGAAGAAGGCGAAGAACGAGGAGATTACTTCAAGATTCAAGATTTACCTCTAGAATCAAAAGGGTGATGTCTTCTTCAATTAGTTTTCCTTCTTTTCTTAGTTTTATCATGTTAGGCTAGATTTTATAGTGCTAGGTGAACGATGAACCATGTAATATGATATTTTAATTCCTAGTTTTATAGTTTTGACATTAAAACGCGTTTTGGATTGATGAATGGTTTATATGCGTTGTTTTTATCCATAATTATATGCGTAATGATTATGTGATTGTTATGGTTTATTTTATCCATTCGAAAGAGGAGAAAGATTAAACAGAATATAAATCATCGTAGGGTCCGATAGAAGATAGAAATATACCGCTATGCTTAACGTGAATCTCTAAGTGTTTATAAAATTTCATGTTTTTTTGTATATTTGCTCCCGTCATAGAGATATAGTCGGTGTCGTATAAGAAAATAAGTTCAAACTTAATCGAAAGAGAGTTTTGAATAAAATAGGAACATTAAAACGTCATAATTACTAGGGTTAAAATAGATCGTTACATGGGGATTCGCGAACCTAGTACGCATTTTATTTGATTATTATCTCAACTTTGCATTTAGGACTATAATTGCACGTAGAAAACTTTGCACTCATTTAGTTAATTCATTCACTTTTGCATAAGTAGAGTACTAGTTTTATTGCAATTTTAGTTACAACAACTCAAATCACGTATTCAGTTTCGGTTAAGGTCGAATTAAATATCGTCGAACTACTAAATCTATGTGGGAACGATACTTGGACTTAAAAATCCACTTTATTACTTGAACGAACCGTATACTTGCGGTACTATAAGTCGAATACATTTTCGCGTGTTAAGTTTTTGGCGCCGTTCCCGGGATTTAATATAGTTTGATTTTATTTACTTTGACACTAATTCTAACTTTTTAGTTTAGTTTAGCTTCTAGTTTATTTTCTTATTCATCTAAGTGCTACTACTGTTCATCTTTCAGGTCTTATATGCGAAGATTGGTTGACGGTGATTTGATTCCAACTGATCCGGAAATCTAAAGAACCTTTCATCGTAGGCTAAGAGAAGCAGTAGTAACCCAACAAAAAGACCAAAAAGAGCATATATTAATGAAAAATCAACAACTCAATCCGGCACCTCTAGCGAATGCAGAAGCAGAAAATGAAGGTAATATGCTACTGGGAGATTTCATGGCACCATTTGTCGTCCAAAGTCAATCTAGCATTGTTTATCCACCATTCGGGCAGCTAAACTTCCAGTTGAAGACGAATGTCATCCAACTCTTCCAGAATGGGCATCAATTTCACGGGATGACTATTGAAAATCCGCATACACACATATCTAGATTCTTGGATATGTGTCAACACTTCAGGTATCAAGGAATTTCAGATGACGCTATCAGACTGAGGTTATTCCCACACACCTTTCGGGATAAAGCTTTGGAATGGCTGGATTCACTTCCTGTTGCAAGCATAACCACTTGGGATGAACTAGCTCACAGGTTTTACACGAAATTCTTCTCACCAGCCAAGGTAGCACAACTGAGACATGCTATATCAGTATTTGTGCAAAATGATCCCGAATCCTTCGCTAAAGTGTGAAAGAGTAGGTAAGTATAGAAGGGATTAAAATTTTAATGTATGTCAAAATCAACAATTAATTTTAACCGTATATATCATGAGACCCACAAATTTTCATCCACACATTTATTAATTTTTATCAAGTTTTACTAAAAATCTGATTTTAGTCTACATCGCATAGAGACATTATGAGTAAACTCCATGCAGTCCAAAAATTAGGACAGGATGCAAAATGCAAAGTATAATGTAGTTCCATTCATACGTTCTTAACAATCAATAAAGCTTTGATATATAATTTTTTTCCAAGAAAAATTAAATCTATCCTAACCACAACCTGAATCTATTCCTAGCCCGAATTTGAATAATTAGAATGAATTAAAGTTTAGATTATCGGTATGATTGCAAACGTGATAAATGTTATTCCAACTATCTATTGCACATATCTTAATTTTGTCGCGTTCTAAATTTATTGTGAGTCTTCCAATACTATAACAAGCAACTAATTATCTAATTGGTGACCAAGCAATTAAATAATATAATTGGTATGCAAAATTAATCCAAAAATTCATGAATTAAACTAAACTATTAGTCTTGAATTTAAAACAAATAAACAATAGGGTTCATCTAGCCTAACATGGTTTTAAATAAATTAGAAGAAGAATAATAAAAAAAATCACCCGGATCATGAAAGAAGACAAAAGATCTTGATATTTAAGTCCAAAGTAGAATTTTTCAATTTATTAATGTAATTGGCCTTCAATTCTTGTTAGGGCTTGATTTTCTCTCTCAAAAGTGATAAATTGACCCCTTATTCTTGATGATATTATTGTGTAAGAAGAGGCAAGAGAGGGTTTTTCTTTTTATGTAGCCCAAGTTTTTTATTTATTTATAAGAGTTGAATTTAGATAAAAATCGCGGCCAATTTGGGTTCTAAAAGAGTTTGAACAGCAAAATGAAACTGTTGATTCGTCTGCAAAAATGGCTAGCGCGTGCATAGGCATAACCATTATGTGCGCACCATTGATCCAAATGGCTCTTGGGTCATTAAAATTTAGGTCTCGTGCACTCACCAAAAATGTCCTGCTCGCGCACGCAGGTTCACGGAGTTCGTCCATGAGCAGTTTTCGATATTTTGATCATAATTTTCGTTTTCGATATCCGATTGAGATGATTCAAAATGCGTTGAAAAGATGAATCAAAGGGATAATTCTAGTAGACAATTTTTCCAATTTGAACGTGTGCTATCCGAAAAATGTGTCTCAAGTTGAGGCTAAAAATTTGGAGTATAATTTCTTCAGTTGGAAATTGATTTGTGAAAATACTTCAACGATATTTCACTCGTTTGACTTCAAATTACATCCAGTTGATCATATGTGATCTTCAATCATCATTTTATGGTCCGAATCAACTATTGAATGTTTACACTTTGGTCCCATAACTTTTGAATTTTTTTTTTCCTTTTTAGCTGTTTTTCGTTCATTTCTTCCAATTCCACCAATTTACATTGAGTTCAATCTAACAAATATAATTAATACATAATCAATCTATAACGTATCCAAATCAATAACAAATACTTCAATTTAATGGCCTAGATAAGTGTACAAAATACACTTATCAACAATCTTGTAACAGTAATAGTGTACCTAATAAAATTGCACACATGCAGAATTTTTGGGGAAAAAAAAAAAAAAAAAATTGTGTGGGTCCGCCAGTGTTTGTGTTTGTGGTTGTCTCGAGAACTAATTGTTACTGCCATGGATGTTGTGTATCCTGTCAAGAAGCAAAGCCACAATTTCTTTGTTAGATGATTATAATATTAGGGTCTAGGATTTGTTAACTGGTACATCTAGATTTTGGATCAACTTTTTGTAAACGTATTTCTTCAGTTTTGCCCTTTTTGGGTTTTATTTTAATCCATATATTTTCTTCCATTTTCCTTACCTTTTTGACCTCTTAGTTTGAAGAAGATTAGAGGTGGATATTATTGATAGATAACTAAGATTTTAGCGACAAGGGGGTATCATTTCTTCAAGAACGTAATATACCACTAACTCCTGCGGCCTGCCATTCATGTAAAATTACTGCTTCACATATGCCTCAGAGGCATATGATAATTTTTTTTTTTATTCTTCTGCACTATCCAGAGTTTAGACCAGGCTGCATGTGAACAGCTTGAGAACTTAATTAGGAAGCTTGTTTTATGTTCTAACCTTTTTCCTCGTATTGCTGCGATCTATTCTGAAGTTGTTATCAACTCTTCTTGAAATTAGCCTAAAGAATTATTCAGCACCTAAAAAATGACTAATTGTCTTTCTTTCCTCTTTAGACATATCCTAGGCGACTTAATTGATAGTTCTGGTAACCTCCATATTATTAAAGGTTGCCGTGGAACAAATTCCATCTTTCAGCACCCAGTAAATATTATTTTTTCCTTTTCCAACAATCTATTGTCTTACATATTTGCATGTCAAGTGTAAAATTTCTGATTTGTTGATTTATCCATATGACTTGAACTAACCTGTTTTGTTGATTTATTCAAAATTTCTATTTCGTTGATTTCTTCGAAATTTCTGCCTGTAATATTTATTCAAACTTTCTGTCTTCAAACGTGTAAAATCTGGGAAGAATCAAGGGAAAATGCAAGTGGATATTGACTGGTAAGATCCATTATTGAAACTCTCCCCCATAATGTAAAGGAAGGGGAGATAGAAAGGGACACTACAATGTTTTGTTGGATTGTGTCACTTCTTAGTATATGAAATTACTTTGGGAGAATATTGGCAGGATTTGTCTATGAATTGGACAAGTCATATTTAATTTGATTATTTGACTAATCAATGTGCTTTTAAATTGCCCTCTCGTGGAAAAGCAAGAGAAGATTGCAGGTACAAATCGCTTTGCACAAGGACATGATGGTGAAACGAAGAAGCATACTATTACTTTAGTCTCTTTTTTTACTACCAAGAAGAGATTTGTACATATTTTTATTATTTGCATTTTGTACTTTAAAGTTTATTTATCATTGGAGAAGGATATGGACCATCCAATATCTCAATTAGAATTCTTGAGCCATGTCCACGAGAAGAATCATGGACTTGGCGATTTTGTCGATAAAAAATCCAATCGAATTCATGTAAGTACAATTAGAGTTTAAATACTTCATAATTTGTTCATATAGCGAGTATAGTAAGAAATAATTTTTATTTTCTACATGATACTTACAAGGCTTCAATTGAATCCAAGTATGGTGCAGTTAGAGATGATTAGCCTGAATTTCATCTTGACTCATGGATCGGTCATATCAACGGTCATTCTAAAGGTTGTGTTTATGTGTTTGGTTGTAACGACCCAAATTTTTAATAAAATTTAAGTCGCTACCAAATTCATTTATACGTTCGTTTAATATATGTTCATTTATTCTTTTTATATAAAATTGATGGAACACATTGGATTCTACAAATGTTAAACATACGTGCTTGTTCTTTTAACAATACGGTACCATATATTAATTCTAACGAAAATTCCAAAACACAACTTAAAATTTAAAGGAACATGAAAACTACTTAATTTATTAGAAAGTAGACAACTATAATTTACCAAACATGTTCGAGAATTCAATTAAACATAAATGTCTATTGCAACCAAATTAAAAGAAACAAGTTACGTGCTTAAGTCCTAGATTCTTGTCCCATGTAACGAGGCACAACCACACCATCGAACCGCAATGCTCTAACACGACCCGTACTAACCTGTAAGGTAGGAAAAATGTGTGAGTATTGGAAATACTTAGTAAGATACAAATATTAGTACAATCTCGAATAATATTTATCATTCATATATCATAATAAATCGTACCATCATTTCATATCCGACCTTATAAACTTCAAATGCATTTCCACCAAAGGAAGAACACTGAGATAGAAAATGTGTTATAATTGCTACTGGACAATTTGTTCTTGTTTTAATACACCAAAATATCGAAGGAAAACAAGTAATAAATATGGGAAGACAAGTTATGAAATGTTGAAATGAAGGAAACCGTAAAGTGGTGTGAGAATAAATAAATGAATTGAGGGAATCTTTCATATTAGTTGGGTAAGTGGGGGAAATGGAGTTACAAGTGGGTCTCTCAAAGTTTTTTAGAGGTAGTAATTAGATTGGTAAGTGGAGGAGAGAGAAACTCCAAGATAAAAATCGTGTGAAAATGTTAACATATTTGTATCTATTCTCCCTACCAACACATTCTCGATCGAGTCTATCGTACTGGGTTTGCCTAGTATTGTTAACTTGGTTGGCGTGGTTTGCAAATTATTGCGTCAGTCCGAGAATTTATCTAATGCGCACCCAAAGAATAGCGATTGCGAGTTTCCCGTCGACCAAAAAAAATATTCAAGAACGCGTGCATAAGAAAATCCAATTGTGTGTTGTTAAAAAGATAATAAATAATTAAGATATATGAAATCTCTTCTTTTTTTTTTTTTGTATAAATAAAATTTTTTATTTAATAAAAATCAATTAATATCCTACCAAAAACTTTATCTATACACGTGTCTCCTTTTAAATTTTAAATTCATTAAATAACTTAATTAAAATACAATTTAAGACAATATCTTTCAACTTCGATAACTTGGGCTCCAACTAATCCAAATTAACTTCTTCTCGAGCCTAATATGCATAATTAATTACGATCTATCCAACAAACCCAATATTCATATACTTATCATTGCTCTGTCAATATTTAAATATTTGATCCAAATAAATTTGAAATTTACTATATATATCACGTTAGTCCCTAAATTTAAATTATTAAAAATATAGCATAAAAAATTATTATATTCGATGAAAATTTTCGGAACTTTACATTGGTCCTCGACAACATCCTTCACATGTTCTAGGCACACCCACTTTATCCGGACATTCAATACTTGCATGTGATGAAGATGTGAATAATTTAAATTAAGTCAAAGCTGGTTAGCACATGAGTAGAAGAGGACAACGAACAGATTTATGATCTTACTATACATCTTGAATGAGTTGAAAGAAATCACAGATTCGAGATGCAAGAAACAGTGTGAGGGACGCTTAGGGAACTAAATATTTCTTTCAATTTCCTTCTAATTTGGAATCATGTAATGATGATGTGTAAGACATGGTGTATGAAATTTGGAATTTCGATGCAATAACTTAATCTATTAAAAATTTAGTACATTGTGATGATTTTGATTATTAAGTGACTTTTGACAATATATTAATTATTAATTAGTAGGTTTCATAATTTTTTAGTCTTTTTATAAAAATAAAAAATAAAAAATTTAAGCTTCATCAATAGAATATCCATATATAAAAAGAATTGTTAACTACTAGAAAACACATTCAGCAATGGATTGTTTGTTGGTAAAAGATTATTATGTTTACATGACAATATTTTTACCAATGAATTTTTCGTTGCTAATGACAAATATTTTTGGCAATGGAGTATCCATTAGTATTGGCAAATATTTTTTCCAATGGTAATGCCAAATATTTTTTTATCAACGGCTTTTCCATTGGTAATGAAAAGCTTTTTACTTCGGATATTCTATTGTTAAAAGTTTTTCACGTTACGGTAACTATCAATGGCCTTCGAAATAGCATCAAAGCTAGAAAGGGAAAGCCCTAGTTAGGTGTGAGAATTTATTGATTATACTTATATTGTTATTCAATTGTAATTAATTTGTAATCCGATAACAGTTCTATTTGTAATCGATTGTAAGCATTCTTCAATAAAAATTGTTTGATCATATTTGTATCGGCGCTATTTTCTTTATTGTAATGAATCTAAATCAAACAGTTTGTGCTAGAGAAAACAAAACAAACCAGTTAATTAATTTTAAATTTGAAGCACTTGTTCTGTCTTGTGGAAGTTGAATAAATATTGCTGTCTCAATAGTTTTCCGGTCGAACAGGCCTAAAATAATTTAAGTAAACAGGAGTTAAAAGAGCCCCAACCAATTTGGTTATGGAGTGTGAGAGAAAAATCTTGAAGCATTATGGAGACAACAAATCTCAGCTCACTTTGATCGGACAGTTCATAGCACTAAATAATTCGCTCAATTAGATTTATGATGGATTTTCTTCTTTGATTAATTTCAATGTAAATACTTTATAAATTCAGCTAAAAAATTCTTAAGGTTTGTTAGGACTTCTTGTGAGGAAAAAAAGAAAAAAGAAATTCTGGTCAAAACATAGGACTGGAGTGGGACTAAATGTGAACTTTGATGCAATGATCTATTGTTGCTTAGTAGGTGAGCTTTAATAAGTGTTTTAAAATCTCTCTCACCCAATCTATCAACACGAAAACCAGCAACCCATTTCCTATGTTTCCATCACATTCTTAATTGATTTGATATGTAACAAAATCAACCGTAGCCGGTTCAAACTAGGCGGTTTCACATATGTCGGTTCAAAGATTTGATTGAGAACAAATCCTAAGGGAAATAAATAATGAATTAAAAATCGTAGTCATCTTTTTTATATATTATTTTTATAATAACAATGAAGACTTGAAATTCGTTTTTATATATTATTTTTATATTTATCATATACATTCCTCCTTTTTTTTTTTTTTTTTTTGCAAAAAAATTATTTTAGCTAAGCATTTAATTAGACAATGATTCATTGGTTGAATCAAAGACCTATTGACTCAAAGTTTTCACGAATCAGTTCTTCGAACTATGGTTTGAATCAATCAGAACTCTTACACTTATATTATATAAATTATAATCGAATAATATGATTATGAATCCACCAAACATCTGGATTTAATACCTATAAGCAAATGTGATAATTGAAAAATATGATTATGAACTCCCACACTTGTATATATTCTAGCATAAAAATAAATGTAGCACTTGAGGAAAATCCAGTATTTTTTCTGTAGTACATTACTATTGTTATCGTTAAAAAATTATGTGGCTCAGATGACTCGACATTGGTTAACTGCATTAAATTGATTGATCAATTGAATTAAGAAAACTCATCTTGGCTTAATTCTCTATAAATATACAAGATAATTTCACCCTTAATGTAAGTTTTTGACTTCCTCTAGCTAATTCCCCTTCTCCTATTTGTCCTTCACCTAAATATTTAATTTTAATAGTTGATTTAACCGTCGGAGTGCAAATAATCAGGAGACCTTATACTCGACCGCAACCTTTGCATCCTAAGTTTCTAACGATGTGATAAATATGTAGACGAAGCTTAGGTAAGCGAGGAGGTGGCCGGAGTCTTGATAAACAATTATAGACTACATTTGAGGAATAGAAAGGTAACAATGTGAACGTATGATGAATATGACTACAGTCTCACCAAACCCGTAGAATAAAAGGACTAATACCTACCAATAATACAATTATTAAATAACGCCAACTTTATGATATCAATGACAAATTAGTTCCTTCATAAACAGTTGATTAAGGTTAGTATGTACTAATCCTTTAATCGATAAATTAAGACTTGAATAGGTTTAATTTTGATTGGTATTCTAGATTAAAAATATAAAAAATTGCGATGTTCTGGAAAAATGAATTCAGTGTGAAATTGTGAACAAATTGAGCATGTGATGTTGCCCTCAATTCAAATATATCATTAATTAAAATATAACATATCATATAAATGACTAATTACTCTGTTATTGAATTCTTAGGTATGTCAAATGATGAGTCAGCTAACCTTACATTGACGAGTAGGTGAAAGGAAAACAGTTTTCAATCCCGCTACACTACCAGGTTTTTGTTCACAGGTACATTACAGGTAATAAAATATTGAACACGTGTTGGACGGAGAAAAAGAGAGGCGAACCATTTTTTTGTTGACGGTAAAAAGAAACAAAAAAGGCTAAGGATGTAATTTTGGCTTCAATCCGTAACTAAATCAATTGAAATTGGAAATGAAGC